>CM036753.1:64110530-65382197 GCA_020796225.1 Arion vulgaris | reverse complement strand
GGGTGAATGGCATAGCAGCCGAGAATGTAATGCATTCAGCCACCGGACAGACATGTTGAAATACCAATAAATATTTACGTGTACCTGTGACTGCTGTGAGTATCACGTGACCGGAATATAACAACATGATCGATGTGCGTATCACGTGATCGGAACGTTAAACATGGATACATTTATTCGGCGATTTCTGTACATGACCATTTGCGTTAAGTTGGAATATGGTTATAGAAACGAACAAATAGTCCAGTTTTATCGTTTTTACATCTTCCCATGTATGAAAGCTATCCTCTTGCCAAATTTAAAGTCCGTAGGATGTCCAGACATCTTCAAACAATTGGGACATATATATATACAATTGCATCCATCTCATTCTTTTTGATAGATATATCTCGTATGTGTCCTTTTAACCCAAATTCTGACATATACCATCAACCAACTCATGCCAAGTCTTTAGTCTTCCTATCTTTAACAATCTCTCACAGATTTTCAGTATATCTGTAATCTCTGCCTTCAAGTTTTGTCGATGTATATTTCTATATTTCGCTTTCCCTGCAGGTTCCAGTAAAGGGCCCTTATTATATTCCCCTCGAATTTTCTCAAAGTTTGTCCTACCCATCACCAATGTATTTTCTTCACATTTTGGTTCACTGGGATCTGTCAATCTCGTTCTCTCCATAAGCACCTCGTATATAATATGAATATGAATGAATGAAAATCGTGGCATATCCTAAAGGACGTAGCCATCAACAACAGTAAACGAGTCGTTGATTTTCTAGGCACCACTTATACGTTCAGTAATTTGCCATTGCTTTCTGAACGGGTGGTGTCATCGTCCTTTGTTAAAATCAACGGAAACAATTTGCAACCAAACTGTCCGCAGCGTGATTCGAACTCAGAACGTCGGGGTTAATAGACCGAGTCCCTAACCCCTAGGCCACAATATGAATATACAAATCAAATTAATCCGGAACATTAAACTTTTCATAAGCATAGCTGGACTAGACGGTACAATGACAATATTTGCGTATAACATGCACTTATGTTAATACAAATATGTACATTATTAACAAATAATAACATATACAATAATGGTAATGTTAAAGTAACAAAAAGGGGACACGTTTAAAAGAGAATCGCCACAAGGAGAAAAAAAGAATCAAGAGAATACGAGATAGTAGGTATATGATTTTAACTGTCAAATGTCTTAACTTATTTCTCCCCGCTCCTAGTTGAGCATAGGGACTCAACAGTTATTGGACACTTTTCCTGGTCTTTGGCTGTTTTTTTATATAGTCTTCCATGATAGTCTATCACCGTTCAGTTCCTCAAGAAGACCTGCGTCTCCAGGTCGATTTAGGACGTCCTTTTACCGTTTTCATTGCCTGATTCAATTATGGCATAAGAACTAATATTTGTTCAAAATCTCTAGCAGCACAACATTGAGTTAAATAAAAACACTAATAGCTATAGAAAAATATTAATAAGAAAACGCCTAATAGATTTTTTTAAAACATTGATAATACACACAAAATTGTCTGTTTGTTTCCACTACAAAAGCTTCGAATGGTTAACAATTGAAACTGTTTACTTTCAGAAGTGACAAGGCTATTATCTAGCGAGCTTCAGTGCACACCGCCAAGTACTTATATTATCTACTGTACTAGTTTATAAATAGACTAGAAATAAGTCAAACAGCTCTCTGCCAGTGCCAGAGGTTGGAACAGACACCGAAACATGTCCAACAAGACTGTTCTCTCCTGGGTCAGCTGAGATGCAACATGTGACCACACCGAGCTGACCTGAAAACTAAGCTTTGCGGAAATCTGACAGACCTGAAGCTGACTGCCCAGTTTGTAGTCCACAGTAAACTAAGAGCATGACCAGAGATCGCTGAAGAAGAACTAGTTTCATTTCTTCTCGGAAAGTTAGAACTACAACATTGATAATGTGTTGCGATTTCACCAGCCTATATTCATCTCTGTACTTAACATTGTCTTTCCAATTGTTGACTTTTTGTATTTCTAGATCTACTTTAATGATATCTCTCCATGGTTTTCTTGGTGTGCCTCGTAGTCTCTTCTTTATCGGTTTTATGATAATCAAACAAATTAACACAAGACAATTGAACCCACGACAATTGCAGACAGGGTAATTGCATACAAGACAACTGAACACATAGACAACTGAACAAATGAAACAATAGTATATTTTCTGTTTGTGGAGACGTCGACGCTCTGTCTGATTTGATATATATATTTCAACTCTGTACTGTTTCTTTTTGTCACGTGTGATAGTGTTCGTCTAACATTAGTGACAGTTAAACCTTTCCTCCCGCCCCGATCAACAATTGTTACTTTCGTTAGAGGCATTATCTCTGCTGTTCAAGATTTACTTGAGTAACTTTCTTTGTATTGACATTTACACACTTACATTCTTGACCACCTAGCTAGACAAGTTATGTCTAAATAATATGTGTGCAAATTGTATATAGATACAGGAAGAATAATTTATAATAATTTGTATTTATGGAAATTAAAGATTATTAATGTCACTTACCTGTTTACTCTGTTTCATTTAATTTCAGATTAAAACTCCACAATATTTTTCTGTGTTTAATTGCATTATGTTCAGTGATCGTGTGAGCAATTGTCTTGTGTTCAGTCATCGTGTATGCAGTTGTCTTGTGTTCATTTGTTTTGTGTTCAGTTATCGTGTGTGCAGTTGTCTTGTGTCCAATTGCATTGTGTTCATTTATCTTGTGTGCAATATTGTCTTGTGTTCAGTTATCTTGTGTGCAATTATCTTGTGTTCTTTTGTCATGGAATTCTTTTTTATATATGCAATTATGGGTTGTTCGATCTCTCTTATTATTTCAAAATACCCAAGCCATCGTATTCTATTAGCCTTCACGATGGTGGTAATTACAGGTGTTACATAATTAATGATTGCAAGCGTATTTTTTTTAAAACTATCTGCAATATTTCGATTCTCATGTTGCCACAACAAAATATTGACATTTCTCCCCACCCTCCTGAGAAACATTGTAAGGGTAGGGGAAGAGACATATTAAGGCAAATACGTTAATCTTGAGGAACTAGCAGTCACCAAAACGACAGAAATCTTCTGGTTGTAACCAGTTTTAGTGTTAACAACAAGTATCCATCTTTGTTAAGACTTGAATAAAGAACTACCTACTTCGTATAGGTAGGTGAAGATTGTTGTACCACCTACAGGCTACAAAGGTCATCTTCGCTCTGTTTGCTAGTTTTTCAAGTGTCACTTCATCAACACATTAGTCAAACGGAGGACAGTGACAAATATATGAAAGTACTTGACAGTGATTCTAGTCTCTGTGATTTGTACTGTACAAACCGTTCACTAGCTGTGTGGTTTCCATTGTAATATTAAAGCATTTAAGTATCCCATGTAGTCCTTCGCAATCGAATTTCCCTTGCAAATACTACGTCATGGAATTTCACTTGCAAATACTACGTCATGGAATTTCACTTGAAAATCCTACGCAACGGAATTTCCCTTGCAAATTCTACGCAACGGAATTTCCGTTGCAAAGCCTACGCTATGGAATTTCCCTTGTAAATCCTACGCCATGGAATGTCCCTAGTAACCTTAAATCGTTGAAATTTGACAATTTAAAAAAAAAATTGTATACCAGCTATGAATGCTGGCACAATCACGTCGCCTCTGAATGATTTTTGCGTGAATGAATACTTTTCATCACCATTGTCCCTCGCCATTCAGACGAGTCTTACTTCCACTTCAGAGGTACTTGTAGTTTAGATACCCAAGTAAATGATCTGGGTTTCCTGTAGTCCAACCACGTACTGTATACACACTGAAAGGTTTAGACCTCGAACCCCGGAGTTTCCACACATGTGATCTCTAGCGCAGCGTGTTATCTACGATCACATTTTCCCTAAATATTCGAAATAAATACAATGTTGATCTTCATTTCTGTATTATAGATTACATGTGTGGTACCGGGGCCTGCAAGGAAGCAAAGAATAGTACCACTGATACCTACAAGGCATGTCGTAAGAGGCGATTGGTGTAGGACCAAGGGACGCTACTCTAGTAAATAAAAAGCATAGCAGAAATCGGATGTGCTAACCTACTTGTAGGCGCATAACTGGCGCAACGTACAATCGCTCTTAGGTTCAGATCCCATACAAATCACACAGAGCGGTTAACAAGTGGTCCATATGGAGCGTTCGAAGAAGAAGTATTATAGATTACATACAACAAGGTCTTCGACTATGTACACCATCAGACATTGTGGAACAAAGCATCAGACATTGTGGAACAAAGCATCAGACATTGTGGAACAAAGCATCAGATATTGTGGAACACTGTGACGGGACATGAGGTTTCCATCACGTTTGATACATCTAATAGAAACAATATATTATTTTTTTAAAACAAGCTGCAGTTAAATTAGCTGGCGTAATATCAAAACAGTGGCGTCTGTGGCTTAGGGGATAGTGACTCGGTCTATTAACCCCTACGTTCTGAGTTCGAATCACGCTACGAACAATTTGGTTGCACATTGTTTCGCGTGGATTTTTATAAAAGGACGATGACACCACCCGTTCAGAAAGCAATGGCAAACTACTGAACGTAATAATGCCTAGAAAAATCACAAACAGCGTTAAAAGCCGGGGTTGATTCGCAAAGTCCTGTAAAGGATATGCACTTAACTTAATATCAAAACGTCTCAGGGTGCAAACAGGGAGTAAGACATGATTGCATCCAGGCTTCTTATTTATTAAAATTTAATATCTATGCAGAACCACAGCCAACTATAAACTCATACGACCGGCGGACTCGGGTAAAAATTATGGAAATCAGACCACAACCGGTCACGTGACCTCGCATTCCAGTTTTGTTGTACATAGACGAATTTATTTTAAGATCAACACAACATGCTAAATCATCGTTACATTATTAACAAGTGAAGTTTAACAATAATGAATATCAGTATTATGAATATTTTACATCTATAAATAACCATAAACTCATGGAATTGAGTAAAATTGCAAAAAAGCTTGCGTGTTCTATCAAACACATATAAATTTCCCCCTGAAATTAGGTCAGGGTTTACCCTGTCAATTATGCGGCCCAATATTAGAGTTGGTTGTGGCAGAACAAAGACTGAGAAATGGTGGGTCGAACAACAAAACAAACATTATCATCTGTTTCCAATTTGTGTTAACTTTTTGTTTACAATTTGTGCAAATATGATTCCAGAGGTAAGATAACATAGTCCTACTTTAAAATAGTGCTAACGGACAGGAAAAGCTAATTTTGTCCGTTCAAAAATACAGTAAAGAGTCTTGTTCTGAATACAAAGAAAAGCTAAGGCTATGTTCAATAACAAAGCAAGCAAAATGTCGACTCAAAAGCACAATCAATAATGAAGACACTGAAAAATGTTACAAATTGGTAATACCACCACGACTCCGCACTTGACAACATGGAGAGTGTACAAAAGAAATCAAAAGTAGACTAGCCATGACATTTCAGCGGATGGTTAGTATGAACAAACTATGGTTTAACAAAAGCAAAGAAACAACAGTAAAAATATCCTCCTCACGGCATGGATTATTCATGTGACAACATACGGACGTGAACCATGGTCTATAAACATAATTGTTACCGAACAAAGTTGAATCCTTTGAAATCAAGTTCTACTAAAAATTACCAGGAGAGAGATGTTAAAGAAAATGTAGACATCCCACAAGACCTGACTGAACATCGAGGAACACTTACTCCTAAACAACATCAAGTGCAGAAAACTGACATATTATGGTCACATTAAACGTCATAGTGTTTTGAAAAGAACAGTAATGGATGGTATGGTTTCTGAAAGACGAGAGGTCTTGTTAGAGACATAGAAGTTTTCAGGTAGGCTGTGATGACAGCGACGTTCTGTAAAGAACTTGTTGCATTATGATTTCTAAATCATTAAATTCGCCTTGCTGTTATAACCGTTGAGTTTTCTTCTTGCAGTTATAACCGTTGAGTTTTCTTCTTGCAGTTATAACCGTTGAGTTTCCTTTTGCAGTTATAACCGTTGAGTTTTCTTCTTGCAGTTATAACCGTTGAGTTTTCTTCTTGCAGTTATAACCGTTGAGTTTTCTTCTTGCAGTTATAACCGTTGAGTTTTCTTCTTGCAGTTATAACCGTTGAGTTTTCTTCTTGCAGTTATAACCGTTGAGTTTTCTTTTGCAGTTATAACCGTTTAGTTTTCTTCTTGCAGTCATAACCGCTAAATTTCCTCTTGCAGTCATAACCGTAGAGTTTCCTCTACTGTGCTTTGCAATGGAGTTTCGTAAATCTGAACGGTAGGATTCCACTTGTAATTATAACTAGTCCGAGTGTGGTTTCAGTGACATAACACAAAACACGAGGTTAATGTTGGGTTTTCTTTTTAAAGGCATCAGTCAGTGCATAGACAAAACTACAAGGGGTAAAGAAATGGAATCAAACTGAGGGTATACATGATTTTCGTACCAAAAAATACTACAAGATTAAAGTAAAAGAAATATATTCGCGACAGAAGTAATAAAAGAATACTACAGCATAAATCTTAAGAGTAAGAAAATGGTTGGGGACTAACAATAACACTATATATGACATAATTGGGCAATTTTGTAAACATTCAAAGAAACGTCTGGTCAAAGACTAGTGGCAACTATTACAGGAAAGATAGATGGAGATATGTTGAGCATACTCTCAAAAGAATGATAAAAAAATCGCAAAGCAAGCATTGAATCTGGAGACAAAGGGTTCAAGGAAAAAAAGGACGACCTATACAAACCCTGAAACGAACTTTACTAGAGAGGCGAGAAATATCGAGCTCAATTCCATAAAGGAGAGATTGAACGCGTTTCCCAGGAAAGAGCGGTATGGAGATATTGCTTTCAGGCTCTATGTAACGAATAACGGTAAGAGATG
This sequence comes from Arion vulgaris, assembly GCA_020796225.1. Lineage (NCBI taxonomy): Eukaryota > Metazoa > Mollusca > Gastropoda > Stylommatophora > Arionidae > Arion > Arion vulgaris. The sequence goes on along the minus strand of CM036753.1, from coordinate 65,375,222 downwards.
AATTTAATAATAATATGCACACATTGCCTCACTATTAATAGCAACAGAGCTACAATTTAAAAAAGCGTTTTTAGCAAACCTACAAGGACGCAGAGTCTTTTGAGAAGAGACTTATGTATGAGCTGAAAGACAAGAGAGAAAAGCGAAAACTCAGAGGTTGTCACATTAAAACACTTGCCAATTCACCGTCTGTAAAGATGAAAAAGGTCAGATATAACTGCAACAAAAATACATCTAACATAAACACATAATTTGCAGGTATTAGAAATATTACGATACAACAGTTAGAACAAGAAATTAAATCGTGCGGTTGGTACAGGATTAGTTGAGCCAATTTCGCAATGGTTTCTTTCTCTTCTCGGCGTAGCGCTCACTAACGTGCACGTCCAGATCTTGTAAAAAAAAAACTAAGCCTACATTTGTTTATCGATGACGTGGTTGACATTTAACTGCACCATGATGTTATGATAGCTGGTATCTTGCTTTACCTTATCATTCATTTCAGCACACAGTTTTTTGATATCTCAGTATTCTGGTGTAAGTAGCATTCTAAAGGAGCAGGTGGGGGCGTGTCTAGCACGTGTATAATATTTATTTTGCTCTTCTCTTACCGTTATATGTTACAACGTGTACACAAGCAGTTGTTCCATATCGCTCTGTCCTGGGAAGCTGGCAAAAACTATTCTATGGAATTCAATCAGATATTTCTTGCCTCTCTCAGCTAAGCTCTTTTTCATGGTTCCATGTGGCATCCTTTCTTTCTTAAACTGTTAGACCCACTTCAATGTCTGCTTTGTAATTCTTTGATCATGTCTTGATTATGTCCAACATACCTTCATCTACTCTTTCTCTCAACGGTTGTTACCAGACATATCTCTGGTTTCATTATCTCTTGAATTCGTTCCATTTTATGTTCCTTATTTTTCGCAGATATCTATTATATATAAATAGATAGATTACAATTAAAAGATATCATTCGAGCAGCACAAATACGTACAAAAACCAGGTTAACGCGTGCATTTTTTTTACAGAGATCTCTATGATTGCTCTCTATGATTGCTCTCTATGATTGCTGTCGGAGCTATGAAGTTCGTACTTTGTGCAATACTCGCGGCAGGTGGCTGCCATTTCTGCGGAGTGGGACCAAGCCATGTGGAGTAAACCCCTGTGCAACGAATTCAATACTCTTTAGACTAAAACAAGGACCGAAGACTAAGTAACGGAAGATGTAATATACTAATCGTATCTGACATGCATACCCAACAATGGAAATGGGAGAGGTACCAATCATATCATTAATGACTGTTCTCAAATATCTTTCACGATATCAGGTTGCTACCGGATTCATGAAGGAAACTCATTTGTCTAGACTTCTAAGCATGAGAAACTGACCGCAAGGCTATGATTCTTCCAACATATGATATGTCAAAGATCTTACTGTATCAGGCTTTAGTATTAAGTCGTGATGCGACCAATACTCTTCCTCCCAAGCCAAAATGTGCATGGGCGTTACAGCAGGCCAGATGCATAACAACCACACAAGAATAAGAATTATATTAATTGAATGCTAAGAAGACCAGAATTAAGCGCGACATAGCATTTGTTTAAATGAATATAGACATGATTTGCGTCCAAAATGGAATTCGATTTATAGGACCATGGTAAACATCCATTACGTCATTACTCTTGGAAGAGAATGTAGAGAATTGGGCAGTAGAAAAATAGACCTCAAAATTAACTGATCGTAGATAACACTGGGAAAAAATGATGTACACAGATGAACCAGCGCACCCGTCGAAGTGGTTACCGGGGCCCAAATTTGGGGTGTAAGGAATAGAACCACTGTTACCTGCCACGCATGTCGTAAGAGGCGACTAAGGAGGTTTGGCTGAAATCGGATGCACATGTCGTAAACGTGTAGAAGTCTATGAGTTTAGGGGCCTACCAAACCAATGTTCAACGTATACACGTTCTTGGCAAATATCAAACATATCACAAAGAGTGATTAAAATTGGTCGTGAAGAACGAACGAGAAGAAGAACCAGCGCATCGCAATAAAATGTGTTACGCATGTTGTAAGACCGTCGTCGAGTTAAAAGGTGCATACAAAGATATCTAGACTTGGAACGGGACAATGTAACACACAAAGATATCTAGACTTGGAACGGGACAATGTAACATCAGAACCAACTTGCACATAATGGGTTCAGAAGACTGCTGCTTGTGACTGCAGAGTAGCAAATCATACATCCAGAAGACTTCTTGCAATACTGCCCTTTCCTTGCCAGACAAAGCGCGGAAACCTGACCTAAGGGAGCAACTCTTCGAGACACATTTTCAGGAACGGAAGAAGACTTCAGCCACACACTCCTGTTCACGAACCATGTCGGAAATATGCGTATAACTGACGTCGATCGAGGGAAAAGAAGCACAAGAACGATGTTCTGAGATTACATTTACTAGGATGGTTGTGTATATTCTTCGAACGGTTCAAAACAAGAGTTGTCAAGGCGCAAATCAAGCAAATATAAGACAGCAGAGGAAAGTTATCTCAACAATAACTTAATAAACCATCTCCCATAAAAACAGCAGACCTTAATATTCAGACTCCGGACGTGTCACTGCAGATTCTGAAGTCACATGTACAGGAATATCACGATTGGGGAAACAGAGGTATGTACTTAAGGCCAAACACCGCTCACGTGTTGCAAACATTCCCCACTTAGATAGTCTTTAGGAACCACAATATGACAATAAGACAGGAGAAACTAAACTATAATAAGACGGAGAACATGCACCGTAGACTTCATAGAGACCTCAGGTCGTCTAATCTATCACTAGCAGAAGTAACACAAAAACAACAACAATTGTAGAAAATATAAAATGAGGGCCTTCAGTTAGTAACATTTAATATAGAAGCTTCCAGTGGCGGTTAGTGATCATTTTTGTTTGTGAGGCCAGACATTTTTTTCAGGATAAATCATGGTTTTTTGGTTGCTATATTTTAATTTATAAAATAATAAATACACGTTATACATTATTTTTGGTGGGGCCCGGCCCCATTGGCCCTTAATGACGAGCCGCCACTGGAAGCTTCCATTCTTCTTTGTGCAGAGCAATTCATCATTCTAATCGTGTGATTACAGCGGTGGCCTCGCAATTGAAAGATACAGTGATAGTTGTCCAGTTGTGTAAGCACGTCACATTCTGTCCATCTCTAACTGGGTCCCAGGCTTGTGAAAATGATAGAAGAGAAGGTAGTGGTGAGGTAGCGCAGAACTGACAACATACCTAACAAAACAAAAACGTATCTCTCTCTCTCTCGCGATCGTTCTTTTTGGCCATTTTGACCATTCTTATTGTGATATATAAACAGCCTTTGCCAAGAATGTAATTTTACGTCACATCGTTCAGCGCCATTTGGAGTTCTAGTGCTTATCCTTCGGTGACGTGTCTGGTTTCAGCCAGCGTTTACTGGGTTCGCTCTCCGCCAGCCTTTGGCTGTCCCCAGCCTACCTGAAAGGCAGCAGGTTGTTATTTTCATTCAGGGTAGCGACCCTTAGACAACCTGCCCTCCTGGGTTGTTGAGCGTCATCTGCCCAGGGTACCTGTCTTTTTTGGACTTCTTGGTTTGCCTACCGTCCAGTTTTGTGTACGGTTTGCTCCGCTAGCCTTTCATTGTCCCCAATCTAACTACAAGACAGTAGTAGTTCCCTGCGAGCGGAAACGCGCACTGGATTCAACCTCTGCAGGGCTTTCCAGTTTTTCTGCACATTTGGGTGGTCCGCTCATCCCTACTCTTGCCACGCAAAAAAGGTATAACGTCGAAAGATTTGACTTCATTGCACCAGATTTTCCTATATGGCACGGTCAATATATATACAGAAATGGCACGGTCAATATATATACAGAAATGGCGCGGTCAATATATATACATAAATGGCGCGGTCAATATATGCAGAAATGGCGCGGTCAATATATATACAGAAATGGCACGGTCAATATATATACAGAAATGGCGCGGTCAATATATATACAGAAATGGCACGGTCAATATATATACAGAAATGGCGCGGTTCAATATATATACAGAAATGGCGCGGTCAATATATATACAGAAATGGCGCGGTCAATATATGCAGAAATGGCGCGGTCAATATATATACAGAAATGGCGCGGTAAATATATACAGAAATGGCACGGTCAATATATACAGAAATGGCACGGTCAATATATATACAGAAATGGCGCGGTCAATATATGCAGAAATGGCACGTCCTCTACCGCGAGTATTGCACAAAGCACAAACTAGGTAACCCCAGCAACAAGTCTACGGATCTCCGGTAAAAAAAAAATACATTCGTAAACTATACGACGCCGTTCGGATTGGAATCCACGACCTCGAAATGTTACGGTCTAATACTGCGAGGTATCTAATATCTCACACTGCTACAGTAGTATAGACTTCAGAGCTACTTTAATGCAATTTAAATCTTTTTTCTTTTTAAGAAGAAAAGTTATATATTAACATTTTCAACCCTGAACGAAGAATATAGATATCTGTTTTCCATGTTCAATCAACCATTGAATGGCGATAAAAAGGAATATAAGGTTGGCAAGAAACTAGTACAGACTGGACTGCATGGGTAAAACTGTTATGACGTGTGAAGGTGCATTAATGTAATTCTTGTTTTTTTTAAACTTTACTGAATTGACGTCTATGTATTTAGAGTTCTTACCCCCTCCCACGGGCTAAATAGCCGAAAGAGTCCACGATAGAGCACTTACACAGTAGCTTCGACAACAATCAACAGTACAGAGAACTGAATACCGTCCACTGGTGTGTGAATCCTGTTGTAGGCTATTAAGCTGGGTTAATTGACTCCACATTGTGAAACTACACGGGCATTGGATATTCTTAGCATGAAAACAATGACAATGTTAATTACGTCATGATTGTTGACTCTCCCCCTCCCCAATTCTACCTCCGGGCTTTAATTCCTTTCCCAACAACAAACACACATTCAAAGCTATTGCTAACGACATGGTTTCCACATTGACAATAGCAGGGTTCTTCGTCCAAACACAAAGATCGATTGACCGTGACTTGGACCAGTTTTTGAGTATGGCTGTAAAACGAACGCGCTACGGCCAGGTTTGGCACCACCGTGTAAAACTCAACAGTATTAGCAGTGGCGGATATGATTGTGAGCAGCTCACAGCCAACAAAATTGCTCATAGCTCTTGTGTGCAATTCGTGTGGGTTGGATGAAAGCGATATCAGTGGCTTGGGAGAAAGACAACATTGCCAATTTCTGGAACTGTTACGTCTTTCTCACGTTTCGCCCACTCATCTAAAACCCTGGAGACCTCACATTTTCTAGGATAAATATGGAAACATATAAACGGTACAGGCAAATTTGCCTCACATAGAAAGAGAGAGAGAAAACACCTATTTTTAACTTGGCAGATATGCAAAACCAATCGACAGAATCAAAATAAATATCAGTCGGACACATCACACAGTAGATAGCGTTTATCTTGTGTACTAAAAGTCGTGTGTTCGAATCGGGAACGCGTCGTTCGGTTCATGGATACCTTTATCCGGAGATCCATATAATTGTCGCTGAAGCTACGGAGTTCCGTGTTTTATTCAATACTCTCGGCATGTGGTGTGTAATTTATGCGGAGAGGGACAGAGTCGCATGTGATAACCTGGAGCAATGAAGGCAGCCATTAACCTTTAAACCGTTCAAGATAGAACAGTGATTAGTGTACTTGCTTTGTAGGCGAGTGGCCCCATGTTTGAAATACCAAGTTGTAGTGGAAAAAGTAAAGTTACTGTTCATATTTTATTATTTGTAGTAGTGGTAGTAGTTCAACTGCCACACAGATTCCGCGCCTCCACGTTCATTATACAGATTATGCGCCTCAATACATTCTTTTTCGATTCAGAAGCACTTGAGCTTTCAGCTCTTCGGCTCGGTGCCATGTACATCGTAATCCTTCGGTTCGGTGCCACGAAAACCTTAAATTTGGAGAACCTGTGGCTTTTCTGCCAGCCCGCGGAATTGAACCGCACTCACATCGGGCTTGTCATCAGTCATCCAACGCGCTACGAACACGCTGGGCAGGCGGGCGCCTCAATACATGAAAACGTTGGACAGCACTGCCATACACGATCTAGTTTCCATGAATCAGATGTTTTCCTGCTAAAGTTGCTCTATACCCTCCCGAACCATATGTCATTCAATCCATTTCTACCTGTTGTTATCTCTGCTAAAGTTAACACACTAAACACAGTCTGCTACACACACAAACACACATAGATGATATATATATATATATATATATATATATAAATAATAAACCGATGTCAAGTTTCAAGAGGTAATGTCGTTTTTAGGACACTTTCTATTAGCTTCACGTTGTCGTCTTCTACTTGAGAGCACGACCTTTCTGTTCGGTTCACGACCTTTCTGTTCTCAGAATGGTAGTCTGTTGTTTGGTTAACAGTCACCTCGCACATAAATGACATTAAAGTGCGGTAAAAGTCATATATAATCCTCGTACAAGACAAGACAAATTGTAATGTTTTGTTATCTTAACAGTGCAAATAATCAGAATTTATAAACATACACAGTGGCGGCTCGTCATTAAGGGCCAGGCCCCATCAAAAATAATGTGTGACATGCATTTATTATTTAATAAATTAAAATATAATCTAATCCAAAACCATGATTTTCCCGAACATTTGTGCCTGGCCCCACAAACAAAAAGGATCACGAGCCGCCACTGAACATACATATGGTGGGTTATGTGTATTCTAGTTGGATAAATCAGAACTATAATTTAGAAAGTCATTTCCATGACTAGACTGTGACACGACACTGAGCAACAACCCGGTAACAGCGTGATGACACAAGAAGAAGAAGACAGTGATTGAGAAGAAAATAAACGGAGGATACAACCCAGAACATGACAACATAAATACATTAAACAGAAAAGTGCAGACCAGTCTTCAGACTAAAAACGAGACACTGCAGACTCAGAGGACACATCCATAGAATGGGTCTCAGGAACTCGGCTGCCTGCACCTGTGGAGCACATCTTGCAAGACTGTTCCAGCTTAAGCAACGTGAGATTGGAAATATGGTCAACAGGAACAACCCTTCGGAATAAACTATGGAGGACAGGTGAAGACCTCAAGCTCACCGCCCTTTTTATGGCACATATCAGAGTACTGGATTAGCCAGAAGTTGAATGCAGAAGGACAAGACTATAGTTCGTTCCAAATTTCGTGATCATCTTTATCTACCGATATAAAATCATCCACTTGACAGAAATTCTTGATTTTTACATAGGTAACAGCGGCGACCTTCCTAAAGTATTTTTTGCCCACCCAAACCTTAGGTTCTGTAAGATTTTTATTATATGTTACTACTAAAATAACAGGGATGTTGATTTGGTTTACTTGTCGAAGTTTTACAGTACGATTGTCAAGTTTTTTCTATAATTAAGCATTTCCGTGTTCCACATTCAATTCAGTGCGCGTCAAAATCGGGAATCCCGTGGAATCACTTCACAATGTTTCATACCGACTGTCATTGGCGTATGTACGCAACATTTACTTTCATTTATAGAAGTGGAAGGTATCATTTGTTCAAAATGTCACCTCTCTTGTTATAATATGTAATAGGGATACGCCTTTGCAAACATTCGCCACCATTTTGTGTATTAATGTAAATTCTAAACCTTGGTTATCATTTTGTTGTACTTATGCAAAATTATATAACAAAAACGTTTTTGCATCAACTAAGCTACCTACCAATTAGTTAAACATGAATTCGTAAGGTCGTGAGATATATAAGACTGCATGCACAAAATTACTTTTATCCATCAGGTAGAATTCGTACAAATGAAACTTGAGTGTGATCACAAATTTTGGAACGATTAAGAAAATTAAAATAGACATGGATGGATTGTTAACAATGTCAAATACAGAAACTGCACAGGAAAGATATTAGAAGAGATGTATATCAACATATTATAGACGGGTCTTTCCCACCTGATCCAAAGATTACTGCAGATAAGTAACCATACAAAGCAGACTACAATGGAGTCCATGTCATTGGGGTATAACAGGTAACAATACAGCTGATCAAATCACCAAAGCTGGCAGTACAAAGGAACAAACACTACCAGGAAACCATCAATATTATTAAACAGAACAGACCCAAAATTGAAAGAACCCACCTCCCTGAAGACTTAGCCCAGCTCTTATCAAACAAAAATAGCAAATGAATAATCTTCAGGCAAAGGGACAGTTCAGTGTACGCTTAGTCAGCACGTGCACACAACATTCCACCACTTCAGCATTGTGTCCATGTGGCATTGAATAAGACAAGGCTGACTACATACTCTAGACCTGTAGGCTGTATACCATTTTAGGAGACAAACATTGGTTCTCCACTATTCCAACTGAATTTATTTTTTTCAAATTTCCAATAAAATATTCCCCATCTTCTAAATTACATCTGGGGACCCTCGCCGGTGCTGTGAAGTGCATGTACTGCCGATGAGATCTTCATGTGTAAGAAAGAGATCGGAGCATTCATGGTTACTAACCGAAGTGCAATGATGATGGTCCTATCAATCTTCCAACTGAAACAAAACTGTATGGCACAAGGGAGAACATGAAGAGCATTATAAGTTTCATCAATACTACTCGTCTCCTATTATATACTTACTGTCAGAAAAATGATGCAAAAAAAGATAAAACATTTTCAATAGAATAAACGATATCAAATTGCAAGCGAAAGAAGGATGGATGTTCAAAGACATCAAAACAGTAACAAGTAAATATCAGAACTATCAGAAATATGACAACACACTAAAGGGTCTGAAAATGAATAATTGACTTCATTGCACCAGTAATTACCCCATATGGCTCTGTCCCTCGCGGCAGAAATGTCAAGTTACCTGCCGAGAGTACAGCACAATGAACGAACTTCATAGTTCTGGCAACAACCCTACGGATCTATGGTAAAACGCACTAGTGAACAGTATGTTGCAGCCCGGATCCAAACCCACGATCTTCGGAGTGCACTACAACGGCTTAACCACATTTCCGCATAGACAACACACTTTTCTAATTGAATGATATACAAGTGCAGTAATGGGGAGGGGAGAGAGAAGATAATCTAATGGTATACTGAAATAGATTATAAACTAACCTCTATTAAGACTACAATGTATATCATTTGATAAGATCATGAATCTAATTATTATTGCTTAGTATATTCCATCGTTCAGAAAGCAATGACAAACTACTGAAAGTATAAGTGGTGCCTAGAAAAATCAATGACTCATTTACTGTGTTTAATGGCTACATCCTGTACAAGATATGCCACTATTTTCATTTCAGTATATTTAAACAAACAAAACGTACAACAAACACTTTACTGTGTTTAATGGCTACATCCTGTACAAGATATGCCACTATTTTCATTTCAGTATATTTAAACAAACAAAACGTACAACAAACACAGAATAAGTGTAGAGAATGTTAAAATAACAAAAGACAAAGGAAAGATCAGAGAGTTACAATATTGACTTACTCTTTAGATCTGTCTCATCCACAATCTCACTCTGCAGGATTTCTTCAATCACATCCTCCAGTGTAATGACGCCCAGAGTTTCAAAGTATGGATCTTGATCATCTGTGTTGTGAAGTTTTTGGACAATTGCCATGTGGGAGTTGCCAGCTAAAAGATAGTGAAAAGTTAACCCGAGTAAGCACCACATGAGGACAAAATAAATTTAATTGCCAGTAATAAAATAAGGATATATTTATCAAGGAAGAGAAAATAGAAAAACAACCAGTTTTAATTACTTGGTTCACTTCTTATGAAAATTGTGGCATTTTCTTTACAGGACTTAACCATCAACAGCAGTAAACGAGTCACTGATTTTCTAGGCACCACTTATACGTTGAGTAGTTTGCCATTGCTTTATGAAAGGTGAGATCTATTTTTTTATCGCTCGGAAACATCCACTGGAACTAATTTGGTTCCAAACTTGCCCCGGAGTTTGAACCAGGTGTGCTTGGTTGTGATCAAGCTCACTACCGCTTAAGCTACAGATGCTCACTGCTTAAAAGAGATGGAAATGGATGAAATAATTAAAAAGAAGAAAAACATATCTTTACAAAACTTAACTAAAAACAATATGGAATGGAACTGATAAGAAAACAAAATTAAGAACATTAAAAGCATGCATATTACAAGTGGCATGGTCTGAATGTAAAATATGGATATTTAATAAGGCTGTGGAAAAGCATATGATTTTTAATATAAGTTTTGTAGAAGATTCCCCATATACCACGGGCAGAAGGTAACAAGTAGATCTATACAGAAAGAACTCAAAAACCAAAGAAAACTGGCGGATGCTACAAATAAGAATATTGAAGTAGTTTGGATACATAAAAAGACATGCAGGGTTGGAGAAGACCATTATGGAAGGAGGCATCCCAGCATAGAGAAGAGGAAGACCACAGAGAAAACTGATTCAAGATGTAACTGATGATTTGAGCATGACAGTAACAGAGGCAGGACTTCCGCAGGGCAGAGCCAAAGAGAGAACAGAATTACGAAGCATTGTTCAGGTGGCAAAGTTCTGCTCAAGACAAGCTATTGAATAAATAAATAAAAAACATGAAAAAGAAGATATTTGAAGAATCCATCTAAAAACAAAATTTCAACAGGCAGCTTTCTGTATTGAAATTATCCATACATGGCAACCAACACAATGTCTTTACCGTAATCAAATTCATTGGCTCTGTTGCTTCCCTAGGGTTCTTAAAACTCATTATTCTCTCTTTACCTTAATGAAAACTGATCCCTAGAGAATTGATGTTTCCTTGCGTGAGATCAGTAGAGACAGCAGATCACCCAACAGAAAATAATGTTAATTTATAGTTTGATTCCACAAAATAACAGTTTTCAGTATAGTCTCACTGACTGTCTAACAGCTATCAGTTTAGTTTAAATGGCTGTTGAACAGCTTTCAGTATAGTCTCACTGACTGTCTAACAGCTATCAGTTTAGTTTAAATGACTGCCAAACAGCTTTCAGTATAGTTCCAATGACTGTCTAACAGATATCAGTTTTTTAGTTTAGCTGACTAACGGCTATTGAAGTCAGTAAGAGAGTTCTTCAATACGACATAGAGCCAAAACTTACGTACATATATGGAGGCTAGTCATGGACAATAAATAAATAACAAAATTGCTGGAGGCCATAGATATATGGTTTTACAGGAGAATACTAATAATCTTTCTCTAGCATCTGATGCCCTTGGCGTTTTATGGCAGCAACAAATGCACACCGTTTTTTTTTTCTTGGCCTTTTAAGTTTTGTGTTCCAGCCATGATTTATTCCTGCAAACTCCTGTTCTACTATTCTCCCCCAGGTCGTTTTGATTATTCCATGTTTTCGTTTACCCTTTGGTGTCCATTTCAGTCTGGGATAATTCCATTGTGCGCATGGAATATTTTCCAGCTGTAATGGCTCTCAGAGGCTGAAGAAGGGGAAACGGCAGCTAAGACTTGAAACAGTAAAATGTTATACAATACACTAAAACAACTTACTAGAACTGTTGTTTCAAAGGATGGTCCAATCAAGAGTAAAGATGGTAAAGTTCTAACATCAGATACCGAGCAGAAGAAAAGATGGACAGAACATTTTGAAGAAATATTAAATAGACCTGATCCACCAGTACTACTCAAGTTTGACGATGAGGCAAGAAACAGCTCCCTACCAATTAACGAAGAAATGATAAGTGTAGCTGAGGTCAAGGAGGCAATCCATTCCTTGATAAACAATAAGGCAGCGGGTGATGACAACATTACTGCAGAAATGCTCAAAGCGGCTGATGATACAACTATTAGCCAGGTGCAAGAACTATTTAATAAAGTATGGGAAGAAGAAACTGTCCCAGATCAATGGAAAAAGGGAATAATTGTTAAGATCCCCAAAAAAGGTGATCTCAAAGATTGCAACAACTGGAGAGGGATCACCCTATTATCAGTAATGACCAAGACTTTCTGCAAAATCATTCTTAATAGAATCAAAGGAGCAGTGGACACAACCCTGAGAGAAGAACAAGCTGGTTTTAGACCTGGGAGAAGCTGCTTAGACCAAATAATTACCCTACCACTAATTTTGGAGGAACATATTGAGAAGCAACAACCACTCATACTAAATTTCATCGATTTTAAAAAGCCTTTGATAGTCTACACAGAATCTCTCTGTGGAACATTCTGAGATGCTATGGAATACCAGACAAAATAATAAACATTAATAAATAAATAATAATAAATAATAATAAAGCCTCTATGATGGTTCACAGTGTGCAGTTCGCACTGATGGTGGACACAGCGACTGGTTTATGGTTGAAACCGGAGTAAAGCAAGGCTGTATTCTATCTCCGCTATTGTTTGGAGTGGCCATTGACTGGGTGATGCGAAAATGTTGCAGGGGCGAAACTGGCATCGATTGGGTAGAAAATAGTCAACTAGAAGATTTGAATTTTGCAGATATCGCCTTGTTAAGTAGAAACAACTAAGATATGCAAAGAAAAACAGACAACTTGTCATCTATAGCATCAAAAGTTGGACTGCAGATAAGCTATGAAAAAACAAATATAATGAAGACACCTATGGCAAGTAATGCAGATATCACACTGGAATCTAAAATGATAAAAATAACAGAGCAGTTCACCTATTTAGGTAGCAATTTTGATTGCACAGGAAATGTTAAAAAAGAAATGATACGTATTGGCAAAGCAACATCAGCTTTTAAAAGTCTAAATAAAATATGGAACTGCAAGTTATATAGTATTAAAACTAAATTACGAATTTTCAATTCAAATGTGTATCAATCCTAACATATGCCAGCGAGAGTTGGAAAATGACTAAAGATATAGAAAGCAAGTTAAATGCATTTGAAAATGGATGTCTGCGAAAAATAATGAATATAAAATGGAGCGAATTCAGGAGAAGTGATGAAATCAGAGACATGCCTGGTCAACCACTAGTGACAACTGTTATAAGAAAGAGAAGATGGAGATATGTTGGGCACACCTTGAGGAGAAATGATCAACGAATATCAAAGCAAACATTGAAGTGGGATGCAAAGGGTTCAAGAAAGAGAGGTCGACCTAAGGAGACCCTGAAACGAACTTTGCTGAGAGAGGCAGGAAATTTAGGTCTCAGTTCCATGGAGGAAATTGAGCGAGTTGCCCAGGATAGAGTGGTATGGAGAAATTGCTTGCAGGCCCTATGTAACGTATAACAGTACGAGAGGAATTATTATTAATGGCTCAGGTCAAACCAGCCTAAATTGGGTACCAGCAAAAGCACAGGGAAGTAAATGCGGCTGGCGTGATATTGACCACATCAAACATCGTATGTCAACAGTCCCTGCAAAAATGCAGGCCAAACACTGTATTCCCCCATATATTTCAATGTGAAAAATGGAAAGACTAATATTACTAAGAGGGCATCTGTGAAGATAATAATCTTTCTATCCGTCAGATATGATACCATGATACGGTATAATTTAGGAGATTTGGTACTATAAAGTGAGGTTTTTCTGATTGCAATTTTCTTACCAGTATCCCATCTGGACAAATGTGTGTCCTGGTGTGCAATATAGCATGCACCCTCTGTGGTTGGAATGAAGTCAGAATAAAATTGACTAGACCTGTGGGTAGAGAACCAATATGTGCAGTTTTTTTTACAACTGACATCCTATGTAAAGTTGCAGTGACTCAGGAAGATGCGTTGAACATTTGGTCATATGTCTACAGTATAGTAGAGCTCTGTGTAATCAGCAGGCAATCTGGAGGCAAGAAATGACAACAGTAAGCTCTACATTGGCTGCTGTATTATTGAACAGCACAGAGAACCTCTTTGTCCTCTCTAGTGCTAAAGCAGCCCAATTCTGGCTCCTGTCCGGATTACGCATAAAATCTGCAGATACCCTAATTCTCCAATGTTATGTCTATATGGCCAAGGATAATTTCAATAGTATGAGAAAGTTACTGTCATCCAAACAAATCACAAACAGGCTAAAAATTAGAATGATCAAATGCTATATATATCCTATATTAATGTATGGCTCGAAACATGGACAATGAACAAGCAGTTAGAAGACAGAATTGATGCATTTGAGATGTGGATATATAGAAGAATAAGCAGAGTTTCATGGACAGAAAAACAGACAAATAAACAAGTTTTAGGAAAACTAGGCATGAAGAAACAATTATTAAGAGAAATAAAATTCAGACAAGTAAAGTATTTTGGGCACATAAAAGGCATGACACCATGATAAAACATTTACTAGAGGGGAAAGTTGAGGAGAAGAGCAAGAGGAAGACCGAGAGATAAGTGGGAGGAAACTTTAAGAAATGGACAGGTTACAGTCTGGCAGTGTGCAACACCAAGGCGAAAGACAGAGGATGCTGGAGATTCATTGCAGCCAACCATCGATGTGGAGACGGCACCTGATGATGATGATGATGTCTATATGGCACTGGACCAAAGGGAATGAGCCTAAGTTACCGCTGGATCACTGAAGAAAAAGAATGCAGTCAATCTCAAAACTTGGACTTTAAATTGTTGCAGTATTTCGCAGAGCAATTGTAATTCTGTCAATTTTTAAACATGATCAGTCAACAAGAAGTTAGATGATCAGATTTATCCATACCAGCTTGGTTCAACGATAAATGCAGGTAGGAATATTTTATTCAGATAATCCTCATGAAGAAATATTTATTCCCACTGGTAAATTCTGTTTCAAATACACAGCTGGCAGTGTGGCATAACAGCAGGTTGCATACATGTTTAATGAAACCTATTTTGACTGCCACCAGGTGTTCATCTTCAATCACGCTTTATCTGTACTGTAAGCTCTCAATGGTGGCAAATATTTACATCTGAAAAGTGATCTCAGCAAACTAGCTGCTAGAAAGGGAAATACACTCTAAAAAAAGTATAAAGCCGAAGGATTGACCTCACTGCACCGGATTTTCTCCAATATCGCACTGTCCCTCTCCACAGAAATGGCATGCCACCCGCTGAGAGTATTGCATTAACACAAATTCCGCAACTCCTGCAAATAAGGACTACTGCAAAAAAGTCTCTGGAAAAAAAGCACCCATGAACAGAATGGTATGGTCCAGATTTGAACCCACAACCTTCGGAACACAAGACAAGAGATAACCACTTAGCCACAGAGACCCCCTTGAAATACAGTCTAATGAGTACTAACAAAATGTTGTGCACCAGGATATGAAAGGGTATACAAACTTGCATAGAAGGGGGTATTATATGCGCAGGATGATACTGAACTCCCATAATCTGAGAAAAAGAGATATCCAGAATAGAATTTTTAAAATCTACACAATGATGATTGCCGACTGGCAGAGTCTTGGCGCAATTCAGGCATTATGCTCTACACCATGAATGTCCAGGATCAACACTGCCCTGGAACTAATCTGTCCTACTCTATGGTTCTGAATCATGGCATGTGAAAAATAATGACATGCAAGATGCCGACATTCCCCAACGAATGTCTCCGCCATATATTCCATACCATGTGGCCAGAAGTGATACCATATATAGAAGATAAGAGTGCAGAAACCAAAAGAACTCGAAGTAAAGGGAAGAAAGTGAGGATGGATTGAACACACCCTCAGAAACCAACCAAACATCAAAGCCAGATATGCTATTGACTAGAAACCCAAGAGAAAGAGAGAAGTGGTAAGGCCAAAACATACCTGGTGAAGAACTGTGGGAAAGGAAGTCAACGTGACGGGAAATATGTGGGCGGAACTACTTCTTCAAACGCTCCATATCGACACTTTGTTAACCACTCTGTGTGATTTGTATGTGATCTGAGCATAACAGTGATTGTACGCTGTACCAGTTATGCGCCTACAAGTAGGCGAGCCCATCCGATTTATGCGATGCTTTTTATTTACTAGGGTAGCTGCCCTAGGTCCTACATCAGTCACCTCTTACGAAATGCCTTGTAGGTTGCAGTGGTACTAACTAAAGTAGTACTTGGCGTGAGCAGAACTAAAGGATACCACCCAGAATAGAGTTTGGTAGAGTGTAGCAGTCACAGACCTATGTTCCAATGGGAACAAACAAGTTGAATTAACAGAAATATGGATTAAAGAAAGCATATCTGTTTGATAAGTAGTTGATGATCATTTATCACTAAATGTTACTAGAGCACACTGCAAAACCAACTGAACAAAACTGAATTTATATTTCAGAAATATGATGTGTCTTTAGTACACTAGTCAAATAAACAATAAAATGTGTCTGATTCTAGCACTCAAACTTGAGTCCCATTATCCAGGTTTTTGTATTTGCAAGCAACGTCTGTACATTCTTAAAACATTGCAAACTCTTTGCTTTTCCAATTATCAGTGGTACCAACTTGTCTGTTCTACTTCTGTATTATTTGTATATTCTATAGTATGTAGAAAAGATGGGCAGAACATTTTGAAGAAATATTAAATAGACCTGATCCACCAGTACTACTCAAGTTTGACGAAGAGGCAAGAAACAGCTCCTACCAATTAACGAAGAAATGATAAGTGTAGCTGAGGTCAAGGAGGCAATCAATTCCTTGATAAACAATAAGGCAGCGGGTGATGACAACATTACTGCAGAAATGCTCAAAGCGGCTGATGATACAACTATTAGGTGCAAGAACTATTTAATAAAGTATGGGAAGAAGAAACTGTCCCAGATCAATGGAAGAAGGGAATAATTGTTAAGATCCCCAAAAGGTGATCTCAAAGATTGCAACAACTGGAGAGGGATCACCCTATTATCAGTAATGACCAAGACTTTCTGCAAAATCATTCTTAATAGAATCAAAGGAGCAGTGGACACAACCCTGAGAGAAGAACAAGCTGGTTTTAGACCTGGGAGAAGCTGCTTAGACCAAATAATAACCCTACGACTAATTTTGGAGGAACATATTGAGAAGCAACAACCACTCATACTAAATTTCATCGATTTTAAAAAGCCTTTGATAGTCTACACAGAATCTCTCTGTGGAATATTCTGAGGTGCTATGGAATACCAGACAAAATAATAAACATTATAAAGAGCCTCTATGATGGTTCACAGTGTGCAGTTCGCACTGATGGTGGACACGGCGACTGGTTTATGGTTGAAACCGGAGTAAAGCAAGGCTGTATTCTATCTCCGCTATTGTTTGGAGTGGCCATTGACTGGGTGATGCGAAAATGTTGCAGGGCGAAACTGGCATCGATTGGGTAGAAAATAGTCAACTAGAAGATTTGGATTTTGCAGATATCGCCTTGTTAAGTAGAAACAACCAAGATATGCAAAGAAAAACAGACAACTTGTCATCTATAGCATCAAAAGTTGGACTGCAGATAAGCTATGAAAAAACAAATATAATGAAGACACCTATGGCAAGTAATGCAGATATCACACTGGAATCTAAAATGATAAAAATAACAGAGCAGTTCACCTATTTGGGTAGCAATTTTGATTGCACAGAAAATGTTAAAAAAGAAATTATGATACGAATTGGCAAGGCAACATCAGCTTTTAAAAGTCTAAATAAAATATGGAACTGCAAGTTATATAGTATTAAAACTAAATTACGAATTTTCAATTCAAATGTTGTATCAATCCTAACATATGCCAGCGAGAGTTGGAAAATGACTAAAGATATAGAAAGCAAGTTGAATGCATTTGAAAATAGATGTCTACGAAAAATAATGAATATAAAATGGAGCGAATTCAGGAGAAGTGATGAAATAAGAGACATGTCTGGTCAACCACTAGTGACAACTGTTATAAGAAAGAGAAGATGGAGATATGTTGGGCACACCTTGAGGAGAAATGATCAAAGATTATCAAAGCAGGCATTGAAGTGGGATGCAAAGGGTTCAAGAAGAGAGGTCGACCTAAGGAGACCCTGAAGCGAACTTTGCTGAGAGAGGCAGGAAATATCGGTCTCAGTTCCATGGAGAGATTGAGCGAGTTGCCCAGGATAGAGCGGTATGGAGAAATTACTTGCAGGCCCTATGTAGCATTATACTGATCGAGAGGAATTATTATTATTATTATTATTATAGTATGTAGAAAAAGGAATTCTTAATATCTGCCAAATATTCACATTGTATCAAATTCGCTTCTTGAACAACTGTCCACTTCTCGCTATTGGTAAACTATCATACTTTTGTTTTATCCATGATGAATCATGAAACACTTTATGACTGCCCTATACCACAAGCAACAAGGAAATGCTAAGCAACAGATGAATGAACGTGAAAAAGAAACTAACTGAAACTTCAGTAGGAAACAATTATTTTTTGTGGTCAGATAGGAAAAGTTCAACACATTTGTAAAATAATTATCTTCCTGTATGTTATCATAAATAAAATTTCTAAAATCTTACGTTTGCCCCACCTGAAATCAGCTGGATTATTTGTAATAAATTGCTAGTTTTAGTTATACTCCATGGATGTTTCTCGTCAACTAACCTCAGAAAAATAGATCAGATCTGGCCAAATAATGGGAAACACTAGGGAAAGCTTGAAGACCGAGAGAAATAGTACACACATACAACACAAGAGTAAGCACAAATCGAATAGACAACAAAAATACAAGGATGGATCATAATGATATTTGTTACAACAGTACCACCACATTTGTACATTATAATTATGAAACAACAAAGTTTTAACAGGACATAAGTAAAATATGTATCAGTACAATAGACACCAGGACTTTAAAAAGAGTTGCACTATGTGGGAAGAAGTGGAAATAAAGAACATACTAGCAAGACTTTACTGTATGTGCATACATTAACTACATGTATATATGGTAGCTTGTATTTGTTCATGCTTGTAATTTAGATTTCATCCAGGACGTATTATATTGAATATGGAACTTGCTGAATGACTGTCATTGCAGACGACAGTATCCACGCTTCCTTTAAAGGTGGAAAAAAACTGTTTAAAAGAGCAAGACTCGTGCTAGTGACATCCAAAATATATTGTCATATTGTAGTTAGTCCTTCAAAATTAAATGCTACAGAAAGATCCTACGAATACCATGGACAGAAAAAGAAAGAACACTGATGTCCTGAAAGAACTAAATGTTTAAGAGAATTGGCTGATAAACAACATACTATACAGAAAAATTACATACTTTGGTCACATCAAGCGTCACGATGGCCTGGAAAGAACAATACTAGAGGGCAGGGTCCCAGACCAAGAAGAAGATGGCTACAAGATATTAAAGAAACCATGAACATGACCATCGATGAAGTGGGTGAACTAGCAAGCGACAGAGTGAATTTCAGATGTGCTGCAAAGAGAGCAACATCCTATAAAGGATATGCACCTTGATGATGATGAGTGTAGGTATTTAATTAAATCTTACCTTGCAAAAATGCTTGAAGCATTGCATCCAGTCTGACGTCATAGTCGACAAATAACGGTCTGTGATCATAAAATTTGCATATTGTGCTGAGGATAGTTTTGTCATCAGGATCAATGAGAGCAAGGTCTTTTGTATTTAGTAGATTTACTATGTTAGTTTTCTCTCCATCATATACAGGAATACGGGTGTAACCTTGGTGCATTATTTCTGTTAACGACTCAAAATCCAATACAGTATTGACCTCTAACATGTAAACATCCTCGATTTTTGTCATCACATCTTCAACACTCTTGTTGGTCAACTGCAGCGCGCCAGAAATAATGTTTGCCTCATTATCATGCAAAACACGACTGTCTGCAGTCATACGAATCAACTCTTGCAGCTTTTCCTTGTTGAAAACCTGCCCCATTTCTTGTCCCAAAATCCAGTCTAAGACAAGAGAAATTGGAAAAGATGCAGGAAATGTCACAATCATGAAGAAAACAGTGACCCAGTATGTTCTGGCACCAATTGCCAAACCATGACGAGAGCAAATGGCTTGTGGAATAATTTCTCCAAATACTACAATGCCAACTGTCGAGCATATAACAGCTATCAGCCCATTAGTCATATTATCAAAAAATATTGTAAATGTGCTGTTGACTAGTACATTTCCAAGCAAAAGTGTGCAAAGAAGTAAGTTTCCCCTTTTGCGCAAAGGACTAATGCGTTGTGCATGTTTTTTTTCTGAATCGGATCCAACTTTTTCAATAATTCTTAGCTCTGTTTGATCAAGAGACATCAAGCCTAAGTTCAATCCACTGAACAGGCCAGAAAGCACCAGCAGAATAAGACATAACGTTATCTGAAGCCATAAGGGTAGTAAATAAGGATCTATATAAGTCTCTTTGTAAACTTTAATTGTTAACCACTGGAATGATCCCTGATGTTCAACAACAAACCCCTCTCCACTACCAGATCTATTAGTTTTAACCATTAAACACATATACCACAAACTATCCTCTGCAGAAAGATGCTCAAAAATGACAGAAATTAAAGCAATAGTCCTATTTTCAGTTATCTCTGACGGGTAAAACGTCTTGGTAGTTTTTACTAATGAGCAAGACGAATTACTTGTGGTGAAGTGAAGCCCAGTTTCCACTGTGAGATCTACACCGATAAGTCTTATTGATAATAACCTGTCACTAGCAGCATACAGGCTTCCGCCTGTTAAAGTTCTTGAATATTCATCCATTGAGTATATACTCAATATTCTTGAAGCACTAGACACGTATGTGAAGACATAAAGAATACACAAAATTATGATGTGACTTGTTGCAGCCATGTTTCTTATTGTGATGATTCCCGGAAGTGAATACACAGGCCAGATTTAGTTCCTCGACCAGCTGTTGGTGAAAACCGGCATATTTTATCTGTACTACGGGAGGTCTCGATGAAAACAAGATACCACGATGTACACACAATGTATTAAAAATTTTACTTGATTCGAGCCAGTATATGGGAGTGTAGATGACTAAAGAGCCTCATTTTGGGTTAATGAATGCACTAGGATAATGCACAGCTCTAAGTTGGCTGTGGATAATGTGAACTGGTTATTTTGCAATTGTTGAATTTTGCATGTATATATGGAACTGCAGTAAAACTATTTGATTGGCAAAACACGTAATTACAAAGTACTGTAGTTTTACAAATTACAAAAACAATGACAAAATACAGAAACGTTTCGACCAACAAGGCCTTTATCAAGCAAACGAACAAACAGGAGTGACAAATTAAAATGAAACACAAATGGACGACCAAATACAAACGTATCTAAGGAAAATCTGGAATAAAAACGAATAACGAAATAAATGTAACACAAAAACACACATAAAAACTAGAAATAGAAAGGAAAAGAAACAATGAAACATCTAGTAAATATATAACTGGAATACATGCAACATATACCCATATAGATTACAAAGCATGGGAAGAGAAAGTACTAAGAAGCATAAGAATGGAATATAACATGAATACGTGCAACATATACCCATATAGATTACAAAGCATGGGAAGAGAAAGTACTAAGAAGCATAAGAATGTAATACATTGAGCCCGCTTGGTCGCAAGGTACCATACAAAGAAATCAACCGATTCTCCAGAGCAAATCGACTGCGATCATCCGAGGAACATGATCGGATGGCTGTGACCTGGACATCGTGAGCACCTAAATGGCCAGTATCATTGAAATGGGTGGCTACAGGGGTCACCGAGCATTGGCGTATGTCGCGTAAGTGTTGGGCGAATCGGTCACTGAGCCTCTTGCCTGTCTCACCGATATAAGCCTTGTTACACCGCTTACAGATAATGGCATAGATAAGATTACGGGACTCGCATGTGAACCCATCGTCAATAAGAAACGTGTCTAAAGGAAAAGATACAGTACGCGTCTGTATCACATAATCACACGTGTTGCAACGCCGACGGCCACACTGGACAGTGCCAAAATGAGTCTGGATATTGGACTTAAGGCGACTGTGTACCAACATATCCTTAAGACTTCTGTCCCGTCTGTAAGACACCAAAGGATAGTGGGGAAGACAGAACGGGTCTCAGGATCTGATCTAAGGAGAGACAGATGACGGAATAAAACATTTTTCACCAGGGAACTATGGGGGTGGTAAGTTAAGATAAGTTTTACTCTGTCAGAGTTAGTAGTCCTATGCTGGCTGGTAAGGGCCTGCTGGCGAGTGATTTTCTGAACGCGATGCATAGCCGAGACAAGCACCCTCTCCGGATATAGGCGCCTACGAAAGAAATCAAGCATCTCGCGAGCTCTCTCAAGAAAATCATCGTCCTCACTACAAAGGCGACGAAGGCGTAAGAGCTGCGAGAATGGCAAAGAGTCGCGACAAGCCCGGGGATGGGAAGAAGTATAGAGGAGAAAACTATGTGCATCAGTAGGCTTGTAATATACTGATGTAGTGATAGCGGATAGGTGTAATGTGATAGTAATGTCAAGAAAGTTGACACAAGTAGTGGAGATGTGAGAAGTAAAACGAATAGAAGGGTTGAAAACATTAATGAAATTAATGAAGCGTGACAAATCGGCTTCAGGCATATCAGTGATGCCAATACAGTCATCAATGTACCTGTGATAGACAGACGGAAGGGGGCCATCATATGTAGCAAATAATATGATCAACAAATAAACAGTGTACTAAAAAACTCTTGTTCTCATCGAGCAAATAATAGTAACACTACGACCTACACGTCGTAAGAGGCGACTTAGGTAGAGGCCTAGGAAGCTACCCTAGTAAATAAAAAGAGTCACAGAAATCGGATGTGCTGGCCGACATGTAGGTGCATAACTGACAAAACGTAATATCGCTCTTAGGCTCGAATGACATACAAATTACAAAGAGTGGTTAACAAGTGATCGATATGGAGCATTCGAAGAAGAAGACGCTACTGCACATGGACAAAGTAATTTGCACCAAGTATTTCGGTGATCATGTATGACACATGTATCAAGTGAATGTTCACAAGATGTGCGAACAATGCCGAATAAAACGGACGTTGTCAGTCGCTGCATGTACATAGAATACTCTACAACACTCAAGTTACTATCAAAGTACTAACGGAGAGATCCAGGCAGAACTATAATGTACATCCAGATAAACAAGCTGGTAGCTGAGAAACTGTTGAACACCAAGCTTGAACTAAGACATGTTGCATTTTAGACAGAATCAAAATTAGAATTCCAAACACTATAGACAAGAAAATTGCAAGGTCAACATGCGCTACTGTTTGAATTGTGTAGAAAGTGCAAGGTCATCTTGCAGTGAATAACGTTTCACAGTAGAGTACCAGGAAATGAGACAGTAGACCGACTGGTTAAGAAAGGTGCTGCAGGAGAGCAACTGGATAACAATGTCACCAAAAGAAAAGAGTGATTAAATCATTCAGAAAGCCACCAAGACTAACAGAGGACTACTATCAAAATATAAGCAGATTAGAGCCAGTTGTCAGGCTACGCTTCAGAACACGACATAATTGACTCCGCATCGACATCTATTCAAAATTCAAGACTGGGAATTCAGCAATGTCGACAGGCACACAGTCTGCAGAGCACATACGTCAAGACTGTCCAAAATACAATATACTGAGGCAAACTTACTGGTCTAGTGAAACAATACTAAAAATAAAACTGCACGGAGCTCCAAAAGAGAGTGAAGTTTGTACAGACGACGACATTGAATATTTATACACTATTTCCTATTCTTTTTTCTAATCTTGTTTTGCCCCACAGCGTAAGGATAAGAAGCGATTTCTAGAACGTGATTTTGTGGGCCGCTTCATAGACAGTGTCTTTCGTCGCCTCTGTTATCTCTAAGGTCCACCTTTTGCGTGGTCAGCCTTCTGCTTTGTAACCACTGTATCGGAGTAACATTGCTTTTTGATTATGATATCCTGATCTCTAATTTTGCAAACGAATTGATAAGGCAGTGTCAGCTTTTAAAAGTCTAAATAAAATATGGAACTGCAAGTTATATAGTTTTAAAACTAAATTAGGAATTTTCAATTCCAATGGTATATCAATCCTAACATATGCCAGCGAGAGTTGGAAAATGATTAAAGATATAAGATATAGAAAGTAGGTTGATTACATTTCAAAATAGATCTTTTTCTTTCTTTCTTTTGTCCTTCTCTGCTTTTTTGCCGCTAGGCGTAGCCTATAACTGATGATCGGTTTCCGAGATAATGCACGCTCGGTGGCTTGATATGGTATGGTATTGTGGAGTTTTAAGATGTCTGTAACTCCATCAACCCATCTTTTTCTTGGTCTGCCCCTTCCTCTTGATGATTTCATTTTCAGGTTGTACGCTCTTGCAACTGGTGTATTCGGGTTCATTCTGACCAAGTGGCCAAACCATTTGAGTCTTTGTTTTTCAATAAATCTAACAGCAGGTGTTGTTCCGACTGTTTTTCTAATTTCCTCATTTCTTATATGGTCTCTTCTTGTTTTATTTACTGCTTTCCTCAAGCATCTCATTTCGCATGTCGTAATTTTCCTTTCTTGTTCTTTTGTCAGTGCCCATGTTTGGCTCTGGTAGCACAAAATAGATGTCTGCGAAAAATAATTAACATGAAATGGAACAAATTCAGGATAAGTGATGAAATCAGAAAATTGTCTGGCAAACCACTAGTAAAAACTGTTATAAGAAGGAAAAGATCGAGATATTATGGGCATACCTTCAGGAGAAATGATCAGCGAATACCAAAGCAGGCATTGAGGTGTGAGGCAAAGGGTTCAAAAAAAGAGAACGCCCTAGGGAAACCCTGAAACGAAATTTGCTGAGAGGCAAGAAATATCGGACTCAATTCTATGGAAGAGTTTGATCGAGTTGTCCAGGACAGAGAGGTATGGAGAAATTTCTTGCAGGCCCTATGTAACGTATACCGGTACGAGAGGAATATATATATATCTGGTTCAAAAACTGCTGTCTTTGCGAAGTTGTATTTGAAAGTTCCAATTTAAACAGTTGTTTTTGTGTTTTTTTGCGACGGCAATATATTTTGAGAAGGCTTACTGCAGTCACATTGGATTTATGGAGTTTTCAGTTTATGGAACCATCATGCTTTGACTTTTGTGTCACACTTGGAAACATGAAGAAGTATTAAATGTCATCAAATGTAAACAACCTTTGCTTTTGTTGTCACTGATTTGTGAGAAATGGTTACGATAAGTCTGAAATATTCTGCCACATAAAATCAGACTGTTTACCGTAAAAAAAATGCTGTTATAACTTACATAAACATACACAACAGATTTGATTAATTGCGTGGCACATTATAATAGACATGGGCGTCACAGATGTTTTTCGGAGGGGCTGAGGAGGAGAGGGGGAGTGGAAGTTAAAAAAGGTTATGTAGTAGTTTACAACGCGGAACTGGAGGAGAAAACCAGATTCCCATAAAACTTCTTTTTTAAATCAAAGTCTATTTTCAATGGTGGGGTTGACTTCCTTCCCTCTAATCTCATTCCTTGCCTTGACGTATGGACGCCAGTGATAACAAAGAATATTCATATTACAGTATTACAAGATCCACCGTTGTTATTGTTATACCTGTCACGAGAGATAATCGAGAATTAACTGACTTGGAGAAGATGTATGCAAAGAAGGATCCGTCATGCATCTTTCTTCTTTTTTTTCCTTCTTCTCTTTCTTCTATCTGTCTTTCTTTCTTCTGTCATGCATCCAGTTAGTGTTTTACTACTCATGAATCGTTGCCACATATTTACTGACGCAAATCACACTGAAGAACATTTACAGTCACTATAAGAGGAGACAGTTATTGATAACTATCGTTCATCATTATCATCTTCATCAAGTAGCTTGTCCCTTCCGGAACTTAGCTCATATGACATCAGTCCTAAAAAAACTCTCTGTTCTGTGCAATTTGACCAGCGTCAGCAGCAGTCATTCTCAGATCGCCAATGACATATTGCACCCATCGTCTTCTAGGTCTTCCTCTCGTTCTTCTCACTGGCCCCATTCCCTCTAAAATGATCTTCTCTATGCACTCATGTGGTTTGATGTGTCCAAAATATTTAATTTTCCTTGATTTTATGTTCTTTAATAGCCAACTCTATTTAATATCAAGCTGGTGCAGAACAGATACATTTGTTCTTTTCTCTGTTTATGATATTCTAAGTACCCGTAATATCGCTTTTTGGGGTGGTGTAGTACAGTAGGGGCATGCGCCTGTGGAACTTAATGGCCGCATTACTAGTGCAATCGTCGTGAAACTGTTCAGGCTATGATGTTTTATTTATTGATAAAAACACTGTAATTAGAATAGTTTATTAATGATGACCTTCTCCAGCCCTAGTGGTTAGAAATATGGCCAGCTTCGTGACCAGCCCTGATTTTTAAAAAACATGACAAAGCCAATTTTTAAAAAGGGAGAGAAAACAGAAAATGTGAACAGCTTTGATTGAATATCTCGGTTACCTGTTAACAACAGATGGAAATGGAATGAAGAGGGAGGGGGAGGGGCACAAAAACATAGCATTGTAACTAAAGAAAAAGGTGTAAAATGGAACTGATAGAAAAACAGAATACTATATAAGAACATGCATACTGCAGTGGCGTCCTATGTGTGTGAAACGGGACATTCAAAGGCATGGAAAAGCATATGTGCTTTTGAATGTATATTTTAGACGAGTACTCTGTATACCATGGAAAGAGAATAGAACAAATAGATCTATCCAAATGGAACTCAAAATGACATAAAACGTGCTGATGTTACACATAACAATTCCAGCATTGAATTATTTATGTCATATAAAAAGACATTAATGGAAGAAAATACCCCGGAAGAAAATATTGATTGATAGACCATGACACAGAAAGATCTCAACGGCAGTGCACGAATCCATAGCACGAGCAATATTCCTTGATGTAATTTTTAATGTGAAAATATGTTCTAGGAATTGTATTATTTAATCTTTATCATGAATTTTGCCAGTACAACAGTTTTCCAGCCTGCTCTTCTCGATTTTGCCAGTACAACAGTTTTCCAGCCTGCTCTTCTCGATTTTGCCAGTACAACAGTTTTCCAGCCTGCTCTTCTCGATTTTGCCAGTACAACGGTTTTCCAGCCTGCTCTTCTCGATGTTGCCAGTACAACAGTTTTCCAGCCTGCTCTTCTCGATGTTGCCAGTACAACAGTTTTCCAGCCTGCTCTTCTCGATTTTGCCAGTACAACAGTTTTCCAGCCTGCTCTTCTCGATTTTGCCAGTACAACAGTTTTCCAGCCTGCTCTTCTCGATTTTGCCAGTACAACAGTTTTCCAGCCTGCTCTTCTCGATTTTGCCAGTACAACAGTTTTCCAGCCTGCTCTTCTCGATTTTGCCAGTACAACAGTTTTCCAGCCTGCTCTTCTCGATTTTGCCAGTACAACAGTTTTCCAGCCTGCTCTTCTCGATTTTGCCAGCACAACGGTTTTCCAGCCTGCTCTTCTCGATGTTGCCAGTACAACAGTTTTCCAGCCTGCTCTTCTCGATGTTGCCAGTACAACAGTTTTCCAGCCTGCTCTTCTCGATGTTGCCAGTACAACAGTTTTCCAGCCTGCTCTTCTCGATGTTGCCAGTACAACAGTTTTCCAGCCTGCTCTTCTCGATGTTGCCAGTACAACAGTTTTCCAGCCTGCTCTTCTCGATGTTGCCAGTACAACAGTTTTCCAGCCTGCTCTTCTCGATGTTGCCAGTACAACAGTTTTCCAGCCTGCTCTTCTCGATGTTGCCAGTACAACAGTTTTCCAGCCTGCTCTTCTCGATGTTGCCAGTACAACAGTTTTCCAGCCTGCTCTTCTAGATGTTGCCAGTACAACAGTTTTCCAGCCTGCTCTTCTCGATGTTGCCAGTACAACAGTTTTCCAGCCTGCTCTTCTCGATGTTGCCAGTACAACAGTTTTCCAGCCTGCTCTTCTCGATGTTGCCAGTACAACAGTTTTCCAGCCTGCTCTTCTCGATTTTGAACTGCCATGGATTCTTTTACGTGCTAAACTTGAACACGGGACCTACGTTTTATCGTCCGTCTCCGATAGGGCTAGGAACTCGATCTCACCTACACTGAGATTAGGGATCATGATAACCAGCGCTAGTTAACACTCAACTGTCAAGAAGGATTAACCTTTCAACTGTTACTAAACCACTTTCGGCTATAGAGGAACATCAGTCGGTAACATCAGTTGGTAACATCAGTCGGTAACATCAGTCGGTAACATCAGTCGGTAACCAGCAGCCAGCAACAAGACCATAATGTAACTGTTGAAGCTATTAAATAATATAGAATTGTAACTATATCTATACTCATGAACACTCAGTGGTGTCGAAATCAAGGCATATCCCGCCATTAACCAGAATAGTGACTTTTTCACAGGGATTACATTCTCTTTTGCTGAGAGAGCCGAGAAATATCGGTCTCAGTTCCATGGAGGAGATTGAGCGAGTTGCTCAGGATAGAGCGGTATGGAGAAATTACGTGCAGGCCCTATGTAACGTATAACGGTACGAGAGGAATTATTATTAGTAGTATTAGATTCACTTCGTACTAAATCTACCAAGTTTTTATAGTAGTATTTAATAGCAACAACAAAAAATAATAAATAAATATTCTATGTACCTATCTGTTCTCTAATCCTGTTTGCCTTTCAGAGTCAGGTCGAAAAAGGACAAACGTTGAGCGAGTCTCTCTATGCACATTGTCTTTATTTCTCTTCTCCAATCCTAATTTGCCCCACAGTTTCAGGGTAAGAAGAGTTTTCTAGCACGGGTTTTTGTGTGTGCTTCATAGTGTCTTTCGTCCCCTCTGTTATCTCTGAGGTTCACCTTTGGCGTGGCCAACCGTATGCTTTGTATCCACTGTATCGGAGCAACATTGCTCTCTGTGGTGCACTGTCTGTTGGTAATCTGCTTATGAGGCCGAACCATTTAATTTGTTGCTTCTCGATGACAAAATAAATAGTATATTGGATTATATATAATAATGTAAACCTACTGTAAACAACGCAAAAACAGGAAAGCTTTGTATGGTAGAATTTATGGTTATCAAAAAACAGTTGTGGTCAGAGCTCAGTAACAATCATGGTATTGAAAGAGTTAACGTAAGATTTTGGTAACTAACGTTACTGCGCTTGATAACATCAACGGTAGGAACTTTATCTTGTATGTTGATTGTTAAAAGGCATATACTGTCTGAGCAAAGGATATTTACAGAATACATTTTAGCTTGATTGAGTGTATTGAGAGATATAGTTTATTGTATACTTGAGTGACGTCTGTGACTTAGGGGATAGTAAGCCCCGACGTTCTGAGTTCGAATCCCGCTGCGGACAATTTGGTAGCAAATTGTTGCGCGTGGATTTTTACAAAAAGGACGATGGCACCACCCGTTCAGAAAGCAATGGCAAACTACTGAACGTAATAATGCCTAGAAAATCACAAACGGCGTTAAAAAAACTGGGGTTTATTCGCAAAGTCCTATAAAAGATATGCAATTAACTTATACTTGAGGCAGATGTTTATGAAATTTAAATTTGGTTGCGATCGATGATTGATGTTGTACGAGACATTTTTACCGTTTAGAAAAGTCTCAGTTGGTGCAAGCGTTACATTTGAACCCATCTTTGCGAACGCCTATTGTTGTGATGCTGTTTTCTATGGGCATGTTCAATTAATTGTCTCTTTCTTCTTCAACACTCCAGAGACTCACGTTTATCTACTGCCCTGGTCATATGGTTGTTCGCGAGAGAGCGGACATGCTTGCATCGAAAGAATCCATTGTTGGGGAGTTTAGGATGGATAAGGGGTATGTTTTTCTGTCTCTTGGCGACCTACTGTTGGATGAGGACACTAAAATAAACGTTGAATCAATCCAGCGATTAAGGAAGTTTGGAATTACACGTTGTAGAGGTAGAGATGGATGCTTGAGAGGCAGAGAGAGAAGTGTGTTTAACCAGCGAGCTACAGGGACCATCAGTATACACACCCTTTGAAATCTGTTGGGAGAGACTGAGCACCTATGGATCTACCCGGAGTGTTGTGACGTCAGTTCAGTAACCAATAACCAATTCCTTTATTTTTATTAACCTTCTGGAATCTCTGTGGTGTTGCAGTACAATGCAGTATGTCTCTCGCTTCAAAAGTACAAGATTCATTCTACGAGCTTGGCGATCAGACTACTTTCAGTGATTCATGATCTCGATATAAGTGATATCGAGTTCCTATGATTAATATCTCGCCAGTCGCCTTTCTTCTTTACCTTTCAACTTCCAAAGAAGCACAGGCAGGGCCGTTCGGTATATTTTCTTAGTATGATTCAAATCTTCGAAATGTCGCGCCTTAAATGTTTTTTCTTTAAAATAACCTTCAATTGTGATTTTGATTACGCTACTTATGCCCCCACCCTTTACGGAGTCATCTGATGCGGCAGATTCTCTGTATCATAGCACGGCACGGCTCTGAGCACGTCTTCAACAAACTTCTTCCAGCGTTTCCTCTCTCATGGCACAAGTCTTCAACAAACTTCTTCCAGCGTTTCCTCTCTCATGGCACAAGTCTTCAACAAACTTCTTCCAGCGTTTCCTCTCTCATGACACAAGTCTTCAACAAACTTCTTCCAGCGTTTCCTCTCTCATGACACAAGTCTTCAACAAACTTCTTCCAGCGTTTCCTCTCTCATGGCACAAGTCTTCAACAAACTTCTTCCAGCGTTTCCTCTCTCATGACACATGTCTTCAACAAACTTCTTCCAGCGTTTCCTCTCTCATAGCACAAGTCTTCAACAAACTTCTTCCAGCGTTTCCTCTCTCATGGCACAAGTCTTCAACAAACATCTTCCAGCGTTTCCTCTCTCATGGCACAAGTCTTCAACAAACTTCTTCCAGCGTTTCCTCTCTCATGGCACAAGTCTTCAACAAACTTCTTCCTGCGTTTCCTCTCTCATGGCACAAGTCTTCAACAAACTTCTTCCAGCGTTTCCTCTCTCATGGCACAAGTCTTCAACAAACTTCTTCCAGCGTTTCCTCTCTCATGGCACAAGTCTTCAACAAACTTTTTCCAGCGTTTCCTCTCTCATGGCACAAGTCTTCAACAAACTTCTTCCAGCGTTTCCTCTCTCATGGCACAAGTCTTCAACAAACTTCTTCCAGCGTTTCCTCTCTCATGGCACAAGTCTTCAACAAACTTCTTCCAGCGTTTCCTCTCTCATGACACAAGTCTTCAACAAACTTCTTCCAGCGTTTCCTCTCTCATAGCACAAGTCTTCAACAAACTTCTTCCAGCGTTTCCTCTCTCATGGCACAAGTCTTCAACAAACTTCTTCCAGCGTTTCCTCTCTCATGGCACAAGTCTTCAACAAACTTCTTCCAGCGTTTCCTCTCTTATGGCACAAGTCTTCAAACAAACTTCTTCCAGCGTTTCCTCTCTCATGGCACAAGTCTTCAACAAACTTCTTCCAGCGTTTCCTCTCTCATGGCACAAGTCTTCAACAAACTTCTTCCAGCGTTTCCTCTCTCATGGCACAAGTCTTCAACAAACTTCTTCCAGCGTTTCCTCTCTCATGGCACAAGTCTTCAACAAACTTCTTCCAGCGTTTCCTCTCTCATGGCACAAGTCTTCAACAAACTTATTCCAGCGTTTCCTCTCTCATGGCACAAGTCTTCAACAAACTTCTTCCAGCGTTTCCTCTCTCATGGCACAAGTCTTCAACAAACTTCTTCCAGCGTTTCCTCTCTCCTGGCACAAGTCTTCAACAAACTTCTTCCAGCGTTTCCTCTCTCATGGCACAAGTCTTCAACAAACTTCTTCCAGCGTTTCCTCTCTCATGGCACAAGTCTTCAACAAACTTCTTCCAGCGTTTCCTCTCTCATGGCACAAGTCTTAAAACAAACTTCTTCCAGCGTTTCCTCTCTCATGGCACAAGTCTTCAACAAACTTCTTCCAGCGTTTCCTCTCTTATGGCACAAGTCTTCAAACAAACTTCTTCCAGCGTTTCCTCTCTCATGGCACAAGTCTTCAACAAACTTCTTCCAGCGTTTCCTCTCTCATGGCACAAGTCTTCAACAAACTTCTTCCAGCGTTTCCTCTCTCATGGCACAAGTCTTCAACAAACTTCTTCCAGCGTTTCCTCTCTCATGGCACAAGTCTTCAACAAACTTCTTCCAGCGTTTCCTCTCTCATGGCACAAATCTTCAACAAACTTCTTCCAGCGTTTCCTCTCTCATGGCACAAGTCTTCAACAAACTTCTTCCAGCGTTTCCTCTCTCCTGCCATCCCTTCCAATTCTGTCCATATTTTACCTATCCTTTTAATATTAGTCTCCAGCTCTCTTCTCCAGGTCTGTCTAGGCCTTCCAATACTCCTCTTTCCCTGCAGGTTCCAAAACAGTGCCTGTCTTGCAATGCTTCCGGCCGGTCTTCTCAATATATGTCCAATCCATTGCCAACGTCTCTTTCTTAGTTCGTTCTCCACTGGTAGGCATATCTGCCAGTCGTCTTTACTTTCCATTATTCCCCTAATACCCAATTGAGGCTAAGTCAAGATGAGAATCTTGACAGTTGGACACAATTCTCCCTCACTGCAAGAACTTATTGAATATTCTAACTGTTGATATCATCAACTATACTATTCAAAGTAGCCGTTACTTCTACTTATCTATTTACATATCAAGGCAAGAATTGATTGATTGATTGATATGACCATTATTATTGCACTTCGATGAGTAACCATGTGTGCTCCGATCTCTTTCTTACACATGAAGCACAATAACCCTTACATCTACCTATTTACATATCAAAGTAACTAATTGACGTTTCATATGTTGTAGATACACTTCAACGCTGGGAACAAAAAATAATTTCTGACTATGAAATTCATTGTCACGTTTCAAGATATACTTTGTCGCACTCAGTAAGTTGCAATTCTTAGCCTGACTGAGGTATTGAAGTATATTGTTCTAGTATACAATAAGAAAAGTCATTTGTTGGAACTTCTACGGCACCGTAAGTGATATAGTATGTATATGTAGATATTTAAAAGTATATGTATTGTTAATTAAATTAGCAAAACTGACTTTACTTCATTAATCAAAGTAGTGGATGTCATCTTATCAGATTCTAAGTCTTTGCTTTGGAACATTCCAAGCAGATGGCTATGTAGTGGCGGCTCGTCATTAAGGGCCAGTGGGGCCGTCCCCACCAAAAATAATGTATAACGTGTATTTATTACTTTATAAATTAAAATATAGCAACCAAAACCATGATTTATCCGGAAAAAATGTCTGGCCCCCACCAACAAAAATGATCACCAGCCGCCACTGTGGCTATGTATATAGGGTCTTCTTCTTCTTCGAACGCTCCATATCGACCAATTGTCAACCACTCTGTGTGATTTGTATGTGATCTGAGCCTAAGAGCGATTGTACGTTGTACCAGTTATACGTCTACAAGTAGGCCAGCATATCCGATTTCTGCGCTGCTTTTTATTTACTAGGGTAGCATCCCTAGGGCCTACACCAGTCTTACGACATGCATTGTAGATTGCAGTGGTACTATTCTTTGCTTCCCTTGTGGGCCCCACACGGGCGGTATAAAGGGTCTAAAGACGAAGGATTGATTTCATTGCACTGGGTTGCTTCATATGGCTTGTTTCCTCTCCGAAGAAATGGCACACCACCTACATATAGAGTATGGCACAAAGCAGGAATTCTGTAGCTCCGCGTATCTGCGTCTTTGGTCATCATACTGCCAACGAGTTGTAGCCCAGTGTCATAGTCTTCTGTGTTTGTCTTGTAGTTCTTGAATGCTTGAGTGATTCATTTCTGCATCTTTTGTCATTACACTGCCACCGAGTTGTAGACCAGTGTCATAGTCTTCTGTGTTTGTCTTGCAGTTCTTGAATGCATGAGTTATAGATTTCTGCATCTTTTGTCATCATACTGCCACCGAGTTGTAGCCCAGTGTCATGGTCTTCTGTGTTTGTCTTGCAGTTCTTGAATGCGTGAGTTATAGATTTCTGCATTTTTTGTCATCACACTGCCACCGAGTTGTAGCCCAGTATCATGGTTTTCTGCGTTTGTCTTGCAGTTCTTGAATGCGTGAGTTTTAGATTTCTGCATCTTTTGGACTGATATATAAACTCCATCTTTTATTATCTCCCCTGGTTTGCCCCTTTTATTTCGATTTGATATTTTGCTGTAGAAGGCTATGTAGATAGTGTGGTCTGATTGCACTCTTACTAGGTGGGCAAACGATTTAATTCTGTTTTTCGATATAATTCAAGCAGAGTCTTATTCCAACCTCTCTTATCTTATTTTATCTTAACCACATTTGCCGTGAAGCGACGTGGGGAGAGTTAGTTTTCTAACTTGTGCCAGGTGTGTTGCGCTTGACGTTGTCAGTCCATGCTTTCGCAGGGACTCTGAGATGTTATCTATCCATCGTTTGGCCTGCCTCGTGCTCTGTGCTCTGAGTGTCGATTATTGTAGGCACGTGATGGTAGTAAATGTGGTTCCATTCTCATTAGATGGCCGAACCACTTGATTCTTTGCTTCTCGATGTACTGTATCAAGTTACAAGTTTGACAGTGAACAACGAACTTTAAAGTGTATATTAATTTCCAGTTTCGTTAGGCACGGAAGCACGACCTTAGGTTTTGCGCTCGACCAGAGCCAACTATAAACTTATGAGCCTTCGGACTCAGGTAAGAACTATGGGAAATCAGACCACAACTACACCACGTGACCTAGCATTCCAGTAATGGTGTATATAGACGAATTCATTTTAAAATCAACACAAAATGTTAACTCGAAGTTACATTATGCAACAAGTTAACCAATAAGGAATATCAATATTATGAATATTTGTCCCCTATAAATAACCATAGACTAACAGAATTGAGTAAAATTGAAAAAAGCGTGCAGTGTTCTATCAAATATCTGTAATTTCCAGCCCCCTTTTCTGATCTAGGTCAGGGAATCACCAGTAAGTTGTCTGGCCTAGTTATCTAGAGTTGGCTGTGGATCGGCCAACCTTATCTAATAGATGTATCTACGCCTGGCCTCCGATACAGAGTTTACCGCAATCTTCCCTTGTGTCGACCCGATACGTTACAGTGTCCACAGTGACTATTACTACTAATACCTCTATTTATATACTGCTATTGACACTACTGTACTGCTGAGACTGCTGCTGCTACAACCACTACTACTAAAACAACTACTACTATTACTACTATTACTACTACTATTACTATTACTACTTTCTTTTTAAAGTGTTTTATTTGACTTCTGAAAGTATGGCTATAAATATAAAATAAAATGTGATTAATGGACCATCTATACCATTTTTCTATGTCTTAGATCGTTGAAAGAATCAAAAGTCAACAATGGACACTCCATTATTGGAGAACAAGGTGTACTTGGGAAAAACTGATTATGTCATGCTTGGAATAATGCTACTCGTCTCAATGGGTATTGGCATTTTCTTCGCTGTTTCTGGAAATAAGAACAAAACCAAGGTAATATGACTTTCTGCCTGCCTGCCTGCCTTTCTATCTGTCTGTCTATCTGTCTATCTATCTGTCAACCTATCTATCTATCTATCCATCCGTCCATCCGTCCACCCGTCCATCCGCCCATCCACCCATCCGTCCATCCGTCTATCCGTCTATCCGTCTATCCGTCTATCCGTCTATCCGTCTATCCGTCTATCCGTCTATCCGTCTATCCGTCTATCCGTCTATCCGTCTATCCGTCTATCCGTCTATCTGTCTATCTGTCTATCTGTCTATCTGTCTATCTGTCTATCTGTCTATCTGCCTATCTGCCTATCTGCCTATCTGTCTATCTGTCTATCTGTCTATCTGTCTATCTGTCTATCTATCTATCTATCTATCTATCTATCTATCTATCTATCTATCTATCTATCTATCTATCTATCTATCTATCTATCTATCTATCTATCTATCTATCTATCTATCTATCTATCTATCTATCTATCTATCTATCTATCTATCTATCTATCTATCTATCTATCTATCTATCTATCTATCTATCTATCTATCTATCTGTCTATCTGTCTATCTGTCTATCTGTCTATCTGTCTATCTGTCTATCCGTCTATCTGTCTATCCGTCTATCCGTCTATCCGTCTATCCGTCTATCTGTCTATCTGTCTATCTGTCTATCTGTCTATCTGTCTATCTGTCTATCTGTCTATCTGTCTATCTGTCTATCTGTCTATCTGTCTATCTGTCTATCTGTCTATCTGTCTATCTGTCTATCTGTCTATCTGTCTATCTGTCTATCTGTCTATCTGTCTATCTGTCTATCTGTCTATCTGTCTATCTGTCTATCTGTCTATCTGTCTATCTGTCTATCTGTCTATCTGTCTATCTGTCTATCTGTCTATCTGTCTATCTGTCTATCTGTCTATCTGTCTATCTGTCTATCTGTCTATCTGTCTATCTGTCTATCTGTCTATCTGTCTATCTGTCTATCTGTCTATCTGTCTATCTGTCTATCTATCTATCTATCTATCTATCTATCTATCTATCTATCTATCTATCTATCTATCTATCTATCTATCTATCTATCTATCTATCTGCCTGCCTGCCTGCCTGCCTGTCTGTCTGTCTGTCTGTCTGTCTATCTCTGTATCTCTGTCTATATTCAAGTAATAGCATGTCCCTTGCAGAACGTCGCATTCATCACAGCCCGCCTGAAAAACTCTGTCTCTAGCAAGTTCTCCCGTCTATTCTAACACCATGTTCAAGGTATCTTTGATGTCCTACTGCCACCTTCGTTTTGGTCGCCCCCTTCCTCGTACTCAGAAACCATGCCTTCTAATAACGTTCTCTCTAAACCACTGTGACATTTAACATGTCCAAAATATGTCATCGTCCTGGACAAGATATTATTTATGAGCCCATGGTTCTTGATATGCAGGTCTTTTTTTGTTTGTTGATTTTTTTGTTTTGTTTTTCAATTGTTTATTTTATACCACTATTGCTTTTGGGTTTTTTTTTAATGTCACTTTGTAATGATATCATAGGAATGATGTTTCTATATATTAACATATATTATATAATTTAAGATACCCTGCTACTTATATCTTCTTCTTCTTTTGTCGTATCACTGCTACCGGGTTGTTGCCCAGTGTCGTCCCACTGCTACCAGGTTGTTGCCCAGTGTCGTCCCACTGCTACCAGGTTGTTGCCTAGTGTCGTCCCACTTCTACCAGGTTGTTGCCCAGTGTCGTGGTTTTCTGTCTTGCTCTGTTCTGGTGGCTTGGGTGATTGTTGTTTTTGCTCTTTGATAGAATTCTGCTATGCCATCTAACCATTGTTTTCGTGGTCTTCCTCTCGCCTTCTTTCCTGAGTTTCTATTGTAGAAGACTCTGTATACTGTGAGGTTTGGATGCATTCTTATTAAGTGGTAAACCACTTCATTCTTTGTTTCTCAATGTAATTCAAGCAAGGTTCTGTGCCAACTTTCTTTCTTATACTGATGTTGATGATTGTCTTTTCTGATGTTATTACCCCTTCTTGCTAGTTTGTTTCGCCCGAGTGGTAACCGGGGCCCAAATTTTGGGTGTAAAGAATAGAACCACTGTTACCTGCCACGCATGTCGTAGGAGGCGACTAAGGAGGTTTAGCTGAAATCGGATGCATGTGTCCGAAACGTGTAGAAGGCTATGCGTTTAGGAGCCTACCAAACCAATATGCAACGTGTACACGTTCTTGGCGAAAATGAAACATATCACAAAGAGTGATTAAAAATGGTCGTAAAGAACGAACGCAAAGAAGAAGAAGAAGCTAGTTTGTTTCTGTCGATCGACATGTGAGCTTGTTGTCTCAGATAACACAAGCGACTATAATTTATATCAGTGGCGGCTCGTCATTAAGGGCCATTGAGGCCGTGCCCCACCAAAAATAAAATGTAACGTGTACTTGTTACTTTAAAAATTAAAATATAACCTAACCCAAACCATGATTTATCCGAAAATTTGTGTCTGGCCCCACCAACAAAAATGAGCACAAGCCGCCACTGATTTCTATTCTATCGTTATCTCTACCAGGTTGAGTACCTACTTGGAAGCCGTAGCTTGGGGGCTATACCAGTATGTCTGTCATTGTTTGCCACCTTCCAGTCAGCCATTTCCCTCCTAGGAACGCCTGCAGAAGTCTACACTTATGGTACTATGGTAATGTACGGCACCGTGGGGACAGTGATATCCTACGCTATAGCAGCTGTGACTGTTGTACCGCTATTTCATCCATTGAGGATAACCAGTGTAAACGAGGTTTGATTCTTTTATTCTTCTTCTTCTTCGCTAGCTCCACATTGACCACTTGTTAAACCACTCTTTGTGATCTGTATGTGATCTGAGCCTAAGAGCGAGTGTACGTTATGCAAGCTATGCGCCTACAAGAATGCCAGCCCACCCGATTTGTGCGACGGTTTTTATTTTCTAGGGTAACTTTCCTAGGTCCTTACCTCAGTCGCCTCTTACGACATGCCTTTTAGGTCGGAGTGTTACTATTGTTTGCTCCCTAGCGAGCCCCGGCAACATACATATGTTTTCTTTTATTAATGAATACCTGTTGTGTGATTGGTATATTGAATACCTGTTGTGTGATTGGTATATTGAATACCTATTGTGTGATTGGTATATTGAATACCTGTTGTGTGATTGGTATATTGAATACCTGTTGTGTGATTGGTATATTGAATACCTATTGTGTGATTGGTATATTGAATACCTGTTGTGTGATTGGTATATTGAATACCTATTGTGTGATTGGTATATTGAATACCTATTGTGTGATTGGTATATTGAATACCTATTGTGTGATTGGTATATTGAATACCTGTTGTGTGATTGGTATATTGAATACCTGTTGTGTGATTGGTATATTGAATACCTGTTGTGTGATTGGTATATTGAATACCTATTGTGTGATTGGTATATTGAATACCTATTGTGTGATTGGTATATTGAATACCTGTTGTATGATTGGTATATTGAATACCTATTGTGTGATTGGTATATTGAATACCTATTGTGTGATTGGTATATTGAATACCTGTTGTGTGATTGGTATATTGAATACCTGTTGTGTGATTGGTATATTGAATACCTGTTGTGTGATTGGTATATTGAATACCTGTTGTGTGATTGGTATATTGAATACCTGTTGTGTGATTGGTATATTGAATACCTATTGTGTGATTGGTATATTGAATACCTGTTGTGTGATTGGTATATTGAATACCTGTTGTGTGATTGGTATATTGAATACCTGTTGTGATTTGTATATTGAATACCTGTTGTGATTGGTATATTGAATACCTGTTGTGATTGGTATATTGAATACCTGTTGTGGGCGTCTGTAGCTTAGCGGTAGCGAGCTCGATCACAACCCAGGAGTAACTGGTACAAATTTTGTAAGTTTGTAAGCGGCAGTTTGTAAGTAACTTTGTTCCCATTGATTTTTACGAACTGTATAAATAGATCTACTGAAACCCATAAGAACAAAAATCAATTGTTAAAAAGCCTGCCGTTTCCCCTTTTCAATATATGGTTGTGAGACATGGATCATTGACAAAGCGGCGGAGAAGATCATTAATGCCGTTGGATGCAACTGTTACAGAAGAGTACTTAGAATATCATGGACAGAGAAAAAAACAAATACTTCTGTTCTGCGACAG
Organism: Arion vulgaris; assembly: GCA_020796225.1. Classification (NCBI taxonomy): domain Eukaryota; kingdom Metazoa; phylum Mollusca; class Gastropoda; order Stylommatophora; family Arionidae; genus Arion; species Arion vulgaris. The sequence continues at coordinate 65,335,451 of CM036753.1, read as the reverse complement.
TCTGATAATAAATAGAGTAGGCCAGCACATCTGATTTTTGCGATGTTTTTTATTTCCTAGGGTAGCTTCCCTAGGTCCTACATTAGTTGCTTCTTACGATATGCCTTGTAGGTCGAAGTGGTACTATTCTTTGCTTCTTCGGGCCCCGGCACCAAACGGGCGACTCATGTTATAAAACGTGGTCTTTACTTTTTAAATAAAATATATGCAATGTTTAAATAACTACCGCCCACGTTGTTATATGTGTATGTAGAAGGATTAGCATAATGCATAATTTTGGGCAGATCCACTCGAACACAACAATGTAGTGGATTCATTCCCACACTCGATATTCCACGTATGAAGAAAGGAATTTGTCCTCATACCTCCTGTACACTATCGACTAGACATGTTAAGTAAAATAACTTCATACCTCCTGTACACTATCGACTAGACATATGAAGTAAAGTAACTTCATATCTCCTGTACACTATAGACTAGACATGTTAAGTAAAGTAACTTCATACCTCCTGTACACTATCGACTAGACATGTTAAATAAAGTAACTTCATATATCCTGTACACTATAGACTAGACATGTGAAGTAAAGTAACTTCATACCTCCTGTACACTATCGACTAGACATATGAAGTAAAGTAACTTCATACCTCCTGTACACTATAGACTAGACATGTGAAGTAAAGTAACTTCATATCTCCTGTACACTATCGACTAGACATATGAAGTAAAGTAACTTCATACCTCCTGTACACTATCGACTAGACATGTTAAGTAAAGTAACTTCATACCCTAAGGTCTTCTTCTTCTTTGCGATCGTCCTTAGACTGACGTGCCAGATTTCCCCATAAATCTCATTCATACAGTCTTAGCATGGGTGTGTTTCATCACATCTTCAGCGCTATTTGGAGCTCTGGTGCTTATCCTTCGGCGATGTGTCCGGTTTTAGCCAGCGTTTACTGGGTTCGCTCTCCGTCAGCCTTTCTCTGTCCCCAACCTTCCTGCAAGGCAGCAGGTTTTACCCTAAGGTCTGAAAAGTCAACGGACAATTTTATTAAATATTTGTATATAGAGTCCACTAATGGTCAAAATTATAAGGAAACAAAGGTGGAAATATTTAGGTTATGTTCTTAGATCAGAGGAAAAGAGACTAAATCGACAAGTCCTTATGTGGTCACCAGTTGGGAAAAGAAAACGTGGAAGACCTAAGACCACTCTTCGAAGAACCATCCAACAAGAAAGTAAACTATTGGGATGTACAACCATACGAGATTTCCAATTGCTAGCAAAGAACCGCATTACATGGAGATCTAAACATCTGCCCTATGTGCCACCTTTGGCACGAAAGGAACAAACTAACTAACTAATTGTCAATATTAACATTGTTGAATATAACTAGTGTATATGATTACTGGTGTATATGATTACTGGTGTATATGATTACTGGTGTATATGATTACTGGTGTATATGATTACTAGTATATATGATTACTGGTGTATATGATTACTAGTGTATATGATTACTAGTGTATATGATTACTGGTGTATATGATTACTGGTGTATATGATTACTGGTGTATATGAATGAAGTGTCATGGATAAGCTAAGTAAACTATAATTGTTACATCTACTTCTGTTTTTCAGTATCTGGAAATGAGGTTTCAGTCACGAGCTGTACGACTACTAGGAACATTTATCGGAGTAATTTCAAGCGTAAGTTCTAGCCTGTAGTCTCTCTCTCTCTCTCTTCTCTCTCTCTTTCTCTCTGCGATCACCGCTTAGACTGATGTACCAGATTTCCCCATACATTTTATTCATGTGGAAATCTGATTCATGCAGTCTTCGCATGGGTGTGCTTCGTCACATCTTTAGCGCCATTTCTAGTTCTGATGCTTATCCTTCGGCGATGTGTCCGGTTTTAGCCAGCGTTTACTGGGTTCGTTCTCCGCCAGCCTTGGACTGTCCCCAGCCGACCTGCAAGACAGCAGGCTGCTATTTTATTTTAGGGTAGCGACCCTTAGACAACCTTCCCTCCCGGGATGTTGAGCGTCATCTGCCCAGGTTACCAGTCTTTTTCGGACTACTTAGTTTGTCTGCCGTCCAGTTTTATGTACGGTTTGCTCCACTAGGCTTTGATTGTCCCCAATCTAACTACAAGGCAGTAGTAAGCTTGTAGTCTGATTAAACTACAAAGCTGTTTGCAAACAAAAATATTTGAAAATCATTCCAAGTATTACAACCTTTACTAAAATAGAACTAATAAATACAACGGCACACATAACATACATACATATATACATACACTCACACAAACACACACACACACACACACACACTCACACACACATACCTACATACATACATACATTCACTCATGCGCACACTGTCTCGATCTCTACCTTCCATAACGACACAATAAAAACGGTAGATTGATTGAGTTATCTCTAATATAAACTACGCTTCTAAGAACCAATGTTTTTCAAGATTTGCCTAATCAACTTACCATACCCACAATATGGGCCACTACAAATCTACGCCTTTGGAAATCACAAATCTAGATATATTTCAATAAGACGTGTTTGTCACGCAATTTCTGTTTTATAAATGTGTAGAGGCGGAAAATTAGGACAGGACGTGATTGTGCAAACACTAGGAAATTTATTCAAACCAGTTCAGCTAAGATATGTGACATAGTTCTTGCCTGACATATATTAAGTGTGATAAAACTTTTCCCAACATTGTAATTAGAAAGAGGGAACAGTTTTATTATCTTGATTCATTGATTTATGGGTATCTGTGGCGCATAGGTTAGATGCTCACCTTTCGTTTCAAGGGTACTCGGTTCGCTTCTTCGTGGAGCCATCGGTATATTTTTCTAGAGATCCCTGATCTCAGTATAGGTGATATCGAGTTCCTAGTCCTGTCGGAGACGCACAATAAAACTTAGATTCCTTATTTACGTTGAACACGTAAAAGAACCATTGGCAGTTCAAAATCGAGTAGAACAAAATTCAGTAGAAAGATTTTTTTTTAAAATTGTACAAAATATTTTTACCAACTTGCTAAATTGGATCAGGCACCCTCACCGGTGCTACGGAGTTCGTGCACTGCTGTAAAGAACTATCTGTGTAAGAAAGAAATCGGAGCACACATGGTTACTCACCGAAGTGCAATGATGGTGATCCTATCAATCAATTATTGATAGCAAGTAGCGAAGACGAAGAAGCCAAGCAAAGATTGATAAAAGATGAAAAGAGAGCTGACCCTAACAGCAGCAGAGACAGGGCATTACAATTTAAGTTTATGTTGAATACTATAACATGTCAATACTTACTGAACTAATAATTATCACAGAATAGCTTAATTTTGATTTCTATTTACTAGTTTTCTGAGAATCTTTCAATGAAATGCAAGTCAGTGTTGTTCTATGGCTCGGAAACATGGAAGACAACAAAATAAATCTCATGAAAACTATAGACCTCTTCATAAATGGATGTTTACGTAGAATAGAGGGACTGAGATGGTATGATACGATTACGAACGAGGAACTCAGAGAAAGATAAACAGATATCAATGGAGAAAGAGCTACGGAAGAGACGCTGGTGATGGATAGGACATACATTGAGAAGACCGACCGGAAGCATTACAAGACAGGCACTGTTTTGGAACCCGCAGGGAAAGAGGAGTAGGGAAGGCCTAGACAGACCAGGAGAAGAGAGCTGAAGGCTGGTATTAAAAGGATAGGTAAAACATGGAAAGAGTTGGAAGGCATGGAAAGAGAGAAAAAGAGCTGGAAGAAGTTTGTTGAAAACCTGTGCTCCGTTGGGAGTTGAAAGGTGAAGAAGAGCCAATTTCACTAACGTCAATTCTACAAACGACACTTTGACTGGAATAATGGCATCTTCATGAGGTGCCGTGTTGGCTGGCGTAGGCGATCATGGATCACCACAAAACTCTGTCTCTGGTGGTTGCTATCATCTCAGATATTGAGGTTCTTCCGTGCCATGAAGTCAAATCTATCCAAAATGTTCTCTCTTTGTCTTCCTCTGCCTCGTCTCCCCTCGAATTTACCGGTCGTTACAATGTGTTCTAAACCTCCCTTTCTCATCATATGCCCAAAAATGATGACTGCCTCTTTCTTATATTGATGATAAGCTTCATTTGTGTCATTACCTTATTCAGGATTAATATATATTATCTTAACAACATTTAGTGGTTGAATATTTTTACTAGAGTCACAAAAAGTCAATCCTACGATGCTTTGATTAGGATTCCTCCCGATGTCTTGATTACAATCAATCTTGCAATGGTTAGGCTAGGATAACAGACGGATCAACATTATTCAAGCAAATTTTAAAAGATGATCGCTTTCCTGTGTCTGCTTTTCATCTCAGTTTACATCTTGCAGAGTGTCTCCATTTGTCACTGAATATTTCGTGATTTCTATTATATTTTTGTCCCATCCATTTGACAACTCTCTCACGCTAATTTGTGAGATTTGTGAATTACCATGTTGAGAGCCGCGATAGCGTAGTTGTTAGTGATCTCGTTTCTCAAGGCTGGTGGTCTAGGTTCAACTCCCGACCGCGACGGCTCTCAGGTCGACCCAGCCTCAACTGGGTACCAGACATGCTCTGGGAAAGTAAAGGCGGCCGGCGTGATGCTGACCACATCACCCATCGTGTGCCGACGGTCAATGAAAAATGCAGGCCTAACACTGTGTTGCCCTATATACCACGAGGTATGAAAGGGTTCAAAAGAAATAAGAAAGAATCACCATGTTAATTATTTTCTTTCTCCTTGTCTCTATTTCTGTTCTGTCTCACTTCGTCAAGATAAGAAGAGATGTTCTGTCTCACTTCGACAGGATAAGAAGAGATGTTCTGTCTCACTTCGTCAGGATAAGAAGAGATTTCTAGAGCGGCCCATTGTGTGCTCTTCATAAATAGTGTTTTTCACCACCTCAATCACCTCCGAAGTCCACTTCCTGAGTGGACGGTCATGCCCACCTGCCAAGCGTGTTCGTAGCGCATTGGACGACGGGTGACAAGTCCTCTGTCAGTGCGGTTCAATTCCGCGGGCTGGAAGAAAAGCCACAGGTTCTCCAGATTTACGGTGTTCGTGGCACTGAACCGAAGGGTTACGATGTCCATTGCACCGAGCCGAAGAGCTGAAAGCTCAAGTACTTCTGGATCGAAAAAAAAGTGTATGGTCACCTGCCCTGCATCAAGCGCATCGCACCATGTTAATTATACAGCTGAAATGTAAGCAATGTTCTCCAATCTCATTCACTGCTTCTATTTCTCTTTTAGCTTTACTTTCAAATTGTGTGGGCTGCCTGATTCCAGTTTAGCGTTCAGGTCCCCCATTGCTATTATTAGTTCATGGAGTATCCTCCATTTTCATGTGCAGGTTCTTGTAACATTCTTCAATTATCTCACTGTCTATGTCATCTGTTGGTGCATAACAATCTATTATAGTTGTTGGTTAATTTGTATTTCAGTCCTGCTTTTATCATTTTGATTCTAATTGATTTTGATTCTCGTAACGTTCGATCTCTGCGCTTCAAAAAAATGATTACTTTGCCATCTTCATATTTTCCATATTCTCTTCCAGAGCAATATTTCTTCAGTTGTTTTGTTTTATTCGTGGTCATGCTCATTTGCTTTCACATATTATCCGTATTTTTATTTTTTTATTGGGCCCTACTCGGAAGTGCCCCAACAAGTGGACCCAGTACGATTAAACGTGTAAACTTCCAACGTCGTTAATCTTTCGAATGAGAGAGCTCGGAGTTTGTTTGTATGAGTTTTATTGTTCTATTTGGCGTTGTTTAAATGCCCCCACCCTTTGACTGCGATCAAGTGGACACTAGACTTTGATCTTAGCCAAAAGTACGAGATATACTGATCCCATAGTTAACCATTTCATTCGTAACTGTTTCAATATTTTCACTTCAATCAGGATTCTTACTGTCTAGAAACTTAATCTGGTTTTATATTGTGTATTTAAAATATCCGTATCCGTGTCACTAGCTTTCTATTGACTTCCATTATTGACAGTCATGCTAGTTCTTATCTCATGATGTTTACTCCGGGGCAACATTTCATTTTCTATTTTTGTTTCCATTTCCTGCACCTGTTTTTTTTTTTAGATTAACAATTTTATTGTTTAAAACATAGTCAGAGTTATCGGTTTTATTCTGCAATCTCCAAGCTGTAGCACCATAAAGTCTGTTTTCGTCCGGTTCTCTCAGTGCGCAGACTCTGAGAGCGGCTGATGCAAGCCAGCTACTTAAAATAGTCAGACAAAATTTGGACGTATATAAACCTAAACACACATACGCTTACATATATACGAGCATTCAGTCACTCAAACATATGTGCTATGTCGCATTGACAAATATTGAAGAAATGTTAGAAACACATCGTCTTTATAAACCATTTCTTACTTTCTACAGATCTCCTACATGACCGTTGCGCTACTGTCTCCAGCACTAGCACTGCAAACTGGCAAGTAAATCTATATATATATATATATATATATATATATATATATATATATATATAATCTTGACTGTTGTAATTTGACTGTTCAACTTCAGCTTAATAGATGTTTGTAGTTTCTTTGTATGCTACTTCTTTGAAATTTCCACAGCATTGTTTAGCAGTCCCTTTTCTAACATGACCGTAGTATTGTTTATGCATCCCATTTTTAACATAACTGTAATATTGTTTATATGTCCCTTTTATAACGTGACTGCAATATTGTTTATAAGTCCTTTGTCTAAAATAACTGTAGTATTGTTTATATGTCCCTTTTCTAACGTGACTCTATTATTGTTTATATGTCCCTTTTCTAACGTGACTCTATTATTGTTTATATGTCCCTTTTATAACGTGACTCTATTATTGTTTATATGTCCCTTTTCTAACGTGACTCTATTATTGTTTATATGTCCCTTTTCTAACGGGACTGTATTATTGTTTATATGTCCCTTTTCTAACGGGACTGTATTATTGTTTATATAGCCCATTACTAAAAGGGATTGCAAAAATTTGTGTGTGTTAATTTTGTTACTTGACAGTAGTATATGTTTTTGGTTGGGTGTATGGTGTTTTCTTTAAAGTAAGATTCATTATTGTTTATGTTTTATTCATGCCGATAGACTATGTAATTGTTTTCTGTCACCTTTTTGAGAACAATATGCTTTTATTTGCTTTCTGCGACTTCATTTACTTGGGACATTATTATGACTGACTCAGTAAATGCTTCAGAAGGTTCAAACAGCATGTTGAGGTATGGGTAGATGCCGTCTATTGAGGAATTCAGCCTTAAAGACTTAATGTAGATATACTGTCATGGACATGCTGGAGTTTGAGGTAGTGAGATATGAGGGAGTCTTTCAGAAACAGAAACAATCGTTGACAAGTTTAACATGGATAAGGGGTCTCAATGGCGAAGTGGTTAAGACGTTTGCCTTTCGTTCTGAAGGTTCTGTAGGTTATATTTTTTTTCATGAGATCCCTGTGATTGATGCTAGAGGTACGGAGCACGTGCTTTGTGCAACATACTCGGAATGTGGTGGACCATTTCTGACGACAGCGACGGAGCCATATGGGGAAATTGGGTGCACTGAAGTCAATCCTCCACCTTTAGACCCTTTAGATGAACACCGGAAATGTCATTCAGTCACTTACGGAGAGTATGTTGGATGTCATTCAGTCACTTATGGAGAGTATGTTGGATGTCATTCAGTCACTTACAGAGAGTATGTTGGATGTCATTCAGTCACTTACGGAGAGTATGTTGGATGTCATTCAGTCACTTACGGAGAGTATGTTGGATGTCATTCAGTCACTTACGGAGAGTATGTTGGATGTCATTCAGTCACTTACGGAGAGTATGTTGGATGTCATTCAGTCACTTATGGAGAGTATGTTGGATGTCATTCAGTCACTTTCGGAGAGTATGTTGGATGTCATTCAGTCACTTACGGAGAGTATGTTGGATGTCATTCAGTCACATACGGAGAGTATGTTGGATGTCATTCAGTCACTTTCGGAGAGTATGCTGGATGTCATTCAGTCACCTACGGAGAGTATGTTGGATGTCATTCAGTCACTTACGGAGAGTATGTTGGATGTAGAGAGGACAATTATTGGTAGGAGATCCCTAAAGAATTTTGAGAATTCGGATTCACATATTGTACGAACAAATCTCGACGTCTGATGAGCAGAGTGAGATATATGTTTAACCGGTGAGACACTGGAGTCATGTGCATACATATCATTCTTGTCTGCTTGGGGAGACTTAGTATCTTTGATTCTGTACCGAGTGACATGATCTTGGTTCAGCAACAAATAATAATTCTCAAAAATACACTTGTTCTATTCTCCATACGTGATATACTCAATGTCCTTACACTATTGTTTCAGTCATATTCTTGATGCATACTTGAAGGTAGATAATCGTGTTTCTACTGCAACGAGTAATATATATGAGGTTGTTTCCCTTGCGTAAAAGTGTTTGTGTGGCAATAATGAATTAAAAACAAAGTATACATACTTGATGGTAATGGAAAGAACGGCGCTTCCTTTATCATAATTAACCAAAACAACTACATGTGCCTACGAAAAGTTATCAATAACACCAGAAAAGACTGTTATCAACATCAGCATAAGAAAGAGCATTGGGACAGCACCTTGCTTGAATTACATTTAGAATCAAAGAATGAGGTGGTTCGGCCACTTAATTGGAATGGAGCTAAACTTTACTGTAAACAGTCTTCTAAAGCAAAAGTCGCGATACTTGGTGCCTAGTTTTAAATTGTCTCCTTTTGAAATTGGTATGTATAGTAAGCACATGTAGCTTAAGCGGTAGCTAATTCATACGACGACGATTTAAAAAAAACTCACCCCACCGTTCAGAAAGCAATAGCAAACTACTGGTGCCTAGAAAATCGACGACTCGTTTAATGTTGTCGATGTGGCTACGTCCTGTAAAGGATATGCCACGATTTTCATTCATGAATAGTAATCATTTCGATGGTTCTGGTTAGATTGCACTATTTCAGAATTTGAACATTTTGTATGATAAATGAGAACAGTGGACTTCACTTTACTAAAATTAGCTCGAATTATATATTATTGCATTCTGGTGCATTCCATATCTAAAGAATTTGATTACTAAACATACTTATTCTATTATAGTCTACCCCTCTCTTAGTTATCATTTATCGTCTAAATTCTCTATAATTTTAATATAGAGTCTACCTTTATCTCAGCTGTCAATTATCGTCTAAATTCTCTATAATTATAATATAGCGTCTACCTGGCTCTTAGCCTTCAGTTATTATCTAGATTCTCTATAATGTCTGTATACATGTCTCCACAGTAATCCTTTTATGTGGGACAGGGTTAGGGTAATGTATAAACGTTCGCCATTCGATTCGAACACAAGATGATTGTGGGCTCAGTCCCACTTTTGACGTTCCAGCGTGAGGAAAGAAATATGCCCTCCTACCTCCTGTACAGTAGAAATACAAATGAGAAGTGACAGGCACTTCATGTTCTAAGGTTTGAAAGGGCAACGGGACATTTTATTTATTGAATCCTTCTATTGCTAGAGTATTTAGAAAGTGTATTACCATTGCGCAATGGTTTGGCCACTTGGTAAGAATGAACTGAATACACCAGCTGCAAGAGCGTACAACCTGAAAATTGAATCCTCAAGAGGAAGGGGCAGAGCAAGAAAAAGATGGATTGATGGAGTTACAGACAACTTAAAACTTCACAATACCACAGCATACCAAGAGACCGAGCGAACACTATCCCGGAAACCGATCATCGGTTAAAACTGCTTCGTTTAACTGCAAAAAAAGCAGAGAAGGACAACAGAAAGATTACCATTTTTTAGAATCTACGAAGACTTTCGAAAATAATAGAGAAAGCAAGAGAGAAAAGACAGACACAGAGAGAGAACGAGAGAGAGAGAGAAAAAGAGAGAGAAAGAAATAGTTCGCCTACGTATGCATGAGTGCTTGTGCGACAGATTATAAGTGCGTGCATATTTCAGTGTATGTTTCTGAGTGCTTGAGCATATGTTTATGTGTGTGTATATGTACATGGTCAGTTCTAATACGTGTCTTATCAGTGCTGAGCATACGTGTCAAATAGATGTTTGTCTTAATCTGCAGCTGTTGAATTTCCCTTGTGGCTATCGATCATGTTGGTTGGTATCGTTGGAACACTATACACAGCCATTGTAAGTTACATTTGTGTTGAGAAAATGAAAGAAACGAGTCTTAGAAGAGCACTATTGAAGAAAATAAATTGTCTCTCAACATGTTCTCATCAATTGTTTCTTTTCTTTTTTCTATATATATATTTTCTCTCTTTTCTCTCTCTCTCTCTATATATATATATATATATATATATATATATATATATATATATATACATATATATATAAGAGAAGAAATAGATCTATCCAGAAAGAACTCAAAATCAAAGAAAACTGGCTGTTGCTACAAATAAGAAAGAGAAAATTGAGATATTTTGGACATATAAAAAGACATGAAGGGCTGGAGAAGACCATCATGGAAGGAGGCATACCGGCAAAGAGAAGAAGAGGAAGACCATCATGGAAGGAGGCATACCGGCAAAGAGAAGAAGAGGAAGACCACGGAGAAGATCAATTCAGGATATAACTGATGGTTTGAACATTACGGCTGCAGAGGCAGGACATCTGGCCTATGAGAGGAAGAAATTCCGGAGGACTGTTGGGGTGGCAAAGTTCTGCTCAGGACAAGCTATTTGATGATAATATACCGAGTACTATTTATCTAGAGATCCCCTAATCTAAATGTGTGTGAGATCGAGTTCATAATCCTATCGGATTATATATATAACAGCAACGAATACGATATACACCTTTTTATAAAAGTATAAGATCGCATTAAGAGCTAGAGTATATGTTATTGCTTTTTGTTAACGAGAGAGAGAGAGAGAGAGAGAGAGAGAGAGAGAGAGAGAGAGAGAAAATGAAAGGGCTGAGAAACATTGGGTGAACATAGCACTCACACTGGTCCTCATGTTCATTTGAAAGCAAGCATACAGGTTTTAGAAAAACACAATATAAGACAAAATAGAAAAGAAGAAATGGATATTTCTCATTTAAACTAGTGTGATAATTATTTAAATTTGTACATTTCTGATATGTTATGATTCAAAGTGAAACATTCACATTATTGTCAGGGTGGTATCAAGAGTGTGGTATGGACAGATGTCTTCCAGACGGTTATCATTTTTGGTGGTATCATCGTTATTCTAATCAAGGTAAGTCGTAATTGATAACATCATCGTTATTCTTCTGATCCTACCTTCGTATGTAATGAAGTCAGGCTCAGTCAGTGTGCCTGGTATAGGAATTCTTACTCAATTTGTGTGTGTGAAGACCTGCTTTCCTAATTATTAGTGTTCTCCGCCATGTCTTCTCCTACTTCAGAGGTACATTGTTAATCTAAGGTGAGTTAATCATTATGATATCATTGTTATTCTACTCAAGGTGAGTCAATCGTTATGATATCATTGTTATTCTACTCAAGGTGAGTCAATCGTTATAATATCATTGTTATTCTACTCAAGGTGAGTCAGTCGTTATGATATCATTGTTATTCTACTCAAGGTGAGTCAGTCGTTATGATATCATTGTTATTCTACTCAAGGTGAGTCAATCGTTATGATATCATTGTTATTCTACTGAAGGTGAGTCAGTCGTTATGATATCATTGTTATTCTACTCAAGGTGAGTCAATCGTTATGATATCATTGTTATTCTAATAAATGAGTCAATCGTTATGGTACCCTTGTTATTCTACTCAAGGTGAGTCATTCGTCAAAGCATCATCGCTATTCTAATCAAGGTGAGTTAATCGTTATGATATCATTACTATCATGTGCCTTGTCGGCTTGGGTAGAGGAAGCATCTGGAAAATGTGTTAGAATCAATACTACTTCAGTCAGTGCTCTCTCATATGTGATCATTAAGTTTATTAAAAACTTTCACGGCAGATCACTTGTACAATATCATCGGCGAAGTTTCTGGAAATTTACCCTAGCTTAGACAGTCAGGTACCAACTGTCAGCTGAATAGACAAGGAAATCAGTTACACCGGGATTGAACTCCATATGCTGGTGGTTTAATTGATGGGACAATCAGCTGAATAGACAAGGAAATCAGTTACACCAGGATTGAACTCCATATGCTGGTGGTTTAATTGATGGGACAATCATCAGTGCACTTCGTTGAACAATCATGTGTACCATGATCTTTCTTACGCAGAAATATCTAGGCTGCAGTGAAAAAAACTTGCTTTCATCGTCGATGATTCACAATGTATTAGTTATTGGTTACCAATAGTTATATAATAGGTATGCTAAAATCTAGAACAGTGAAAGGGCACATACTTTATACCCTAAAGTCTGAAAAGGTTAAGGGATAGATAAATGTGCTTAGTAGTTTAAAAAAAAATAGAAATATTATAATTCTAAAATATTGTGTCCACATATACAGATGATCGTAAGATCATAACAACAGAGATGAGGTGCCTTAGAAGAGCTGCAGGTGTGACAATAAGAGACAAAATTAGAAATGAAGAAATCAGAAGGAGACTGGATGTGAAACCAGTCATGCAATTCATAAACGAATAACAGATTAAATGGTTTGGACACTTGACAAGAATACCCTAGTATCGCCTACCACAGAGAGCCACACAGAAAAAGCATGAGTGCAAAGTAAGAGGAAGACCACGCAAACGGTGGAACGACGGCATCAAGAACAGTCTTACGAAAATTAATATCAGCTTACAAAGTGCCTTAAAACAAGCACACACAAGATCACTACGTCCTTCCCCTCCCCCTCCCCACTCTTCAACACTTCTATAAAGAAGTAAATGGTGGAAGAGAAGAAGAAGAAGATATACAGAGGATTGAGAAAAGAAAAGAAAGATGAGAAAGAATATATTAGATAGTTAACCTCATGACACAAAATGAAATCAATAACGTAACTAATTAACAGTTTTTAGTGAAAGGAAATTTTTTAATGATCTATTGATTGGTTGATAGGACTTTCATCATTGCACTTCGGTGATTTGCCATGTGTGCTCAGATCTCTTTCTTACACAGGAAGATTTCAGTTACAGTGCACGAACTTCGTAGTACGAGCGAGGGTCCCCGATGTAATGTTTAAGATGGTAAAGATATTTTTGTAGAAATTGTATTTTTCTAATGAATTTTGCTCGATCTTCTCGATTTTGACTGCCAGTGGTTCTTTTACATGCTCAAATTGAACACGGGACCTACGTCTTATTGTCTGTCTCCGATAGGACTAGAAACTCGATCTCATCTACACTGAGATCAGGGATATCTGGAAAAATATCTAGATGGCTTTACTAGGGAGCGAACCTGGTACCTTTGGCACAAGAGACGAGCACCTAATCTATACGCCACAGAGACACCCGAAATGAGTTAGACACGTGAAAAGAAATGTGTTCAGGTAGAGAGAAAACTGCGTACTTCACTCGGCATTGTACATGTGTCTGTATGTGGGTATGGGACCAAAACAGAAAGAAAGAAATCTTCTTCTTATTCTGCGTTCTCACTAGATTGAGATTTCAGGTTCTCTAATAAAGGCAGCTGTCTGCCTCAGATCACCAGCCACGTCATACAGTTTGTCTTGGACGCTATTATAAGTGGGCCACCTCTTTCTTCTCAAATCTGCATACTGGGCAGTTCTGTAGGATATAATTCCTATGATTTCTGCTTCCCGTTTGTGCCGACCTCTTCCCGCAGTAAGTTTTGGCCACCCTCGTGATGGTAGGTCTGACATTCTTACTGCGTGGCTAAATCTCCGAGGCAGATTGGCGACCGTAGAATCCGTTATCCCATTCCTCATTGTGAGGGGTCGTTGCACCATTTTATACGCCTTACGACCTGGTGCATCCGTTTTCTGCAAGTATTTGTTTCGGGTTAGCATTCCCTAGCGGACACGTGCATCCGATTTCAGCAAAACCTCATTAGTCGCCTCTACGACATGCGTGGCAGGTAACAGTGGTTCTATTCTTTACACCCCAAATCTGGGCCCCGGTAACCACTCGGGCGGAAAGAAAGAAATAGATGCCAGAGAAATTGGCAAATGTAAGACGAGACAAAAAGATGAAAAAGCTGATCAGCGGAAGAGAAAGAGAGATATGGTATTAGAGATAAAAAGAGAAATAACAATAATGAGAGAAATGACGATTATAAATATGTTCAAAGAGTTCATGAATACGTTCTACGATAGAACAGTAAAGATATGTTACTTAATCCATTTTGTTATGGTTCCCTTTTGTTGTTGTTATGTTATATTTTTATGATGACGTCTTTATGACTATATTTTTGTTACTACATTTTTATAGTAGTAACTCAATCTAACAATGTGGTTACACTTTTGTAGTTATATTGTGGCGGCTATATTTTTGTCCTTGCGTATTGAGTACCTAGTACCAACTGTTATAAGAAGGAGAGGATGTAGATATGTTGGACATACCGTGAGAAAAAGTGGTCAAAGAATACCAAAGCAGGCATTGAAGTGGGATGCAAAGAGTTCAAAAAAGAGAGGACGCCCTAGAAAAACCTTGAAACGAACTTTGCTAAGAGAGGCAAGGAATATCGAACTCAATTTCATGGAAGAAATTGAGCGATTTGCCCAGGACAGAGCGGTATGGAGAAATTACTTGCAGGTCATGTGTAACGGTACAATATATATATATATATATTTCGATCCAGAAGCACTTGAGCTTTCAGCTCTTCGGCTCAGTGCCATGGACATCGTAACCCTTCGGTTCGGTGCCACGAACACCGTAAATCTGGAGAACCTGTGGTTTTTTCTGCCAGCCCGCGGAATTTAACCGCACTTACAGGGAGCTTGTCACCCGTCGTTCAACGCGCTACGAACACGCTGGACAGGCGGGCATATATATATATATATATATATATATATATATATATATATATTAAATACACAAACACACACACACACACATATACATATGTATATATATATATATTTTTCTTTTCAAAGGGCAGCATTGATGTGGGCGGCATGAGCAAAGTTGTGGAGATAGCAAACAACAACGGAAGGATTATTTTTGATGAGTAAGAATTTATCTATAAATGTCATCACAGTTCTTACCAGCAGCGGCACCACTAGGGGGTGCAAACCTCATCATGGGACAGCAAGACCTATCGCGTGGATGATACGTACAATAATCACGCCACTGCTTACCCTTGTCAACAACTGTCAAATTTTGTTTTACTGTTAATGTTTCAGAGATCTGATATATCTTCATTTGATGCAGGGGTATAAGTACTCAAGTCTCTTTATAAAAATACAGTCGGGAAGTAAATTGATGGTACTTGTGACTCTCTCTTGATTTGATTAAACCTCAACAAAAGAAACAGAGTAATCTTTCTGACGCCAAATCGGTTTCTACAAGTGATTGTGAACCCAAAGAATACATATTTCGTGAATCTTGTCCCGAAATATTCCCCTGAGTGGTTAACGGAGACCAAATTTGAGGTGTAAAGAATAAAACCACTGTTACCTGCCACTCATGTCGTAAGAGGCGACCAAGGAGGTTTGGATGAAATCGGATTCACATATCCTAAACGTGTAGAAGTCTATGCGTTTAGGGGCCTACTAAACCAATGTGCAACGTATACACGTTCTTGGCAAAGATCAAACATATCACAAAGAGTGATTAAAATTGGTCGTAAAGGACGAACGCAAAGAAGAAGAAGAAGAAGGATCGTGTTGAACATTTACATCAGAATGGTAAAACAGAAGGTCAATATGTTTTTCAATGGATTCATATTCACTGTTACGTTCAAGGAAGGAACAGGCTAGCTTAAATAGCAACAATATTATACTAATAAATATAGACTAGTATCATAGAGAAGCAATGATGATTGTGAGAGAAAAAAACAAATTCAGAATACATGAAGAAATGGGCGCCATAAGAAGTCAGATAGTTGCTCGTTTTCTATGTTTGGTAAATTGTTGTTTTTTTTCAGATACCCTTAATACTTGTTTATAGTCTATTTATTTACCATATTTCATTCCATTGCTTTCTCTGTGGTTCATAAATTTCTTTATTAACTCTTCATAATGCAGAGATCAGTTCTTACATGCAACATCATAATGCAGAGATCGGTTCTCACATGCAACATCATAATGCAGAGATCGGTTCTTACATGCAACACCATAATGCAGAGATCAGTTCTTACATGCAACATCATAATGCAGAGATCGGTTCTTACATGCAACATCATAATACAGAGATCGGTTCTTACATGCAACATCATAATGCAGAGATCGGTTCTTACATGCAACATCATAATGCAGAGATCGGTTCTTACATGCAACATCATAATACAGAGATCGGTTCTTACATGCAACATCATAATACAGAGATCGGTTCTTACATGCAACATCATAATACAGAGATCGATTCTTACATGCAACATCATAATGCAGAGATCGGTTCTTACATGCAACACCATAATGCAGAGATCGGTTCTTACATGCAACACCATAATGCAGAGATCGGTTCTTACATGCAACATCATAATGCAGAGATCGGTTCTTACATGCAACATCATAATGCAGAGATCGGTTCTTACATGCAACATCATAATGCAGAGATCGGTTCTTACATGCAACAACATAATGCAGAGATCGGTTCTTACATGCAACACCATAATGCAGAGATCGGTTCTTACATGCAACACCATAATGCAGAGATCGGTTCTTACATGCAACATCATAATGCAGAGATCGGTTCTTACAAGCAACATCATAATACAGAGATCGATTCTTACATGCAACATCATAATGCAGAGATCGGTTCTTACATGCAACACCATAATGCAGAGATCGGTTCTTACATGCAACACCATAATGCAGAGATCGGTTCTTACATGCAACATCATAATGCAGAGATCGGTTCTTACATGCAACATCATAATGCAGAGATCGGTTCTAACATGCAACATCATAATGCAGAGATCGGTTCTTACATGCAACATCATAATGCAGAGATCGGTTCTTACATGCAACACCATAATGCAGAGATCGGTTCTTACATGCAACATCATAATGCAGAGATCGGTTCTTACATGCAACACCATAATGCAGAGATCGGTTCTTACATGCAATATCATAATGCAGAGATCGGTTCTTACATGCAACATCATAATGCAGAGATCGGTTCTTACATGCAACATCATAATGCAGAGATCGGTTCTTACATGCAACATCATAATGCAGAGATCGGTTCTTACATGCAACACCATAATGCAGAGATCAGTACTTACATGCAACATCATAATGCAGAGATCGGTTCTTACATGCAACATCATAATGCAGAGATCGGTTCTTACATGCAACATCATAATGCAGAGATCGGTTCTTACATGCAACATCATAATACAGAGATCGGTTCTTACATGCAACATCATAATGCAGAGATCGGTTCTTACATGCAACACCATAATGCAGAGATCGGTTCTTACATGCAACACCATAATGCAGAGATCGGTTCTTACATGCAACATCATAATGCAGAGATCGGTTCTCACATGCAACATCATAATGCAGAGATCGGTTCTCATGCAACATCATAATGCAGAGATCGGTTCTTACCTGCAACATCATAATGCAGAGATCGGTTCTTACATGCAACATCATAATGCAGAGATCAGTTCTTACATGAAACATCATAAGGCAGAGATCGGTTCTTACATGCAACACCATAATGCAGAGATCGGTTCTTACATGCAACATCATAATGCAGAGATCGGTTCTTACATGCAACATCATAATGCAGAGATCGGTTCTTACATGCAACATCATAATGCAGAGATCGGTTCTTACATGCAACATCATAAGGCAGAGATCGGTTCTTACATGCACACCATAATGCAGAGATCGGTTCTTACATGCAACACCATAATGCAGAGATCGGTTCTTACATGCAATATCATAATGCAGAGATCAGTTCTTACATGCAACATCATAATGCAAAGATCGGTTCTCACATGCAACATCATAATGCAGAGATCGGTTCTTACATGCAACACCATATTGCAGAGATCGGTTCTTACATGCAACATCATAATGCAGAGATCGGTTCTTACATGCAACATCATAATGCAGACATCGGTTCTTACATGCAACATCATAATGCAGAGATCGGTTCTTACATGCAACATCATAATGCAGAGATCGGTTCTTACATGCAACACCATAATGCAGAGATCGGTTCTTACATGCAACACCATAATGCAGAGATCGGTTCTTACATGCAACATCATAATGCAGAGATCGGTTCTAACATGCAACATCATAATGCAGAGATCGGTTCTTACATGCAACATCATAATGCAGAGATCGGTTCTTACATGCAACATCATAATGCAGAGATCAGTTCTTACATGCAACATCATAATGCAGAGATCGGTTCTTACATGCAACATCATAATGCAGAGATCAGTTCTTACATGCAACATCATAATGCAGAGATCGGTTCTTACATGCAACATCATAATGCAGAGATCGGTTCTTACATGCAACATCATAAGGCAGAGATCGGTTCTTACATGCAACACCATAATGCAGAGATCGGTTCTTACATGCAACACCATAATGCAGAGATCGGTTCTTACATGCAATATCATAATGCAGAGATCAGTTCTTACATGCAACATCATAATGCAAAGATCGGTTCTCACATGCAACATCATAATGCAGAGATCGGTTCTTACATGCAACACCATATTGCAGAGATCGGTTCTTACATGCAACATCATAATGCAGAGATCGGTTCTTACATGCAACATCATAATGCAGACATCGGTTCTTACATGCAACATCATAATGCAGACATCGGTTCTTACATGCAACATCATAATGCAGAGATCGGTTCTTACATGCAACATCATAATGCAGAGATCGGTTCTTACATGCAACATCATAATGCAGAGATCGGTTCTTACATGCAACATCATAATACAGAGATCGGTTCTTACATGCAACACCATAATGCAGAGATCGGTTCTTACATGCAACATCATAATGCAGAGATCGGTTCTTACATGCAACATCATAATGCAGAGATCGGTTCTTACATGCAACATCATAATGCAGAGATCGGTTCTTACATGCAACATCATAATGCAGAGATCGGTTCTTACATGCAACATCATAATTCAGAGATCGGTTCTTACATGCAACATCATAATGCAGAGATCGGTTCTTACATGCAACACCATAATGCAGAGATCGGTTCTTACATGCAACATCATAATGCAGAGATCGGTTCTTACATGCAACATCATAATGCAGAGATCGGTTCTTACATGCAACATCATAATGCAGAGATCGGTTCTTACATGCAACACCATAATGCAGAGATCGGTTCTTACATGCAACATCATAATGCAAAGATCGGTTCTTACATGCAACATCATAATGCAGAGATCGGTTCTTACATGCAACATCATAATGCAGAGATCGGTTCTTACATGCAACACCATAATGCAGAGATCGGTTCTTACATGCAACATCATAATGCAAAGATCGGTTCTTACATGCAACATCATAATACAGAGATCGGTTCTTACATGCAACATCATAATACAGAGATCGGTTCTTACATGCAACACCATAATGCAGAGATCGGTTCTTACATGCAACATCATAATGCAGAGATCGGTTCTCACGTGCAACATCATAATGCAGAGATCGGTTCTTACATGCAACACCATAATGCAGAGATCGGTTCTTACATGCAACATCATAATGCAGAGATCGGTTCTTACATGCAACATCATAATGCAGAGATCGGTTCTTACATGCAACATCATAATGCAGAGATCGGTTCTTACATGCAACATCATAATCATTTAAGATACAATTCTTACAAAATATCCTCACCCTCTTCAAAATTACATCGAGGACTCTCGCCGTTGCAACGGAACACGTGCATCGTCGATGAGATCTTCCTGTGTCCGACAGAGATATGAGCACACATGTTTACTCGCCGAAGTGCAATGGTGATGGTCCTATGAATCACTCAATTAATCAATGCGTTACTTACTATTAGTTTCTGAATTGTTATATCTGCTCCCACATTGCCACAATAACTATATTCTCTCCCAAGTTCAATGATAGTTGGCCATGCTTCCATCTATCTAGATCCAGTATTTCTTCTGTGTGATAGTGTCTCAGTGTTAGACAGCTATAAATTGTTCTTTCAGCTTGGACAATCCACAACATTTCACGCTCGTATCTTATACTTTTAATCGTACTATAGTATTCTTGCGCAGTTTGTATCGCTGGTTAGAAGTAACTCGTACATACCTTATACACATGATTCAAGTGGTAAATCTACAACCCTAACTGAACTACAAGAATACCAAGTCAAATGTGGTATAGCTAGACACAAGCACTATACTGGTAGCCAAAGAAGAATAGTAAACCAACAAATAATTGGTTCTCGTTAGTTGTCACACGCTGAGAGACATACTGAGCAGGAGATCGGAGCACTTATGGACTAAATGTGCAATGGTGACGATCCTTGACTATACTAAACTCGCACATTGACTGCGGTTTGGGCTATATCATGACGGGAATATTGTGATAGGAAGCTACTAATATATTTCATCTTCACAATATGAGTGGGCTTGAAGGAAGCTGCCCTGGAAATAATTGTTAGCACTTCTTCTTCTTTTGTCGTCACACTGCTACCGGGTTGTTGCCCAGTGTCGTGGTTTTCTGTTTTGTCTTGCGCTGTTCTGGTGGCTTGTGTGATTGTTATCTTTGTTCTTTCACAGGATTCTGCTACGCCACGCCATCTAACCATCTTTTCCGTGGTCTTCCTCTTGCCTTCTTTCCCGATGTTCTGTTGTAGAAGACTCTGTATACTGTGGAGTTTGGGTGCATTCTTATTAAGTGGCCAAACCACTTCATTCTTTGTTTATCTATGTAATTCAAGCAAGGTTTTGTGCCAACTTTCTTTCTTATGCAGATGTTGGTGATTCTGTCTTTTCTTGTGTTGTTGGTAACTTTTCGCAGGCAACGCATTTCACATGTAGTTATTTTTGTGACTGCGCTTTGCTCAATGCTCATGTTTGGCTCTGGTAACACAAAGTAGGTATAAAAATGCTGTTAATCATCTGTTGCTTAGCTGCCTGTGAAATTTTTGGGTGCTTTAACAATGGGGCTAGCTGGTTACAGCATTTGCTTTTGTACTCTAGCCTCTATCTCTCTATCCAGTTTTCCGTCTTCCGTGAATATGCTTCCTAAGTATTTGAATTCTTTCACTTGGTTTATTTTAGTGCCATTGACATGGATGTCTAGATTATTATGTTTTCTTAATACTTAATACTTAATCGTTAGCACTAACTTTGTTTAAAAGTTCCAAACATTTTCGCTATTCTCTACATTGCATCGGAAATCGTCGTCTGTGCTGTCAAGTTCGTGTACTGCAGATGAGATCTTCATGTGCAATAAAAGAGAACGGCTCAAACATGGTTTTTCACTGAAATACAAAGATGATGATCGTGTCAATCATTAAAACACGTCAGAACCAGTGGCGGCTCGTGATCATTTTTGTTAGTTGGAACAATCACAAATTTGTGGAAAAATCATGGTTTTGTGTTAGGTTATATTTTAATTTATAAAATAATAAATAGACATTTCACATAATTTTTGGTGGGGCCCGGCCCCACTGGACCGTACTGACGAGCCGTCACTGGTCAGAACATTTACTAAAACACTAGCACGTAAGAAAATATCAGACAGACATATTTCAGAGCGGAACAGTCAGTATAAAAATTCACTCCGTAGCCTTTTCAAACCTTGGGGTATTCACTTCATATTTCTAGTCCCTGTGCAGGAGATAGGTGGAATTGTTAGGGTATTCACTTCATATTTCTAGTCCCTGTGCAGGAGATAGGCGGAATTGAAGATCGTCAAGTGGGGAATTGAACCTACAACTCTCTTGTGTCTGAGTCAATAGGCGAAAGATTATGCATTTACGCTTATCCGTCCCACTAACAGTTAGTGTACAATAATAAAAGTAATAAAATGATAAATTCCATATATAAAAAACAGTAGCTAATATCTGTTGATGTATGTGATCATTTTAGAATCAGCCCTGATCCTCGGGTACGCCACACAGTGTGGGGCATGTGCATAGGTGTGTCGATATACTGGTCGGGTGCCCACTTTTCGCAATCCAGTGTCCAGAGGATTGTGGCTATCAAGTCAAAAGTACAGGCCAGAAAGTAAGTATGTATAAGTTAGGTCTACATCTAGAAATAGTTGCTGAAATACTATTGTAGCCATGATAGCGTAGTGGTTGGTAGCGAACTCGCTGTTTATTTGCATTATCCGGGCTCAGCTCCACAGTGAGAATATATTTGTGAATGTGTATGTTTATGGTTGTTTTTTTTTATTCCTCATTGACTGTGACGTTGATTGGACATGGTGATCCCATATCTTGAAATCACTCTATACCTAATGCTGGCTACAAAACAACATTTTAACGCAGTTTTGAGAATTTGGTGTAGTAAAATTGAACATCTTCTTCTTCTTTTAACTACCCTTGGATCAACAAATTTTATCTAACCAGATATATCATGAGCAAGCCATAAACTTGTGTGGTTCGGGCATGTGATGAGACATGGCTCACTCTCCAAGATTATCCTACAGGTAACAGTCGAGGGTGGCAGAAGGACAGGAGGGCAGATAAAATCCTGGTTTGACAACATCAAGAGCTGGTCAGGACAGAGTTTCTCCACACTTGCTCGAAGAGTTGAAGACAGAGACTCATAGCGTGCTTTTTGGGCTGATGTCTCCACAGTGACATCCCTACGACGATAACGAGTTATGGGCTTTATTATTATTATTATATTGTAAGCAAGCCAGCTTAGTTCATTCCAGATCTTCTCGTCTCTTCTCTTTCTGTCTACAGTTCGTCTCCATGTCTCTCTATATTGTCCCCTACTTCTCTTGCCTTCCGGATTCCATTTCGAACCCCATGTGGGCGTCTAGTCATCTGCATTTTAATATATGTCCCAACCCCTTCCACCTCCTATGTTTTATTTCCTAGTTGAATATATGTCCCAACCCCTTCCATCTCCTATGTTTTATTTTCTCTTTGATATTGTTAATGCCTGTGCACCGGGAGATCTCAGTATTTGGTATTCTCTAGTTTCCACGAATTCGGAGAATTCTTCTAAGACATCTTCTCTCAAAGCCTCTAATACAACTGTCTGTCTTAGTACTTGTTTTCCATGACTCTGATCAAATCACTTACGCGTAGAAGCTCCCTTCCAGGAACGATTTATGACACTAAGAAAAATAGTTTCAATGAGGGTAGATTTGGTTGGCAACAATGAAATAAATTGTAAACATAGCAGAAAACATACGAACATTTTATTAAAGACATCAAAAATGCTATTGTAACCCAGTGTTATTTTCTGGAGAAAATGTTCAATTGTTTAGCCATCGATAATGTCTTTTTATCTAATGTCTAATTTTTTTTAATATGTTGGGGAGAATAAAATCGACGATCTGCATATGCGCCTTGACTGCACCGGGCAAGCGGTTTTAATTCCTCTATCCTATACAATCCCAAAGCGTACTCTCGGGATTAGGAACAAAACACTGTAATGACAGTTTCCCAAATAATGAAAATGAAAATCGTGGCATATCCTTGACAGGACGTCGCCATCAACAACGGTACACTATTCGTTGATTTTCTATTTACCCCTTATACGTTCAGTAGTTTGTCGTTACTTTCTGAACGACGGGGTCTATTTATACTGTTCGTTACCACAGGAACAAATCTGCTTCCAAACTGCCCGCCGCGGAGTTTGAACCAGACATACTTGGATTGGGATCTAGCTCACTACCGTTAAGCTACAGATGGCTACTTTATCGATAATACTATAATAAAATTGACAGCTAACCCCATCGCCCTGCTGAACCCGATATACTCGATTGAAATATTTTGAAACAAAAGTTAGTTAGTAGCAAATTCATTGCATATTGTAAAATAATTATGTCTGGGTGTAAAAGAAATTACGAAATGAAAGTTATAGAAAAGGAAATGGCAAGTTCATGAGAATCATTGTAACCCTCTCACACATACAGTTCTGTACAAAATAACAAGTTCCAGTCTCTCATGGAAGCTACTATACACACATTCATACATGCACCCATCCCCTCTCACACATAAATTTCTGTATAAAATAACATGTCTCAGTCTCTCATGGAAACTACTACACACACATACACACATATCTTCTCACACATAAATTTATGTATAAAATAACATGTCCCAGTCTCTCATGGAAGCTACTATACATAAAAAGTAATAAATAACATTAATAATCAACAGTATGTTTGTAATGGCTGTTCCATTAGTAATCGTTTATGGATGTATAATGCTGCTGACTGGACTAGTTCTTCTAGCCTACTTCTTCAACCTTGAGTGTGATCCACTAAGAGGTGGATACATCACCAACAGAAATCAGGTAACATTTTCATTTTATACACAGACTCATCATCATATACCTGATACTATTTGTTTTCCTAATTTTATTTACGTTGTTCGTTTGCTCAGCGACCTACTATTGAATAAAAAAGACAATGTACATTGGTTCTATATAGTGTTTTAATGAGTTTGAAATTTCACGTTATCAGAGCCGAGTGTTTGACCACAGCAAACTCTAATATTGGGCCGCATAACTGACCGGGAATGCCTAAATAGTTTCATTTGGGGAGGGAGGTGGGGACTAGAATTTATATTTGTCTGATAGAACACTGAAAGTTTTTTTTGCAATTTTACTCATTTCTATGAGTCTATGGTTATTTATTGATGACAAATATTCATAATACTGATATTCCTTATTGTTAAACTTCACTTATTACATAATATAACGTTGATTTAACATGTTGTGTTGATTTTAAAATGAATTCGTCTATATACAACAATACTGGAATGCGAGGTCACGTGACCGGTTGTGGTCTGATTTCCCATAATTTTTACCTGAATCCGCCGTCCGTATGAGCTTATAGTTGGCTGTGGTTTGACCAGCCAATTCTCGGGACTATCAGCATGCACATTTCCTCATGTGTGCTGTATAAAACAGAACACTTATAACTCTACAGCTAGAGACAAAACTAATGGGTCAGAGAAATCACATCGTCTTTCGAACTTTAGACTTATGCGTCTGTCGGGAGTGCTCTGACGTCAACGTGAATAACTAATAACTTTTCTTTCCAATTTGTCAATTACAATATAAATTACATTGTGCATATCTTTTTTTTTCAGTAAATAATTTTGTAAGAAATCGTTAAACAGATAGATTTCAGAATATTTTTCAATTTGTATTCCTCAAGATGATTTTTTAATACACCGATCAACATGTCTTCTTCTCGTTCACAGCTAATGCCCTACTTCGTCATGCATTCATTAAGTTTTCTACCTGGTCTTCCAGGTCTTTACATGGCCACAATATTCTCTGGAGCATTAAGGTTTGTTATGAACAATTTAGTTATTATTTGAGAACACGTTAGCAGATCTTTAGGGGAAAAAGTTTTTTTTTTAAATTATCTTATCATATAGCAACGCTGTATGTGACACCTTCAATCCATATTTTTCTTGGCCTTCCCTTTTCCTCTTGATTCCATCTACTGGTTGTACACTCTGCATTCTCACCAAACAACAAACCAGTGCTAACTAAGAAGAAAAGAATAGTTAATAATAAATTATAACTATTCAGAAATAAATTGCGAACTACTTAGCCTATACTGTCAAGAAGTTGTAGCAATCAGGAACAAAGAATCAAGAGCTACAAAAAAGTTCATAGAACACCAGGAGGAAAACAGAGAAAATACAAATACCCTTCAAGAGCTGAAGATTAAAGAACATTGTTTCGTAAACACTATCCTGTCTCGGAAACTAAACATTTATTTGGGTATCATTAAATGTCACAGTGGTTTTTTCGGTTTTTTTCGATCCAGAAGCACTTGAGCATTCAGCTCTTCGATTCAGTGCCATGGACATCTTAACTGTCGGTTCGGTGCCACGAACACCGTAAATCTGGAGAACCGGTGGCTTTTCTGCCAGCCCGCGGAATTGAACCGAACTCACATGGGGCTTGTCACCCATCGTTCAACGTGCTACGAACACGTTGGGCTGTAAAGAAAGAAAAAACGGAGGTCAAGGCTACTGAAATACGAGACATGGGGTAGATCAAGACGACGGTCAGTAAACGTTGTAGATGATTAAGAATACGTTAAACATGATGGCGGATGAGGTCAAAGAACTGCTAGCGAGTGTACGTCATCCAGGTGGGTCATCATCAGAAACTGCAACGGATATGCTACTTGTAGACAATAACATTTGAGAAAAATAGCAGAGAAACGAAATGGGAGAACATAACTAAACTACAGTGATTGTAACAAGATATGTGGCATGCAAACAAGTTACTGTTTGTGTTATTGATTGACATGATCGCCCATGTGGTATCGGACCCGTATGGGAAGCAAAGAATAGTACCACTGTAACCTACAAGGTGTGTTGTTAGAGACTGACGTAGGACCTAGAGAAGCTACACTAGTAAATCAAAAGCATCGCAGAAAACGGATGTACTGGCCTACTTGTAGGCGCATAACTGGCACAACGTACAATCGCTCTTAGGCTCAGATCACATGCAAATAACACAGAATGGTTATTAAGGGGTCGATATAGAGTGTTCGAAAAAGAAGATTAACAGGATCAAATATTTCTGATGTTTTGATGAGGTAACTGTAGAAACAAATAACTATGCATTCTGATTAAATAATTTCCTATAAAATTGTTCTAATTTATTCAGTACACTATCATCGGGCATCAACTCCCTCACTGCTAATACTGTTGAGGATTTCCTTGGAGGTGTCTTGGCCAACAAACGAGAATCTACAGTCACAGCTATTTCAAAAATAATCGGTAAATTAGTAATCACCATGGGCGTCCATACGTTAAGTCAAGGGTGACAAGTATCGCCTACTGGAAAATTGCATTTTGATACGATTTATGAGAATCTGATCTTCTCCATTTACGCGAAGTAAACTAAGAACTAACATTTTAAAATTAATTTTGACCCCTTCTAGAATAATGTATGTGGATTCCCATGGTAATCACTGGTTTGTTCTAGTCTACTAACGTTTTGCCATTTTTGTTGTATGTATCGGACTCGTTCTATTACTCCTATATTTGTATGTATTAAACAACTACCAAATAGAATGAAGAAAATTAAAATAGAAACAAACATGATCTTACCAAAAAATTAACTAAAAACCGTATGAAATAGAACTAATAGGAAAACAAAGGCAGAATACTAAGAGCATGCATATTCCCATTGGAAATGTATGGGTGTGAAGCATGGGCATTTAACACGGCAGGGGAAAAACATATATGTGCTTTTGAATATATGTGCTACAGAAGTGTCTTCCGTGTATCATGGACAGAGAAGGGAACAAATAGATCTATCCAGAAAAAACTCAAAATCAAAGAAAACTGGCGGATGCTACAAATAAGAATGAGAAAATTGAAGTATTTTGGACATATAAAGAGACACGAAGCGTTGGAGTAGACTATTATGGAAGGAGGCATCCCAGCAAAGAGAAGAAGATGAAGACAACGAAGAAGATGGATTCAGAATGTTACTGATGATTTTAACAGGACGGCTACAGAGGCGGGATATCTGAGCTATGAGAGAGAGAAGTTCCGGAGAACTGTTAGTGTGGCAAAGTTGTGCTCAGGACAAGCTATTGTTTGATGATTAAACAACTAATATATCATTCCTATTGCCAGTTTAGAAATTCATTCTAGAAATAGCAGATTTACTTGGTTTTTTCCCCTCTAGTGCAGTAGTAACAAAATCTACATTTACTATATGTCCTGTCTATTGCCTGTTGTCTGTCCCCAGGTGGATGATAGAATTGGTTGTCTACTCTTGTCGTTAAGCGTAGGAGTGGGACCTTTAATTTGCGTTTCAGGGCCAAATGAGTTGCACTTGTGTTGTATCCGTGTTTATTTAGTGTGGTCTTCATATTGTCTATCCATCTTTTTCTTAGTATTTCTATGGCTCTAGTACGTGATCTCTTTTTATTGTATGCTGTTATTGGTGGTTGGTCGCATTCCATTGTCATTAAATGTCCGAAACATTGTATTTGTTGTCTTTCAATGTATATTCAGTGCATGAAGTTATGCACCACAAATAATGATAACATTTAAAACACAAACATACAACAATAATTATCCTTCAACAAATCATAACACAGACTACGTTACTTTGTCGTCATACTTTTTGCTTTAATATATTGTTTCTAGCTTTTGATGGATCACAAAATTTGGTTCCCGCTTATTTATTTTACTCTCTATTGATGATATTTTTCTAGCACATATCCACACGTATTTGTTGTCCCAATGAAAGTCTTGCCCATCATATAGTTTCTTCCAGGTGTACATCTTTTCTTGCTGCATCTGACTGACATATAAATAAAAAAATAACAATTAAAGTCTGTGTTGATCATTAACTTCTTTCTAAAGTAACTTATGTAGTTTAACATGAAAGGGGGGAAACCGCACATAACAAATATGAAAAGTATGTATCTATTTTTGTGAAAATAGAAAAAAAAACGTACAGAAATTTGTCAGAAGTATGAAATAGTGTTTGATTATCTGAAATTTCTTTACATATTGAAATAGTGTGTATATACGGATTTGGAATAATAGGACTGGCGTACCTAGCCCGGGAAATGTCTGGACCAGTAACACAGGTAAGTGTATGGTATATATTTTAATGATGTGTTCTCTGTGTTCTATCGACACTGGGTAACAACAACCCGCTAACAGTGTAACGAAAAAAGAAGAACACCACGACACTGTGTAACAACAACCCGCTAACAGTGTAATGACAAAAGAAGAAGAAAGAAGATCTTGCTAGTACATTGTAATCATTGTGATAGTACTTCGTTAAACAGCTCAAATGGTTCGGAAACGTATCAAGGTTACCACAAAAAAGTCTCCCAAAAAGAGCACTAGCACTTGGATACAATGACAACAAACCTGGAGGACTATCACGTAAACGATGGACGATGGAATATCCGAGGCACTAAATTCCACCTTGTACAAAGAGCACAAGGAGCCTCACTCCAGTTGTCCCTTCTTCGACTTGATGCCGAAAAACAAAACAGAATTAGAGAACAGATAGATTACTTCATTTATACTTCCCGCTCGTGTAGTGCCGGGGCCTGCAAGGGAAGAACAGAATAGTACCACTGCGACCTACAGGGCATATCGTAAGAGGTGACTGATGTAGGACCTAGGAAGCTACCCTAATAAATAAAAAGCATTGCAGAAATCTGATGTGCTGGTCTACTTATAGGCGCATAACAGGCACAATGTACAACTTATGCTCATATCAATACAAATCACACAGAGTGGTTAACAAGTGGTCGATTTGGAGTGTTCGAATGAGAAGAAGAAGAATTTATCCTTCCAATATGGAGCACGTGTATTTAGCTTCTGTGTTGAAAAACTTGACAAGCATTTGTGTATGTTTTCAGTCAACATATACAGCTCTGGGTGCTACTACCGGACCTCTGCTTGGAATATTCATCTTAGGAGCAACATTCCCACAAGCAAACGCACTGGTAAGTCACAAGCGTTGCACATTTACATACATTGTGTTGTTTGTTCTTATGTAAATCTGTTTTTATACTGATAGTGAAGAAATAGTAACATATTTTCGGAGATAACACTTTCTACTTTTAGTTTTGAAATAAATCAATTATTGTTTGTACCTTGTTGTTTATTTACTCTTTCCATGTATGACGCGAAATGTTATGGGGTGTAACGTCTATAGTCATGAGTCAAAAATAGTTTTTTTGATGGTGGCTTGATTTCTTCTTGGTAAAGTATTTATATAATGTTATATTTTGTAATATAATTCACGTTAAAATACTGAAATTATATTTAAACTAACAGTTTTAAATGTAATGTTCACAAACATTCGGTAAGGAAATAATGTGACTTATCTATTTGCACTTTCACTATGTGATGGTATTTGTGCAATGTCTTATTTGATATAGGCAGTTGCGGCTCGTGATAAATTTTGTTGGTGGGGTCAGACATTTTGTTCCGGATAAATCATGGTTTTAGATTGCTATATTTTAATTTAAAAATAATAAATACACGTTATTACATTATTTTTGGTGGGGCCCGGCCCCACTGGTCCTTATAGACGAGCCGCCACTGGAAATAGGGATACTATATATGTATACTGCAAATTTTCTGACCAAATATTAAAGCAAATAAAGAACCTTTAAAACAGCAAACTTTTCATCCTTGGAAACCATTTTTCGAGAGAAAGATTGAGTGGAGTAAAGAAGATTGAGTGTGTTGAAGATTGAGTGTGTTGAAGAAGAGGTCAATTGGTCATGTATGTCGTACGCCAGTATCGGTAAGGGTTAGGACAGCTCTCCGATGAACAGCAGACGGGAAATGCAGGCCTGGACGTCAAAAGAAAACAACAAAGAACTGTGCAGAGTTGAAAGATTGTGGCCTGACATGGGAAACAATTAGCAGAAAGGCAGTAGAAATGGAGATATCTTGTGAAAGCCTTAGATGTCGAAATGGACAGGAAGATTTTATATATATATATATATAGATGTACATGTCTAGCTAAATTGGTGCCTTTTTGACTCGGTGGCCAAATCGGCATGGTTACAAAATGAAATCATTTACTTAATTCATCTAAAATTATAGCTGTATGACTGGAACTTGGACCTAACATCTATAACTAGCTTGATCCTCATCCTCTTCTATCTATCGTATCAAATATATGTTTCTTAGTAATATCAACTTGTGATAGCAGCTTCATTTATATGTTGATTATTGGTTTCAACTAAAGCAAAGCACATCGGTTGCAAAATATCGACATGATCAATAAAATAGCAAAACAGATTTGACTAGAGATCAACACAAATAAAATCAAAGTAATGGGGATAAACCCGAGCGCCGGAGGACACGTAGAAATAGAGGATGCAGGGCTAGAGATATTAATATATTTTAACTACTTTGGTAGTACTTTTTCTTCAGATGGAAACAGTGTGTTCAAAATGAAACAAAGAATTGAAAAATCAAATTCAGCCTACAGCAGGCGTAGCAACATCTGACAATGTAAACATTTATATTACCTAGACAAAGCTCTGAATATACAAAAGATGTAGTAGGACAGTGCTTCTTTAAAGATTAGATACTTAGTAAACATATAAGAAGAAAGAAAGTATGTTGAGAGGATTCGAGGGAAGACGTTTAAAAAGAATACCTGGGTATATCGGGAAGTAAAAGGTTAGCGATATCAGACTTCAAGAACCGCCTGAGTGGTTACCGGGGCCCAAATTGGGGCGTACAGAATAGAACCATTGTTACATGCCACATATGTCGTAAGAGGCGCTTAAGGAGGTTGGGCATGGCGCCAGCTACCCCACACCGTAAAAAAACACTAGATGGCTACAAAACGGAGAGAGTGAACCGAGTAAACGCTGGCTGAAACCGAACACATCGTCGAAGGATAAGCACCAGAGCTCCAAATGGGGCTCAAGATGTGACGTAAAACACATCAATGCTAAGGCTGCATGAATCAGATTTTCACATGAATAGAATTTATGGGGAAGTCTGGTACATCGATCTGGGCGGTGATTGAAAAAGAGAGAGAGACTTCATGAACTAACTGGTATAGAAAACAAAAATGAGGAAATAGAAAATATACTATCACTGTGGAAAGGACGTAGCCTCATGATCAGAAAATAAAGCCGGTCAAGACATGCAATTCAGTGTACACCACAAGGACAGCAGGGGAAATAGTGGCCTAGGAGCACAGGGAAAACTTTTGAAGCAGAGTTGAAAGACATTCATATGATTAGGTTTGAATGACGGTAACGAAAAGCAGAAGATCAAATTTAGTGGAAATGTGTTATCTCTGGTCTTATGTGTCCCTGCAGGCGACAAGGACTGGTGATTTGTTTTAACAAATAATTGTTGTGTGTTTCTCACTTTCCCAAAAGGGCACAATCTTTGGAATTTTTACTGGTCTACTATCCAGCATTTGGATCAGTGTTGGATCGTTCATGTACGCTACAGCCACACAACCCTTACCTTATGGCTCAATCGAGAAGTGCAGTTCCCAGAATACATCTGCATCTGTTGATTCTTGGAACTCATCGTTGGTTGTACAAATGTCTGATGCACGGACATCTGTTACATCCATTGGAGCATCTGTTACCTTAGCAACAACAAATAGCACAATGATGCAAAGGTATATCACACACTGCTACTAAAACACAAAATGATCTACATATACAACAAATATGCTTATGATATTGTCATAGTAAAAATATAGTCATTATTATTGTTTGCGTCGATGAAGATCAGCGACATAATTTTAGATGTAAACGGCTACTTTTCAATTTGCTAGTCTTTCTTTCTTGTCTCGAATCTTGTTTTACTTCACAGCGTCAGGATAAGAAGAGATTTCTATAACTAGCCCTTGTGTGCGCTTCATAAATAGTGTCTTTCGTCGCCTCTATTATCTCTTGAGATCCATTATTTTGCGTGGCCAACCTTTTACTTTGTATGCAAAGTATCGGAGCAACATTGCACTTTGAGGTACACTGTCTGTTGGTAATCTGCTAATGTGGCCTCTCCATTTAATTTGTCGTTTCTTGGTGAAGATCAGTTCTGTTGTTGTAACCACTTTTTCCCTGATATCTTCATTTCTCAACCGGTCTCTTCTTGTTACCCCCAGCATTCTGCTCAGACACTTCATCTCTGTCGTGACTAGTTTTCTTCTATTGTTCAATGTCAGTGTCCAGGTTTGGCACTGATAGCATAATTTACTAGTAGATGTATAAATATCCATGTCTTTTTCTCTCTAATATGTGTATATAAAACCATAGTAACAATTAATATACCTTAGTGTTATTAGAAAGATAAGAAATGATTAAAAAATCCCAAAGAAGGCTTTGAAGTGGGAGACAAAAACGGTTCAAAAAGTAAAGGACGCCCAAGAAAAACTCTGAAACGAACTTGGCTGAGAGGCGAGAAATGTCGGACTTAATTTCCTAGAAGAGATTGAACGGCTTGCACAGGATTGAGTGGTATGGATAAATTTCTTGCAGACCCAAGTAATGTATAATGGTCATCATCAAGGTGCGTATCCTTTATAGGACGTTGCTCTCTTTGCAGCGCATCTGAAATTCAGTCTCTAGCCACTTCACCCACTTCGTCGATGGGCATATTCATAATTTCTTTAATATCTTGTAGCCATTTTCTTCTTGGTCTGCCTCTGCGTCCTTGGACCCTGCCCTCTAATATTATTCTTTCCAGGCCATCGTCACAATTGATGTGAATAAAGTATCTAATTTTTCTGTATAGTATGTTGTTTATCTGCCAATTGTCTTTCAGGACATCAGTGTTCTTTCTTTTCTGTCCATGGTATTCGTAGGATCTTTCTGTAGCATTTAGTTTCGAAGGTCTGGATTTTCGTTCTTGTTTTTTGTGTGATGGTCCATGATTCACAACCGTAAGTATCCACTGGAAAAATGCATGTTCTCAATATTTTTAATTTTAATATTTTGCTGGTGCTTTGCCACATGTTCTTCATAGTGTTTAACGTCTTGATTGATATTGCCAATCTTCTTGAGATCTCTTTGGAGCAGTCGCCGTTATTGTTAACTATTGATACAAGTAATGTATAACGGTACTAGTACAAAATATAATAAATAATGTATGTGTGTATGCATATATGTATATATTTATATCATATTGCGGATTATGATGAAGAGGATTATCATATATGGGTCTACTGTTGTGGTCATGATGGGGTTTGTGGTAAGGAACAAGATGTGTTGGCATTGACGTTACATATGAAAACGACATTGAGTAAGGGCACTGGAAACATAGCGGTCAATAACTGCTTGCCTGACGGAGGAGAGACATTGCAGTGGATAAGTTGGCGGTGATGAAATTGAAGATGTGTAGAATCAAGCGTTGGGCGAGTTTTAAGCTTGTTTGTTTATATATGAGATTCTTTCTTTCTTTCTCGAATCATGTATGCCTCACAGCGTCAGGTCAGGAAGAGATTTCTAAAACGGGCCCTAGTATGCGCTTCGTAGATAGTCTCTTTCGTCGCCTCTGTTATCTCTGAGGTCCATCTTTTGCGTGGCCGGCCTTTTGCTTTGTACCCATTGTATCGGAGCAGCATTGCTCTTTGGGGTGCACTGTCTGATGGTAATCTGCTTACGTGACCGAACCATTTAATTTGTTGTTTCTTGATGAAGTCTAGTACTGATGTTGTACCCACTTTTTCCTGATGTCTTCATTTCTCAACCGGTCTCTTCTTGTTACACCCAGCATTCTGCGTAGACACTTCATCTCTGTTGTGACTAGTTTTCTTCTATCGTTTGTTGTCAGCGTCCAGGTTTGGCACTGGTAACATAATGTGGGAGAAAGATTGTGTTGAACATTGCTCTTTTGTGTTCATGGTGACGTGTTTGCATCTTAAAATTGGCGCCATTTGCCCTATCATTTGATTTGCTTTGTTGCATCTGTGTTGAATTTCATTAGTTATTCTTCCATTTGCTGAAAAAATGCTCCCAGGTATGTGAAATCTTTTACTTGATTTAGTAGGTGATTATCGATGGAGATGTTGGTTGTGTTTTCCTCTCTGGCGAATGTCATTACTTCTGTTTTGTCGATGTTAATTCTCATGTTGTATTCGTTACATGCTAACTGGAGTCTGTTGATGTGTTGTTGTAGCTGTTCTTCTGTTGTTGATATGATTGCCTGATCGTCTGCAAAAGAAATTCATTTAAGAGTTCTCCGAGGTTGTTTCCTTCGCTGGTGTTAGCTATTTTACAAATGTGGTCAATGTACGTGATGAATAGCAGCGGGGATAGTACGCAACCTTGTCTTACTCCTGACCCTACGTGAAACTTTTCTGATAATCCTGTATTTGTTCTAATCGTACATTGGCTGTCAGTATAAATGTTCTTGCAAAGGTTGATTAGGTGTTCCCATAGGTTGTTAGTATTTTCCACAACTTGTGCCTATCTACGCGGTCGGACGCTTTTTCCTGAAGCCTCGTTAAGCCATGGCACGACGATTTCAACCTAAGGACAAACCTTGAATTGGTTATATCAGAGCGTTTAGACCAACAACCTTAAAAAATAAGAATTAACTTCTTTCGGAGAATCCATGGAAGAAAGACGAGAACAATTTATAGAAATGTGTTCCCAATGTGCGAGACAACGATCAGCATAAACACCCTTCGAAATATGCTACGGCAGTTTGTGAACATATGAATGTGCCCGGAGTGCAATGGTGTCGGTTGTAAAACACTGAGTGATGATTACAAACAACAAAATACTTAATGAAGGACAATAATGATATAGTGGTCAGGCATTCTAATAAAACGTCAGTAGTGAAGTAGTTTTACTTGTCATTATTTTCAGATCTGTATATGACGGATTTTCTATGTATGATATATCATATGTGTGGTCACCTGTCATCGGCATGATAGCTACAGTGATACCTGGATTAATGGCTAGCATCATCTATGGTAACTTCATTATGTAACAACACATAAAGCATCAACAACTACTATGTCTACTGTTGCTTATGCTGTTGCAACTATTACTACTACTATTACTTTATTACTTCTAATACTACTACTATTACTACTACACATACTATTACTACGACTGCACCTACTATTCCATCTACGACGTCGGCATTACTATTACTACGAATATATGATAACAACTAAACATCTACTTTTTTGAACAATTTGTCAGAATGATTCCCACACAGTCAGCAGTAACAACATACTTTATAGGGAACATCAGTCTACAGTCAGCAGTAACAACATACTTTATAGGGAACATCAGTCTACAGTCAGCAGCAACAACATACTTTATATAGGGAACATCAGTCTACAGTCAGCAGTAACAACATACTTTATATAGGGAACATCAGTCTACAGTCAGCAGTAACAACATACTTATAGGAACATCAGTCTACAGTCAGCAGTAACAACATACTTTATATAGGGAACATCAGTCTACAGTCAGCAGTAACAACATACTTTATAGGGAACATCAGTCTACAGTCAGCAGCAACAACATACTTTATAGGGAACATCAGTCTACAGTCAGCAGCAACAACATACTTTATAGGGAACATCAGTCTACAGTCAGCAGCAACAACATACTTTATAGGGAACATCAGTCTACAGTCAGCAGTAACAACATACTTTATATAGGGAACATCAGTCTACAGTCAGCAGTAACAACATACTTTATATAGGGAACATCAGTCTACAGTCAGCAGTAACAACATACTTTATAGGGAACATCAGTCTACAGTCAGCAGTAACAACATACTTTATAGGGAACATCAGTCTACAGACAGCAGCAACAACATACTTTATAGGGAACATCAGTCTACAGTCAGCAGCAACAACATACTTTATATAGGGAACATCAGTCTACAGTCAGCAGTAACAACATACTTTATAGGGAACATCAGTCTACAAGACAAGAGGGAAACTTAGAGGAAAGAGTTGGCTAAAAGAGAGAAAAATCCTAAATTAAACATGACTGCATACCAAGCTACACCTCTCGGTGACAGAAAATTACACATACCTACTCTATGAAATGCACTAGCAGCAGGCCAAAATAAGAAAAAAGATGATGAAAAAGTGTGGATTAGAATTGAACAAAGGCAGAAATAAAGTGTATATAGAATTGTCTGAAGTTTTGTTTAGTTAATTTCTAAATATCAAGTTGTAAAGGGGGACGCTCACTGCTAGCAACATATGAAAATGGGATGAAGGAAATTAAAAGAAAAACATGGCTTTGCAAAATATGAAACAACTAAAAACAGTATGGAACGGAACTGATAGGAAAACAAAGTTCAGAATACTAAAAGCATGCATATTCCCACTGGCAATGTATGGGTGTGAAGCATGGACATTTAATAAGGCAGTGGAAAAACATATATATACTTCTGAATATAAGTGTTACAGAAGAGTCCTTCCGTATATCATGGACAGAGAAGAGAACAAATAGATCTATCCAGAAAGAACTCAAAATCAAAGAAAACTGGCTGCTACAAATAAGAAAGAGAAAATTGAGGTATTTTGGACATATAAAAAGACACGAAGGGCTGGAGAATACCATCATGGAAGGATGCATACCGGCAAAGAGAAGAAGAGGAAGACCATGGAGAAGATGGATTCAGCATTTTACATGATGGTTTGAACATGACGGCTGCAGAGGCGGGACGACATCTGGCCTATGAGAAAGAGAAATTCCGGAGGACTGTTGGGGTGGCAAAGTTCTGCTCAGGCCAAGCTATTTGATGATGATGATGATGATGATGATGAAAGGTGAAAGGCTACATAATGTGATTTATATCGCATATAATTTAAGCATATAAATAAATATACTAATAAATGCGTATAAATTGTTGTTTTAAAAGTAGTCAATTTTAACTGTATATAATCAGTCTTGTTTTGCTTTTACATTGACTTTATTTCTATAACAGGTTATTGTCGACAGTCACAACAGAAGACTGATTCCCGTCTTCTTTTTCCGTTTATTAGAAGGTTCTACACAATGGATACAGTTTCATTGGACAACGAGTTGGAGCTTCAGTCGCACCTCGTTGTAAACTAAACATTTGCTAGCAGTAACGAGTACACTGTATTGTTAATAAATTGTAGTTTGTGTTTTAAGCAAATACTTCACAATGTTTGTTATCTCTCCTAGCATTGGAGACATTATACATAGCAAACATTACATACATTAGCATATACATTAGCATATACATTAGCATATACATACAGTATACATAGCAGACCAAACAGTCACATGCAAAGAAATATAGATTGTAGTTTGTGTTTTAAACATTGACTTCAAAATGTATGTTATCTCTGCTAGCATTGGAGACAATATACACATATATCTAGCAGACCAAACAGTCACATGCTAAGAAATATAGATTGTAGTTTGTGTTTTAAACATTGACTTCAAAATGTATGTTATCTCTGCTAGCATTGAGACATTATACACATATATCTAGTAGTCCAAACAGTCACATGCTAAGGAATATAAATTGAATGTCTTACCTTGGTTTAAGAGTGCCACTTGAGCTATGCACACGTTGACCATGAAGTTTAATCTTTGCACAGAGTTCTTGCAGCAGGACCACTAGCACGGCACGGAGGAGGATACACTGGTGGAGAAGGAGGTACTATGTAATGAAGGACATCTTTAATGACATGAGTTGGTCGCGGTTCTACGCCATCCGAATCCTGATTTTTGTCCTGAGTGCTAACATCATTCTGGCCATCCCTGGGTTCTTTGCTGCTATAACATGGCGTTTCCATCTAGACTGTTTACTTAAATAAGAATGTATATCCACTAGAGCAGCACAGATAGAGAGTAAATGAATGATAGTTTTACTATTAGACTTGGCTCCAGATAAGACCTACGGTAGTCAAGGAAGATGTTGACTTTGTGCAAGTGTTGCTGTCAAAGTGTATTCAGATATGAAACATATAATAACGATTGTTCATTGAGTCAAAGTTTCTGAAGTGAAATGTGTCTTGCTGTTGTTGCTCGTTGAGGTAGGTCTAAGTTTTAGAAATCATGCTGAAATCCACTGCACTATTTGAATATGATGAATACAGGCGGATGTATTCCATAAATATGAATTTAATTCTTGGTTTAACGTTTGTTGATAAACATGATTTCAAATGGTGCTGATGCTCTTCAGAATCAAACTGCAATTGTTAATTTTGTTAATTCGTTCATTGATTTCGATAAATCTGCTTTCGTAGTTTTCAATCCTTAATGTCCGTTACATTACAACATACATTTTCTTAGACAACGATTCTGAATTCGTTTACATTAGCCGTTTGATAGTTGGCAATCAACTGCAGAAGCTGAAATTGCTAGAACAGAGACGGCAGTATTCCTCCTCCAGTAGTCCTGCTTCAAAGAGCGTTTGATTCAGTTAGAGAGAAAAAAAAGCAAAGCAAGTGAATGTGTCTCCTAGGAAACATGATGTGACGTCACTAGAATTCCAAAACGAGGTGGGAGTATGGCGGTACATCTGATATTGGGTTACACGAAATTTTCCTTTTTTACAATTAGTAAATGATTGTTGATTTTGCGTTTACGTCTTCAGAGTCATCTTCAGTTTAGTTTTATTTCAGTCTCATTCGGTCTTACAACACGGAGGTTTAAACGGTGCAGGACACACATTTTCAGGCATTTCTGGTTCTGGAACCGGAGTTTTTGGTCTCGGTGGCTTTAAAGAAAGGGTCATCTTATATGTCTGACAAGGTACTCTGACAAATGGCAGTAACTCTGGTTCATGTAATTCCTCCTCCGGCGGGACATTCCTTTCTTTGTCACACTTTTCATAATTCTTGTTCTGAGAAGCCATACTTATTGTCTGTAGCAGCACAAAATGTTAACAGAAATACGTTTAAGTATAGTTTTCAGCCGGTTCAATGTTAATTATAGCAGGTACAAAATGATGACAAGCTTTGGCTCCCTCTTGAGAGACTAATCTGGATGTCACGGTGTCCGTTGTAATAAATTTATTATATATACAACGTGGACATTTTAAGAATCGGAGCAGAAATAGCTACTCCAAAAACTACAAGTGTTCTTAACGATTCAAATGATCATTACCTGCCGGGCTAGAAATAAAGTTGTTTGAAATTAAGAATGGTCAGTTTTAACACTGACAATCGACGCTGTGATGAATTAAAAGGTTGTATGTTGAGTTAATTTGATTACAGCAGATTTCCACCCAACAGATTACCTTCGTTTATTCTGGTCCAGAAGACTCTCTCTTATCTTTAGGAGCGGCAGGTGGTGGTAGAAGTGGAACACACGGTGGTCGCTTATATTCTTCTAACTCAGGCGTAGCCAATTCTTCTTGCCCTTCGCAATTTTTCTCACACTTCCCAGTGGCTTTATCAGTGCACGGTGCGTCAGCCATGCTGTTTGACTTTCATTTATAAGTTTGAAGATGTTCCTGTTCTGATGTTGATTGCAGATGATAGATGCTTATCTAGTTCAGATCTCGCAGTGCGTTGCTAGTTAACCATTGCCGTTTCTAATGGTTTGAAGATAGTCGAATCAATTAGATAGTGCTGACGTCATTGTGGGAGAGAAAAAAAACTTTTAGTTACTGGGCTTTGAGAGTCTATGAACGGAACTGAAAAACTAAGTAATGACGTAATAGCAAAACGAATAGATCGTGTGCCAGATTATCTTCAAGGTAACTTACTATTATTCCACTTCAGGCTCAGCAGCCTCCTCACCTGTTTCGCCTCCTTTACGTACACATGAATGTCTAAAAGGTTTTGGACACGGACATACTGGCATGGTTGGTTCTGGTTCAGGAGTTTTCACTTTTCTGACAGCCTCTTTTATTGGGCAAGGAGGCAGAAGTGGAACACACGGTGCTCTTTCATATGGCATCAGTTCTGGCTGCTCGAGAGGTTCCTTCTCTTCTCCACACTTATTTGCGCAATCTTCCTTTTTTGGACATGGAGTCGTCATGATGGTAGTTTAGGAAGTTATGGTTACTGTTTTGTAACCGCTATAAAACAGCTTTCCACCATGTAATTCTAGTGGTACTGCTTGTTGCACTTCCGTCCTAGTGTTGTCAGTGTAGCTAGTGACGTCATTACCCAAAAAAAATCGTAACTATAGTAACGTAGATACGCGTAAACATTTCATGGCGGACATGTATGAAAAGCCGTACTAATATTGCAGTGAACCTATCACTAAACCTTGTCCTCTGGAATTAAAAACTAGAGTATCATTACAGTAATACGCGTCATTCCTTCATTTGCCAAGTCTCAATAATTGGTTGGCATCAGTTAGGAAATACAAGACATATAGATCAGATAATTAAAGAGACACGAAGAGCCAGTTGAATTGTATTTTATGTAATGTTGCATTGAGGTTATCACGTACGTTATAAAAATCCAGTGGCGACTCGTCATTAAGGGCCTGTGGGCCGGCCCACCAAAAGTAATGTGAATGTGTATTTATTGTTTATCAATTAAAATATAACCTAACCCAGAACCATGATTTTTCCCAAAACGTTTGTCTGGCCCCACCAACAGAAATAATCACGAGCCACGACTAAAAAAATCCATATTTGATAACTAACACTTTTCTACATATTGTAGTATTTGTATAACTAACACTTTTCTACATATTGTAGTATTTGTATAACTAACACTTTTCTACATATTGTAGTATTTGTATAACTAACACTTTTCTACATATTGTAGTATTTGTATAACTAACACTTTTCTACATATTGTAGTATTTGTATAACTAACACTTTTCTACATATTGTAGTATTTGTATAACTAACACTTTTCTACATATTGTAGTATTTGTATAACTAACACTTTTCTACATATTGTAGTATTTGTATAACTAACACTTTTCTACATATTGTAGTATTTGTATAACTAACACTTTTCTACATATTGTAGTATTTGTATAACTAACACTTTTCTACATATTGTAGTATTTGTATAACTAACACTTTTCTACATATTGTAGTATTTGTATAACTAACACTTTTCTACATATTGTAGTATTTGTATAACTAACACTTTTCTACATATTGTAGTATTTGTATAACTAACACTTTTCTACATATTGTAGTATTTGTATAACTAACACTTTTCTACATATTGTAGTATTTGTATAACTAACACTTTTCTACATATTGTAGTATTTGTATAACTAACACTTTTCTACATATTGTAGTATTTGTATAACTAACACTTTTCTACATATTGTAGTATTTGTATAACTAACACTTTTCTACATATTGTAGTATTTGTATTTAAAATGTGTTCGGAGTTATTGGGCATGATAACCAACATGATAAAGCGTGGACAGATCCGAAATTGTTAAGTTTCCATCAGCAGATGTCGAAGTGTATTTGTGCTTACACATATTTTTCGTGATTCGCTGGTTGAATATACTCCTTAATCTGTTTCAGGGGTCCAGTTAGTCCAACTCATGCAATATTTGATTCTAAATTTCTTAAGAAGTATAGATGTCTCATCAATTGTAACATCTGCATTCAACAGGCGGTTTCTGGACAACTGCCCTATGCTTCTCCAACACTCCGATTACACGTATTGGTTATTGGTTACTGAACCGGCGTCTTAGCACTCCGGGCAGACAAATAGGTGCTCAGTCTCCTCCAACATATGCACAGAGATGCGTTGTCGTGGTTAGCATCATGTAACTACTCTCGAGTTTTCATACTCAGTGACTCTATGAGTTCTTCTTTTCTTTTTTTCTTCTCCCAATCCTGTCTTGCCTCACAGCGTCAGGATAAAAAGAAATTGCTAGAACGAGCCTTTGTGTGTGCTTCGTAAACAGTGTCTTTGGTCGCCTCTGTTATCTCTGAGGTCCACCTTTTGCTTAGCCGGCCTTTTGCTTTGTGTCCATTGTATCATAGCAACACTGCTCTTTGAGAGGCACTGTCTGTTGATAATCTGCTTATTTGGCTGAACCATTTAATTTGTTGTTTCTTGATGAAGTCTAGTACTCACTTTTTTCTTGATGTCTTCATTCCTCAACCTGTCTTGTTTTGTTTCCTCCATGAGCATGATATATAAAGTCGAAACTGGAATGGTGAGACGACGCTGGGTAGATTTACCAGCACGGACATAGATCAGAGAAATAACATTTATTTGTGTCCCTGTGCACGCAGGAGCCAGGGGTAAATAACGAGCCGATAGATTGGCTGGCAGGGCTACGATATTAGAGGGCATTGCAATGGACTGAAGTGACAGTTTTATCGTATTGAGAGAGTCCGAACAGAGGAGGTTCAGGATGTGTGACTCCCACGCGCTGACCAGATTGAGAGAGATAGGTATCGATATTGGTACAGTACAAAAAGAATGACATACC
Organism: Arion vulgaris; assembly: GCA_020796225.1. Classification (NCBI taxonomy): domain Eukaryota; kingdom Metazoa; phylum Mollusca; class Gastropoda; order Stylommatophora; family Arionidae; genus Arion; species Arion vulgaris. The sequence continues at coordinate 65,292,248 of CM036753.1, read as the reverse complement.
AAACATGCACAAATATTAATGAACATAGAACTCGCGTGTTGTCCAATGGTCACTGCTGAATTTTTTGAGGAGGTGATCAGAGTAACTATGGACATGTTCGAGGTGCTATAATGATAATCATCATATAACTGATAACTGATGCACACTGACGGTTCACGTGGCTTGCTGGTTAACCACACTTCTCTCTCTCTCTCTCTCTCTCTCTCTCTCTCTGCCCATCAGTCACCCAGGTGTACTTAAACTAAGGGTATTTTCAAGCTTCTTAAATCGCTGGATAGATTCAACTTCAATTTTAATGTCCTCCTCCAACATGAGGTGGTCAAGACATCGAAGAACATCCCATTTATCAATTCTAAAATTCCCAACACATGATGCTGTCGATGCAAGTCTGTTCGTCTCTTCTTTGCCTCGAACACACCATGCCCAGGACAGTAGATACCCGTGACCCTCTTGATGCTGGAAATCTCTGATTACACGTAAATGTTATGCGTTTGTTATTCTCTAATTATCGTTAACACCTACATGTCCAGTGCAGTAGATCCATACAATATCTTAAAGAATTGAAACATCATGAGACAACATTCACTCTCAACAAAATTGCATGTTTTTGTGCTTCCTGAATCATGGACTGAGAATAACAATAGAAATAACAGTAGAAAATCAAGTTTTTATTCCACGTGATATGTTGGAAAATACGATGAGCAACAGGAATTATTTTTATTTAACAAGAGGCCCTCGATACACGATGTGGTCAATATGACGTCATCCATCTTTTCTGAGTGTTTTTCTAGTAGCCAATTGATGCTGGGTGAGCTTTAAGAGCACTTTGTCGGTTAGCTTAGTCGGTAGAGTATGGATTTGCTGAGGCGGAGATCGGAGCACCTATGGACATGTCCGGAGTGCTATGATGATGATAGTCCTCATATAACTGATAACTGATGAGATATTTAGAGAGTCAATGTTGCAAGCGGGATCTTAGAGCTTTCAAAGTTGTCGCTGCCGCATATCTCAAGCAGCCATTCCTTGTCCTGGTTATGTCCGTTGTGGATTGTTGACTTTACATCCTCCTGAAATTGTGATAACAACGAGAGCGACTGGAGCTTGTTCAGAATAGACTGATTGGTTGATTAGACCATCATCATTGCCCTTAGGTGAATAACCATGTGTGCTTCAATCTCTTTCTTGTGATCTCAACGGCCGTGCACAAACGGCGTAGCACCAGCGAAAGTCCAAAATGTAATTTTGAAAATAATGTAAATTATTTTAATCTTTTTATTAAGTATTGCTGGGGCAGGGGCTTTGCAACCAACTTTGATTGATTTTCAGCTGCCAATGAATATTTACACGTTCAACTTAAACACGGGATCTGCGTTTTAATGTCCATATCAGATCAGATTAAAACTCGATCTACCCTACATTGAGATTAAGGATCTATGGAAAATATCGTACCCATATTTCACTTGTGTAGCTAGCACAAGCTATCTTGTAATTCAATCCTTATATTTAATTAAAGCCAGTACACAAACTAGGCTACATTTAATGATCAAATGAAAATTGCAAGTCCTCCAATTAATGTTGTGTGCATATTGGCATGCCTGGATTAAAGGGTTGATTGATTGCTTGATAGGACCACCATCATTGTACTTCGGTGAGTAGCCACGAGTGCTCCGAACTCTTTCTTACACAGGAAGATCTGAGTTCATGAACTCCGTAGCACCGGCGAGGGTTTCCAGTGTAATTTCAAAGATGGTAAAGATATGTTTGTAGGAATTTTATTTTTAGTCTGTTATAATGAATTTTTCCCGGGCTGCGGCTTTCCAGCCCCCTCTTCTCGATTTTGAGCTGCCAAGAGGTCTTTTACGTGCTCAAATTGAACACGGGACTTACGTTTCATGGCCCGTCTCAGATAGGACTAGGAACTCAATCTCACCTACACTGAAATCAGAGATCTCTGGAAAAATATCCAGATGGCTCAACGAGGGAGCGAACCTGGTACCTCTGACACGAGAGATGAGCACCTAACCTCTACGCCATAGAGACTTAAAGGGAATTAGCGTAATGTGCAATCGTTCGCCTGTCGACTCGGACATTAGAGCGTTGTGAATTCAATCACACACTCGAGGTTCCACACGTAAGGAAAAGTATTGGCCATCCTATCTCCTGCTCAGTATGGCCTAGAAATGGGAAGTGACACGCAATTCATATTTAACCTTTTCATTGCTACATACTTTCTGAAGGCTGAGCTAAAAATAGCCACTCTTTGTTTCTATGTCACAAACGTAAATGTACGCCTATAGCAGTGACAGTAGCAATGTATAACACGTCTTTAACCCAAAGAGGAGAGATAATAACAGACGTGTTAATGCGTTTTTAGAAGTGAATGAGAAAACGTATATATACGTCCTTAGCAGCTAAAGGGTTAAGAACTGAAAAGGCTATGGAAATTGTTGGATTGTGTTAACTAAGGAACACACCCAAAAATCGTCACCACTCGCCGATAACAAACACAAAGAAAGACTCGAACTCCGTTGCACTGGCTAAGATCAGCAAATGAACCTATTCTTTTGGCATAAATCTCTACATAAGAGGGATGAAAATACCCCGCTCCTACCCTTGCACGAAATATTTAACGAATGGGGGTGAATTTGCAACACTAACCAGACTGCAAGAGTACCAAACCAAATGCGTTGTAGCTAGACAAGAGGATTATACTGAAAGCCAAAGGAGAATAGTAAGCTAACATAGAACTGGTGTCGTTAGCTGACACGCGCTGAGGGGCATGCTGAGGAAAAGATAGGAACACCTATGAGCTAATTGGTTCGATGTGCAGTCATGACGATCTGACGACTAAACTAAAGATTATTGTAACTTCTTCTTCTTTGCGTTCGGTTTTGTATGCTCGTCTAAACCTTGAGATGGGTTGCCTCTATGAAGCTGCAGGTCACTTGGAGCTCTTTGAGAGTTCCCCATAGCTTGGTCTGTATGCTTTGTTCATGAGGCCATGTTTCGTTTCGTTGGTGTATGTATGATGGACATGACTGCAGGATGTGCTGTGAAGTCTGTGTTTCTGTCTGACATGTACACTGTGCAGTCTGAGCAGGCTTTCTTCTGTGTATGTGGCGGTTGAACCTGCAGTGAGCTGTTCTTGGACGAAAGATTGTTGTGTGCTATTTTCTGTTTAGTCTGCTGATGGGATCTTGTGGGTGTTAGCTGTGAGTTTCTTGCCTCTACACCTCTTTGTACTTTCGCTTGATATGTGTCTTAATTTCTGGTAGTGACACTGGGTGTTTGTGTTATATAAGTTTTATTCCCCCCTCCAGAGACCACCTATGATTGTTGCAGTAGCTATAGAGGTTGTGCTTTGTGCAATACTCTCGGCAGGTAGCGTGCCATTTCTGCTGAGAGGGACCGAGTCAAATAGAGTAAAACACGGTGCAATGAAGTCAATCCTTCGGCTTTAAAATCCTTTTTTTAAATCTTTTAACCCATAAGCTCGTTCTCTCTCCCCAAAAGTGGCACGCCACCTGAGGAGAGTATTGCACAAAGCCCGAACTCCATAACTTTAACTATGAGGATGGAGGTTGAGGCCGTTACTGCTGCCCACGATTGGACCCATTATTGTGTCTGAATCTGAAACGATAACTCGTAAAGTCCAAAACGGCAGATTGCGATATGAGTGGATGTCGTTTGAGGTTTCAGCCTCCTGAGGCTTAAGTCTTTGGCATCCGGGTGTTCACGCCAATGAGAGCGTTGGCTGAATTTTTCAGCAGCACTGTTCTTCGAGAAAAGGCCCATGTGCTGATTAATATTAATATTGGATCTATTCATCGATTTAGTGAGTGAAATTACACGTTTTATAAGCAGAGCTGAATCATGGAGGTCTGAGCGTAGAAACAGGAATGTGTTTAACCAGCGAGCAACGGGAATCATCATGCTTATCCTTCGACATTTGCGGGAGAAAATTATGCATATATGAGTACCAGGTATGCCTGCAGTGCTATATATAACGTTGGTTTAGTAAACAATACGCAATAACCAGTTCACTCCGTGGAGTCGTCACAAAGCGGTCAAAAAGATGCCATACAGAGAGCATAAACTAAATACAGTATCTAAGAGTTAAAATTAAACCCATTTTTTTCTCAGTTGCAATCTAATCATACAAAATATGGAGATAAGGAAACAACGGCAAACATAGCTAACAAGTGAACAAAGACTCGGTATGGTGAGAATTATAACAGTTTTCAGATTTTCTATCCCACGTGCGTGTGCTAATTTTACTTGTCAAACTTTAACTGGCCGTTATAAATATCTTAGTATTAATGCGCAACAATTGTTTCGGGAAGACAGTTTAATCATATCAGTGCATATTATTTCTGCAAGTCTGTTCAACATTAAGAAATCATTTAAGATGCATGCTTCTAATTAGAGTAAAGACATCTTAATTTGTGTCGTGTTCATTCAAGTTTCACAATTGACGTGTACGGGCCATTTAACTGTTGACCCGGATGTTGTTGCCAAGCATTGCAACGTTTGTTATTTAGTTAGAGAAACATGGCCAGTATGAGGTGGTATCTGTGTATTTCATATTTATTTGTCATTACACTTTTGCTAACCAGAAGTGAAAGCGAGGAAACACACGTAGAGGACACTGGTTTGTATAACTTTTCTGCTATTCTATGTTGGGCCATATTTATTATACAGAATTAACTACCCATACCGCATAAGTTTTAGTTCAGTGAGTAGTTCACAAGTGACAAAATAGATGAGACTGCAGTAATGTAAAACTATTTGATTGGCAAAACACGTAATCACAAAGTACTGTAGTTTTAAGAAAACAATGACAAAATACAGCAACGTTTCGACCAACAAGGCCTTTATCAAGTAAACGAACAACAGGAGTGACAAATTTAAAAAAAATGGACGACTAAATACAAACGTTTCTAATAAGTTCAGTTGAGTAACGTAGATAATTAAGATAACTAGAAATCATTCATCATATAAGAATAAGATATACAACGTCAACTGTAACAATGACTCATAGACTCGATCTGATTATGATTGCTCTTCCACTGCGACTTCACTGCAAAGACGTCAGACTTAACATCAGCTTTAAAAAACAGATAATAGTGCAGAATCAGGACTAGAGTAAAGAAAGCGCATACCATAGGAATGCTCGCTCCATGTGTCTCCTTTTTCGACATAACGCAAAAAGGCAAAATATGATCATATAATAGAATAAAATAGTACAGAATGCAAGTGCACCCGATTAGTCAGTTCTCATGAATTTAAGGTGGATAATGTGGTTGTGTACCTGGACTCAACTATCTCTGAATACCTTTTAAATTTTTTAGTTTACTAAAACGTTTTACTGTTGACTGAAATCAACAGGAGCATTTGAGGAGCCAGCCAAAAAATACTTTGAGAAATGTTTACCAGCAGGGCTTACAACCACATCTGTAATATGGGTATGGTGCTCAGCATCAAATGTCACAGGAACAAAAGTACTATCACACACAGACAGTTCTTGTGTATTCCAAGCCATCCAATAGATGTCAGATTCCAAAATCTAGCAGTGGAACATCAGAAAGCAGTTTTTTTTTCATCTGGCCAAAAACGACACCATATCTCTATCAAAAATTTTAATCCATCTAAAGTCTGTACCAGAACAAACAGCTTGGAGATAAAAGACTGGATCACAAGTATGCAGGAATGTAAGGAATATTTGACAATTATGAATAGAACAGCATACAATGTATGCCAATCACTGTTTGGATATACATCTATCGGTCAGCAGAAAATGCAGGAGTTTACATAGAATACCCAAACAACGTTGAGTACCAACAGGGAAATTCTGTCATAACTATGATGTAGAGATCCAGGTAATCATTGTGGTAATTGTTGAACACCAAGCTTGATCCACAACCTAATGTATTTTATGACAGATGCAAGATCAGACTCCAAGAAGTTAAGAAAATTGCCTTGTCTACAAACCCTACTGTCTGAACTATACAACTAGCCCAAGGTCATCTTACAGTGGATACTGTCTCACTGTGGAATATCAGGTAATTAGACAACAAATTGACTGACCAAACATGGTGCTGCAGGAGAGCAACCGAATGTAGCAGTTACATATCACAAAAAAGGAGGATTAAATCAGTCAGAAAGCTACAAATACTAATGCTGGATGACAACCAATATATGAGCAAATTAGAACAAGTTGTCATTCTGCGCCTCAGAACAGGACAGTCAACTCTGCAGCAACATGTATAAAAGGTCTGAGATTAATAATTCAGCCATGTGAACAGGTACCCCAGACTGCAGAACACATACTTCAAGACTGCTCCAAATACGAAATATGCTGAGACAAACTGGCTGACGTAGTGAAACAACACTGAAGAGAAAACTGCATGAACTTCTGTGTGAGCTGCAAAAGACAGTGTATACAAGAGACATGATTGAGACAATGTTTCAAGTGAATGAAAGGTAGGAACAGTATTATTGGCAAAGCAGCAACCACATTTACCAAACTGACATAGAATGTATGGAAAAATAACAAACTAATTGAACATACAAAAGAGCAGCTATACAGGGTTGAAAAAACTACTCTATGGGTCAAAATCCTGGACTCTTTAGAGATGAAAGAATGCTTTTCATGTGAAATACCTGAGACAAATTTTTGTATATCATTAAATGACTATATAACCAACAAACAATTACTTGAGAGAGCAAACATTTCCACCGTATATACTCTCCTCAAGAAGAGACATATCTGGTGGATTTTCCACATCTCACGCATAGAAAAAGGTTGACTTTCCAAGAATATCCTTTATAGAAAAGTCATCCCTAAGAAGAGACCCACTGGAAGAGTCCAAATATGATATAAGCATATTTGCAAGCACGATTTCAAGGTTTTTGACATAAACATAGAAAGGAACCACCAAAGACAGAAGTACTTGGAGAAAAGAAGGTTTGGACTGGAATGGACTGTTGCATTATGAGCACAGTCTTATTAAACAAGCAATGGAAAAGAGACTTTCCTACAGGATGTAATATCGAGAGATCTGCCTCATCATTTAGGTGTGAGAATTGTAACAGAGACTGTCACTTCCTCATCGAATTTTACAATTGCTAATGGAACTGTGAATCATCTATGAAGCATACAGTTTTATGGTTGCTTCGGAACTGAGGCTTACTATTTTATCGGTATGTTAATTATTTAATTAACAGAGAACGGACAGGCTTGCATCAAAAGCATTGGTTGTTGGGGAGTTCAGGATGGATAAGGGGGAGGTTCTCAGACTCTTGGTGGCCTACTGTTGGATGAGGTCACTAAAATTGAAAATTGATGTTAAATCAATCAAGCAATTTAAGGAATTGCATGTTGAGGAGTGGAATTACACATTGAACAAGTAGATCTGGATGCTTGAGGGACAGAGAGAGAGGAATGTGTTTAACCAGCGAGCCACAGTAACCATCAGCATGCATACCCTTCAACATCTGTTGGTGAAGACTGAGCGCCTATGGGTGTGCCTGAAGTGCTGTGACTTCTGTTTAGTAACCAACAACCAATTTAACAGAATCATCAATGATGTAACTGAGTGACACTCAGCTGCTGCACTATGGGTTCAATATGTCACCACAGTATGTTGTTTTGTCAATATTAGGGGACCATATGGGGTCTCTGTGGCTGAGTGGTTAAACCCTTTGCCTTGCGAGTTGAAGGTCGTAGGTTCGAATCCGGACCGCGGCCTTCTGTTCACGAGTGCAATTTTTCCAGAGACCCCTAGGATTGTTGCCGGAGCTACGGAGTTCGTGCGTTGTGCAATACTCTTGGCAGGTGGCGTGCCATTTCTACGGAGAGGGACCGAGTCATATGGGGTAAAACCCAGTGCAATGAAGTAAATCCTTCAGCTTTAAAACCCTTTAATCGCAGGGGACCATATGTCATTATTGAATAGATCAAATGAACGCAAATGATTAAATTTGCACATTCTCTATTTCAGTTAAAACCGAGGTGGAAAATGGTGAAGCTGCAGAGGTTGATGAGAAATTTGTCCAGGTCTTAACATCTGAAAACTTTGATGACACAGTGAACAACAATCCTACAATCTTGGTTGAGTTTTATACACCATGGTTAGTATATACAACAGATTCAAACCATTGTCAGTATAGTAATGCTAGAGAATAGTTTTTCAAAAGCAGCAGTAGCAGATTTAGAGCAGTTTTAGAATATAAAGTAATAATACATTCAGAGCAGATTTAATGTAGCTCCCCATGTAAAGGATCAGAAGTTTTCTGAAGTCTAACCACATATCATATGTACTATAGTGCGTTCCAAAATTCGTGATCACACTAAGGTTTAATTTGTACGAAATCTACCTGATGCATACCCGTGATTTTTTGCAAGCAGTTATATATATCTCATGACCTTATGAATACATGTTTAACTAATTGGTAGGTAGCTTGGTTGATGCAAAAACGTTTTTGTTATATAATTTTGCATAAGCACAACAAAATGATCTTCAAAGTTTAGAACTTACAGTAATACACAAAATGGTGGTGAATGATTGCAAAGGCGTATCCCTATTACATATTATAAAAGAAAGGTGACATAGTGAACAAATGATACCTTCCACTTCTATAAATGAAAGTAAATGTTGCGTACATACGCCAATGACAGTCGGTAGGAAACATTGTGAACTGATTAATTCCACGGAATTTCCGATTTTGACTTGCACTGAATTGCATGTGGAACATGGAAATGCTTAGTTATAGACAAACTTGACAATTGTACTGTAAAGTTTCGACAAGTATACCATATCAACATCGCTGCAATTTTAGTAATAACATATAATAAAAATCTTACAGAACTAAAGGTTTGGGTGGGCAAAAATACTTTTGGAAGGTCGTCACTGTTACCTATATAAAATGTAAAAATCAAGAATTTCTGTCAAGTGGATGATTTTATATCGGTCGGTAAAGATGGTCACGAAGTTTGGAATGAACTATACCAGAATCTTTGACCCAATGAACCTCCGGAATTTCCATGACACATGGTCACTGGCACAGTGTGTTATCAACATCACTATCGGCAACCACAACAACAAAGTTGATCTCTAATGCTCTGACAGAGATTTAGTGAAGATCCTTGTTTACAAATCCAGCAAGCATGTCTTCTTCTTTCATTCAATCTTGTTTTGCCTCACAGCGTCAGTATAAGAAGAGATTTCTAGTACAGGTTTTTGTGTGTGCTTCATAAACAGTGCCTTTCATCGCCTCTGTTATCTCTGAGGTCCACCTTGCAAGCATGACCTCTGATAATGATGGTGTTTTGTCTTATTAAAAGATCTTCCCATGGACAATACAGAAATATAATATTTTAACGTCATCGATCAATAAAATGGCATGATATGTATGCTGCAATAGCTCAGGAGGAAAAATAATAAGAGAGCCCAGTGGGGCCTATGTGGACAACCACAAGTAGCTTGACAATGGGGGTATAGGCGGTTACAGATGCAGTGATGTGGTTGGCATCTCATGACTACTCTAATGTTTTTATACTCACTGACTCCATGAGTATAGTTCGTAAAGTCAAAACAGGAATGGTGAGACGAAACTGGGTGGAGGTACTGGTACAGACAGGGATCAGAGAAATCACCTTCATTTTTGTCCCTCTGTCACGCAGGAGTCAGTGGTAATGAACGAGCTCATAGATTGACTGGCATGGCTACGATATCAGAGGGAGCTGCAATGGACCGAAATGATATTCTTAACTTATTGAGAGAGTCTTTCTAAACGCAGGAGTTTCAGGGTTGTGAATTTCAGTCGCTGATCAGATCGAGAGAGATGGGTACCAATATTGGTACAGCCCGAATAGAACGACATACCAAATATGCCAATAAGATTGATTAATCAACTTCTAACTGGCGTGTTTGGATGCTGCTGGATTTGCTGAGGCAGAGATTGGAGCACCTATGGACATGTCCAGATTGCTATAAGGATAGTCCTCACATAACTGATAACTGCAGTAGCTACCATACACATACAATATAACAGTTTATTTTCTTGCATATTTCAGGTGTGAGCACTGCAAATTCCTTGCCCCACAATATGCTGCTGCTGCAGAGGAGCTTGCTGCACATGATCCACCAGTGGTACTGGCCAAAGTAGATGCAACTACTAACGTTGAGCTTGCTAAAAGGTATGCATAAACATGTCGAAATTTTGGGATAAAGAAATATCTTATGTTCTGGCTTCCAAAACATCTATAGTGGAAGTTTTGGACATGAGTAATGGAGACATACAACATAACAACTATTTTCATTTCATTGGCGTCTTTGTCTCAGGAGACAATAGGTTAGTGGAATGATCTGGTCAGTATGGGGATCAAACCCACGATATTTCCATTATTTGCATGATTCTCTAACCAACTGAGCTTACCGGCCACATACCAAAACAGCAATAGTGGAAGTGTTGGATATTGGTAATGTGGACATACAACAAAACTACTACAGAGGAAGTGTTCATGATAAAGTATAAATGATAACCTCTAAGAGATTGTTCTGCATGATACAGTATGAGTCACAGCCTCGTTGAGATTATTTTGCATTTCAAGCTATAAATGGCAGCCTTAGAGATTGTTCTATGGAGTAAAGCATCAATCAGATTCAGAAAAATCATCACAAGTTGCTTTGAGTCTCTTCTTCTTCTTCTTTTGTCATCACACTGCTACCGGGTTGTTGCCCAGTGTGGTGGTTTTCTGTTTTGTCTTGCGCTGTTCTGGTGGCTTGTGTGATTGTTATTTTTGCTCTTTCACAGGATTCTGCTACACCATCTAACCATCTTTCCGTGGTCTTCCTCTTGCCATCTTTCCCGATGTACTGTTGAAGAAGACTGTATACTGTGGAGTTTGAGTCTCTAAACATGATAATTATCTAACAATCATACATATTTTTCACACTCTATGCCATCTAGTATGTCTTCTCACCGAATGTTAAGCATGGTACACAACACACACCTTTGTTTGTTGTGATTTGAATAGTCACTTACCTTGTCCACATTAATTATTTTCTTTAGGTTTCAAGTGGCAGGTTTCCCAACTCTGAAATTTTTCAAAAATGGAAAGAATTATGAATTTGATGAACCTGCAAATAAAGAAAGTACGGTTTTGTATTAAATATTTTTATTTTGCATTTAACTGTTACATTTTGTAGTTAGCTGTTAAATTTAGCGTTTAGGACACTGAATAGAGCTGACGATTGAGAATCAATGTCTGTAGCTTTTGATGATTGACACCCATCATGAAGGTGAAATGATACGTGCATAATGTTCCCTTGCCTTGAAAATTTGCATTGACTGATAGGACCATCTCTATTGCACTTTGGGGAGTTACTATATGTGCTTCGATCTCTTTCTTACACAGGAAGATCTCAGCTGCAGTGCATGAACTCTGTAGCACCAGCGAGGGTCCCGATGTAATCTAGAAGATGGTAACAATATTTTGTAGGGATTCCATTTTTTTTTCTATATTATTACTATTTTTTTTTAAATATATATATATATAATATTACTATAATTACTATATATTATTACTATTTTCTTATTCTGTATGAACTTTTTTCTGATGAATTTTGCCCTGGCAGTGGCATTCCTGCCTGCTCTTCTCGATTTTGAATTGCCAAATGTTCTTTTACAGGCTCAACTTGAGCACAGGTCATATGTTTTATCATCTGTCTCTGATAGGACTAGGAACTCGATCTCACCTACACTGAGATCAGGGATCTCTGCAAAAATATCTTGATGGCTCCACAAGGAAGCGAACAGAGTACCTTTGGCATGAGAGGCAAGCACCTAACCTCTACGCCACAGATACTTGGTTACTGTATTATAATAAAGCAGCAAAGAGAGCCACATTGTCTCTAAGTGGTAGAGCAGCCCAATTATGGCTTCTGTCTGTCCTGGGTGGTAAGAAAATCCACAGAAACACCAGTTCTTCAGTGCTAGGTGCACAAATCATTCAGCAGAGGAACAAGAGCCAAAGTGCTGCTGGATCACGTAAAAAGGAGATGAAGAAGGAAGAACTATCACCTTTTAAAACCATACCAGACAGAAAGGTTGCATGTAAACAGATAAGTGAGAGATTAGAGGGAAGAAAGCATCAGTGGTTGAATAAATAACAGCATGCATTATGGCAAGGATTGGCTAAAATAGTCTAAAGTCAAAGGATTGACTTTAGATCATTTTAGCCAATCCTTCACTGCACTGAGGTTGATCCCATGTGGCTTGATACCTCTCCACAGAAATGGTATGCCATCTGCCGAGAGTATTTTGCAAGGTCCAAACTCAATAGCTGCTGCAACAATTCTAGGGTCTCTGGAAAAATGCACTGTGAATGTTAGTATGGCACAGTCCAGATTCAAACCTACAGCCTTCAAGAGATGTGAAAATTGACCAATCTCATTCAATTATTTCTTTGTTCTATATGTCTATTTCAGGTATTGTTGAGTACATGGGAAAAGTAGCACATCCTGGTTGGGAACCAGAACCGGAAGCAGTCATCACTCTAACAAAAGATAACTTTGATGAAGTTGTCAAGGCTGAGAAGCTCATGCTTGTTGAATTTTATACACCTGAGTAATATATGTATTTATTACTACCTAGATTAAGTGGTTTTGGTAGCTTGACACTATTTAATCTCAACATTACTATAGAGATGATAGTTCAGATGAGAATATTGTCGTTACTGCCTGTGGTACCACTTTTTATGGTGGTGTAAGACAGGGGGAATGAGAGCCTGAGGAATGTAATGGCCTCATGGCTAGTGCAGTCACAGCGAAACTGGTCAGGTTAGAATTTTTCTTGAATGCCCTCAGCAGAAAAAATACATGACCTAACCATAGATTGAACAGGGGTTGAACAGGCGCATGGGCGCTGCGCTCTAATCCATTCGGCCAGACGCTCATCCGTATTGCAGATGATTACCTGAAACAATAAGTGTCTCACATTTAGTATTATTCTGTTTTTGCTTCTTATAAAACTACTTGTTCTGTACCATATTTTTCTGGTTGATTTCTTTAATCTTCAGTATGCATTGGTTTGTGATTGTTTCCCTGGGCTCTTTTTCATTCTTGGACTTCCTGCAGATGTTATTTAATATCAGAGGGAACATCCAAGTATTTTCCATGCAGGCTTGTGTAAATGTTCTCAGGCTTGTGTAAATGTTTTCTTTGGTTTTGGTACATTGCCAGCCAAGACTTTCATGCTCATCCTGTATTGATATCAACATACAAGTTAACAGATGAATTATAAACTGCATACTCATACCAAACCTCTATTCTTTGCTCCCCTTGTGAACCCTGGCAGCACACAGGCGTTCCAACGCTCTAAAAGTACTCTGTTGGTTTCACTTGGAATATAAAGTCTGAAAACACTTACAATTCTCATCAGACGATGTCTTTATGTCTCAAACATTGGCATTTTAACTTTAACCTTTGATTAAATTGCTTAGAGAATGTATCACTATTAGCAATGTGTGCTGTTTTTCCTTTATCACCATGTCTTATAGAACTAGATTGAAATCTCAAAAAATACCTTCGCCCTGATATAGCCAAGAGAAGATACCTGTCTTAGATTGAAAGGTGTGCCTCAACCAATGAGGCTTAATCCACCAGCCAACAATATTGTAAAATAAATACTGGTTTAAATTTAATTCTTTAGTATTGAATTTATGTCTGTGGTGTGAGGGTACAGTTCTCGCCTCTATATCCAAAAGTATTTAGTTCTTTTCCCCTGTGAAGTGATCAGGCTATTTTCCAGTAATTACTGATCTCATTGTTGGTGAGATCGAGTTCCTAGTCCTTTCAGATACAGGTGATATAACATAGGTCATGTGTTTATGTTGAGCATTTAAAAATCCTTGGCGGTTGAAAATCAGTAAGAATAGGCTGAAAAGTTGGTACCCGGGAAAATTGATTAAATCATAAAATTTCTGCAAATTTTCACCATCCTAAAAATTACATCAGAAACTCTTACTGGGGCTACAAAGTTCATGTACTGTCACTGAGATTTTCCTGTGTAAGAAAGAGATCAAACACATCATATTTATTAACCAAAGTGCATTGATGACGGTATTATCAAACAATCAATGAGATTCACTGACTTCTGCCATCTCATTCGTGCAAATATTACTTTCTATTTTATTTGTGCTTTATAGCATACTCATGCCTGCCTGCCCAGCGTGTTTGTAGCACGTTGGACTGCGGGTGACTAGCCCTCTGAGTGCGGGTTCAATTCCGCAGGCTGGCAGAAAAGCCACAGGTTCCCCAGATTCACGGTGTTCGTGGCACCGAACCGAAGGGTTACGATGTCCATGACACTGAGCCGAAGAGCTGAAAGCTCAAGTGCTTCTGGATCGGAAAAAAAAAATAGCATATTCTTTGTTAAGGACATGCTAGGAGGACAAATATTAGACAAATATTATCAAACCAAATATTGGAATCAAATGGAGAGAAAATCTTTGATATCTCTCTTTCTCTTGTGATCATCCTTAGACCAATGTACCAGATTTCCCCATAAATCTCATTCATGTGGAAATCTGATTCATGCAGCCTTAGCATGGGTGTGATTTTCGTCACTCTCAAAATCTTTGATATTAAAACGTATGCATTTTCTAATGATTTTATTTCATTGCATTATCATGTTTATCCATTGTACTTTGTCATGATCAGATCTGAATTTGAATCCATTATTCTGCAGGTCTGAACACTCCAAACTGTTTGTCCCAATTTATGAAAGAACAGCTAAAGCATTGAAGAAGGAAGATCCACCAATTATCTTGGCCAAAGTGGATGCAGCTCAAGAAACAGAGCTAGCGACAAAATATGGTGTCACCAAGTATCCAACTTTAAAAGTATTCAAATATGGCAGAGCTGTCAGCTTTAAAGGGGAGATTGGCAGTCCATATGGTATGATGTTTTTTTAATAGCAAATCATGCTTGGGTGTAAAATAATTGTCAATAAATAAACAAGTCTTACTGATTCATTTTGAAATGCAAGCATGTCACCATGAACACTAATAGAGCATTGTTCAACACAGTATTTCTCCAAACATTATGCTATCTATCAGTGCCAAACCTGGATGCTGACATTGAACAATAGAAGAAAACTAGTCACAACAGAGATGAAGTGTCTAAGCAGAATGCTGGGAGTATCAAGAAGAGACCGGTTTCGAAATGAAGACATCAGGGAAAAAATGGATACAACATTAGTACTGAATTTCATCAAAATTTGTGATCAGTTTCATATGCTGTCTCGCCCATGTGTTGCCAGGGCTCACAAGGGGAGCAAAGAATAGTAATGCTGCGACCTAAAAGGCATATCGCAAGAGGCGACTGAGGTAGGGGCCTAGGGAAGCTACCCTAGAAAATTTAAAAATGTAGCAGAAATCGGATGTGCTGGCCTACTTGAAGGCGCATAACTTACACAATGCACAATCACTCTTAGACTCAGATCATAAATAAATCACAAAGAGTAGTTTAGCAAGTGGTCGATATGGAGCATCTGAAGAAGAAGAATATTCTCAGTCTAGACTAAGAAATAGGTTGCCTCTATGAAGCCTCATATAATTTTGAGTTCGTCAAAGTTTGCCAATATCATGCTCTGTATGCTTCGTTTGTGAGGCCTTATTTCATTTCGCTGATGTAGGTATAGTGGACAAGACTGCAGGATGTGCTCTGGAACTTGTGTTTCTGACATGTACACTGTGCAATTGGAACAGACATTTTTCTGTGCATGCGTTGTTTGAACTGACAGTGTGTTCTTAGTCGGAATATTGTTGTGTGCTGTTTTCTGCTGAGTCTTCTGATGCGTGTTTGCTGTTGGTTTGTTGCCTTCACAACTGTGTGTATTTTTCTTTGATATGTACCTTGATCTCTGTTAGTATCATTGGGTGTTTGGGTTGTATCTTTTTTGTTCCCTCCTTTGCCAGTCTGTCTGTTGTCTCATTTCCTGATATGCCACATTGAGCTGGTATTCGATGAAGGATGACTTGGTTGTTTTCTGCGAGCTTGTTTAGCTGACATGTAAGCTCTCTCTTCATATTATCTCATGTTTCCTATTGTGTGACCTGCAGGACTGACATACAGCCATATCAGAAAAGTTTTTTTTTTTGTAATTTTCTTTCCTGTAGTATGATAGTATTAGACATTATGGTCAACATTGTACAGAGGTCTCTGTGGCTAAATGGTTACATCCTTGCTTTGCTTTCGAAGGTCGTGAGTTTGAACTGACTGCCCGCTCTGTTCACAGGTGCATTTTTTTTCAGAGATCATAGTCTTGTTACCTGAGCTAAGGAGTTTGTGCTTTGTGCAATACTCTCAGCAGGTGGCATGCCACATCTTTGGAGAGGGACCGAGCTATATGGAGTAAAACCCAGTGCAATAAAGTCAATTCTTTGACTTTAGACTGGGCTACAACACGTAACAGTGTGACATTAAAAGAATGAAAGATTCTAAAGTGAACACAGAAGAAGAATGACAAAGTCATATGTTCTAACCACATGCTGTATTAACATATACAATATTTTCTCTAATCATAGATTTGTATTGTATACTATATCCACAGATATAATGTACTACATGAAGAATCAACTAAAAGATGGTGCGAGGGAAATCACAAATGTGAAGATGTTGAGAGATCTTTAGTTCGGATGAGATCAGTGTAGTAGGCTTCTTGATTCTAGTACTGATCCCAAGGCTGCCCTCACAGATTTGGGTATGTTTGAGTTCTGTTCTCATTTTGTATGTCTTATTGTAATGACCTCAGTTAGTCTTACGCTTTGGGGGGGTTTCTGTAGTTAAGCCCGAGCCTTGCGTTCTGAAGGTCGAGGGTTCGAATCTGGACATCGCCATTCTGTACACAAGTGCAATTTTTTCCAGAGACCCCTAGGATTGTTGCGGAAGTTACGAAGTTCATGCTGTGTGCAATACTTTCGGGAGATGGCATACGATTTCTGTGAAGAGAGACTGAGTCATATGTGGGAAAACTGCAATGAAGTCAGTCCTTCTGCGTTAGACCAGTAGTGTTAGACACTGTCATAGAAGAAGTTATCTGCTCATTTTGTTAGTTTTTGTATCAGCCTCATAGCATGCTGGGCAAACCAATAAACTCCACCAGCAAATATCAAAGGTTATGCTTGCTGATAATTCTTATAACTCACTTGTTAAACACACTCCTTCTTCTGCACCTCAGATGCTTAGTCCTACCTGTACAACATTTGTTTTCAAACTCTTTAAACCACACTATAGATGTATCATCAGTTGCTATGCCTTCATCCAACAGGCCTCACAAAAAAGCACATTATGTGCCCTAACCTACTTGTTTCTACCTTTTTTCTAATATACTAATTTTGTCTTGTATCTCTAAATGGTTATGGGAAAGAGAGCTAAATCAACCACATAATCTAGATCTTCAAGTTGACCTGTCATAGTCCAATGAATGTGCTGCCATTAAAGAATTATTTATGAATCACAGAACTAGAGAATTAGTACACATCAAGTCAAGTACCATCGTCACATCAAACTATGACTGTAATCATCATCATCATCAAATAGCTTATCCTGAGCAGAAAGTTGCCACCCCAACAGCCCTTTGGAATATCTCTCTCTCATAGGCCAGATGTCCCGCTCTGCAGTCGCATGTTCAAACTATGACTAATATATCACATAACCTATCTCTGCTTAAGCTGTGCGTACATTCAAACTATCACTGTATTATATCTACAAAATGTTCTGTCTCTTTGCTTAAGCTGTGCGTACATTCAAACTATCACTGTATTATATCTACAAAATGTTCTGTCTCTTTGCTTAAGCTGTACATATGCTCAGACAAACTGCTATTTGTCTGCCACTTGATGTTTTCTTTTGTTGGAGGGAATAGCTATCCGGGGTATACAGCCATGGCCCCAGGGCAGAAGGCCTCATACTAGACAAGTAGATAGGATAGTAGAAACAAGCTAGAGAGTATAAGGAGACACCGTAGGGTTTGCACACCAAAGCTGCACACTACGAGCAGAATAGCAGCACTAGAACGAGACTAGTTTGATGTAGATTAGTTAGTACTACTTAGCGACGATAGTGACAACATAAGAGACCAACATAAACAGTGGACGCAAGCAGATGTGTTTTTGATACTACATCTAAGATCAATAAACTTGTATAAAGTCAAGAAGCCTGTGTCTGTAGTTTATAACTAGTGTGTGCTGCTTACTCTCACCATCACTATCGATACCATAATAACCATCAACCCAACAACTTGACCCACTACTACACTTTTCACTCAAAGTTTGGCCTTTCTGTTGTATGGCTAAAAGTAGGAATGGACATCAGAATAAACAAGCCTGTGTCTGTAGTTTATAACCAGTGTGCTGCTTACTATCACCATCAATACCATAATAACCATCAACCCAACAACTTGACCCACTACTACACTTTTCACTCAAAGTTTGGCCTTTCTGTTGTATGGCTAAAAAGTAGGGAATGGAAATCAGAATAAAAATACCTACGCTAATGATGTAAGGAAAGTAACAACAAAGTCTGAATAACAAGAAGACAGAAGTTTTATGATTATCTTAAACAAGCAAACACCATAAAAATTCACCATAAAGTAAAAGCAACGAAGGTAAGACAAGTCTATCAATTTAAATATCTTGGAACCTTTATAACATCGAACGGTATTTGCAGAGCAGAAATAAAGAGTAGAATAAGTCAGGCAAAATCAGCATTCTAGAAAATATGCAACAAATCATTGTCAATTGAAATCAAAGAGAGAGAGAGTTCTTCAGTGCCACATAGTGCCAATACTGGCATAGGGATACCATTCAGGGACAATAAACAAACATAGCAAAATGTTGATCTGTACAGAGATGGGGTTTTAAAGGAGAATGCTAAGAATTCCATGGACTGTTAAAATGACTAATGTTGATGTGTTGAAAGCGGTCACGGCAGAGAGAAAAATTATTATAAATATACGAAAAATCAGTCATTTTGTGGTAATGTGATAAGAAAAGGAATGTTTAGAACACATTGTGACAACCGGTAAACCCAATTGGAGACAAGACAGAGGAAGAAAAGTGTCTTCTCTCTGTCATCATCTGTCTCTCTCCCCCTTTTATTTTACCGATTGAAAAATAATATAAGGGAACAGTATCAATAATTGTTCTGGGCTGTTTTACACAGATACACAGACCCTTTTACAAAACTACTAGTAATTGTTGCTGATATTTCAACATTCTGTAGAAATGGTATCACCTATCAGTTATCTCCAAGGTTATCCTACTGTTCATGACATTATCAAGATGTTTTCTTTACAGGATTTAGCCATCAACCACAGTAAACGAGTAGTCAATTTTCTGGGCACAACTTATACATTCAGTAGTATGCCATTGTTTTCTGAATGGTACTGCCTGTGTTTTTATTTATATCATAATTTATTTTATTTTTGATGCAGTAACAGAGATTCGAGATGAGTTTAATTTTGGTATCGTCTTTGATGATGAACTGCGCAAGGTATATAATATCAACCGTAACTCTGTGGTAGTATTTACTGGAGAAAGATTCCATACCAAGCATGAGCCAAAGTGGTATGTTTTGAAAGTCAAGGTAAGGATATGATTTCTTTGTTTTAAATTACAAATTTGAGGAAAGCTACAGTACCGATAAAAACACCAGTAGTATAAATAAATATTTATCAAAGATTTAACTATTAGTGGACCAGAGCAAATGCCATTTAGAGTAAAAATGCCACTTAGTGTTGCTCCTGGTCCACAAAGAGTTAAGTGTAGTGACACAGAAAGTTGAGAGTTGCAATGTACTTGCTTTGTAGGCGCATTGTCGCAGGATCAAATTCTCCAGTGGGAGGCGATTTTTCAGACTGTACTGCTCTTACTATGAATGCTAAGTGTTCCAGCTGGACTGCTAAAATGGCTAATGTTGATGTGTTGAAAGAGATCAATACATAGACAAAACAAATTATCAATATAAGAATGAGGTAATCATAATTTTTCGGGGTTGTGATAAGAAAGAGAGGTTTAGAACACATTGTAACAACCGTTAAAAGCAATGGAAGATGTGACAGAGGAAGACAGAAAATTCTGGACTGTCTGGTTTCATGGCACAGTAGAGTGTCATCAAGAATAGCAGTTTGCTTAATTATCATCTACAGAGAACTGGTAGACAATGGTTCAGATCCCAGCAAAGTCGATATTGCGAACTCGCCGCTTGATCTACTAAATAAGTGTTCTGGCTTTTACACTTTGAGCTGTCACCCAGCTATCTAAAAGGGATTAAGCACTATTAGTTCATTGACTTTGGTTCTGTACAGTATTTACAAGTCTTTGTTTACCATCAATGTATTTTTTTTTTTTTTTTCAAAGTATCATTAATATGGATATTACCTGCAGTAACATCTATAGTGAGGATATCTATGGCTAAGCAGTTCTGAGCTCAATCACAACACAAGAATACCTGGTTAAACTCCACATCAGGCAATTTGGAAGCAAATTCTTCCTGTGGAATTTCTAATAGTAAAAATATACCTCATCATTCAAAAAGCAGTGGCAAACTACTGAATGTATAAGTGGTGTCTAGAAAATCAAATACTCATTTACTGTGGTTGATGGCAGCGTCCTGTAAAGGATATGCAAAGATTTTCATTCAACATCAATAGTAGTTTGAATTTTAAAAAAGAAACAGTGTTCATAACATGGTACGGGATTAGTTATTATTGTTGAGCTGACCTTATGACACATCAAGGTAAACCCATAGGTACTCAGTCTTCCCCAGCAGATATGCAAGGGTCTACATCTTATTGGAGTGCAGTGAAGTTTGTTTTAGTGGCTTCTTAACCTTGATATGTTTGTAGGCTTGACATTAAACTAGGTGAACTAACATTGTTGAAGCTGCAATCTTGCAGGATTTATTCCTGGATATGTATTTGTGTCAATTATTTTTATTTTATTATTTTTCAACCAGGATGAAACAACATCAGATGATATATTTGATTTTCTGAAGGACCACCACCTACCACTGGTGGGCCAATATGTCAGACCACTTACTAATCATTATGACAAGATCAGACCACTATGCCTAGTTTTCTACACTGTAGACTTTGGATTTGATGGCAAAGATGGTATGTTTATACACGTACATTTTGTATGCTTCTATATCTTCTTCACCTTTCAACTCCCAATGGAGCACAGGTCCTTAACAAACGTCTTTCAGCCCTTACTCTCTCTTGCTATCCCTTCCAATTTTGTCCACATCTTGCCTATCCTTTTAATATCAGTCTTCAGCTCTCTTCTTCAGGTATTTCTAGGCCTACCCCAACACCTCTTTTCCTTGGGGTTCCAAAACATTGCCTGTCTTGCAATGCTTCAGGTCGGCCTTCACAATATGTGTCCTACACATCTTCCTTTTTGAGTTAAATTGATCATGTTAGATCTTGAGGTTTATCAGCAAGAACGTAATCTAAAGTATTTTCAGGTCCAGGTCATAACCCCATTACATCTGCCTCAGTTCTGCACCCTCTTGTCAAGCCTTACTTTGTAGATCTGCAGGAGCTACAGAGTTTGTGCTTTGTGTAATACTCATGTCCAGACCATAGCCCCATTACTTCCACCTTAGTTCTGCACCCTCTTGTCAAGCCTTACTTTGTAGATCTGCAGGAGCTACGGAGTTTGTGCTTTGTGTAATACTCATGTCCAGGCCATAGCCACATAACATCTGCCTCAGTTATGCACTCTCTTGCCAGGCCTTACTTTGTAGATCTAAGGGAGCTATGCAGTTCCTGCTTGTGCAATACTCTTGGCAGGTGGTGTGCCATTTCTGTGGAGAGGGACCGAGCCATATGAGGTAAAACCCTGTGCAATGAAGTAAGTATTTCAGCTTTAGACTTCTAGATTTTAGACTTTGAACAATCATGAAGTACATGTTTGGTTGTCAAAACTTCAATGCTGCTAAGACATTTGTTGTGTAGAGGTGACTCATTAGTTTTCAGTGGCCAGGTGAAACAGTAAAGTTTATTAGTTGCTATAAAGCTTGTAATATTAGTGATATTTTGTAAGCCTCTTTCACTTCCTAGGGGCCATAAAGCTGTCTGGCTGGATAGGTTTATCACAGCTTTGTTAGTGACAGTGAAGTCAGTTTTGTTTGTGACAGTAAAGTCAGCTATTTTGGTGCCGGTGAAATCGAATGCAGGTACGACAGTCTCTGTCACAATTCTCACAACAAAATGATGAGGCAGGTCTCATGAAATTGGATTTCTTCCTGGTGTATAGCCTTTTTTTCTCTGCTTATTTTATCAGATTGTGCTAAAACTGCAAGTCTACTCCAAACTTCCCTTCTTCATGTACATCTGTCTTTTGTGACTGCATCCTATATGTATGTGTTTATGTCAAGAGCCTTCAACTATTGCTTACAGACACCTTTATATTGCATCTGGGGTTTTGAGGTCAGTTTCTTCCCAGAGATTAGTTCACAAAGGAGATCCTTTGAAATTCACCATCTTCCATGCACTAGATGTGATCCAGCAATCAAACACATCTCTGCATGAGGAGAGTGTACATGGTGATAATTTCTGTTTCTCTACCTTTATGTATGGTTTTTCATATTCTAAAGACGAAGGATTGATGTTATTGCACTGTGTTTCTCAATACGGCTCCATCCATATCGGTTGAAAGTGTCGCACGAACTTCGAGTCTCCAGCAACAATCCTAGGGATCTCATGAAAACACTGCACCTGTAACAAATTACATGTTTCATCTTCTGCTTCCTATCTCTACTTTCACATTTTTTTTTCAAATTAAACTCTTCATCACTGGTTCTACACCATTTAAGATCTTTACCACAAGCCTAGTCTGTCACTAGCTTTATCGACCAACTTCCAGGATCTAATTGTGTAGTCAGTTCACCTTTTGTTTATTAGTCGCTCCTTTTAGACATTGTTAAACTTGATTTTCTTTTTGACTTTGGTTATTTAGCAACCCAATTCTGGAGACATAAGATCGCAGATGTAGCAGTCAGATATCCAGAAATTACATTTGCTATTGCTGATGATGAAGAACATTCAAACCTCTTGCAACAGTTTGGTCTTGATGAGTCTGGAGAAGAAATCAACATAGGTCTCTTTGGTACAGATGGCAGAAAGTATGCCTTGGAAGCAGAGGGAGAATTTGATGATGTGGACATTACCGAATTTCTGAATAAATACAAGCAAGGTAAGTGATATAAAGTTATTGATCATCTTGTGCATCATTGTTCTTTCTCATTTTCTTTTTAAGAAGTAGATTTCATTATAATTTTTGTGCCTTTTGGTCCAATGAATCTGTCTTCAACAAACATTTGTTTTGAAGCTGCTTCTCTAGTATTTGTTCATTATTGACATTTCTGCAAGGCAGTAGTTAATTGTCTATTGTCTTACACCAAGTGAATGATGGAGTTGGTTGTCCACTCTTGCAATTAAGCTTAGTTATGGGAGCTTTAATGTGCATTCCAGGGCCAGATGAGTCGCCCTTGTGTTATATGTGTTTATATAGTGTAGTCTTCGCTCCTTGAAAAAAAATTGAATTTAGCAACATTACGCACTGTTGGCTTGCTGGACCCATCACAATGGGAGGTTAGTCACTGATTTGGTGTCATTTCAAGATATTTAAACTGACCTACTCCATTCCAAATATTGCACACATCTGTATATTTAACACTAATCCTTTATAACGAAAGACTCACATCTGTTATATCTAATTTTTTTAATCATTTCTTTTTTTATCTTCTTCTCGTTCGCTGATGTTCAATGTCTACACAATGAGTCCAGTTCTCTGGATGTATGTTGTTGTGTTTGTTTGTTCATCAAAGCTTCCAAACAGCTTTGTGTTGATGTCTGTCTCTGTTGGCCAGTGTTCTTTTTGCAGTTGATTCATCAGGTGACAGTCTTGCAGGGTGTGTTCGGCTGTCTATGCTGTCTGTCCACATGCACATGTGGATGATGGAATTAGTTTTAATCTGTTGTGTCCAGTTCTGAGTCAAAACAATATCACCTGTTTTGCTTTATCTAGACAGTGGTAATTGTCTCTTTGCTGATCTTATTTTCTAATGGCCTAGATGGGCGTTTTCTTTTCCTGGAAAGTGATTATTTGATTTCTTTTTCCTGTGCTGCTCTTAGCAGCAGGACATCAAAGAAACCTTGAACCTGACACTGGAGGATTGGGGAGAACTTGCTAGAGACAGAGAGTTTTTCAGGCGGGCTGTGATGAAAGTGAAGTTCCGGCGTCCATGATACTACTTAACTCTTAGTGGACCAGGGCAAAGTCACGTTTTACAAAGCCATTTTTTATTATACATTTGTATACAGACAGCTGTCATTAGTTTTGACATAAAACTTATATATTTAATTTTATGGAACATGTACAATATATCAAAATGTTCAGAAATGAATGTTCTATTTATTTATATTAGTGAAATTTTTTTGAAAAGAAAGAGAGAAATTTTATGTGACTTTTAGTAAGAAGAAAAGTTTTTTAAATATTTTTAGTGAGAATAAAATTCTTACTTACCACTCAATATGAATATATCCAACACATCTGCAAGCCATAACACATTTTCTGCTCATACTACAATCATTTTTACACATTCCAAGAAAGTTTCATCCGTTTTTATGAATAAATAACATTTTTATAATAATTTACAGTGTTTGAGTCTTGAAATGGAAAATTTTGAAATTTTGAAAAAACAATAAGTCATTATGTACAAGTTGTTCCAAATGTTAATTACTTGGAATGATATTTAGAAAAACATTTGTTTGGATGTAGAAATGGGTGATTGGTGCATCTTTGACAAAAAATGATGTTCTTTTCTTTTCTTGCGTGCTGCAGATAACACATTGACGGGTTATCAGCAGTGATTTTCTTATTATGTGATTGTTAATTTGAAGTCTGCTTATATGGTGTTCATCGTGGAATACAAGAGATAACTCATGTATGAGCTGGGTCTTGAAGTGCAGCAGAGGCTTTTTTTGGAGTGTTTCCTGGTCTTGTCAGGGCATGCAGAATAAATGCATTCAACTGCGCAATCAAGATCCAAAAATATTTTTTTCCACCATTTCCTGGTTCGCCTTTGAAAAGTGCCATAAGTGGTGACACACTGATCGACCTTGTCACATCCATTGATGCTGAAGTTATATGATTCAACTAATGATGGCTTTCCCTTACTTCCAGTACGGCTTGTTTTCTGGACCGTGGCTACTGAAGCTTCACTGGAAACAAGAATGCAAGGCTTTTTAGCTTTCTTGTTCCTAAACATAACACAGAGAAATTTATTTTCTACATGCATAAACCACTTCATCTGCATGTAGATCAATTTTGGTCTTGATCGCCTTAGGGAAATCTCTGGTTTATGTTTAGGGTTCCAGTGTAGTAATAGCTTCTCTCATGGAGATACTGAAGAAGTGGGAAACTTGTGTAGTATCGATCAGCGTAAATATGATGGCCCTTTCCGCAAGGTTTCAGGAGGGTGTCAAAAACTTTAACAGCCTGTTGGCTGGCTGGATCCAGGTCTGGGCTATAAGATGTCTTGCTGCCAAAATAAATAAGTACGTTGAAAACATAGCCAGTGTTGCTGTCACAGAGCCCGAAGGTTTTAACGTGATATTTTTTGGCTTTGATGCATTGAACATCTTATGAGCCCACGTCCCTTCCATCCAATGACCATCTCATCTATAGAGAGTCCTGAACGGATAATAGGCATTTTGAAAGTTAGACACCACTTTCTGCAGAAAGGGCTCTATTTTTGCCTTTCCCAGGGCATCTACTTCACTTACATGGAACATGGTTTGGTAGATCGCCTTGAACCTGTTCCTCGTGAACATCTCACTGTACCATTGTGTCTGCATGTAGGGTTCAGTGGACCAGTAGTCGCTAACTTTGGGTTTCTTTACTATGCCCATTGCTATGACTACAGCAAAGAATTTATGCAGTTCTGGCAAGTTCAGTGGTGTCCAGGAGAGAAAATTGAGTGCTTTCAAGGTTTTCCTTGTGCACCTTGCACCGCTCTTTTAGCATAGTTATTTACTGATGTCACAAGCTCTTCCAATGTTTTGTCGCTGAAGAGAGCTTCACAATGTAGAGCTGTTGAACCTTCAGGTATAATATCAGGATTGACACCAATAATCCTATGCTGAGGTGGAACAAACCGAAAGTTGTTCTCAGTTTTGCCCTCAAATATTTCCTCCCAGTTTCCATCACTACTGGCCTGTGTTTGGTCTACTGGATGGTGTTGTGCCTGCTGTGGGGCTCCTTCTAGTATTATTTGCAGAAGTAGAAGTAGTTGGATTAGTAGTATCAGTATCAGTTAATAATACAGAACGTGATCCTCGTTTCCTTTTAGAAGCAGAGCCTTTTCCCTTACCTTTACAGACTTTACTTGAACAGCTGGGTAGACAGCAGGAAAACGCCCCCTCTTGATCACTTTCATTATTGCTGCTGGTATCAGACAAATTATTAAGAACTTCGTATTCATAATCTGAACTATCAGCACTCGACACTTCATCATCATTGTCGAACTCAGCCAAATGATGAATAAGATTTACAGCTTGCTCTACTGTATAACGAACTTACGTGTTTCAGAAGAAGAAGCCATTTTTTTCAATAAAAACTGTGAGTAAACAAAAATGTTTGCTGAGATTTTGTGTGTTTTATAACGGTTCTACTAACTGTAGCTCGAAAACGACTACACAAGCATGTACAGACGGAAATGACGAATGGCCAGAGGTCAAAATAAAAATGTGGACTGGAATATAAATTTACTACAGCGGTTCTAAAACTGTGATAACCAAACGCCACTTAGCGTGGCGAATGTAAAACGTCCACTTCAACGCCACTTAGCGTGGCGCTGGTCCACTAAGAGTTAAACTTGATACGCCGTATGTTGCGGGCTTGCAAGGGGAGCAAAGAATAATAACACTGCAACCTTCAAGACATGTCTTAAGAGGCAACTAAGGTAGGAGCCTAGAGAAGCTACCCTAGTAAGTAAAAGGCATTGCAGTATTGGATGTGCTGGCCTACTTGTAGGTGCATAACTGACACAATGTACAATCGCTACTAGGCAATCGATCACATACAAATCACAAAGTGTTGTTAACAAGTGGTCGATATGGATCATTCGAAGAAGAACTTGATAAATAGTTTAACAATAGATAACTGGCAATTTGACACTTTATCTTCATATTTTAACAGGTGAACTCAAACCATATATCAAGTCACAGAAACCACCCAAGATTCAGAAGGACCATTAACGGTTGTTGTTGGGAGACTTTGATGAGATTGTCAAAGATTCTAGCAAAGATGTTCTAATAGATCTCTACTCTCCATGGTGTGGTCATTGCAAGCAATTTGAGACTAAGCTGAGATTTTAGCCAAAAACTGAAGAAGGATAATAACTTAGTCATTGCTAAACTAGATGCAACAGCAAATGACTTGCCACTGAATTATAGTGCACCTAATTTTCCTACAGTTTACTTTGCTGTAGCCAATAGCAAAGAATCACCGCTGAAGTATGAAGGTCTTAGAGAAGCTGATAATCTAGAGCAGTTTATGAGAGATCATGCTGTAGTTTCTTTTGGAAAGTCTAAGAAGAAAGAACTGTGATTTGATGCCTTGGATCTATCTATGCATAAAATAATTGTGTATCTACATTAAACCAGTATTATTAAGCAATGTTAACACAATCATTGTTTTAAAGTTATAGATGTTTAAATAAGAAAATGTTTACATCTTTCTTATTCTCCACCTTTCAACTCTCAATGAACCATAGGTCTTTAATAAACTTCTTCCAGCTCTTCCTCTCTCCTGCTATCCCTTCCAATTTTATCCATGTTTTACCTTTTTAATATCAGTCTCCAGCTTTCTTCTCCAGGTATGTCTCGGTCTTCCCCTACTTCTCTTTCCCTGCAGGTTACAAAACAGTGCCGTCTTGCAATGCTTCCATTCGGTCTTCTGAATGTGTGTGCTATCCATCGCCAGCGTCTCTTCCTTAGCTCTTTCTAAACTATTATCTGCTTAGTTCATTCTCTGAGGTCCTCGTTTGTAATCTTATTATACCATCTCAGTCCCTCTATTCTAGGTAAACACTGTATATCCCATGTTTGTTGAAGATTTGTTGACTTTTTTTTCTTCGTAGTGAGGTAGCGCCCCATATCAACCGTCGTTAGTTGTCTCTTACAACATGCGTGGCAGGTACACATTACTGCATATTCTTTCCTCCTCTTTTGGGCCCTTGCATCACACGGGCAGTTTACATCTTTACATGAATTTAATTTGCCAAATCCTACTTAACATTCCAGAAGGATTTTTTAAAATCTAGTCATCATATCTAGTCATTTTATTATTAAAAAACTATATTTGTTATCAACCAATTTAAGGTTTTCCACATATACAAGAATATATATATATAATTTTTATATATTATAAATATATATATTATATTTATGATGATACAATACTGCTTTATTTTTGTGTTCAGTTTCCTAAAATAATTTGTGTAATGTGGTTTAAGGTATTCTTTGTGTTATATTTTATACATATATATATATATATATATATATATATATATATATATATATATATATATATATATATATATATATATATGCAGATTGTGTTGTATTTATTTTGACATATATATATATATATATATAATTTTTGTTTTTGTGTGTGAAAACTCAGTGGATTTGCGTTCATAGTACTCACATAGGTGCTGAGTCCCTTTATTCTAGATGGGAATATAAGAGGCAGAGGACTTACTGAGTAGTTTTTGTGATGATTAGAATTTTTTCTAACTTAGAGAGTTAGTTTAAGTATCCACTGGATGACTGAGGATACAGCCATAATGAAATAAAGTGACAAGGTAGTGTTGGGGTCAGTGAGCTAGCACTGAACAAGACCCTATTTCACCTCCTTGTGGTAGCTCACTGAACAAGACTCTACTTCATCTCCTCTTGGTGGTTAGCGAGTTAGCACTGCTGACCAAGCCCTACTACACCTCCCCATGGTGGTTAGTGAGCTAGCACTGACCAAGACCCTACTCACTCCACCTCCTTGTAGTGGTCGCTGAGTTAGCACTGAGCAAGATCCTACTCCACCTCCTCGTGGTCAGGGAGCTAGCACTGACCAAGACCCTACTACACTCCTTGTAGTGATCAGGGAGCTAGCACTGACCAAGACCCTACTCCACCTCCTCGTAGTGACTCTAGAAGCAGATTGCTGCAATGTAATCTGACAAAGCGGGTAGGGATTAAAATGAAGCTACCATGCGATTCTTCTTTGATGCTCCATATCGACCACTTGTTAACCACTCTGTGAGATTTGTATGTGATCTGAGCCTAAGAGTTATTGTACGTTGTCCCAGTTATGCGCCTACAAGTAGACCAACAATCCGATTTCTGCTAAGCTTTTTATTTACTAGGGTAGCTTACCTAGGTCCTACATCATTTGGCTCTTATGACATGCCTTGTAGGTCGCAGTGGTACTATTCTTTGTTTCCCTTGCGGGCCCTAGCACCACATCAGCGCTTCCACAACTGTTGCATAGTACTACAGAGACATATCTAGCGAAAATGTGTTTATTATTCATTCCAGGAGAGCTGATAATATTCATAAAGAAGGAGTTGGAATCATCATGACACATAAAGCTGCATCATCGCTTATTAGCTGGGAGCCAATCAACGAAAGAATTATAACAGCCCTACTACAAACTAAACACTTTAAACTTACAATTATACAATGTTACGCTCCAACGAACAACAGCACAGATGACCAGAAGGACAGATTTTACGCTTCACTGCTAGACGTTCTAAACAAAACACCTAGGCACGATTTCATTGTGACTATGGGCGACTTTAATGCTAAAATCGGCAATGACAACAAAGGCATAGAAAGGTTCATCGGCAAACATGGCATGGGCACCATGAACCAAAATGGTGAAAGACTACTGGAATTATGCGAACTGACTAAACATGAAAGCTAAATATTTTACATATTTGGGTAGTAAAGTGTCAAACAACAGAGACACGATGAAAGAAATAAACTCTTGTATTTCTATAGCAGCTAGTGCCTTCACAAAATTAACGAATATCTGGCAATCTCAAGATCTTAGTATATGCACAAAAGTTCAATTATTTAGGTCATGTGTGATTCCTGTACTGACCTACGGTTGTGAAAGTTGGAAATCAACAAAGAAAATTGATAAGAAACTGGGCAGCTTTGAGAATAAATGTCTCCAAAAATGATTAAAAGTAAAATGTTGTGATTTCGTTTCTAACAACACAGTGAGAGATAGAACACACCAACAACTCATATCAAATATTATAAGGAACGAAGGTGGAAATATTTAGGTCATGTTCTTAGATCAGACGAAAGAGAATAAATCGACAAGTCCTTATGTGGTCACCAGTTGGGAAAAGAAAACGTGGAAGACCAAAGACCACTCTTTGAAGAACCATCCAACAAGAAAGTAAACTATTGGGATGTAAAACCATACAAGATCTCCAACTGCTAGCAAAGAACCGCATCACATGGAGATCTAAAACCTCTGCCCTATGTGCCGCCTTTGGCACGAAAGGAACAAACTAACTAACTACAGAGATATTGTTACCACTTTGTGCCTTGATCTGTCTCTCAGTCACTAAAATTACTGCAGCATATATGATTTAATGCAGTAGATAGTTTAAATTGCTGCCTGGGTGGATATTGTTGTATATCATTGACAATCCAGTCTGACACAGTTTTATTTTTATCTGGTATATTTGATTGTTAAAGTTACTGATCTGTTTATTATGTTCTATTTGATTGTTAAAGTTACAGTCTGTTTATATGTTATATTTGATTGTTAGTTACTGATCTGTTTAATAGTTACTATTTATTGTTAAAGTTACTGTCTGTTTAATTATGTTATATTTTATTGTTAAAGTTACTGGTCTGTTTATTATGTTATATTTGATTGTTAGTTACTGATCTGTTTATTATGTTAATTTGATTGTTAGTTATTGATCTGTTTTTTGTTATTGATTGTTATTTGGATTATGTTAGATTGTTAAGTACTGGTCTGTTTATTATGTTCTATTTGATTGTTAAAGTTACTGGTCTGTTTATTATGTTATATTTGATTGTTAAAGTTACTGGTCTGTTTATTATGTTCTATTTGATTGTTAAAGTTACTGATCTGTTTATTATGTTATATTTGATTGTTAAAGTTACCGGTCTGTTTATTATGTTATATTTGATTATTTATGTTACTGGTCTGTTTAATATGTTATATTTGATTGTTAAATTTGCTATAGAAGTTGTGAGTATGATATGTAGTAAAAAATAAATTAAAAGAACATCTATATCTGAAGACATGAGACGTTGGAAAACTTTGTTATTATTTGTTAATATATATATATATATATATATATATATATATATATATATATATATATATATAGCAAAAGAGAGCCAGAAAAAGATGATGGTAATAATATTTCAGAACTATTGTATTAATAGCTGGAAATAAAGACAATCGTCAAGATCATCTCAATCAATTGAGCAACAAGGGTTATTGAATGGATGCCATAGCAGACCCATAGGTGCTCAGTCTCCCAACAGATTTCAAAGGGTATTAAAAGGATACTCCTGTTTGTTCGCTTGCTTGATAAAGGCCTTGTTGGTCGAAACGTTGCTGTTTATCGTCACTGTTTATGTATTTTGTAAAACTATAGTACTTTGTTTGTACGTGTTTCACTATTAAAAAGGATGGTTCCTGTGGCTCACTGGTTAAACAAACTCCTCTCTCACATCTTAGCATTCAGCTATACTTGTACAATATGTACTTCCTCACTCCTTAAATCGCTGCTAGATTCAATATCAATTTTAGTGTCTTCATCCAATACGAGTTTACCAAAGAACTTCCTCTTTATCCATCCTAAGCTCCCAGACGATCATTGCTGACAATGTAAGTCTGTCCACTGTCTCATTGCCGCCAACAACCATGTACTGATGACAGTATGTCCATGTGAGCCTCTGGAGTTTGAAAACTTCAATAGATGACATACATTCATACAGCAACTGCCATTCTGGATCTACCGAATCGACTGAGTCAGATACAACAATGGTCCCAGTAAACGGAGACACTGAAAGGCAGCAGTAGCGACCTCTGTCTTCATACTGGAAGTAGTCGTCCTGAATGCTCCACTTTGCTCTTCAATGACCCTTTCATGCGCGCTAGCCAGGTAACTCCAGCCTGACTTCACCTCGATGCACAGACCCATCGGTATAAACAACATCATCAGCCCTTGTGCCTGTGTGGTGTCGGGCCCCGCAAGGAAAACAAAGAATAGTACCACTGCGACCTACAAGGCATGTCGGAAGAGGCGACTGATGTAGGACCTAGTACCCTACTACCCTAGTAAATAAAAGCATCGCAGAAATTGGATGTGCTGGCCTACTTGTAGACGCATAACTGGCACAGCGTACAATCACTCTTAGGCTCAGATCACATACAAATCACACAGAGTGATTAACAAGTGGTCGATATGAAGCATTCAAAGAAGAAGATCCTCCTTTGCATCATCTTTCAGCTGCTACTTTTCGAGTTCAGCCTTCATATTGTCCCACTCTCTACGCTATCTTCCCAGATTAATAACATTTCAGAATCTGGCCATGCTACCATTTATTGAAATCCATACTTTCCTAATCGGTAGAGCCGCAACTGGTGGTCACCTGGCTAATTGTTCTCTCAGCTTGGGCCATTCACGACATTCCACGCTTAATTCTTGCATCTTAACATCATTAGTATTCTTGTGCAGTTGACGTCTCTCATCAGCATTAATCCACATATATGCTTTGGTTTGGGCAATTGCATGACGGGAACGTAGTAACAGCATGCCAAGCATATATCTCATCTTTACAACGGGAATATCTCTAGTGCAGTCAAGAACTATACATATGTTTGCATTCTGAATACGATCGAGTCGTTCATCACATTGTTATCGTGAGGAGGAAAGTCCATAATCAACCACGGACATAACCAGTTGATGAAATAGAAGAACAAGTAGTCTCTGCTCAATGTGTGCAGCTACCATAACCTTGAGAGCTGCAAGACCACGCTTGAACCGCTATATCGTTTGTTCAATAAAATGTTTGAAAATTAGACTACGATCAAATGCTATTCCAAGATAGTGCAGCATGTCACGGTACTTAATAGCGTGCCTGCCCGTCTGCCCAGCGTGTTCGTAGCGCGTTGGACTACGGGTGACTATTCCTCTGTGTGTGCGGGTTCAATTCCGCGGGATGGCAGAAAAAGCCACAGATTCCCCAGATTTACGGTGTTCGTGACACCGAACCGAAGGGTTACGATGTCCATGGCACCGAGCCGAAGAGCTGAAAAGCTCAAGTGCTTCTGGATCGGGAAAAACAAAAATAGCGTACCCATCGATGGTGACTCCGGATAGGTAAGACCTGGTTATGGTATTATTAAAAGAGCGCCACAACATACCCTCCTCAGGACTAACCTGAGAGCGAGACTCCCTACGCCAACGGAAGATCGTATGCTATGTTCCTTGAATGTCTTCGACTATTTCTTGTCTATATGATCCAGTCCTATATAATAAAATATCATCTGTAAAAGCCACTGTCCAATCCAACCCAGTTGGCTGAAGTTTGGCTACATTTGCTGTGTAAATATTAAACAAAACGGGTTATATCGGGAACCCCTGGTAATCCCAGGCATATACGTGCAAGACCTGACGTCCATGTTCCTAAACTTAGTGCAACGATCTTCTCCATCAAAGAAACAGCTATCCAGTTTCCTGGCTGAGGATTAACTTAGAAAAGAGAATATCAACATTGAAAATTCCACTTTGTTATACGCATCCTCCAAGTCGATGACCACAGCAACAGTCTCTTGTTTAGATTGAAAGTGTCATAAACATCATAAGCAAACGTGCCTGCATTGTCCTAAGTCCCGTTCATTGACCTGTAGCTACGCAACGTGTCAGGGAGGATGTTTTCTGTCTCCGAGAGACACATTACCTTTCTGGCTTCTACCTTCTCCAGTAATTTGTTGTATATATTTTGCAAGGTGTGTATGCGGTAGCCGCTGAGCAGTCTAGGATCCTTCCCATATTTATGGAGCGATCGTAAATATCTATGAAGCCAATCCACATGTACCATAGCATTTCGTATACTGTTGTTGAAATCCATCACAACTGCATTAATGCCCGTCTCTTCGAACTGGTTGATGTGGTGACACTGAGCACCATCAGACCCTGGAGCAGTGTTGTGCTGACTTTGTGTGCATTAGCTACATCCTCCTTTGTTATGAAATCAGCGTACGATTCTCTAAAGTTAGTAATATCACGAAGAACATTTACAATATCATGACCGTCAACCGTATCCCCCATTTTCTGTCTGATCCATAAAACGCTGAAATAAATCAGGTCTTTTTCTGCATCCGTTGTCAATATGGCTCCTGACGAGTCACGTCAATAAGGAAAAGACTGGCTGGTAGTCTGAGATGAAACTGCTAGAATTGTTGCAGTGATTTTTCACCACAAGCTTATGTTGTGAAAGTCTCACTTAAATCCCTCTTGGATTCACAGGTAAATTCTTTGAAATCATTAGTGACTTTGTGTTAGACAACAAACTTCTCAGCCACATCGCACATATTTCTCGGATGTTTTTTTATCTGATGCAGTTCTGTGATTAAATGCTATCTGCAAACGTAAATTCGACCCAAACCGTGGATAAATGGCGAGTTAAACCATACATTTAAGAACTATATGTTGTTATCTTGATTCTCGAAAGGAGTTAATTCTTATTTTTCATGTTTGTTGGCCTACACGCTCTGATATAAACAATAAAGGTTCACCTTAGGTTGAAAGTGCCTCGGCAAGAGCTTTAATCCCTACTAAACAAACAAACATTTAAGAACCTATATTTTCCCCTTAATAACGTCATTGAAAATTGTGTACATACTCAACACAAACACTACGTACCCCGTACATGACGTCAGAATATACAATGGCATCGCTATCCCTAAAGTTATCCGATAGTAGGTTGTGACTAAGTGATTAAATCTGCTATATCGGTGCATCGTTCTCTACACAAAATGTGTTCTCAGTCTAAATGGTGAGAACGATTGTCAGGTAATATGTCATATATTCATTCGTCCTTTCACACTCCTTTCCTTCCTATACAGCTTCTTCATCTATGGTTACTAGAGCCAATGATGAAGAACATTAAAAATGTTGCAAATTGTGAACATCTTGAATACGTAATTAACAACAATAAAGACTGTACTAAAGAAATCAGAAGGGGAATCATAAAAAGCTTATCCTGGGCAGAACTGTGCCACTCCAACAGTCCTTCTTATTCTCTCACTCATAGGCCAGATGTCCCACCTCTGCAGCCGTCATACTAAAATCATCAGTTACATCTCGAATCCGTCTTCTGCGTGGTCTACCTCTTCTCCTCTTTACAGTGATGCCTTCTTCCGTATTGGCATTCTCTAACCCTTCGTGTCTTTTTATATGTCAAAATACTTCAATTTTTTTTATTTGTAGCATCAGTCAGTTTTCTTTGATTTTGAGTTCTTTCTAGATATACCTATTTGTTCTCTTCTCTGTCCGTAGTATGCGGAGGACTCTTCTGTAACATTTATGTTCAAAGCACATATCTGATTTGTTTAATTATTTTGTTAAAAATCCATGCTTCAAACCCATATGTTTCCCCTTTGAATATGAATGTTTTTAGTACTCTGATCTATGTTTTCCTATCAATTCCATTCCATACTGTTTTTAGTTGCTAGTAGGCTACAGATGGAGAAAATCAGTGAGAAGTGTCATATTAGGCGCCATGTCTACATCTGAATTCATAAGGGACGAACGCAAAGGTCATTGAGAGAGCGAATAGGACGTGTATATAACTAGCATGCTACTGGAACTATATTCATGCACATAATTCTTAACTGCTGGAAGTCTCTGAGGGTCTAACCAGAATGCTGTGATGTTGGTTTTTTTTAAAACTCACCTACCAACGTATAATACATCAGATCTTAATAATTGCGGTGTTTAGATTATTGGTAAAGCATTAATTATTTCTAAATCGAATCTTTATTTAGGGAAGAAATTTCATTCATGCAATGTCATTTTTAAGAATGATCAGAAAAATGTTGAAATGATTCATTCCTTCTTTTATTCAGATTCGCAACATCATCGGGATGGAGGAAACTATTGCCATTACAAGTTCTAAATTATTGTTTCAAAACTACAAGAGACTAACTACCAAAATTGAGCAAATATGTGGTGTAAACAACTAAACTTATTGAATTTGGCCCAGTCTCTCTTTCATACACTTTTGGTACCGGCTATAGCTCTTCTAGTTTTCTACCAGTTCGTTGAAGATATTGATAACTTATTTAGAAGTAAGGTATTTTCCAACTGCCTTTTTTTCTGCTATTACTTTCTTCATTTCTCTGCTATTACTTTCTTAATTTCTCTGCTATTACTTTCTTTATTTCTCTGTTATTAGTTTCTTCATGTCTCTGCTATTATTTCTTCTTTTTCTCTGCTATTACTTTCTTCATTTCTCTGCTATTACTTTCTTCATTTCTCTGCTATTACTTTCTTTATTCTCTGCTATTACTTTCGTCATTCTCTGCTATTACTTTCTTCATTTCTGCTATTACTTTCTTCATTTCTCTGCTATTATCTTTCTTCATACTTTCTCTCTTTACTTTCTTCATTTCTCTGCTATTACTTTCTTCATTTCTCTGCTATTAGTTTCTTCATTTCTCTTCTATTAGTTTCTTCATTTCTCTGCTATTAGTTTCTTCATTTCTCTGCTATTAGTTTCTTCATTCTCTGCTATTACTTTCTTCATGTCTCTGCTATTACTTTCTTCATTTCTCTGTTATTAGTTTCTTCATTTCTCTGCTATTAGTTTCTTCATTCTCTGCTATTAGTTTCTTCATTTCTCTGCTATTCTTTCTTATTTCTCTGTATACTTTTTCATTTCTCTGCTATTAGTTTCTTCATTTCTCTGCTATTAGTTTCTTAATTTCTCTGCTACATTGTATTCACGGTATAACGTATTCTCCAGTTGTATTTCTGAAAATTGATACTTGGAAATTCTGAGTTGGCAAAATTCGGATTTGTCATCAGAGCTACTGTTTAAATGAGAAGTCACAGCCGAAGCTGGGTAAATGAGAAGTCACAGCCGAAGCTGGGTAAATGAGAAGTCACAGCTGAAGCTGGGTAAATGAGAAACCACAGCTGATGCTGGGTAAATGAGAAATCACAGCTGAAGCTGGGTAAATGAGAAGTCACAGTGGATGCTGGGTAAATGAGAAATCACAGGTGATGCTGAGTAAATGATAAGTCACAGCTGATGCTGGGTAAATGAGAAGTCACAGCTGATGTTGGGTAAATGAGAAGTCACAGCTGAAGCTGGGTAAATGAGAAGTCACAGCTAATGCTGGGTAAATGAGAAGTCACAGCTAATGCTGGTTAAATGAGAAGCCACAGCTGAAGCTGGGTATGATGACTCTAGCAATCCCATTTCCATTGCAAAAAAAAATGTTTACATTCAGAATCCCAATTCCGAGGCATTAGAATGTTTATTACTGTAGATACTATCACTTTGCCATTGACTGCGAAGCTACGTGTGTTTTTATTAGTTTAACGATAATCAATTGATTGTTATCGCGATGTACGGAATCTTACAAACCTGATGTGGTCAAAGCAGATCAGATCTGGAGAAACTGAGGGAGGCTGTGATGATACTTACTATATTGGCGTTTTAGGACAAAGACACCTATCTGTGGTATCACAAAAACAATATCTAGATGTTGTTGCTTTTTGCTTCGTTGTTGTAATCTTTTATTGCAGTCAATCCGTAGAACAGATTAAGCAGGGTTCATGGACCTTATGGTCGGCATGTCGTTATTTTCTGGTTTATATATCTTCTTCTTCTTCTTCGTTTCTCTAATCTTGTTTTGCTAACATCCTCAGGATAAGAAGAGATTTCTATAACGGGCTTTTGTGTGCACTTCACAGAGAGTGTTTTTCGTCGCCTCTGTTATCTCTGTGGTCCACCTTTTGCGAGGATATCTTTTTGCTTTGTATTCGCTGTATCGGAGTAACATTGCTCTTTGATGCAACGGGATTTTTATAACGGACTTTGACAGTGTCTGTTGGTAATCTGCTTATGTGGCAGAACCATTTAATCTGTTGTTTATTGATGAAGTTTAGTATTGATGTTGTACCCACGTTTTATATACTTCATATATATATCTCGTGGTTGCAGTGGCGGCTCGTGATCAGTTTTGTTGGTGGGGTCAGACAGATATTTTTGCCCCACTGGCCCTTAATGACGAGCCGCCACTGCGTGTGTGTATATATTTATAAAACCAGCAATATACTGTTTTTGCAAAAACATGAACAGTGTGTTGTCCAATGTGACAAGGCGGAAATTGCAGAATACGCCCAAGGTGTTGGTGAACGTATCGTTAATATATTCCTCTTTTCTCCCATCTACCAGTTGTTGACGATGGGGACAAAAGAGAACGGGAACATGCGGCCAGAAGTTGGCGCTCCCGACGATTTGATGATTCTGAGAAGGAAAACGAAACATACCGGCCACAGCACACGTACATCACTGATGATTTTACAGGTGATAATGTCTGTGATGTTAATAGTGTTATTTGTGTATAGTCTATTACTAATATATCATTGAGAGTGTGTGACGCAAGCGTATATGGTTCAAACTTTGCGGCCGGAAGTTTGGCCGTGGAATTTTATGGAGTTTGGAAATTTGTTGTCGTGGAATTTTACGAACGGTAAAAATAGACTTCACCGTTGAGAAAGCAATGGCACACTACTGAACGTATAAGTGGTGCCTAGAAAATCGACAACTCGTTTACTGTTGTTGACAGCGAAGTCATGTAATGGATTTGTCAGCATTTTAATGTTTCAAACTGAATGCCAACAACACAAGAAAAGACAGAATCACCAACATCAGCATAAGAAAGAGAGTTAGCACAAAACCGTGCTTGAATTACATAGATAAACAAAGAATGAAGTGGTTTGGCCACTTAATAAGAATGTATCCAAACTCCACAGTATACAGAGTCTTCTACAACAGAACATCGGGAAAGAAGACAAGAGGAAGACCACGGAAAAGATGGTTAGGTGGCGTATCAGAATCCTGTGAAAAGCAAAATAACAATCACACAAGCCAACCAGAACAGCGCAAGACAAAACAGAAAACCACGACACTGGACAACAACCCGGTAGCAGTGTGACGACAAAAGAAGAAAAAACTGAATGTCGACAGGCAGAGTTTTCTAAATCTGTGATTCTATTAAACAAAACGTTCACCAAACAGGCAATACGTGTAAACCTAATAATAGAACTTGCTTATTTAATCAAACGATTTAATCAAACGATTCGGGTTCGCTGTGGCGTAGTGGCTATGTGCTCGTCTCTCGTGCCAAAGGTACCAGGTTCTTTCCCTCGTGGAGCAATCTGGATATTTTTCCAGAGATCCCTAAATCATAGTGTAGGTGAGATCGAGTTCCCAGTCCTATTGGAGATGGACGTTAAAACGTTGGTCAAGTGTTCAATTTGTGCACGTAAAAGAACCCTTGGCAGTTCAAAATCGAGAAGAGCAGATTATAAAGTCATTGCCGGACAAAATTCATCAGAAAATATTAAAATTAATATTTCTACATACATATCTTCACCATCTTCAAAATTACATCGGGTACCCTAGCCGGTGCTACGGTGTTCGTGCACTGCAGCTGAGATCTTCCTGTGTAAGACAGAGATGGGAGCACACATGGTTCCTCACCGAAGTGCAATGACGATGGTCCTATCAATCAATCAATCAATCAATCAATCATATTCAAACGAGTTCATTGTCCATACACAGATTTTGTGATCAACGCTGAGGGATGTGACGCTCGACGCACAAGGAGTAAAGGCAACATCAGCAAAACTGATACTTATGTTTACGATGGATTGTTCCTCATCAGCACCTCAGCAGGAAATCTATACAACAGACGAGTGATGAGACACTTGTATAGTTTTTATGGCAGCACGAAGCCGTATAGAATAAAGGTAATATGTATAGAATAAAGGTAATATGTATAGAATAAATTTAATATATGTATTGAATAAAGGTAATATATGTATAGAATAAAGGTAATATGTATAGAATAACGGTAATATGTATAGATTAAAGGTATAATGCGTGAAATAAAGGTAATATATGTATAGAATAAAGGTAATATGTATAGATTAAAGGTATAATGCGTGAAATAAAGGTAATATATGTATAGAATAAAGGTAATATGTATAGATTAAAGGTATAATGCGTGAAATAAAGGTAATATATGTATAGAATAAAGGTAATATGTATAGATTAAAGGTATAATGCGTGAAATAAAGGTAATATATGTATAGAATAAAGGTAATATGTATAGATTAAAGGTATAATGCGTGAAATAAAGGTAATATGTGTAGATCAACTTTAAAATGTATAGAATAAAGGTAATATATGTATTTTAACACAAGGAATTGCTGATGTGGGACATAGACTGTAAATTTAATATGTAAAGTTGAGTTAATGATTTGATTCTATAATTGCGTTTATTTGCTTGTATTACTGAGTTTGACTAGATAAATGTTCATATTTTGTTTCAGTGCATTTTTTTGGTAGGTCGACCTAAAGACATCGTGATACAGGCCAACATAGAACGTGAGGATTATCAGTACAGGGATATGGTGCAGGTAACTTGATAATGCATGGGAAGTGTAAGTAGAATAAAAATAAAATAGACAGTGAAAAGATTCGATGACCTTTCATCATCAGACTTCGTCGCGCCTAAGAGTTTGTGTGCTAGGCAGAGATACCCAGCACGTGCTGTCTATATCGAAGCATTTTAGAAACACTTTAAGAGTGTCTTGAAAGCGTTTTTTTTTCCCACCAACTGAACGTCTGCCCCCTTCAAGCTCGTCATACATCAACTCGTTTGGGTTACGTTTATCATGTATCCAAGCAACGTGACCGACCCATCTCAC
The DNA here is from genome assembly GCA_020796225.1 of Arion vulgaris. Classification (NCBI taxonomy): domain Eukaryota; kingdom Metazoa; phylum Mollusca; class Gastropoda; order Stylommatophora; family Arionidae; genus Arion; species Arion vulgaris. Next base: position 65,251,089 of record CM036753.1, on the reverse strand, counting down.
TTGGACCTTCTTCAACAATGTGTTGACTTTTGTGGTCTTTGGTCTTATGAAGACTTTGGTATCTGGAATTGTGTTCTGTCAGTTTATTTTTAATAATCTAGTATAATAGTATCAATCAATCAAGTGCCATGCCTGCCGGCGTAGGCGATCATGTCTCTCCACAACTCTCTTTGCTTGGTGCATGTAATCAGTTCTGACGTGGATATTTTGTCGAACCATGATGTCAGGCCATCCAACATCTTCTCCCTCTGTCTTCCACGATCTCTCCTTCCCTGAATTTTACCTGTAGTCACCAAATGTTCTAAACCTTCTCTTCGCATTATATGCCCGAAGAACCTTGATTGTCGGATTCTTATTCTTTTGATAAGGTTTCTTTGTGTGCAGGCCTGATTTAAAACCTCCACGTTTGTTTTCTTTGCTGTCCATGGAATTCTCAACACTCTTCTGTAAAACCACATCTCTGTGGCTTCCAATGATCGTATTGATTGTTTGTTCAGTGTCCATGATTCGCTGCCATACATAAGAATTGGTTCAATATAGCATTGGAGTACTCGTTTTCGCAGTGTCATTGGTAGTGAGTTCACGCATAGTGTGTTCTTCATTTTCATAAAAGCTGCATTTTCATAATAGTATACTAGTTGAAATAATATACCACAACAGACAATGATAAAGGAAAACATTGGTAAAGGACGGCTAAGTAAGCGCTGAGATTGCACAAAGTGGAAAGATTGTGTTTGTAGGATTGTTGGGAAAAATAAAAGATGAAAAGTAGTTTGTTTTCTTGAAATCTGAATAAGTTCAAGCTGGCAGAGTAAAATAGAGCATCATGAATGTTTGACCCGGGCGCACAAGCGCCCTGACACCGCGTTGCACAGCACTGCTGTTGATGTTTTATTTAATGTTATTCTTTAGCCTGGAGAGAACAATATTAGAGGGCAGGCTCTCAGGAAGCAGAAGCAGACCAAGAAGAAGATGGCTACAAGATATTAAAGAAACCATGAATATGACCATCGACGAAGTGGGTGAACTGACTAGAGGCTACCAAGAAGAAGATGGCTACAAGATATTAAAGAAACCATGAATATGACCATCGGCGAAGTGGGTGAACTGACTAGAGGCAGACCAAAAGAAGATGGCTACAAGATATTAAAGAAACCATGAATATGACCATCGGCGAAGTGGGGGAACTGACAGAGACAGAGTGAATTTCAGATGCGCTGCAAAAAGAGTGCAACGTCCTATAAAGGTCACGCACCTTGATGATGATTCTTCAGCATTCAGGTTCATACAAAAGTATATAACACTTATTTATCCTTAAGTTTGTATGTTTCACTGGGACGATTTCCATTACTTTAACTGAATTATAATCGCTATACTGTACTAATATATGTTGTATCTACAGGGAAGGTTTATTGACCACTATCACAATCTGACATATAAAACCATCATGGGACGTTATACTGTACTAATATATGTTGTATCTACAGGGAAGGTTTATTGACCACTATCACAATCTGACATATAAAACCATCATGGGACGTTATACTTTACTAATATATGTTGTATCTACAGGGAAGGTTTATTGACCACTATCACAATCTGACATATAAAACCATCATGGGACGCTATACTTTACTAATATATGTTGTATCTACAGGGAAGGTTTATTGACCACTATCATAATCTGACATATAAAACCATCATGGGACGTTATACTGTACTAATATATGTTGTATCTACAGGGAAGGTTTATTGACCATTATCACAATCTGACATATAAAACCATCATGGGACGTTATACTGTACTAATATATGTTGTATCTACAGGGAAGGTTTATTGACCACTATCACAATCTGACATATAAAACCATCATGGGACGTTATACTGTACTAATATATGTTGTATCTACAGGGAAGGTTTATTGACCACTATCATAATCTGACATATAAAACCATCATGGGATATCGTTGGGCACATCTCCACTGCAAAAATATTAAAGTTATTCTCAAGATGGATGATGATGTCTACTTGGACATATTTAAATTCTTTGAATACTTTCTACCAATCATACCCAAACGAAAACGGTAAATTATGTTCAGATTACTTTATCAAGTGAAAGTACATTTGTTTCTTTTTTTCTGCATATGTCTTTAGCAATTTTATTTCTTTGCGTGATTTAACTCAATCCATACCACGAAACGCTTTAGAGGCGAAAAAAATCGGCCCAAATTACACCACCAGCCACTATGATAGTTTTTTGTAATGTAAATTGCATTCTTTCTCTTTGTACTAAACATTCCAAATTTGTATCACCGTTGTATCAATTAGTAAAATAAAAACCAATATATATAATACATTTGATGATATATATAAATATATTAATGTGATATATAATGTGTACAACGTAAACCATACACAAATTGAGAACATAATGTTGGTGTTATACAAAAAAAGAGCAACAGACGTAGGACTAACTTTATTGTTTCCCCATATGGTTCTGTCCCTCGCGGCACACATGACATATCACCTGCAACGATTGTTGCAAACAGCATTGAATTCCGTGGCTCCAGAAACGGTCCTAGCGATTTCTGAGAAAAAATGCACAGGTGAACTGAACAACACAATCGATTGGAACTCACAACCTTCAGAAAACATATATAAATATATATTTGTATACATGTTTGTATGTGTATTGTTCGGGGAGGGTGTATGTGTACGTGCGCTTGAGCTAGTGTGTGTGTTCGTGTGTGTGTCTAAATTTAAGTATTTATCGAAACGTTGGATTTGTATTTTTATATCGTGTGTCCAAGTTTGTGTAAAATTAATATCTGTCGGTTTTCTGTCACATCGCTTGATGCACAGTGGCCATGCTTTGGATTTATACACCAAGATAAAGTCATTCACAAAACTCAACGGTCGATTCCATACTTTAAAAAGATCAATAAAATGGTACACAGAAATGTGTATTGACTAATCAATTTCTCTTGTATGTCTTTGGTTACTTCAGAACAGTGTAAGGGTTTATCAATAGTTACTGTATGTTTTTGGTTACTTCAGAGCAGTGTAAAAATGTATTAATTGTTAGTGTATGTCTGGTTACTTCAGAAACATCTAAGGATTTATCAATAGTTACTGTATGTCTTTGGTTACTTCAATAAGAGCAGTGTATTGATTTATTAAATGTTAGTGTATGTCTGGTTACTTCAGAAACATCTAAAGATTTATCAATAGTTACTGTATGTCTTTGGTTACTTCAGAGCAGTGTATTGATTTATTAATTGTTAGTGTATGTAAGCGAACACAGCAAAGTGTGGGGTACACATGAGGCGCTTTCAGGACATACAAATGATTTGCGGCTGGCCCTCGTGGAAGAAATTGGGACTTCACCACGTACAACCAAAGACGTAGCAATGAAGCAAAAACATTCATCTGAAGATAAACAATATATGAAAACAAGAAAAAGACACATTCGTTTTGCAACATGGAATGTTAGAACCTTACACCAAGAAGGAAAACTAGACAATTTAATACTAGAGACAACAGATATGAATTTAGATATTATGGAGTGCAGAAACAAGATGGAAAGGCGAGGGATACACAAGAAGAGATGACTATATATTTATACATTCAGGAGGAGAACATCATGAACGAGGAGTAGGTATACTAATAAAAAAGGAAATAGAAAATACATCAGTGGTTATTGGACGTATAACGACAGAATGATGCTTTTAAAGATCAGAGCAAAGCCATTCGATATAGCAATTATCCAAACATACGCTCCAACATCAGACCATGCAGATGAAGAAATCGAAAAATATTATGAAGATTTACACAATTCTCAAACAAGTAAAGACAACTGACATACTAATTATAATGGGCGATATGAATTCAAAATTTGGCAAAGGCAAATACAAGAACATTGTAGGACAATACGGACTAGGAACAAGGAATGAACGAGGAGATAGGCTTATCCAGTTCTGTGAAGAAAATAACATGGTTATATGCAACACATTTTACCAACAAGAATCTAGGAGATTATACACATGGAAAAGCCCAGGAGATAGAAAAAGGAACCAGATAGATTTCATCATGATTAGGAACAGATTTTAAAATAATGTAATGAACACCAAAACATATCCAGGAGCAGATATAAATTCTGATCATAATCCAGTGATGATCAAACTAAATATAAAACTAAAAAAGATAGACCAACCAACAAGAAAAGAAACACATATAGATATATCAGCACTTAAACAATCAGAGATACAACAGAAATATTGTGTGGAAGTAAAGAACAAATATGAATGCCTAATGACAGAGTGCTTAGAACAATACAGAAGAGAAAATCCTAAGAAAAGTAACCAATAAATGGGATTGCTTAAAACAGAGTATACAAACTGCAAACAAAAATCTGCCTGTAAAAGAATCCATGAAAAATCAAATGTGGATGACTGATGAAATCTTAGAAAAAATGACAGAACGAAAGAAAGCCAAGAACACCCTAAAGTATACAATTTTAGACAACGAAATACGCAACATGTGCAGAACCACAAAAGTAAACTTGTTAGAAACAAAATGCAAGGAAATAGAAGATATGGCAGAAAAACACAGGACTAGAGATATGCACAGAGAAATAAGACAAATGACAAGTAAGAAAAATACTGTAAAAAGTGGAGGATGTATCAAAAACAACAATAACCAACTTTTGTTTGATAAAACAGAAATATTGACAAGATGGACAGAATATGTAACGGCTCTATTTGATGATCAAAGAAGCAGTAAACACAGTATAAAGTGCAATGGCAGCCCAAGAATATTAAAATCTGAAGTTGTAAGAGCAATCGAAACAATGAAGCGAGGAAAGGCCTGCAAGATTGGACAATATTACTGTGGAAATGTTAACCTCCTTAGAGGATTTTGGTATTTCAACCATTACAGATTTGTGAATGATATATATAACACAGGATATATACCAAGAGACTTGAAAACATCAGTATTCATACCACTAACCAAAAGCCCAAAGCACAGGAGTGCACAGACTATAGGACAATTAGCCTGATGAGCCACATAACAAAATACTACTCAAGATCATACATGAAAGAATTAAAACAAGATAGACATAGAAGTAGGAGAAGAACAGTTTGGCTTTAGAAAGAACAGAGGAACAAGAGAGGCAATACTTTGTATAAGACTACTCGCTGACAAGTATATAGAAGTGCAAAAAGTATCTACTTGTGTTTCATCGATTATAGCAAAGCTTTGACAGAGTCCAACATGAAAAGCTAATCATATGTCTACAAGAAATAGGCCTAGATGGGGATGATATCAGACTAATAAGTAACATATACTGGGAACAGACAGCAATAATAAAATATGAAAATAGCTACTCTCCATACATAGACATAAAGAGAGGAGTGAGACAAGGATGCATACTGTCACCAAGCCTATTTAACATCTACACAGAAAATCTTCAAACAACTAGAGGGAATGCCAGGACTCAAGATCAATGGAAAAATAATAAATAACTTAAGATATGCAGATGACACAGTATTGGTAGCAGAAAATGAACAAGATCTACAAGAATTAGTGGACCAATTGGACAGAACTAGCAAGGAATATGGATTAGACATTAACATACAGAAAACAAAAACTATGGTAATCAACAAGGAAATGGAAAAACCTAAAATGAATATAAAAATACATGGAGAATTACTACATCAAGTAAAAGCTACTCCTATCTCGGTCAGATGATAACAGATGATGGCAGATGTATAACAGAAATTAAAAAGAGAATAGGAATGGCCAAGGATAATTTCAATAGTATGAGAAAGTTACTGACATCCAAACAAATCACAAACAGGCTACAAATTAGAATGATCAAATGCTATATATATCCTATATTAATGTATGGCTCGGAAACATGGACAATGAACAAGCAGTTAGAAGACAGAATTGATGCATTTGAGATGTGGATATATAGAAGAATAAGCAGAGTTTCATGGACAGAAAAACAGACAAATAAACAAGTTTTAGGAAAACTAGGCATGAAGAAACAATTATTAAGAGAAATAAAATTCAGACAAGTAAAGTATTTTGGGCACATAAAAGGCATGACACCATGATAAAACATTTACTAGAGGGGAAAGTTGAGGGAGAAGAGCAAGAGGAAGACCGAGAGATAAGTGGGAGGGAAACTTTAAGAAATGGACAGGTTATAGTCTGGCAGTGTGCAACACCAAGGCGAAAGACAGAGGATGCTGGAGATTCATTGCAGCCAACCTTCGATGTGGAGACGGCACCTGATGATGATGAGTGTATGTCTGGTTACTTCAGAAACATCTAAGGATGTATCAATAGATGTTGTATTACGTTGTTTATTTCAGGACTGTCTACGGGTTTCTTAATCATCATCCTCAAGTTTTCCGAGAAGGAAAATACCGGGTAGCAGTGGAAGAATACAAGGAAAAAGAGTATCCAAATTTCTGCAGTGGCTTCTTTGTTGTAGCCACACAAGATTTTGTGTCTGAGCTGTATGAGACATCTAAGATTGTTAGGTGAGACTTGTGATAGTGCTTCTATTTAAATAACGCAATTATGAGTAGTATGGAGAGAAGGAAAGTGAGGTGTTCAAGATGGAAAAACTAAGGAAGAAAGAATGCGATTACATATATATTTTTGTCATGTTCTTGCTATGAACTCATGCTTAGTCATTGCGCTTCATATGGCACTTCTGACTCTCTTTTGCGTGAGTGTTTGCTTTACTTATTACCAATATTAGGCAAACCTTACTACGACTTCAGAGGTACTTGTAATTTAGATATCGAAGTAACTGTATTCGGGTTGCCTGTAGGTCAACCGCGTACCGTGTGTATTTCGAGTTATGGCTCAAGCTGGCATAGAATCCCGGATTTCGAAGGTTAGGTTTCGAATCCAGACCATGTCGTTCTCTTCGCGGGTGCATTTTTTTCCAGAGACGATTAGGATTATTGCGGGAGATACGGAGTTCGTGTTATGTATAACACTCTCGACAGATTGTGTGCCATTTTTGCGGAGAGAGATCAAACCGTATGAGGTAAAACCCTGTGCAATTACTTCGGTTTTAGACTCTGGAAAGCAGTGGCGGCTCGTCATTAAGGGCCACTGGGGCCGGGCCCCACCAAAAATAACGTCTAACGTGTATTTATTATTTTATAAATTAAAACATAACAACCCAAAACCATGAATTTTCCGAAAAATGTATGTCTGGCCCCACCAACAAAAATGATCACGAGCCGCCACTGCTGGAAAGTATCTTAACTATTCTAGAAAGGAATTTAATCCACGAAAGTACAATATTTGTGTTATATTGTGACCACTTTAGAATATATATATATATGTGTGTGTATGTACAGATTACGAATGAAATGACATAATTATTATAAGGATGGTTTCTATTTGTGTGTCAGATTTTTTCGGCTGGAGGATGTATTTACTTATGGCTTGGTCAGAGAAAAAATGTTGGATGTACAGTTGGTCCATCTGGATGTGATCACGTACGAGTGGTATTTGTACAGAGATTGTGTACACGACTACAGGTATGTTTAATATAATGTTTGTTAGCTCTGGGAATTTATTGGTGAAGTTTTGTTTGAATATTGTGAATTTTTTTTTTTATCCAGTGTACGGAAGGTTAGATTTTTTGGTAGTTAAAATATACAAGCAATGTATTGCAATAATTCTTCTTCTTTACCCTTCGCCCCTAGGAAGACATAGGCCCTCAACCAGGGCCTTCCAAGCCCGCCTATCCAAGGCTATCTTTTCCAGATCTCTCCACTCTCTCCTCATTTTCTTCTTGTATTCCATCTCTAACTCCCGTCTCCAGGTGTTCCTGAGTCTTCTCTTACCTCTGTTGCCCTGGAATTTCAACAATAAAAACAAAATAATATTTAAAATGTGACGATAATGATTCGAGGGATATGTTAAAAGTTTTCAGTGACTCCTTCAGAACAAGAATTTTCATTAATTTATAATCAGACAATCTCATATTCTAATTAAGAAATCTTACTAAGGTATTAACATTAGTCATTCTTGTAATCTAAGTTTTGGTCTCTGTGGCTGAATTGTTAACATTTGCCTCGCTTTCAAGGTACTGGGTTCGAATCCAGACAGTGCCATTCTGTTAACCAGTGTATTTTTTCAGGAGAACCCTAGGATTTTTGCCAGAGCTATGGAGTTTCGTGCTTTGGGCAGAAGACGTGTCATTTCTGCTGAGAGAAACCGAGCCGTATAGGTGGAGACCCGGTGCAATGGAGTCAATCTTTCGGCTTTAGATCATTTTTCTAATATTCTAATCAAGAAATCTTAATAATTCAACAAGTTGACATCGACAGCAAAACTTTATATTTAGTCAGTGGGTATTTACAACATTAATTTGCGAGATGAATATAGCAAAAACTATACACGAAAGCGTTAACCTGTACAGCGAAATATACATTCAGACGTAACTTCTACACGAAACTATCATTCAGGTAAACTTCTACAACGAAACTATACATTCAGACGGTAAACTTCTACAACGAAACTATACATTCAGACGGTAAACTTCTACAACGAAACTAACATTCAACGGTAAACTTCTACAACGAAACTATACATTCAGACGGTAAACTTCTACAACGAAACTAAAAATTCAGACGGTAAACTTCTACAACGAAACTATACATTCAGACGGTAAACTTCTACAACGAAACTATACATTCAGACGGTAAACTTCTACAACGAAACTATATATTCAGACGGTAAACTTCTACAACGAAACTATACATTCAGACGGTAAACTTCTACAACGAAACTATACATTCAGACGGTAAACTTCTACAACGAAACTATACATTCAGACGGTAAACTTCTACAACGAAACTATACATTCAGACGGTAAACTTCTACAACGAAACTATAATTCAGACGGTAAACTTCTACAACGAAACTATACATTCAGACGGTAAACTTCTACAACGAAACTATACATTCAGACGGTAAACTTCTACAATGAAATATACATTCAGACGGTAAACTTCTACAACGAAACTATAATTCAGACGTAAACTTCTACAACGAAACTATACATTCAGACGGTAAACTTCTACAACGAAACTATACATTCAGAGGTAAGTTTCTACCATTATTGACGGTATTTGATATCAAATCTCCAGGAAGTATAGGTTTCATCCTTTTTCTATAGTCAAACCTCTACCTATAGTCATCCTTTTACCTATAGTCATCCTTTTACCTATAGTCATCCTTTTACCTATAGAACGTGGGGGAGAATACCTGGCTTTCTTGCAGACCCAGAACTCTCCAACAGTTCTAGGCGTGTAGTGATATGCTTAGTGCTGTGAAGACTCCTATTCAGGTAGGGTCTAAATTTCTACCATCAAATGAAATATATATTCAATAGACGTACACCTTCGAAAGCTCCACATTCAAATAATGCACACCTAAAACAAATTCTAGAAGTGTATGGGAAAGTTTATGTAGGTAAGATCATTGTAATAAAAATGTACATTATATTCTGCACACATTGCTGGCTAGACTGTCCATGTTTGAAATGTCTGAAAATGTAGACATAAACAATGTGAATCAAGTTGACTTCGAGGATTATTCGTAAAATATGATAATTTTATGTAAATGCCTTCGCTTATGTCATATCTTGTTCTATAACAATAGACATTCCTTCACAGTACCCTAACAAGACTTGACACGCTTCTGAAATTTCAGGGGCGATATTGAGTAAGAGGGTGTAATCAATATGTATACCCAATTCCTGAGCGGATGACGGAGCCAGGTATAGAAAAGTGAAGTAAAGAACAATGTTACCTGGGTACAACATGGTCTGCAAGGTGTGGTCTGTTCCTAGCTATGCATTCAGCAGAGTTGGGGTCGGATAGTTTTTCTTAGGAATAGCGAAAAGTGAAAATGAATAGCTTGCTTCTGCCCCGTACACGTAGAACACGCAAGCTAACCCCCACCTCCCAGGAGTGTAGACCTGGAAACTTTGATGGTGAAGTCCTAGGTTAACGGGGCTCATGTTCGTATAACATCTCATACCCAATTAGCAATAATGTCCTGAACTTCTTCTAATTAGTGTAGTGCTGCTCAGTGATGTTGACACCGTTATAAAGAATGTCAATTTCATATACATATATGTAGCATCCCCTACAAGGGAATCAACTTTATGAGATAAATGGCCCATTTTCTTCTTTACCGACGGTCAATTGGCAAGTATTTTACTGTGATAACTTCTGAGTTTACGCTTTTCTCTCTTGTCTTTCTGCTCATCCCTAAGTTTCTTTTCAACAGACTCTGCACTCTCGCGCAATGTCGCTTCCCACACTACTCTGTCATCAGCTAGTTTTCCCATTTGCTGGGACCGATAGAAAAGTTCTTCATTGAGGCCTTGCAGACATCCTTATATCTGAGCAGTGGTCTGTTTTGGTACATCTTCCCTCCGAAAGTTCACAGAACAACATTTGTTTTGGTATTCGACAATTGTCCATTCTTCTCCCATGACCTAGCCATCTTAGTCTTCCACTACTGAGCATGCCCATGATGGAAGGCAAGTTTGCACGCTACAGTACTTTAGTGTTGGTTATCTTGGCGTACCACCTGATGAGATATCCATGTATAAATAGATCTTATTTATTTGAAAGTCGTTTGATCACTAATCTTTCTCAGATTTTGGAGTTACCAAGCCTAATCGTCTAAATATGCCAATATTAGCATGACTTCATTGTGATATGTCACAAGTATTTTGTATCAGATTATTGGGCGAATTTTGACAAGACAGGTATATAGAGGGTACATAAGCGAAAAAAAGGAATAACAAATAAGAAAAATTACAACAATCGACGTTTCGGCCGAAGGCCTTTATCAAGATAACAAATACAAACATGGAATACTAAATAAATTAAAACATATATCTAAATAATAAAGATGACAAGAGAACAGATTCTTACAGTTTTGCAAATCTAAATGCTCTGGAGCCGTACTATCCAAAGTTTTTATATATTGGGACTCATTTAACTATTGATAATAGAGCGCGGCGTCATGTAACAATTGCAATACTTATACTACTATTAATAATAAAGTAATATTAATAGCAGATGAAAACTTAATCCTGCCTACAAGTACAAGTTGAAGAGCGTCTAGCTGAATATATTAGAGCGTGGATCCCATGCAGGAGACCGTGTTCAATCCACGGTAAGGCCAAGAATGTGTTTCTGTCGGGGGCATAAAAGTATAATCTTAACCTGAACTGTTTCGTGGCGACTGCACTAGTCATGCGACATTAAATTCCACAGGCTAATGTCCCCGTTCTACACCGCCCTAAAAGTGTATTGCAGTTAGTAACGATGGTAACGACAAATATGATTATTTTTTATATTATGCTTACGAAATAAATTGAATGATACTGTTATTCAGAAACGCATGTTTTTCTTGAAATTTAGATTAATGTTTAATTGGTTTTCCGATCCGAAGCACTTGAGCTGTCACCCTCTCGTTCGGTACCATGGCATCTAATCCTTCGGTTTGGTGCCACGAACGCCGTGAATCTGCGGAACCTTCTTGTTTTCTGTCAGTCCGCAGAATTGAATCCGCACTCAAGGAAATAGTCACCCGCAGTCCAACGCGCTACGAACACGCTGGGCAGGCGGGCCTTAGATTAACGTTAAAACCAGAGGAATATAAATAGGGTACCAGGGATGTATCTAACGTGAGTCATGTCGCCTACGGCCACCTCGTCATTGACGTCATTGAACCTGGTTTCCCAATATGACTCCGTCCCTCTCGCCGGGAATGGCAAGGCACCTCTCATGCGTGATGCACAAAGCACGAACTTTGTAGCTCCAGCAACAATCCTAGGGCTTTCCGTTGAAAAAATGCACATGTTCACTGAACGATGAGATCCGGATTTGAACCCGCAACCTAAAGACCACAATGCAAACGTCTTAACCACATCGCAACAGAGACCCCAGTAATTCATTTTAAATATTACAAGTAATGATTTCTTACCTATTCCCAGGTACAGATGCAAGTACATGGCAGTGGAAGCACCAACAAAAGAAATGTTAGAGTGCCACGAACATGTTATGGAATACAGACAACAGCTTGGCTTACCTGGAGGTTCCGTAGGTTCATGAGAAATATCGGTGGAGGTAACTGAACAAGAAGTCAATGCGAAACGATAAGCATGCAACCAAACTAACAAGCAGTACATAGATAATATGAGATTTCCAAGTGATACAAATGCCAGACATTGAAATGAATCCCAGATTCTTATTCCTCCTTGGAAGCACTTGAGAAATAAGATTCTGGAACCGTCTTCAATGTTTGAAAATCCCCGCTCCGAGTGCTTCCTACACCTGTATTTTTCTCTATATATCTCTATGTGCCTTTTTACCCCCGTTTGTGGCATGCGTAGTCATTGCACCTAGTAGGGCACCTCTGACTGATTTTTGCCTGGTTTCCTTATCACCAGTGTCCCTCGCCATTCAGGCAAGTCTTACTCTGACGTCAGAGATACTTGTAATGTTGATCTTCAAGTAAAGGATCAGGGTCTCCTGTATTTCAACCACGTACCGCTTGCACCCGAGAACATTTGGCTCAAGTTAGCTTTGAACCTTGTAATTTCTACGGCACGTGGTCATTATCACAGCGTGGTATCTACTTCGCTATCGGCTGCCTCAAATACTATTTTATTTCTTCAATGGTTCAACCTAGCTTGCGCTCTTGACCTTCGGCACAGTGCCGTTATAGTGATATCTGTCTGTACCTGTGTAACTTGCAGGCTCATTTACAGACCAAAACTAACGATAATACTCGTATAAACTATAAACAGTCAGCACAGATCATCAACAAACATTCACCATTCATATATTTATATCAGTCTTATGATATCCTTTCCGTGACATCCTTTCCGTGACTTCCCAACCATCTTAACTATCTGTTTCCAACTTTCTTCTCATATTTTACAAATTCCATATAACTTGTCTGCGAAAGATTTTACTCGTGTTCTGGTCAAACAATTATTTCCAACCAAAACTGCTCATACTGTGTCAGAAAGAAAATATAACATATGAAAATATGAACTATCTGTATCCAGCTTTCTTCTCATATTTTACAACTTCCATATAACTTGTCTGGGAAAGATTTTACGCGTGTTCTGGTCAAAACAAAAATTGCTCACGCTGTGTCAGAAAGAAAATATGAACAGCATCATCCAAAAATAAACGCTGTAGATGTCATTCTGTATTGACTTCAGCATGTCTCCTCTATTCCTACTCAATGCTTCTTGCGTTAGTGCTTGATGTTAGCACATCAGCTCGCTCCATTCTGCAAACTGCAGCATCATCAGCACAGAATATCTATGCAAGTTCCTGAATGGGTTGAATGTTCTATGTATGTCCTCCCCTCATGTCGCAGCTATATGTTCTGTATCTTCCTGAAGCATTGAATGAGAGTCTGATAGATATTAACTATACAACATCAACTACTTTTCCCACATAAAAATTGTAACGAAGAAGTGCGTTTGTGACGACTGGTTAGGTCGGTGGTCTATCTTCTGTGGTTAGATTTGTAGTAATGCCTGAACTTCAAAACTGTTGCTAGGGCGAAATCCATTGTCTTTTCCAAATCTAAACTGTTGTCTATAGTTTCGGTTTCCGATCTGCACTCTAGCCATATCTGTCGTCTAAGGTCATTGCAGGCTGGATAGTCCTGAAGTTTGTGTACATCGGTCTACATTCCAGTTCCACATGGGCATTCAATTGTGTACGAGTAAGTACAGATTCCCCCGGAGTGGCCGGTTGTCATGTGAAACAATGTCGTATACTGGTGTCTTTGAAGATGCTGAATTGGGACAAATCTGTCTGCCACGTCAGAATGCTTCTTCCACCTTGAAGTGAAATGATTATGGATTATGTTTTTCGCTTCTCTGTAGGACAGTGAATGATAGAGCTTATTCTTTTTGCCACCAGTTCTGTACAGGGCATTAGATCTCTCATTGTAAATGATTCCGCAATTGAAATATATCAAATGAAGGGCAACATCCTATCAATCTCAAAGAAGGTATTTCGAACACTAATGTTTACTTTAAAATGTTGATACTTTCTGGTGTGCAATAAATAGATCCAAGCTCGACACATGTGATTTTCACACTAGGTTACAGTTTAGCACTTATATTAACACTGTCCTGTTCCCATTTGCTTTTTTAAAAACTAAATATCTGTATTAGGAATTTCATTTAGTATTTGTGTGTATCTTATCTTGATAAAGGCCTATAGTCGAAACATTCGTTGTTATTTTTAAAATATTTGATGATTTGTTTGTCCTTTCTATCGTAAAACTCACATCGACATGTTTTTGTTCACATTGTAAATTGATTTACGTCAGTTTCGTACAACCCTAACAGCAAAACAAATTAAATATTTATAGAGAAAAAATGTTATGCAAAATATGAAAATGCAACGTTTTAGAATTATTCACAGATTATCTGAATTTGTAATGTCTCCATTAGCGACCGTGAAAGGGTATTGCAACTGGAACGTCCCGTTTTGGTAAAAGTTTTATTAAGTTTTATTTGTGGGAATTAAAATATGTCAAACTTAAACTTGAGCAATACTATCACTGTTATAGAAGAGTCCTCCGTATATCTTGGACAGAGAAGAGAACAAATAGATCTATCCAGAAAGAACTAAAAATCAAAGAAAACTGGCTGATGCTACAAATACGAAAGAGAAAATTGAGATATTTTGGACATATAAAAGACATGAAGGGCTGGAGACCATCATGGAAGGAGGCATACCGGCAGAGAGAGTAGAGGAAACCACGGAAAAGATGGATTCAGGATGTAACTGATGGTCCGAACGGGACGGGTGCAGGGCAGGACATCTGGCCTATGAGAGAGAGAGAAGTTCCGGAGGACTGTTGGGGTGGCAAAGTTCTGCTCAGATTAAGGTGTTTGATGCTGATCAATACTATCATAGCTAATTCGATATTTTGGACATTTAGCAGCAGACTGTGTGGTCTCAATCATGCAATGACTTTGATGTGGGTATTTGACAACATTCTGTGTCGTCTCACTCATGCAATGTCTTTGATGTGGGTATCTGACAACAATCTGTGTCGTCTCAATCATGCAATGCATTTGATGTGGGTATGTGACACCATTCTGTGTCGTCTCAATCATGCAATGTCTTTGATGTGGGTATTTGACAACATTCTGTGTCGTCTCAATCATTCAATGTCTTTGATGTGGGTATCTGACAACATTCTGTGTCGTCTCAATCATGCAATGTCTTTGATGTGGGTATGTGACACCATCCTGTGTCGTCTCAATCATGCAATGTCTTTGATGTGGATATTTGACACCATTCTGTGTTGCCTCAATGATGCAATGTCTTTGATGTGGGTATCTGACAACATTCTGTGTCGTCTCAATCATGCAATGCATTTGATGTGGGTATTTGACAACATTCTGTGTCGTCTCAATCATGCAATGCATTTGATGTGGGTATTTGACAACATTCTGTGTCGTCTCACTCATGCAATGCATTTGATGTGAGTATTTGACAACATGCTGTGTCGTCTCAATCATGCAATGTCTTTGATGTGGGTATCTGACAACATTCTGTGTGGTCTCAATGATGCAATGCCTTTGATGTGGGTATGTGACACCATTCTGTGTCGTCTCAATCATGCAATGTCTTTGATGTGGGTATTTGACAACATTCTGTGTCGTCTCAATCATTCAATGTCTTTGATGTGGGTATCTGATAACATTCTGTGTCGTCTCAATCATGCAATGTCTTTGATGTGGGTATGTGACACCATTCTTTGTCGTCTCAATCATGCAATGTCTTTGATGTGGGTATTTGACACCATTCTGTGTTGTCTCAATGATGCAATGTCTTTGATGTGGGTATTTGACACCATTCTGTGTCGTCTAATCATGCAATGCATTTGATGTGGTATTAGACACCAATCTGTTCGTCTCAATCATCAATGATGTTATTTCGGTTTTGACACATTCTGTGTCGTCTCAAGTGCAATTGCATGGTGATAGCTGATTTGTGACATTCTGTTCGTTCACCATGGGCAATGCATTTGATGTGAGTATTGACAACATTCGTGCCCGGGTTGTCATACAATGTCATACTGTCCTTTGAAGATGCTGATTGACAAATCTGTCTGCCAATCAGAATGCTCTTATTGAGTGAAATGATTATGAATTTGTTCGTCTCTAGACATGAATGATGAGCATTCTTTTGCACATTCTGTCATTAGATCTCAATCATGCAAATGATTTGATTGATATTCTGACAACATCCTCCCAATCTCAGTATTGACATATGTTTATTTAAAATGTTGATACTTTCTGGTGTGCAATAATAGATCAACTGACCTTGATGTAGGTATTTAGAACATATTCTGTCTGTCTCAATATGCTAAAACAATTGATTAGGAATTTCATTATATTTGTGTCGTTCATATCTTTGATAAATGCCTTATCGATTGTGTGTATTTGAAAATATTCTGTTTTCCTTCTCTAATCATCAATGTTTTGATTCGTATTGACAAATTATTTAGTGTTCTCAATCAGCAAATATATTTATGATTATCGAAAAAGTGGAGCTGCATTTTAAAACACGTTTCTGAAGAATGCTCCAACGACGTGAAAGTATTGCAACTAACGTCGTTTTGAAGTTTTATTAAATAAATTAAAATATGACAACTAAACAGCAATACTATCACTATAAAGGTCCTCTTATCGACAAAAGAACAAATAGACTATCGAGAACTCAAAATCAAAAAACTGGCGATCTACATACGAAGGAAAAATTTGAGATATTTGACATAATAAAAGACAGAAGGACTGTGAACCCATCATAAAGATACCGCAAGGAAAGAGAGAAAACCACGAAAAGATGGATTGGATAAATGGTCAACTAAATATGGGCAACACACTATGAGAGAAATTGAGGATGTAGTCAAAGTTTGCTCAGTTTAGTGTTTGATGTGTAATCCACTAGCTAATTGATATTTTGACTTTCAGCACTTTCTCAATCTCAAGTTTTGTGTTATTTAATTGTCGTTCACTCATTCTGTTGTATTACAATTTGTTATTCCCAATTTTGATGTGGGTATTTGACATGTTTCCAATCGTCAATGTCTTTATTGTATGTGTTCTCGTCAATCATGCAATTCTTGATGTGTTGTTCTGTTCGTCTAAAGCATGTCTTTGTGGGTTCGACAAATTGTGTTTATCGTCACTGTTTGATTGTATCTGCAAATTCTGTGGTCATCACATTTTGATGTGTTACAAATCGTGTTTAATATGATGTCTTTGATGTAGGTATTGACACCATTCTGTGTCGTCTCAATCATGCAATGTCTTTGATGTGGGTATTTGACACCATTCTGTGTCGTCTCAATCATGCAATGTCTTTGATGTGGGTATTTGACACCATTCTGTGTGGTCTCAATCATGCAATGTCTTTGATGTGGGTATGTGACAACATTCTGTGTGGTCTCAATCATGCAATGTCTTTGATGTGGGTATTTGACACCATTCTGTGTGGTCTCAATCATGCAATGTCTTTGATGTGGGTATGTGACAACATTCTGTGTGGTCTCAATCATGCAATGTCTTTGATGTGGGTATCTGACACCATTCTGTGTCGTCTCAATCATGCAATGTCTTTGATGTGGGTATCTGACAAATTCTGTGTGTCTCAATCATGCAATGTCTTTGATGTGGGTATTTGACACCATTCTGTGTCGTCTCAATCATGCAATGTCTTTGATGTGGGTATTTGACACCATTCTGTGTGGTCTCAATCATGCAATGTCTTTGATGTGGGTATTTGACACCATTCTGTGTCGTCTCAATCATGCAATGTCTTTGATGTGGGTATGTGACAACATTCTGTGTGGTCTCAATCATGCAATGTCTTTGATGTGGGTATTTGACACCATTCTGTGTCGTCTCAATCATGCAATGTCTTTGATGTGGGTATCTGACAACATTCTGTGTGGTCTCAATCATGCAATGTCTTTGATGTGGGTATCTGACACATTCTGTGTGTCTCAATCATGCAAGTCTTTGATGTGGTATCTGACACATTCTGTGTGTCTCAATCATGCAATGTCTTTGATGTGGGTATCTGACACCATTCTGTGTCGTCTCAATCATGCAATGTCTTTGATGTAGGGAACAGAAACAAAACACAAAAGATTTAGAAGACATCAGTTTATTATGTATCGGAAGACATCAGTTTATTATGTATCGTGCTGTTTGTAGAACTCTGTTCTCATCACAACCAGCATGAAAGACGTCATCAGTAGTCAGTTCTTTTGCATCCTCCATTTCCATCATCAAAATTAATTAAAATATGTTATTGCTACCGCCGTCTTGGTCTAAATAGATGAATCAATTTATGAATGAATATCAAAAATATCACATAGCCGATTAGTTAGATGTCGTATCTAAATCAATCACCAGTAACATCCGTTATAAGAAAGATAAATGGCGATATGTTGGACATAGAAGACATATTCAAGAAATCACAAAGCAATCATTGAAGTAGAAGGTAAATGGGGATATGTTGGACATACTCAAAAGAATTATTCAAAGAATCACAAAGCAGTCATTGAAGTTGGAGGTAAATGGCGATATGTTGGACATGAAAATATTCAAGAATCACAAAGCAATCGTTGAAGTAGAAGGTAAATGGCGATATGTTGGACATACTCGCAGAAAGTAGTAATGGATTTCAAGAGAAATTCATCACAAGCAATCAGTGGTGATATTGACAATAGAAGAATGTCAAATGCGATATATGTTGGACATAGAAAAATATTCAAGGATCACAAAGCAATCATTAAGAGAGTAAATGGGAAGTTGGAATAAGAAAATGTTGAATCAGATCATGAAGTGGTTGTTGACATACCAGAAGAAATATTCAAGGAAAGTCATACAACAAGCAATCGATATTGAAGAGTATGTTGAATACTAGAAGAATATTAAATGAGTCAGAATGGATGTTGGACATACTCAGAAGAAATATTCAAGGATCACAAAGCATCATTGAAGTGGAGGTATTTGTTGGACATACTAGAAGAAATGTTCAAGGAATCACAAAGCATCATTGAAGTGGGAGATTTGTTGACATACTAGAAGAAATATTCAAGGAATCACAAAGCATCATTGAAGTGGAGGTATTTGTTGGACATACTCAGAAGAAATATTCAAGGACTCACAAAGCATCATTGAAGTGGAGGTAAATGGCGATATGTTGGACATACTCAGAAGAAATATTCAAGGACTCACAAGCAATCATTAAAGTAGAGGTAAATGCGATATGTTGACATATCAGAAGAAATATTCAAGATCACAAGCAATCATGAAGTGGGATGGTGTATTTGTTGGAACATACTCGAAAGAAATATTCATAGGCGACTTTCATGCAAAAGTCAATATTCATTGACTAGAGTTGGAGAGGGTAAATGGTTGTGAGAAAGAAGACTAAAATTCTCCGTTTTAGGCGAAAATTTTCAGCGTAGGAAACGAGACTCTTTTTCATTCTGAGAGATGCACGAGAAATGTCAGGGTTCAAGCGTCTAAAATAGAAGAGGACTAAACGAAGATTGTTCGTATTAGAGCGGTAGGGAGAAATTGTTCGTATGGTAGAGTTCGGTAGGGTGAGAAATTGTTCGTATTAGAGCGGTAGGGAGAAATTGCGTTTTGCTCAGAACCTATGTAATGTATAATATTATGAGTAGAATATAATACACATAACAATATAATCGAATCTTGGCTACAGTGAATCTCCATCGCTTAATGAATGTCTATTACAATTGAGGAGTTTTCTACAATACTTTCACTTGCCCATTTCGTAATTCTTCACTCCCAGTCATAACATTATCAACTAGATAGGCAATTATGTGGAACCCGCAAGGGCTTCGGAAATAGTGACGTCCTAAACAGATCTGGAGTGCTTTTGTGGAACTGAAGGACTCTGGACTATACTGGTTTGTCATGAAGAAAACAGCCAGAGACTGGGTAAAGTAGTGGACAGCTGTAGCGGTAGTATGCTCCACGAGGAGCGGAGAGAAATAGATAAGTAGGTAAGTAAGTAGCGACTCTCATGTCGACCCCAGCTTCAATTTATTATCAGAGAAACAATGAGAAGTCAGGGTATCCGGCGTGATGTTGCAAATATATCTCATCATTAGACTTTGGCCAAAATGAAATGCAGACCTAGACAGTGTTCTCCGATATGTTACATCGTATAAAAACGAGTCCTCTCGTTTTTTAAATTGTTTATGAAGATTTGTTATGACAATTTCTTTCGTAGCTCATTCAAAAATCATTTATAAAACACAACTTGTATAAAACATAAAACAAAATGTTTTGCATAAAACAATACCACCTTCAGTTATTCCAAACTTGTTGTTCAGACAGACAACCTGATAAGGGACCAATCCCTGGTGAAATTGTGCCAAGAAAGGATCTAGCTAGCTGACTCCGTACTTTAAGATAAAAACCGTTAGTGTTTACTGCAAACACGGAAGAACGATTCACTTAAAGTTCCCCAGATTGCATAACGGCGAGACTGCGCGACTCAGCCTATTTGAGCTCATCTCTACGGAAAGAAATTAGTGCGATATTGATAATAAATATTGAGTGGAATTAGAATTTGTTGATAATAAATTGTGATATCTGTAAACGGTAATTAGTGATTGTGATATGGCTTCTGTTAACGTCTGAATACAGGTGTTGTTATGAAAACGTCAGCTGATAATCTTCTATATTTAAGTATTGTTTGCTGTATTTATATAACGGTTCAATAGGCGAGGAATGAGCACAGTGAACCCTATATTTGTTTCGGTATGACTAGGCAGCACAGAGAAGGTTTTTGTTCCCTAGTACTAAATATAATAATTTGGTTTCCTGTACGGGATTGGTTATTGTTTACTAAACTAACGTCATTGCCATTCGGGCAGACCCATAGGTGCTCGTCTTCCCCAACAGATATCGAAGAGTGTGCATACTAATGGTTCCCGTGGCTCGCTGATTAAACACACTCCTCACTCTGCCCCTCAAGCATCCAGTTCTACTTGTACAACGGGTAACTCCAAACTGCTTAAAACGCTGAATCGATTCAACATCTATTTTAGTGTATTCATCCAACAGGCTGTGGCGAAAAGACCGAAGAACATTCCCCCTTATCCATCTTCAATTCCCCAACAATTTATGTTATTGATGCAAGTCTGTCCGCTTTCTCATTACCGTGAACACCCTCATGCCCAGGACAGTATAAAATAAACCATAGACACCTCAGTTTTTGCAATGATATGTCTATATGGCAAGCCAACAACTACAACTGTAATTCTATTTTAGTGAAAGAAGAGAGCTGAAATAATTCAACGCTACTTTAATTCTTATATCAAAACAGATCAAATCTAGATGTGTGTAAACAAAAACGATTCAATGTGCTGTCATGGACTACTAAATGTCCACCATCTTCTTATATACCACTTTATTTCTAGATGCAGACGAGTCAAAATTTATATCTGGCAAGTTACTCTGACTTTGCCTTGCGAGTCGGAGGTCCTGGGTTCGAATCCGGACAACGCCGTTCTGTTCACAAGTGTATTTTTTTCCAGAGACATCTAGGATTGTTGCCGGTGGTACGGAGTTCGTGATTTGTTCAATACTCTCGGTAGGTGGCTTGCCATTTCTATGGAGAGGAACTTGCCATGTGAGGTAAAACTCGGTGCAATGAAGTCAATCCTTCGGCTTTAAACCCCTCTAATCTGGCAAGTTTCAGATACTCGAACGCTAGACAGAACACTTTCATGATATTCTCAACCACTCTTCCACTATCTAGGAGAAAGACATTGCACGCATTACGAAGGTTCCACTTAGCTGCAAGTCTGACTTCCCAGTACAGGGAAGATCAATACGGTGATGAACGAAACCTACAGATCTGACGTGGTCAGACCGGATTAGATCAGATCTGGAGAAATCTTAGAGAGACTACAGTAATACTGAGTAAATCTGCGTATAGACAAAGACATGTATATGGCAGCAATACTAAGGCAGAAAAATTAATAATTTTCTATTGTCTGTCTGACTTCCAGGTACAGGGAAGATCAATACGGTGATGAACGAAACCTACAGATCTGACATGGTCAGACCGGATTAGATCAGATCTGGAGAAATCTTAGAGAGACTACAGTAATACTGAGTAAATCTGCGTATAGACAAAGACATGTATATGGCAGCAATACTAAGGCAGAAAAATTAATCATTTCCTATTGTCTGTCTGACTTCCCAGTACAGGGAAGATCAATACGGTGATGAACGAAACCTACAGATCTGACATGGTCAGACCGGATTAGATCAGATCTGGAGAAATCTTAGAGAGACTACAGTAATACTGAGTAAATCTGCGTATAGACAAGGACATGTATATGGCAGCAATACTAAGGCAGAAAAATTAATAATTTTCTATTGGTCTATTCCCAGGTGGAAGATGTAGTTGGCTGTCCACTCTTGCAGTTAAGCGTAGGGATGGGAGCTTTAATTTGCGTTCTAGGGCCTGATGAGTCGCCCTTGTGTTATTTCCATGTTTATGTAGTGTGGTCTTGATATTATCTATCCATCTTTTCTTGGTCTTCCCTTAGTTCTAGTACCCGATCTCTTTTATTGTATGCTGTTATTGGTGGTTGGTGGTATTTTATTCTCATTAGATGTCCAAACCACTGCATTTGTTGTCTTTCGATGTATTCGGTGCATGAAGTTATGCCCACTCTGCTTCTGATGTCTTCATTTCGTCGCGTAGTTTGTCTTTCCTGGTGACTCCCACTGCTTTCCTCAAGCATTTCATATCACACGTGGTCAGCTTTCTGTGGTGTGTTGCTGTAAGGGACCAAGTTTGGCACTGGTAACAAAGTGTTGGTAGGAAAATACTTTTTAGCATCTGTCTTTTCACTTCCATCTTGACATGAAATTAATAATTAAATATACAAAATAGGCCAGCACATCCAATTTCTTCGACGCTTTTTATTTACTCGAGTAGCTTCCCTAGGCCCCTACTTCAGAGGCCTCTTACGACATGCCTTGTAGGTCACAGTGTTACTATTCTTTGCTCCCTTGCGAGCCCTGACAACACACGAACGAATGAAAATGCTAAAAATTAAATAAATGCAATTAACTTGCTTCTTGTAGTCACTTTACGTGCACTTGATACCACTTCTATGAGATGTTTCATGTCTCTACGGGCTAGAATACAATATGGATACTTGTAACCATCACGTTAGAGCGGTGATAGTATGTGTAATCTTGGGGTGTTTTTTTATGTTCATCTTCATCTCCTGCTACCCCGAATGGGGTTAGTCCTGTCACTTAACCAGATGCAAACATTGATAGAGATGTCTTCATTGCTATGTAGGTTACATTTCAAGGATAAAATGTTAAGTATCTGAAATAATTACTAAGTGTTACTTTGAGATAGTTGAGTATGCGATGCAGTTTTTGTTAGGAAGACCTGCTGTGAATTAGATTAGTAACAGATAAGAGCAGAATGGGGGGAATATGCACGTGAATATGTACGAGCACATTTTAGACACACCTGGACATGCTGGAGTGCAGGGTAACGAGCATGCTGACTTTCTTGTAAACAATGCCCCTGACACAAGCGGGCAGAAGTATGGACAGAGCCGATGTCATAAATGCGGCAAGTTCTAATTTATATGATATGGGCGAGTCTCAGACATTGGAACGAGTCTGAGAATTAGGAGTTGAGATTGAACATGCCAGACAGTGTCGTCTTCGTAGTAGAGAGAGAAGATACACTAATCAACTTCTCATGGATACGGTGAGCAAATGAACTTTAGGATGGCTGTTACAGCGGAGGACAGAGCACGCACGGAATGCCCAATGTGCCATGACGTCGATCGCATAACATAACATAACATAACATATAATTTTAAAAACTTCGAGCCAACCATGCAATATTTGTGAATATGTATTAATATTTTTTTTTTTCTTAATCCAATTTTGCCTTACAGCATCAGGATAAGAAGATGTTTCTAGTAAGATATCTTGTGTGTTTTGTCTTACAGCATCAGGATAAGGTTTCTAGTAAGATATCTTGTGTGTTTTGTCTTACAGCATCAGGATAAGAAGATGTTTCTAGTAAGATATCTTGTGTGTTTTGTCTTACAGCATCAGGATAAGAAGATGTTTCTAGTAAGATATCTTGTGTGTTTTGTCTTACAGCATCAGGATAAGAAGAGGTTTCTAGTAAGATATCTTGTGTGTTTTGTCTTACAGCATCAGGATAAGAAGAGGTTTCTAGTAAGATATCTTGTGTGTTTTGCCTTACAGCATCAGGATAAGAAGAGGTTTCTAGTAAGATATCTTGTGTGTTTTGTCTTACAACATCAGGATAAGAAGATGTTTCTAGTAAGATATCTTGTGTGTTTTGTCTTACAGCATCAGGATAAGAAGAGGTTTCTAGTAAGATATCTTGTGTGTTTTGTCTTACAACATCAGGATAAGAAGAGGTTTCTAGTAAGATATCTTGTGTGTTTTGTCTTACAGCATCAGGATAAGAAGATGTTTCTAGTAAGATATCTTGTGTGTTTTGTCTTACAACATCAGGATAAGAAGATGTTTCTAGTAAGATATCTTGTGTGTTTTGTCTTACAGCATCAGGATAAGAAGATGTTTCTAGTAAGATATCTTGTGTGTTTTGTCTTACAGCATCAGGATAAGAAGATGTTTCTAGTAAGATATCTTGTGTGTTTTGTCTTACAGCATCAGGATAAGAAGATGTTTCTAGTAAGATATCTTGTGTGTTTTGCCTTACAGCATCAGGATAAGAAGATGTTTCTAGTAAGATATCTTGTGTGTTTTGTCTTACAGCATCAGGATAAGAAGATGTTTCTAGTAAGATATCTTGTGTGTTTTGTCTTACAACATCAGGATAAGTAGATGTTTCTAGTAAGATATCTTGTGTGTTTTGTCTTACAGCATCAGGATAAGAAGATGTTTCTAGTAAGATATATTGTGTGTTTTGTCTTACAACATCAGGATAAGAAGATGTTTCTAGTAAGATATCTTGTGTGTTTTGTCTTACAGCATCAGGATAAGAAGATGTTTCTAGTAAGATATCTTATGTGTTTTGTCTTACAGCATCAGGATAAGAAGATGTTTCTAGTAAGATATCTTGTGTGTTTTGTACATGTTGTCTTTCACATCTTTGTTATTTCTGTTGTCCACCTTTTTCGTGGTCGACATTTTGCCTTGTATTTACTGTATCCAAGCAGTATTACCCTTTAATGCACACTGTCCAATTGTAATCTATTTATATGACTGAGCCATTTCATTTGTTGTTTTTAATAAAGTTCAGTACTACTGTTGTACCCACTTTTTTCCTGATGTTTTCACTTGTAAAGCGGTCTATTCTTTTTACTCCTAGAGTTCTGCGTAGACACTTCATCTCTGCCGTGATTAATTTCCTTCCATCGTCTGATGTCAACGTTCAGGTTTGGCACTGAAAACATGCAATGTTAATGCACTTCAAGAAATGAGTGCCATTTTCTCTATGGTTTGCTTTGCTTTATTGTATCAATGTTGAATTTCGTTAGCTATTCTTCCATTTGCTGAAATAATGATCCCCAGATATGTAAAGTCTTTAGCTTGTTTTAATTGATACGTAAAAGTCGTTATCATCATAAAAGCTTGTCCTGAACAGAACTTTGCCACCCAAAATCTTTCTGAGTTTGTCTTTCTCTCTTATATGTCATATCTTTCTGAGTTTGTCTTTCTCTCTTATATGTCATATCTTTCTGAGTTTGTCTTTCTCTCTTATATGTCATATCTTTCTGAGTTTGTCTTTCTCTCTTATATGTCGTATGTTCCGTCTCTGCGCCATCATGTTCACATCAATGACTGTAGATATTTAACTAGAAGATGGGCAGATAGTGGGAAGTCTCTACGACATCATGTTCACATCAATGACTGTAGATATTTAACTAGAAGATGGGCAGATAGTGGGAAGTCTCTACGACATCATGTTCACATCAATGACTGTAGATATTTAACTAGAAGATGGGCGGATAGTGGGAAGTCTCTACGACATCATGTTCACATCAATGACTGTAGATGTTTAACTAGAAGATAGGTGGGTAGTGGGAAGTCTCTACGACATCATGTTCAAATCAATGACTGTAGATATTTAACTAGAAGATGGGCGGATAGCAGGAGTCTCTACGACATCATGTTCACATCAATGACTGTAGATGTTTAACTAGAAGATGGGTGGGTAGTGGGAAGTCTCTACGACATCATGTTCAAATCAATGACTGTAGATGTTTAACTAGAAGATGGGCGGATAGCAGGAGTCTCTACGACATCATATTCACATCAATGACTGAAGATGTTTAACTAGAAGATGGGCGGATAGCAGGAGTCTCTACGACATCATGTTCACATCAATGACTGTAGATGTTTAACTAGAAGATGGGCGGATAGTGGGAAGTCTCTACGACATCATGTTCACATCAATGACTGTAGATGTTTAACTAGAAGATGGGCGGGTAGTGGGAAGTCTCTACGACATCATGTTCACATCAATGACTGTAGATGTTTAACTAGAAGATGGGCGGGTAGTGGGAAGTCTCTACGACATCATGTTCAAATCAATGACTGTAGATGTTTAACTAGAAGATGGGTGGGTAGTGGGAAGTCTCTACGACATCATGTTCACATCAATGACTGTAGATGTTTAACTAGAAGATGGGCGGGTAGTGGGAAGTCTCTACGACATCATGTTCAAATCAATGACTGTAGATGTTTAACTAGAAGATGGGTGGGTAGTGGGAAGTCTCTACGACATCATGTTCAAATCAATGACTGTAGATGTTTAACTAGAAGATGGGTGGGTAGTGGGAGTCTCTGTGGCGTAGAGGTTAGATGCTCCTCTCTCGTGTCAAAGGTACACGGTTCGCTCCCTCATGAAGCCATCTGAATATTTTTTCAGAGATCCCTTATCTCAGTTGAGGTTAGATCGAGTTCCTAGTCATATCGGAGACGGACGATAAAACGTAGGTTTCATGTTCAATTTGAGCACGTAAAAGAACCCTCGACAGTTCAAAATCGAAAAGAGCAGACTGGAAAGCCGCTGCAAGGGAAAAATTCTTTAGAAAAGATTAAAAATAAAATTCCTACACAAATATCTTCACGATCTTCAAAATGACATCGAGAATCTTCCAATGTAAGAAAGAGATCGGAGCACACATGCTTACTCATTGAAGTGCAAGGATGATGTTCATATTAATCAATCAAGTTAGTAGATACAATGAATGTAGATGTTTAGTTAGTAGATACAATGAATGTAGATGTTTAGTTAGTAGATACAATGAATGTAGATGTTTAACATGTGTATACAATGAAGGTAAACGCTTTGCATGCATATAGAATTAATGTAGACATTTAGGATGTAGATAAAATACATGTAGACTCTTGGCATGTAGATGCAATGAATGCAGACTACTTTGCATTAATACATGAGGAAATTGGAGAAGGTTATATACAGCGACAACATAGACTCGCAGCAACCTCTTAAACCTATTGGCACAAAAAGAAAACGTAAACTTCTAATGGGACTATACATGATTAAACAAGAAGATAATGAATATGTCAATGAAGCTGTATGCATTCTGATAACGATATCCTACCAGTGGCGGGTCGTGATAATTTTTGTTGGTGGGGCCAGGCATTTTGTTCCGGATAAATCATGGTTTTAGATTGCTATATTTTAATTTAATAAATAATAAATACACGATATACATTATTTTTGGTGGGGCCCGGCCCCACTGGCCCTTATAGACGAGCCGCCACTGTATCCTACTATGGACAAAAGATGACAGCTACAGCCAAAAGTAAACAAGAAACAAATAACGGTAATGAGAAAGGAATATAAACCGTACCACTTCTTAACTACCGTGAACAGTGACAGAAATAGAAATTCAATTTGCCAAAACGCTATAAAATAAACAGTAGGATCAGAATAGCGATAACGATTGGTGAACTATTTCATATAAACAAGGATGTGTGTTGTTGTTTTTTACACCAGTATAAATAACGAGATGCAAGAAGCAAGTGAGGAACTCAGAGAAAGAACTAAGCAGATACCAGTGGAGAAAGAGATAAGGAAGAGACGATGTCGATGAATAGGACACACATTGAGAAGACCGACCGGATTCCATCATCCACCTGGGAAGCATTACTAGACAGGCACTGTTTTAGAAACCGCATGAAAAGAGGAGTAGGGGAAGGCCTAGACATACCCTGAGAAGAAAGGTGTGGGTGATATTAAAAGGATAGGTAAAACATGGAAAGAACTGGAAGGGATAGCAGGAGAGAAGAAGAGCTGGTAGAAGTTTGTTGAAGACCTGTACTCCGTTGGGAGTTGAAAAGTGAAGAATAAAAAGAAAGCACTTAAGTGAAACCCGCAAGGAAAGCGGAAAACGGGACTTCTAAACAGATATGAAGACAAGGTCTTCTTGTGGGACTGAGGGATGCTAACATGGTTGATAAGAACCAACACAAAGAAAACGATGTGAATGTGTAGAAGATTTGGACATATTCATGGACACGGAATATAAAAAAAATATGAAGATATCCTAACAATAAAATTGAGAAGAGAATAAGACTTGTATCGCATGTGTTTGTGCTAAGACTGGTCGATATAATCTGAATTTTATCGAAATCGAACTGGTACAGTCAGTCGCTGGACGCTGTTGGAGATATTGCGAAGGAGATCGGAGCACCTATGGCCATGTGAGAAGTGCAATGAAGATATTCCAAACTGAAACTGACCTGATTATTCTGTGTTCTATATTCGACGCTGTTTATAAAAGACACGACTTAGTGAAGCTCTTTTTGGGGAGAGCTAGGTGATTATGTTCTTAAAAACGCTCGTCTGAAGCGCTAGGCAATGGGTGCACAATGATGAATAGATACAACTATTTTATATGTGTCCACCAACTTATAAAGCTTCCACTTGCAGCTGACTGGACTAGAGAATTTACTTACATGGAATTGAACATAGAATTTGATCATAACTCAGTATGCTAAACCGACTCCAATTGTATCTTTCAGTTCTTGTTTGTTTATTTGTTATGTAGGGGATTAAAGCCTCTTTGAGCCGAAGTACGCTCTTTCAACCTAAGGACGATTCCGTCTCACTGCGACATTGCAGGCAAAGAGAGTGTCGAATCTTGGCTAAGGAGGGCAGTGCCAAAGAGCAAATTTATCAACCACGTGTCTTTTCAGAAGGGGGTCAAAACCATCATGCAGTAAATCTGCAGTAGACTGGAAGACAAGCACTGAATATGATTATGGAAAAGACTTCCTGAAAGAAATAAGCAGAATAGACCAGGTCATTATATTTCGACTACGCACCGGACACTGCAGACTGAACAAACACTTATATAGACTAGGAATAAGTCAATTTTCCCTCTGCTAGTGTTAGCACGCGGAACAGAGACCAGAGTACATACTGCAAGACTGTCCTCTCCTGTGTGAGCTGAGAAGCAACATGTGACCACACCTAATTTACCTAAAAACTAAGCTTTGGGGAAATCTGATAAACCTGAAGCTGATTGCCCAGTTTGTGGTCCACAGTAAACTAAGCCCACGAAAAAGATGGTTAGATGGCATTGCAGAATCCTGTCAAAGAGCAAAAAACAATCACACAAGCCACCAGAACAACGCAAGACAAAAATAGAAAATCGCGACACTGGGCAACAACCGGCAGGTGACGACACTGGGCAACAACCCGAGCAGTGTGACGACACTGGGCAACAACCCGGTAGCAGTGTGACGACACTGGGCAACAACCCGGAGCAGTGTGACGACCTGGGCAACAACCCGGTAGCAGTGTGACGACACTGGGCAACAACCCGGTAGCAGTATGACGACACTGGGCAACAACCTCGGTAGCAGTAGTGACGACACTGGGCAACAACGGTAGCAAAATGCAACCCGGTAGCAGTGTGACGACAAAAGAAGAGAATGAAGAAGAAGAAGTAAACTAAGCGCATGACCAGAGATCGCTGAAAAAGAAGAACCTAAGTCCGAACCTTGTTTTGCTTATATCAGAGCGTGTAGGATGATACAAACATGAAAAATAAGAATTAACTTAACTCCTTTCGGAGAATCGAAGCTATTGTCTAGAGAATCTAGAATATCTTTCACTTCTGTCGACAACGACACTTTTTGCAAATCTAGCGAACAGGATAAAGACAGCAACACATCTCACGAGATTTAAAAACAACAATAATATTATAAATTAATGCCACGAGACTATTTTCTAATAAAATATTTAGACTAATGTAATTTGAATTGAATTATTAGACAAAGATAAAATGGATCACATGAAGCCAGCTATAATAGCAGCGAATTTCTAGTCCAAAAAAGTCAGCAATTTTGTAAATACATTTTCCAATCCATGTTTTCTGTTATGGTGGGCTTCATTGCCAGATTTAATTGCAATGAAACCACATTTAGCAGCAGCAATACAATTGTATAGTTGTGTGCACGTTCAGTAGAAATCGGTTAGTGCCGGAATGAGGTCAACGGATATATGTTAGCCTTAATTTGTTTTAGCAAACGTTGAAAATTATTCGTTATTAAAGAGATGGAAATTGTATGCAAACTATATTGAAGGTTTGCTTGAGATTTATTCCAAAATTGGGGTGTTAACTGAGGCATTTTTGGACCGGGTGTTTCGAAGTTGTTTAAAGTCTAAGGATTGTCTTCATTGCACCAGGTTTTACAACATATGGCTCAGTCCCTCTCCGCAGAATTGGCACGCCACCTACCGAGAGTATTGCACGAACTCCGTAGCTCCAGCAACAACCTAGGGGTCTCTGGAAAAAAACTACACTCGTGAACAGAACGGAGCGGTCTGGATTCGAATCCACGACCTTCGACTCACAAGGCACAGGGCTTAACCACTTATCCACATATACCCCTCGAAGTTGTTAATTAGGGTAATGGGGGTCTGTGGCTAAGTGGTTAAGCCTTTCGCTTGCGTTCCGAAGGTCTTGGTTTCCTGTCCGAACAGCACCGTTCTGTTAACCAGTGAATTTTTTTCCAGAGACCCCTAGGATTGTTACCGGAACTACGGAGTTCGTGCTTGTGCAGTACTCGGCATGTGTGGTGCCATTTCTGCGGAGAAATACCGAGCCGCATGGGGTAAAATCAGTACAATGAAGTCAATCCTTCGGCTTTAGATCCTTTAGACTTAGAGTAAGCATATATATTTGCTATAAACTTATAGCTTAGTGGTGGCGTCTGTGGCCTAGGGGTTAGTGACTCGTTCTATTAACCCCGACGTTCTGAGTTCGAATCACGCTGCGGACAGTTTGGTTGCAAATTGTTTGCGTGAACTTTAACAAAAGGGCGATGGCGCCACCCGTTCAGAAAACAATGGCAAACGTAATAATGCCTAGAAAAATCACAAACAGCGTTAAAAGCTGGGTTGATTCGCACAGTCCTGTACGCAATTAACTTTAACTTTATATCTTAGTAATATATCCATCTTTTTCATGAAATGATATAGTGTAGTAAAATGTGACTTTGTTCATTATTATTATTATTCAATAGCTTGTCTTTGGCAGTTCTTTGCCACCCTAACAGTCCTTCTGAATTTTTCTCTCTCATAGGCCAGATGTGCTTCCTCTGCAGCCATCAGACTCATATCATCAGTGATATCCTGAATCCTTCTTCGTGGTCTTCCTCTTCACCTCTTTGCCGAGATGACTCCTCCCACAACGGTCTTCTCCAACCGATGTCTTTTAATATGTACAAAATACTAGATTTACTGTTACAATAACCAAAATTAACAGATCTCAGTTAACCCGATGTGCGATGTAAGAGTTATGCGATGACTACAGCATACAAATAACAAACACAAAGAAAACCGAAGTAATGAAATTCACTACAGAGGGCAGCACTAATAATATCTCCCTCCGCAAACATCAATTAAAACAAGTTAAAGACTACATATTTGGGGGAACTTTTTTCAGCAAATGGAATAACACACGAAATCCAAATAGATGCAATAACCAAGTAAAATCATAGGACATATGGCACCAATTTTAAAATTTCAAACATCTCACAATGAACACTAACAGAGCATTGTGTACGACATCAAACATCTCACAATGAACACTAAAAGAGCATTGTCTACGACACGATCTGTCTCCCGACATTATGCTATTAGTGCCAAACCAGGACGTTGATATCAGACGACAGAGAAAACATTTGTTATGACAAAAATAAAGTGTCTAAGCAGAATGATGGGAGTATCATGAAGAGAAAAGTTTAGAATTGAAGATATCAGGGGAAAAAATGGGTACAACATCAGTACTAGACTTCATCAAGAAACAACAAATTAAATGGTTCGGTCACGTAAGCAGATTACCATCAGACAGTGCACCCCAAAGAGCAATGCTATTCCGATACAATGGACAAAGCAAAAGGTCGTTCACGCATAGGATGGACCACGGAAACAACAGTCAGTGAATCACACTATTTACTCTTCTATCTCGCCGTTGTGATACAAAACAGGATCAAACTATCTTACTTTGTTTTCTTGTTTTATATAACTGGTTCAAAGAGATTACTGATTGATTATTATTATTGATTGATTGATTGATTGATTGATTGATTGATAGGATCATCATCATTACACTTCGCTGAGTTACCATATGTGCTCCGATATCTTCTTTACAGGAAGATCACAGCGGCAGTGCACGAACTCCGTAGCACCAACGAGGGTTCGGATGTAATTTAGAAGATGGTAAAGATATTTAGTAAGAATGTTGTTTTTAAACGTTTCTAATGAATTTTGCCCAGTCAGCGACTTTCCAGCCTTCTCTTCTCGATTTTAAACTGACAGTGGTTTTTTTTAGTGCTCAAATTGAACACGTGACCTACGTTTTGTCATCCGTCTCTGATAAGACTAGGAACTCGATCTCACCTACACCAACATCAGTGATCTCTGGAATAATATATCGATGCCTCCACGAGAGAACGAACCGCGTACCTTTGCAACAAGTGCCGAGCACCTATGCTCTAGGCCACAGAGACCCTACAATTTCAAAGTTCAAAGAGATAAGAAACAAAATTGATATCTTGATATAGAATTAGTCTCCACGCCTCCAAACCTAAAGGTCAAGTATTCTAAGCTCTCTAACACTTCACTCTCATACGTTATTACCTGATATCTGATAATAATCGTTTCATAGTTTGATAAGTTGAGAAGAAAGATTAAAAGGTGAACTGAGTTTTCAAGTAAAGTACTATAAAGAACCCTTGAAGTTAAAAATCGTTAAGAATACGTTAGATTGAAATGCATCTACTTTGACAACATTAGTTAGTATTAGTATTAGTATCAGTATCACATGCGAAATGAGATGTCTCCGTAAAGACACCATCAACACAAGAATCGACAGAGTTACGAATACTGTCCAGAAGGGACCAGACAGCTATACTTCGCCTCCGGACGGGTCACAATAGAATGAGACAACACCTGTACACTAAATTCAAGATAGGTACCAGTGACCTGTGCCCTTGTGGCTTGGCAAGTATGACAACAGAACATATCCTACAGAACTGCCCCCAGTAAGCAGACCTGAGAAGAAAGAGGTGGCCCACTTACACCAGCGTCCAAGACAAACTGTATGGCGTGACTGATAATCTGAGGCAGACGGCGGCCTTTATTAGAGAGTCCGAAATCCCAATCTAGTGAGAGATGCAGAAGAAGAAGAAGAACTATATAGCGAAACAGAGAATGAAGTGGTTTGGCCACTTAGTAAGAATGCGAACAGACCAAACTGCCTATGAGGTTTTCCGCAACAGAATATCAGGAAGGAAGGCGAGAGGAAGACCGAGGAAAAGGTGGATAGATAACGTCGCTGAATTCTGCCAGGGCACTACGAAAACCATCACGTCGTTGAATTCTGCCAGGGAACTAAGAAAACCATCACAAGAGTCACCAGAGAAGCGCAAGACAAATACATATAACCACGGCACTGGGTTAACAACCCGGTAACAGTGTGCTAACAAAAGAAAAAGAAGTTAGTACAATTTTTCATGCATTTAGTTCATTTCAAAAACTACATTCTGATCTTCGTTGGTTTTACGGAATTCGTGCACTGTTGATAAAATCTTCCTGTGTAAGAAAGAGATTATGAAGAGCATAAATTGTTATTCATCTAAGTGCAATGATGATGGTGCTATCACTCAATCAATCATTCACTCAACCAATCACTTACTCACACTAACTCCATCAATCATCCAATCTAGTAAGAAAAAGGAATAAATTTGTTAAAGGTTTTTTTTTCTGCTGTGTATACTCTCAGTCGTTAGATTTAATAGTGTATTCCTCCAGAGCCAACTATAAACTTATGGGCCTTCGGACTCGGGTAAGAATTATGGGAAATCAGACCACAACTACACCACGTGACCTCGCATTTCAATATTGGTGTATATAGACGAATTCATTGTAAAATCAACACAAAATGCTAAATCGAAGTTATATTACGCAACAAGTAAAGTTTAAAATAAGGAATATCAATATTATGAATATTTTTCACCAATAAATAACCATAGACTCACAGAATTAAGTAAAATTGCAAAAAGCTTGCAGTGATAGAAATCAAACGTCTGTAATTTCCAGCCCCTTTTCCAATCTAGGTCAGGGAACCCCAGTCAGTTGTCTGGCCTAGTTATCTAGAGTTGGCTGTGATTCCTCCCAATACCGTTATTATAAGTTACATCATCATCAAGTAGCTTGTCCCTTCTGGAACTTGGCTCCCATGACTGCAGTCCTGAAAAACTCTATGTTCTTTATAAGTTGGCCGGCGTCAGCAGCAGTCATTCTCAAATCGTCAATGACATCTTGTACCCATTGTCTTCTAGGTCTTCCTCTCTTTCTTCTTCCAGGCACCATTTCCTCCAGAATTATATTCTCTAGGCACTCATGTCGTTTGATGTGTCCGAAATATTTAATTTTCCTTGATGTTATGCTCTTAAATAGCCAACTCTTCTATCAAGCTGTTGCAAAACAGAAGCATTTGTTCTTTTCTCTGTCTATGATATTCTAAGTACTTTTCTGTATGATTTGCATTAAAGGCATTAATGATCTTCTCCGCCGCTTTGTCAATGTCCCTTGTCTCACAACAATATGTTGCCAAGGAAAAATCGCAGGCTCTTAAACACTTGATGTTTGTTCTTATGTGAGTTCCCTTCCATAGGTTAGTTAATTCTTTTAGTTTTTACAAAGCAATGCTCATCCTTCTTTTAATTTCTTTTATAGCATTCCCGCCATTTGTCAGCAATGCTCCAAAGTAATCATTGTTGTCGACTCTTGATTTGGTGACAGTTGACACATATATTAGCCATCAATTATGTTTTATCAGTTGTAAATATCTTCGTTTTCAGAGTAACTTAATAAGGACAAGTTAATAAGTTATATAGGGACTGCAAAACAATTTATCCTTACCGACACGATCAATCTCTACTACGGGTGAGTTCGATATTTCTCGACTTTCTCGGTAAAGTTCTTTTAAGGGTTTCCCTATGTAATCGTTTCTTTCTTTAGACATTTGCCTCCAAATCTAATGCCTGCTTTGTTATCCTTTCTTCTCAAAACATGCCCAATATATCTCAATCTTCTCTTTCTTACAAAAGTTGATACTAGTGGTTGGCCAGTAATTTCTCCGAGTTTATCATCATTATCATTATCAAATAACTTGTCATTGAGCAGAAATTTTACACTCTAACAGTCCTTCGGAACCTCTCTTTCTCTCTCTCTCTCTCTCTCTCTCTTAAGCTAGATGTCCCGCCTCCGCAGTCGTCATGCTCAATATTATATATATTAACTAAACTGAAATATTTCTCCTCCTCCTTCTTCTTCTTTAGTGAAACATAACAAAATAACCTTAATTGTCGGATGCAGACCACGATATCAATTCTTTCTTTCCTTTCTTTTCTTCAATCCTGTTTTACCTCACATCGTCAGGATACCAAGAGATTTTTAGAACGAGCCCTTGTGTGCGCTTCATAAATAGTGTTTTTCGTCGCCTCTGTTATCTCTGTGGTCCACCTTTTGCTTACTGGCCTTTTGGTATGTATCCATTGTATCGGAGCAACATTGCTCTTTGAGGTGCACTGTCTGTTGGTAATATGCTTATGTGGTTGAACCATTTAATTTGTTGTTTCTTGATGAAGTTAGTACTGATGTTGTACCCACTTTTTTTCGGATGTCTTCATTTCTCAACCGGTCTCTTCTTGTTACTCCTAGCATTCTACGTAGACACTTCATCTCTGTCATGACTAGTTTTCTTCTATCATTTGATGTCAAACGACAGCAATATAACCCTAATTGTCGGATGCTAACCAACACAGCAAAATAATCATTAAACATTTATAATTTGGAATGTCTCTAGCTTGTTTATGTTGTTGTTAGCCATTTTCCAGCACTCACTATTGTAAAACAAGAAATTCAAGAAACTCCTTCTATATTTTCTATTTCTTTTGGTTTCCAGATTTCAGATTTACATATATCTACAACATTCATTTAAGAACTTCCGAAATCTCATATGTTGATTCCTAATGACGCCACTGTCTTGTTCCCTCACCTGAGCCCATTCTTCGAATCAAATCAGACCCAGGCTGTTTAATTTAGCATCGATGTATTGATAACATTACAGACCGTACCACGGCATTAAATTGGGAGATATCACAACAGACGGTTGACAGAGAGATTGCGTTTTTCGGAAATTTGTCACCCGAGCGGATGACTACATTGACAGACCACGCCTACAGCCAATCACGCTAACGAAATTACTGCTGATCACGAAAACACTATTCCTTTTCTATCGGTCACATTTCAAGAAATTTATATTATTATTATTATTACGGAGTTCATTGCGGTTGTTTTCTTTATGTACCGGATATTTGTTCCACTCTTGGTCGTAATTATAAATATATAATGTGATTATCAAAGCGTCTTCGTTGTATTCAAGTCATTATTGACCATGTAATACCACGTCTTGAAGGAATTATCGAAACACGCGATTAGATCCTTTTATAAATAATATTAGCAGTATGGAGGCAGTCTCTCTCTTCTCTCTTCTCTCCCTTCTTATTCTTTCTTTCGCTTAAGCCTGTAACAATCTTGGAGCTAGTGGCAGCAACAAATGCGCGCCATTCCATTTGTTCTTGACCGTCCACTGTATTGTGACGAACTGTCATTCATTTCTTTCAGTTTTTTTTCTAACTGTTCTCCTCCATGTTATTTTGGGTCTTCCAAGTTTTCGTTTACTCTCTGAGGTCTATCTGAGTGCAGTTTTCTTGCCATTAGATGTGGTTTTACTTTCTATACAAAAAATCTCAACGGTGCGTGTTTCTTAACGCCTTTAATAATTGCCCGTCTGCCCAGCGTGTTCGTAGCGCGTTGGACTACGGTGACTATCCCTCTGTGTGTGCGGGTTCAATTCCGCGGGATGGCAAAAAAGCCACAGATTCCCCAGATTTACGGTGTTCGTGGCACCGAGCCGAAGGGTTACAATGTCCATGGCACCGAGCCGAAAAGCTGAAAAGCTCAAATGCTTCTGGATCGGAAAAAACATACAAAAACGCCTTTAATAGCTAAATCCAGATCCTGACCTTCTCCTTGCGAGACTGTTTGTAACTGGTATAATGTAGAAGGTCGGCAAATGGCGTTTAGTTGACGCCAGAATGCCATACACTTCCTGCAGATGGGGCTCACTAAAATGGGTAGGTAGCTTACCTAGGAGAAAGTAAACTCTGCTTTCAAATATATGTTATCTTACGATTACATCCATTCATGGTAAAGGCTTGGGATACTCCCAAGCAGTGGCGGCTCATGATTGTTTTTGTTGGTGGGGCCAGACACACATTTTCGTGAAAATCATGGCTTTGGGTTAGGTTATATTTTAATCCATTACATAATAAATACATGTTACACATTATTAAGGGCCCCTCTGGCCCTTAATGACGAGCCGCCACTGCTCCCAAGCATACGACAGGTAGGGTTATTCTGCTTGTTGGGTCAGTATCGCAGGCTTGTTTTGCTGGGGTGCATCGATAGGCTGGTATTCTGCTGTATCGCGCTCTAGCATGCGATAGACTGAGTTATTCTGCTGTATCGCGCTTTGTTTCTGCTGTGTGGATGGGAGGGAATTAATGTATGGGCAACAGAGATCATCCAATTTAGCATGTCTAAATAGCGCCCTGGAAAAGCCACTCCATAGTAACTTCACGTTGGTGACACAAAATGGGAAGCAACAGATGCCGGTCATAAGCCATTTGATCACGTTGGCGTAGATTTTACGCCAAGGGTTGCTTCTTACGTTTTGAAAAGAATTATCTGATTACCATGGACAACTATAGTCCGCCTTAAGCTTGGCGGCTTCACAGTTATTAAAGGGCTGTCCCGTCACAGTTCATCTGCTTCGCTTGGTGCGTGGAGCTTAGGACAAATCGAAAAGTGAACTGCAAATTATGTACCCGATAACAACAGCAACAATAATACAACCCTTAAAATTAGGTGATTTAAATGTGCGGATCATTTTAACTGGCCTGGCGGAAGACTTCCAGGCAATCAGCAATGTCCAATATCTTGATAATTTACTTGTTTGCTATGTAGGAGGTTAAAGTATCTTTCAGCCGAGGCACTTACCTTTCGACCTAAGATTGAGTCCTATTTTAGTTATATCAGAGCGTGTATGTCAACAAACATAAAATAAGAATTAGCTCATTCTAGAGAATCTACTTAATATACGATGAGCTCACAAGACTTAAAACTGATATTGCCACCTTCCAGGAGACGAGGTTTGTCCGAGTCTGTGTCACACCGGGAACTGAACAGCTCAATTTGTTGGCAAGGAAATAACATAAGAAATGTCAGACAGCATGGAATTGGAGTCGTTTGTTAAGAACTTTCTGCTGAGTATTGGGGGAAACTCGCCCCAAAAATATCATAGATAGACTTATGTTACTGTGTCTTCATACATCGACAGTGCCAGAGTGTATGCGCTAACCATTTGACCCCACCAATGATGAGGATAAGTTTACGACTAGCTTGACATTATTTATTGTTGAAATCCCCAGGAAAGAGCACTTTATACCAATGCAAACATATGATAAAGACAAAAAATTGTCCACTCAAAGGGGCAGTTTATGTTTATTTCTTCCACTGTTTCAGTAGCTTTTTTATACAGTGTGGGGAAGCTTGCCACACGTTCATTCTCACTTCTAGTCGGTTTTTACAAAATACGAGAGGAAACTGGTTTTATTAACCTGAAACCACACCCATCACATATATATATATATATATGATGAAAGAGAGAGAGAAAGCGGGAGGTAGAAAGAGAGAATAACAAATTATCATGATGGACATCACCAGAAGAGAATGATTCTAAATCAGTATAGCATATAGCAGCTTACATTTGTTTAACTGATATGAGTCAGCTCTGACGGTCTCTCTATGACCAATCAAAGAAGATACCATGTTACACTATAACTCCAGGTGTAGTACTTAAAAGTGGATTCTTCTGTTCGTAAAAGCATACAGTTACCTGTCGGTACAAATGTGTTTCCTTTTGGACAACATGTATACACTTTAGCTGAAACTCGAATATGTCTATCCTACATGACGTAGGGACACAAAGTACTCACATTCTCGACGCAAACCACACAGATCACAAAGAGGGGGTTAACTTTGATGATAAAACGACAGCAAGTAAATAAAATGTGTAACTCTGTCTTCAATTTCTTTTATCAAATTTACTTAACGTTTATGTTATATATTCAACTATTCTGCAGCTCCAACTTGTACCTGAACTACCCACTTTAAACTCATATTTCAGTGGCTTTGTGAATTATAAAGTAGGCCAGAATAGTTCTGTGCAATTGTGCACATTGTTACATTCTATATCCGTTTTTTAACGTTTCAATTAGAATGTTACTAAATACCCTGATCAAAATATGAAGGTGATAAAACACCTGTTATCAGACTTCAGGGTCTCTAGTGTCAACAACAGTGCTCTTGAAGTGGACAAAAAAGGTATTTTGCACGCTAAACGCACTCTTCACGCGATCACAAAGTAAGGCCGGAAGTCGAGCGTAAGCATCCGGGGACTTGCTGTCGTAGAGTGGCGAACGAGATATGAGGGGAACGGTGACAAGTCACTCCTGCCCACCCGTTTCAACTTAGCACAGTCAAAATCAGTATAAATTATGGTGAACGCTTTGCTAACAAGGTAGAAGAGATTGCTCCGTGTGTTTGAGCAGTAGAGGACAAGCGAGTTCTGGGCTTCAAAGCTAGTACTAATTACATTTAGGAAAGGATAGTAAATTATTTTCACAAACGGACATGATTTAATTTTTTTTGTGTGGTGTAAAAAAGAAACATAAATTTGAAGAAGTGCAGTAACGCAAAAGAAACGATTTAAAATTATAATATTAATAGATTGTGTTTAATCACTTAAATACTGAGTAATCATTTTCAACGTGGCTTATAAGCAGTACTGACTATTAGACAACTAAATATATATTTTAAATAATTGTAACAATATAGAACAAACAAAAGTAGGAAAATACTGTATACCTACTTACTTCTACTGAAGCAAATCAAGCCCATAAAAACTGAGACTATATTTTTGATTAAAAAGATATTAATTTTAGGAAATATAAAAATCTGAACATAAAACGAAGATGTCGACGCAACATTTTGTTTCATTATCTACTGGTGCTGCCATCACTGTCTTCATCGCTTTCGTAATTATCTCAACGTCAGTTTCTGATGCATGTTTTATTAGAAACTGCCCAAAAGGAGGAAAACGTTCCATGGATTCAACGACTGTGCCCAGACGAGAGGTAGAGTAGCTTTTTTTTCTAACTTTTGAAGTTCAACTCAGCTATTGCTGTCTCTTTTCCATTATATGTTATCAATACGCAATCATTGACTTTTTTCTACATGTATTTGTTTGTATTTTAGACGGGAGGGCTTATGTAGATTAGTGGTTAAACCGATGCAATGCGTTTCAAAGGTTGTAGATTCGAATGCGAATTATGTCATTCTGTCCACGGGCATTTTTTTTCGAAGACCCCTAGGATTGTTGCCGTGGCTACGTAGTTCGTGCTTTGTGCAATATTCTCTGAGTAGAGGGATTTTATAGTCATATTATGTTAAGTGCAAGATAACCGTCTTAGCTACAAAGGAGTAAAGAAAGTAAGAGAGAGAAAGAGATCAATTAAAAATTAAAACTGGATTCTCCAGATTAAGTTAATTCTTATATGTGTTGTTCTACATGCCCTGATGTAGCCAATCAGAGATCAATGTCGCACTACAGGGCTAAAGAAGATGGCCCAAAATGTAATTAGCTGGAGAGCAGCAAGGACGTTCCTGTGCTACGCTGGAGATAAGAAGGTTGAGTAGTAGTTTGAGATCAAAGACATTAACTGTTATTGAAATGTTCGTCGACAAATATTTATCCTGTTATCACATTACATTCAGAGACAAACATTTATCCTGTTATCACATTACATTCAGAGACAAATATTTATCCTGTTATCACATTACATTCAGAGACAAACATTTATCCTGTTATCACATTACATTCAGAGACAAATATTTATCCTGTTATCACATTACATTCAGTGACAAACATTTATCCTGTTATCACATTACATTCAGAGACAAATATTTATCCTGTTATCACATTACATTCAGACATGATGAAAGAGCGTACGGCCGAATTGCTCAACACAGTTGGGGTATGTGGCGGAAACATCCCGGGTTGGACTTCTCTGGAAGGTAAAAAAAAATGTCTTTCTGTTAGGGATAAAATAACCCCAACTGACGTACACATGCGTGGCGACAGCCTCGGACAAGCTGACTAACTTTGCTCTAAAGAATCCTTCAGGGTACGCTAAGAAAATGAGTACAAAGCGCTTTTAGTAGAAGTAAATGTTCTATTATGTTTCAAGCATATCAACATTTCTTATTTATATGGTGTAAGAATGAGTATTTATAGTTGTAATACTCTTAATTAATAATGGTCCATTGCTAGCAATGATGACAACAGCCTCAGACATGTGTTGTTGCACCTGTCTGGTGTGTGCGGAAGTGACTGTAGAGATCAATTATATAACACTATCCCCTACACAGTAGGGCAAACATGATCAAGGTTGAACATGTGAGAGTTTTGTCTTTTTCATATTCTCGCTTTCTCTGTGCCTTAACAGTCCGACGATTTTCAGTTATGCGAGTTTCTCTTGTGTTGTTACGGTGCCACATTTGGTGATATTGGACAAGGGATTCCCGAAAGGGTGTCTATATCGAAGCATTTTAGAGACACTTTAAGAGTGTCTTTAAAGAGTTTTTTCTATCTACCAACCGATAGTCTGCAGTGTCCGGAACGTAGCCGCGTAGTCGAAATATAATGACCTTGTCTATTCTTTCTAAGTCTTTGAGGAAGTCTTTTTCATAATCAAATCCAGTATTTGTTTTCCAGTCCATTACATATTTTCACTTTATGATTGTTTTAACCTCTTGAAAAGACAGTGGTTGGTAGAGTTTCTCCTTGGCATTGCCTTCCTTTGCCAAGACATCGACGCTCTCATTGCCTTCAATGCCCCAGTGAGATAGAATTCGCCGCATATGAATTTCTGCCTTCCGGAACAGTCCTTTAAGTTTTCTTTCTATGTTCTGTACTGTGCTGTCAGAGGATTTAACATGCTGGGATGTGTTTTAGAACATAGTATCTCGGTCCAGTCTACAAAATAGATCACATTGTGGTAAAATAACTCATTTTATAAACCTTGTATATCACGTTATATCAAGAACAGTAAAGTACGTCTCAATCATCAACATACAAATTTAAAAAATAAAATAAGAAAATAGTAAATGTCTACATCGAATAGGGAATAAAGAGTTATCAGAACCACAGAGAAGT
This sequence comes from Arion vulgaris, assembly GCA_020796225.1. Lineage (NCBI taxonomy): Eukaryota > Metazoa > Mollusca > Gastropoda > Stylommatophora > Arionidae > Arion > Arion vulgaris. The sequence goes on along the minus strand of CM036753.1, from coordinate 65,207,972 downwards.
ACTGGGGTCAATGAATATGGTAAAGAAATAGACATATATTTAAGGCTCCCAGGGAAAAAAATTAATGACAAAACTTAAATTGAACCACGGCCTTCATTTTTTCTCGGCGCCAATAGTTTAACTGTAAACACGACATTAAATTGCGAACCGTGACTTCAGAAGAACATTATTTTATTGCAAAATAAAAATGTAATATACACTTAATAGTATACTCTTGTTCAACACACAATAAGAAATCAGATGAAAAGAAATAAGCTAAGGAGAAGTAACATTGTATCTCAAACAAAACAACAAACATGTATAATAATGTTGTTCTCACAAGTTCGACAGCAAATCGACAAGTATGGACATCAATTCCTTTGGGAACATTTTTTTTTTATCTTACATGTGCCGTTTCCTAGCCAAATGTGAAGTCTATATAGCTCTGAAATGTGGCGAATCACCAAGTTAAACACACATACGATTCAGACTTTTGTCAACAGATGTCTTCGGTAGATTCTCAGACTGAGATGATATGACAGAGTTGCAAACACAGACTTATGGATAAGAACATGACAGGAAACCATAATGACCCAGGTTGAGAAGAAAAGGGTGATGGCTCGGGCATACACTTCAAAAGACACAGTTGAATGTCACTAAAGCACTTGAGTGGAACCCGCTCGGAAAACGGAAAAGAGGCCATACTAAACAGACCTAAAGACGGAATTTTCTGGAAGAAATGAAGAAAGCTGGACTACCCTGAAAAGTCATCAAGTAAACAGCCAGAAGCATGAATAAGTGGCAAACAACTGTTGAAATCCCATGCTCCACGAGGAGAGGCGAAAAATAAACATAAGCATGTGCCCTTTGTGCATACACCCTGTCGCAACATATGGATGTGAATCGTGGATCATAACACAAACATGGGGTCAAAAGCGCATGGGGACAACGCCGCGACAGGATTAGTGAACTGGCACTAATCAAGATCCTAACCCACCTTTTCGTGGTGACCCTGGAAACAGACATTGGTTCCTGTCTGACTAAGCGGGTAGGGATCAAGGGAGAGCTTCTCTGGCGGTAGTAGAGATGCAGACGTAGTCACGTTGGATGGGATCAGGTCGCAACACAGACGAGTGGAATCCCAGTGACTATTAATGCACGTCTCTCCCGGCCGATGGAAAAAAGTTGAACGGATAACCATAAAGGGATGAGGGGTGCATCCAGAGAAGAACGTGGCCAGCGTGGATCGAAACTTGAGCCCGAGATAAGTTGCACGTTGGCCCACATAAGGCAAAACTCGAAGCCCAAAGGTGGGGTCCCGAGTTGAGTCCTGTGTCCGGACAGCCTAGAGGCATGATAAATGTGAGCACGGTGAGAACTGATGAAGATGGGGGGGCAGGCACCAGGGCAGAGGGTGCACTCATGCGGCAGGTGTGGCAGGCGGGATGGTGAGCGGATCACCCAAATGTGCAGAAAAATTGGAAAGCCCAACAGAGGCTGAATACAGTGCGCGTTTCCGCTAGCAGGGAACTACTGCTGCCTTGTAATTTGATTGGGGATAATCAAAAGCTAGCGGAGTAAACCGTGCACAAAACTGGACAGCAGGAAAACTAAGTAGTCCATAAAAAGACAGGTTTTCTGGGCAGAAGACGCTCAACAATACGGGAGGGCAGGTCGTCTAAGGGTCGCTACCCTAAAAGAAAATAGCAACCTCAGGTTGGCTGGGTCAGCCAAAGGCTGACGGAGAGCGAACCCAATAAACGCTGGTTGAAATCGGACACTTCTCCGAAAGATAAGCACTAGAGCTCCAAATGTCCTGAACGATGTGACGTAAAAAACGTTCTTGGTATCGGCTGTTTATATATCACAATAAGAATGATAAAAATGACCGAAAAAGAACGATCGAGAGAGAGAGAGAGAGAGATCTAACACAAACATTAAAGAACAAAATTGAAACAATATGTTATAGAAAGGTTCTTAGAACATTCTGGACAGCGAAACAACAAAGACATCCTACAAGACCTGCATATCGAAGAGCATTGATTCAAAAAGATGACCGAAAGATGCAATTTTGTGGCCATGTTAAACGTCATAGTGGTTTGGAGAGAACGGTAATAGAAACCACGGTTCCTGTAATACGAGGCAGAGGACGACGACAAAGACGAAGGCGGCAGCAGGACATCAAAGAAAACATGACGCTGGAAGAAGGGTTAGAGCTTGCTAGAGACAGAGAGTGACGGGATGTGATGATAGTGACGTTCCGCAAGGGATATGCTACTACTTGAAGTGCCCTTACATACATTCAAAGCAAACTAATACATTAAGCAGAACAAAGATAGCGTATAGCTACAAAGTATCTATCGATATAATATGTCCACTTGTGTATACTGGTAGCATATCTAAAACCCAAACAAACATTGAATCCAAGACATCCTTATACAAATTAAGAATAACATTTACTGAATAACATTTACAAATGGTAAATAGTGCAACCATTTCAGAGCTGAAATAAAACTTTCACCGACAGTTATATGAAATAACTATTGATTAGAAGGAACAAGCAAAGAAACAATTTCCCATCTTTTTAAATATCACTTTCAGCAATGATCGGCATTAAATATTGTAGTTATCAAGATTTACTGTTAGACTGGTTTAAACAATTTTACATCTCTCAACTTTTCTATTTTACATCTTTCAAAATGAGCAGAAAACAATGTAAACAACCAACTGCAATATTTTAGAAAACAAGATGGTAGACTGATATGCTAAGAAAGGTGTGGTTTTACAAAATATGCAGCAGCAATGGATATGAAAGCCACTCTCAGATATAAATAGAAAAGAAACCACTCATATATATATTTATCTATTCTCTAATCCTGTTTTGCAATTTGGTGAAAAAGGTCGAAAAAAGTGATACCTGGATCGAACCTCCTTATGTGATTTCTGCAAGGTGGAATTTGTGTGTATCGGATATTCCATCGATCCATCGTTAACGTGGTCATCCTCTGTGTCTGTTGCCGTTGTATCTGAGTGCTACTGAGTTCAGATACGTAAATAAATTGTGTATAAAATGTACAATCCAAGTTAGCTATTTCAGATAAAATACAGAACACGACAAAATTTGATATCATCTTTACTGCAGATACAATATTGACATATGTGTAGACTTGCTGAATGGATTAGAGCGCTGCTCCCATGCCGGAGACCCGACTTCAATCCACGGTACGGTCAATGAGTTTTTTTCTGTCGGGGACATAAAGAGAAATCATAACCTGAACAGTTTCGCGGCGACTGCACTAGTCATGAGACCATTAAATTCCATAGGCACATGTCCCACCTGTCCCAATGTCCCACCTGTCCCATGTCCCACATCTCACCTGTCCACATGTCCAACATGTCCCACATGTCCCAACTGTCCACATATCCACATGTCCACATGTCCACATGTCCCACATATCCCACCTGTCCCACATATCCCACATGTCCATATCCCACCTGTCCCATTGTCCCACATGTCCCACCTGTCCACATGTCCCAATGTCCCATGTCCCAATGTTCCACCTATCCACATGTCCCATGTCCCACCTATCCACATGTTCACCTAGGCACACACGCAAAAGCGGTATTCAAGTAGTAACACATTTCTTCTCTGTTTTATATGTAGTATTATATTTTCATAGTGCTTGATTGATTGATTGATTGATTGATTGATAGGACCATCATCATTGCACTTCGGTGAGTTGCCATGTGTTCTCCTATCTATTTCTTACACAGGAAGATCTCAGCTACAGTGCACGAACTCCATAGCACCGGCAAGGGTCCCCGATGTAATTTTGAAGAAGGTTAAAATTTTTTTGTAAAAATTTTAATTTTAATTTTTTATGAATTTTGCCTAGTCAGCGGCTTTCCGGCCTGCTCTTCTTGATTTTAACTGCCAAGGGTTCTTTTACATGCTCAAATTGAACACGGGACCTACGTTTTATCGCCCATCTCCGACAGGACTAGAAAATCGATCTAACCTAAACCGAAATCAGGGATCTCTTCAAAAATATCCAGATGGATCCACGAGGGAGCGAACCTGGTACCATTTGCACGAGAGACAAGCACCTACCCTCTACGCCACAAAGTCCACTGTGGTGTTAAATATGTGCAGTATTGTGACACTAACTCTGTAACGGTGAAACATCTGTTAGAAATGTGCCTAATATATATATATATGAGTATCACTTGATCATACCACGATTCCTTACAAAAAGAAGTACTGCAATGCCATAAGTTTCTGCTTGACTGATTCCTTTATGATGATTAACGTGGAAGGCTCAAAGAATGCAAAGAAGTGTGTTATTGAAAAATGTTATGCTTGCAATTGGTTATTGAAATTGTTACTGTTACTAGCCTTACATAAAAGTGTAGGCTATACGACAATGGTTGGGAGTCGCCGAGGGGTTCTAGGCCGACAAAATTCCGTTTTATTTGTGTATCAAGGCATGCAGGTATAAGGGTAAATGAACATGCCACTGGGCTTTCATGTATGGCTGCTGTAAAAGCCGGGCGAGCAATGGACCAGGCTAATATTCTAAATTCCCTAAGGATGAAAGGACGTATAAGTGATTCAAGTGATAGTGGTGAACCTGCAACACTAACCAGACTGCAATAATTCCAAAACAAATGTGGTGTAGCTCGACTAGAGTACTATACGGGTAGCCAAAGAAGAATAGTAAGCCAGCAAAGAACTGGTGTCGTTAGTCGTTACACGCTGAGAGACATAGTGAGGAGAAGAGCGGAACATGTATGGGATAATTGGTTCAATGAGCAGTAATGATGACCGATGACTAAACAAACTAAACTAAAAGGGTAGGTTCTACTTAACACATAACAGGAGTCACACAAGTGCAACAGTTGACAGCACTAAAAGTGTAGGTTCTACTAACACATAACAGAGTCACACAAGTGCAACAGTTGACAGTACTAGGTTCTACATAACAGGAGTCACCCAAGTGCAACAGTTGACAGCACTAAAAGTGTAGGTTCTACTTAACACATAACAGGAGTCACACAAGTGCAACAGTTGACAGTACTAGGTTCTACATAACAGGAGTCACCCAAGTGCAACAGTTGACAGTACTAGGTTCTACATAACAGGAGTCACCCAAGTGCAACAGTTGACAGCACTAAAAGTGTAGGTTCTACTTAACACATAACAGGAGTCACACAAGTGCAACAGTTGACAGTACTAGGTTCTACATAACAGGAGTCACACAAGTGCAACAGTTGACAGCACTAAAAGTGTAGGTTCTACTTAACACATAACAGAGTCACACAAGTGCAACAGTTGACACACTAAATTGTAAGCTCTACATAACACATAACAAGAGTCACACAAGTGCAACTGATGGCAGCACTAAAATTGTAAGCTCTACATAACACATAACAGAGTCACAAGTGCAACAGTTGACAGCAATAGGTTCTACATAACACATAACAGGAGTCACACATGTGTAATAGTTGACAGCACTAAAATTGTAAGCTCTACATAACACATAACAGGAGTCACACAAGTGCAACAGTTGACAGCACTAAAATTGTAAGCTCTACATAACACATAACAGGAGTCACACAAGTGCAACAGTTGACAGCACTAAAATTGTAAGCTCTACATAACACATAACAGGAGTCACACAAGTGCAACAGTTGACAGCACATATACACGCAAGCGTTACAGGAAATAACTTTCTTTAGGACTTCCTATTTTTAATTTTTAAAAAAAAGATTATTTGAAGAATAAACAAAAAGAAGGAAGCAGTAAACACACACACACACACACTCACGGAACATGTACTTTAGGACGTAATTTTAAGGTGCAGTCAACATTCAATGAGCTTGATTCTGTTGAAACTAGGCCTACATCTTTTTGTGCATACAAATGTTATGTTTCAATAGCCATTTTCTTATTTTCTATTTATTAAACCCCTCTTCAGTATACATGAAAAGTTTTCTACCGTGATTCTCATATGACACTGGCGCCTACAGGATTGGGTGGGACTTTCAAGCTATCTTCGTGCGTTCACACAAAAACAGTTGTGTAATCCGACATTTTATAGAATATATTTGGGTTGAAAATAAAATAGAAGATGAAACAATATAGTAGGAGATTATTGAATGCAGTCTACTATTATGTTGAAGTTATGTGGAGTGGGGTCTATGTGGCTAATTAATGGTTAAGTCTTACCTTGCGTTCCGAAAGTCGAGGTTCGAATCCGGACCGAGCCGTTCTGTTCACGAAGCATTTTTTCCAGAGACCATTAGGATTGTTGTCGGAGCTACGGAGTTGATACTTTGGGCAATAATCTCGACAGGTGGCTTGCCACTTCTGCAGAAAGAGACCGAACACTATTTGGTCAAATCCGGTGCAATTAAGTCAGTCCTTCGACTTTAGATCTTTTGGTTACTATTCAAATATAATAACATTTTCAAGAGCGTACAAGGACTAAAGGCGAAGAATTGACTTCACTGTGATGTGTTTCCCATAAGGGGGATGTTCTTCGGTCTCTTCGCGACTGTCTGTTGGATGAGGACACTAAACTAGATGTTGAATCGATTCAGCGATTTATGCAGTTTGGAGTTACCCGTTGTACAAGTAGAACTGGATGCCCGAGGAGCAGAGATGTGTGTTTAATCAGCGACCCACGGGAACCATCAGTATGCATACTGTTCGATATCTGTTGGGGAAGACTGAGCACCTATGGGTCTGCCCGGAGTGCAATGACGTCAGTTTAGTAACCAATAACAGGTTTCCCATATTACTCAATATCAAAGCAGGCATTGAAGTGGGATGCAAAGGGTTCAAGAAAGAGAGGACGACCTAAGCAGACCCTGAAACGAACTTTGCTGAGAGGGCAAGAAATATAGGTCTCAGTTCCATGGAGGAGATTGAGCGAGTTGCCCAGGATAGAGCGGTATGGAGAAATTACTTGCAGACCCTGTGTAACGTATAACGGTACGAGGGGAATTATTATATTACTCAATCCCTCTGGAATGACACAAGAGTTAAAGATCTTTAATTTTAAGTGCTTGCTGAGTGAATTGGACTTCCATATATTTGACAATTTGTTAAAAGCACTTGATGCCAATGCGATTCTGTGTGGAATTTCTGGCGCTGTATCCCCGTAGATGTCATCATACTCCCTAGGTATGTAAAACTTTTGACTTTTTCAAGAGTGTAGTTTTTAGTTGAATATTTTCTGGACTGCTGGTAAGGTCAACAATTTTTGTTTTTGTGGTGTTTATTTGGAGACCAATTTGTCCTGAGATATTTTGGAGAAGGTTTGTTTTCATTTGAATATCATGATGTGATGAACTCAAAAGGGCTATATCGTCGGCAAAATCAAGGTCTTCTAAAATTTTATCAACCCACTTGATGCCCATATTTGCGTTATTGGTGCATTTTCGCATGACCCAGTCAATTGCTATTCCAAAGAGCATTGGCGATAAGACGCAGCCTTATCCAGTATTAACTTATGGATGCGAGAGTTGGAAAGCAACAAAAGCTCTAGAAAGAAAATTAGATAACTTTGAGAATAAATGTCTTAGAAGAATATTGAACCTCAAATGGTCAGATTTCAGACCCAATACACAAATAAGACAAGAGATCAAGCAAGAAAATGTATCAAATTTTATAAGAAAGCGCCGCTGGAACTACATCGGCCACACAGAATGGATGAGAGAAGACTCCTTACCAATCCCTCATATGGACACCAGAGGGAAAAAGAAAACGAGAAAGACCAAGAGAGACTCTGCGTAGAACTATCACAAGAGAAGGCTCAACGATGGGCCTAGTAAACATTAAAGACCTAAAACAGATAGCAACGAACCGCGAGACATGGAGAACTATGACCTCTGCCCTATGCGCCGCCCACAGGCCCAAGAGGAAAGACTAACTAACAATCCCTCTAGATATAACACATCAACTGTCGAATATTCTATACAAAGTGCGATCTCCGTAGTTCCTTCAAGAATCTTAGCAATCTCTGTATAAATGCTCATGTGAACTGAACAACTCGGTCCGAATTCGAACCCTCAACCGTAACCACTTACGGCAAACGACTTAACCACTTTATCATCTTTCAATATCTTGATAATAAATTGCAACTAACAGATTTGAATTTATGATTTCACGATCCTTCACATTCTCTCGCTCTATCAATCTCTTCCATGCGCTATAACAGCAATTATTACCCTATAAAACATATCGTAAGTTCTTTTAAACAGATCTGTTGTTGATTTTCTTACACATCATAAAGTTAAAATAAATTTTCTATTTGTTGTCATGTATTTCCAATATTTTGTGGACATTTTTTCAGTCATAATTGTTGTCACAAAATTATGCTAGCCACAGAGTGCGACTTATTGGAATAAATGTCACATAATCCCACTTGATGTCACATTGTCCCACTTGTTGTCACAAAGTTCCCCATTTTATTTATTACATCTCCATAAAGGACGACTATTTCTTTCTAGCTTACCTGAGTAGCTCTGAGTATTCTTACATTTGATTAGCACTGCACTGTGTCATTTCTTTCACTCAATAGTTTGTCATTTCTTTCACTCAACAGTTTGTCATTTCTTTCACTCAACAGTTTGTCATTTCTTTCCCTCAACAGTTTGTCATTTCTTTCCCTCAACAGTTTGTCATTTCTTTCACTCAACAGTTTGTCATTTCTTTCCCTCAACAGTTTGTTATTTCTTTCACTCAACAGTTTGTCATTTCTTTCATTCAACAGTTTGTCATTTCTTTCACTCAACAGTTTGTTATTTCTTTCACTCAACAGTTTGTCATTTCTTTCACTCAACAGTTTGTCATTTCTTTCACTCAACAGTTTGTTATTTCTTTCACTCAACAGTTTGTTATTCTTCACTCAACAGTTTGTCATTTCTTTCCCTCAACAGTTCGTCATTTTCTCCGCTCAACAGTTCCTCATTTTCCCCACTCAACAGTTCCTCATTTTCCCCACTCAACAGTTCCTCATTTTCCCCACTCAACAGTTTGTTATTTCTTTCACTCAACAGTTTGTCATTTTCACCATTCAATCTGCGTCATCTGTCCCACTCAATTCCCCACTGAATCGTCTAATTCGTCTAAATGTCCTATTCGCCTGAATGCCCCATTCGCCTAAATGCACCATTCAACTAAATGTCCCATTCGCTGCATATACATACCTACTTTTCGTTCCCTCTGAAAGGACGTTTATTACGTTCTGTTGCAGTTGTCATTGAATCAGCATGATCTGCACCTTTCATTCCGACACACCCAATTTCAGAACGAATTTATTTGTAACTGGTTTTGCAATCTCTCTTTATTCTCTTGCTCAGACTGCAGAGGTACAGTCTCATTCCAAGCTTATCATATGAATGTGAAGTAGTGTTCTTGTATGTCATCTTCTTCTTCCTTCTCTGCGATCAGTTCCACATATTCAGAAACTTCCTGGTACCCAATTAAGGCTCAATTGTGTGACATGGGCGGGTCTCAGACACTGGAACGAGTTCGAGAATTAGGTGTTAAGTTTGGACATGCCAGACAGTGTCGTCTTCGTGGTAGAGAGAAGATATAGTAATCAACTTCTCATGGGTACTGTGAGCAAATGGACTTGGGATGGCTGCTGAAGCGGATGATAGAGTATGCATGGAATGCCCAATGCCATGACGTCGATCGCATAACATAACATAACATAACATAACATAACATAACAATTAAGGCTCGATCGACCCGAGAGCCGATACGGTCGGAAAATATTCCACGCCCATATTGAAATCGAACCAGGCCCACTAGCCTAAGAAACGAGTACACTAACAACTACGCTACTACTTCTCTCAACCGTAAAATAGCATCATTATCAAGTAGCTTGTCCCTTACGGAACTTGGCTCCCAGGACAGCGGTACTGAAAAACTCTCTGCTCTATACAAGTTGACTCTGTGGTTTATGGCTACGTCCTGTAAATGATTTGCCACGATTTTCATTTCGAATTTCATTTTCTGTGCAAGTTGACCCGAAAAATGAATGGGTTGTTAATTCATATCCTTTCTGCGACTGTATCTCCTATCTTTATTCATTATCAATCTCTGCCGGCCAGATAAGTTTGTCTGTGTTATCTAGACTGGGACTACTTGTAGTTTAACGTTTTATCCATGTAACCACTTCTAGTTGCAACAGCGGAGATCAAGTGTCTGCTAGAGATCTTTGTTGATTCTTCTGGCTCCCTCAATTCTGAAACTCTACAACATTCTAGTAACAGTTGTGAAGTGTTATCTTTGTGTCTGACCTAGTTTGTACGAAGTGTTTTCTCTGCACAAATAAAGTGTACATGACAGGTGTACGTGGAGGCACGCTTTGTTCATTTCAGCAGTGGTTCCCAGCATATTGTACATTATTCACAGCATATTGTACATTATTCACAGCATATTGTACATTATTCACAGCATATTGTACATTATTCCCAGCATATTGTACATTATTCACAGCATATTGGTAAGTTATTCGTCTCTGGTGCCAAAGGTATCAGGTTCGCTCCCTCATGGAGCGATCGGTATATTTTCCATAGATCCCTAATCTCAGTGTAGGTGAGATTGAGTTCCTAGTCCTATCGGAGACGGAGGATAAAACGTGTTCAATTGGTGCACGTAAATGAACCCTTGGTAGTTCAAAATCGAGAAGAAAAGAACAGAAAGCCGCTGCCAGTGCAAAATTCATTAAAAAGATTGAAAATGAAACTCCTACAAAAATGTCTTCTCCATCTTGAAAATTACATCGAGGACCCTCGCCGGTGCTACGGAGTTCGTGTACTGCAGATGTGAGCTTCATGTCTAAGAAAGAGATCGGAGCACACATGGTTACTCACCAAACTGCAATGATGATGGTCCAATCAATCAATAAATCAATATTGTAAAAAGTAGCACACATCAGCAAATGTATGTGTTGTTTCTCGTTACACGGAGGTCTAAAACCAGGACTCTACACTAGGACAAAAGTGAACCCTGATCTCAATGTACGTGAGATTGAGTACCTAATCTAAACGGAGACGGATGATAAAACATAGGCCCCGTGCTCAGGCTGTGCAAGTAAAAGAAATTTTACCTAGTTGAACAGTTAAAAATCGATTACAAACTTGCTGAAAAGTAATGTCCAGCAGAAAGTTTTTAACTTTAAAAATTTCAAAATTGTAATCATCAGCAAAATTACATCGTAGTTCTCGACGCTGCTATTGAAATCAATCTTTTCATATCTTATAATTAATTTTTCCCTTATGTAATACTGTATATACCTGTCTTTGCTCTATCGCCTAAGAAAGTGATAACGATTGTTCATTCACTGAAATGCAAGTGTTGGTCCTATCAATCAATCAATCAATCAAACACATCGTGTGTGATGGTCAAAGAAACATACAAACATAACACCATACTCTCCAATGTAACACATGGTATGAACAAGATTTCTTTATTTTTACTGTTTACCATCTTCTTCATTTTTTGTATTTCTTATATTGTCCCCGCTTTTGATTCTCCCTTTTCCTATTCGACATCATATTCATTTTGACATTCCATATTCTTCATATTTTCTTCTCATTTTTGTATTCTCATCTTCAAGCTCTTAATCTTGTTATTCTTAATCTTGTTATTCTTCATTTTCTTATTTTCATCTTTTATTCTTCAAGTTCTTATACAGGGTGTTCAAGATAAAAGCAGCCCGTGAATGGAGCTAATCTGGCATATATGTATGGAAATGGCAGGTTCAGTTATGACGTAGTATAGGTCAAGGTTGTGTGACGGTGTGTAATTGTAGTGTGGGAAGGGGCGATGGACAAATGTGACATAGGACAAACTAGTCAGAACCGGTTTAAATAGTAAATAAATACAACTCAATTTGTACCTGGCAACTTTCGAATTGTCAATGGGGCTGCAATTATCTTGAACACCCTGTATATTTTTTTTTTTATTCCTCACTTACTGTTTCTGCATCTTGCTGTTGTTCATTGTCTTTTTAACTTATTCATCTCATCCTGTAATCTATTCATTTTCTTATGTTTCATCTTCTTATTCATCATCTTGCATATATTATTTTTTTCATGTCACCGTCATATTATTCTTCTTTACTATCTACTGATTTTTCGTCTTCAATATTTTTGTTCTCATCTTTAACATTTTCTTATTCTTCATCTTATATGTTTTCTATTTCTCCATTTTCATTTTTTTAATTCTTAATCTTCCCCTTCCCCTTCTCCATCTTCATTATTTCTTATTCTTAATCTTCCTTTTCTCCATCTTCATTATTTTCTTATTCGTTATCTTCCCTATCTCCATCTTCATTATTTTATTATTCGTTATCTTTCCTATCTTTATCTTCATTTTTTTACTATCCATCTGCATTTTTTTTTATTCTCCATTTTCTTTTTTTTCTTTACCCTCCCTTTCTTCAACTTTATTATTTTCTTGTCTTTACCTTCCTTTCTCTAACTTTTCCCTACTTGTTTTTCTTTACTTTCCCTTTCTCTAACTTTTCCCTACTTGTTTTTCTTTACTTTCCCTTTCTCTAACTTTTCCCTACTTGTTTCTCTTTACCTTCCCTTTCTCTAACTTTTCCCTACTTGTTTTTCTTTACTTTCCCTTTCTCTAACTTTTCCCTACTTGTTTCTCTTTATCTTTCCTTTCTCTAACTTTTCCCTACTTGTTTTTCTTTACTTTCCCTTTCTTCAACTTCAGTATTTCTTTTTATTTACCTTCGCTTTCTTCAACTTTATTATTATTTTCATTTTTTATCTTCCCTTTCTACATCCTCATTATTTTCTTCTTCTACATTTTGATTATTGTTTTTATTCTTAATCTTTCATTTCTACATATTCATTATTTTCGTTTTGTTCATCTTTAACATTTTCTAACTCTACATTTCATAAATATCTTCATATTTCTTCTCATCTTTCCATTCTTTATCTTCATAATATTTTTAATTCATATTTTTTCTTCTTCAATGTCAAGACCTTCGTACTCAATTTACTGCATTTTTGTCATACAAATTGACTTATTTCAACATGTTCAAAACTGACGTATTCTTCATCAGAAATATTTCCTTATACTTCTTCTGCCGTCATTGGTTTTTTTTCACATTTTCTTAATCGTCAATTTTCATTGTTCATTTGAATCATCTTCTTATTTTATATGCTTTTATCCTTTATCTAATTCTTTATCTTGACTGTTTTGTTATCCTAAGCATATTATTCCATTTACATTTTGTCTTGCATTGTTCTTCTTCTAACGCTCCATATCGACCACTTGTTAAAACCACTGTGTGATTTGTATGTGATCTAAGTCTATTGTGCCAGTTATGCACCTACAAGTAGGCCAGCATATTCGATTTCTGCGATGCTTTTTATTTACTAAGGTAGCTTTCCTAGACCCCTACCTCAGTCGCCTCTTACGACATTCCATGTTACTCGCAGTGTTAATATTCTTTGCTCCCTTGAGAGCCCGGCGAACACGGGCGATCTTGCATTCAAACTTGCTTCTATTCTTTTTTTATATTCGCATTTCCTATTTCCGCCTGTATTCTTCTTCTTCTCATTCTTATCTCTCTCTCTCTCTCTCTCTGCCCTTCTCATATGCCCTCTCGATTCATTTCCTCCATTTGCCCCTGGTGAAGCCTCAAGTTTATCATGTCTATTTACACAGAGGAATTCTATCGATAGCAAACGTTTAACATGCAAAGTAACAAAACATAAAGCAGGCATTTGCTGTTCAAAGTTTGAGAAAACAAATTTCAACGCCGTTTCTTATTATCTTTGCTTTAAGAAGGCTGGAAATGTCGTTTCTATTTGCAAACACATGCTAACTTTCAAATGTCAAAGATTTCTTTCTTTCTCGTTAAATTCATGCTTACTTGTAGGACACATAAAATGACGCCACTGACCGAGTTTTACGTGAAGGTATACTTTTCTTATCACCAGTGTTCCTCGCCATTCAGGCAAGCATTACTCCGACTTTAGAGGTACTTGTAATTTATATCCCCAAGTAAATTCTCAGGATTTCTTGTAGTCACTTAATTTCCACGGCACGTTGTCACTAGAGAGAACACACAACACACACATGTCTAGCCTTGATCACGTATGCCCCACCTGGGGTAGGGGATTCTGTTCTCGGATTGTACTCTACAGTCACCAGCGCACACACCAGAGAAGTGCAGCAGCAGACGTCTGAGATTGTTGTCATCATCGCTTGTGATGGACGGCTATTACAACTGGTTATAGACTTTACTATCGATGACTTTGTCAACGACTGAAATATACAAAGTAATGTAGTTTTACAAAATACATCAATATACAAAATCAACGTTTTGACCACATAGACTTCATCAAGATAGGGTGGAACATAAAAGTGATATAACATATAATGTTACAATTTGAACTCTCCACTTTCAAAATAAACATACAATTTCTACACATTGTTATCATCCTCGAGAAGAGCTGGCTGGAAAGCAGCTGCCCGGGCAAAATTCATTAGAAAGATTCAAATATTTTCACCCTCTTCGTAATTACATCTGGACCCTCACCGGTGCTGAACTCCGTAGTGCACTGCTGCTGAGATCTTCCTGTGTAAAAAAAGATCGCAGCACACATAGTTACTCAACAACGTGCAATGGTGCTGGAACGGCACCTGTCGCCTAGCTCTACAGATGAGCGTTTTTAAGAACACAACCATCTAGCTCTTCTAACCATAAAGGTTTGTGGTTCAAATCCTGTGTTCGGTAATTAGTTTTTTTTCCCCAAATCCCATAATTCTTGTTCACTATCTATTTACTGTTCATGTTCTTCACTCTGTGTGTCTATTTTATTTAGTTTCACATATTCTCAACGTGAACGTCTAAGCGGTAGTGAGCTCGATCCCAACCCAAGCGTACGTGGTTCAAGCACCACGGCAGGCAGTTTGGAAGCAAATTTGTGTCCGTGTATTTTTACGAACGGTAAAAATAGACTCCACCGTTCATAAAGCAATGGCAAACTACTGAACGTGTAAGTGGTGCCTAGAAAATCAACGACTCGTTCACTGTTTGTGATGGCTAAGTCATGTTAAAGGAATACGCCACCATTTTCATTGTTTATTGAGTTGCACATATTCTCCACAATTTTTTATTGTTTTTTTAATTTATAGTTGTCGTTCTGTTTTGGTACAGTTTGTGAAGTACTTTTTTCCTCTCTTTTTCTCAATGTATTTTGTCATATTTTGACATTATAAATTATACATTTCTTATGCAATCTTTTACCGAGTTCCAGGATATTAAAGTGAACCTTTTTATTTGTCTTCTTAACAAGTTCCATTTTCTTGAATGTTTATAACTGTTGAGACAATCATTTTTTCTAGAATTTGCACTGTGTTGTTTACTTTTACCTATTATCTGCTAGTACATTGTTGACATATAGAAAGTTAACCTTAAACTGGGTTATCTGTGCTTTTTGACTTGTAAATGTGCTTCGTCTTGTAAATGTGCTTCGTCTTGTAAATGTGCTTTGGCTTGTAAATGTGCTTCAACTTGTTAATGTGCGTCAACTTGTAAATGTACTTCAACTTGTAAATGTATTCCCTTGTAAATGTACTTCGGCTTGTAAATGTACTTCGGCTTGTAAATGTGCTCCAACTTGTAAATGTGCGTATGTTTGTACTGTGTTCTTTGGTGCCTAATAAATGTGAATTATATTTCTGCATTTTTTTCATTGCACGGAGAGATTTAATTTTCTCAAACTTGGCTCTCACATTCTAGGGCCTTATATTTATTTTAGTTTTGATGTCTCTCATTATAGCTTTCCATCGATGTTCCCACATTTTGTATTTTAGTTTTCTCGCTATGAATTCGTGTGTAATCATGAAGTTTAATATTGCGCCTGTGGCTGACTTATGCGTGGAGGCTTGCTTTCTTTATACACAGTGTCACTCACAATTCAGGCTAGCGTTACGACGATTTCAGAGGTACTTGTAATTTAGATACCCAAATAAGGGATCAAGACCTCCTGTAGCCCAGACGTCTGCACACAGATAATTTTTGACTAAGTTGGCCTGGAACCAATGAGTTTTCACAGCAGGTGGTCACTAGTGCAGAGTGTTACCAGTTTCTCTATCGGCGACCCCAAAGCTCTCCTCCTCTCCCATGATGTTTTTTTTTGTTAGCGAAACGTTTTTGTAAAACAGGGAATACATCCAGATATCTTGTTTCTTTTCGGTAACGATATTATTTGTTTTCCATGCAGAGTTGATAGCTCTGTGTACAATCCCTAACCTGAAGAACCAAACATACACTTGATTTATTTATCATTCTTTCTTCTTCTGCGAACGCTCCATATCGACCACTTATTAAACCACTCTTTGTGGTGTGTGTGTGTGTGTGTGTGATCTGAGCCCAAGAGCGATTGTGCATTGTGCCCAGTTATGCGCCTATGGTGACTAGGCCAGCACATCCGATTTCTTGCCAGTATTTTATTTACTAGGGTTGCATTCCCTAGAACTGTGAGATGGATGGGTTTGCCACTTGGACGTCATCTTACTAGAGTGGGATGATCGACGTCCGAAAAGTATCGCCCTTCACCAATGTTTGGTTTTGTACCGGTCAACCATCTGCATTGTCGGCATTACTTTTCTGTTCACGGGTAGTTTATTCCTGAATAGGAGTATTCTCATCCGTTTCGGGTCGCGTGTCGGCACTTGTCAATTTGCAATGTCTATCCTGCATTTTCCGAGAGATCGAAACTAGAATCCAGCAAGCCAACAACATTACATACCAGCTTACCCCAATTTTGAAACACCCAACTATTCCAGTAGTGACTAAAAGACAGATTATAAATTCAATCTTTATACCAACACTGTGCTACCAGAGCCAAACATGGACACTAACAAAAGAACAAGAAAGGAAAATTACCACATGCAAAATGAGATGCTTGAGGAAAGCGGTAAATAAAACAAGAAGAGACCATATAAGAAATGAGGAAATTAGAAGAACAGTCGGAACAACACCTACTATTAGATTTATTGAAAAACAAGAGACTCAAATGGTTTGGCCATTTGGTCAGAATGAAACCGAATACACCAGTTGCAAGAGCGTACAACCTGAAAATGGAATCATCAAGAGGAAAGGGCAGACCAAGAAAAGATGGGTTGATGGAGTTACAGACATCTTAAAACTCCACAATACCACACCATATCAAGCGACCGAGCGTGCATTATCTCGGAAACCGATCATCAGTTAAACCTGCTACTCCTAGCGGCAAAAAAGCAGTGAAGGACAAAAGAAGAAGAAGAAGTTTCATTCGAAGTTAGCACCACAAGTGAAATTTTGCGCTCGCCAACATCACCCACCCCAGTTCTTCCGGGGATGTTAGTTGCTTGTGCAACAGTACCTTGCCCGGTTGTTCCAAGAAGGGCAATTTCGTTAGGCACTAGAACACAACTTTAGGATTTGCGCTCGGCCAACCTTACCAAATAAATGTATCTGCGCTTCGCCTCTGATACGGAGTTTACTGCAATCTTCCCTTGTGTCGCCACGACATGTCGCCTCTTTTCCAACGATTCTTGTCAAGAGTTGCCTGATGAGTGCGACCATTGTTTCGAGGGACGTGCTCCAAACTACTCGTACCTTGTCAGTCTTACGATTCGTATTTTAACGATTCAGCTTTTTCCTTCGGCAGGGAGAGACGTTCAGAAATAATCACTCTGGGATTCTGTTTGTCTGTGTTGCTTGCAGATCTCATCAAGCGTAACTTCGTTTGCACTACTACTTATACCAGAGTAGCTCTCCCTCGTTCCACACCAGCTTAGCCAGACATGATCCTCTGTCTGTTTCTAGGGTCACCACGTGGAGGTGGGGCAGGGTCTTGCTTAGTGCTAGCTCACTAAACCTGACGCGACGTTGTCTTTGACCACATTTTTATTTATCCCATTATGAGTGATCTGTTCAGTTTGAGTCACGCTGTCATCAACAACTCTTCCCACGGTCAAAGGTCCCTTTCTTCATTGAGGAACACATTTCATTGCGCAGAAATGTTTAATAAATTGCCATACAGAAATTTCCATTGATATAGAATATATGACGTCTTTCTGCGCAGGTTCCACGCAAGTCTTGTCCTAATACACGATGTGGAGGGTAAGATATGGATATAAACCATAGGTTCCCAAACTTTTTTGGGGCCACCGACCACTTTGCACGACATAAACTTTGTAACGCCCCCAATTATACCTGCTTGGCTGCTCCTCTCCCCAACACATGTAAACATTCTCTATTTTCTCTTTGACAGACATAGAGAATTTATATATATATATATATTCTGTCATACATTGTCAATTTTCAAATAATTATATCATTGAAATAGAAAATTGATTAAAAAAAGGATCGTGTAAGACGGACATAAGATGAATTAAAATGCAGAATTTAAATTTTAAAGGAATTATTCAATCGCAAAATTACGAAAATAATTTATTTTAAAATATATATTATTAATTTCTTCTATAAGGAGCAATCGACCGCTAACCATCCTAGAAGGCATCAGCGCCAACTGGAGGGCGGTATCGCCCATTTAGGAACCTATAATATAAACTAAACATATGTGGGTGTGTGGCTTTGCTCTCTTAATACTGTAGCAGTTTTTCTTTTGTCGTCACACAGTTACCGTCTGTTGCCCAATGTCGTGGTTTTCTCACGCCCATAATATATATATTTATATATACAGTGGCGGCTCGTGACCATTTTTGCTGGTGAGGCAAGACAACATTTTTGGAAAAATCATGGATTTGGGTGGTTATTTTTAATTTATAAAATAATAAATACACGCTAAACATTATTTTTGGTGGGCCCGGCCCCACTGGCCCTTAATGACGAGCGCCTCTGTATATATATATATATATATATATTATATATAGATATATATATTTATTATTTATATATACATTATATATATATAATATATATATATATATATTGAGAGCCGTGGCAGCGTAGTTGTTAGTGAACTCGCTTCTCAAGGCTGGTGGTTTGGGTTCAACTCCCGCAGTGTGCGTGAAAATTTTCCCGACTGCGACGGCTCTCAGGTCGACCCAACCTCAACTGGGTACCAGACATGCTCTGGGAAAGTAAAGGCGGCCGGCGTGATGCTGACCACATCACCCATCGTGTGCCGACGGTCAATGAAAATACAGGCCTAACACTGTATTGACCTATATACCACAAGGTATGAAAAGGTTCCTTTTATATATATATATTACATACAAAGACGCTTTCTATTATATATTTGTTTTTGTTTTTATTTTTTGTAATGTTTGTAATTAAACTACGAAGGTGTTTTCTTCTTGAACGCGTAATGAAATACATTTATGTTATGCGTTGCGCGTTTATCTATTCCCATCGGATGTTTTTTGCACGTCAAATTCAAAGCTCTTATTTCTGACATATCAAAGAACGCACATCATTTCATTTCTTCTGAATTTTGCATCCATTAATTCTTTTCTTTTCTTATTACATGCACAATATTACAGAAAATGTCGAACATTTTTTGCGAACTCATTTTAAAAAATTCTTTATTAATTTATTGAACGTCATCTAATGTTGGTCTCGGTACACACTATTTAACCGTTCTTTATCCTGTTTACCTTAGCCTAAGGCATGCGAAATCTCCCAGGTCCAGCTGGATTAGAATGAAATTATATTAAGTGTAGTACTTTCTTTAAGACGTTTTCCTGGCCCATCTGCCCAGCGTGCTCGTAGCGCGTTGGACTACGGGTGACTCTGTGTGTGCGGGTTCAATTCCGCGGCTGGCAGAAAAGCCACAGGTTCCCCAGATTCACGGTGTTCGTGGCATCGAACCGAGGGTTACGATGTCCATGGCACCGAGCCGAAGAACTGAAAGCTCAAGTGCTTCTGGATCGGAAAAAAGACGTTTTCCTGCAAGTTATTTGCAGATGCTTTTTACAACATTCTACTAACCTTATCGCTAATATGTCAACAGGACCGTGCGGTATATTTTCTTAGTATGATGCAAGTCTTCGAAATACCGCCCCTTAAATGTATTATCTTTAAAATAACCTTCAAATGTGATTTCTTTTAAACTGCACAAAAGTACGAATACTAAATCATGTACCAATATCGGAATAACGTTAACAATACCTAGACCAATACGGAATAACGTTCACAACATAGCCAAATCGAATAGTCACAATAACATGAGCCAATATCGAAACTAATAACATAGACCAATATAGAAAAGCGGTGCGTAGATATTTTTTATTATTGAATGGTTCAAATTGTATTTTGATTTCGCTGCTTATGGTGCCCCGTTACCATACCGCCTGATGCGGTCACCTCTCTGTATCATAGCACAGCACGGCCCTGTGTGTCAAATCTTCAGAGTGGATGCACTGGCGAGCAATGCTGCAATCGAGGATGAGTCTTCTATAGACAAAATCAACAACATCAATGTTCTAAGATAAAATATACATAGATAAATGGTATGCTATATCTGGGTTGCACAAGTTATACATACCGAGAGTTGCGACAACACGGGAAACCATGAGGAAACCTCAGTAGATACATCATCAAACACAGAACGGCATTTGTTAGTCTATGTTAATCTAATTAATGTCTATCAAGCATATATAAATTCCAGCCCCCAACTGAAACTACGTCAGGGTTTCCCCGTTAGTTATGCGGCCCAATATTAGAGTTGGGCGTGGTCTAAACCACAGCCAATTCTAGATAACTAGACCAGACAAGTGACGGGGATTCCTGACCTAGATCAGAAAAGGAGGCTAGAAATTACATATGTTTGATAGAACAATGGACGCATTTTTGCAATTTTACTCAATTCTGTGAGTCTATGGTTATTTATTGGTGAAAAATATTTATAATATTGATATTCCTTATTGTTAAATTAACTTGTTGCATAATATGACTTCGAGCTAGCATTTTGTGTTGATTTTAAAATGAATTCGTCTATATACACCAAAATACTGGACGTCCGAGTGGTTACCGGGCCCAAATTTGGGGTGTCAAGAATAGAACCACTGTTACCTGCCATGCATGTCGTAAGAGGCGACTAAGGAGGTTTGGCTGAAATCGGATGCATGTGTCCTAAGCGTGTAGAAGTCTATGTGTTTAGGGGCCTACCAATCCAATGTGCAACGTAGACACGTTCTTGACAAAGATCAAACGTATCACAAAGAATGATTAAAATTGGTCATAAAGAACGAACGCGAAGAAGAAGAAGAAGACCAATACTGGAATGCGAGGTCACGTGGTGTAGGTGGGGTCTGATTTCCCATAATTCTTACCTGAGTCCGAAGGCCCATAAGTTTATAGTTGGCTCATTCTAAACACACTGAAATACATACTTGGGACGAGATCGGAGCAATTGTGGACATGTCTGGTGTACGATAAAGATGATCCTCAAATGAACAATGTCATATCAAACATTGGAGAATGATTAAAACAGGCCTAGAACGATCGAAAGAGATATCAAACGAGTTTCGAATGAAGTCCTAAACTTTTTCTAAAATGTTGTGACTTGTGTTGTTCGAATTATTATCATCAATATTTCTATTTAAAGAGTTAGCAAAGGCTTACATTATGTTTACCAAATATGAGGTAGTGTTATTTCTTAGACAACACTGTGCAACCAGTGTCAAACATGGACACTAACAAAAGAACAAGGAAAAAATATATTACCACCTGTGAATTGAGATGCTATAGGAAAGCGGTAAATAAAACAAGAAGAAACCATACAAAAAATGAAGAAATTGGAAGAATAGTCGAAACAACACCTGATGATTCATTGAAAAACAGATACTCAAATAGTTTGACCACTTGGTGGCCTTATCTGCGGAAAATTGAGGAAAATTAAGGAAAATTAAGGAAAATTAAGGAAAATTGAAGAAAATTGAGGAAAATTAAGGAAAATTAAGTAACATTGAGAAAAATTGAGGAAAATTGAGTAACATTGAATCGTAAATAATATCATGTTTCAGAAACTAAACTATTTTGATCATTTTGAGCATCACAGTTGTATAGAAGAAGCATATTCGTCCCACCCTGCACCCAACAAATTACATGAACAAAATAAGGTGACTTTGTTCCCTAATGAGAATGGAACCAGATCTACTACCATCACATACCTAGAAAAATCGATAATATAACCTCTGGGCACGAGAAAAGTTGGCTCTGAGATGAATACCATCCAACCTTGCAGGCAAGTTGAAAATGAAATGATTGATTCTATATTCTCAAACAAGAATAATTGTTCAACATTCTTTACCGCGGCGAAGACCATGTCGATGTTTGCTTCATAAAACCAGAAAAGTTTTTTTTACAAATCCAAGCGATGGAATGATACAAAAGCTTAGCAATCATTTGAACAGAATTCATTCACAACACACTCCAGAGTGCCAACTGTGCGCACACCATCATGAAACCGTTCACCACCTTTTAAGTGTCAAGCACTAGATGACATCAGAAAGACCCTCCTTCCTCCATGGCCAGATAAATGGAACACATTATACGGAACAAAAGAACAACTTACAAACACATGCAGATACCACTACATAGCATTGGGCCGAAGGGCAAGATCTCAAGTGCAGCTGGATCATTGAAGAAGAAGAAGAAGAAGCAAATATGATATAAAGGAGTCTAAAGGTGAAAGATTTACTTCGGTGCACCTAGTTTCCCATATGGCTCCGCCCCTGTTTGCAGAAATGACATGCCATCTGCAGAGAGTATTGAACAAAGCACGATCTCCTTAGCTCCAACAACACTCCTAGAGATCTCATGAAAAAATTGTACATGTGACTCAATTCGGATTCGAATCCACATCCTTCAGTAGGAAATACAAACGTATTAACCACTTCGCCATAGAGACCCCCGATGCAAATATAATTCCTGACCGGACACGACTCTGCAGAACAGATCTTCACTATAAACTTCTTCTATGTTACTAAATCCTCCATTATTACATTACTCTGTATATGATAATCATTACATTCTTTTTTCTCACGATTCCCCGCACGTATTTCCACCGCCAGAGATCTTCCTTTATACCGATTTATTGTATACAATGCATTTCCACATAATAGGTTCGGTTCTATAATATTATGGAGACTTGTAATGCTTTAATAAATGTTGCATGGTATTCTTTTCATTTTACGAAATACAATTTCAGCTTCGTACAGTCTGTTTTTATTTATTTTTTATTTGGGGAAATAAATACATAAATAGAACGATTTTTAATATTATATAGAAATTAAAGGAAGCAAAAACAGATGTTTTTTTAACTGGAGTTCCAGAAATGTTGTTTATTTGGTTTTAAAAAGTGCGTATTTTGATTACATTGTTAACTGATTTTGAATTGTTATTACGGGGTAGAATATGAGATGATGTTGTTATATTTGACGTCTATAATTAACTTGAACTTGCGTCATACATAAGGTGGAGGGGGGGTCTATGAATCTTTGCTTTAGCTATAAATGATTGATTGATTTAATAAGACCATATTTGTCATTGTAATTTTGTTTAAATCCTATTGCATTATTATGTCTAGGGGAAGATCTCAACGTAGTGTATAATTCAGTAGCACTGAGAAGTCACTATGGCAATCTATGTCTTACGTGAAGATTCAGCGTAAGTGTAATACATTTGTAGCACTTGAGGTATCTTTGTTTAAAGATGGATAAATCTTATTTATTTTATTAATTTTGATCTGAACAGCGACTCCAATATTTTTGTGAATTTTTAAGTTTGTTTTTGGTTTTTATTTTTATTACACTCAACTTCAACAGGAACATATCTTTATGTTCATCTGGGATCGGGCTAGGAAATCATATTATTCATTGAGATGGGATCACTGGAAAATGATCATTCAACATGTGAGACTAAAGGATTACTTTTGTGTTGGGCGATCACCTGCTCAACATTATATCTTTCGGTACGCTCCATATCGACCCTTGTTAACTCATCTTGTCTATGGTAAATATCCGTGCCTGATAGAGCTGATAACATTGTGCCAGTTAAAGCGCTAACAGGAGCCAGCCATCGATTTCTGACGTCTATTCTTCAATTAAATATTACAGTTTTTCCTTTGACAAATTGTCACCTTAATAATCAAATTGCTTCTCTGTAGCTAGGGCCACTTGGAAAACACTGATCTGACTGCTTAAAATTCTTGTCTATTTGAAGACCAGAGCAACTGAAATATAACTTATTTTATGCTTCATTTACTATTACATTCTTCGGTAACATTATCATGTCATAGGGCATGAAACAATTTCTCATCTGTCTATCCTGGTAACTGGTTCAGTCTTTCTATGAAATGAGTACATATTTCTCGCTCTCTCATAATTGTTTTAGGTTTCCATAATCTCTATTTCTTTCTGGAACCATTTAACCCATTTCAAGCCTGTTTTGTGATTCTTGATCCTTTCTTCTCAAGTACTTCCAAGTATCTCTATCTTACTTTCTTAACAGTTGTTACTAGTAGTTGACAGACTTCCTAGCGATTGTATCACCTATCCTGAATTTGTCCCATTTTATGTTCATTATTTTTCGCAGTCATCTATAATGTGTCTCATTGTCACCATAAAATACCTCCGCAGTGATAGGTTGACCTTAGTTGCAAACCACTGGATGTATGTATAACACACTACTCTCTCTCTGTCTCTGTCTCTCTGTGTCACGTTTTACAAGATGTTCAACAGTTTAAAGAGCAAACAACAATCCCAACATGTAAATAATAGTTTGAGGGCAAGAATACGTATAGAAGAAATGTTGGGTATAATTTCAGAAAATATGTCACGCTTTTGTTTGGAATGACAGAGAGTTGTTAGACAATGATTATCTGGGAAAGTGGTTAGAATCAAAGTCGGCATCTTCTCACATAGGACACCCACATATGTGCGTCTGTCCTTTCAACTATCTAATTGGTAGTTTCTTTGTTATATAGGGGATCAAAGTATGTACGTTAAAACACTTTAATTTCAACCGAAGTGCGACTCTTTTTCAAACAAATATTTTAGAGCGTATAGGTCATCATCATCATCATCATATTGCGTGTAGGACAGCAAATATAAATAAATAAGATCTATATAAGGAAACATTTTTGTAATTATCTTAGCAACTAGATAATTTCAATGGTAGAGAACTGAAATAAAGGGTTTGAAGAATTGCACCAGATTTCCTCATATTGCTCAGCCATTTTGAGCAGAAATAGCATGCAAAATGACAAGGGTATTATAAGAAGCTCCGTCAACAATCCTAGGAATCTACGAAATAATGCATTCATGAATAGAATGACGCTGTTCAGATTTGAACTCATGAACATCGGAACGCAATAACAAACGGCATAGCCGCTTAGCCAAAGAGGCCCCAAAAAGAGAGAGATTAAATAGTGGTTGGGGTAACAATTCTTACTTCCCATTCAACTCAATTTGTGTGGGTATCCATTTTCAGTTTGATTGATTGAGTGATTGATTGATTCATTTATTCAAAGACCATCATCATTCTAGGTCGGAGAGTAACCATGTGTGCTCCGATCTCTTTTTTACACATGAAGATCTCAGCTGCAGTGTACGAACTTCGTAGCACCGGCGAGGTATCCCCAATGTAATTTTGAAGATGTGAAAATATTTTGTATGAATTTTATTTTATTTTTTTTCTAATGGATTTTGACCGTGCAGCTGCTTTCCAGCCTGCTCTTCTCGATTTTTAACTGCCAATGGTTCTGTTACGTGCTCAAATTGAACATGGGGCCAACGTCTTGTCATCCGTCTCTGATAAGACTAGGAACTCGATCTCACCTACACTGAGATCAGGGATATGGGAAAAATATATCGATGGCTCCACGAGGGAGCGAACTGTGTACCTTTGTAACGAGAGGCGAGCCTCTAACTTCTACGCCACAGAGGCCCCCTACCTAATGATTTAGATAATAAAATGAAACAAGAACTAACAACTTTAAATTGTTCAAACTGAGATGTCGGTATTTGTTTATTCTAACACTAAGATTTCAGCTGTAATATCATATCGCCGCCGCCTTCTTCTTCTTCTTCTTCTTCTTCTTCTTCTTCTTCTTGTTCGTTCTTTACGAGTTTCATAACAAAGACTGAACGAGTTACCCAGGATAGAGCAGTATGGAGAAATTGCTTGATTGTTCTATGTAACATATAACATTACGAGAGGAATGTAACAGTAAATGAAACATAAGTAAAAAATAGTGTTACTTTCGACGTTGGCTCTGGTAGGATTCAACTAGACTAAAGAATTTTCAAGTCAGTCTTCATCAGTGTTTCCCAAAGTGGGGAAATTGTATCACTATTTGTGATATGTTTGATCCTTGCCAAGAACGTGTATACGTTGCACATTGGTTTGGAAGGCCCCTAAACGCATGACTTCTACACGTTTAGGACACGTGCATCCGATTTCACCCAAACCTCCTTGGTCGCTTCTTACGACATGCGTGGCAGGTAACAGTGGTTCTATTCTTTACATCTTAAATTTGGGCCCTGGTAACCACTCGGGCGATCATAGCGCCTAATATTGCGTTTCGATTGTTTTGCGTGAAACTTACTTTCCTTCTGAATAGTGTTCTCGCCTAAAGGGACGAATTCAGAAATGGTGAAATCACTAGAAACGTCTGGTCAACCTGAATTAGTAATAACTATTATAAGAAAGAGTAGATTGCTGGTTGTATGAATGTTATATGATTGTATGATATTACAGCTGAAATCTTAGTGTTGGAACACACACACAAATACCAACATCTCAGTTTGAGCAAATCAAAGTTGTTACTTCTTGTTTCATTTTATTATCTAAATCAATAGGCTGGGGTATCTGGGCGTAGAAGTTAGAGGCTCGCCTCTCGTTACAAAGGTAACAGTTCGCTCCTCGTGGAGCCATCGATATATTTTTTCCCAGATCCCTGATCTCAGTG
Organism: Arion vulgaris; assembly: GCA_020796225.1. NCBI lineage: Eukaryota > Metazoa > Mollusca > Gastropoda > Stylommatophora > Arionidae > Arion > Arion vulgaris. The sequence continues at coordinate 65,181,008 of CM036753.1, read as the reverse complement.
TAGGTAAGATCGAGTTCCTAGTCTTATCAGAGGCGGATGACAAAACGTTGGTCCTATATTCAATTTGAGCACGTAAAAGAACCATTGGCAGTTTAAATACGAGAAGAGCTGGCTGGAAAGCAGCTGCACGGTCAAAATCCATTAGAACAAAAATTAAAAATAAAAGATTGCTGATGGAGCTAAGAAGTTTATGCTTGGTGCAACACTCTCGGCGTGCCATTTCTACCAACATGGACGGGACAATATGGGAAACCCGGTACAGGGAAGTAAATTCTTTGCTTTTATGTCCTTTTTTTTCTTTCTCTAATCGACATATTTCCTCAGGGCAGAATCTGTACTCGTGCATGATCGACTTAACAAAGAAACATTTCACCGTGTAACCTTCAACCGGTAACTGTGTTCTAACATGATATTTCATATTTAATAAAGCATGTGATGGTGACGTGGCTATCAAATTATTATAAAGGTTAATTGAATGTTATTTTTAACAAAATATCTAGGTATGCTAGCGCATTCAACTTCTGGAGAAGTGAAGTTCATTTCCTGGGTGTGGGTGGTATCATGTTGCAAACTGAACCTGACTATATATAACTAATTACTTAAGTATTGTTGGGTAAGCGACATCTGAGATGGCTGGAACACGTGTCCCGTATGAGCGATGGTAGAATCCCAAAGGATATTCTATATGATAACTCGCAACAGGTACTAACAGCGTAGGTGGTCATTACTACGCTACATTGACGCCTGAAATCGTGATCTAATTTCATGCAGTATAGACAAAGAAAATTGAGAGAGGTTGACCAAAGACAGACAAGCATGGCGAGTGGCTCAAAAGAAAAGAAGAAAAACAATAAATCATATGGATGCAAAGAGAGCGCAGAGTGCAGGAGAACATCCTATGTATAGCTCCAGTTCTCATAAGTATTCGCCAGTCGACTGGGACACAAGAGGATTTTGGGTTCAATCCAACAATCGACGTTCCAATGTGAGGAAAGGAATTGACCCACCTATCTCCTGCACACTATGTCCTAAAAATGTGAAGTGACATGCATTTCATCAAATGTCTGTGGTGGTTTATCAGATTAAGAAGATTTGACAGAATGACAAACACAGACTTAGGGATACGGACAGGAACTCATTATAACCCAAGTCAGGAGGATTAAATCGATGTGGATATGGCATACCCTGCAGAAGACACAGTAAAGTGTCACTAGACAAGCACTTGAGTGGAACCTGCAAAGGAAATCGAAAAGGAGACGTCTCAAACAGATATAGTCTTCTTTATGAAGTGAAGGATGCTGGATGGGAAGCCATAAAGAAAACAACCCGAGAACGGGAAAACTTTAAGACAACTGTTGGGGCTTTATACTCAAAATTTGTGAAGAGAAATAAGCAAACACTCTTCCAAGAACGTGCTACATTAAGAGTTTATATCTTCGTAATGTTAAATTACTTAAATAGTTATTTATTTGTATCTTAGTACCCTTTTGGACTCTGAAACCTCATTGAAAACTAACATGTGAAATTTACATTACAGAAAACGCTTGAATTATGATATTCTATTGTCCCCATTCTTTTCTTTCTGCATCCGGCAACGAAGGTCTCCCACGCACCGAATCTGACATTACCCCTTCCCAGCAGGTTTATTTATGATCTTTCTTGATCCGGTAACAAGCTGATACTGTTTAGTTATGGGTCGTTTCAACACGCACACATAGTTAGTAGTGTCTCTATGGGTGTATACCTTTACATTGTTCCAGAAATAGAACATTTACCTGAAGGGTGAAAGTACCGATAATTGTTCTGTTATCACATATGTCGTTACTCTATCTGGCATCGCCTATTTGAAAGCCAGACTGAATTAAACTACTATAGAAGTCGCACAAACTTTTGCTAACTCTGCAGTGATGTAGCCATGCCAGGACGCACTCTGTGGCTAAGTGGTTGATCCGTTTCCGTACGTTCCAAAGGGCGTGAGTTTGAAACAGGATCGCACTTTTCGCTTCACGGATGCATTTTTTCCCTGGAAATTGATTGGATTGTTGCTGGAAATACGGAGTTTTTCTATTTTGGAATGGTCTCAGCAATTGGCATGCTATTTCTGCGAAGAGGGATCGCGCTAAATGGGGAAACCCGGTGCAATCAAGTCAGTCCGTGGTCTCTAGACCCTTTTAGTTTAGATTAGGGCGTGACCTAAAAGGACTTTTTATGTAACCAAGACGCGCCCTGCCTCACAGAATAATATTTATTTTCTAAATGTATTTTATTTAGCATTAATATGTGATGTGTTTATCTAAACAATGCCTAATGTAGCACAATGATTCCGTTGTACTATACTGTCTGTCGTTGAAATCGTTACATATCATTTACAGGACGTAGCCATCAACCACAGTAAACGAGCCGTTGATTTTCTAGGCACCACTTATACGTTCAGTGGTTTGCCATTGCTTTCTAAACGCTAAGGTCTATTTTAAATGTCGTAAAATCCCAGGAAACGAATTTGTTTCCAAATTACCTGCCGCGGAGTTTGAACCAGGTAACGCTTGGGTTGTGAAGGGAGCTCACTAGCGCTTAAGCCACAGACGCCCACACTCATCTGTCGTTACTTCCTGTAATACAACTTTTGTTGGGTGGTATAAGACAGGAGCGGTGTGTGCCTGTGGAATTTAATGACCGCACGGCTAGTCGCCACGAAACTGTTCAGGTTAGGATTTGTTTATGCCCCAGACAGAAGAATCTCTTTGCCCTTACTGGGGATTGAACCCGGGTCTCCCGCATGGGAACCGCTCACTGATCCATTCCGTCAGACGTTCCACTATAACAACAAGGTCATACTTATTATGACAACAGGCAGCATGACAATTGAAGTATTGTCCGTAACTAAATCACTGGTCTGGCTCGAGTTACAAAACTGGACTCATGTGTGCCTTCTGAGTGATTCATTGAGTATGGTCCAAAAGGTGGAGGCTGGTTCGGTGCGCAGACAATAGACTGCATCTCTACAAGCGTCAATAATTAACAGAATTACATGCATCTTTGTTCCGAGGCCAGTGAGTGTCGATGGTAATGAGAGAACTGGATCTGCCACCATATCGGGTGGTCAGGCAATATATAGAGCTAACATTTTGAGCGCCCTCATAGAGTGTGGCCGCAAAGTGGATTTTTGCCTAAACTAATCCACGTCAACTGCTTGATTGCAAGAACATGGATTGAAGATTGGAGTGCTCAGAAAAGAATAGAACAACAGGCGTATGAATATACTCATTAATCAACATCGAACTGGTATGGTTAGTTACTGGAAGCTGTTGGAGATATTGCGAAGGAGATCGGAGCACCTGTAGATCTGTTCGAAGTGCAATGAAGATATTTCAAACTGAAACTGAAATAATTTGTCAGTTTTATTGTTACAGTAACTACTTTTATATAATAGTAATACTAATAATAATAATAATAATAAACCTCATGTAATCAACTATAACACCATATTGCATAGCCTAACGTATTTACCATCAAGGTGCGTATCCTTTATAGGACGTTGCTCTCTTTGCAGTGCATCTGAAATTCTCTCTGTCTCTAGCCAGTTCACCCACTTCGTCGATGGTCATATTCATGATTTCTTTAATATCTTGTAGCCATCTTCTTCTTGGTCTGCCTCTGCGTCCTGGGACCCTGCCCTTTAATATTGTTCTCTTCAGACCATCGTGACGCTTGATGTGACCAAAGTATGTAATTTTTATGTATAGTATGTTGTTTATCAGCCAATTCTCTTTAACATTTAGTTCTTTCAGGACATCAGTGCTCTTTCTTTTTCTGTCCATGGTATTCGTAGGATCTTTCTGTAGCATTTAGTTTCGAAGACTGGATTTTAGTTCTTGTTTTTTGTGAAATGGTCAATGATTCACAACCATAAGTATACACTGGAAAAATGCATGTTCTCAATATTTTTAATTTTAATATTTTTCTGTTGCTTTGCCACATGTTCTTTATTGTGTTTAACTTCTTAATTGCTATTGCCAATCTTCTTGAGATCTCTTTGGAGCAGTCGCCATTACTGTTAATTATTGAGCCCAAGTATTCGTAGCTCTTTACACATTGGAGTTCTTCATTGTTTATTTGGATGTTATGTGAGCCTTTTGTTTGCCAATTGACATTATTTTTGTTTTTGTGTATTCAAATATAGATGTTGGTCTTCACTATGTTTTTTTTTTGGTCGTCATGATTAGGTTTTGACCATTAGTCTAAACAATCTAAAGCCGAAGGATTTACTTCATGGCACCGGGTTTTTACTCCATGTTGCCTGGTCCCTCTTGCAAAATGGCACGCCACCCTCCAAGAGCATTGCACAAAGCACGAGCTCTCCAACTCCGGCAACATACTTTAGAAGACAAAAATGCACTCTTGAACAGAACGATTCTGTCCGTTTTCGAATCCATGATCTTCGGAACACAAGGCAACGTCTTAACCACTGACTCACATTTATCACAGTTACTTTACGTCGTTGTAAGATACAGGTTGTAATGTGCCCCATTGTTATTAGTTTTATGACTACGCCTCTGCAACGGGGACCCACGCCGGTGCTACGGAGTTCGTGCACTGTAGCTGAGATCTCCCTTTGTAAGAAAAAGATCAGAGCACACATGGCTACTCACCAAAGTGCAATGATATCGTCTATCAATGAATCAATCAATCACCTGTATTTTAGGAATAAAATGGACACGATACCTAATAATCATGTGTAAGGATACCATATTGTATCATTTCGTGATGGGAGGACAGCAATCCTTCAGTGCCTAATGGTGGTAAAATATGTTTCTTATTCCTACATAGACGGTTATAAATATGCGAGCAGACAGCCTACGTAAATCAAACCAACCATAACTTGTGTTGCTGCAAACAATGTTAAATAAAGTCAATCCTACAAACTCCTGTTGCTGCAAACAATGCTAAATAAAGTCAATCCTGCAAACTCCTGTCAATACAAACTTAATAACTGCTCTGACAAATATCTGACACATTGAGTCGACAAGGCCGAACTATAACTAATAGATAAGTGCCACTACAGAAATACACTAGCGAAACTTTTCACTCTGTGTTCAGGTGGTGGGGGGTTTGTGGTCTTCGTGACGAACTGGTTACGGGGTTTACCTTGCGTTCTGAAAGTCATGCGTTCCGCAGAGGTTTTTTTAAGGAGATCTCTTAGGGTTGTTACTGGAGCTACGGAATACGTGCTTTGTACAATACACTCAGCAGATGACGTTCCCATTTCTGTAGAAAGCTACTAGGTAAAATGGAGAAATCCGGTTCAGTAAAGCCAACCCTTAGTTTTCAGATCTTATTCTCACTCTGCTATGGAAGGAAATATAGGATACGCCGATGTCGATACACGTCAAGTGTTTTCACCAAAGACTCGACTATAGAGACCATGCTAATAATAGTTAAGTTTTACATTTAACACTGCCAAAATTTAATGCAGCAGAAGTATTATAAAATATTTTTTTTTAATTTTAAATGTCCAGCAGCATTTTCAGAACATGAGGTATGAATTGCCGGTCATTTTACATTTCTTGGCCTAGTAGTCAGGAAGTAGGAGGGCTAATTCCTTTCATCACGTGTGAAGAATCCACAACTATCGTGTGTTCAAGTAGATAGGCAAACGCGTATGCATTACGCTAATCCACCCCACGAGAAGCATGATAACATACTTCGTATCAGAATGCTAAAAGTCTGTATGTGACAGCCTGTCGTCTGGCTTTGCTATTATATTTGCTGTCTCGTTGCCAGATATACCACAGTTGGGTGGTTCCACTGTATTACTACTCTCGAAAATAGTTGGCATATTTGGTGTAGTGTTGTTTGCAGTTCCTTTAAGTTGATCTTTCTGATTTTTCTTAGAGAATGGATTACAGACAGAGTATCAGTCAAAAATACATTTACTTTACATAGACGAACACCTATATAAGGAAGCGAAAGACAGATAAAAATACTACATTTACTTTTACATAGACGAACACCTATATAAGGAAGCGAAAGACAGATAAAAATACTACATTTACTTTTACACAGACGAACACCTATATAAGGAAGCGAAAGACAGATAAAAATACTACATTTACTTTTACACAGACGAACACCTATATAAGGAAGCGAAGACAGATAAAATACTACATTTACTTTTACACAGACAACACCTATATAGGAAGCGAAAGACAGACAAAAATACTACATTTACTTTTACATAGACGAACACCTATATAAGGAAGCGAAAGACAGATAAAAATACTACATTTACTTTTACATAGACGAACACCTATATAAGGAAGCGAAAGACAGATAAATATGACTTACAAGAATAAATAGTTGAGAGATCATCCTGGTCAATAAAAAAATGATGACTATTATCAATACAATATAAACATTTTCTTCGAGGGCTGTCATATTCCGGCTACCAACTGATCACACCAGGCTAAAGTACCATCTGTTTAACAGGTGCAAGGCAGGCATTTCTGACATGCACATGTGGCACCAGCAAACAGACAGAGACACACATACAATGAACAGAGAAAACACAAATGGTCAACCCCCATGGCAGTCCAAGACAAACTATATGTAGATTACATAAAATCCGGTTGGCCCCTAACTACTTTAGAAGTATACATATCGTTGTCTAAAACACGTTGACAGAAGAAGAAGAAGACGACCAGAATGGATAACAAATACAAGTGTATTGCCGAGTATCATAACAGATAACAATATAACTGAAGGTAAAAGCAAGAAAATGGTGATAGATTGTACTAATCTTTAGCAAACATACACGTCCAGGTGTGTGGGCGATATTGTTGTTCTGCGAGAATCATGTCACATCTGTCTTCATTGGAGTCACCAATGTCACTGAATCAAAGCATCAGCTGTCAATACGAGTTAGCTTGCAATGTAGTTCAATGGCATCCTGCTCTCGATCCGTTCCGCTACAAAATAACATAGTTCTCCGCTTCCTATCTTTTTCTTTTATTTATTCACCCGAAACGAATTCAGACGAAGTCGTGGAGAATAATTTGGCAAATGTGACTGATTGTTTCGTGAAGGTGAGATTTCCTTAGAATCAGTGTCCCTCGTTATTTGCTTTGCTTCTGGAAATGTATCAAGTAATTGTGCAACCAGTCCTCACTGACAATCGAGAGAAAATTGACTGATGCTACAAATAAGAAAATGGAAGTATTTTGGACATATAAAAAGGCATTAAGGATTTGGGAAAATATTATTATTGAAGGATGCATATTGATAAAGAGTGGAAGATCATGGAGAAGATGGGCTCAGGATACAACTAATAATTTAAGCATGACGGCCACAAAGGCGGAACATCTGGTCTATGAGAGAGAGAAATTTCGAAGGACTGTTACCTTGGCAAAGTTCTGCTTTGGACAAACTTTTGGATAATGACGATGTCGTTTATCTACTCAGGTTCTCTTCGCATCTTCATTCTACCATAGGGGCTATTCTCAACCATTCCTTCTTAACTTTCAGTCTGAATTTGTAATTCTACTCACAACTTCCCTGCCTTTGCTGTTATATTTAAAGAAACGCACTTTCAGTTTGTGTTTTCTAGATCCAGATTTCTCTACCAATAATATACATGGACATGGGCGTCCACACACCTTAAGACAAGGTGGGCACTTGCACCCACCCCCCTGGAAAATGACTTTTTGATAAAACATTTTGATTGACTATTGCTAACTAGCTATTGTTTAAACATGTATAACAAATAATACAAAGGAGCCTGCAAAGAAAATCTGATCTGAATCTGGTCTCCATTTACACGTAGTAAACTACCAACTAAAAAAATTGTTGTTATTCATTTTGCCCCTTACCCACACCACCCTCCTGGAAAAATTGTTGTGGTCGCCCATGTACATGGACAGTGGCCACTGCCATGATCCCCCAAGACACCCCATCTAGATGTTGGAGCTAGAGGCGAAAACACTAGCACTAAATCAATAACTCTATAACAATTTTATAATTAGTTTGAAGAAACTGTTTAATTTTCTTAGTACAATGTAAGACTGACGAGTTCTGTAACGTACCCAGAATGACTAGATAAATGTACAATATCAACACTCGTAATGGCTTTAGTCAAAATAGTTTCAGATCAACGTAGACAGCTTGAACACTTCTTCGACATCCTGTGTCGATCTAAAATGAACTAATGTCACTAGTTAATTCTTGTAGCTTGTGTTTAATGTCTCTGTAATGTTATAGCGTTTAAGTTGTTAGTTTTCCTGTCTAGAATGTTCATTGTCTTGTTAAATAATCGCTTCCACACAGCGAGGCCACTGTCAAGTCTTTACTATAATTAAGGGATATTTTAAAAGAGTTGGAAGACAATTCTTATGGATCCAAGTATGGATTAACCCTTCCGATCCCTAATTTGTTCTAGCTCCGGACACATTCATATTGCAATACATAATGAATAAGCCGGCTTTGTGTAATCTTGACAAATACTGGGAACCAGTGTATCGGATCATAAGGACGAAGAGGTTAAAAGAGAGGCCTTGAAATAACGATTTTTTAAAAGCGATATGCGAAGTAAATCATGGAGATACATAAAGTAAAGAAACCCTTTCAATTCAAAATTAAAAGTAAAGACAGGATTGAAAACAAAAGATGAAAAGGAAGGCAACACTAAAAGTAGTAAGAGGAATCACAATGTACAAAATATACTGAAAACTGAGAAAGAGAAAAACCACGTAAAAGGTTAAATGATTTCAACAAGAACAACTTTTTAAAAATGAATATAAACTTACAAAGTGCATCATACAATGTGCACAAAATACCTTTACGTCTTCTCATAGCACCTCACTGCGGTACAATAGTGGAAGAGAAGAAGAAGAAAAAACACAATTTTTTTTTATTTCGAGTTCTCATTCATTTGATTTATCTATTTTATTTCTTCTGTCAAAAGAATTGTGAGCACTCTTTATCATAACATTTATACTCGCAAATATTTATTTGGTATCAAGATGATTGATTCAATATGGCTCTTTATACAAACCACTCAAACGTAGAGGAATATTCAGCTCGTTTACCGCAAAGGCACTTTGAGTCAAAAATGTCTTAGGAACTGGACAAAATAAAGCATATGGATCTCTGCCTAATAACAAAAAGGAGTCCCTGTGAGATCCACCAACGTGGAGTTTTTATCTTCGAACGATCTATATCCACCACTTGTTAAACCACTCGTTGTGATTTGTATGTGATCTGAACCTAAGAGCGATTGTACGTTGTGCCTGTTATGCGCTACAAGTAGGCCAGTACGTCCTATTTCTGCAGCGCTTTTATTTACTAGGTAGATTCCTAGGCCCTTACCTCAGTCGCCTTTTACGACATGCCTTTTAAGTCACAGCGTTATTATTCTTTGCTCCCTTGCAAGCCCCAGCAGCACATGGGTGAACCTGGAGTCAAAAGTACAAGCCTCACTACTTGACACAGGGAACAAGGGTACACACTCTTACTATTTTGAGAACCCAAAACAAGCAACAATTAACCTACACAATATTACATTTATGTGACCCTACATCCTGTACCCAATTCCCTTTTCTCTGAAAACCTCTTATACATGCAACCTTAATTAAAACCGAAATGAAAGTTAAACTTGTGGATCACTTCCAAGTTTGCATAGCTCGATGGAAGCTCTGGCAGAACAAGCAGGTGGGATAATTACAAATACTTAGATCAACAAATTGACGAAGCCATGTTATGCATAGCTCATTCCCGACATAGAAATCATTTGAGAAATCTTATTAGAAGTCCTGTATAAAATATACAGTATCCAAATGTGTTTCCCGAATATAACCGAATATTAAATTATGTTTATTTATTATTATTTAATTGTGTTTCATTCCAATATCTTACGTCCTTCTGTTATCATATTTTAACTGATTTCCTGGTCTATTCTCCTCAGTCTTATCTTAGTATTGTCAGTCTTTTCTTCATGCAACCTTTATCTAACCATTCTCCTTCTCGCATTTTTTCTGAAAGATCGATTGATTGAATGATTGATTGATCAATTGATTGATCGATTGATTGGCTGACTTCATTAAATAAGTATATGTGCTTGGATCTTTTTCTTGCATATGAATATCTCAGCAATATTAGCAATACTAACTGTAGACCCTAGTGCTACGACCTATTGTCTTAAATTGTTTTAGAACATAATAATAATAATAATAATTCCTCTTGTACCGTTATACGTTACATAGGGCCTGCAAGTAATTTCTCCATACCGCTCTATCCTGGGCAACTTCGCTCAATCTCCTCCATGGAACTGAGACCGATATTTTCTGCCTCTCTCAGCAAAGTTCGTTCAGGGTCTCCTTAGGTCGACCTCTCTTTCTTGAACCCTTTGCATCCCACTTCAATGCCTGCTTTGATATTCTTTGATCATTTCTCTCAAGGTGTGCCCAACATATCTCCATCTTCTCTTTCTTATAACAGTTGGCACTAGTGGTTGACCAGACATGTCTCTGATTTCATCACTTCTCCTGAATTCGTTCCATTTTATATTCATTATTTTTCGCAGACATCTATTTTCAAATGCATTTAACTTGCTTTCTATATCTTTAGTCATTTTCCAACTTTCGCTGGTATATGTTAGGATTGATACATTTGAATTGAAAATTCGTAATTTAGTTTTAATACTATATAACTTGCAGCTAGAAGCACTAAAACATAGAAGCAATTATAAAATTAGAACAACATAGAAACACTAAAACATATCACAAGTACTAATTTAACCTCATAATGATAGATAACTGTCCATTAATAGAAACTGACTTACGGTTATTCACGGGAACCTCACAATGGTAAACTGACTTACGGCTATTCACGGGAACCTCACAATGGTAAACTGACTTACGGTTATTCACGAGACAATGGTGGCTGTCTTAAATAGATTTTTACTGTTTTTAAAACTTTTCCGTAAGGAAATGACAATTGTCAAACATTACGCAAGATTATTATTTTAGAAATGGCCGCCGCTGTAACTAAAACAGTTACAGTAACCGAGACAGAAACAACCCAAACTGCTCATGAAGTGAGTGGACAATTTTTTGGGTCTCTACCTTACGTATCCTTGGGTATAATGTGGTCTGATGATAATTAGGCAACATTGATCATTCTCATTTTACTTAGAAAATATACAATTATGGTTTGCGGGATAATGATAATATGTTTATTGAACGATGCGATGTAAACGTGTTGAAGTTAAGTATATTCTTCAATTGCTGTTGTATAATTATTTTCTAAATCTCTGTTGGTGATTTTGAGTTAAATGAGCGTTACGTTACGTACGTAATGCAATGTTTGCAGTAAATGTGCGATATCAGCCTCTGTCGATCCAGCACATACATCCCCTTTCATTATGCACTTGTGTGTTCCGCGTAGCGTGTCTGACTGTTTTAATGATAGAACTCCTTATGTGTTAAACTTGGAAAGTCTATAAAGACATCACAGAGCAATTCTACATGTATGAGACTACATAGAACTACAACTCATCTCTCCTCCCAACGTGTGATTAATTGAGTTATTTCCCTTCTCATGTTCTTCCTCTTCTTGCGATCGACTGTTATGAATTCAAGTATAGTCAGGACGTCTGGTATGAAGTTTTCAGACTAAATTTTGCCTGAAGACCTGCTTTCCTTTTTATCAGTGTTCCCCGCCATACAGGAGAACCTTCTCTAACTTCAGAGGTAAACCTAATCTCTTTACGGGTTTCTGTGGCGTAGAGGCTTGCTGTTCGTCTTTCGTGCCAAAGGTACCAGGTTCGCTCCCTCGTGGAACCATCTAAATACTTTACCAAAGATCCCTGATCTCAGTGTAGGTGAGATAGATTTCCTAGTCGTGTCGGAGACCGACGATAAAATGTAGATCCCGTATTCAATTTGAGCACGTAAAAAAAACCTTGACAGTTCAAAATGGAGAAGAACAAGCTGGAAAGCCCCTTCCCTGCAAATTCATTAGAAAAGATTAAAAATAAAAATCTTCATCTTCAAAATAACATCGGGGCCCTCGCCGGTGCTACGGAGTTCGTGCACTGCAGCTGAGATCTTTATGTGTAAGAAAGAGTTCGGAGCACACATAGTTACTCACCGAAGTGGAATGATGATGGTCCTATCCATCAATCAAGCATCTAATTCCTGCCTATGTGTAAAACTATCAACGAACATCAGCAACAGGTACTACGTGTAATCAACACTCGTAACGTATATAAAAGTATACTATTGACAGTGAGTTAGATTAACTTCTCTCGGCAGATCTACATTGGACGTTTTAGCAGGTACTACGTGTATATATCAAGTATACTATTGACAGTGAGTTAGATTAACTTCTCTCGGCAGATCTACATTGGACGTTTTAGCAGTCATGTGGTTCTGTAAAATATTTGTGTGTGATATGTGTCGTTACTGACTGTAGCACCGCTATTTAGGAGAGGAGGGAGGGTTCGTAGGACAGGTGAGGCAAGAGCCTGGGGAATTTAATGGCCACATAGCTAGTGCAGTCGCCGCACAGTCGCCGCGAAGCTGTTCGGGTTTGGATTTCTATTTTATGCGCACGACAGAAAAAAATCCTTGATGTTACCGTGGATTGAACACCGGTCTTCCGTGCGGGGGCCGTGCTCTAATCCATTTGACCAGACGCTCCTCCCATCATCGTAGACTATTTAATTGTTTTTGTTTGTAAAAGTTGTATCAAAAAATGACATGACAGTAGAGACTAAATATTAACAATAGATTTATTCTTGTTTTAACAGTGCATGAAATGTGGACAAGATGGGCTTGGTCAGTGCGTTGGTTCCAACATTTGCTGCGGTCCAAATATTGGATGTCTTATGGGCACCAAGGAGACGGAAGTCTGTCAACAAGAGAACCAAAGTCTATCACCATGTTTCGTCGTTGGTGATGTCTGTGGTGCGCACGATTCTGGGAACTGTGTCGCCGATGGTTATTGCTGTGATTCAGGTAAAATATATTAGCTGTAACTGATCAATTTATATTCTCATGCAGTGTCGGCTCGTCATTAAGGGCCAGTGGGGCCGGCCCCACCAAAAATAATGTATAATGTGTATTTATTATTTTATAAATTAAAATATAGCAACCAAAAACCATGATTTATCCGGAAAAAATGTCTTGCTCCACCAACAAAACTGAGCACGAGCCGCCACTGTTCTCGTGTGACCATTTCATGTATCTCTATAACCCTTTCCCTATACTATCAGCATCCCAAGTGGACGCTGAAGGAAAACGACATAAGAAAACTAGTCACGACAGAGATGTCGTGTCTATACAAGTGCTGAAAGTATCAAGACAACGCCCATTTAGGCATACAAAATAAATTTTAAAAACTGTCGTTACTTACTGTTTGTAATACTGCTTTTTTGGGCGGTGTAGGACAGGATGGTGGCGTCTGTGGCCTAGGGGATAGTGACTCGGTCTATTAACCCCGACGTTCTGAGTTCGAATCACGCTGTGGACAGTTTGGTTGTAAATTGTTTCGAGTGGATTCTTACAACAGGACGAAGGGGCACGACCTCTTCAGAAAGCAATGGCAAACTACTGAACGTAATAATGCCTAAAAATTCACAAACAACGTTAAAAAGCTGGGGTTGATTAGCAAAGTCCTGTAAAAGATATGCATTTAACTTTTTTTCTACGCTCTAATCCATTAAACCAGACGCTCACTACAAATGAATGAATGAAATGAATGAATGAAATGAATGAATGAAATGAATGAATGAAATGAATGAATGAAATGAATGAATGAAATGAATGAATGAAATGAATGAATGAAATGAATGAATGATTGAATGATGAATAAATCAATGAATGATTGAATGAATGAATGAATGAAATGATTGAATGAATGAATGATTGAATGAATGAATGATTGAATGATGAATAAATCAATGAATGATTGAATGAATGAATGAATGATTGAATGAATGAAATGAATGAATGCAATGAATGATTGAATGAATGAATGAAATGAATGAATGAATGAAATGAACAAACTAAAATGAATTAAACAATATAAACTTTAGGTCATAGTCTATCCTGGTTTTATCATTTCTAACGGTTTTTATTTCTTTTTCTCCTTTTTGATGGTTCTGATAAACCCAAATTAAGCACGCTTTGTAATATGTGTGGTTTGCGCATAGATTATGATTACGTTGAGCCCATGTTCTAGGCACATACAACATGTAGGATATGCACATACAGCATGTAGGATATGCACATACAACATGTAGGATATGCACATACAGCATGTAGGATATGCACATACAGCATGTAGGATATGCACATACAGCATGTAGGATATGCACATACAGCATGTAGGATATGCACATACAAATCTCGGCATAAAGTCATGTTTAAGGTTGTCTGACCTGACAGTTGCATACGTTTCCCGCTCTCTTTCTTTCTTTCCCGAACTGATTGTTGTCCTCCTTTTATTGATTACTTCTCAGCCATTCATTGCGGCTTGTAAATGATTTGAGCCAAAGAGCATGTTAATACTTTTTTACTTCTTCTGACTCGTTGAAGTCGTTCCAGTTAAGGAACTTTGCAACCGTTTTGGAACATGTATCATTTTTTGTGTCGCCCTAAAGAGATTTGTGGTTTTCACTCTGTATTTTTCTATTAAAGAAGGGAAACGTTGGATCCAGGGCAGATATATTTTTTATCAGCCGTACTGACAGGACCAGTCAATAGACTGTTTTGTTACGTTTCACTATTTGTAATTACCAGGCAGCAGTACAGGAACATTAGCCATTAACAGTTTTTCCGGGATCGGGTAATTCTGGCTCGGCCAACGGTGACTTACATGCTTGTGCGCCGGTTATCGACCTCTAGATGTCGTCCAAGAGACTTGTATAAGTTCAGCAACTCTGATATATTGATTGTCAATTGCGCGTACAAGTCTCATGCCACCCTTAAATTCCTACTCGCTTTGCTAGGCTACAGTGCAAAAATATGTTTTCAAAACCACCACGTAGAAGTCGAGAACGGTCTTAATCAGTCCTGCTCATTGACCCTGACGCTGCCTTGTCAACTTATTTTATTGCTCGTATGGCCCCCATTTCTAGAATTTGAAAAGATACAAATTGTATGATACCTTCAACCATACAAAATGTCAGGTTTGTAAACCGTGTAATGCAATTTTGAACTGGACCAGATTATGGGTAGGACAGGTTGATTACGCATTAGAATATTAGAATATGCAAATTTGTTGTGAAATGTTGCGTGGTGCAAATAATCAACAATATTTTTCTTTTCTTTCTCAGAGTCATGTGCCTCAAATGACAGATGCAGACTAAGTTATAGCATCGCTCCTCAGAACCAGAGAACAAACACGCGCAATGACATCCTAAAGATGATACAGAAATTGCTTCAATCAGGAGATTACGATTAAACGAATGATCGAACTGTTGTATAATGTCAATAAAATACGTATACACTTGTTTGGTGCAGTTGACTAAATTATCCTTGTTGTTTTTGGTTTTTTATATATTTTTGTTTTTGTTAATATATATTTAAGTTGTATTTTGTCGATTTATCTTACATCATCATGAAATAGCTTGACCACGGCAAAACTTTGCTACTCTAACAGTCCTTTGGAATTTCTCTTTCTCTCTCATAGGTCAGACGTCCCGGATCTACCGTCGTCATGCTCAAATCATCAGTTACACCCTGAATCCATCTTCTCTGATGTCTTCCTCTTCTCCTCCTTACCGGAATGGCTCCCTCAATAACTGTATTCAAACTCTTTGTGTCTCTTTATAAGTCCAAAATACATAAATTGTCTCATTTGTTTTTTGCAGCTTCAGTCAGTTTTCTTTGATTTTATGTTATTTCTGGAGAAATCAATTTGTTCTTTTCTCTGTCCAAGATATACGGAGGACTCTTGTAACATTATATTTAAAAGCTATATATGTTTTTTCAATGAAATTTATGTTGAAAATGAAAATCTTGGCATATCCTTTACAGTACGTAGCCATCAACCACAGTAACCGAGTCAAGTCGTTGATTTTCTAGGCACCACTTATACGTTCCGTAGTTTGCCATTGCTTTCTGAACGGTGAGGTCTATTTTTATCTTTTGTAAAAATCCCACGGAAACGAATTTGTTTCCAAACTTGTAGACCGTGGGGTTTGAACCAGGTACGCTTGGGTTTGGGATCGAGCTCATTACCGCTTGAGCTACATTCACGAAATTTATGTTACGTGTGACTAATATAATTTAATAAATGTATTCATCTTCTGTAAAAGACTGATTTCTTCTTCTTCTGCTATCATTATTGCTTGTATTGCTGGTCAGTTCTGGACCACTGAGAACGTGTTTGATTATGTCGTCTCATCCACTGGGTCTTAGAACATGTTGGGATACTCAAATGGTTAGAAAACCCGTTTCGCAAACATGGGCGTCCTCCAGATTCCAACACAATTGAGTCGATCAAGCTGAAAATGTATATCTAGTTCACCGAGTTAAAAGTTAATTGCATATCCTTTACAGGACTTTGCTAATCAACTCCCAGCTTTTTAACGCTGTTTGTGATTTTTCTAGGCATTATTACATTCAGTAGTTTGCCATTGCTTTCTGAACGGGTGGTGCCATCGTCCTTTTGTAAAATCCACGCGAAACAATTTGCAACCAAATTGTCCGCAGCGTGATTCGAACTCAGAACGTCGGGGTTAATAGACCGAGCCACTATCCCCTAAGTCACAGACGCCACCGCTCATCGAGTTACTGAAGAGAATATAGCTTGGAAGGGAACTATAATAGTTACCTCACTTCCATATTCTATGAACTAGTTATGTGAAACCTAGAAACAGTTTATAATTTAGAAGCAGGCTACTTTGTGCCGATCTGTTTTTCTCTTCTTTATTTGACTATTTGTGTCATCGTTCATTTTTTCCATTTTTTCTTTTTGATCATGATATCGTTTTCGATAAAATGCACATGTTTGTTCATTGTCGTCGACATTTTTTGTGTACACGTCATTGCTGATTAATTAGTGTCACATTTCGATGACACGTCGTCCGTATCGACTGTCACGTCACGAGATGTAGTTTGATCAAATCACAATATGAATTCCTTTCTGTTATGTTTTTGGACCATATCTTCCGTTGAACTTCATAGTTCAGATTATTGTAAAAATGTTGTCGTTTTTAGCTTCGTACTCGCCCCCGTTTGCTCAGTGTGTTCGTAGAGCGTTGGACGACAGGTGACAAGCTTCCTGTGAGTGCGGTTAAATTCCGCGGGCTGGCAGAAAAGCCACAGGTTCTCCAGATTTACGGTGTTTGTGGCACCGAACCGAAGGGTTACGATGTCCATGACACCGAGCCTAAGAACTAAAAAGCTCAAGTGGTTCTGGGTCGGGTAAAAGAAAAAATCTTCGTGCTCGTCAGATTTATCCTATTTTACCAGAAGGTATAGTGTCCACTACTTTTGAGTATTACTGTTTACACTTTTTTTCGTGATATTTGTTTAAACATTTACGAGCCTTCAGTTCATAATTGCTTTGTATCGTTCGCCCACTATAAATGCGGGCGTAGCAGTGGCACGTCTGACTGATTTTTGCGAGTAGGCTTGATTTTTTTTTTAATCACTAGTGTCACTCGCCATTCAGGAGAGTCTTACTTCGACTTCAGAGGTGCTTCTAACTTAGATCCCCAAATAAAGGATCAGGGATATATGTTGTCTAAGCGCGTGCAATGGACACACTGATATTTTTTGGCCCAATCTGGACTTCAACCCCAAAACTTCCACGACATATGGTTACTATTGCAGAGTGTTATCAGCTTAGCTATTGACAGCCCCAGGCTCATTACTAACTTTTGCCCTTGTAGATTCCTGAACCCCAACTTTAGGGAAAACATGGAACAATTGCTAAGACCTCTGTCAGCACAGCAGTTAGTGTACTTAATTCGTAGATGGGTTATCTCAATCGATCCTCATTTTGAATATAATGTTTCCCACCGCAGTCAGCAATCATGTCGACCCAGCCTCGATTTGATTCCACAGAAACACTGACAAGTGAAGAGTCAACAGAGGGAGGTTGATATATCGAAATAGGGGAAGACTGCAGTAAAACTTGGTAAATAGTGAAACACGTACAAACAAAGTACTATAGTTTTACAAAATACATAAACAGTGACGATAAACAGCAACGTTTCGACCAACAAGGCCTTTATCAAGCAAACGAACAAACAGGAGTGACAAATTAAAATGAAACACAAATGGACGACCAAATACCAACGTATCTAAGGAAAATCTGGAATAAAAACGAATAACGAAATAAATGTAACACAAAAACACACATAAAAACTAGAAATAGAAAAGAAACAATGAAACATCTAGTAAATATATAACTTGAATACATGCAACATATACCCATATAGATTATAAAGCATGGGAAGAGAAAGTACTAAGAAGCATAAGAATGTAATACATGCAACATATACCCATAGAGATTACAAAGCATGGGAAGAGAAAGTACTAAGAAGCATAAGAATGTAATACGTTGAGCCCGCGTGGTCGCAAGGTACCATACAAAGAAATCAACCGATTCTCCAAAGAACGATTTGTAATTCAATCTCGGAAAACACCGAAGCAATCTTTACGGAAAATTGTTATACTATAAAACATAATTTAGAGGCGTATCACAATAAAGGGAAGAATAAGCGTAATGCATAAGTGTTCGCCAATTGACACGGAAATAAGTTCGTTGTGGTTAAATCTCACACTCGACCTTCAACATCTGAGGAAAGGAATTGACCATCCTACCCTTGGACAATTGTGGGTAGAATTGTGAAGTGAAAGACATTTCATACCTAAAAGTCTGAAAAAGCTATGGGAAATTTTATTTATTTTATCTGCAATGTTATGTTATTTATGGAATCTTCAATTTGTGATGACACAACACCGTAATACTTCTTCTTCTTCTTATTCCTCTGCTTCGCTTCTCGTGGAGCATAGGTTCCTAATAGCTGCCCTCCACTTTTCTTAGTGTGTGGCCATTTTCTCAATGACTTCCTATATTATCCGGCATCCTCTTGTTTCTGTCAGCGATTCGTTTTGCGGGTTTGGCTGATACGAGTCATCTTTCCTAAGCGGGGAAACCCCTAGTTAGTCCGAAACTGGAATTATTAGTGTTGAACAACTTTTTTAAGTTTGTGCAACCACGCAAATTTTTATATTTACTGTAAATTTGCCTATCGCACAACAACCCCCTCCACCACCACTCTCCACAAGTGGCAAAAATACCTTAGCTTAAATAGCTCTTGACTGAACAGCAGATTGTAAAAGAAGAGTTCAACGACAAAGGAAAAGATCAAGAACGAAGAAGATATAGAAAGAATGTTGAAAAAGAGATACAATTTTTGCGAGTCACCTAGATGGAAACGATTTTTATTCGATTACATCCCTTTGAACCAGAAAATTCGTATTAAATACATCTTGCACACAGTATCTTGCACACAAGTATCTTGCACACACGTATCTTGCACACAAGTATCTTGCACACAAGTATCTTGCACACAAGTATCTTGCACACACGTATCTTGCACACAAGTATCTTGCACACAAGTATCTTGCATACACGTATCTTGCACACACGTATCTTGCACACAAGTGAATTCTCGCCCAAATACTCAATTTAAGTCTGTCATGTGTTTATGTTCAGCGTATCTCTCTCTCTCTAGTCTGTGACGCCCCTGGCGCCTAGGTCAGCAACAAATGTACACCATTCCTACCTATTGTTTCCGTCCTTTGTATTGTGTTCCAGCTATGATTCATTTCTTTTAGTTCTTATTCTACTGTTCTCCTCTTGGTCGTTTTGGGTCTTTTGTGTATTAGTTTATCATATGGTGTACATTACAGTGCAGTTTTCGTGATGGAATTAGTCTTCACGCGTATTATATGTCCGATCATCATCAGTGTCGCCCGAGTGGTTACCGGGGCCCACATTTTGGGTGTAAAGAATAGAACCACTGTTACCTGCCACGCATGTCGTAAGAGGCGACTAAGGAGGTTTGGCTTAAATCGGATACATGTGTCCTAAACGTGTAGAAGTCTATGCGTTTAGGGGCCTAACAAACCAATGTGCGATGTATACACGTTCTTGGCAAAAATCAAACATATCACAAAGAGTGATAAAAATTGGTCGTAAAGAACGAACGCAAAGAAGAAGAAAAAGATCATCAGCTTCTCTTCTGTGTGATGGTGCTCATATTTTCTTGTTAACACTGTGTACGCAGTTCTTGGTTAGAGATACTCGTAGTATTTGGCTAGAACGCATGTAAGACCTTTCACATACAAGTTTATGCCCAGCGTGTTAGTATATAACTAATACAAGATGTGATCGTACGTTGAAAGAGAATGCTTCTGTTTAATTCTATACTGTAAAACCTCAGCAACAGAAGTCCGACTAGTTCACGTGCTTGTGAAATTTAATGGTCCTCATGGATAGTGCAGTCGTTGCGAAACCGTCCAGAATAGGATTCTCCTTTATTCCCACGACAGAAAACAAAACTCCTTCGTCCAGGTCTTCCACATGGAAACCGCGCTTTAATCCAATTAACCAGGAGCTCCACTATCTATTTGAAAAAATAAGTGTAAAACGAGGGAATACATGACTATATGAATTCGTAATTCTGAAAAATATGAGCCGCTTGCTAAATGAGATTCAAAATACCAGCACGCATAGAATCACAATACCAAATACTTCTTCTTTTCGATCAGTTTCTTATGCTCAGTCTAATCTATGAAATGGGTTGCCTCTATGAAGCTGTACGTCAGTTGGAGTTCCTTGTGGGTTCCCTATAGCTTGCCTTATAAGCTTCGTTCATGAGTTCATGTTTCGTTTCGTTGGTATATATATGATAGGCAGTACAGCAAAGTGTGCTCTGAAATCTGTATTGTAGTCTAACATGCACACTGCGCAGTCTGAGCAGGCTTTCTATGTGCACAAAAAGTGTACAGTTAAATACAAAATATCAGTTAGTCTTCAGTAATAAAAACAACATACAGAAAATAGCACACAGAAAACAAACATATTTAGTAGGGGTGAAGAACAGATTAAATTGATTTTATTTATTGATGGATGCATGAAAAGCATTGTGTTATTTAAAAAACATAAATTCACTTATATAAATATATAGAGGTAGTGGAGCGATCTCAGTCTATGAAATACCTGGGGTTGCGTTTTGATCGTAGTCTAGCTTTTACGGAACACATAGCTCATGTGATAATGAAGGCGAGGAAAGGTTTGCTGGCGATGAGGGTAATGGCTGCGGCGGATTGTGAACAGCGCCATCTTTGTATTTTATACCAGGGTCTGGTCCTTTCTGTGCTTGAGTATGCGCTGGCGATCCTGACTCTCAGTCATAGTCAGATAGAACGACTGGAAAGAATACAGAACGAGGCGATGCGCATTATCTTGGTTGCACTAAAGACACGTCGTGCAGGGCGATGCGCTATCTCCTTTACTATCCTACTATGGAGTATAGAATACTGATGAGCCGTGCACGAGCATACCTTCGAGTCAATGCTGACACACAACATCCTCTGCACTTGGAAATAAAGAGACAAAAGGAAATAGGTTAAAAGAGGAAAATCTTGGATGGGTCAGGCCGAGGACTGTATTGAACAGGTGTGTACACTTGAAGACATTGATCCCGGTGAAGAATGGATACCAGTGCCAAGAGCATTCGCTACATCCTTTTCTGTATGCATCGAACTTGATAAAGAATGCAGGCAACACAACCCACTTGTCGTGGAGGCAGAGGTTCAGGCATTAATTTCTGAGAACGCATCTGAGCATGATGTAATCATTTATACGGATGGTTCGGTGATTCGACATGTGCGGAGCTCGTGGGCTTTCACTGCTCAGGTCGGAGGTGATGTTGTGAAGGAAGACAGTGGTGGTTTTGCCGTGACTACAAGCAGTCTCACTATGGAAATCATGGCGGTTACCAAAGCGATGATTTGGCTAGAATCACAGACTTTTATCCATGCATGTTTTCTCAGTGACTCAATGAGTATGCTCAGGAAGATTGAAACAGGATGGGCTAGGAGACATTGGATAGAATCGCTGGGGAGGTCTAAGCTGACAAAGATCAGTTTTATTTTGTGCCAGGGCATGCAGGTGTAAGGGGAATGAACGTGCGGATAGGCTTGCAGGTATGGCTGCTGTCCAAAGCGGACGAGCAATGGACCAGGCTGATATTATAAATTCCTTAAGGGAGAGAGGGCGTGTACATGATTCACGTAATAGCGGTGCATCCACAACACTAACCAGACTGCAAGAACTCAAAGTTAAGTGTGGTGTAGCTCGACAAGAACGCTATGCTGGCAGACAAAGAAGAATTGTAAACCAACAAAGAACCGGTGTCGTTGGTCGCCACACGCTGATGGACATACTGAGGAGAGATCGGAGCACTTATGGACTAATTTGTTCGACGTGCAGTGATGGTGATCCGACGACTAAACTAAACTAAACTAAAATATAAATATATAAACACTTTCTTATATGGGATTTCAACGTATACGTGGGGAAATAACAACAGTGGTCAAGAAAACATAATGAACAAACAAGAAGTAGATAATAAGTTAAATAACAAAGGAAGGTTTACGCGAATTTATTGAAATAAATTATTTGATTGATTGATTAATAGGACTATCATCATTGCACTTCGGTGAGTAACCATGTATGTTCCGATCTCTTTCTTACATAGGAAGATCTCAGAGGCAGTGTACGAACTTAGTAGCACCGGCGAGGGACAACGATGTAATTTAGAAGATGGTGAAAATATATTGTAGAAATGTTATTTTTGTCATGTTTGTAATGAATTTTGCCAGGGCAGCGACTTACCAGCCTGCTCTTCTCGATTTTAAATTGCCGATGGTTATGTTAAGTGTTCAACTTGAACATGGGACTTGCGTTTTATCGCTTGTCACCGATAGGACTAGGAACTCGATCTCAGCTACACTGAGATCAAGGATCTCCCCCAAAATATCCTGATGGCTCCACGAGGGAGCAAACCGAGTAACTTTGGAACGAAAGACAAGTAGCTAACCTCTACACCACTGAGAATAAGATTATATGATTATTTGTGAGACACTTTTTCTACCCAGAGAAGAATAAGATTATATGATTATTTGTGAGACACTTTTTCTACCCAGAGAAGAATAAGATTATATGATTATTTGTGAGACACTTTTTCTACCCAGAGAAGAATAAGATTATATGATTATTTGTGAGACACTTTTTCTACCCAGAGAATACGTATTACACTATATATTTGTTTTAAGGACAACTGCATATAATATGTACAAAATAGATATCTCCTGATGTTTCCACAGAAAACCGAATTGATATGTCGCCCGTATAGTGTCAGGGTCCGCATGGGAAGCAAAGAATAGTACCACTGCCACCTACAAGGCATGTCGTAAGAGGCGACTGATGTAGGACCTAGGAAGCTACCCTAGTAAATAAAAAGCATCGCAGAAATAGGATGCGATGGCCTACTTGTAGGCACATAACTGACACAACGTAAATCGCTCTTAGGCTACGATCACGTACAAATCACACAGAGTGGTTAACCGTCGATATTGAGCGTTCGAAGAAGAAGAATCGATATTGTAATAAATAGAAAGTGGATACATACATTGCAATATTTTAGAATAAGAATATTGCCAAATGTTAGAAATAATAACAATTTAGTTATAGAGAAAATTGTACTGAAACTGAGAAAGTCTAGATGAACAACGGCAACAACGATTTTACGTCACAAAACAGGCAAATCCAGAAACAAAACAAAAGTTTACACTGGCTTTCAAAAAACGATTTTATTTTAGTACAACAAGAGACAAAAGTGTCAATATACAAATTCAATGACACTGTCGTATTGGCTTGGGGAAAACGTAATAAGAAACAGAAAATTGAAAAAAAGGAAAGAATAGATTCTTAAAGCAGCATAGGGAAAAAAGAGCTAAGTAATGAGACAATGAAAAGACTACTCAGAAAGAAATCACTTAGATTTAAGGAGAAAATTGTAGCAGAATATCCTGAAAACGACAAAGCACAAACTCCGTAGCTCCAGTAACAATCCTTATTATCTCATGAAATAATTTCACATGTGACTCGGTCCGGATTCGTACCCATAACTTTCAGAGCTACCCGGCAAAAGTCTTAACCACTTCGCCATAAATAAGATCATCAGCAATGACTCATCCTACTCTTACAATGAGAAGCGTCGGAACAGCATCCACACGTGATGCCTTGGAAAATGTCATAACATTAGGTGGCAACATAAGATCTCCAACAATTGATTGCTGAGAAGAACAAGTATTGCAACAATATTCTCCATGCTCAGTCTTCGTAGACCGAGGTAGCTAAAACATTCAGGTAATGAAGGGTGGTAGAATGCCAAAACACCACATCAATGAGGAATTACAGACGGGCATGAGTTCTTGTTAAGCTAAACACATTGAATCAAAGGTCCCAGCAACTAGGGCTGAACATTCATAAGGGAAAGACAAAGATATTGAGAATTAACCAAGCAAACGACAACTCGATCTCCTGGAAATCCACTTCAAGAGGTAGAATCATACACATATTTTGGGCAGCAACGTAGACAAAGAGGGTGGAACAGATGGAGATGTTAAAATAAGAATACAGAAGGCAAGAGGAGCTTTCATTGCACTGGGAAACATTTGGAAGTCCAAAGAAATCAAATCTAGAACAAAAATTCGGATATTTAACTCTCAATGTTAAAGCAGTTCTACTGTATGGGTCAGAAACATGGAGAACAACTAAAACAATAGCGCATAAATTGCAAACATTCATCAACTGGTGTCTGCGCAGAATAGCGGGAATAAGATGGTATGATAGGGTCACAAATGAGGAACTTATGGAGAGAACAAGACAGATTCCAGTGAACGAACAGGTTAAAAAAGACGCTGGTGCTGGATAGGACACACTTTGCGAAAACCGGAGGAAATATAACAAGAAGGGTCCTTGCCTGGAACCCACAGGGACAGCGAAAGAAGGCGAGGCCGAGAAATACATGGAGACGAGATTTGGAGGCGGAGATCAATAATATAAAGAAGAGCTGGAGGAGCTATGCCCAACCCGGGTAAAAGACACAAGAGAGAGAGAGAGAGAGAGAGAGAGAGAGAGATGAGTTCTTGTTGCTGTCCTCTCGATATAAGTATATGTGCAAGATTGAGCGAGTTACCCTGGACAGAGCGGTATTGAGAAATTGTTTGCAGGTCAGATGTAACATATAATGGTACGAGAGAAATATATGTATATACGAGGATATGTATGATACAGGAATTAAAGTTTTCCAGGACGCAGAAAGATATGGATCGCAATGCATGAAGAGAGAGATCAGGGTTGGAATTCGAAAAAAAAGTAGAAACTTATTTCTGAGAGTTTAACGCATGAAGAGAAACATCATGTTACTAGGTACCAACAGTGTCCAATGAAATTTCATGTATATATATATGGAACTGCAGTAAAACTATTTGATTGGCAAAACACGTAATTACAAAGTACTGTAGTTTTACAAATTACAAAAACAATGACAAAATACAGCAACGTTTCGACCAACAAGGCCTTTATCAAGCAAACGAATAAACAGGAGTGACAAATTAAAATGAAACACAAATGGACGACCAAATACAAACGTATCTAAGGAAAATCTGGAATAAAAAGGAATAATGAAATAAATGTAACACAAAAAACACACATAAAAACTAGAAATAGAAAGGAAAAGAAACAATGAAACATCTAGTAAATATATAACTTGAATACATGCAACATATACCCATATAGATTACAAAGCATGGGAAGAGAAAGTACTAAGAAGCATAAGAATGTAATACGTTGAGCCGCGTGGTCGCAAGGTACCATACAAAGAAATCAACCGATTCTCCAGAGCAAATCGACTGCGATCATCCAAACTTTGTGGAACACTTTTCTCTACACACACTGATCTTAATAGTCACATGCGTCATTGCTATATATTGTAGTGTGTTGTCTTTAGTGGAAAACTTAGTCCCTATCGTCTGTAAAGACAGAAAGGTGCCAGACTATCATGAGAGTAACACTAAAATAACTGAAACATCAACAGATTAACAAGACAGACAAACGATGCAGACACGTATTTTTATGTAACCAACCTTTCACTAAATTTGTTATATTTTATCTATTCTCTAATCATGTTTTGTTTTTCAGCATCAGGTCGGAAAAGGAGACTCATAAAGCGAGCTTCTTTATGCGACTTGTCTTTCTTTCTTTTCTCCAGTCCTGATTTCCCTCACAGCTTCAGGGTAAGAAAAGATTTCTAGAACGGGCTTTTGTGTGCACTTCATAAGCAGTGTCTTTCGTCGCCTTTGTTATCTCTGAGGTCCACCTTATATCTACATTTTATATTTACAATACAATATTTGTCGATTGATTAAGTGTCATTTCTATATCGAACATCGGCTGAAATAAATCTCCAACATTTATAGTCTCTAGACGGGGTGTCCCTTGCCGGGGTGTCGCTTTGTCGTGTCGTTGTCGGGGTGTCGCTTGTCGGGGTGTCCCTTGCTGGGGTGTCCCTTGCCGGGCTTGTGCAAGATTGCGTTAGAAATAATTGAAAGTTTATCACAGTTAACTGTCTGTATCGTTCATGTCTACATCCATTGTTGCTGAATAAGAAAATCCTATACTATTTGTCGCTAGTTCTCTTCTTTCATGCAAATTGAAAAGTTCGTTAGAATAGAGGTCTAGTTTGTTGCATGTTTTTCTTTGATGGAAATTGAAAAACTGGTTAGAATGAGGTCTAGTTTTGTTGCATGTTTATTCTTTGATGGAAATTAAAAAACTGGTTAGAATCAAGGTCTAGTTTCTTGAATTAAAACTGTTAGTTCTTTGATGGAAATTGAAAAACTGGTTAGAATCGAGGGTCTAGTTTCGTTGCATGCTTTTTCTTTGTGGAAATTGAAAAATTGGTTAGAATCGAGGTCTAGTTTCTTGATGCATTCTTCTTTGATGGAAATTGAAAAACTGGTTAGAATCGAGGTCTAGTTTCGTTGCATGCATTCTTCTTTGATGGAAATTGAAAAACTGGTTAGAATCGAGGTCTAGTTTCGTTGCATGCATTCTTCTTTGATGGAAATTGAAAAACTGGTTAGAATCGAGTTCTATTTCGTTGCATGCATTCTTCTTTGATGGAAATTGAAAAACTGGTTAGAATCGAGGTCTAGTTTCGTTGTATGTTTTCTTCTTTGGTGGAAATTGAAAAACTGGTTAGAATCAAGGTCTAGTTTCGTTGCATGCTTTATTCTTTGATACAAATTGAAAAACTGGTTAGAATCGAGGTTTTTGTTTCCTTCTGAAGATTTTCTCTTTACTAAAAACTGGAAAACTGGTTAGAATTGAGAATATCTATTTTGGGTGCATGCTTTCTTCTTGTTGCTGGAAATAATAAAACTGGTTACAAATTGGCGACTTGACGTTTAGGGCAGCTCATATTTCCCCAGTCCCATTCAGCAAGATAAACGTTAGCTAAAAGCATATGTGACATAGTTCTTTAGCAGTAGCACCGATAACGACTTCGAATCTTCTCTAAATTCGAAATTCCAGATACGAATTTTCCACAAGGCATTAACTGCTCCGGAAAATAATATCCGGTGTGTAAATTCAGCATGTTAAACCTGTTCTGCGCCCAGAAGATGATCCTCACTTAATGGTGTTTGACGATGGCAGTATGCGTAGGAAACAGATATCACAAACAATGTGTGTCTTTAATTCTTTAGGCGACACTAATTTGTCCATATATCTTTTCTTCTTTGCGTTCGGTTTCGTATGCTCGTCTAAACCATGAGATGGGTTACCTTGTACGGAAATTGTTTATCATCGGAAACGGTTCCAACCTCTCTCACGTAAGATGCCTCTAGGTTTATCTCCGGGATTTCTGGGTCGTACACCATTAGTAAAGGATTCAACTTCGCTCTTCCAATCTGGAAACCCAGCATTTCTATCGTAATATCTATCATTATCGCTGTCAGAATCACTGTCGCGATATCTTCGGCGACGATGTTTACGACGTTTTTCATGAGTTGCAAAAATATGGAATTCACCATTTTCCAGTTTGATTTTAACTTCTGTGTATGGATGTGCACCATAAGTTCTTAATAGTTCTGTTTTGAGAAATTCTGGCATTCCTCTGAATTCTCCTTCGGAGTCTCGAACGTCGATACTCATGACTCGTCCATATTCCAACTCGCATGTGATGTTGAACCCAGAACTCATCATTCCATAACTGGGATAAGGGGCACTTACACCTACTGGTGGCGGAGCGTTGACATAGCCGGAAACAGGATT
The DNA here is from genome assembly GCA_020796225.1 of Arion vulgaris. Lineage (NCBI taxonomy): Eukaryota > Metazoa > Mollusca > Gastropoda > Stylommatophora > Arionidae > Arion > Arion vulgaris. The sequence goes on along the minus strand of CM036753.1, from coordinate 65,152,580 downwards.
GATAACACCTGGGTACAGATGTTGAGGGTTGTATACAGGAGCTGGGAATATTATCTCTCCATTGGGTCCGTAAAAATATTGACGTCCTTGTAGGTTGTAGAAGGGACCAGGAGGCGCTGATTGATGTTTTCTATATGGTCCTGAAAGCATTAAGTCTTGTGGTAATCCACCTGTCATGTAGGAAGTTGGCTGTGTGTTATAAAAACTGGGCCCTTGCATCGGATTGTAAGCAGATGGGTAAGAGGTGTTGCCTACAGAGGGCATAACTGGCACTTGCAGTGAAGGAACTTCGACTGAACCATGGCTGGAGACCTGCATAGCTGGTACCTCCAGAAGAGGTCTCTTGCCAAAACGAGATGATACAACTGGTTCAACCATACTGCTGTTTCAAAGCATCCAACACTCGAAAAATAAACTCTAATACAGGTTGTTATTGAAACTGAACCAAAATATATATATTTTAAAACATATCAAATGAATCTTGTCTCCATATTAGAAGTCATGTGAAGAAGGACATTCTGAGTCTGAAGTAAGCAATGACAGGTTTGCTTATCGCTTTTCTTGGATATAAGTCATATTTCACGTACATGTGAATAAGTCATATTTCACGTACATGTGAATAAGTCATATTTCACATACATGTGAATAAGTCATATTTCACATACATGTGAGTAAGTCATATTTCTGACACGTTTTGAATGGTGTGTCAGAAATGGTGTGTCAGAAATGGTGTGTCTTCATGCTGACTGTAATGTCCAGTAGCTGGAGATATAAAGAGTATAAATATGAGAATATAATTTTTTTTTTAAATGCTGTAAGTAAATTTCATTTTATGGGTAAGGTTGCAATTTCTCACATACCCACACAGATATCCTGCCCCCTTCTTCCCATCCGCCAAACACATACATACATACATTCATCATGCGAAGAACAAGATTGTAACTAACGGTTATAAAACTAGAACTGGTAAAACATGTTTGGTGATATCAGAGTTATAAAACATAATGCAACTATAGTTGTTAAAACATGTTTGGTGATATCTAAAGGTTATACAACATAATGCAACTATAATTGTTAAAACATGTTTGGTGATATCTAGAGGTTATACAACATAATGCAACTATAATTGTTAAAACATGTTTGGTGATATCTAGAGGTCATACAACATAATGCAACTATAATTGTTAAAACATGTTTGGTGATATCTAGAGGTCATACAACATAATGCAACTATAATTATTAAAACATGTTTGGTGATATCTAGAGGTTATAAAACATAATGCAACTATAGTTGGTAAAACATGTTTGGTGATATCTAGAGGTTATAAAACATAATGCAACTATAATTGTTAAAACATGTTTGGTGATATCTATCAACATAAACATACTGAAGCAGAACTGTTACCACCTCATAGTACTTTGGAGTTCTCTCTTATCGCCAGATGTCCGTCTGTGCGGCCGTCACGCTCAAATCATCAATTACATCCTGAATCCATCTTCTCCATGGTCATCCTCTTCTCCCCTTTGTCGGGATACCTCCTTCCATGATGGTCTTCTCCAACCCTTCCTGCCTTTTTAATATGTTAAAGATACTTTAACGTTCTCATTCTTATTTGCAGCATCAGTCAGTTTTCTTTGATTTTGAGTTCTTTCTGGATAGATCTAGTGTAGATTATAAGAGCACAAACAGAGTATGTCAAACTTACATATAACTAGAACCGATCACACATATAACTAGAACCGGTCAAACTTACATATAACTAGAACCGATCTAATTTACATATGACTAGAACCGATCACACTTACATATAACTAGAACCGGTCAAACTTACATATAACTAGAACCGATCACAAACTTACATATAACTGGAACCGGTCAAACTTACATATAACTAGAGCAGGTCAACCTTATATATGACTAGAACCTGTCAAACATTACTATAACTAGAACCGGTCAAACTGACATGTGACTAGAACCGGTCAAGCATTACTATAACTAGAACCGGTCAACCTTACATATGACTAGAACCGATCAACCTTACATATGACTAGAACCGATCAACCTTACATATGACTAGAACCGGTCAACCTTACATATGACTAGAACCGGTCAACCTTGCATATGACTAGAACCGGTCAAACATTACTAGAACTAGAACCGGTCAACCTTACATATAACTAGAACCGGTCAAACATTACTAGAACTAGAGCAGGTCAACCTTATATATGACTTGAACCGGTCAACCTTACATATAACTAGAACCGGTCAACCTTACATATAACTAGAACCTTATATATGACTAGAACCTGTCAAGCATTACTATAACTAGAACCGATCAACCTTACATATAACTAGAACCGGTCAACCTTACATATGACTAGAACCGGTCAAACTTATATATAACTAGAACCGGTCAGCCTTACATATAACTAAAACCAGTCAAACATTACTATAACTAGAACCGGTCAACCTTACATATGACTAGAACCGGTCAACCTTACATATGACTAGAACCGGTCAACCTTACATATAACTAGAACCGGTCAAACTTACATATAACTAGAACCGGTCAGCCTTACATATAACTAAAACCAGTCAAACATTACTATAACTAGAACCGGTCAACCTTACATATGACTAGAACCGGTCAAACATTAATATAACCAGATAGTGTACAGCATTAACATAATGTAGATAAACATTGTTATAATAGAAGCTTATTATCCATTGTACAAAAGCTGGAAACTGTGCAACATTAATATAACTTCAAGACACAGCATCAGTTTTATTATGCAACAAATCTGATAAACGATAGCTGACTAACTGTAATATGACTTCTTCCTCAAGTTGCTTTAGTAGTCACAGCTCTGGCACCTTATAACTAATTAAATGATCTTCACGATTATAATCAGATTCATTAACTTGACATTTTGGCTTACAAATTGTTGTGAAATTAAGTATGTTTCGATACACACAGCACGTTAACACACTAACGAAACTTACTAACTACACACTACGTTCTACTAGTTTCTTCCATGACAACTATTACAACAACCACTCCTTTGTTGCTACGTCAATATAGGACAGATTAGGCGGTATGTGACGTTCCATAACATACGCCTCTCGTCTGCTGAGATTGAGTATGCTGGGGGAAAAAATCTGAAATTTATCCCGAGTGTGTTATATTGGAATAGCGATCCGGTAATTGATCTGTGGATTATGGGCTATTTATTTTTTAATAATAATCTATTATCGGTTAATGTACGTTTGGAGAAATATAGACGGTGTGGTGTCGGGACCCGCAAGAGAAGCAAAGAATAGTATCACTGCGACCTACAAGGCATGTCGTAAGAGACGACTGAGGTAGGGATCTTGGGAAGCTACCCAAGTAAATAAAAGCGTCGCAGAAATCGGATGTGCTGGCCTACTTGTAGGCGCATAACTGGCACAACGTACAATTGCTCTTAGACTCAGATCACATACATATCGCGCAGAGTGGTTAACAAGTGGTCTATATGGAGCGTTTGAAGAATAATGAACAGGGGGCAAATGTATTCTGCAAATGTATTGATCGATTTCCAAGTGAACCTGATCTCTGCCAATTTTTAAAACTCGACTAGTCTTATTATAGTCTTGAGTAGTTAAGTAGTATTTATTTCGTTTTAGGTGTGTAAAGTATGCGCAACATGGCAACACAACGATTAATATGCATGTGACAAGAAGAAGAGAAATATGGGAGAAAGATAGACAGTTGGAAAAAGATTGACGGCTGCAAAGTTATGGAGAAGCATGGGCCATTACAATACGTTGAAAAAACATATATATTGCTAACTATGTATAGATATCTTGACTTACATAATATTTTGTTCTCGAACCGGTAGAATTTCGAGAGTTTGCTCGAAACATAACATGGACGCCTTTTATGAGATTTTAGAAAGAAAGAATTATATTCTGCTAAGTACTTAATTAATTTTGGTTTTCATTCTCTAATGTCTGTAATACCGCTTTTTTATGTCGATGTAGGACAGGGGGGAAGGATATAAGCCTCTGGAATCTAATGGTCACATGGTTAGTGCAGTCACCGTGGAACTGTTTAGGTTAGGGTTTTTTCTTTATACTCCCGACAGGAAACTCCTTGGTCTTACCAGGATTGAACCCGGGTCTCCCGTATTGGAGTCCATGCTCTATTCCATTCGGTCAGACGCTTCCCTCTATTTATGATTCTAAAAGGTTAAGAACTGGATCTGTTAACACAAAAAAAACAATTATTTAGTAATACCTTTTAATTACACTTAACTGAATATAAATTATTTTTCTAAAATTGTTAGCATTTATCTCTTGCGTAAAACTTTCTCTATAACAATTATTTTTTTTTAATGGCGTCGAAATATTCCTCAATTTAGTTTATAATTAACTTTGCAGTGTAATAAAGTTATCAAAACACGTAATCACAAAGTACTGTAGTTTTACAAATTACAAAAACGATGACAAAATACAGCAACATTTCGACCAACAATGCCTTTATCAAGCAAACGAACAACAGGAGTGACAAATTTAAAAAAACAAATGGACGACCAAATACAAACGTTTCTAATGAAAATCTGGAATAAAAACGAATAACGAAATAAATGTGACACAAAAAAACACACATAAAAACTCGAAATGGAACGGAAGAGAAACAATGAAACATCTATAAATATATAACTTGAATACATGCAACATATACCCATATAGATTACAAAGCATGGGAAGAGAAAGTACTAAGAAGCATAGGAATGTAATACGTTGAGTCCATGTGGTCGTAAGGTACCATACAACGAAATCAACCGATTCTCCAGAGCAAATCGACTGCGATCATCCAAAGAACATGATCGGATGGCTGAGACCTGGACATCGTGAGCTCCTAAATGGCCAGTATCATTGAAATGGATTTCTACAGGGGTCACAGAGCATTGGCGTATGTCGCGCAAGTGTTGTGCGAATCGGTCACTGAGCCTCTTGCCTGTCGGGCTTGGAAGGCCTTGGTTGCGGACCTAGCTATGCTTCCCTTGTGGTGAAGGGCGAAGAAGAAGTAGTATTAACTGACATATATAACACACTTATTTCTATCTTACCTCTATGTGTAGTATATAAACTACACATCCGATCGATACCAAGAGAAATATGTGTTGAGATTTCTGTTACCAGATTTGAGAACACACCACACACAGACATTACGGTACCAGAGTACGCTTGAGAAACTAGTCACGGCTGATTCACCATCAGTTCTCTCAGCAGTTATATCTCACTAGTGTGTCGTTAATTTCATTGATGTGCAGACGAGAAGATTACAGAAAAATCGGATACCAATAGAAGAATGAATAGCTAAAAGAATGTTGTAACTGGCATTGGAATGAAGTTTTATAAATAAACACACACATATATATACACACACACACACGCACACAAGCGCGACTCTTTTATCAAAATGTGTTTACCAAGACAGCGACAAACGAATATAGGAAAAGTGTAGGAAAATTGAGTTCATTAATTTCTTTGCTGTTCTTGTTAAGGTAAGTATACATAGTAGTCTACTACGTAAATATCTGACATCGTATTTGTTTTAGTTTATTCGTACTTTTACTGGTGAAGGTTTACTGAAATTTATCGTAATATATCTGATTTACTGAGTGAAATTGTCAATCCAACTTGTTTGCTGTAAGTCTGTATTCTGTCAATTTTGTTCCCGAATATGTTGCTAGGAATTTGTCGCCAATGCGATGTCATCTAAATATTTAATCAATAGTACAAGAATAGAACAATGAAGACGGTTAGTTGTCGAGAAAGATACGACAACGAAAAGGAGTATTTTGATCATGTGAAACGTCATGAAGGCTTTGAACAAATAATGTAAGAAAAGAAAAGTTGGGAATGCTAAAGAGAAGGTTTGTACAAGATGGGATAGACGAATTGCAAATGACTTCATTAGATGCGGTGAACCTCGCATACGATAGAGATGTTTTTATGAGAGACGTACGGATGCGAAGTTCCGCAATGGACATGATAATAGTCGCCTTCGCAAGTAATAATGACAACAGCTACAGGTGTGTGTCGTTGCACATTTTATAGTGTTTGCGGACGGGACTGTAGTCTAATCCTGGAACACAATCTTAGACCATAGATATAGGGTTGGACATGTGCGTGTTGTGTTCTGTCTTTACTCGCAGCTGTTCTATCTTTCTTCTGCACCTCAGCAGTAAAGCGATGCTCATCTATGAGTTGTGTTGTTGTTGCCCAATTTGACGATCCTGCCTGAGGATTTCCAACACGGTGTGTCTATATCAAAGTTATTTTTAGATACACTATAAGAGTGTCTTTGAAGTGTTTTTGCTGTTCCCCAACCGGTCATTTGCCCCCAACAAGCTCGTCATACATAAACTGTTTTGTTGTGTTTTTTATACTTCTGCTCAACGTGACCAGTCCATTTCACGAGGGTCTTCGGCAGCAGAGAGGAATGCTTAGAATATTTGCTTACATGAGAACCTCGATTTCTAGAATTATGTCCTGCCATTTTATTTTGAGCAGTTTGCGAAGATAACGTGTATGGAATTGGTTTCCTTTTCTGCGTCTCTATACACTGTCCATGTATCACTGGTGTACAATGGTTTGGCATGCACTATGTATGACACATTAAACTTTCAGCTTTAGGACAATGCTATATGAGGTGTGTTTCACGAAATAGTGACACGAAGCAGCTCTGACGGTCTCCATTAAACCAATCAGATCTGATACCAAAGCAATATCATAACTCAAGATGTTGTCTTTTAAAGTGCTGCTTTTCTGCTCGTAAACGCTAATAAATACTCTTCTAGTACAAATTTGTGTCCTGTTGGATAATATGCACACACTTAGACCGAAATCAGATTTGCCTGTCTTGCTTGCCGTTGGAGTCTAGTGGAGGCGCAACGTGTTTGAGTTCTTGGCGCAAACCACACAACTCACAAAGAGATAATTTTAATGCAATGTCTCTCTATAACGAGTTGTATGCTAGAGAAACTCGAATTAGCTTAAACCTGCAATGGTTGTCATTACATCGCTTTGTTCCAGTGTCTGTGAGTATACTCTGATCTAGGATTGTATATGGCAAAGGAATTAAGATTGCTTGACCGAAGCTGTCACCTCACGTGTGCAAAACATCAGTTTTATTTTATGCCCATTTTACTGATTAAAGTAGCTTAAACTACTTATTATCCGACTATCAGTTTTAGTTTGGAATATCTTCATTGCACTCCGGACATGTCCATAGGTGCTCCGATCTCCTTCGCAATATCTCCAACAGCATCAAGCGACATCCCGTACCAGTTTGATTTTGATTGATGAGCCTACTCACGTACCTATTATGCTGTTCTTTTCTTGCTACTCCAATCTTCAAACCCAGCTCCTGCAATCTAGTAGTTGACGTGAATTGGTTTAAATGAAAATCTTCTTTGCGGTCACACTCTATTAGGGCGATCAAAATATCAGCTCTATCCATTGGCTGGCCGTCTGATATGGTGGCAGAGCCAGCCAGCCTGTATCCGACTATCAATTATCCGAAAAACATTAATCTCACTTTCGACAATTATATATTCACATTTAAATAACGATAACTTTTAACTTTATTTTAATATACAATCTGTGCATGTATCACGTTGCCCTTTTTTCCAAAACAATAGGCGTAGACATAATAGTGACAGTTCAATTAATTCAGCTTCAAATTTCAGCGATTATACATAACTAGAGAATGTATTATATACGTCTTGATTGTTTTGTTTAATTAAGTTGTTCTTAAAGAAGAGAAGAAGTGAAGAGAATGACGCTAAAATGAATTTTATAATTAAGACAACAATGTCATAAACAGCAGCGTACATTTAAGTTGAAGAAAGCTGTGAAAATATTATATCTGTTTTAATATACATGTCAACAAACTGATGTACAGATAGGGTGATCAGATTCTAAAAATAAAAACTGGATACCCATTATCGATCAATATTGTCCAAAAATTAGTCATACAAATGAGATACTATTTGTATTTACTTGTTGATGTTATATTTACAGTTATATCTTTCGCTGCTGATTGGGGTTTTTTATATTTAAAAAAATTGTTGTAACTACCGTTGACTTCCAAAAATACATAATTTTACTAAACTATGATGCAATTTGTATGCGTTTTTTTGTTGATGTGATCATTAATGTCCGCTTTCCTACCATGTGATATTAAAATTGTTGCGCTCGTGTGTTGTCGGAGCGCTCAAGGGGAGTAAATAATAGTAACATTGAGACCTACAAGGAATATCGTAAGATTGACTGAGGTAGTTGTCTAGGAAGCTACCTAGTAAATAAAAGAGTCGCAGAAATCGGATGTGCTGGCCTACTTGTAGGCGCATAACTGGCACAACGTGCAATCGCTCTTAGTCTCGGATGACATACAAACCTCAAAGAGGTTGATATGAAGCGTTCGAAGAAAAAGAGGAGGAAGAAATTGTTGAATTACACGGTGTAGACTCTACTTTATCTTCCCACTTTGATTTATCAATGCATGGAAAGTCTTGTTGAATTACACGGTGTAGACTCTACTTTATCTTACCACTTTGATTTATGAATGCATGGAAAGTCTTGTTGACACTTTGTTGTGGACATATTTTGATATGAATCCAGCCCTATCAGGTGAACCAGAGTTCCGTTAACCTTGGATATCATGAACAAAGTTTCCTGGTCTACACCACTGGGAGATGGGGTTTACTTGTGTGTTCTACGGGTCATCAGCAGGCTACTAATTTTCACTTTTCGCCCTTCATAAAAAAGACTTGCCCACACCAGCTTTGCTGGACGCAGAGTCATGTGCTGAACACACTAGAAGTAAAATAGATCTTGGATCCTCTGAAAGAAGTTCATTCTTATTTTTCATGTTTGTTGGTCTACACATGTTTGTTGGTCTTCTGGTTGACAACTAAGCAACAGATGATCAACAACATTTTCATACCTACTTTGTGTTACCAGAGCCAAACATGGACAATGAGCAAAGCGCAGTCACAAAAAATAACTGCATGTGAGATGCGCTGCCTGTGAAAAGTTACCAACAACACCAGAAAAGACAGAGTCACCAACATCCGCATAATAAAGAAAGTTCGCACAGAACCTTGTTTGAATTACATTGAGAAACAAAGAATGAAGTGGGTTGGCCACTTAATAAGAATGCATCCAAACTCCACAGTATATAGAGTCTTCTATAACAGAATATCAGATAAGAAGGCTAGAGGAAGACCACGAAAAAGATGGTTAGATGTCGTAGCAGAATCCTGTCAAAGAGCAAAAATAACAATCACACAAGCCACCAGAACAGTGAAAGACAAAATAAAACCACGACACTGGGCAACAACCCGGTAGCAGTGTGGCGACAAAAGAAAGAAGAAGTTGGTCTACACGCTCTGATATAACCAATAAAAGGTTCGTTCGACTTAGGTTGAAAATGCGTGCCTCAGCTTAAAGTAGCGTTAATCCCTTATATAACAAACAAACAAGCACCAGAAGTACATGTAGATCTCCTTATACCCAGAGCCGTACGGTATATTTTCTCAGTATGATGCAAGTCTTCGAAATGCCGCTCCATAAATGTTTTTTCTTTAAAATAATCAACAATTGTGATTTGGATTTCGCTGTCTATGCCGCCCTCCTTACGTCTCGCCTGATGCGGTCGCCTCTCTGTATCATAGCACGGTACAGCCCTGCTAATACCATCTCCTCAAGGAGTAAATTCTTATTTTATGTTTCATGGCCTCATGCTCTGAAATATTTTTTTAAACTCATTCTTAGGTTGAAAGTGACATGCCTCTACTTTAATCACCTACAAAACAAACAAGAGGGATGAGATGTACTCCAGTCTCTAGAATGGTTGTCTCTAAAACAATATAGAAAAAATACAGTACGTACTTGTGTCAATAGCCATTTCCGAAATAAACCGGATATTGGTTACCAGCATCAACAATGCTACCACAGTGAAATAACGATCGTAGATGGTCATGCATAACATTAATAACAATGAGTATCCTAACAATATATTATCAGCGGAATTATATTAAATATCTATTTCCTTTCGTAGTTTTGCTTTTAATCACTTCAATAATTTATATATGGACAATTGATCGATTTCCAAGTGAACCTGATCTCTGCCAATTGTTAAAAGGCAAGTAGATAAGATTAAGATAGACTTCTCTAACTTCTAGTATAGGTCTAGGTCATTGCCCGAGTCATTGGCTACATTTCATGGCATTGAAACATCAGTACGCCAGCTTGCAAATCTATTTCCTCTATACGCTTATAAATACTAGCGCACAGTCCCTGGGAATATGAATATTTATGATATCATTTAATAACTTTATTCAACTCCTTTGCTGTCATATTCAAACGTAACCTCCTGTATACCAGGACACAACAACATACAAGAGAACAAAAGAGTAGACATCCTTGCAAAGCCAGGGGCAACCAGTCACCGATATGACAGACCTATAGCACTGTATATACTGATAATATAATAAGAAACAATAAAAAGAAAGAGTAGCTGAATGAATAGGCAAAACCATTTTAAAACATATGACCACTCCAAATTGAAAAGATGCCATGAATTGTCTTACAATATATCCTGTATGTTGCCAGGGCTCGAAAGGGAGTAAAAATAGTACCACTGTGACCTAAGAGGCATGTTGTAAGATGCGACTAAGGTAGGAGCCTAGGAAAACTACACTAGCAAATAAAAAACGTAGCTGAAATCGGATGTGCTGGCCTACTTGTAGGTGCATAACTAGCATAACGTACAATAGTTCTTAGACTCAGATCACATACAAATCACAAAAATCGATTTAACAAGTGGTCTATATGGAGCGTTCAAATAAGAAGAAATCTTTCAATGCAAAAAGGCATTATTTCCATCTTAGGACTCTAAAACATGTAAAAACAAAGTAATATAGTTTTACAAAGTACAGAAATGAGCATTGGCTTAAAGAGACTTTATATTATACTATATAATTAACCAACTGTACGGTGATCATATATTTAACCTGTAAAGGAACCCTTTTTTCTACCATGAGGTATATTGAGGAATTCGGTGTTAGGCCTATGTTTTCATTGATAAAAGGAACACGAGATGGGTGATGTGGTTAACATCACGCCGGCTGACTTTACTTCACAGTACTTTTCTAGTACCTATTTGAGGCTGGGTCAACATAAGAGTCGCTGCGATTGAAAAAAATGTCCACTCCCACTGTGAAATTAAACCCAGACTACATGCCTAAATGCACTAACCACTACGCTAATGCTACTCTCTATTTAACCTATAACTGTTATATACTCCCGAATTGAAAAACATGTAGAAGCTGAAATAATTCTCTCTCAACGTTTTTACCCTGTAGATATATGTACATACTAGCTAATTAACCCGGTTCACTTGAGTGAAAGTTGTTATTAATCCTTGATGAGATTGGGTAAGCCTTTCCAAAAGATGTCATCTAATAGCATGAATTGTATTTTCTGATATTTTTTTTAAGAAGTGGTTTGAATCGGGTATGTCGTCGTTAAACGATTTTAATGGTTTGAGTGGTTCTTGTAATGCTTCATATTTAATCAAAGTAGCGTCTTCGCATTCTTTTTAATTATTTTAAAATTACTATAATGTAGTTTGAAACAGAAAAGTGAAGCTGTAATGATAGAAAACATACGAAACTAAGGGATGTAATCCATGCCTATGTTGTAGAGCCATCTGGCAATTTTTGATTATATCCCTATGACTGTAAGCTTTCTTAACCGCATAGTTTTTTTATTTTGTAACCAAGATGGCTAACTTAATGTTGGATAGGACATCAAGAATTCGATTAAAATTAATTTTAAAGCTAATATTGATCCGATTTTGAAACTGTTTCTTTAGCTGATCTAAATTTAGTCCGAAAAATATTTGTAAGAAATATGGTGAATATTGGATGTAAACTGAAGGCGTCTATAGGGGGACACACATCAGACTTTGAGGAATATATTATAAGATTAAGCTGCAGTTTTCTTTTTTCCAACATATATTAGTTATTTATATCTCATTTTGTGCATAAATTATTCTGCAGTTATAACAAACCAAATTCTATGATACACATAGCGGCTTTGATAGTTGATATTTTAACATCAGAATTTTTACACATCTTTTGATTTTTTAGGCAAGGCTGATCAAAGAAATAGCAGCAGACGTTGGTGGGAGTGGACATGTCTTATTGAACAGTAAGTAGTTAACCATTTGTAGAAACTTATATGGTAAATGTTCATTTGTTTTGTTTTTTTGTTGCTGTGTTCCATTTCCATCCTTGCAGATCACAGTGTGTAGGTTGTGTTCTAAAGAAGTAAGGACTACATTCCATGCAAGAACACATGAGCAAGAATTGTCTGTGGTGAAGTCTTCCACAATTGCAGCATGGGATTCCAGAGAAATTTTAGCCGCCTCTTGCCCTGATTTATCTTTTCAGACTTTCAGCTGTTAACCATTCTGCAATAAGTTTCTCCTAATTCCACTCTTGATGTTTCTCCTCCATGCACTGGGATCAATAGCCTCCTGCTCCTAGAATTCCACTTAAAATGTTTGTATCATGCATTTCCTTCATGCACACATCCTTATCTCTTAGTGGACCAAGCGCCACGCTAAGTGGCGTTGAAGTGGCGCGTTTTACATTCCGCCACGCTAAGTGGCGTTTGGTTATCAAAACATGAAAGCGCTTGTAAAACGTGACTTTTGCCCTGGTCCACTAAGAGTTAAACTGAAGAAGAAGGCTCCCTATTGTTTAAAGCAGCTCTCTCTATCTCTCTCTCTCCTCTCTCTCTCTAGTCTGTCTGTGAAGCTGTTGGCTCTTAGGACAGCAACAAATGCACACAATTCGTCTCCGTTCTTTACTGTCCTCTGTATTTTGTTTCAGCTATGATCTTTTGGCTTTCACCACTTCGTTATATCAGTCGATGACTTTGGTAGTCCTTCATGGCCATGAATAGGTAATGTCTTCGTTGCTGTTTCCATAACATGCTGTTACGCCTCCATTGCTGTTTTACAGGGTGGAATTGCTAGCCCCAAGCCAAACCCAAAACCTGGAGGACCAGGAAGCCATATTTAGTCTGGCCCCTCCTCAGTGACCTGGGTAACCCTGACATGAACATAAGTTCCCTCCATCTCAGTCCATTGTATCATTAGAACACATAAACCTTCCCACCACTACAAGGTAATGGCCTCATGGGGAGCATACTAACTTACACTACAATAAAAGTCATTTTGCTAACATTTTTATCTAGTCCAAATGAATTATCCACATGTTAACACTTGGAGTTAGGAAATGCTGAAGAATTGTATGCAGATTATACACACATTTTATTATTAATATTGTCATGCAACCTATCCACTCATTATAGACTGGGTGATGCAGCAGGAAAAGTCAAATACAAAGGACATTTGATAAACAGCAGGAAGATCTTAATTTTGCAGATGATCTGTGCCTTCTGTCAAATAGACAAGGCATGCTGAACTATACAAGGCAAAGTAACCACAGATGGAGAAGTATTGAAACTGCACATCAGTTTGAATATAGCAAAGAAAATAATATAAAATAATAAATAATATCGTCCCATCAAATTTGTGGCCAAATAATTCGATAAGCGCACAGATTTATATGAAACTCTTTAGCGCAATGCTTAGAGAGTTTGTTTGTCGAATTAGACATGAAAGGATTGTGGGTTCATTTCCATCATCCAACATTCTACAAGTGAGGAACGAAATTGGCCCTACTGCATACTTGTTCATAGAAATGTGAAGTGACAAACACTTTATAATCTAGGATCCGCAAAGGCTGCAAGACACAGATTATTGCCTCCCCTCCAGAGTCCACTGTATTGGCTTGCCATAGTGTTATTAATTTATGATAATAAAAAAAAAAAACTTAAAGTCACCCATTTTCATATCTAAAGTTATATTTGGTAATGCGGTGTTGGGCCCATAGTTTTCATTTTCCGCCTGCATACGATTGGGGAATGTGGTCAATATCATGCCTGCCGCCTTTACTTGCCAGTGCTTTTCCTGGTACCCAATTGAGGCTGGGTCGACCTGAGAGCCGTTATGGTCTGAAAAATATTCCATGCACATTGTGTAATTGAAACCGGACCACTAGTCTAAGACCGAGTTCACTAACAACTACGCTACTGCGCTCGTCAATTTATTATGGCATCCTGTTAGTCTAGAGAGATTATGGATTTATCACCAGTGTAGCAGGGTTTGTTATTATTACTTCCTTTCATCAGGCTTTATTTATATCAGCAAATATACTTCTTCTTCACCTTTCAACTCCCAACGGAGCACAGGTCTTCAACAAACTTCTTCCAGTTTGTTGAAGACCTGCCATCCCTTCCAACTTTTTCCATGTTTTACCTATCCTTTCAATATCAGCCTCCAGCTGTCTTCTTCTGGTCTGTCCAGGCCCTCCCCTACTCCTCTTTCCCAGTGGCTCCAAAACAGTGCCTGTCTTGCAATGCCCCCTTTCGGTCTTCTCAGCGTATGTCCTATCCATCGCCAGCATATCTTCTTGAGCTCTTACTCCACTGGTAACTGCTTTGTTCTTTCTTTGCGCTCCCGTTGCAATCCTATCACACCGTCTCAGTCCCTCTATTCTACGCAAACATCCATCTACGAAGGTCTGCAGTTTTCTGATGGTTTCCTTGGTTGTCTTCCATGTTTTTGAGCCATAGAACAGCACTGACTTCACATTTGATTGAAAGATTCTCAGCTTCGTGTTTGTTTTGATCTCCTTTGACTTCCATCTTACTTATGTCTACCTGCCAGGCATGTGGGGCTGGCTACTTCATCCTGTATAAAAATTAAGCCAACAAATCTTCAACAAACATGGAAAGCCTTATACTGTCATCACCAATTTTCAGACCAGGCTTCATAGCCTGCTTTCAGCTGTACCTGTCAAGTTCTTCCCAGTGTTTGGTGTGTTAATATCTAACCACCTATATGTTTCATTTGCACAAGTTCTTGTAGCAAAGGAAAACCACAAAATGAGCTCTCCATACAAAGTTATCCCTGTGAGTTGGATGTATTACTAATTATGTTTCAGATACTTTAACATTATTCATTTCCCTTAAAATTACAAGAAAATTATTTTTCATAATTTTTTCATTCTTTTGTTTGCATGAAAACAAATTTGGTCAGTCAAAACTAAATAATTCAATTATGTTCTATTTTTCAGAGAATGGGATAAAGAATTAGATTATGACTGTGAAGATATAAGATCAATTGGAAATTATTACATTTGTTTCGATGAACCCTACAAGCCCAAACCTCCTTGTCTTGTGTACTCATTTGGGTGAGTATACATACACAAAATTGAATGCTCTGCTTGTTTTTAATGGAGCACTGGACTGCAGCTGTCTGCTCTCCATTTTTCTCTATATCTGCATATCTTTAGTTTGTTCTCCACCCAGCCCAGCGTGTTCGTAGTGCGTTGGATAACGGGTGAAAAGCCCCCTGTGAGTGTGGTTCAATTCCATGGGCTGGCAGAAAAGCCGCAGATTCTCCAGTTTTACAGTGTTTGTGGCACCGAACTGAAGGGTTACGATGCCCATGGTACCGAGCCGAAGAGCTGAAAGCTCAAGTGCTTGCAATGTCCCTACTGGCCTACGGCATACATTCCCAATTGCTCTCCATCTTCATGTTTTAATGATGGTCTCTAAAGATGCACAGTTTGTTCTTTTTAAAATCTCTTAATTTGTTATCGAATTTGGTCAGAAAATTTGCAGGATTCTTCTTAAACAATGAAATTGCTAACCACATGCATAATTCCCTATCACCTTTTGCTTTGCAGCAGCTTGGTTATATCAGTGGCCATATTAACTGTTCCTTAGTCACCTGAATATAAACATGAAAGTGGAGATGAAATGGATACACCCTCAGTAAACAACCTAAACAGATATGTACTGAAATGGAACCAGTGGAAGAGAAATGTGTGAGGATATAAGAATACCTAACAAAGAAAAAACAAGAAACACAGTTGTCTCATGGGGAGAAAGGACAGTTCTCTGTTGAACAGCGGATGGGAAAAGAGAGCCTGGACGTCCAAAGGAAACATTGAAACAAAGAACGGTGGAAAGAGAGTTGAAAGATTGTGGCCTGACATGAGCAATAATTAATAGAAAGGCAGCAGAACAGCAACAATGGAAATCTTTTGTGGAAACCTCATGTGTTAAACAGGACACAGAGGATATAGGTATATTCAGGTGATAAAGCAAAGCATAGCTTATGGTAGAGGGTATTATTTTGACATTCAACAGACTTTGATAAGAAACTGTGCTGGCTCAATCAATCAAGTGTCATACCTGTCAGCTTAGTTGATCTTGTCTCTCTAGAGCTCTCCCTTCCTGGTGCAGTTTTATCAGTTATGATACTGATTGTTTGTCGAACCACAATGTCAGACCATTCATTATCTTCTTCCTCTGTCTTCCATAATCTCTCCTTCCTTGTATTTTGCCAGTTGTTATCAAACCTTCTTAACCTCCTCTTCACATTCTTCTGAGAAATACTTCACAGAGTATGTCAATTTGTTTAAAGAATTTGTTTGTAATACCATCTACTCCTAGTGTCTTTCATCTTTTCTTAGTCCAGCTTCTGCAGGATGAATTTAGCTCATATGTACACAGCTGTGGACATCAAGCGTATATTTATCTAGAGAAATCTATACACTACCATGTCAGCCTATTTCTATAATTCTTTTCTTAAATATTTTCAGTTTTGAGCAAATTTATTTTCTTAATTCCCAATCGAAACAATGAAGCGAGGAAAGGCTGCAGGATTGGACAATATTACTGTGGAAATGTTAACCTCCTTAGAGGATTTTGGTATTTCAACCATTACAGATTTGTGCAATGATATATATAACACAGGATATATACCAAGAGACTTGAAGACATCAGTATTCATACCACTACCCAAAAGCCCAAAGCACAGGAGTGCACAGACTATAGGACAATTAGCCTGATGAGCCACATAACAAAAATACTACTCAAGATCATACATGAAAGAATTAAAAACAAGATAGACATAGAAGTAGGAGAAGAACAGTTTGGCTTTAGAAAAAAACAGAGGAACAAGAGAGGCAATACTTTGTATAAGACTACTCGCTGACAAGTATATAGAAGTGCAAAAAGTATCTACTTGTGTTTCATCGATTATAGCAAAGCTTTTGACAGAGTCCAACATGAAAAGCTAATCATATGTCTACAAGAAATAGGCCTAGATGGGGATGATATCAGACTAATAAGTAACATATACTGGGAACAGACAGCAATAATAAAATATGAAAATAGCTACTCTCCATACATAGACATAAAGAGAGGAGTGAGACAAGGATGCATACTGTCACCAAGCCTATTTAACATCTACACAGAGAAAATCTTCAAACAACTAGAGGGAATGCCAGGACTCAAGATCAATGGAAAAATAATAAATAACTTAAGATATGCAGATGACACAGTATTGGTAGCAGAAAATGAACAAGATCTACAAGAATTAGTGGACCAATTGGACAGAACTAGCAAGGAATATGGATTAGACATTAACATACAGAAAACAAAAACTATGGTAATCAACAAGGAAATGGAAAAACCTAAAATGAATATAAAAATACATGGAGAATTACTACATCAAGTAAAAGCTACTCCTATCTCGGTCAGATGATAACAGATGATGGCAGATGTATAACTGAAATTAAAAAGAGAATAGGAATGGCCAAGGATAATTTCAATAGTATGAGAAAGTTACTGACATCCAAACAAATCACAAACAGGCTAAAAATTAGAATGATCAAATGCTATATATATCCTATATTAATGTATGGCTCTGAAACATGGACAATGAACAAGCAGTTAGAAGACAGAATTGATGCATTTGAGATGTGGATATATAGAAGAATAAGCAGAGTTTCATGGACAGAAAAACAGACAAATAAACAAGTTTTAGGAAAACTAGGCATGAAGAAACAATTATTAAGAGAAATAAAATTCAGACAAGTAAAGTATTTTGGGCACATAAAAGGCATGACACCATGATAAAACATTTACTAGAGGGGAAAGTTGAGGGGAAAGAGCAAGAGGAAGACCGAGAGATAAGTGGAGGAAACTTTAAGAAATGGACAGGTTACAGTCTGGCAGTGTGCAACACCAAGGCGAAAGACAGAGGATGCTGGAGATTCATTGCAGCCAACCTTCGATGTGGAGACGGCACCTGATGATGATGATGATGATGAATTCCCAAGATTTTCACAGACAGAAACTTTGTTAGTTATTGGTTCTGTGGTGATACACCACAAATACATATCATGCTCTCATACTGGAATCATTTGGTACATCTTTAACAACATTTTTGAGAGTGTGCAGTTCAGTGATGGTGAGCTGGATTTGACCAAGAAAGTACACCTCCTGGTACTTTAGGTTCTCTGGTCACTCAGCTGAAAAATGAGTACCCTGTCTTTTAAGTTGAGAAATCACTAGGAATTGTTGCCTGAGCTAGCTAGTGTAAGTATTCTACTGCTAACATTTTCCGCTAAGAGACGAAGACCATCTTAATGATGTACTGTGATGTCAATGCTATTCAATTTTCTTATACAGATGTAGAATATATAGACATAATTCACTTACAACTTCTTGCAAAAATTAATTTATCAAAAAGGCAACTTTTTGAGTGATGAAAATTAATTCGGTTTTTTTTCAGGATTGCTAATGACTTTCGCTTTGATGATGCAATGGCTAAGGTGGGATGCCAGGTGTATTCATTTGACCCAGGTATGATTAGTACTTGAAAGTTGACACTTTAAACATTTATTATTAATTATTAAAAGTAAAATGGAGTGATTTCATTTTTAACAACACAGTGAGAGAACACACCAACAACCTGTATCAAATATTATAAGGAAACAAGGTGGAAATATTTAGGTCATGTTCTTAGATCAGACGAAAAGAGACTAAATCGACAAGTCCTTATGTGGTCACCAGTTGGGAAAAGAAAACGTGGAAGACCAAAGACCACTCTTCAAGAACCATCCAACAAGAAAGTAAACTATTGGGATGTAAAACCATACAAGATCTCCAACTGCTAGCAATGGACTGCATCACATGGAGATCTAAAACTCTGCCTATGTGCCGCTGAGAAGACAAACTAACTAACTAACTTTAAACATAGTCTTGTTACTTTTAGATGGGAGGGTTCTGAAAACAACAGTTTTTGAAGCTATTTGTTCATCATAAACTTGAGTTATTGCATCTAAAGCCACAATTTTACAAGCTATTTGTTCATCATAAAGTTGAGTTATTGCATCTAAAGCCACAATTTTACAAGCTATTTGTTCATATAAATTGAGTTATTGCATCTAAAGTCACAATTTTACAAGCTATTTGTTCATTATAAAGTTAAGTTATTGCATCTAAAGCCACAATTTTACAAGCTATTTGTTCATTATAAACTTGAGTTATTGCATCTAAAGCCACAATTTTACAAGCTATTTGTTCATCATAAACTTGAGTTATTGCTCTAAAACACAGTTTGCAAGTTATTTATTATAAACTTGAGTTATTGATCTAAACACTACAGTTCTGACTAAGTTATTTGTTCATCATAAACTTGAATTTTGTTTGTTTGTTTTCATTCTTATCAATAAAGTTAACGACCTTTTGTGATCTATGTGGTTTGCACCAAAAACATGTTATGTCCTTGTTTATACTCCTATGGCATGTAGAACAGGCACATCCGAATTTCGGCCAAAGTGTATGCTTATTAACCAACAGGATACAAATTTGTGTAGACACTAATTATAAGAATTTAGAGCTGACTCATGCCAACTGGACTTCTTGAGACAAATCATCTCTATTTTTGTACTTCTGATAATAAATTGATCGCAGCACCTGTGTGTTGCTGGGGCTTGCAAGGGGAGCAAAGAATAGTAACACTGCGACCTACAAGGTGACTATGGTAGGGGTGTTGGGAAGCTATCCTTGTAAATAAAAAGCATCGCAGAAATTGGATGTGCTGGCCTACTTGTAGGCATATAACTGGCACAACGTACAATCGCTCTTAGACTCAGACCACATACATCTCACAAAGAATGGTTCAACAAGTGGTTGATGTGAAGCATTGAGGAAGAGGAAGAAGAATTGATCACAGAAATATTATTTAAGAAAAATGTCTTAAAAGATACTCATATAGAATGGAATAAAATAACTCAAGATTTACAAATAGACAAACAGTTACAGCTTTGCATGAGAAATTTGGTAAACAACAGAAGATCTGCAGAACATTGTAGAAAAAGAGTACATGTTAATTAATTATCATAACATCCCCAAACATCATTTATGTTTTGCTGTCTCCTCTTTTATATATGCTTCTTCTACATGTGTTTTTACAGTATGAATGTCAATGATCATCAGCGATCTGAGAGAGTACAGTTTCTCAATATGGGCATCTCAGCTGAAAACATTGAAAACTTTGTTCCATTTGAGAATAGTTACACACGGGGTTCAGATAAAACTTGGAAAATTCTAACACTAGCCAGCATTAAGAAATTGCTGGGACATGAGAACGTAAGTCTTGACATTTAACATCCATTCACTTTTCTTGTATCATATTTTACTTAAACTAATAGAAAAAAAACATTATACATTATGCATCATCACAGTAAATGGGGCTTCCCATTGTGACAGTAGTGGCGCAAGAAAATATGATTGTCAGAATTGAATTCTGTATCAGAAATGTTCAATATAAGTTCATCTTCTTAAAACTGGCTTAGTGTAGATGTGCTGTGCTTGTCTCACTCTTCAACATACCTGATTTCTAACCTGTGTGGAGCTATCAGGATATTTTCCACTGATACCTGATCTTAAAGTATGTGAGATCGAGTTCCTAGCTATGTCAGAGACTGATGATTTTTTTTCCCGATCCGAAGCACTTGAGCTTTTCAGCTCTTCTGCTCGGTGCCATTGACATCGAACCTTCGGTTTGGTGCCATAACACCGTAAATCTGGGGAATCTGTGGCTTTTTCTGCCATCCCGCGAATTGAACCCACACACACAGAGGGATAGTCACCGTCATCGCACGCGCTGGACTGATAAACATAGCTTGTTGAAATTGGCTCATAAGAACCTGAGTTGAGGTTAAAAGAATAATTCGCAGGCAAAGCATTACTGTTTAACATAAAATTCCCCAGAAAGATTAATACATTTAACATAATTGTGCCCAAAGATAATATTAACATAATGTGCCCAGAAAGATTAATACCATTTAACATAAATTTGAACAAAGCATTATACCTAAATTTGCCAGACAAAGTATCATTTAAATAAATTTGCTGCCCAGACAACTTACCTTTAAATAAATTGCTGCCCAGAATGCATTAATCATTAAATAAAATTTGTGAGGCAAAGATTAATACCATTAGAATTTCCCGACAAAGCATATCCATTTAAATAATTTGCTGCCCAGGCAAAAGCATTAATACCATTTAACATAAAATTTGCTGCCAGAAGCATAATACCATTTAACGAATTGCAGAAAAGCATTAATACCATTTAACATAAAATTTGCTGCCCAGGCAAAAAGCATTAATAACATTGAACATAAAATTTGCTGCCCAGGCAAAAAGCATTAATACCATTGAACATAAAATTCTTACAAATATTTACC
Source organism: Arion vulgaris (assembly GCA_020796225.1). Taxonomy (NCBI): domain Eukaryota; kingdom Metazoa; phylum Mollusca; class Gastropoda; order Stylommatophora; family Arionidae; genus Arion; species Arion vulgaris. The sequence goes on along the minus strand of CM036753.1, from coordinate 65,130,830 downwards.
ATCATCAAAATGATGTTGGAACCCTCGCCAGTGCAACAGAATTAATACACTGTCAATGAGATCGTAATGTGCAAGGAAGAGATGAGAGCACATATGAAGTGCATTATTCATTAAGTGTAATGATGGTTATTCATTGCACCAGGGTAAAATCTGGGTTTGCAATGAGGTCAATCCTTTGGCTTTAGACCAGGGTATAATTTTGCCATATTTACTGTATGTTATTTACTTTTGTTATATGTAATATTATTAGAACTTTGTCATGGGGGTGCCGGGGCCCATAAGGGGAGCAAAGAATAAAACCCCTGCGACTTACAAGGAATGTCATAAGAGGCGACTGAGGTAGGGGTCATGGGAAGCTACCCTAGTAAATAAAACACGTCACAGAAATCGGATGTGCTGGCCTACTTGTAGGCACATAACTGACACAATATATAATCGCTCTTAGGCTCAGATCACGTACAGATGACACAGAATGGTTAACAAGTGATCGATATGGAGCGTTCTAAGAAGTAGTAGGAACTATTTACATATCATTATTTGTGATTAAAATGGATTTGTTTGTTTATACTATGCTTGACTATTTTATGTTCATATAGAAAACTTTGGATATCTTAAAATTGGATGTGGAAACCTATGAATGGGCAATAATGAAACAGCTTCTTAAAGATGGCAGTCTACGCTCAGTGAAGCAGATGACAATAGAGTGGCATATCTTTACTACCGAACCACCACACTCAGAGCATCAAAATATGTTTCAGACGTACATGAATTTAAAGAAAGTAGGCTTTAAGTCATTTTATGTAGATAGTGCTTCACGCTACCACAACAGTCGCTACTTCAACTCACAAGCAGACAATTCATTAATCAACAGTATATTCCGAAGTCTGAGAAATGAGATTTTTTTACTCCATGCATTTCTTCTTCGTTCACCTGCTATGAATTCAGATGTAGTCAGGGTGCATTGTAGTCGTTGCGCTCTGACTGATTTTTGCGTGAAGGTATGCTTTCCTTATTATCAGTGTCCCCTGCCATACAGGTGTGCTTTCTCCAACTTCAAAGGTATGGGCTATTCACTATACAGGTATCTTTTACAGTTAATAAATGACCACAATATTTTTTATGTGAATATTGGCAGCTCAAATGTTACCTTATCTTTTTATTAAGTTTTATATTTACGTTACACAATCCCAACTCTGTTTTACCAGTGCCAAACATGGACAGTAAGCAAAGCACAGTAGCAAAATATAACTACATGTGAAATGCAAGGCCTACAAAAAGTTACCAACATCACCAGAAAAGACAAAATCATCCACATAAGATAGAAAGTTGGGACAGAACATTGCGTGAATTACATTGAGAAACAAAGAATGAAGTGGTTCAATCCATTAATAAGAATGCAACCAAACTCCACTGTATACAGAGTTGTCTACAACAGAATATCATAAAAGAAAGCAAGAGGAAGACCACGAAAAATATAGATAGATGACATAGCAGAATCCTGTCATAAAGAAATAATAACTATCTCCCAAACCACTAGAGTAGCACAAGACAAAAACAGAAAACCACTACAGTGAGCAATAACCTGGTAACAGTATGATGACAAAAGAAAGATATATGTACTATATTTCACTTGGTGTCAGATATTTGTAACAATTGTGTTATGTATATATTGTTTTATTTTATTCAATATTCTCACTCGATTATGTGTTCTCTTTATGCTTAGAAAACTTGGTCACATAATTTGAATACTTCGTATATTCATACAAGTATATGGTCTATTTTAATCAGTTTTGTTCTGCCTTTAAAATCTCTTCACTGAAAATAATCTATGCCAATGCACTCAGGACCTTATCAGTGTTCAGTCCCTTGCAGGGTTATCTGGGTGACTGCTGAAATTATCAGAGCCCTTACACAGTAACCCTGACAATGAACAAAACTCAATTGTACCAGGATTTGAATCACCGTCCACTTGAGTGCAAGTCCAGCGCACTGAGCTTCGAGTGCACCGACCAATCATAATTACTTATGCAACTAGATCTTATTAATCGGTATTATATTTCTCAACTTAATAATTTTGTACTTAATTTACATACTTAACCAACACATATACATATCACAAAGTGTGTTAAAAATCTCTTTGTTCTCTATACATACTTGGTTGCTTGGATTTTATTCCTGGCATTTGCTGTATTTGATTTTAAACTTTCCTTGAAACAGTCATATTTTTACCTGTAGTAACGGAGCAAACGAACATTTATATGAATCATTTTAAAGAACATATCTCATGCTGTTTTCTTAGAAAATACACAAGTTGGCATCTGAGATTGTAATACAAAAGAAATTATGTATTTTTTATTTGTTAAAAGTTTAAATGCAGCTTAATAAAATTATAAGATTAATATATATATAATATAATATATATATATATATATATATATATATATATATATATATATATATATATATATATATAGTTAAGTATTTTGATGTGTGTCAACTTTCTTTAATGAAGATCTGTTGGCTCAAACATCTGTTGTTACTGTTCATTTTGTCAAGTATTTTGTTTTTAATATTATATTTTATTTATTCACTTATTTGGGCTGAGTTATATGATAATCAACTTGATATAAAAAAAATGAGCTATGTTGATTATCTGGTCAACCACTAGTGACAACTGTTATAAGAAAGAGAAGATAGAGATATATTGGGCATGCCTTGAGAAGAAATGATTAAAGAATATCAAAGCAGGCATTGAAGTGGGAGGCAAAGGGTTCAAGAAAGAGAGAATGCCCTAGGAAACCCTGAAATGAACTTAACTGAGAGGAGGCAAGAGCAATTGCTGAAGAGATTTGGATTTTGCAAGATGATATAGCCTTGTTAGTAGAAAAAACAAAATCCAAGATATGCGTAAGAGAAAAACAGACAACTTGTCATCTATAGCATCAAAAGTTGGACTGCAGATAAGCTATGAAAAACAAATATAATGAAGACACCTATGGCAAGTAATGCAGATATCACACTGGAATCTAAAATGATAAAAATAACAGAGCAGTTCACCTATTTAGGTAGCAATTTTGATTGCACAGGAAATGTTAAAAAGAAATTATGATACGAATTGGCAAAGCAACATCAGCTTTTAAAAGTCTAAATAAAATATGGAACTGCAAGTTATATAGTATTAAAACTAAATTACGAATTTCAATTCAAATGTTGTATCAATCCTAACATATGCCAGAAAGAGTTGGAAAATGATTAAAGATATAGAAAGCAAGTTGAATGCATTTGAAAATAGATGTCTGCAAAAATAATGAATATAAAATGGAACGAATTCAGAAGTGATGAAATCAGAGACTTGTCTAGTCAACCACTAGTGACAACTGTTATAAGAAAGAGAAGATGGAGATATGTTGGGCACACCTTGAGGAGAAATGATCAATGAATATCAAAGCAGGCATTGAAGTGGGATGCAAAGGGTTCAAGAAAGAGAGGTCGACCTAAAGAGACCCTGAAACGAACTTTGCTGGAGAGGCAGGAAATATCGGTCTCAGTTCCATGGAGGAGATTGAGCGAGTTGCCCAGGATAGAGCGGTATGGAGAAATTACGTGCAGGCCCTATGTAGCGTATAACGGTACGAGAGGAATTATTATTATTATTATTATATTGGTTTACCATATTCTTAAATAAATTATATTGGTTCTACCATTTAAAAACTATCTTGTACTGGTGATTCATAGGCAATCATGGATTTCCACAAATGTTATGTCTTCAGTACTGACTATGACTTCTGGTGTAAAAATTGGAATTTCTGATGACTGCAACTGTGGCACTGACAGTTTGATTTCTGACACATCTTTAACAAAGATGTCCAAGTGTACAGGAATAATAGAAGATTGATATGATAAGTTCAAGACAAGCATTCTGGAGATCTTGACAACATGAGATGAACCACTGCTTTCTTTAAACATATTCAAATTTATGTTAGAGTGAACAAGTTTGAATATCTCTGTCCGGTCCCCAAGACAGTTTGCCATTTAAATTGGCGTATCTAACTCAATCTACTTGTATATTTATATATATGTTGTAGTATTGATTTAGTTATTGTTGTAGTATTGATTTAGTGAGTGACGGTTAGACTGGTAGTGATGCCACAAACACTACAAATAATAAGACGTTCCTGTATGTTTCATGATTGCTTTATTGGTGTTGACATATGTATACAAACCACGTCCACTTCTGTCCACTATTTATGTTCCTAACCTTCTTTCATCTGTCGCTAAGCAGTACTCACTAATCTACGTCAAACTAGTCTTGTTCTAGTGCTGCTATTACGCTCATAGTGTGCAGCTTTTTGGTGTGCAATCTCTACAGTCTCTACCTACTTTATTTCCACTACCTTTCTATCTATAAACTACCTGTCTAGTCTGTTGGCTACTACCTTGGAGCTGGGGGCTACTACATATATTAATTTGTCGCCCAAGTGGTTACCAGGGTCCAAATTAGAGGTGTAAAGAATAGACCACTGTTACCTCCCACGCATGTCGTAAGAGGAGACCAAGGAGGTTGGGTGTGGAGCTAGCTACCTCACCCTGTAAAAAAACGCTAGATAGCTACAGAAACCACAACCAGAAAAACGCAACCCGAGGAAGAAGGACCCTGCTAGGAAGGACTCATGAAACGACCCGATGAAATATGAAAGGAAATTGGACTGCCGACTCGAAACCCGGAAGAATTAAAATGGGGAGAGATCTGGAAAAGATGGCCTTGGATAGGAGGACTTGGAAGACTTTGGTTGCAGACATATGCCTCCCTAGGGATGAAGAAGATATTAATTTTAGTTAAGTTCATAAGTACGGTTCCAACTTCACTGCAACGGGTCACCCCATAATTGCTCCGCTCCTGTGCCAATGAAAATCACACAAATGCTAACAACTGTGAAATGTTTCCTGTGTGAACTAATTCCAGAATGAAACAGCCGCGTGCGCCACAAAAAGAAACCGGCACTGCATAAAATGCATATGGCCGTCGCTAATGTCAACACAAAACTGTTCATCACTTGAATTGCAATTCTTGTCGAAGGGAACATCAATCATGACAAAATCCAATTTTCTGCACTCGCAATATAACTGCATACGGCAGATTGAGCTTGTTCGTCATAACAGCTGTCCTCCATTTTCTGAATACACAAACAAACACGGTTGACACAGCAAAAGGCATTCCATGTCACAGCGTTGCTCAAGCACTAACTCAGTAGCTCGGCAAATGAAACCGAGTGTAAAGAATAGACCACTGTTACCTCCCACGCACGTCGTAAGAGGAGACTAAGGAGGTTGGATGTGGAGCTAGCAACCTCACCTCCAAAAGATATTAATTTATATTTTCATATAGTATTATAAGATCTGCAATGGTTTGTTTTTTAATACTCAGACAATCAAATTTTTAGTTTGTAGTCCTTTAATTCATTGATTTTTCAAGCAGTAACTGTTGTATTTTTTATGATTAAATTATTAACGTTACACATTTTCAGGTTGTATTTTGTAATCATTTGTGTTTGTTCACTTTTCCTTTTCTGCTTGCCATTTGCTCAATTCTTTTCCTTCCTGCTAATATATAAAATTCCAAATATCTTTTGTGTCACATAAGTCATCAATGGTGCAGATAAAAGGCACACACAAATACAAGAATATGGATACATGACAAACTGATCCATAGACACTCCTATAAGCTAAGATCAGAAAGAAGTGAAGCCAAGAATCAACAAGGCAGCTTTCTGAACTTGGCGCAGACTGACGACATTGTTCTAACAAACTTCATGATTTATTGTGACCAATGCTTAAATGTAGAAGAACAAGCACCATTTGAGTCCACTTATAACAAGATCTGAGCCGCTGTAGCGTAGTTGTTAGTGAACTCGCTTCTCAAGGCTGGTGGTCTGGGTTCAGCTCCGCAATGCGCGTGGAATTTTTCCCGACCGCGACGGCTCTCAGGACGACTGGGTACCAGATATGCTCTGGGAAAGTAAAGGCGTCGGCATGATGCTGACCACATCACACATCGTGTGCCGACGGTCATTTAAAAATACAGGCCTAACACTGTGTTGACCTATATACCACTAGGTATGAAAGGGTTCCTTTACTTACTTATAACAAGATCTGTAATAACAATAATCTTAACTTAACATTTGATAAAATTCTAGTGCGATACTAGAAAGATACCTAATCGACCAAAAATTGCTTGCTGTGTGCAGTGGAGCAGTTTCTGTGAAAAATGGGTTGGGCCTCCTTTTCGTTAGATTGAATGTCTGAGGCATTGCCATGTGTGCACCACAGTTATAGGTTAGTAGGCTTTCATTCCTCCTGCTAATGCAGAACTAAGTGTATCTATATAGTTTATCTCTATTGTTTTACATATTGATAAAGTGGACAAAAAGCAGAAATATGCCTCAGGGAAACCTGCATACAATTCTTCTTCGCCCCTAGGAAAGAATAGGTCCGCAACCAAAGCAAATGAGATTCTGTTATCTCATTCATATAAGTGAGGACCGCAGTAAAGCTATGTCATCATCATCAGGTGCCGTCTCCACATCGAAGGTTGGCTGCAATGAATCTCCAGCATCCTCTGTCTTTCACATTGGTGTTGCACACTGCCAGATTATAACCTGTCCATTTCTTAAAGTTTCCTCCCACTTATCTCTCGGTCTTCCTCTTCCCCCCTCAAATTTCCCCTCTAGTAAATGTTTTATCATGGTGTCATGTCTTTTTATGTGCCCAAAATACTTTACTTGTCTGAATTTTATTTCTCTTAATAATTGTTTCTTCATGCCTATTTTTCCTAAAACTTGTTTATTTGTCTGTTTTTCTGTTCATGAAACTCTGCCTATTCTATATATCCACATATTAAATGCATCAATTCTGTCTTCTAACTGCTTGTTCATTGTCCATGTTTCCGAGCCATACATTAATATAGGAAAACTATGTAGCAATGGTGAAACACGTAAAAACAAAGTTTGTGCATTTTGTAAAACTACAGTACTTTGTTGTTATAAGTTCTGCCATTATCTCATTCAATGCATTTCTAAATACTATATAAAAGAAGACAAGCAAGCAAGTCAAGAGTAATTTTTGGTTAAAAAAATGTTTACTAGTACAGCAACTCAATTCAGTTATGCTATTAATGGTAGATCAGCAAACATGACAGACGATCTTTTGAATGAAGACATACTTGAAAATCTGCAAGGATAAATATCAATCACATAATATGCTATGTTTGTACGTCTCAGTTGTGTCACATCAAAATAACAATATCTGAGAATATGGTACAAAACAATTTAACCCATTGTCCATGCAGTTATTGGTCTATTCCCAGGTGGAAGATGTAGTTGGCTGTCCACTCTTGCTGTTAAGCGTAGGGATGTGAGCTTTTTTGCGTTCTAGAGCCAGATGAGTCGCACTTGCGTTATATCCGTGTTTATGTAATGTGGTCTTGATATTGTCTATCCATCTTTTTCTTGGTCTTCCTTAGCTCTAGTACCCGATCTCTTTTATTGTATGCTGTTATTGGTGGTTGGTTGTATTTCATTCTCATTAAATGTCCAAACCACTGCATTTGTTGTCTTTCGATGTATTGGTGCATGAAGTTATGCCCACTCTGCTTCTGATGTCCTCATTTCGTAGTCTGTTTTTCCTGGACTCCACTGCCTTCCTCAAGCATATCATTTCACACTGGTGAGCTTTCTGTGATGCTTGCTGTAAGAGACCAAGTTTGGCACTGGTAACAAAGTGTTGGTAGGAAAATACTTTTTATCATGTCTTTTCACTTCCATCTTGATCTTTGGGTGTTGTAGTAATGGTGCCAGCTGGTAGGTCACTGCATTTGCTTTTGACACCTTGTCTCTATTTCTCTATCGAGTTTTCCATCCTGTGTGAAAATGCTGCCTAAATATTTGAATTCAGAAACTTGCTTTACTCTGGTGTAATATATTTGTATGTTTGCTTGGTGTTCTGCTGATTTTCATGGTCTCTGGTCTTTTGTTTATTATTTTCATGTTGTACTTCCAGCATTATTAGCAATTCATGTGATGTTGTAGTTGATCTTCGTCTTCATAGATTAGACTTTGATGCTCAAAAAGTAATTCGTTGATTTGATTATTTAATGTAGTGATCATTGTCTATGTCAATAAGGTCTTTTCCGCACTGTGTCTCTTTCACTATTCTGTCTATATATATGTTGAAGAGGTGAGAGCACACAAACCTGTCTTACTCCTGATTTTGTTTCAAATGAGTCTGTCATTCCGTCTGTTGTTCTTACCACGCTGTGGCTATTTGTATATATTGCTCTGATATTGTCTAGCAGTTGTCCTTGATCCCATAGTTTTCTAGTGTTTCCCATAGAATACTTCTATCTATTCTGTCAAATGCCTTTTCTCGATCGATGAATATATTCTATTGCTTTTTCACTCAGTTATTGGTTTCTAAACTAATGTCATAGCACTCCAGGCAGACCCATAGGTGCTCAGTCTCTGCAAACAGATATAGTGCCCGCCTGTCCAGCGTGTTCGTAGCGCGTGGACTGCGGGTTCCATTTCTGCGGCTGGCAGAAAAGCCACAGGTTCCACAGATTCACGGTGTTCGTGGCACCGAACTAAAGGGTTACGATGTCCATGGCACTGAGCCGAAAGCTCAAGTGCTTCTGGATCGGGGGAAAAAAACCAGATATAGAAGTGTATACATACTGATGATTCCTGTAGCTTGCTGGTTAAACACACTCTGCCCCTCAGACATCCAATTTTGCTTGTACAACTTGTAATTCAAAATACCATCAATTGATGGATAGATACAATATCAATTTTAGTGTCTTTATCCAACAGACAATCACAGAGTAACCAAAGGGTATCCCCTTCTATACATCTTCAACGAACCATGCAGTGATATCCTATTAATATATATATGTGCGTAATCAGCTGAAATCTCCACATTGGATGTGAGAAGAGCTATCATTTTGATTTTAAATTGCTACAAAACTGCTATGGCTGTGCTGCTACAGTTGTTAAAAAAAACTGTGTTACTGTCTGTAGTACGCTGCAGTGCAGGATGGGAGGCGAGAGCCTGAGGAATTTAATGGACGCATGGCTAGTGCAGTTGCAGCAAAACTGTTCAGGTTAGAATTTTCTTTTATGCCCCCAACAGAAAAAATCCTTGACGATATCGTGGATTGAACACATGTCTCCCGCATGGAAGAATCCTTTATACTAATCCATTTGGTCAGGCACAACTGTTGTTGTAAGCACAATGAAATTCAAATCTTGCACAACTATAATTTATGCTGTCTTTGTTACATCATTTTCTTCGTTATTCTTCTGTCAGTCATCAGATCATAGTATCAGTGGCTTCAATAAATTGTACAAATCGTTGTAGGTCATCCCTCAGGTTGGTTTCGAAGCAGCCTGTCTCCCGAGGCCATGTGTCCCCATCTTACCAGTAGAACTGAAATGCATGAAGGATGTGTGTTCTGCAGTAACTGGGCTTAGTCCACAGAAACAATCACCATTCTTTGGATATGTACATTTCAAGATTGAGAAACATGAGTGGATGCACAGAAATATATGGAAAATAAGTGGGCTAATACCAGATTGGTTATATTTCTATGCTAAATGTTCGATAGAATTAGTCTTCAATAGTTTATTTATTCTCTGTTACCATACTTTAGTTTAGTTGTCGGATCATCATCACTGCACACCAATCCAATTAGTCCATAAGTGCTCCAATCTTCTCAGTATGTCTCTTAGTGTGTGGCTACTAACGGCACCGGTTCTCTGTGGGTTTACTATTTTTCTTTGGATACCAGTATAGTGTTCTTGTCTAGCTACCCCATATTTGACTTGAAATTCTTGCAGTCTGATATTACCACTGTGATATGCATCAACTGTTCATATCTTGAGACTTTCCAACTTATAGCTAGCAATGTTGTCCTTTCCTATAAAAAAGGCTTAAAGGCAAAGGATTGACTTTATTGCAACAGGTTGTACCATATGGCCCATTCGCTAACTACAAAAATTATATGCCACCTGCCGAGTTTATTGCACAAAACTACATATCCATAAACAATCCACTGAAAAAATGAACCGAGAGAAGCAGCCTGGATTCAAACCTATGACCTTCAGAGAGTGAGGTAAACATCTTGACCACTTCTGCCAGAGATCCCCATGTTGTCCTACTGACATTAATCTGTCTATTGAGTATGACCTTCCATCATAGTGTTATGTCTCATAGTGTTTGCCCAAAGTGCCATGATGTCAGCTCAATGTCCATAAAAAATATAGTGTAGATTGACAATTAGTCTTATGATATTCTGAGAACAGTAAGAACCAAACATAATAAACAATTACTAGTTTCAGTAAGGGACTGCCTAGAGTAGTTGATAGTAGCTCGGCCTGCTAGCTGGAGACGCCTCATGAGCTTGGGTTCGAACCCACTATCCGGCATTTGTTCAAGTCCCCTGGTCTTACTCAGGACGATGGTGAGTGACCTCTGAATCGGGAGAAAATCTGCCTGTCATGGCGGGGAATACTAATTACAGTACCATTGAGCACACGGCTGCCAGTGTAAAGTAATTTACAATGTGCACGCCTGCTGCCATTGTAAGAAATTGGAAAACGAGTTTCACGCATAAAATCAGTTTCAGAGATGAAACTTCTCTGAGTTGAGCTGACAAAGAAGAAAAAAAGAGAAAAAAAAAAAAAAAAAAAAAAGAAGAAAAAAACTAGTTTCAGTTTGGAATATCTTCATTGCACTCCGGACATGTCCATAGGTGCTCCGATCTCCTTCGCAATATCTCAACAGCGTCCAGCTACTGACCGTACCAGTTCGATTTTGATTGATGAGCCTACTCGTATACCTGTCGTACTGTTCTTTTCTTGCATCACCAATCTTCAAACCCAGCTCCCACAATTTAGTAGTTGACGTGGATTGGTTTAGATGATCTTCTCTGCGGCCACACTCTATGAGGGCGTTCAAGATGTCAGCTCTGTCCATTGGCTGCCCTCCGATACGGCAGCAGAGCCAGCCAGTCTGTCTTCTCTCATTGCCAACAACACCCATGTGCCCCAGAACGAAGACAAGTAATTCTGTAAATTGTTGACGTCTGCAGTGATTCAGTCCATTACCTGTGCACCTAACTGGCCTCCACCTTTCGGATCATACTCAATAAGTCACTCAGAATGCACGCATGAGTGTAGTTTTGTGACTAGCCAGAGTAGTGCATTGGTCACCGCCAATATCTCAATTGTCATGCTGCTTGTTGTCATACTAAATGCACCACTGGCTTCCCTGACCATTCTGCCACATGAGCTTCCACAGAGAAGGCCCATGAGACTTTTCGTGAGAACTACTGATCCATCTGTGTAAATCACATCGTCTGTATTGAAGTTTTCATCGATGATGGCTTTGACATCTGCATCCAATGCGCTGGATTTCCCTCTCTGCAACCTTTGTCAAATTTAATGATGGTTGAAAAAGTGTTCCAGTATATTGGAGGCATCGGTATCCATTCTTCTCCATAGATATTTGTGAGACCGCATACCAGCAGAACAGTGTCTGCAACATGGCCAAACAATCAGTAATAAACAAGAAAGAAAAACCTCACAAGAAATCAAGAGTAGAACAAATATCAGAAACAAAACATTAGTATTTTGTCAAATTTGTAATTGTTTTTCAGTGTTTGTCTTCGTTTTGCAATTATCTTTGTTTTTAGTTTAGATTAAATGTTTCAGTGGTTCTGCTATGTCCGCATCTCTAAGGTCTCAACTCTGGTTTAAGTAACCAATCAGTAAACAGCTGAGTATGACTATCATAGCCCACAACACAACTTTGTCAAGCTAAAGGCATTCTTGTTGCTGACGAACATAATTTCCTTTTTCCCTTCTTCAGTTTTGCCTGAAAAATTAATTACAAAAGAATTGATATATGCAGTACACCAATATTTTACAAAAAGGTAGAAAATCTCACATAACTGTAAATATAAATTATACTAAAAATATACAGTAGTAAATGTAGTGTTGACTTGAACAAGATTTTCAGACCAAGATTGATTTGACATTGATTGATTTGACCATTATCATTGCACTTCAGTGAATAACCATGTGTGCTTTGATTTCTTTCATATACAGAAAGATCTCAGTGGTAGTGCACAAACTCTGTAGCATCAGTGACGGTCCTGTATGTGATTCAGAAGATAATGCAAGTTTTGTAGGGAATTTTATTTCAAACTTTTAATGAATTTTTCCCATGCAGCAGCTTTATTTGACATAGAGCTACTAGTGTCCTATAAAGTAGTACTAGCATTTGAGAGCAAATTTTATTGTCTCATCTCCAGGAAGGGGAAAATCCCAACTGCACCTACCCATGGTAATGCATGGGTAATGCGTGTTTGAGTTACTAATGGGAACAATACAAGTGTTGAAATATACAAAGAAATAACAGATCAAATGGTTCAGACATACATAAAGACTACAAGTAAGAGCCCTACAAAGAGTGTTAACATTTCGATACAGTGGAAACCGACAAAGTGAGGTCACAGAGAAAAGTTGATAACACATTGTGCTAGTGACCACATGCTATGAAAATTCTGGTGTTCTAGGTCAGATTGGGCCAAAACTTCTTGGAGTGCCCACGGTATGTGGTTGAACTGCAAAAAAAAACCCTGATCCTTTGCTTGGAAATCTAAAATACAAATACCTCTGAAGTCAGAGTATAGATCGCCTAAATGGCAAGGGACAAAGGTATGCAAGCACTTACGCAAAAATCAGTCAACTGTACCATATTAGACGCATGACTACAATTGAGTTCATAGAGAGCAAACAGATTTTAAAAAACAGACCCTGAGTTGTCCGTGTAAACAATGGACCTACAGAATAGCTGATAGGGTAAACAATACCTTGTACAAGGCGTACATAAAGGAGTGTTTCTATACTCTCTAAGTTGACACTGAAAGGCAAAACAAGGACATCAAAAGGATAGGTCTTCTGTCCTTACTGTCTATGTTACCGCTTTTTATGTCGGTGTAGGACGGGGGACTCGAGCCTGAGGAATTTAATAGTCGAATGGCTAGTGCAGTCACCACAAAACTTTTCAGGTTACTATTTTTTCTTTATGCCCCTGACAAAACATCACTCCTTGATCTTACCAGGGATCGAACCCTGGACTCCCAAATGGGAGCCTGTGCTCTAATCCATTCGGTCAGATGCTAGATAGGAAAAGATAGGCTCTGCTATGCAACGTAAAATGAACTTCCAACACTTATTTATGTTCTTTATCTGCGCTTACACTAAAATAGCCTTCTTTTTCAACGACCTCTGGTCATGCGTTTAGTTTACTGCGGACCCCAAAATGGGCAGTCAGTTTCAGGTCTGTCAGGTTTCCCCACAGCTTAGTTATTTAGGTTGACTGAGTGAGGCCACCTGTTACTTCTCAACCAGGAGAGGACAGTCTTGAAGGACATGCATGATACAGTGTCTGTTCCACCTCCTGACACTAGCAGACAGCTATGCGACTTATTCCTAGTACTAGAATAACCAATCCTTGTGATTTGTTTGTGATTTGAGACAAAGAACCAAGTATACTGTACTGTTATTTAGTGTTAAGATACAACATTTTTGTGGCTTTAGATACAAAATCTTCAATTTCAGCATGATTTACTTTCTCCAAATAATAATAAAAACAATGACGTATTTTGTTTCTTCACCTTCGCTCCTAGGGAGGTATAGGTCTTCAACCAAGGCCTTCCAAGCCCTCATATCCAACGCTCCACTCTCTCCCCATTTTCTTGCATTTAAATTCCAGTTTCCAGGTGTTCCTGGGTCTTTTTAACCTCTATTACGGGGGTTTCCCCATCGGAGGGCCTTTCTCATGATACTGTTCTGGGGGCCTCCTCAGTGTGTCATATCCATCGCCGCCTTCCCGCTCTATCACACAGTTCCCTGTTTGTTGTCCTGTACTACCATCGCAGATGGAGTATTTTTTGTAGGCATCTATTGAAGAATGTCTGCAACTTTTTGGTGTTCCCCTTAGTTGTTCTCCATACATAACAAAAACAATCAAGAATTGTTACCCTTACAAAAATAATCAAAGCATTCGTCTTCTTTCAACGCTGCATACTGACCACTTGTTAAACCATTCTTTTTGATTTGTGTGTGATTCAAGTCTAAGAGCAGACTTGTACGCTGCGCCAGTTATGCACCTACAAGTAGGCCAGCACATCCGATTTCTGCTACACCTTTTATTTACTAGGTAGTTTCCTAGGCCTCTACCTCAGTCGTCTTACAACATGCCTTGTAGGTCGCAGTGTTGCTATTCTTTGCTCCCCTTGCAACACACGGGCGATCAAAGCATTCAAAAACTATCATGCCTAAAGAAATATTACAGATAACAGACTGGACTTACCAAATTCATTTTGTATCCAGTTGCGGTCGATGAAATAATTAATAGTACTGAGTGCTTCTTTTTCACTGTACTCAGGTACAAGAATTGGTACAAATGGATCAAGTGCAGCAAAACCCTGAAATTTCAATCAAGTTTTATTTTAAGATTTATGAATAAGTGGAAAAACAATGCAAACATATTTCACGTAATTAATATAACATTTTTTTTAAAAACATTGCCTTCAAACAAATTTCAGTTCCCTAAAATTAAATTGAATAATAAAAACACACTTCCCAGCGAACGAAGGTCAAAGTCAATAAAAAAACACAAACCTGTTGTCCAAGTAAGTAAAATGGGTGTAGTTTTTGCCACTAATTCTGTGTTTGTTTCCTGATCAACTGTGCACACAACAACTCCATTTGTCTAGCAGGATAATGAATATAAACAAATAACAGCAAGTAAAAGTAACATAACTAGTAGACAATGTGAAGTTTTCACTTATAGATCTCTATATTTTGGGTAGAAAAGAGACATATTATATTATCATGTGTTAAATAGTGAACAGTATTGAATATCTCGGTTCCTAGCTAACAACAGATGGAAATGGATGAAGGAAATGTAAAGAAGAACTGCCCGAGTGAGTGCGCTAGGCCCCAAGATTGGGGTGTAAAGAATAGAACCACTGTTACCTGCCTCACATGTCGTAAGAGGCGACTAAGGAGGTGGGGCTAGCTACCCCACACCGTAAAACACTAGATGGCTACAGAACGGAGAGCGAACCGAGTAAATGCTGGCTGAAACCAGAACATCGCCGAAGGATAAGCACCAGAGCTCCAAATGGTGCTGAAGATGTGACGTAAAATACACCAATACTAAGGCTGCATGGATCGATTTCCACATGAATAGAATTTATGGGGAGATCTGGTACATCGGTCTGGGCGATGATCACAAGAGAGAGAGAGAGAGAAAAGAAGAACAAACAGTATGGAATGGAACTGATAAGAAAACAAAGATCAGAATACTAAGAGCATGCATATTCCCAATGGCAACATATGGGTGTGAAACAAGGCAATGGAAAAAATTATATGTCTTTGAATATAAGTGTCACAGAAGAGCTGTATATCATGGACAGAAAAGAGAACAAATAGACCTATTCAGAAAAAACTCAATATCAAAGATAACTAGCTGAAGCTACACATAAGAATGAGAAAATTGAGGTATTTTGGACATATAACAAGATACGAAGGACTGGAGAAGACACTCAAGGAAGGAGGCTTCCCTGCAAAGAGGAAGATCACAGAGAAGATGAATTCAGGATGTAACTGATGGTTTCAGTATGACCGCTGCAGAGTCAGGACATCTGGACTATAGGAGAGAGAAATTCCAAAGGACTGTTAAAGTGGTAAAGTTCTGCTCCTGACAAATTATTTGATGATGAAATAGTGTTTTATTGTTTAGTGTTTGTGCATGGTATGTTGAATGGTTGATTGTATCTATTTGGGCACAATAGAAAATAATCAGATAGCATCACACACATTGTATAGACACTGCTAAATAAGAGCCGCACATCCACGCCACAAAGATCTCCATATATATTATATTATTATATCATCATCAAGTAGCTTGTCACTTCTGTAACTTAGCTCCTATGACAGCAGTCCTGAAAAACTATTTGTCATTGATCGGCATCAGCAGCAGTTATTCTCAGATCGTCAATGACATCTTGCACCCCTCATCTTCTAGGTCTTCCTCTCATTCCTCATTATTATATAGAGGAAATATAAGTAAGCACTTTAGAGAGGGGTCTCTGTAAGCGTGGAGGTAAGGTGCTCACCTCTAGCTACAAAGGTAATTGGTTCATTTTCTGCAAGAAACCATCAGGATATTTTCCAGAGATACCTGATTTCAGTGTAGCGAGATCGAAGTTCCTGTCCTATCGGAGATGAACGATAAAATATGGATCCTGTGTTCAAGTTGAGCATGTAAAAGAACACTTGGTAGTTGCAAATAGATAAGAGTATGCTGCAAAACCGATCCGTACAAAATTTATTAAATATTTTTGAAAATTTGCATCCGCCAGAATTACATTGAGGAACCTTCACCGGTTTTACGGTGCACTGCAGCTAAGATCTTCCTGTGTAAGAAAGAGATCAGAGCACATATAGATATTCATCAAAGAGCAATGATGATGGTCCTATCAATCAATCAACCGCAGTAACCACTTTAACATTTATAGTGAATATGTAGCTATTATATGTAGCACTTACCCATGTTGGACTCAGCATTTTCTTGAAATTATGGATGACAGAGAACTCACTGGGATGTAGCTGCAAAAATATAAGTAACAACTTGTTTTGTCATTGATTCTTCATCCTTTAGTTTACAGTGTTTGCATTCAAAGTTATTTATACAGGCTATTCAAGATAAAAGCAGCCCCTTCAATTGAACCAATCTGGCATATGCTTATGAAAATGAAAAGGTTCAATTATGACGTAGTATAGGTCAAGTGAGCGAGTCTTTTTGAGATGGTGTGAATTATTGAGTGGGAAGGGACGATGAACAATGATGAAGGGCGAGCTAGTCAGAACTGGTTTAAATAGTAAATAGACAAAACTCAATGCGTACCTGACAACTTTTGATTTGTCAATGGGGCTGCTTTTATCTTGAACACCCTGTATAAAGGTGTTCTATGTCTGGACCTGGGTATTGTGGGTGTGCCACATTTAAACAGGAATTTTTTGTTTTAGAAACAGGTCATAAAGTCGGTTACATTTGATAACATTTTATATCTGTGACCACCGAACACAAAGAAGAAGCAGAAAAAGATATCTGTGACAACATATAAAGGACACCAAAGATATTGTCATCATTGCTTGTGATGGGCTGAGATAGTCTAAATAAGGCGAGAATGTACTAATCTAGACATGCACAAGTTTGAGGTAGTGAGAGGACTGACAGCCCTTCTTCAAGAGAATCTATAGGGGGTAATATTTTTGTGACAATCTTGCAGGATGTCCACATGAAATAGTGAAAAAGAATAGTATGGCTTTGTCCCTCATATTTCTATTTTCAAAGGAACCCAAATATGGTATCCCAAGCCTCAGAAGAAACCAAACTATGGTACAGAGGAGATGCACCGCACCTTTAATTCATGCCACAATAATCTGATAACCACTGACAGAAAAAACAAGAAGAAAGAAGTTCAGAATATAACTTTAAAACTTTGTACGTAAAAGGAAAACTTATCATCAGCCTCTTTGTGTCAGGAGACAATAAGCTTTGCGTCATGTAGTTTGTTCTGTGCTGAATCACATCTGTTGTGGCTGTAATGGCCTATTCTGGAGTGGCAATCCTTGCCACAGTTACTGCAGGTGAAACCGGAGACTGGAGCTGCTATATAGAATGGTCTCTCTGCACTCTCTGTTGCCTCCAAATGTGATGCATTTCTTTTCAGCCGCCTCACCATGTTTGCTTGTCTTTGGCCAACCACTCCCAATTTTCTTTGTCTATGCTGCATGAAGTTAGATCACATTTGCAGGTGTCAATGAAGCGTAGTAATGGGCGTACTAAAAGAATAACTAATAATATATGGCCAGTCCATCTAAGCTGATATGACAACAATCTCAGATGTGTGCTGCTGCACCTCTCTGGTGTGTGTGGAGGGACTGTAGAGTCCAACCTAGAACAGAATCCGACCACAGTGGGGCTACATGATCAGGTTAGACATGTGTGTGTTGTGCTCTGTCTTTTCGGGCTGCTCGTTTTCTCTGTGACTCAACAATACGATGATTCTCAGCTATTCGGGTTCCTCTTTGTTGTTACAGCGCCACATTTGGCGATCTTGCAAGGGATTCCAGCAGATTGTCTATATCAAAGCATTTCAGAGAACTTAAGAGTGTCTTTAAAGCGTTTTTTTGTCCACCAGCTAAACGTCTGCCCCCTTCAAGCTCGCCATACAAATAACTAAAAGAATAACTACTTTGGTTATAAACAGCAGTAAACCATTATGTATGAAAATGATCATAATTGTGATCTACAGACTGCATGACAAATTACCTTTCTCTTTTCTGGTGTAAGCAGTGCACTTCTATTGTCCCACTCAACATAGAATGCATTCACTGCATTAATTCCCACAAATATTTTCAACCTAATGAAGTAAATTTGTAACAAAGACATAACAAAACTGTAAAGAAAACTAAAGAAACAGATTTTACTAAATTAAAGTTGGCAACATAGAGGCTTATGTGGATCTACTTCTTGGGCATCGGGTGTTGCAGTAAGGAGAGAGCTGACAGGTTTGCATCAACAGCATCGATTGTTGGGAAGTTGAAGATGGATAATGGGGATGTTCTTCAGTATCTTTGCGACTGTCTGTTGGATCAGGCACGGGGTCAAAGGAATATAGGAACGTCACGCCAGGATTAGTGGGGCTGGATGCATGCAAAGCTCAGGCCTGGAGGTGGGGGTCCGAGTTGAGCTCCGTGGCATGGTAAATGTGAGGATGGTGAGAACTGATCAACATGGTGGGCAGGCACCATTGCAGAGTGATCACACATGCGGACGATGCATGGCGGGCCGATGGTGGAGGACGAAGAGCGTGGCAAGCATAGGGGTGAGCGAACCAGCCAAATGTGCAGAAAAACTGGAAAGCCCAGCAGAGGCCTGAATCCAGTGCGCGTTTCTGCTCGCAGGGAACTACTACTGCCTTGTAGTTAGATTGAGACAAAGTCTAGCGAGCAAACCGTACAGAAAACTGGGCGGTAGGCAAAACCAGTAGTCGAAAAAGACCGGTAACCTGGGCAGATGACCTTAACAACCCGGGGAGGGTAGGTCGTCTCAGGGTCGCAACCCTATAAGAAAATAGCAACCTGCTGCCTTGCAGGTCAGCTGTGGACAGTGAAAGGCTGGCGGAGAGCGAACCTAGTAAACGCTGGTTGGACACGTCGCCGAAGGACAAGCCCCAGAGCTCCAAATGGTACTGAAGATGTGACATAAAACAACGTTCTTGGCAAAGGATGTTTATATATCACAATAAGAATGATCAAAATGGCCAAAAAAGAACGATCGCGGGTGAGAGAGAGGATTAGGGCAATAAAATAGATGTTGAATCCATTCGGCGATTTATGGAGTTTGGAGTTACCCGTTGTACAAATAGAAATGGATGCCTGAGGGGCAGAGAGAGGAGTGTGTTTAATTAGTGAGCCACGGAATCCATCAGTATGTATACTATTTGATATCTGCTGGGGGAGACTGAGCACCTAAGGATCTGCCAGAGTACACTGACATCAGTTTAGTAACCAATAACCAATAGTTGGCAAACTATGACTTCAAATTAAATTGAAGAAAATGTAATAAACTCATGACCTTGAAGTGTACAGAATGTTCATTCTCTCTTTGTATAACTGGTGTTGAGTTGCAATGCATGTATAAACTGTGAAAGCGTGTTTTTACATTTCTTCCTCAGTGTGAACATTATTGATAAAATGGGTCAGTTGTTACCTTGATCTGAGCTCGGTCACCAGAAAAAAACATTTTGTTTTCTAGCTGAATCATGGTTCATCATCATCCAATTTCTCTCTCTCATAGGTGACATGTCCCACCTCTGCAGCTGCCATGATCAAATCATCAGTTAAATCCTGAATCCATTTGCTCTGTGGTCTTCCTCTTCTCCTCTTTGCTGAGAAGCCTCCTTCCATAATGGTCTCCTCCAACCCTCCATGTTATTTTATGTCCAAAACACCTACATTTTTTCTAGCATCAGTATGACTTTTGAATTCTTCTGGAAAGATCTATTTATTCTTTCTCTGTCTATGATACATATGTGAAATTCTTGAAATTTCGGGCCGAAAGGACCAGAGACATATGGGGAAACTTGGCACATTGAAGTCAATCCTTTGTTTAAAATAAAACAACTGTAGTTACTGCCTGTACCACTTTTTAGAACGGTGTAGAACAAGGGAGACATGGGCCTGTGGAAAGTAATGGCTGCATTAGATTTACGTGTTCGTGGCAACGAACACGATGTCCATGGCACCTAGCTGAAGAGTTGAAAGCTCAAGTACTTCTGGATCTGGAAAAAAAAATGGCTGCATGCTTAGTACAGCCCCTGACTGAAAAAAGTCCTTGGCCTTACCAGGGATTGAACCCGGGTCTCCTGAATGGGAGTCTGCGCTTAATCCATTCGCCAGATTGAATGCTCCACATCTTTTGTCTTTATCATCATCATATCAAATAGCTTTGTACGCTCGAGTGGTTACCGGGCCCAAATTTGGGGTGTAAAGAATAGAACCACTGTTACCTGCCATGCATGTAAGAGGCCACAAAGGGAGGTTCGGCTGAAATCGGATGCATGTCCGCTAGGGAATGCTAACCCGAAACAAATGCTTGCAGAAACGGATGCACCAGGCCGTAAGGCGCATAACATGGTGCAACGATCACTCACAATGAGGAATGGGATAACGGATTCTACGGTCGCCAATCTGCTTGAGATTTAGCCACGCAGTGGGAATGTCAGACCTGCCATCACAAGGGTGGCAAACTTACTGCGGGTGGAGGTCGGCACAAAGCGGGAAGCAGAAATCATAGGAATTATATCCTCAGAACTTCCCCAGTGTGCAGACTTGAGAGGAAAGGGTGACCCGCTTGCAGTAAGCGTCCAAGACAAACTGTATGGCGTGGCTATAATCTGAGGCAGACGGCTGCCTTTATTAGAGAATCTGAAATCTCAATCTAGTGAGAACGCAGAAGAAGAATAGCTTGTAATGAGCAGAACTTTGCCACCCCAACAGTCCTTCTGAATTTCTCTATCTCATAGGCCAGATGTCCTGCCTCTGCAGCCGTCATGTTCAAACCATCAGTTACATCATGAATCCATCTTCTCTGTGGCCTTCCTCTTCTTCTCTTTGCCGGTATGCCTCTTTCCATGATGGTCTTCTCAGCCCTTCATGTCTTTTTATATGTCCAAAATATCTCAGTTTTCTCTTTCTTATTTGTAGCATCAGCCAGTTTTCTTTGATTTTGAGTTCTTCTTTAAATTTTCCCTCTAAAGTTCTGAAGTTTTCTTCTTTTAATTTCCGTTATCCCATTTCCATCTGTTGTTAGCAGTGAACCAAGATATTCAAAACTGTTCACATTTTCTACTTTCTCTCCATTGATAAAAATATCATTTGTCATGTTCGTTTTATCTGTTGTCATTATTTTTGTTTTTGCCACATTGAGATATAGATTTTGTGTTACGTTTTTATCTTTCACATCTAATAATTTATCAACCCCTTTTGTGATGTTGACAGTAACACTGTATTGTCAGCGTATCATAGTTCATGTATTTCTCTTCCTCCGATTATAAAGGATCGATTTTTCTTCTCCGCTATCTTTCGTAACATTCCTCATGATGTTTTCTGCATATATGTGAAACAGACAAGGCGACAGAATGCAGCCTTGTCTGACTCCTACTCTATGTCAAACCAATCTGATGTATTATCACATGTTCTTACAGCCGCCAGTTGTCTTTATACCCGTATAAATCTATATTTAATGATGTTTCTCTCTACATTATCTATGATTCATCTAAAACTTGTCACACATTACACAACATACCCATTATTCTGTGCTTGATGTCTAAGCTCCTTAAGGATTACTCCAATACAATCTGTGGAGAACTTGACTCTAGTAAGTCCCTGCAGAATTGAAACAAAATTATTATTTTAATAATAGAGAAAGATATTCTGTGATGTACTTTTGTTTGTTACACAGATGACAAGACAGTACACAGAAAGCTATACACAAGAAGACTGACACCTATTTTAGAATACAGCATAACAACCTGGTCTACAGTAGACAAATGATATTTTAAAAATATAAACCAACTTTAAAATCAGGTAGCTTGCAACATAACAAAAACATTAAACCTCACGTAAAACAAAATGTAGGGTTATTCATTTTCATATTGAACCAATACTTAAGTATGGCAGCAAAACATAGACAATGAATAAGCAATCAATAAGATCGCTGGAAGCCCCAGAGATGGGCTTTTATAGAATGCTGAAAATTCCATGAACAGCTAAGAAAACAAATTATTAGGTTTTAAAACAAGCCTGCACACAAAAAAACATCAAAGGAACAAGAATCAGACTATCAACGTTCTTCTGGCATATAATGCGAGGATGAGGTTTTATAACATTTGGTGACAACTGTAAATTAAGGAAAGAGTGATCATGGAAGGCAGATGGAGATGTTGGATGGTCTGGCATCAGAACTGATTAACTGCACAAGGGAGAGTTGTGGGAGACATGATCCCCTACACCAGCATTGATTCATTCATTTCATCTGGGTGAACTAGAGACTAAGAAAAATAAACCTCACATAAAGCAACTATATCAGAAGTGTTTAAATACTTGGAAGACAGCAATTGTAGACGGAAGTAATTATAAATACTTTGAGACTTGACAAATAATAGATTGTTTAAGAAAAAAACTATCATTACAGAACTTTGTTTCCATTTCTGAGAATATGATGTGGGATTGTATAGGGCAGAGGAATTAAGACTGCTTACCAGAAGCAGTAGCCACCTATGTACAGGTTATTGGGTTTATTTGTTTCCTAACTTAAAATATTCTGACCTCACCAAGGAGTCAAACATGGAACATTTTCATCTGGAAATGTCATCGCATTTAACCATTTAGCCACCCACTCTCCCATTACTTTATAAACTGGTGAAAATGTCAAAATCATCAATACAACAAGCCAAGTTTTACAAAAAAAAATTAAACAAATCTAGGAGCACAAATCTAAATACTTACAAAGTTTATAATTTCCTCTAATGGTGTTCCAATGTCAGCCTTCTCTCGCTTAGTCCATGTGTACTCTGATGTCGTCTGAAATAATTACAGAACATAATAAAAATTATGGTATTCATCAGTCTCAAAAGACAATGGATGTTGAGCCCATGGGAGATTTTACATTAGCTATTGGCACGTTATATATCAGCAAGTTATGTCCTCGCATATGGGCACATTATATATAAGAATTATGTCTTTGGCATTCTACCATCCTCTGTCTTTCTCTCTTGCCCAATCCGCCTAGACTGACGAACCAACTTTTATCATGAATTTTTACCGTGTTTTTAAGGGACTCCGTTCCTCCGTACAGCTTCTCGAAGCTCTGTGTTTAGGGCCAGGTTTCTTTCTTATACCTGCTTCAGTTTACAATCTTGCAGTACATGCTCTCCGTCATGTCCCCCTTTTGCAGGGGCACAGGCTAGTTGCTGCCGATTTTAAATTTGTTAAACATGTAGGCACGGAGCTTGTTGGGGCCCAGTGAGGCGAGTATGGCAACTTGTTCACTACAAGACAGACCATAGTACCGTCACTGTTGTTGTACTGAGGATGGTCTTTGTCCATTTGTCTCTATAGTGCCAGCCGATGGTTGTTCTGGCTTCCTCATAACTGATCTTGAGATCAGTCTGAGGTAGTCACCCGATTTTCTTTAGCTAGCTTGTCGGCGTGTTCATTTCCACTTATGTTGCAGTGTGACTTGGTCTTTCAAATGTGCCCCATTCAACTCAGTCTACAAAGACTGAGCATGGAAAATATTGTTGTAATATTTGTTCTTTTTAACACCACATTGTTGGTGATCTTATCTTGTCACCTAATGTCAACAAGTCTCCTAGTGCACCATGTTTCACTAACATAAAGAAGTGTACTGAGAACACATGCAAGGTATAAAAAGGGTTTTGGTTTTAGTGGTCAGCATTCTGCTCTCCCAGACTCCCTTTATCAAGTCTGTTCATATCTCTAAAGAAGAACAAGGCACACCTGTATGTTGAGGGACACATGAGGAATGCAAGCCGTCAAACAAAAATCAGTCAGAAGTGACATACCAGTCACCCTCTACATGATTACGCCTGAATTCATAGAAGACAACACAAGAAGTCTGTTCATCATTGCTGCTGCTTTGCCTACCCTGATGCTTATGTCTTGTTGTAATGATGGTTGATCTCAGATACATAAACTGCCATCATTGTCTACAATGTTAACCGATATTGCTGGTTTTTCCTTTGCACCGTACATCATAATCTGTGTTCATTTTACTGACTGAAGTCCAAAAACACAGCAAGCATCAAAGATATTAGTTTCTGCAGTTCCTCCCCTTTACAGCTTCTTCATCTTCTTCTTCAACACTCCATATCAACCACTTGTTAACTAGCTCTTTGTGATTTGTATGTGATCCGAGTCTTCTTCTTCTTCAAACACTCCATATCGACCACTTGTTAACAACTGTGTGATTTGTATGTGCTCTGAGCCAAAGAGCGATTGTATCAGTTATGCGCCTACAAGTAGGCCAGCACATCAATTTCTGCTACACTTTTATTTACTAGGTAGCTTTCCTAGGTCCCTATCTCAGTCGCCTCTTACAACATGCCTTGTAGATCGCAGTCTTATTATTCTTTGCTCCCCTGAGAGCCCGACAACACATGGGAGTGCCCTTTACAGCAATATACTTAAATATATTCAAATAATGTAGCAACAGCTTATTCTCTTTCTACAACAGCTCTGATAAACAGCAAGAATATCACAATTAACTAAATATAGAAATGAATCCAAAATATTAAAGAGGATGTTAAACATTGCACATCAGATAGATTAGAATATCTACCTTCAAATCTTTTAATCTTCCCTGATTTTGAATCTGAAAGTGATTTAGCCATGCTGCACCATCTGTAGGAAGATCATAGCGACCAGCCTTGTATGTGGATTCTGATGACTTTTTATGCAACCTCTAACCCATCGACCAGCTGGAAGATAGACAGACAACTTAGAAAGGTAAAAGCAATAAAATGTTATATAATGCAGAAGTGGTGAGCTGTAAGGTGATTATTTAATGAAAGCATTGGTTACTGCTGAACAAATGTCATACCACTTCAGATAGATTCAACCTTCGGGTACTCAATCTCTCCCTGCAGACTCCTAAGGTTATTCATTCCCTTTGTTCCTGACTCCTGGTTAATTTTACTTACTTAGTCTCTCTTTTTCTACCCTGGTGTGTAGAGAAAACACAGAGAATGACACACTATCATATCAGCTGTCTCTCATCTGGTTGGTTTAAGTTTCAGTTCTTCAGGGACTGGAGCCGTTATTTTATCTGACTCTCAGTCGATGCTTCAGAAGGACTAAAATGGCAAGTTGAGGTATGAGTTAATGTTGTTTATTGTGGATTCCGGCCTACTGAGGCTTACGTGAATCTACTGCCCAGGGCATGTGGTGTTTGCGACAATTAGAGACTGGACAGGCTTGCATCAGCAGAATTGATTGTCGTGGAGTTGAGAAGGTTCAGGGGAATGTTCTTCGGTCTCTTCGCAGCTGCCTGTTGGATGAGGATACTAAAATATATGTTGAATCTATAAATAATAATAATTCCTCTCGTACAGTTATACGTTACATAGGGCCTGCAAGTAATTTCTCCATACAGCCCTATCCTGGGCAACTCGCTCAATTTCCTCCATGGAACTGAGACAGATATTGCCTGCCTCTCAGCAAAGTTGCTTCAGGGTCTCCTTGGCCATTCTCTTTCCTGAACCACCCTTTACATCCCACTTCAATGCCTGCTTTGATATTCGTTGATCATTTCTCCTCAAGTGTGCCCAACATATCTCCATCTTCTCTTTCTTATAACAGTTGTCACTAGTGGTTGACCAGACATGTCTCTGATTTCATCACTACTCCTGAATTCGTTCCATTCATTACAGACTGACTAAGAATTAGCAGGGAAGGCAAGTCTGGTCCCAAACATGCAGTGTTGAAAACACATGTTTTGGGTTGAAAGGCACAGATAACTTAACCTTGCTGTACAATGTGACAAAACGCCATTTTCAGGATAAACAAATTAAAGCATAATGATTTTTAAAATGCACAAGTCAAGCACTCACCCCAAGGAACATGTACAATTATCCAATTATCCCTGTAGCAGGCATGCATTGTGTGGTTCATCACAGCGGATTTTCCAGCCCCTTGCAGACCATCTAACTCAAGTTAAGTGGCAAATTTAGAAAACTGGTAAAGTAGCAATGAATTGGACATACCCCTTAGAATAAAACAACACAAATAACAGACAAACATTTGACTAGAGCCTACAGGGGAAGAGAAAGAGTGGGGAGTCTGAAAACATACTGGTGAAAAACTGTAGAAGAAAAGGAAGTGAAAGCACTGATAAAAGAAAGTGAGCTGCATGAAAAGACAGAACACACAACACCCACATGTCCAACCTTGATCATATATGCCCCACCTGTGGTAGGGGATTGTGTTCCAGGATTGAACAGTCAAATGGTGCAAAACACACGTCTGAGGCTGTTAACATCATCACTTGTGATAATCAGCTGTTACTATTAGAGAAGAACAAGTTGTCATCTTCAGGCTAGATACTGGATACAATGGATTGAGGTACCATCTGTTTAACCGGTACATGATAGGTCATACTGATGTATGCACATGTGGCACCAGAAAAATAACAGAGATGCACATCCTGCAAGAGCATCCAACATAAACAAACAATGAAACACACATGACCATCTCAAGTCAATCTAAGACCACCACACAGCTGACCGAACTATTTTAGAAGTATACAAGTCGATATATGAAAACATTGGACAATTAAGAAGACTCCCCATCCTCAAATTACATCAGGGACAGTTGCTAGTGAGTTTGTGCACAAACAATAAGATACTCCTGTGTAAGAAAAAGATTGAGTACATAAATTGTTGACAAGAGCAATAATAATAGTCCAATCAATCATCATCAAGGTGTGTATCCTTTACAGGACGTTGCTCTCTTTGCAGCGCATCTGAAATTCACTCTGTCTTTAGCTCACTCTGCCAGTTCACTCACTTAATGATGGTCATATTCATGGTTTCTTTAATATCTTGTAGCCATCTTCTTCTTGGTCTGCCCTACCTCAGCGCCCTGGGACCCTGCCCTCTAATCAATCAATATACTGTACAAATCACAGTAGTGGTATACAAATTTGAATATGACAATACTAAGCTGCAATAGTGTATAAGAACATTTATAACCTGTATATGTTATGAAATCCAAATAACAAAGGATACACAGTACAAATCTATGCACAGGATGTTTGAAATTGATGTTTCTGATGTAGTCTTAAGTTCCAGGAAGGTTTTCTTACCATGACGCAGGTTTCATTAAATGTCTTCATCTGCATTGCCAAAAAAGTAATTAAATTTCTCAGCTTATGTTATTGTTAGATATGAGTAAACTCAAACTTTCTTCCTATCACCTTTGCTATACACTTCTTTCTGTTCACAAGTGCATTTTTCCAGAGTCCCCTAGGATTGTTGTCGGAGCTACAAAGTTTTTGCAATACTCTCGACAAATGGCGTGCCATTTTTGCTGAGAAGGAACAAGCCATATGGGGGAAAATCCAGTGCAATGAAGTAACTCCTTCTGCATGCTGATGGTTCTAATGTCTCGCTGGTTAAACACTCCTCACTCTGTCCCTCAGTCATCCAGTTCTACTTGCACATTATGGAATTTCAAACTCCTAAAATCAGTGCATAGATTTCAACATCAATTTTAGAGTCTACAACCAACTTACAGTCGCAAGAACCAAAAACATCACTGTATCCATCCTCAACTCTCTGATGATCAATGACATTGATGAAAGACTGTGTACTCTCTCATTGCCTTGAATACCTGCAACTTGCATGCCCAGGACAGTAGATCCACGTAAGCCTTTAAAGGTTGGAAACCTCAATAGACTGCATCCACACATAATGAGGTCTGTCATTTTTAACCTTCTGAAGAATCAACTGAAAAAGACACAACAACGACCCCAGTAGGACAACAATAACTGCCTCAAGCTCCGTCTTCATACTAGGAGTAGTTGTCCTCTACGCTCCTCTTTGCTCTACAATGACTCAACCATGCGCACTAGCAAGGAAACCCCCAGAAAATATATCTACAAATGTAGTTCTTGTTTACCAATATTGATAAACTTTACAAGTATGTTGAGTGGTTAAGCATATATGGCAACAATAACTGTTAACCCTTTCAACCTTCTGAGCCGATATACTGGCTCGCAGAATTTTTTAAGATAACGCAAAGCCTGTATACTGGCTAATTCAGTATACATTGCAATATAAATGCATTTAGAGGTCTAAAAATCTATATATCTAAAAGAATAAGTTGAATGAAATTGTATGTATGTCTGTTGACATTAACGGAGGATATCTGGACACCCTACAGACTTGAAATTTGGCAAGAGGTAGCTTTCATAGATGGGAAGATGTAAAAATTATAAATCCAGACTATTGGTTCGTCTCTATATCTTATTCTTCTTCTGGATCAACTTTTGCTATGCGACTACTCCGGTATGTGTCATAAACAGGGCGGTGTGCTTGAGGTCTTTACCGGTTCCCCATAGTTTGTCTTATAGTGTTGTTTCTGTTGGCCAGATCTCCAATCTCTCACTACTCAGACTAGGGCAGTCGCAGGATGTGCTCTGGGGACTGCTTTGGTGCTCCACAGGTGCAGGCTGCCGGGTCCCTGAGACCCATTCTATGGAGGTGTGCTCTGAGACTCCAGTGTCCCGTTCTAAGTCTGAAGACTGTGGTCTGTGCTTTTCTGTTTAGTTTATTTATACTGTCATGCTCTGGTTTTATCCTCCATTTTTTTTCTCCAGATCATTTTCCTGGATTGTTTCAGGAGAGTCTCTGCTTCTGTAAAACTTTGTGTTGGTGGTGTTGTATTGGCTCCCCAACCCTTCAGATTTGTCAGCCTTTTTGTTTCTGGTATGCCACAGTGAGCTGGTATCCACTGTAAGACCAGTTCGAATTTTTTGGACAACAAGCTGATATTTTGCCGTATGTCCTGAATGAGCTTGTCTTGTCTGGGACATGCCTGGAGAAGGATCTTGAATCGCTAAAGACTGCAATATTTTTTGCTGACACTTGCTGGTTGTTGAGAATCTGTATGGCTGCAAGAAGGGTCGTTGCCTCTGCTCTAAAGTTGGTGCATGTTTCTCCTGCTGCCAGAGAGTGTGTTTCTGTGTTTCCTGAGGGTGAGTGATGTAGATTCTGCTGCATCCCTTTCTGGTAGCATCTGTAGCAGAGCCATCTGTGAACACGTGTCCATGTGCTGGTGGAATATTGCTCTCGTAGCATTTGGAGTGAAATGGCTCTTTGCTCTGTCCTTACAGACTGATGTTGTATCGTTCTATTTTTTAAGATTATTCCTGAGACTTCTAGGTGTATTTGGGCCATGTTTTGGTAGCATGTCCATGACTCTGGTATTATGGGTTTCCACATTTCTGGGTCAGTTTCTAGGATGTCTGTATGTTGCATAGTAAATTCTCTGGCCAGATGGTTGGGACTTTTCCTTACAAGTCTGTGTTTGTTTTCTCTTGGAATTTTGTGTGTAGAGGGTGTTCTTTTAGCGGTTTTAGTTTTCAAACTGGGTGAGTGTTTAAATTTTTCTGAGTTCTAGAGGCTCTATGTCTGCAGTTTTTTCCATTTCTATGATAGGACTGCTTTTCATTGCTCCCAAGTTTTCTTAGGCCCATGTTTTGTACCTTGTCTAGTTTCTGTGTGTTTGTTTTGGCTGCTGTTGTCCAAGAGCTGGAGCCATATTCCATGATGGTCTGACTGCTCCTGTGTAGACCTGCTTTAATATTTTGAATTTAGCCCCAGGACGTACTAGCTAGTTTCTTCATCACAGCAAGTCTTTGTATGGCTTTTCTTTGAATTGTGTCTATGTTTGGCTTCCAAGTAAGTCTGCTGTCTAGGGTGATTCCAAGGAAGGTGGCTGTATCTGTTTGGGGTATTGTTGCTTTCTAAATTGATGAATACTTTTTTCTTGTGTGGGAGAGGAAAAACAGTTGCTGTGGTTTTTGTGTGGTTAATTTTGAGGCCCCAGCTTTTTGTTCTAGTTCACTTTTTCCAGTTTTTTGTAGTAGGTTTCTATATCTAAATTCTAACTTAACGAAATAGTCATGAAAAGTTGAAACCAAAAGTTGTATCCAGTTTTAACTTGCCGGTCACATGTTAAAGCGATGATGACAACTATTATTATAATGTATTTGAACACATTTGCTAAGAGTGCATGTGGCGTAATTGATAAGTGCTGATCAACTATGCGGTAGACCTGCATTCGATTCACAGTAAGGCCAAGGATTTTTAAAAAAAACACATCTGGTTACTATTCGATAAGTTTATAATCTGAATAAATTAAATTTGCCAATTGTTATTTTAGCTGATTTTGAAGGGACTGGGCATGTTTCTTTAATATGCTCAGTCTCGACTGTTTAGGATTTACAAATTTCGGAAATGATACAATTTCGTAGATCTATCGAAACTAATGAAGTTAGAGATATGCGGTTGGAGAATGATAAGAAAGAAAAATGAAGGCCAGAAACATGGAAACAGAGGAAGAAAGATAAGTTATTAGACTTTACAAGCGTCGGTGGAGTGTAACAGCGATTGATGAGGGAACTAAAGAGGGATGACTTGGAAGATCAGCGGAAAAGGATAACAAATGTAACTTTACAAGTGTTGACATTCCAACTAGATTTAAACTAAATTCCCGTGTGAAGAACGGGTATATCTGCTAGTTTTAAATATAATCAAATGAAAAATAGTAAAATGTGAAAGTGTGCTAAATGATGCATACCAGTCGCAACTGATGTGGTTGGATGCACTCATTAAATAGACTATTTGCCTCCACTTCTGAAATTCTGTAATATAGTCCCTCATGGTCAAGGGTATGTTGTCTCTGTTTAATACAACAAATAGATTCATTTCAACAAATTTAGTGGAAAAAATAACATTGACAGTAACAAAACATTAACTTCTACAACATGACAAACCGTTTGGGCAGTACCAAAGTCTCTGACAAGCCACCTCATATGCCACGTTGTTTGTTTGAAAAAATTGCACAAGATCCAAGTGATGATATTTGTGTATAACTCTTTGTAGAATACAGTAGGTGAGTTTATAGAAGAGAGCTTTTATCTATGCATATTCTGATATGTGAGCGTCTGTAGCTTAAGCGGAAGTGAGCTCGATCACAACCAAGCGACCTGGTTCAAACTTCGCTGCGGGCAAATTTGGAAGCAAATTAGTTCCCTTGGATTTTTACGAATGATAAAAATAGACCCCATCGTTCAGAAAGCAATGGTAAACTACTGAGCGTATAAGTGGTGCCTAGCAAATCGACAACTCGTTTACTGTTGTTGATGGTTTTATTATTTTATTTTTTTTCTGATCCAGAAGCACTTGAGCTGAATTCTCTTCGGCTTGGTGTCATGGACATCGTAACCCTTCGGTTCGATGCCATGAACACCGTAAATCTGGGGAACCTGTAGCTCTTCTGCCAGTCCACGGAGTTGAACCCGCACATACAGAGGACTTGTCACCCGTAGTCCAACGTGCTACAAACACGCTGGGCATGCGGGCATTGTTGTTGATGGTTAAGTCCTCTAAAGGATATGCCACGATTTTCATATTCTGATATATAAAATAACAATAGAGAGATTAACATAATAAACATATGATAGATTCTGTTTAGGCAACACACATCTACTAAAAATTGTATTATAAAAAAACAGTGCGTAAAATATGGTCTTAGTGTGTTTGCACTAAGAGTTTTATTCGATCATTTTACAGAATTTGTTGCTAGGATTATAATACTTTCTGCATTTGGAGCGTGAGCTACTTAAATTTTAGAGAAGTTATCTTTTTCTTCTTCTTTGCATTCGTTCTTTACGACCAATTTTAATCACTCTTTGTGATATGTTTGATCTTTGCCAAGAACATGTATACGTTGTACATTGGTATGGTAGGCCCCTAAACGCATAGACGTTTAGGACATGTGCATCGATTTCAGCCAAACCTCCTTAGTCGCCTCTTACGACATGCGTGGCAGGTAACAGTGGTGCTATTCTTTACAACCCAAATTTGGGCCCCGGTAACCACTCGGGCGAGAGAAGTTATGAGGTCAGCGAAAATAAATATATAGTCCTCATCTTTCAATATCTTGTACGGAGCAGAACTTTGCTATCCTAACAGCCTCACTTTTGTAGGCCAGATCTCCCACCTCTGCAGCCATCATGCTCAAATCATCAGTACACATTTCAAATCCATCGTCCCTGTGATCTTCTTCTTAATCTCTTTAGGGAAGTTATGAGGTCAGCGAAAATAAATATGTAGTCATCATCTTTCAGTAGCTTGTCGAAGCAGAACTTTTCTACTCTAACAGCCATATGAAACTTCTCAATTTCATAGGTCAGATGTCTCCCACCTCTGTAGCCATCATACTCAAATGATCAATCACATCCCAAATCCATCTACCCGTGGTCTTCCTCTTCTTCTCTTTGACAGGATATGACCTCCTTCCATATTGGTCTTTTTCAACCCCCTCGTCCTCTAGTGCTAGAGCAGTCCAACTATGGCTACTGTTCGGGATGGGTAAAAAATCGAGACATTCTTCATTCTTTCCCAGTTCTTCGATTGCATTGGATTGAAAAACAAGCTCAAGTGCCTTTGGATCATTAAAAAGAAAGGACATTAATCATATCTTCCAGCTGCTTGTAAATTGTTCATTATTCTATGTAATACAGTAATGCACAATATTATACACTTGGTGACTCAATTTTAATCCATAACAAATGTATATTAATAACTTTATTTCTGTTTGCCCGCTATGAATTTGAATGTAGTCATGACGCTTAATATGGCGTCTCTGACTTATTTTTGCATGAAGGCTTTCTTTCCTTATCACCAGCAACACTCTCTATTCAGGTGAACATTATTCCAACTTCAGATGTACTTTTAATTTAGATCCCCAAGTAAAGAAGTATATTAATACAATATCAAAGAATATAAACTTATTGTGAAAAAATAAAGGTTTACAACGCACTAAAGACAAAATGTCTATTTTGATACAAAGAAGCATAGACCTTAATTTCCAAGATGTATTGAAATATACAGTGAAAGGGATAATTAATGTAAAATAAATATAATTACAGGATCATCTACACTTGTTCTAAAGACTTGTCGCACATCTGCGGGCTGTGATTGTGTTGCTGATGAACTGGCTCGTAATGATGGATGAAAAACACCTGAAGACAATAAAATATATATGATGAACATAAGCAGTTTTCCATTTTTTTGTACTTTGAGGTACTGATGATGATGATTTGTGTGCCAACTTTTGACAGGTCTATTGTGAACTTTCTTCTTAGTCCTTTCCGACACAGCATATCCCCCCTTTGATGTTGTTAACTCATTTCTTTTGTAGTTTTATTTTTTCTTTCGTTTGCTCACTATGAATTCAGGCATAGCCAGATTGCCTAATATGGGGTCAAAGGCGCAAGGAAGCGGCGCACCAGGATTATGGAGGTGGCTCTAATCCCCTGCTCTCACCTCCAAGTGGTGACCCTGGTAACAGACGGTAGTTCCGGTCTGGCTAAGAGGGCAGGTGCCGTGGGAGAGCTACTCTGGGGCAAGTAGAGATGCAAAGATAGCCATGCCTGATGGGATTCGCTTGCAACTAGATGAGCGAACTCCCAGAGTGACTATTAATGCTCGCCTCTCCCGTACGATGGGAAAGCTAGTACGATGATACATGTGGAACCATGCGGGCAGAGCTCGGAGCCCGACATTCTCTCTCTTGATGCACTTCTCTTGAGCCGATGAGCATGCAGAGTGATGAGCTCCGCTTACATGTCTGCAAGACGATCTACATAGGTCAAAAGACTAGCCCCCATCACAGAGAGACACGAATCAAAAACCATTGAGGGGATGTGACCCACGTGAGGCGAAACTTGGAGCCAGCGCACACTCTCTCTGGATACGCCTCTCTAGAGCCGATGAGTGTGCTGGGTGCCTAGCTGAGTTGCAAGTGGGCATCATGGGGCGAAACTTGGATTTTGCGATTACTCTTTTCTGCATGTTGACTTCAATGTTAGTTCACAATATATACATTGTTCTTCCAAAGGAGTTGTCTCAAAGCTGACGAAGTACATTTCTGAGTGAGAGTGTAGCAAAATTTCATTTGCATACTTTCCCGCAAAATATAAAACATTTTACATAAACTGGTGAGTTTGGTGAAATACTAAATTATATAGAAAAATCATAGCTTTTGTCAGCGCCCATGCATAATGATAATACTATTATATTACAACATACAAACATTTATTAACATTACTGGTACATTTTATTTCTCAGATACATGAATGATATCTATCAAACTCTTTGCCAAAAAGCAAATGCTGCAATGTATGCCAGAAACCTGGCAATATGAAGTCACAAAGACAGCATACATATAAAAAAAATAATCAGGTTACAGTACATGGACTCAGGACTGATTAATGGTTCAAATTTATGGACTACCTACACTATCTTCAGCTTCTCTATCAAGCCCCAGAAAATCTCAATCTTCATCAAAGGACAAACTCTGGCATAATTGGAAATGAAATTGCGGACTTCTTGGAAAGGGAAGGTGTGTTAGTAAGTTACTATACATTTTAATATGGTATCTCATCCAATTAATCAAAAACTTTGATAAAAGCAGAATATAAGAATATGGAGGCAGATGTGTCCAAACTGCAGACTTTAACAACAACAATTACGTGCTTCAATTTTCTTTTCATCTAATTGTTAGGCTAGGACTGACTGAGAGGGACGGCCGCTGTTACGGCGAAGTAGTCAAAACTTTAGTATAATAAATAAAGTATCGTGAATATCATCTTACCGCTATCGGGTATCCGCTGGTATCGTACCTATTAAATTTTATTTTACCGTTTATTTTGTTCAGTCAATTATTAACAATTGACGAGAATGGTTGGAATAACAATTTAAATAATATTATTAACTTTAACAATTTACTATTTATAATTAACATTACATTAATGATTAACTTAGTTAACTATTTAATAAATGTAACAACTTGAAAGTTGAACTCACTCACTGACCACTCTCTGTCTATAATTATAAATAATATTAATATATTATTTGTGTTCTATAGACAGCTCTATCTAGAAAACATCGCTCCGTGCTAAACGAATTTGAATATCGCTATAAATGAACTTACATGCTTTGTTTAATGTAAATTTCTCATTCAAAAAACATCTGAGAACGGAATGCGACCTTGAATAAAAGGCCGGACTACAAACTCTCCTGAACATGGTAGCTTCCATATTGGTTTAAAATAGGGGCTGCTACTCTTGGTAAAGTGTTTCAGTACTATAGAGTAGAGCTCCAAATTGTGATTTAATAGCAAGACAAATACTAGAAAAAAAACCAAGAAAGTCAAACACATTTTCATGCCGACATTACGTGAAGAACTTTATATTCATTTTAATAATGTCGTCCTCAGTGAGACTAGAAAATCCTACCGCGTCAACTTTGTCCACCGAGGCTATTGGTCACTGAACCAACGTCATAGCTCACCGGGCAGAGATATGTCTTCAGTCTCTCTCAGCAAATGACAAATATGCATGTTGGTCGTTCTCGTTGGTTCAACACACTTCACACTCTGCCCCTCATGCATCCAGTTCTGCGTATATAACGTGCAATTTCAACCTCCTTTACTTGCTGGGTATATTGAATATTAATTGGGGCGTCTACATATAACAGACAGTGACCGAAAAACCGAAGAAAGTCATCCCTGACAATCTTCAACTGTTACGGTATATAATGCTTATGCAAGCATGTTTGCTTTCTCCTTGCATGCCGTGAACTCCCGATAAAATAGTAGATCCAAGAAAGCCACAGGATGTTGAAAACCTCCCTCGATATACATCCACTCATACATCAGTCTGCTGTTTTGGACATTTCAAAGCATCGACCTAGTCGGACACAGTAAACGGCTTTCCAGAGAGTCACTGAAGTTCTGCGGTAAATGTTTAGACCTTCACCCTCATACGTAAAGTTATTGTCCTGTATGCTCCATTTTGCTTTAGAATGCGTGCGGTCTAGAAATCCCTAGCCTGTTTCTTACCACATTGTACAGTCGGTATGTATGTGCAACTACATCATCATCCCTTATGTTATCTTCTATCCGTTGCTTAATTAAGAGTTCAGCTTTCTTATTGCCCCAATACATTCCATTCCAAGAGTAATGATAACATTGTGAAAGTTGGGCATGATTCTATATATCGGGATCCATTCTTCCCATTTTGGTAGAGTCGCAACTGTGGTCAGCTGTCTGATTTTTCTTTCAATTTGGGTCACGCCGTCACATTCCCTGCCTGATTCTCCTATCCTTAATATTATTAGCATTATTGTGCCTTTTGTGTGCCTTTTTTCAACATTGTCATTAGTTATTGAACTTGCATCATAACACTCCGGGCAGACCCATAGGTGTTCAGTCTTCCCCACCAAATGACGAAAAGTATGCGTCACTGATCTCCGTGGTCTGCAGGTTAAACACACTCGTCACTATGCCCCCTCCTCCTCCTGGCTTCCATTTCAGCCCGTACGACGTGTAATATGGTTGGTGCTCGTTGTTTTGCACTGCGGCATTTTCCGATAACCAATGAGCAGCTGCTTGAGGCAAATATATATATGTCTTTGTTCTAAATCATCTCTGTCCAGTCCGCCATTCACTCACCTTCTCTCCTCTATACATTCTTCTGTGTGTATATTCTCGTCAGGATATAGTGATGTGATGATGTTACATTATTAATTCTCCAGTGACGTCTTCTTTGCGATCTTTCTTATCAACCAAGTGGAGTCAATAACGAAGCTGATACCACACTGTTCTAGTGACCACGGGCCAAGGAAATCCTAAATTCGAGCCCAGAACATTTCGGTGTACACAAGTTAGACAATTGTACTACAGGAGACACCGGTCCTTTACAATGGAATATAAATAACTACATGTGAAATGCGTTGCCTGCGAAAAGTTACCAATAACACAAGAAAAGACAGAATCACCAACATCAGCATAAGAAAGAAAGTTGACACAAAATCGTGCTTGAATTACATAGATAAACAAAGAATGAAGTGGTTTGGCCACTTAATAAGAATGCATTCAAACTCCACAGTATACAGAGTCTTCTACAACAGAACATCGGGAAAGAAAGCAAGAGGAAGACCACGGAAAAGATGGTTAGATGGCGTAGCAGAATCATGTGAAAGAGCAAAGATAACAATCACACAAGCCACCAGAACAGCGCAAGACAAAAACAGAAAACTACGACACTGGGCAACAACCCGGTAGCAGTGTGACGACAAAAGAAGAAGAAGAAGATAAATTACAAGCACCTCAAAAGTTGGAGTAAGGTTCACCTGAATGGCGAGGAGCACTGATGATAAAGAATGCAACTCTTCACGCAAAAATCAGTCAGAAAGGCCATATTAGGTACTACGAATATGCCTGAATTCATCGCGAGCGAACAGTAATGAAAGACAAACTGATCAGAAGTTTCCGATGCAGTGTCTTTTGGCGTCTTCAGCTACTGAAGAAATCCTATTGATCTCTGGGAAAAAAGTACACATTAACAGAACGAGAACTTTCTGAACTCGAACCCACGACTTTCAGAACGCACGGTAACGACTTAACCACCTAACTACAGAGACCCACTGCTATATTTATCAGATTTATAAATATTTTCAGTCATCTGTACGACCTGCTTTTTGTATGGCTTTTATGAAATCTGCACTATTCACTGACATCCCTTCCTCGACCACATCTGTATCAGTCTGGTGATCTGCATGAACATTGCCTTGTACTCACGCATGCCCTGTTACAAAAAATAAAGGTTAAATGGGTCATTCTGAAAGTGTTCAATGTGACATGCCATATATAGCCAGCACGAATTTTCGTGAGCGCATCCTTGAATCACTCCGTGTACGTGCATGTTTGAATCCATTTGTACTCAACAACTTCAGAACCATGGTTACATCCTTAATCTTCATTGCGATGGTACACGCAATTACAGCAAATGAACCGCTGCCCCCCTTAACAGTTTTACATCTCAAACTCACAGTAAATGCCCATGCACGTCTCTTGTCTCGAATCACTGAGGCATCATTGAATGATAACATCACCTTCCCGTGTGTATTCAACCACAATCATCTTGACTTCCGTTCGGCTGTATTTATTATAGTAGATAAGTGTTCAATAAGAGCAAACACATGACTTTTATACCAGTTCCATGTTAAGTCTGGAGTAAAACAAGGATGCGTACTATCACTGCTGTTGTTCACCACATATGTAGACTAAATGACTGCTTTATTGGTTACACGGTTAATGACAGAAGATATCCACTTGAAGATGCCAAACTGCAACACTGTACAGAACGACAGATGAAGGGACACAACTTTTTCAAACTAAATGAAAAGTAAGTTGGCATATACTTTATTTGCGATTTTAATAACTTATTAAGTTTATTATGTGCTTGCTTTGATGACATACTCGCACTCTGAGAGTCTATGGATTATATACTTATGGGGAAAAATGGTTTCAGTCACAGCTGATTTTCTTTTGCCACAAAATATCCAAATACGTTCTCAAATTTTAATTAAACGGTATCGTCCCTTTACATGTACAATGTTTATTACTATCTTTTTGTCACTTACAACCTTAATGCATATCGATCAAATCTTTAAAATAGCCAACACCAGCGAAGGAAATAACCCTGGGGAACTCTTAAACGAATGTCTTTTTGCCGACGATCAGGCAATCATATCAACAACAGAAAAACAGCTACAACAACACATTAACAGACTACAGTTAACATGCAATGAATACAATATGAGAATAAACATCGACAAAACCGAAGTAATGACATTCGCTAGAGAAGAAAACACTACCAATATCTCCATCGAAAACGTCCATTAAAACAAATTAAATTAATCTTCTTCTCTTTGCCTGGATGCATTCATCCATAGCTGTCTAATCAAGTTCTTCGTCTTTTAGTGTGTTTAGAATATTTGCATTTTCTCGTTCTTTTTTGTAGCATCATCTATTTTCCCTTAATTGTGAGTTCCTTCTGGATATATATATTTGTTCTTTTCTCTATTTTTGGTATACGGATAACTCTTCTATAAGATGTATATTCAAAAGCACACATGTACTTTTCCAATACCATGTAAAGTGTCAATGTCTCACACCTGTACGTTGCCATGGGGAATATTCATGCTCTTTAGTGTTCTGATCTTTGTTTTACTATCTGTTCAATTGTACCCACTTTTAGCTGCTAAAGTTTTTGCAGAACTAATTTGTGCGTCTTTTGATTTCCTTCATCCCAATTACATCTCTTGTTTGAAGCGAAAGCATGTCAAATCATCGACCAAATGACGCTGGTGTTAATTGCAAACAGGTAATTGTTAAACACAAAAAGAGTCCCATACAATACTATCTTAATCCCAACTTTGTGGTACCAGTGCCAAAATTGGATATTTACAAGCAAATTAAAATAAAAAGTTACGAAACAGAAATGAAATATCTGCAGAAATAGTGGGAGTAACAAGAAAGGATAAGATAAAAAAAAAACCAAGACTATTAATTGTTACTTGCACTTGACGGAACTCTTACGCTACCCTGACGCCGAAAGGTAAACATGCATTACTAGAAAAAAGAAAGAAGTTAACATTGAAACTTCATATTTAAAACCGTTCATATTTTCACTTTTCTCTCCCTTGATAAAAACATAATTTGTCAAGTTTGTGTTTTATTGTCCTTATTTTTATTTTTGTCACATCTGTTCTTCGATCCAGAAGCGCTTGAGCTTTTCAGCTCTTCGGCTCGGTGCCATGGACAACGTAACCCTTCGGTTCGGTGCCACGAACACCGTAAATCTGGAGAATCTGTGGCTTTTCTGCCAGCCCGCGGAACTGAACCGCACTCATAGAGAGCTGCCACATCTGTTCACAGACATACCTAATAGTATATTGTTTGAAGCCTAAGACACGAAGTACCTTTAGATTGCTTTCACTCTCTATCTATTCATTTATTTTGATTTAGTATGTTCATTTCTTATTCGCTATGCAATTTATAATACTTTTGTTTGTTTCTTAACAATAATTTCAATTCCAACTAACGTGGATCTGTATTGTGCTATAAAAAGTAGTTAAATTTAAGGGAACGGAGTCATAAACTTTATAACGAGTATAATGAGATATCCGTTACTATAAATACAGGTACAAATCGAATGGATTTTTCTCTTTGCAACTATCAAATATACAAAGTGATGACCTCTTCTTATCTGAACATCCAAACACACCTACTGCTCTTATATATTATTTTGTTTAACTATGATAACAAATCTCATTTTAATTATTTACTATTTTGTATATTATTTAATAAGCATAACGACTCGTTTAGGTTATACCCTGTCGATTTTCCGTGGGATGAAACCGCAGACGCCATTTTGCAGCACAGTGCATTACTATGGCGTAGATATCTGTGTCTGTGCTGATGCCAGTGTTTACATTTGGAGTTTCAGCGCATTTTGACAGTTCTTGGACATTATTTGCATCTAAAATTGTTAGTAAAGTGAAAACTGTTAACTTATTTTGCGTCTAAACGTATTCTGATTGCAGTAGATAAACAAACATGCCGTGATTTCGGGTTTTTCTCGATGAATCTCATAACTGGAGCAAGCAACTTTCTGTTTAGCAGAGGTAGACAGTTAGGACAGTTGTACACGGATTGATTCAGGTGGTATGTTATCGCGAATTAGTTACTAATATATTAAAACAAACAATTCAGCTATATTTTAAAGTACATACAATATGGTAGCATTGTTTGATTTGAGTTATGACAAAAAGTATGATGAAATTACAAAAATATATATATTTAATATTTGAGTCATTTTAATTTTATTAGAATAACTTTGAATAAGAATATTATGGAGTATGGAAATAACTGATGTGATACACCAGATACACATTCAAATATATAGGTAGCGATAGTCACATCAATGTTCTGAGCAATAATAAAAGATGAGCTGCCACGCACTTTCCACTTAAGTGTAATAATGTTTTTAGTCAATTGTAGATAGTAATTGTAGTGACCTAGTTTAGTGTGTGTGTGTTGTTACACTGTGTGCCAGTGACTCCAACTCAATTGTGTCATGGTCAACTGTGTGAAGTTAGTATCCTCAGTATTGAAGTATTCTGATGGAGATATACTTTAATTTTGTAGTGAACTAGATATAATCGTTTTTTATGTTTATATAATAATCAGTAATGTGTTTTGTATTGGCTAGATAATGATATTTTGTGAAAATAATTTGTTCAATATTCATTTCTTCTCAATATAATATATTGAGTCAATAGTCTGACTGTTCAAATACATAGTAACATACAACTTATAAGTATAGATAGTAAGATATATGTGCCTTTATGCACTCTGGACTGTCACATTTCAGTGTCGTAATAATAACAGTAATTGAGTAGTGTTAATTACTTTGATGTGCTAGAATTTTCAATATACCAACATTGTCTTTATCCACATCATATATACTATTTTAGCATACTTTGTGTAGACTAGTGTAGTTGTTGTAGGTTGCAGTACAGTCTCTAAAGTAATTGATTTTGTGTAGATGTTTATTATTAATAAAACAAATATATACACAGGTTTAGTATTCACAGAACAATTCTTAGAATCTAATTCACAAGACAAATGAACTGTGATTGTAATAATATTTGTCTGGATTGTTGAAAGACATGAATCAGTATGGCACAGTGGAGCCATCTTCAGATTATGAAACAAGTGACACAGGAACAAGCTCATTGAACAACAGCTTAAGTGAGGAGGAGTTCACATTAGAATGTTCT
Organism: Arion vulgaris; assembly: GCA_020796225.1. Lineage (NCBI taxonomy): Eukaryota > Metazoa > Mollusca > Gastropoda > Stylommatophora > Arionidae > Arion > Arion vulgaris. Next base: position 65,088,622 of record CM036753.1, on the reverse strand, counting down.
AATATAGACAGTGGTGGTTTGAAGTTAATGATCTCTTTTAGGAAAAGAAGTTGCGATGATGAAGTGGATAACTCATCTGGGACCAACTTGAACATATCTGCCAACAATGATTTAGCTGAAGACAAGAACACTGACATGGAAAAACAGGTATGTTAACAATTCATTTTATTTCTTCTTCTTTGAACGCTTAACATCTACCACTATGTTAACCACTCTTTGTGATATGACCCCCAAGAGCGATTGTAGATTGTGTCAGTGATGCGCCTACAAGTAGGCCAGCACTTCCGATTTCTGCGATGCTTTTTATTTACTACGGTAGCTTCCCTAGGCCCCTACCTCACTTGCATCTTACGACATACTTTGTAGGCCAATAATTCAACAATATCTCAACAATTTTATGTCCACATCATTTCCTGTCAGGATTTTTTTTAATGACATCCTTCCATGCCATAATATTAAACGGTTCAGTATATTCTCTCTCTATTTCCTAATATCTGCCTGTATTTCTCTTCTCAGCAATTTGTCAATGTCACAATGTATATTAACACATATCCTCACATTGCATGCCCATATTGCAAATGCTTCCTTTGGATGTTTGTCAGTAGGTTCATTTTGTTAATTGACCTCTCAGCACACCAGAATTAGCTCTTTTAGAAACTATAAAAATAGACTATGACCTGTTGATGTATAGTTTGGTAAATTTAAAGTTATGTCTCATCTGTACCTTGCAAAATCAAACTACCAACAAGTTACTGTGTGGGAATGGAAAGGGGTAAACATAGCCAAAAAGCTAAAAGTTTACAGGGCATAAGTGCTCACCACACTGTTGTACGCCAGTGAGACATGGACAGTGTATAGTAGACACGCAAGAAAGCTAAACCACATCTACAGAAGTTATCTCAGCAGAGTATTCAAATTAAAGTGGCAGGAAACAATTCCAGATACCAAAGTCCTCATAAGGGCCAAGATTTCAAGTGTCCACACCCAGTTGCAGAAGGCCCAGGAGATGGGCCGGTCACGTTTGGAGGATGCCTAATAAACACATCCCAAAACAATTGATGTATAGCAAGCTTGATGAGGGCAGACGATTGGTTAGTGAACAGAAAAAAATGCTTTGGATACACTCTTAACCCTCTAAACCCTGGCCACCTGTATCCTAAAAACCCCTGAGCTCTTGAGCAAAAACAGCACACATCAGAGGGATATTAAAAACACGATAATTTAACACAACTAAATGATCTATAATTTATTATTGACTTACCTAACATCTCTGTGATTCCTGCTGATTATATATTTGCATAATACTAAACTTTTAAAAATTTACTTGATATGTGTCATGTTCCTGAATACTCCCAGATAATGTAGCTTGTTCTCCAAATTGAACATATATAGCTTGAATATCAATCGATCAAACAATTCTTCATCATCTTAATGTGCGTCTCACTCTCTTTCGATACCCCTATCAGAATAATCACATTCAAGTCTAGTTCATCTTCGGAATCATTACAAAAAATGTTCAGCAGTTTGCTCTGTTTTTATCCTTTTAGATTGTCCATTTCTGAAAATTTCAGCATGTCTTTTCATCATGAAAATACCTAACTTATTACCTTATTGGCACACAAGAATATCACAAACAGCATCCGCTATCTTGCTAAATCATTTAGAACATGTGGGTTGTGTTTGACATCACATATGTACACAATTTATCTTCATTCACCGATAAATAACGATGGAGTCTTCTCAGATAAAAATTTCGGGACGTCTGAATATGCAATGTTTACATTCAATACTGGGATATCAGGATCACAGGTTCTAAGGGTTAGAGTGTTTCTAAAATGCTTTGATATACACATCCCTTGCACAAGATCACCAAATGTGGTGCTGCTATTACACAAGAAATTCGCATTGCAGAAGCGCAGAGACAAGCTGCACGAAAGACGAAACCCACATGTCTAACCCTGAACATGTATGCCCCACCTGTTGTAGGGGATTGTGTTCCAGGATTGAACTCTACAGTCACCTCAGCACACATCAGAGAGGGTCAACAACACACATCTGATGCTGCTGTCATCATCGCTTGTGATGGATGACTATTACACCTTTCAAAATCAAATTACCACACTACTTTGTGAAATACCTACATGGAATTAATTACCCACAGACAACAGGGACATCAGTCCAGTCTGCTAATCTTTGAGATCAAAAGAATCATGTACATGTCACTGTTGTCAACAACTAAATTTAAAACACAGAAATTTCAAACCAGTATATCGAAGATATGTGGATGACATAGCTTTGTTTTGAATTTATTGTTCTAATGATTACTATTCTTGAACTGAGACATGATAGCAGAAAATTGGGCATGGGAGACCTAGGACATGATAGCAGCAAATTGGGCATGGGAGACCTAGGACATGATAGCAGCAGAAGGGATTGGGAAGGGGGTATTTATAACTAAAGTTTTACATTTTAGAACTCAAAGGCTATTAAGATATATATATATATATATATATATATATATATATATATATATATATATATATATATATATATATATATATATATATATATATATATTTATCGTTAAATTTTGTTTGCTCAAAATTGCAAGTACTCAAGAATTTATTATTTAGAGTACTTAAATGAAGTGGATTATTTTCAACTATGAAACATTGACCTATCATTAAACAGTGTGATTTAAAAAATATATTATTCATTAAAAATATTGGGTTGATAAATCTTTTATGAAGGGAATTTTATTTCTTCTTGTTCATTCAAATTAAGTTAATTGAAAAATAAATGTGCTTATATAAATACACACTGTTTTAAACTAAATTTGTTTACAGTATATAACTTTGATTGTTTCTGTCCTAAACCTGGTTTTGAATTGTCCATTTCCTTCCTCCCGATGATTACTCAGATAATTAAGAGCTGTCCATGTTATTAAGTTCACGAGGAAGTGAAAATTCATGGAAAGCTTGTAAACTTGATTTAAGTAGGCATAGTTCAATGGCAGTGAGCTGCCCAGTAAAATATACTCTTCAGCCATTCAATTGTGATGGTTGCCTGAACTTTCTGATTTTTGGGGAAAATTTGAAATCATCATTAGAGCCACTGTGTAGGTGTTCTGAAGCTGACACTTTCTGGTAACTTCAGCTGAAAAGTACTGCACGTCAACAGGGATGTCAAGTGCGCATACATCAATTCTAACTAGTTTTTCAGTATTTTTCTTGACAAAAATGTTGCATGTAAGATTATATTACACTTATTTGTTCTGATTTAGGTAAAACATTTTTGATGCTGTGAGCTCTTTACTAATAAACTAATTTGAATTGATTGTTAAACTCTTAGTGGAACAGGGCAAAAACGTTGTTTTCAAGCCATCTTTTATCGTACATTTTTAAACAGACATCAGTCAGAAGACATTAGTTTTGTCAGAAATCTATTTTTTTAATATATGGAACATTTACCCATATATCATAGTGTTTAGAGTTGAATTCTCTGTTCATTTGCATTGGTGAAATATTTCTGAATATGAAAAGTGAAATGCAAAATGATTTTTAGAAAAAAAGGAAACAAATAAAATATAATAAAATGAGAATAAAATTGTCACTTACCACTCAACTTGAATATATCCTATAGATCTGCAAGCCATAAAACGTGTTTCTGTTCATACTACATTCATATGTACATAATCCAGGAATGTTTCTTCAGTTTTTATGAATAAATAACATTTTGTATATTTTTTGCGTGTTTTATCAGAGGTTACTAACCTTAAATCGAGAACTGTTATGTCCACATGCGAAGCCGGAAATTACATTAGATTTAGAGAAGTTGAACTGAAATATACCTTTACTACAACTGTTTAACCCTGAGACTACCCTTGCTCCTATTGAGGTGGTGTCTGGACATTTGACATCCACCACCAATGTCAAATAACATAACACTTGGTGCACTAAGAGTTAGGTGTCATAAAATAGTTTTCTCATGAAATAACTCATTTTCTCTACCCAACTTTTCTTAATAATTAAAATGTGATGTACTTTTTTGTTGTATTGTTTCACCTTATATGTGAGATATAAAACATCTTTGATTTAAAGAACAAAAGTCTACGGTTTAGTTTTTTACAGTAGAAAAGGAAACAAAAGTACGGATAAAATGGCATACAAGAACAAATGGTTGAGAGATCAGCCAGGTCATGAAAAGGATGATGCATGCCACCAACTAAGTAGAGGAGAACAGGTTGTCATTTTTTGTCTACATTATCTTGAGGTACCATCTGTTTAATAAGTACAAATAGACCCTTCTGACATATGCACATGTGGCACCAGCAAGTGACAGAAACACACATACTTCAAAAATGTCCAACATCAGTGAACAGAGAGAAAACACATGGCCAATCCCCATATCAGTCCAAGGCATGCTATATGGAGATGTAAATGGACTCTAGTTAACCACTAACTACTTTGAAAGTATACAAATTTATGTCTGAAAACATTGGAAGAAGAAGACAGTAGAATGCCAATTTGACCAAAGTCTTCAATCAAGAGAGTAAATAATTCAATATATTGCTTTATATTTGTTGATAAACATTATTAATGTTTGTTGGTAAATAGCAACTGTTGTTTTTGTCTTAATCTACATAATTTATGTGGTTTATTTCAGGCTGATTATTATACCATCTCCAGCGACATGGACTCTCAAGAGATGTCATCAGACCAGTTAAGAGATGTCCTTGATAGTGACAAATCACATTATGATCTTTCTCTAACAGTTTTGGACAGTGGTGATATATTATGTTCTCCTGCATCAACAAGTCCTTTAAATGTGTTGAACCCAACTGTAAGCACAGCATCCACATCGTATGATAAGGACAAGGCATTGTTAACAGCAGTGTCATGTGAAAATATAACTTTTCATGAGGAGACACCCTTCTTAGATGTAATAAACATCAGTGAGGCTTTGAAACCCTTGAAAAGGGTTAAACAAATGGGCAGCATAAACTCTTGTGTAAATGATATTCATGATCCATTACTAAGATTAGACACATTACCAAATGTATCTCCTGACAGTGGAATCATTTCGTTGGATGAATCTCCAATTGGCAATGATTCTCCGAGCTCACTTCTCAATGGTGAAATAATCATGGAGCATGGGTCTCTAACATCCTGTGGCATCGTTGCTGAGCATATGCAGAACATGGTGGATACTGTGACACCTGCCCATTTGTCTCATGAAGTTGTCAAGCTTACAAATAGTCAAGGTTTGCTCAATTGCAGTTTACATCTACCAACTGAATTTGAGGAGAATGACATAGTAATGACTGAAGATAGTGTATCTTATTCACAGTATATAAGTGAAAGAACAATAGCAGATACTCATCAAACTACAGAACGTTTTTCACCACAAAATAAGAACTTTACGAAAGATGGAAAGTATGGTGAAAGTATAAATAGTTGTTTGAAGGCACCATCTCATTTTCCACTCTCTACAAATGGAAATAGTGTTATTATCTCCTCGCCTCGTAAAATTAGCCAAGCAATGGGGCGTAAGAAAAGGGGCGCACCAAAGAAAAAGAACAGTATATTGTTTAAACATAAAAAGAGCACCTTATATAGTGGCTTGTATGGTAGCCAGATCATATCTGAGTTAAAAGACACAGTAGTGAGTTGTGGAAATAACAAAGGCAGCATTATTGATAGTACAGACACTTCTCATGCTAAGCAGACATGTCAAACTTCTGCTGCTTTGGTTAGTAGAAAGACAGAAAATGAGCTAGTAACAAAAATAACTGTGATAATTTAGTTGCGAAAAAAGAACTCCTGGAAGGCGAAGGATCACTGTCGAAACAAAAGTTAATTGGTGCTGTTTTCAAGCGAACGTTTAGAAATCATCCGCCGAAACATAAAACAATATCTGCTTCGGGCAGTATACCTATTGCTGGTCAAAATAAGATATCACAGTGTAAAGTGAAGCGGCCACGTGGCAGACCTCGTAAAATTCCTTTACCAGAAAATACCCTTGTTTGCAACACATTGAGCACATCTGCTCAAGAGAAAATCCAGGAAGATACTCCAAGCTCTATATCTGCACAGTCCAACGATACTAGGTCAAGAATGAGCACAGTTTGTCTGAAAAAATTTCTCAGTAAAAGTGTTTTTACTCAAAGAAAAAGAAAAGAACAAGGAATCTCTAACTCAACACATACATCGTCAAAGTTACTAGACCCATCATCAGATCATAGTTTGCAAAACGAGTTGTTTAATGCTGCTTCTGAAACTAAAAGTGCATGTTCTGGAAAAGTTAAAAAGGACATTGTTTCTAGTAAAATTAAATCCCCTGTTTGTCATGAAAAATCTGTGTTCCAGGATAATGATCTTGATGCTCTGCTCAAAAGTGTTAAATCATCAATTAATAGTCAGTTCATGCATGAGGATGCCAACAGTGATATTTTATCATTTGACAATCCATTCAAAGTAGTTCATCCTACATCTTTTCCTAAAATGATAAGACCTGGCTCCCCAAGCTTAGTAAAACCTAAAGCAAAGAAACCCAAATTACATGTTATGATGAGGAGAACTAAGAGAAAGAAAAGAAAGAAGATCCAAAATAACAAACCAGTAACAGCGAGCACACCAGTAGTAGCACCTAAAATTATACCTGTGTTTGGTTCTGTGGCGCTACAGAAGAAGGTGGAGATGTTTTCAATGTCTCCGCCACAGAGACAGACAGATATGTTTGGCTCTTCAATTTCTGACAAAAGGTTGTCTTTTTTCAATTCACTAGTTCAACCATCAAAGATTCTTGCATCAAGTCGTCTGAATGTGTTTCGTTCAGGCACTGGTGTGGATGGTACACACAGATCAGGCTCACCTGTTGATCTAGATCAGCCTGATTGTACTGACAGACGTGGAAAGAAACGTCATCGTCTCCTGTATAGGAAGTCTAAACATAGGAATATTATAGATCCTGTGTTTGCTGCAGATTTAGACACTCTGGTAATAGGGTTGAATACAATGGCAGTATGTGAAAATCCTGCTGATAATTTCATTAGAGTTCGACCAGGAGAGGTTCCTTTACCTTCAATTTTCCGAGTTATCAAAATAGATGTGAACAAGAAAGTGAAGGATAAAATATTTATGCCTGAAACATATGGACTAGACAAGAATAAGCAGCCTAAACCCAGAAAAGACACACCGTCACCATATGAAGTTCCAGCATCATCTTTTAAACCAGTTAGTAAAGGGGACGTAAAAATGCAGCTCAGATCAGTTTGCAGATATGCGAGAGCATTTATCTGTGAGTGATTCAAGTGATCAATGCCTTCCTCCCAAAAAACGTCACAGACTAGTAAATATGGAAGCTCTGTCCCATCCTTCAGTACTTAACTCAGTTAATGAAACTACTATGTTGAAAACAGATCTGAAATCATTATCATGGAAACGAAGAGGAAGACGTCCAGGAAAGGCATCTGGGCCAGATGATAAGCAAGGTAAGTTGCACAATTTATATTCACATTTTTGAAAGTCATGTTTTTTAGACACAAATGGATTTAATTCTTCATTAATTTCTTCTTCGAACACTCCATATCAACCACTTGTTAAACCTCATTTGTGATTTGTTTGTGATCTGAACCTAAGAGTGATTGTACATTGTGTCAGTTATGCGCCTACAAGTAGACCAGCACATCCGATTTCTGATACACTTTTAATTTACTAGGGTAGCTTTCCTAGGCCCCTACCTTAGTCACCTCTTACAACATGCCTTGTAGGTCGCAGTGTTACTATTCTTTACTCCCCTTGCAAGCCCTGGCAGCACACAGACAGTGTATTAATTTAAAGCATGTTGAAACATACTTTCTCTATTCCGTAAAAAGATGAGCTGAAACAGCAGTCTAAATATCACAAATAGTTAGAGATACGATAGCGAGAAATGAAATCCATTTCCATAAACTAGATGACATGAAGGGGGACAGACATTAAAAAAAACCAGTCACAGCCTGAGTAGCAAGAAGACTGATGTTTTGATCATTGAAATTTAAAAAAATCAGATTCCAACGTAATGTGCCGCCAAAGTAAATGGAGCATTGCTAAGGCATGTTCTTCAAATTATGTACCTTGTAACTCTGATATCATCAGATGATAGATGTAGCTTAGAAATAAAGAAATGGATAGGCCAAGAATAGGCGATGTTCTAGAAAACTAAAGGCATTATTTACAAAAGTTATCTATAAAAGTAAGAGTTCTTCGAGTCTACAGTCAGTCCTGGCATATGGGCACAAGTCATGACCAACAAGTAAATTCTTCTTGAACGCTTCATATCGACCACTTGTTAACCACTCTTTGTTCTTCCTTCCTTTTGTTCGCTTGAAATATTGTCTATATATTCAATGTTGTCTCTAGTATAAACTTCACTGTCTTTTGTAGCTCACACAGAGATCTGTGTAGTTTTATGTCGAGTGTACCACTCTTTGTGATTTGTATGTAATCTGAGCCTAAGAGCAATTGTATGTTGTGCTAGTTATGCGCCTACAAGTAGGCCAGCACATCCGATTTCTGTGACACTTTTTATTTACTAGGGTAGCTTCCCTAGGCCCCTAACTCAGTCACCTCTTACGACATGCCATGTAGGTTGAAGTGTTACTATTCTTTGTTTCCCTCGTGGGCCCCAACAACACACAGGCGTAATAAGTAAATAAACAGCAAGATCTCTTGTAGACTGTAGAAGTATGATTTTTCAGAAGAATGGTGAGAATCCTTTGGACCTCACCAAGGATTAATGTTGGTGTGGTGAAAGTCAACACACAGAGTAAGCTGATTATAAACGGTAGAAGGAGGCAATGATTATCTTTTGGGCTTACTGCAAACTATGTTAATGGCTGATTTTCTCATGCTGCTGCTTGGTAAACCAGAGTTAAAGCTTATAATTCCTAGAGAGATGCAGGTATGTTCCTCATTATTTGAGGTTAAAAAAGCAATAGATATCACAAAACGGTTAAGAGTGTTCCTTTTCTGGAACGACCCCAGTATGGGAAAAAGAGTTGGCACATCATGTCTTGCTTTTTGGCTCAGGTCGTATACAAACTGCAGCAAGTGACTGAGTTTTAAACTTAAAGGTTTTAAAGACATTCAGTACCAAAATGAATGGAAGATATCTGGGAAGGCACGCACACAGATTACATTTGGCCAAAAGTGAAATGTGCCTTTCCTACATGCTGTACTCGGTCGCAACTCACAAATCGATGCAAATAGCACAAGTAACAAAGAGTAGTTGACATGGTTGATAAGAACGCAAGCAACAGCGAGACATGTTCTTCTTCAACACTCCATATTTACCACTTGTTAAACCACTCTTTGTGATTTGTATGTGATCTGATCCTAAGAGCGATTGTACATTGTGCCAGTTATGCACCTAAAAGTAGGCCAGCACATTTGATTTCTGCTGCGCTTTTATTTACTGGGTAGCTTCCTAGGCCCCATACTTTAGTCGCCTCTTAGACATGCCCTGTAGGTAGCAGTGTTACTATTCTTTGCTCCATTTGCGGAGCGGGTCATGGTCTATTCTAAATGTACTTTGTTTCAGCAATAGTTTCAGAATGTGTTTAATGAGAATTGTGCTGGTATGATATGTGTATGTCTATGGTTGAAGGAATAAGAAAGTGTGTTAATTGTATTGAAATTGCTTTTACTGTTACACATTTGAAACTTGACATGTCTGTTTCATTATGTACTTTATCTTTAAATTTGTAGATGAAAGATCAATTCAGGGAAGGCTGGGGCAGTTCTATGTTGATCAGGAGCTGACCATTGACACCAGTAGCTTTACAACAGGGGGATCTAGTGTTTGTACCCCATCACTGTCACCATGCCCTAGCAGGCTGTCGACTCGTAGCTCCACCTTGCCCTCCTTATCATCACCATCACCAACAGGGTCATCAGGATTCAGAAACAGACCATACTCAAAAGTGGTTTTACTTTGGCATGTCCTGTTCACTCTATTTCATCATGCTTAAGCGACCGGTCATCTTGTGCAGAGTGCCGCCTGCTGGAACAGTCAGTGTCTCCAGGTATATTTCATCCAGGCCGCTCAGCCCTTCGTTCCCTATCAGTCCAAGCGTCAGAATCCAGCCTTTTCTCAGAGCGACCTATCAGTAGTTCTGAGTCCAGTCCTGTAGGAAAGGAAATATTGACGCTAAATAGATCACTCAGTAAAAATGTCCAAAAACATAGAAAATTATCCAGCATTTTTGTTAATGATTCTGATTCATCACCTCCACGATTGGAAAAAAATACATCGTTATCACCCAATGCATATCATAGCAGCATTTTCTCTGAGCCTCCAGAAATCACAAGCTCGCAGTTCAGAAGGTGTATGTCACCTAGAAGACAGTGCTCAATAGGAGTGAGCCATACAGTTTTAGAATCACCAATAAGTCCATTGTCACCGAGAAGGAAAACATGTTCAGACACTTCACCCCAAAGAAATTTGAGACAGCCTTCCATATCCAAATCGACTCCTTTGACTTTTGTCAGAAAATCGTGCAATAAAAGCAGCATCTTACCACAAAGTTCAAGCAAATCTGTGATCCAGTCATCTTATTCTGAATATGAACCACTACCACTTGAGCATTGCAGCAAGCGCAAGTTGGTGGAAGAAATTCAGGCAGCCACAGCATGGGAGAGGTAAGATTTTTACAAATTATGTCCCTATAACAAAAAAAAATCTATACAGTTAATAATTATGTTTTTTCTTCTAGTGAAATAATAGGCTATATGACAGTACTTCTTAGTCAACATCATTTCATATGCTTCTGCAATGTTCATTTCCATATAAATTAATTGGATATGATTGGGTAGATACTGAAGAATGCTGATAATCCCATAGACTGTTATTGTGACTAATGTGGATGTGCCGAAGAAGTCTACAGAAGATCATTCTGCTTCTTATGTTGTCACACTGTTACTGGGTTGTTACCCAGTGTCTTGGTTTTCTGTTTTTGTCTTGCGCTTGTCTAATGACTTGGGCGATAGTTATTTTGTTTTTGACTGGATTCTGCTATGCCATGTTTTTTGTGGTCTTCCTCTTGCCTTCGTTCCTGATGTTCTGTTGTAGGAGACTATACAGTGGCATATTTTTGCTTTTTGACTGGATTCTGCTATGCCATATTTTGCGTGGTCTATCTCTCGCCCTTTCCTGATGTTCTGTTGTAGAAGACTCTGTATACAGTGGAGTTTGGCTGCATTCTTATTAAGTGGCAGAACCACTTCATTCTTTGTTTCTCAATGTAATTCATGCAATGTTCTGTCCCAACTTTCTTTCTTATGCTGATGTTGGTGACTGTCTTTTCTGGTATGTTGGTAACTTTTTGTAGGCATCACATTTCACATGTAATTTTTTTTCCGACAGTGATTTGCTCATTGTCCATGTTTGGTTCTAGTAACACAGAGTAGGCCTGAAAATGCTGTTGATCATCTGTTGTTTAGCTGTCAACAAGATGTTTGGGTGCCTTAACAATGGGGCACGTTGGTACTAGAAGTTCATTATTAATAGCAAACCTAAGAAAGAGACAATTATCATTCTTTGGACACCATGGGAAAAGAAGGTTTAGAACACATGGTAACAACATTTAAAATTAACTGGGGGTGAGGCGGAGGACAAGAAAGAAAGAAAATTCTGGACAGTGTACCTTCACGTCATGGAAAAATGTCAATATCCAAGCCTATAGTAAGGTCTGTACTCAGGACAATGTTTGTGGAGATTTTCTTGACGCTCCGTATCGACCACTTGTGAACCACTCTGTGTGATTTCTATGTGATCTGAACCTAAGAGCGATTGTACGCTGTGCCAGTTATGCACCTACAAGTAGGCTAGCACATGCGATTTCTGCTGTGCTTTTTATTTACTAGGGTAGCTTCCTAGGTCCCTACCATAGTCACTACTTCGACATGCCTTGAAGGTCGCAGTGGTACTATTCTTTGCTTCCCTAGCGGGCTCTGGCACCGCAAGGCGGTTTGTGGAGATGTATGATCACAACACATGATGATGAAGTTGTCACAAAACTTATTTTCATTTGTGCTTGTAGAAAGGTGCACTCTTAGCCTGTCAACATGACCTAATTGACTTGGTTGTATCTGTCTGAAGCAGAAAGCATGCAAAGTTTAAGATGAAAATTAAAACAGTGTATTATTTTTTATACTACTAATGATACTATAGCTATGTTGCTATCTTTTGGCCCCTAAGGCTTGCAGCTATATTAGTGAATCACTGTTGCTTTCATGTCCTAGTTCAAACATGATAGTTATTAGATTAACATATCGCTTGTGTGTTGCCGGAGCTCCCAAGGGGAGCAAAGAATAGTAACACTGATTTACAAGGCATGTTGTAAGAGGCGACTGAGGTAGGGGCCAGGAAAGCTAACCTAGTAAATAAAAAGCGCCAAAGAAATCGGATGTGCTGACCTACTTGTAGTCGCATAACTGACACAAAGTACAATTGCTCCCAGGCTTAGATCACATACAAATCACAAAGAGTCTTTAATAAGTAGTCGATATAGATACGGTTCGAAGAAGAAGGAGTTTAACATATTCAAAATGTTTGTTGTATCTCTTTCCCGAACTGGTTTGGAATTAATTTCTCATGTGTCACATTTATGGAGTTCTACACAATTGAACAATAATAACAAAGAAGACCTTTGAACCACACATGATTCACACATTTAGTATACTTAGCGAGTAAGTATGAGACATTTGAGTCTTCGGCACAATGTCCTTAGATCGCAGTGTTCTAGATTTTTAGATGTGTTATAGCTAATTAACACGTCCATGGGAAATAGATCCATCTATCAACGTTGTAGTACAGATTTGAACTGGTGTGTATTCTGGACATAGTAGGTTGATTATGAGTCCTTAATGAAGGAATCTTGACAATGATTTTTGATGCAAACTTGGTCCATAAATGCTTAGTATATATCAGATGCTTATCTATTTTTTCTTGGAATTATCGCTGATTGATTCTGCAGGTAGTAAGCATAGCACTGAGTTTATGGTATTCATGCATCATTGTCCACAGTGGGTGTGAAATTTTTTCAGACCGTAACGGCTCCCAGGTTGACCCAGCCTGAATTGGGTACCAGGAAAAGCACTGGGAAGTAAAGATGGTCGGCGTGATGTTGACCACATTGCCCATCGTGTTTTAACGGTTTTGAAAAATATGGGCATAACACCATATTACCCAATATACCTCAAGGTATAAAAAGGGTCCCTTTACTTTTTTAAACGCATCATTGACTATCCATTGAAGCAGTGACCTCAGTGGTTCAATACATCTATATTCAGTGTGACAGTCATAGTAGCAGCGGATGTTTGAATATAAAAGTAAATCTGAGTTTTAAAAATGTTAGGCATCTTACTTTTAAGGATTCTTCTTCTTTGAACACTCCATATCGACCGCTTGTTAACCACTCTTTGTGATTTGTATGTAATCTGAGCTGAAGAGCGATCTTACGTTGTGCCAGTTATGCGCCTACAAGTAGACCAGCACATCCAATTTCTATTGCAATTTTTATTTACTAGGGTAGCTTCCCTAGGCCCCTACCTTAGTTGCCTCTTACAACATGCCTTGTAGGTCGCAGTGTTACAATTCTTTGCTCTCCTTCGGGCCCGGCAACACACAGGCGAGCACTTTTAATGATTAATATTGCATCACCAAATTTTTCCCAATGTGTGTTGTGTGTGGTTTTCATATCTTGATGTTAGCCTCCTTCAAGTGGTCCCTGGTCTACCTTTCCTCTCTGTTTTTTATTCTTATCTCTTCCCTCGCAATTCACATTGGAACAGTATGGGTGGAAGTGACTAATTCAATTCAGGTATCCAATTGTTAGTTTTGCGACCATGTCTTCCTGATTTTTTCCGGATTTGAAGTTCTTATTTATTAGTTATGTTTGTATGGCTGAGAGATTGTGATAATTTTTCACAAGCAAATTTTTGGAAATGATTTTCGTTTTAAAGTATATTTGTATTTACATATATATTTGTTGTGGTCGTCTGTGGCTTAGCGGTAGTAATCTTGATCACAACCCAGAGTACCTGGTTCAAATTCCGCTGCCTGCAGTTTGGAAGCAAATTTATTGCCATGGAATTTTGCAAACGGTAAATATAGACCTCACTGTTCAGAAAGCAGTGGCAAACTACTGAACGTATACATGGTGCCTAGAAAATCAACGACTTGTTTACTTTGGTTTATGGTGACATACTGTAAAGGATATGCCACGATTTTCATTTTTTCAATGGACTGTTTACACATGTATTAATTTGTTTTCAATTCTGCTTTTACTTTTTTGACAATAGTTTAATATTTACCTGAATGAGTTTGTAATTTTAACTATTTCTTCTCCTTTCAGTGATGATGAAAGTTTGTGTATTGAGGATTATACAGATAGTAATGATCATTCAGTACAAATGACCCTGCTTCCCGTGTCAGTTTGGGTCAGCCTCCTCGTAAGCGCTTTCAGAGAGTTGGATTATTTTCAGATTTTTACAAAGATGAAGAGTAAGTAACCTGTCCTGTATGTACCTCTAACATGGTGTTTTGGTTTCATTGTTTAAAATATCTCTGAAATCGGAGAAGTCACACCTGTATGACAGGAGAACACTGATAATAAGGAAAGCACGCCTTCATCATCAGAAGCGCCATACAAAGCACCCTGTTTCATCATCATCATCAAGTAGCTTGTTCCTTTTGGAACTTGGCTCCCATGACAGCAGTCCGGAAAAACTCTCTGTTCTGTGCAAGTTGACTGGCGTCAGCAGCAGTCATTCTCAGATCGTCAATGACATCTTGCACCCATCGTCTTCTAGTCTAGATTTTCCTTTCCTTCTTCTATCAGGCATCATTCCCTGCAAAATTATCTTCTCTAGACGGCTCTCAAGGGGAGCAAAGAATAATAATACTGCGACCTATAAGACATACCATAAGAGGCAACTGAGGTATGGACCTAGGAAGCTACCCTAGTAAATAAAAAGCATCGCAGAAATCAGATGGGCTGGCCTACTTGTAGGCACATAACTTGCGCAACATACAATGACTCTTAGGCTCAGATCACATACAAATCACAAAGAGGTGCTAACAATTGGTCGCTATGGAACGTTCAAAGAAGAAAAGGTCTTCTCTAGGCACTCATGTTGTTTGATGTGTACGAAATATTTAATTTTTGAGCGAACACAAGAATAATTGTTTGATAGAAGAGATTCATAATGTAGACAAACAAAAAGGTTGAAGAGAGATTGTTTATATATGCAATTGAGATGTTATGTCTTGTATTTTAGTTGGCTAAGCAGAATATCTACGAGCATGATGTAGCCAATCCATTTTCATGTCCAAGTCTGTCATGCGGGCCCTCCCAAAAATAACTTGTAGTGAGCCCTCATATGCATACTTGAAGTTGTTACTTTTAGATCAGGGTGAGCATATTTATTCACAGATTTTCCATATGCAAAGTGACCTTGTTTTAAGATATCAGCGGTGACAGTGCCATATAATTTCGCAAATGCTCTTACAGGGAATATCAATTTTTGTTTCAATAAAAATTCCAGCCTTCCCAAAAATACTTTCTAATAAGCCATCATTTGTTAATATAGGTACAATTTGGACTAAATATTGATTGCAGGTACCTATATATATATTCCTCTTGTATCGTTATACGCTACATGGGGCCTGCAAATAGTTTTTCCATACTGCTCTGTCCTGGGCACCTTGCTCAATCTCTTCCATGGAATTAATTGAGTTCAATATTCTCGCCTCTCTCAGCAAAGTTTATTTCATGGTTTCCCTAGGGTGTCCTCTATTTCTTTAACCCTTTGCCTCCCACTTCAATGTCTGTTTTGGTATTCTTTGATCATTTCTTCTCAAGGTCTGTCCAACACACATATTTGTTAATAACTTAATAGCTCAATTATTATAAGGTAATGTTTAATAGAACAAATTCAAATCTTTCGAAACAAAGTGTTACAGAAACATTTTAAGAACACATTGGACGAGAAGAGAAAAATATAGACATCATACAAGACCTGAACATCAAGGAACATTAGCTCATAAGCAATATTATGTCAGGGAAACTGAAATATTATGTTCTCGATGGAACAGTAATCTTGTAGGGATCAAGAGGACAGTGACATTAGGACATCAAAGAAACCGTGAATATGACATTGGAGGAAGTGGGAGAACTTACTAGAGACATGTAAGTTTTTCAGGTGAGCTGTGATGATAGCGACATTAGCAAAGAACATGCGTCATGATAATGAATAATTGTTGCGTTTACCTTATGTTCTATAGTTATTGCTATGAACACAAGACTATTTTTAACATTTGCATTCACTGGATGGTTTTGCTTTCTTTTTCTGTCCTACACAATTGAAAAACATGTATGCAAAATTAACTGCAGTCTGAAACATATATTGTTAATTATATATCCCTCCATTTTGAGAGCACAGAAGAAGAAGTAGAATATATCCATCATGCTTTCACCAAAGCTTGTATAAGTGTTACTGCAGACCTGAGAAACCAACTGCAGAAGAGCACAGCAGATGCCAGGAACATGAGAATCAGGCAAGAAAAAGTCTTAGAGCACACCTCTATAGAATTGGTCTCATAGACTTTGCTGCCTGCACCTGTGTAGCACCAAAGCAGTCACCAGTGCACATCCTGCAAGACTGTCCCAGCCTGAGCAACAAGATAATGGAAATCTGGCTAACAAGAAAAACCCTTTAGAACACACTATGGGGGGGGCATGTGAAGGTCTCAAACGCATCGCCCTGTTTATGATGCCTACCAGAGTAGTCGCATAGCAGAAGTTGATCGAAGAAGAAAAGGAAAAATGTGGATGGTATGACAATGGGTTCTTTACACCACACAGGGTCATTGTGGTAAGAAACATGGCATACAACTACTTTGTGTGTTATGGAGATCAGACATGGAGAATTTATGAAGATGGAGTTCCAAATAGTCTCAAGTGACTTTCTGACTCAATTTACTAAAGCAGCTGTCACATCTGACTCAGTCTATGTTCGATAAGATCCTAGAACATGACCTAGTTTGGATACAGGTGGTACACAGATGTTTCCAGTGTCTTATTGATGTACTGTCCTGAACATTTAGAAGTTTGCAGTAATGACTGTCAGCCATTTGAGAAAATGGTGATGTGCATATGGTTCAAAGCATAGTTGCAATCAAGTTATTTACTGATATAGATGTAAAATTATGCAAAAACATATCTGTTTGAGCTAGACATCTTTTAGAGAGACAGAGGTGGATTGGACATATATGTATAATGCCAATAGAGACATTAACTAGCACAACTATGGATATCGGATGGGAAAAGATGGCCTGGACATCCAAAGGAAGCATGGAGAAGAACGGTGGAAAGAGAGTTGAAAATTGTGGCCTAACATGGAAAACAATTAATAGAAAAGCATAAGAGTGGCAGAAATGGAAATCATTTATAGAAGCCTTATGTGGTCAGGTGGAACACAAAGAGGATATTGATGCCATATAGAGAAGCACAGAAGGAATGGGATATAGTCATGCATTTGTTGATAGAAAACATGAAATAGAAACTTCATTTTTAGTGTACCACCGTAACGTATTGTTAGTGTACCTGTGAGATAAATATTCTTCTTCTGCTATTTCAGATCAGTTCATTTTTCTGTCATGCATTTTTTTGTTAGTAATGGAACATGGAACAACAACTAATTACTAACATTTATATTAGTTTTTCAGTTCAACTTTTCTAATGAAACACCCTTCTTCTTCTTCTTTCTTCTTCACCTTTGCACTTCCCTAGGAGGCATAGGCCCGCAACTAAGGCCTTTCAAGCCTTATCCTTAAGTCTTAGTCTTATTCAAGCAATTAAGGCCTATCCAA
Source organism: Arion vulgaris (assembly GCA_020796225.1). Classification (NCBI taxonomy): domain Eukaryota; kingdom Metazoa; phylum Mollusca; class Gastropoda; order Stylommatophora; family Arionidae; genus Arion; species Arion vulgaris. The sequence continues at coordinate 65,070,706 of CM036753.1, read as the reverse complement.
AGCCATCTTTTCCAGATCTCTCCACTCTCTCCCCATTTTCTTGCATTTCGTCTCCAGGTGTTCCTGGGTCTTCCCTTACCTCTAATGCCCTGGGGGTTCCATCGAAGAGATTGTCTCGTGATGCTGTTAGGGAGTTTCCTCAGTGTGTGTCCTATCCATCACCACCTTCTGCTCATTATCTCTATTGAAACATAGAACTGTAATTATTTCTAATATATATCAGTAATCTTTTTCAGTTTCTGTAAGAAAATAATTTTATAGTTTTGGTTTGTTAGCCCTAACCTAGCCCCAGATAAAAAAAAACTAGTTACTGCCTGTAATACTGCCTTTTAGGGTGGTATAGTACATGAGGTCATGTATCTGAGGAATTTAATGGCTGCATAGCTAGTGCAGTTGCAGCAAGACTGTTCACGTTAATATTTTTCTTTTATGCCCACTACAGAAAAAAATAATTGGCTTTACCGTGGATTGAACGGGTCTCCACATGGGTGCATCGCTTTAGAGAATCGTTTCATATCGTTATATGGTACCATGCTACCTCAGGTCTCAGCACACTACATTCCTGTGCTCCTTGGTACTTTCGCTTCTCATGCTCCATATTCTAAATGTTATATATATATATATTTGATTTTTATTGTTTATCTTCTTTTTCCACTTCTAGTTTTTTACATTTATTTTATTTGTCTTTAGTCACAGATTTTCATGTTAGGGCCGTTAGGATTTTATTCTAGTATTCTGTGTGAAAAATGTATTGTGCTGTGAAAGAAATGAAATTCTTCACTTCTGTTTTATCCTTTGCTTGATAAAGGCCTTTTGGTCGAAACTTTGTTGTGTATTGTCATTGTTTTTGTAAAACTACAGTATTTAGTTTTTACGTGTTTCGCCATTGCTACATAGTTTTACTGCAGTTTTCCCTTATATCGATTATATTAGCCGTTCTGTTTCTTCTACTTTTCTATATTAGCCGTTCTGTTTCTTCTACTTTCTGATATTAGTTGTTCTATTTCTTCTACTTTCTTATACTAACAGTTCTGTTTCTACTTTCTGATGTTAACAGTTCTTTCTCCTTGTTCTGATCACTGACAGTTGTCTCCGACTCTGACAGATCTTGCCTGGTCTCACTCCAAATTTACTTCATTGTAACTCACCCTCTACCTGTACATTGTGTTGAGTTCCTGAACTGGCGTGGGCGCGTGAATGTGTTGTGTTAACAGAGGAAAGGGACGCTCAGGTCATATCAACGTTCCTTTCATTCTTTATGCCGTTCACAATGGAACTCACAGAGGCAGGACATCTGCTCCTGTTTGTGAGAGCGTCACCGCCGTGTCGTCTGTCACGGGTGGCAGTCATGATGAGCGCATTTTTTCCCCGCGACCTTAAGACTTGTTAGTACATTGCTTCGATTTTCGGATGGTTTGGTGGTATGAACAAATGAATGGTATACTGATCTTGTAACAACAAATATCACTTTATTTATAATTAGTTATGTGCAATAACATCACTAGACAGGGCGACGAAACTAGACAGATTGACCTGATGTGGAACAACGTGAACGTAACTACTTGCATGGGAGTCTACACATGGACTGTAACTACTGGCATGGGCGTCCACAACACATTTTTCAGGGGAAGACAAAATGTATAAATAAAATTATAGTTGGTAGTTTCTACGGGTAAATGCAGGAGACTTCGATTGCGGTCTCCGCCCATGTGATGCTGGAGCCCGCAAGGGAAGCAAAGAATAGTACCACTGTGACCTACACGGCATGTCGTAATAGGCGACTGATAAATTGGACCTAGGGAAGCTACCCTCTACTAAATAAAAAGCATCACAGAAATCGCATGTGCTAGCCTACTTGTAGGCGCATAACTGGCACAACGTACACTCGCTCGTAGGCTTAGATCACATACAAATCACACAAGAGTGGTTAACAAGTGGTCGATATGGAGCTATTGAAGATGAAGATTGCAGGCTCTATGTACACAAATATTAACTTCTTATAACTGTTTTAACAATAGCTAAGAGCGTCTTTAGCGACAGTGAGCTCGATCACAACCCAAGCGTACCTGGTTTAAACTTCGCGGCGGACAAGTTTGGAAGCAAATTAGTTCGCTTGGATTTTTACGAACGATAAAAATAGACCTCACCGTTCAGAAAGCAATTGCAAACTACTGAATGTATAAGTGGTGCCTAGAAAATCGACGACTCGTTTACTGTTGTTGATGACTAAGTCCTGTAAAAGGATATGCCTCGATTTTCATTTTCAGTAGCAATAGTCAATCACAATGTTTAACCAAAAACCCATTTTTTGGGTGGGGAGTGATGGAGGCCGACTTGTCTGAACGTATGGGCGTCCACTTGTCTTAACGTATGGGCGTCCGCTTATCTTAACGTATGGGCGTCCACTTGTCTTAACGTATGGGCGTCCGCTTGTCTTAACGTATGGGCGTCCACTTGTCTTAACGTTTGGTCGCCGACTTTTCTTAACGTATGGTCGCCGACTTTTCTTAACGTATGGTCGCCGACTTTTCTTAACGTATGGGCGCTCATGGCTACTGGATAGCAGAAACACATGTAATGGAGATCTATGATCGCCGACGTCAATCGGCATGTAACAGATACAAGAACAATTTAGCGTAACGGTTGGAATTATTGGTGAAAAAAAATTACACACCTAACCCGGTATTTAAATCAAATATACCGCATTGTATAAAAACTGACTGGCTCAGTGTCTTGTTTGAAATGTGGGGGGAATGTATGAGTGCTAAGACTGCAGTAAAACTATGTAACCAAAAGCGAAATATCAAAGCACGAAACAAGATAGTTGAAATTACCTTTCTTCGTGTATTGATAATAGGCATGGGGTAAAAATATCTACAAGTAGGTCAAGTTCAAGTAGTTACTATTTGCGTTCGGTTGCAGAAATATATTTGGGGTCACGTCTGTTGGCCTCATAATCTGCTAACACATTGAAGGAGTTAGAACACATTACAATTCAATAAACTTACTGCTGGTTTCATTCTATCTTCTTCTTCTTCAAACGTTCCATATCGACCACTTGTTGAACCACTCTTTGTCAATTGTATGTGATCTGAGTCTAAGAGCGATTGTACGTTGTGCCAGTTATGCGCCTACAAGTAGGCCAGCACATGCGATTTCTGCGTTGCTTTTTATTTACTAGGGTAGCTTCCATAGTTCCTACATCAGTCGCCTCTTACGACATGCCTTGTAGGTCGCAGTGGTACTATTCTTTGATTTCTTTGCTGGTCCCGTCACCACCTGGGCGGCTTAATTCTATAAATGTAAAAGTTGGTATATAGCGACACTACATGCACTGAAATATATACTGACGACGATACATTGTTTGATTGATTGATATGAACATAAGCATTGCACTTCGATGAGTTACCATATGTGCTCCGATTTTTTTCTTACACAGGAAAATCTCAGCGGCAGTGCCCAGACTCCGTAGCACCGGCGTGAATCCCGATGTTATTTAGAAGATGGTGAAGATATTTTGGAGAAATTTTATTTGTAAAACTTTTCTAATGAATTTTGTCAGGGCAGCGGCGTTCCAGTCTGTTCTTCTCGATTTTTAACTGCCAAGAGTTCTTTTACGTGCTGAAATTGAACACGGGATCTACGTTTGTTTGTCCGTCTCCTATAGGACTCGAAAACTTGATCTCACCTACACTGAGACCAGGGATCTCTGGACAAATGTATCGATGGCTCCACGAGACAGTGAACCGAGTACCTTTGGAACTAGAGACGAGCACCTAACCTCTACGCCCACGTATATCTCGATGTAGCAACTACAAAAATATTGAGAACTGATAAAACAAGCACGGCAAATGATATTTTTTTAATCAAAGGAGAGAAAATATAACATGTGAACGGTTTTGAATATCTCGGTTCACTGCTAACAACAGATGGAAATAGGATGAAGGAAATTAAAAGAACAACAAACATAGCATTACACAGTAAAAAAAACACTAAAAGTAGTATGGAATGAACCTGATATGAAAACAGAGATCAGAATACTAAGATCATGTATATTCCCAGTGTCTGGGTGTGAGATATGGACAATTAACAAGGATGGGGGAAACATATAGGTGCTTTTGAATTAAATGTTACAGAAAAGTTCTCCGTATGTCAGGGACAGAAGAGAGAACAAATAGATCTACTAAGAAAGAATTCAGAATCCAAAGAAAACTGACTGATGTAGCATATCATAAACAATGGTAAAAATTGAAGTATTTTGGACATAGTAAAACAACAAAGGATTGGGGAAGACTAATATGAAAAAGACATCGCGGCAACGTGGAGAAGAGGAGTACCATGGAAAGGATGGATTCAGAATGTTACTGGGGATCTGATCATGGGGGGGGGGGATCTTGTCATGTGAGAGAAATTCTGAAAGAGTGATAGGGTGACACAGTTCTACACAAGACAAGCTATTTGGTGATGATAATGATGATGATGATATATCCAAAACGATTCAATTTGAGATTAAAGACATAACATATTAGATGACAAAAGTCGATGAACCAGGACTGTTCAACACGCAAATCCACCTCCAAGTGGCGGTCCTGGTAGTATCAATTGCAGATTGCTTAGAGAATTAGAAAGGTAAACTCTATTTCGAAATTCATCTAATATAAGTGCCGTATTTGCATCGAAGGTTGCATGCAGTGGGCATTAACATCTCTGTCGCCCGGGTGTTGCTGGGGCTCTCATGGGGAGAAAAGAATAGTAATACTGCAACCTATAAGGCAGGTCGTAAGAGGCAACCTGAGGTAGGGGTCTAGGAACCTACCTAGCACATAAAAGCATCAGAATTGATTTGTGCTTGCCTACTTGAGGTCATAACTGACAAGTACAATAACCATAGGCTCGGTTCACACTACAAATCACAAAGTGGTTAACAGAGTGGTCAGATATAGAGCATTGGAAGAAGAAGAAATGCCTGTCTATTCTGTCAGGCTGTAATTTACATCTCCTTCGCCCAGGGGGTTGCGGGCCCAAATTTGGGGTGTAAAGAATAGAACCACTGTTACCTGCCATGCATGTCGTAAGAGGCGACTGAGGAGGTTGGCTGAAATCGGATGCACATGTCCTAAACGTGTGAAGTTCTCTGCGTTTAGGGCCTACCAAACCAATGTGCAACATATACACATTCTTGGCAAGATCAAACATATCACAAAGAGTGATTAAAATTGGTCGTAAGAACGAACGCAAGAAGAAGAAAGAAGACTACTCACTTGATGTTTACCTCCCACTTGTGAATGGGTCTTCCTCCTGCTTCTTGCCCCTCAATCTTTCACTCCAATAAGGTTTTAATCAAGATGTCACGTCTCATTATGTGTCCGACGTATTTTATTTTCTGTAGTAATTCCTTTTGTTACTAGTTTTGTCTTGTAATTAAATACTGCTAATTCTTCTGAATATCCACATCTCAAAGACTTTCTGTCTTCCAATGTTTGTTCAGTGTTCATGTTTCTGAACCATACATTACTTAAGAGTAAATACAGCACATGACGAATGAGACGGAATGCAAGAAAATGGGGAGAGATCTGGAAAAGATGACATTGGATAGGCGGGCTTGGAAGGTCCTGGTTGAGGACATATTCCTCCCTAGGAGCGAAGGGTGAAGAAGAAGAAGAATAGCACATGAAACATCTCATCTTTAGTTTGTTTTGGATGTTAGTAACTTGCTCATGTCATAGAATGTACTTTGGGACATTCTTATTATTCTTCTTCTTCTTTGCGTTCGTTCTTTACGACCAATTTTAATCACTCTTTGTGATATGTTTGATCTTTGCCAAGAACGTGTATACGTTGGACATTGGTTTGGTAGGCCCCTAAACCCATATACTTCTACACGTTTAAGACATGTGCATCCGAATTCAGCCAAACCTCCTTAGTCGCCTCTTACGACATGCGTGGCAGGTAACAGTTGTTCTATTCTTTACACCCCAAATTTCGACCCCGGTAACCACTCGGGCGCCTTCATTCTCTATTTACCATATTGCTCACATGTGTTTTCAAATTGTCTTGCTGAAAATGGTTGGATTAGACAGAAAAGTGCTGATATTGAATCATTGTTTCAACAGCGACACTGAATGCAATGAGAGTGCCGATGTCTTACCTAAGAAAGGCAGTGCGAAAGAACAAATCTACCAATCGCTGTACTTTCAAGAGGCTAATACCACAATAAAGAGACAGTCTGTAGTAGATTGAAAGACAAACGCTGGATATGAAAAAGACATTCTCAAATACCTCAGCAGCACAGACCAGGTCATTATATTTCGCCAACGTACCGATATTTCGGACTAAAAAAAAAAGAAATTTACAAATACTAGCAAACAGCTCTCTGTCAGTGTCAACAGGCGGAACCCACACCGGAGCATGTCTTTTCATGGGGGAGCTGAGAAGAAACATGGGGTGGCCATATCCATCCGATCTGAAAAACTAAGCTTTGGAGAAACCTGACGGATCTGAAACTGAGTGTCCAGTTTGTGGTACGCAGTGGATTGAGAACAAGACCAGAGATCGCCAAAGAAAAATAAACTTTTATGGGAAGGACGGTACAGCGTAACAAGCGTCACTGTCGATACCAACGAAGAAACATATTCATTAATGTCAACTGCGTTAGAACGTCACAAACGTAACTATCCAATGTATTTCGGCTCTTTGATTCTCTAGACATTTGTCATGCGTTCAGGTCATTTGTCCTCTCCTTGTTAATCCACATGTTATCTGGTCTTCTTCTTCTTTGAACGCTCCATATTGATCACTTGTTAAACCACTCTTTGTGATTTGAGTATAAGAGCTATTGCACGTTGTGCCAGTTATGCGCCTACAAGTAGGCCAGCATATCCCATTTCTGCGATGCTTTTTATTTACTAGGGTAGCTTCCCTATGTTCTACATCATTGGCCTCTTACGACAAGCATTGTAAGTCGCATTGGTACTATTCTTTGCTTCCCTTGCGGGCACCACACGAACGCCGTTTTCTGGTCGATGTTAGGGGGTCTCTGTGGGTTTTTTTCGATCCAGAAGCACTTGAGCTGAAAGCTCTTCGGCTCGGTGTCATGGACATCGTAACCCTTCGGCTCGGTGCCACGAACACCGTAAATCTGGGAACCTGTAGCTTTTCTGCCAGTCCGCGGAGTTGAACCCGCACTTACAGAGGACTAGTCACCCGTAGTCCAACGCGCTACGGACACGCTGGGCACGCGGTCTCTGTGGTTAAGTCGTTTGCCTTGCGCACTGAAGGTTGGGAGTTCGAGCCCTTATTGCGTCGTTCATCTATATATTGTTTCCGGTGATCTCTGAGATTGTTGATATGAGGAAACCCTGAACAATGAAGTCAATTCTTCGCCTTTAGATCCCCTTTTTGGCCGATGTTGGCGGTTAATATGTATTTTTCCACCACTGATCCCAGACTGTCATCGTAACGCAGCTGCCATGTTGTTTGCACGCTACCTTGATCCAAGAATCGATCCTGGGTCACCATGCGACTGCGGTAAAGTAGAGCGTTTGGATCAGCGTTCAAACATTGTACCCAAGCGGCTTTCCCATTCGCGACCAGCCAGGTGTGAAACCCGTAACCGAACTACTCCATTAGACACTTCAACGCTTCTCATAGAACACATGTCGCTTGACAGCCGTCGCAGACAGAAATTTTTTTGTGTGAAAAAAGTGAATCCGGATTATTTTTTTTGGTGGGAGGGCTTTTGCTGTAGGTCTGACTTTTAATAAAGAAGCCAGCGGGTTATTATCGTTGCGCGCGCTTCATTTACCGAAATTTGTGTCACGAGAAGAAAGTGATCGAACAGTTAGTTAGGACACCAGTGTTTCAGTTGTTGGGGACGCGGATTGAAGCACTGTTGAGGTCAAGGTATTATTTATTTTTCTTCAGTAAAACAACTAAACCTCAGCCTTGACGGAAACATTTCCACAGCAGTGAAAACATATACTTTGTTTTCTTAGTAGAAGAAAACGTATACTTTATTTCTCTAGCAGAGAAAACATACATAAATTCTATATCAGCAATAACATACATTATTTCCTAGCAAGCAAATACATATTTTTCCCTAGCAGCGAATAACATTTTTTCCTAGCAGCGAATGACATAACTTTTTTCCTAGCAGCAAAATATATATTGATAATTTTCACTAGCAGCTAATAACATACTTTATTTCCCTAGCAGAGAATAACAAACTTTATTTCCTAGCAGAGAATAACATACTTTATTTCCTAGCAGAGAATAACATATTTTGTTCCTAGCAGAGAATAACATATTTTTTCCTAGCAGAGAATAACATTTTTGTTCCTAGCAGAGAATAACATTTTGTTCCCTAGCAGAGAATAACATTTTTGTTCCTAGCAGAGAATAACATACTTTATTTCCCTAGCAGAGAATACTTTATGAAGAAAGTTTTATTTCTTCTGTTTATACATATATGTTAAGTTGTGCACCATCTAGTTCTTCGTTCTCTCGTGACATCTAAACAGTTAATTGCGTATCCTTTACAGGACTTTGCTAATCAACCCCAGCTTTTGAACGCTGTGATTTTTCTAGGCATTATTACGTTCAGCAGTTTGCCATTGCTGTCTGAATGAGTGGTACCGTCGTCCTTTGTAAAAATCCACGCGAAACAATTTGCAACCAAATTGGCCGCAGCGTGATTCGAACTCAGAACGTCGAGGTTAATAGACCGAGTCACTATCCCCTAAGCCACAGACGCCACCAGTGACATCTACTCATCGTTATATTACGTCCTTTGCAGAACGTCGCTATTACAATAGCGAACGTCCGTGTATCATAGATACATTGATGATTGTATTGACATTACTGATATGCCTGAAGCCGATTTGTCACGCTGCATTAATTTCATTAATGTCTTCAATCCTGCTATTCGGTTTACATCTCACATCTCTACCTCTTGTGTCAACTTTCTTGACATCACTATCACCATTAGCCTATCCACTATCACTACATCAGTATACTATAAGCCTACTGATGCACATAGTTTTCTCCTTTATACCTCTTCTCATCCCCAGACCTTTCTCTCAACTCTTGCGCCTTCGTCGCATCTGTAGCGAGGACGATGATTTTCTCGATAGAGCTCACAAGATGCTTGATTTCTTTCTCAAGCGCCTATACCCGGAGAATGTGCTTGCATCTGCTATGCATCGCGTTCAGCAAATTGCCAGGAGGCCCATTTCTAACCAGCATATAACTTCCAATTCTGACAGGGTGAAACTTATCTTAACTTTCCACCCTCATAGTTCCCTTGTGAAGAAAGTCTTATTCCGTCATCTCTCCATTCTTCAGTCTGATCCGGAGACACGTTCAGTCTTCCAACATTATCCTTTGTTGGCGTACAGACGGGACATAAGTCTTAAAGATATGTTGGTTCACAGTAGCCTCAAGCCTAATACCCAGTCATTTTGGCACCATCCAGTATGGCCGTCGGCGCTGCAACACGTGTGCTTATGTAATACAGACCCGCACTGTGTCTTTTCCAAAAGCCACGTTTGTTATTAAAGACAGTTTCACGTGCGAGTCCCGTAATATTATCTATGCCATCATCTGCAAGCGGTGCAACAAGGCCTATATTGGTGAGACCGGCAAGAGGCGCAGTGACCGATTCAACCAACACTTGCGCGATATACGCCAATGCTCTGTGACCCTGTAGCTACCCATTTCAATGATACTGGCCATTCAGGAGCTTGCGATGTAAAGGTCACAGCCATCCGATCATGTTCCTCTGATGATCGTAGTCGATTTGATCTGGAGAATCGTTTTACTTCGTTGTATGGTACCTTGTCACCTCTTGGACTCAACGCATTACATTCCTATGCTTCTTAGTACTTTCTCATCTCATGCCTTGTAATCTATATGTGTATTTGCTTCATATATATAAGTTATATATTCACTTGATTGTTTATTGTTTCTCTTCTTTTCCACTTCTAGTTTTGTGTTGCACTATTTCGTTATTCGTTTTTATTCCCATATTTTCATTAGATAGGTTTGAATGTTTCTGTAATCGTCCATTTGTAAGTGTTCTTTGAAATTCGTCACTCCTGTTGTATCGTTTGCTTGATAAAGGCCTTTTGGTCGAAACGTTGCTGTTTATCGTCACTGTTTCTGTATTTTGTAAAACTATAGTACTTTGTTTGTACGTGTTTCGCTCTTATAATAGCCAACCTGTACTCTCGATCTCTTGTCGGTTCTCGCGACTCCTCCAACGCCATGTTTCTTTAATGTATTGTTGTTTTGGTCGTCCCCTGTTTCGTCTTCCAGAAACCGTGATCTTATATGATGTCTATATGTCTTAGTGCACCTACTCACTTATTATTATTTCTAGTTTCAACTATGGATAAGGATTGCATCCTAACATGCCAAATACTCGCACCTTTTCCCATGAGCTTAACGCAGTGATCCCGGTAATTGTGCATAATTGCGGTATGAATCCAGCCTCAACGGGACAATCGATCTAGATTGTGAACAGGCAGTGTCTTTTTTCAAGTGTCCCGTGTAAACAGACAGTGTCTTCTTTTATAGGTGTCCCGGTAAGCCAAGTACATGATGTGTATTTATTGTCCTGTCGCTTCGTGAAGGACCGCCTTTGTTCCGGAATGGAACGGAAGTGCGCAAACAGGTTACACATCCATATATTCGAGGTTGGGATTTGCTGGACCTGTTTGAGGCCTACCTGGGTTGAACCAATTGGTTTCAACAAGTATAATTGTTCCATGGTGACTTTCTTTTAGAAAACAAGAATGCCAATCTTTTCTTTTTTCCTTCCGCTGCGGGGGTCGCTGCCGGGAAGAATGTGGAACAACGGATAATTACTGTGATTACAGTCCCTTTGAAAACACAATATGTAAACAGTAATAAAACGCCGTATTAATCACAATGTGTAAATTGATAAATCTCGCTACGCAGACTTACGCGGGAGGAAATTATCCAGAGAATTGTAACGGGAAACGTCCGTGGACAACTTTAGTTGTGATGTCCGCCCATGTGTTGCCGGGCCTACGGAGGAGGAGGAGGGGTTGTGTGCAAATAATAGTAACACAGCGACCTACAAGGCATGTCGTAAGAGGCGACTGAGGTAGGGACCTATGGAAGCTACCGTAGTAAACTGTGGTTAAGCCCTTTGCCTTGTGAGTCGAAGGTCGTGGTTCGAATCCGGACCGCGCCGTTCTGTTCACGAGTGCAGTTTTTTCAGAGACCCTAGGATTGTTGCTGGAGCTACGGAGTTAGTGCTTTGTGCAGTACTCTCGACAGGTGGCGTGCCATTTCTGCGGAGAGGACCGAGCCGTATGGGGTAAAACCCGGTGCAATGAAGTCAATCCTTCGGTTTAAAAATCCTTTAAACCATAGTAAATAAAAAGCGTCGCAGAAAACGGACGTGCTGACCTACTTGTAGGCGCATAGCTGACACAACGCACAATCGCTCTTAGGCTCAGATCACATACAAGTCACAAAGAGTGGTTAACAAGTGGTCAATATGGAGCGTTGGAAGAAGAAAGAAGACGAAATTGTGATGTCATGAAAAGACATCGGTGTTCAGACTTAAGCAGATCTAAAGTGTGCAGCCGTGGACAGGTTATACTTACAAGACATATATGGCCTTTTTTTTACAGACGGTCAATTGGCAAGTGTTTTACTGTGACAACTTCTGAGTTTTCGCTTTTCTCAGCATAATTAGTCTAAGAACTATCCAATTTTAAACTAGTTTTACATATACTATACAGGGGCGTCTCGTCATTGAGGGCCAGTGGGGCTCGGCCCCACCAATAATCAAAAGGGGAGAATAACGTCCCGGAATATGCAAATAATAGTAAATACTAAAAAAAACTCATGATTGTTCCGAAAATTTGTGTCTGGCCCCACCAAGAAAACTTACGACGAACCGCCACAGATAATATATATGAGAAATCAGTGGTCAACCACTAGTAACATCTGTTATAAGAAAGAGAAGATGGACATATGTTAGGCATACCTTGAGAACATATGATCAGATAATACCAAAGCAGGCATTGAAGTTGGAGTTCAAGAGTCTAATAAAGAGAGGACGCCCTAGGGGAAAACCCCAAAACGAACATTGCTAAGAGAAGGAAGAAATATCGGACTCAATTCCATGGAAGAGATTGAGAGAGTTGCCCAGGACAGAGCGGAATGGATAAATTACTTATAAATGAGTTAATTATATAAAGGTGATCTCAAAGCATGCAGCAGCAGAAGGATCACCCTATTATAAGTAATGACCATGACTTTTTGCAAAATCATTCTCAATAGAATAAAAGGTGCAGTGGATACAACTATGAGAGAAGAACAAGCTGGTTTTAGACCTGGGAGAAACTGCTTAGACCAAATAATTACACAAAGACTAATCTTGGAGGAACATATTGAAAAGCAAAATCCACTCATACTAAATTTCATCAATTTTAAAATGATTCTTGATAGTCCAGTGAGGTTTCCGGTTTGTTGGTCAAGATGGCTGGACGTGTTTTCTTCTAGCTTGGCCCACAAACTGTTGATCGTCGGCCCGACAAGTCGTCATCGTAAAAATCACCACTGTTTGAGAAACAGAGTTTAGGCTCTAAATGAATCGATGATTCGTTCAAATTTGTTTAATTCTAAGGACATCTCTAAAATTGGTTACTGGAATGTAAGAACCATGTTTCAGTTGGGAATTTTATAAGAAAGCGCCGCTGGAACTACATCGGCCACACACTTAGAATGGATGAGAGAAGACTCCTTACCAATCCCTCATATGGACACCAGAGGAAAAAGAAAACGAGGAAGACCAAGAGCGACTCTGCGTAGAACCATCACCAGAGAAGGCTCAACGATGGGCCTAGTAAACATTAAAGACCTAAAACAGATAGCAACGAACCGCGAGACATGGAGAACTATGACCTCTGCCCTATGCGCCGTCCACAGGCCCAAGAGGAAAGACTAACTAACTAACTTGATAGTCGTCTACACATATTCTCCCTGTGGAATATTCTGAGATGCTATGGAATACAAGCTAAAATAATATCAAGATAGTTCACAGTGTGCAGTCTGCACTGATGGATGATCAAAGATTGTATGATAGTTCACAGTGTGCAGTCTGCACTGATGGATGATCAAAGCTGGTATGATAGTTCACAGTGTGCAGTCTGCACTGATGGATGATCAAAACTGGTATGATAGTTCATAGTGTGCAGTCTGCACTGATGGATGATCAAAACTGGTATGATAGTTCATAGTGTGCAGTCTGCACTGATGGATGACCAAAGCGACTTAACATCAATTTCTTTGAGATGTTTTTCTGTAAAATATAATAAAATACATTTAAAAAATGAAGGAACCCATTTTCATACAATGAAGGTTTCGGTATGAGTGGATATCTATAGAAGTTTCTGACCTCCAGAGGCTTAAATGGATATACTGTTCTGGGCATGCAGGTGTTTGCGGTAATGAGAGAGTGGACATGCATGCATCAACAGTATTGATTGTTGGGGAGTTGAAGTTGGAAAGGTGGACGTTCTTCGATCTCTTCGCGACTACCATCTGGATGAAGACACTAAAATAGGTGTTGAATCGATCCAGCGATTGAAGCAGTTTGGAGTTACCCTTTGTACAAGTACAACCTATATGCCTGAGGGCATAGTAAGGAGTGAGTTTAATCAGCGAGCCACGGAAACCATCAGTATGCATACTAATCGATATCTGTTGGGGGAGACTGAGCACATATGGGTCTGCACAGAGTGCAATGACTTGAGTTTAGTAACCAGTAACCAATATTGGTGATTACTTTGTTAGACCCTTATTTTTCTATGACCTGCGATACTCGGTGTTTGATGTGATCAACCCCCTCCCACACACACACACACCACTTTTTACTTCCTGGTGTTTCTCTGATACACAATTGAAGCTGGGTCGATATGAGAACCGTTACGGGCGGAAAAATTCAACAAATAGATCTAATAATACAACTAGTGCGTGTATGTATATATGTGTATAGCACAATGTATGCCTCATGTCACAAGTCTTTTTATTTTGTCTATTTATATTTAACCCACGGATTCTCATTAAAAGTGATTCCAAGATTCAGCAACATTCAAATGCTCGTCGTGTGACCTTTGTGCTAGTTATTTCCCCTTGCTTTCATACAAGGAAGTGCCAAAATAAAGGCTCTCATTTAGGTTTAAATACGGTACCTCACCGTCTCGTATCACCAAAGGTCAAGACAGTCGTTTGAACAGTCACTAAACCTAGGGACAGTGAAAGATTAAGTTGTAGTCCGTATTCATATTCGGCTTCCTTTGTATAACCTGTATTCTTTGTCTGTCCCTTATTTTCATATTTTCCGTCAGGAGTGGATTACTTTTGAACAGGAAGTGGCTGAGGTCTCTCATGGCCCATGAAGACTAGAAAGAGAGTATATTGTCTGCAAGTATAATGTTGTTCTTCTTCCTTTGTGTTCCGACGACTTGTTTGGTCTCTTGTGTGTTGCAGCAGATCAGAACATGCGCTGCGGAGATGAAATATCGATTGCTATAATAATCTTTTTAGTCTGTTGCCAACGCAGATTAAAATTAGCCCTCCCGCCTCTGGTCACGTGTTGCCGATTTAGTACACTTATGGTGAGATGTGGAAGGAGAGGATGAAAATGGAGGTGTTTAAAAAATAATCTGTAAGGGTGATTTTAGAGTGAACTCTATAATAATAATAACTGCAAATTATATAGTTTTAAAACTAAATTACGAAATTTCAATTTCAATGTTGTATCAATAGTAATATATGCCAACGAGAGTTGGAAAATGACTAAAGATATAGAAAGCAAGTTGAATGCATTTGAAAATAAATGTCGCGAAAAATAATGAACATAAAATCGGACGAATCCAGAAGTGATGAAATCAAAAAAATGTCTGGTCAACTACTAGTAACATACATTATAAGAGGGAGAGGATGGTGATATGTTGGACATACTTTGAGAAGAAATTAACAAAGAATATCAAAGCGCAGGCATTGAAGTGGGAGACAAAGGGTTCAAGAAAGATATAATGCACTTGGGAAACCCTGAAACGAACTTTGCTAAGAGAGGCAAGAAATGTCGGTCTCAATTCCACGAAATAGATTGAGCGAGTTGTCCAGGATAGAGCGGTGTGGAGAAATTGCTTGCGTATGGATGCCATATGTAACGTATAATGGTACGAGATTAATTATTATTATAATAAATCTAGGAGATATGCTGAGCATACTCTGAGAAGAAATAATCAAAGAATAACAAAGCAGGCATTGAAGTGGGAGACAAAGGGTTCAAGAAAGATTTGAGAGGAATATTATTGTAATAAGTCTTAGTATACTAATTACAGACAGGCAATTATCGTCTTTGATAACTGCTCAAGTTTGAACTCAGAGTCAGATAATAGATTTCAGTGTTGAAGGTTGAAGCTTGCTTTCACAAGTGAACGATCCCGGCCTCTGTTGGTTGGGAAGTAAACTTTCCAACTCTCTGACTACTCATGTCATCATCAAACATTCTCTTTCTCTAATAGACCATATGTTAGGCCTCTACAGCTTTCATGCTCAAATCATCAGTTACATCCTGAAACTATCTTCTCGGTGATCGTCCTCATCTTATCTTTGCTCGGATACCTACTTCCACAATGGTCTTCTCCGACTTTTCCTGTCTTTTTATATGTCAAAAATACTTCAATTTTCTCATTTTATTTGTAGCATATCAGTTTTCTTTGATTTTGATTTCTTGTTGGATCGATCTATCTATTCTCTTCTCTTGTCCATGGTTTACGGATGACTCTTCTGTAACACTTCTATTCTTCTTCATCGATCTCTGGTCATGCGCTTAAAAGACAATATCAATGATGCGCTGTTGTGGATTTGAAGCGGAAACGTCAAAAGTATTGTAAATGTGTACAAACCAATGACCACAGAGCATACAAATTATCAGCTGTTTCTGAATTGATGGAATATTTAACAATAGTTGGAGACAGGGGAGAGTCCCAGACATCTGGAAAATGCCACAATCCACCCAATTTTCAAAAGTGGAAAAGACAAAAAGAATCCACAGAGCTACAGACCTTTAAGTCTGCTAAGTTGCACTGCAAAACTGCCGGAGAGAGTGATAACCACTAGACTCCAGTGGTTTTTAGAATCCAACCATAAACTGGATCCAGCCCAGACAGGCATCATAGAAGCACTGATGACCAAGTGACATACCTCACACAGGACATAGAAAATGGCTTCCAAGAAAAGAAGAAAACCCTCACAGTGTTCTTCGACATGTCCAAGGCCTTCTACAAAGTCTGGAAAGATGGTTTGCTACTCAAGCTCTTACGCAGTGGAATACGGGTAGAATGTACTATTGGATAAAAGACTTTCTTACCCATAGACAAGCATCTGTAAAATTGGATGGAGTGCACAGTCCCAGATTCAATTTAAGAGCAGGAGTCCCACAGGGCAGCGTACTGTCCCCATTGCTTTTCCTGGTATATATTAATGATCTGCCACAAACTCTGCCCAGACATGTATCACACTCTCTCCACGCTGATGATCTAGCTGATGAAACACCTCCGAGTTTCTGGGTCCTGCCATCTTTAAACTCCAGGAAAGCCTGAACAGCGTCATAATGTGGGCAAGTAAATGGGGTCTAGAAATAAATCGGAGCAAAACTATAGCAACGCTTTTCTCATTGTCAACAAAGGAAGAACACTTCAGACTGAAATTTAACAATGATTTCGTTTCCCGTTCCCATACTCCAACCTTTTTGGGAGTTAAACTTGACAGTAGTCTGACATGGAAACACCACATTATGGAAACAAACAGAAAGGCTATGGGGAAACAAAGCGTTACCTGGGGAGCTGATAGTCGAATCCTGAGTCAGGTGTACACTGGTGCAGTTAGACCAACCCTGAAATATGCATCATCAACATGGATATCAGCAGCCCATTCAAACAAATCGATACTGGAAAAACACAAAACAGGTGTCTGCGTACTATTTTGGGAGCCATGAAATCTACACCAATTGTAGAAATGGAAAAGGCAGCCAACATCCAGCCCTTGGAAGACAGAAGAAGGAGAAAAGTGATTCTACAGACTGAAAGGATTAAAAGGATGCCTCACCATCCACTGCATGAAAAAATGGCGGCTAGAACAAAAACAGACTAAAGCGCACAAGTCTAAACCACAAAACAAAAGAAATAGGAAAGTCACACTTGGAACTACTAAATTATAATTCCATACTTGAAGAATTACTTTTTGATCACTGGGAACCAGACTCAGTAGCACTAAACTTCTCAATCTCCATCCCTAAATTGTTACGCAAAGATGTCGAGCCTAATCTAGTATAGAAATCAACTACAATGGAAGATCTCCATTACATGTTTCCAGAAGACAGCTGGATAAGAATTTACACAGATGGATCGGCAATGGAGGCAACCATGAATGGTGGAGCAGGAGTGTACATTAGGCACCCAGATGCTACTACTGTGTCTCTAGCGGCCCCTACTGGAAGAATATGTTCCAACTACAAAGCAGAACTCTTAGCCCTTCTGATGGCAGCACAGCACATGAATAAGCTGCAAGCACCTGCAGGAAAGATGGTATTTCTTACAGACACTGTCAGCTATACAAGCCATGGAGGCTAAATCCGCTGATAGCACAGTACAAAACCTAAAAAGAGAACTTGCTCAGCTTTCAGAAAAGGCAGAAATTCACTTGCAGTGGATTCCATCTCACTGTGGCATTGCAGGCAATGAGAGTGCCGATGTCTTAGCTAAGGAGGGCAGTGCCAAAGAGCAAATTTACCAACCCTTGTCTTTTCAAGAGGTCAAAACCCTCATACAGAGAAAATCTGCAGTAGACTGGAAGACAAACACTGGATATGATTATGGAAAAGACTCCCTCAAAAACATAAGCAGAACAGACCAGGTATATTTCTACTACGCACCGGACACTGCAGACTCAACACACACTTATATAGACTAGGAATAAGTCAAACAGCTCTCTGCCAGTGTCAGCAGGCGGAACAGACACCAGACCATATCCTGCAAGACTGTCCTCTCCTGTGTGAGCTGAGAAGCAACATGTGGCCACACCCATTCGACCTGAAAACTAAGCTTTGGGAAACCTGACAGACTTGAAGCTGACTGCCCAGTTTGTGGTCCACAGTAAATTAAGTGCATGACCAGAGATCGCTGAAGAAGAAGAATTGATGGAGAATTGAGACGATGAAATAAGGTTTGTGAAACGGGTTAGCGTAATGCGTAGTGCGTTCGTATATCGACTTGGACATAGAGGTTATGGGTTCAATCCCACACTCGATGTTTCACATACTAGGAAAGGAATTGGCTCTCCTCACTCTTGCATACTAAGGTATAGAAATGTGAACTGACATACACTTCATATATTTTTTCTTTTTCTAATCCTGTTTTGCCTCACAGTGTCAGGATAAGAAGAGATTTCTAGAACAAGCTTTAGTGTGAGCGAAAGTGTCTCTCGTCGCCTCTGTTATCTCTGAGGTTCATTCTTTGCGTGACCGGCATTTTGCTTTCCATACCATAAGGTCTGAAAAGGCTACGGGAGATTAAAGAGAAATACAAAATACACGGTTTAGCTCTCCATATAAAATGCGTGTATTTACGATTTGCTGGCTTTCATAAAGTAGTAAGGAGGCGGTGCCTGAGGAAAAGCATATTGTAACATCATACATTGTAAATTATCTCAATTTCCTGTGAAAAAAAAAATATTGTAAGGACTGCAGTTATTCCAGTTGGCGGCTTCGTGTGTACTCAAATATTCTAACTGAAGTCAGACTACACCCATATGTTTGTTCACTAATTACCCAACTTGCGCAGATCTCAGCAAAACACACACACTCACGGAATAGAGTTTATAAAACGTTGTTTATCGGTTACAGTCGGGACCTCAGCTGTCGGCAGAAGTTAAAACATGGCCGGAGCTGCTTGATATTGATCCAGTAATCTCATGCCTTTCGCTACCGAGTGAAACAATTATTTGCTATTGTACACTTCACGATCTGGCCATTGATTTGCCATTTGTTCGCTCTCTCGAGTCCTTCAGTTATATTCTGAAGAGATGAAGAAAAATATGTTTGTTATTAAAGCGAAACAATGAAATAGAAAGAATATCGATTTCTAGTTAAGTTTTTTTTGAACCGGTTCGCGGGAGGGAAGAGAAACAAGGATTGCTTGCACACTCATTGATGATACACACCAGTACCGTGCAGTTAAGTGAGCACTCAAAATGTATTTTATGTTGTACCTGTGTTACTGCGGATTGGTGTGATGGTTGGGCGGTTTAAGAACCTTATCGGTCCCATAAGTTTCACTGCTGGGACTTTTTAAGTTTACCAAGATGATTGGGAAGAGGGGTGTTAGGTTGAAGAAGACTGGATTTAGAGCACACATGAGTCGAGTGGGGGTAGGGGGTTAGTACTAACAACTCAAAACTGAGTTTAAGGATAGCAGCTGCGTCTTGACAGCAACGACTATAGTTGGAGAGAAGAGTGAATAGGCTACTGAACATTAGGCTGACAAAACTATAATTTGGACCTTATGGGCAGAGCTGAATGATATGATCTAAAGTAACAATAGTTTAAAGTGGCTTAGAGGTTAGGTGCTCGCCTCTCTTTAAAAAGGTACTAGATTCGCTCCCTCGTGTAACCATCGGGATATTTCTCCACCAGAGATTTCTGATCTTTCTGTATGTGAGATTGAGCTCCTGGTACTATAGAAAGACAGGCGATAAAAAAAGTAGGCCCAGTGTTCAAGTTGAGCACGTAAAAGAACCATTGGCAGTTCAAAATCGAGAATAGCTGGCCGAAAATTGTTTCCTGGGTAAAATACATTATAAGAAAAAATTCCTACAAAATATTTTCATCATCTGATAAATTACACCAGGAACCCTTGCCAGTGCTATGGAGTTCGTGCATTGCCACTGAGATATTCCTGTGTAAGACATATATCTGAGCACACATGATTACTCACCAAAGTGCAATGACGATGGTCCTAATCAATCAATCAAATCAATCAGTTTATGCTGATTTCAGGTTGTGATAGTTTTGCCTTTACTTTCAAATCAATCTGTCCACCTCATCAATGCCAGAAATTTTGCAATGAGATGGGATTAACTGTATCACATCTTTTACTCATCTGAGTAAGTTAATGGGTTGATATCAACCATTTGTATCTGTTAGATCTTTATCATTCTGTAGTATTGGTGTCGATCTGGCTTCCTTCCATGCCGGAGATAGATTTTCTCTCTTCCATCTGCAGTGCAGATTAATACTGACAGCAACTTCTGTTTTACTTTTGTATCTAGATCTATTAGCATTTCATTTGTTATCTCATCTTTACCTGGGGATTTCTTTTCTTTTAGTATTATCTTCATTTTTATTAACTCCAAGTGGACCAGGGCAAAAACCATGTTTTTACAAGCCATCTTTTATAGCATAGATTTTTAAGCAGACATCTGTCATTAGTTTTATCAGAAAACTGTTATTTTTTATATATAAAACATCTACCATATATCAACATGTTTAGAATTGAATTTACTGTTTAATTACATTTGTGAAGTATTTCTGCATATGAAAAGCAAAATGCACAATGATTCTTAGTAAGAAGGAAAAAATAAAAATAATAAAACGAGGGCAAAAATGTCAGTACACGTGCAAGACATAAAACCTATTTCTATTCATACTACATGCATATTTACACAATCCATAAAAGTTTAATACGTTTTATGAATAAATAATATTTCTTTTAACAGTATTTATGTCAGAAGATGAAGCCATTTTTTTCAACTCGAAATTGTTTTAAAAAAATCAGTTGAGTTTTTTTTTTACAGATTTTATAACAATTTACGAAACAAAAATCGAAAGCAGCTATGTCCACATGGGAAAATGGGAATGATGAATAACCTTAACTCCTTGTGGACCAAATGCCACACTACATAGCTTTGTCTTGGACGCCTTTTTACCAGGAGCCACACTAAAGGGCGTTTTTTTAAAATTCTAAAAATAATACCCATATTTGTTTGTTTTTCTTGTAAGTGAAATGTCAGCAAGGCTATCATGCCCCCAGCACTGATTTTTCACAAGGTTTACTTCATAACTTTAGTTTTACTGGGGTGGGTTCCATGGGCATGCTCACTCACATGGGTCTAATATTTTGACACCTAATAAGGATATATGCTCCTCTCCCTCATCCATGGATTATAGTTTTTCTCTGGTAAGCCCAAGGGACTAGTTATTTGATACCAGTTATTCACAAGAGCTGTGTCTGTATAAAACAAGGAACACCACATGTAGGTTACGGTTGACTTGTTTGACATGGCAGTGTATTTTCACAAGTATTGTATTCTATTTAGAGTACACAAACTGTCAACCCGTGCTCTCCATTAAGCTCATATGAATATTTAATGCACAATCAAGGAGGCATTGAATAATATAGAAAGCACAATTCTTATGTGTGAATATTGAAAACACAGAGTGCAAACATTGGAAAATTATGATCTTTCAATCTGTTGAGAGATTTGTACACAGAAGTTACGCTCGTTAAAAATAAATGTATAATTCTTCTTCTTCGAAAGCTCCATATCGACCGCTTGTTAATAACCACTCTGTGTGATTTGTATGTGATCTGAGTCTAAGAGCGATTGCATGTTGTGCCAGTTATGCACCTACAAGGAGGCCAGTACATCCGATTTCTGCGATGCTTTTTATTTACTAAGGTAGCTTCCTCAGGTCCTACATCAGTCGCCTCTTACAACATGCTTTGTAGGTTGCAGTGGTACTATTCTTTGCTTCCCTTGTGGGCCCTGGCACCACATGGGCGAAATGTATACTGAGTGCAGGTATAGTTGACAACCATTTGATTCAATGTTACATACTCTGTTGTCCCTTTTTCGATACTCTATGTTGAATTATTGAGAGCCGCAACAGAGGAGTGGTTAGTTCACTTGCTTTGCAATGCATGTTTTTAGGATCAAATCCACAGTGGGAGTTTTTTTGAAACTGCTTAGTTGCCTTTTCAACCAAGCCTCAATTGTTTCATTAGTTTTATTTATGTGACAGGGCATGCAGGTGTAAGGGGAAATGAACATGTCGATAGGTTTGCAGGTATGGCTGCTGTAAAAAGTTGGTGAGCAATGGACCAGACTGATATTCAAAATTTCCCCTAAGGGAGAAAGGCATGTAAATGATTCAAGCAATAGTGGTGAATCTAAAACCCTAACCCGACTGCAAGAATTCAAAGTCAAGTGTAGTGTAACTAGACACGATCACTATACTGGTAGCCAAAGAATAATAGTAAACCAACAAAGAACTGGTGTTGTTAGTTGCCACATGCTGAGAGACACACTGATGAGGAGATCGGAGCACTTATCGACTAATTGGTTTGATGTGCAGTGATGATAATCTGATGACTAAACTAAAAACTAAACGTTGAATGTCTCATGAATATTTGTTTGACTGATGACATTTAGCTTCTCCATAACATATTGCCCATTTATATATTAGATACTTTGTGAATTTCAGGCCTAGAAAACGATGTGAAAACATGGTGAAATGTAGAGACAAGCTGGTGTATGTGAGAGAAGAGCATGAGTTTGGTCTCATGCCTCAACCACTACACATTGGCCAATGTTACATTAGACAAATTCATGACTTTCAATTGCCATATGATGTGTGGTGGCAGCATATCCATCATCAGGTATGTAACAGAAGAGGATGTGTATGACTTGAACAAGTGTTATACTTAGTTTTTGTTAAGCCACATAATGTTAAGATAAAGTGACTATGATATAAGTGAATTTATATTTGCGATCATTAAAGAGATCAATGGTGCATAGAAG
Organism: Arion vulgaris; assembly: GCA_020796225.1. NCBI lineage: Eukaryota > Metazoa > Mollusca > Gastropoda > Stylommatophora > Arionidae > Arion > Arion vulgaris. The sequence goes on along the minus strand of CM036753.1, from coordinate 65,047,798 downwards.
AAGAATGAGAGGAAAACAATGAGTGCAAGATGTCATTTACGATTTGAGAATGACTGCTGCTGACGCCAGTCAACTTGCACAGAACAGAGATTTTCAGGACTGCTGTCATGGGAGCCAAGTTCCGGAATGGATAAGCTACTTGATGATGATGATGATGAAAATGACCAATATGACTAAAGGTGTCCAAACTTTTTAGAATCATGGTTGATAAATAATGATTAGTCTACCAGTCAATAGCCATGACACCTTATAGGGCAAACACAAAATCTCTCAGGCCATCCTTTACTTGGTACCTAAATTTTGAACTATAATGCACATTTCCAAAGAGTTGCTGTAGTGTGTAGAATTATCTTTAGAAAGGTGAACAGACAAACTAATAGGACTTGGCAGTCGACCTTGGCCAGTGACCTGTTATATCCCTGCATCGACTACATAAGTCCCCTGGCTGATATCCTAGACCAGAAAATGACACAAACACTGCAACAGCTTCCATGACAAGTGTACAAGTGTGTCCAAAAACCTGTATAAAGGCTAGGTCAGCATGACAGAATAACTGACTGATAAATCCAGAATTGCCTGTTCTCAGCATATACTGTCAGTAGTTGTTGTTTGTCCCAGTCCCAACCTGAACAATTTTTTATGGGAGACCTAAACAAAATGTCCCACCCCTAATCACTGAGGTGTCTGTCATGGTCTAAGGTGGCAAACCTGAATACCACCAGCTTCGAGACCTGAGCGAGCTGTGCCGAAAAGGTGCAAATATCACCTCTGTTCAGCTAACTTTAAACTAGCAGTACAGTGTGCCCCTGTTTTCCACTCAAACCACATACAGGCCACAGAGAGTGGCCAACAAGTGGTGTTAACTCTTAGTGGACCAGGGCAAATTTGTTTTTATAATAAAAAACTCCCTTTGGTGTGACGTTTGGTCCATAAGGAATTAAAAATGAATACAGAAGAAGATAATCCTAGTTTTGGCATTCTCTCTCTTTCTCTCATTTTCTTTAAAAAAAAGCATTATTGCTTTGTTATCATTTGTCAAAATCCTTGCTTTGTTTTTTTTTTTAAATCCAGGTTTTGACATGATTTTTATCCCTTCATAATCCTGACTGTGACATCCTCATTTAGTCATAACCTTGACTTTCCCATCCTGATCTGTGCCTTTTTTATGATTGTCAAATAGTTGAAGTTGTGAACTATTTGTCAGTCTTTTTGAAATTCTAAAAGTAAATGTTTATTATAACTTTCAGTGTCTTTTCATCGCACATTTTCTGGTAGTACCATTTTTTGCTGCTTGCACAGTTAATGTAGCTTTGTTCATCGAGAGCAGCGATAGAGTAATGAGTAATGCACTTGCTCTGTAGACGTATAGTTTCAGGATTAAATTTCCCAGTTGGAGTGAGATTTTTTCAACCACAACAGCTGTTAGGTTGATCTAGTATCAATTGACTATCAGAGAAATACCGGGAAGTAAAGGTGGCCAGTGTGATGCTTACATCATCGTTTGATGTTGGTAGAAGAAAATGATCAGACCTCGCACCAAATTCCCCAATATACCTCATGGTATGAAAATGGGTTATTTACACCTGAACATGCTGTTCAGGTGTAAATCTGTTTGTTCCTGGGCAACAAACATGCTGTCGTACTGGGCAACGAAAATGCTGATAATTTGGTTTGCAAATAATACCCAATCTCTAGCTGACAGAAGTATGGGCAGAGCTGATGTCATTAATGCAGTATGCACTCTCTTATGTAATATGGGCGAGTCTCAGATACTGGAGCGAGAATTAGAAGTTAAATCTGGACATGCCAGACAGCGTCGTCTTTGTGATCGAGAAAGAAGATATAAAAATGAACTTCTCATTGGCACGGTGGGTAGGTGAATTTTGGAATGACTGCTGCAGTAGATGATAGAGCATGCATAGGAATGCCCAATGTGTCATGATGTCAGTCACATAACATAACAGGTTATTTACTCCTTTTTTTAAAACTTCTGCTTGGGATGCATTCTTGTCCTATGTAAAATCATTGTGCATATACCCATCACAGAAAGGTACAAGCATAAAATGTATAAATAACATTATTTTTATTTTCTTCTGCCTTGTAGTTAGCTTGAAGATGTCATTAAAATAATAATTGGGACATTTCTGTTCTTTCCATATTTCATGTTAGTTTTTCCTATTAAAAAAATTGAGTTCAAGAATAGAAATAAATTTGACAAAATACTTTTACAGTTACCAAAGAAAGCAGAGCCAAAAATCAAATTTCGTACCATCCGAACAAGTAAGTTATTTATGTATTTTGTATGTATTGTATTATGTCTGGGCTCATATCAATTTAGAGTTAGATATGTAGGAAAAATTAACAAACCATGTGTATGTATTGACCAATATGCCTTTATAAAGTGTATCATTGTACAACAAAACAAGCAAAGTTAAGTATGTGTTCAATTGCTTTGCATGTTTTGTTTTATGCTGAAAAACGCCTATTGGTCGATCTACTGGTGTTTATTTTTTTCTGTCTTTTAGACTTACGTAAAACTACCTGTTGCAATTATTTGATCTCATTTAGAGCATTATGGACAACAGGAAGAACATTTTTTTCCCTAATGTACCTTACTCATGGCTAGATAAACTGGTGGTCCTATCAACCCAGTTATTTAAAAGTAGCAGACTGAATGTGATATGAAAGTTAAATCAGAACAGCCATGAGAACTAAGGAGAGTATGCTCTGTCATTGTACCTTTCAGTAAAAATATACTAGAAGATACTGAGCTTTGATTGGTTCACCCAAAATCAAGTGACTTTTAAACTTCTCGTTAATAAACATATTGTACAGGTCATTAATTAACAATAATGGAGACTCTACAAAGGAAGTTTGACGAAGACTAGTCATGGTTTTCCAGATGGTGGTCAGCATGAAGAAGCTGTAGCATGGCACAAGCGAAAGAGCAAAGTTAAGACTTCTGAGAACAAGCGTCTTTCCTGTGGCAACATATGGTTGCGAGACGGGGATTTTAACACAGGGTTAAGAACCAAAATCGAAGCATTCGAAATAAGGTGCTACCGGAAAATTCATGTATACTGTAGTTTTTCGGTCATGTTAAATAACAAAGTGGTTTGGAGAGAAAAGTAATGGAAGACATGGTTCCTGGGGGTAGAGGCAGTGGAAGACCAAGACGATGGTGGTAGAAAAACCTTGAACACGGCGTTAGAAGAGGCAAGAGAACTTGCTAAAGACAGCGAGTTATTCAGGCCGGCTGTGATGAAAGGAATTTTCTGCAAGGGGCATGCTACTTGATGAGTACAGTTCATGAACATGCTGTTCTGGGACGATATTGTGACAGGCAAAGAAAAGCGATCTATGCAATAATAGTGACAGACTCGATGAGTACGCTTAGGAGGATCGATGCAGGCAAGCTTTAGTAAACATTAGCCCTACCTCAAGAAACTGTTGTTGCTTTACATGTTTGGACATGCAGAGATGAATGGAAAGGACAAATAAATTAACCTGAGCAACATTCATTGCAAGTGGGAGAAATACAGACAGAGAGGACATCAAAAATGCCCTTTGCTCCATGTATGTGCAAACAGATTGATTGATTTGATAGGACACTCGTCATTTAACTTTGGTGAATAACTTTGTGTGCTCAGATCTCTTTCCGACACAGGAAGACCTCAGCTGCATGCATGAACTAGCACTGTTGCATGTACCTGAAAATTTGTTGTAATTTAATAACTATTAATGATTTTTGCCTGGATAGCCGCTTTCCATCCTTTTCTTCTCGATTTTACACTGCTACGGGTTCTTTAACATGCTCAACTTAAACACAAAACCTATGCTATAGAATTCATTTCCAATGAGATTAGAAACTCAGTCTCGCCTACATTGAGATCAGAGATCACTGAAGAATGACATAGACACTCCATATGAGATGCAAACTGAGTACATTTTGATCATTTAGTGAGCACTGTACCTCTGCATCATAGAGACCACATAATTATAATATAGTTCATGAGTCATCTCTGATGACTTCCCTTATGATCACTCATGATCTGACACCATACTACAGTATAGCTCAGTAGATGTGGTACACATTAAAGTAGAATTAACATTTTCTAAATTTTTATCAGTAACCCGTTTGTATGTACAAATTTGTGTCATATTGGACAATATTCCACCAGGTTGTTGAGAGTTTAGTTAGGACTAACTACCCAAATCTATCACATGTCTTTGTTAGGGAATCTTGAATGAAAAACTGACATAGTATTGGGAATAATTTCAGCACTATGATGCATTAATAGTGCATTTTTTCTAGAGATCTCTAGGATTTTTGCAGGAGCTACAGAGTTAGTTCTTTGTGTAATACCCTCAGCAGGTGGGATGCCATTTCTGCAGATATATATATGTTGATGATAAGTTGCAGCTCTATTCTCCATTGGGAACAGAAAGGAATGAGAGAGATAGTTAGTGAACTATTTTGATCTGTTTTGTCTTTTACTTCATCAGATGTTTATTCAGATAGCAGAGTTAGCAGTCGCAAATTGGAGATACCTTTATGCAGCTGTAACCCACATGATACTAGTGGAAAAGGATGTGGAGAGGATTGCCTTAATAGGTAAAAATTACAGATAAACTTTTCTAATTTCTTGAGTTTTTGTCTGGAGACATTGTGAAGAACTTGTATGTGTAGTCATATTTGAACCTAGTGTGGTACATTGGTTGTTGTGAACTCATCAATAAAAACAATTTGATAGCAAATCTGAAGAATACTGTGAACAACTGAAGAACATAATGATGAATGGCAAAGTACATGCAGGAAGAAATGATAAGAGAATCACAAAGCAGGCATTGGAGTGAAGGCAAATAGATCCAGAAACAAAGAACTTGTAGGGAAAATTCTGACTGAATTGGGTTAAAGCGCGGGTTCCCATTCGGGAGACACGAGTTCAATCCCTGTTAAGGTGAAGGATTTTTTTTTCTGTCAGTGGTATAGGGAAAAAATCATAACCTGAACAGTTTCGCAGCTATTGCACTAACCATGCGCCATTAAATTTCACAGTCTCATGTGCCGCTGTCTTACACCACCCTAGACAGCGGTATTACAGACAGTAATGACAGCTAGTACATTCTATATATTCCCATCCCTATTAGTATTTTCAGTAATCATTTCTGAACGTTTTATCTCATGAAATTGATAAGTGAATTATATAAAACATGTTTTTTCTTATTGGTACATACATGACTCTTGAAATAAATATTATATGTATTCGTAGGATGATTTATACAGAGTGTTCACCATCAACATGTCCGGTTGGTGAAAATTGTGGCAACCAGAAAATACAGAGGCATGAATGGGTACCAGGATTAGAAAAGTTTCTTACAAAAGATAGAGGATTTGGTGTGAGGACTAGGAACAATATTAGAAATGGTGAGTTCAGGTTTGTTATTAGAAATTGTTGGTGGAAAATGAAAATCATGGCATATCCTTTACAGGACTTGGCCATCAACAACAGTAAAGAGTCGTCAATTTTCTAGGCACCACTTATACGTTCAGTAGTTTGCCATTGCTTTCTGAATGGTGATGTCTATTTTTACCGTTAGTGAAAATCCAAGGGAACTAATTTGATCAAAACTTGCCCGCCGTGAAGTTTGAACCAGGTACACTTGGGTTGTGATCGAGCTCACTACCGCTTAAGTTACATACAGTCAACACAGTAGGACTTTCATTAATGACTAGTTCTTCTTCTGTGATCAACTTCTGCTATGCAACTACTCTGGTATGTGTTATAAACAGGGCGGTGCGCTTGAGGTCTTCACATGTTCCCCATAGTTTGTTTTGAAGGGTTGTTTCTGTTGATCAGATTTCCATTCTCACACTGCTCAGGCTGAGGCATTCTTGCAGGATGTGCGCTGGGGACTGCTTTGGCGCTCCACAGCTGCAGGCAGCTAGTCACTGAGACCATTCTATGGAGTGTACTGAGACAGCAGTGTAGTCTCACATGTTCTCATAGTTGTCTGAAGACTTTGATCTGCGTTTTTTCTGTTTAGAATATCAATGACTAGTACCACATAGGAAATCAAAATGCAGAAGAAACTATCACTGGAACACATTGTTCAAGACTGTCTTCTCTGCAGAAAGACTAAATATGGCTGGCTTTCCAAAATGGCATTCATTGCTTTCTAGTCTGAGGATCATTCCATCATCATTGACCTCTTTGTCTCAGGAGGCAATAGGTTTTGCATTATGTAGTCTGTTCTGAATCACAATGTCTGTTGTGGCTGTAATGGCCTATTCTGGCTGTGACAATCCTTGCCACAGTTTCTGCAGATAAAACTGGAGCTGATACATAGGATGGTCTCTCTGCTTTCTGCGCTCTTTTTATGTGGCCTAGAGTAAGTTATATAGTTCATGAAGCTTCTGATGCTCTGATCTAATGACTGACAGAAGAACGACCCAAAAAATGTTACAGATCATGTTTTATTTTATACCAATACTTTTGTAAAGATAAACTATTTGTTGACATTCTTTATGTGCTAACCTACATTGAAGTGTCTATTCTGTCAGGCAATTTCATCTTGGAATACTTAGGAGAAGTTGTCAGTGAGACAGAATTCAGGCGTCGGATGATGGAAGAGTATTCTGAAGAATGTCACCATTATGCCCTTCACCTTGACTCTGGTAGTTTGATTGATGGCTACAGGATGGGCAACATTGGTCGCTATGTGAACCATTCCTGTCAACCTAATTGTGAGATGCAGAAGTGGTGGGTACTTTGTAAATTTATTTTTTTATTGTGGTTTTTAAAAAATAAGATGAGACCCAGATATATAATACTTAAAATTTTAGTAAGATCCTATCAGCAGACTAAACATAAAACAGCACATCACAGTCTTTCACCGTAGAACAGGACACTGCAGGCTCAACTATCACATGCACATAATGCCTACTCAGACCTCACAGTGAAACACAGACTCCGGAGCACATCCAGCAACACGTCCATCATACATACACCAGCGAAACATGGCCTTATGAACAAAGCTTACAGAGCAAGCTATGGAAAACACACAAGGAACTCAAACTAATATGCAGCTTCATATAGACAACCCATCTCGTGGTTTAGACAAGCATATGAAACCGAACGCAAAGAAGAAGAAGCAGAAGAAGAAAATGTTAGTGTCCTCATTGATATAATTTCAGAACAATTTCTATGGAACTGCTAACAGACTTTGGCTGACCAGTTTTGTTGAGCATATTTAAATTGACATTTGTGAGTGAATAAAGATTATGAGCAAGACACTGATAACGGTATTGGTGGCATGCTGTTAGTCTGGAAAGAGAATGGATGAAGCATCCATAGAGGAGTTTTAAAATAATCTTCAGTGATATAAACAGTGCTTTGGACTTTGCACACTGTAGATGTCCCACAGTTCTTTTGCTGAAACCATTTCTCCATACAAAATATCCTTAGGAATTGGGATATAATTTATCCCGCAGAAATGATCAGGCCTTCTAAGATGGTGCTGGCGGATGAGAGTGGTCATGTTGATAATTCCAGCATATTCCAACTCCTCAGCCATCATTCTTCTTCTTCACACTTTACCCCTAGGGAGGTCTAGGTCGCAACCAAGGCCTTCCAAGCCTGCTTATCCAAGACCATGTTTTCCAGATCTCTCCACTCGCTCCTTTTTTTCTTGCATTCCATCTCCAACTCCCATCTCCAAGTGTTCCCAGTCTTCCTTACCTCTATTGCCCTAGAGAGCATCGGAGAGCCTGTCTCATAATTCTGTCATGGGGTTTCCTTAGTGTGTGTCCTATCCATCGCCACTTTCTGCCCCTTATCTCTAGTTCCACCTGCTGTTGTCCCGCTCTATCCCACAGTTCCCTGTTTGTGGTCCTGTCATACCATCTCAGATGGAGTATCCTGCGCAGGCATCTATTGATGAATGTCTGCAACTTTTGGTGTTCACCTTAGTTGTTCTCCATATGTCGTATTGGGGCTCCATGCCGGAAACAGATGACAAGTAGCAGCCAAACCCAAGTCTTCTTGAGGAACTGACGAGTGCTCGACTATCCTGGGAGACCATAAAGAAAACAGCAGGAGACAGAGAAAAGTGACGAAAAACTGTTGAGGCCCTATGCTCAAGGGGGAGCGGAGAGGAATATGTAAGTAAGTAAGTAAGCATTAAGTGAAGGTGCCGAACATGAATGGGCTAAACTGACAGAGCTTCAGAGCTTTCCAATGACAGATCCAGCTGGAAGGAGACTGAACACGAGTCTAAAAACTGGTAACGCTAGACTAAGGCAGCTCACAGACATAAAGAGGGACAAGAATAAAGCAGCAGCAACTCATACATAATCCCTTTTAAGCATCACATTCATTGTCACTCAAAACTAACAGAATCATGATTTCATCACAGAAACAGAAAGATCAAGTTTCAAGCACTAAACATTGTACAACACAAACTATTGTGAGTCTTTCCGAGCAGAGGAGGTTCAGGGTTGTGAATCCCAGTCACTGACCAGATTGAGAGAGATGGGTGTCGATATTGGTACAGCCTGAAAAGAGTGACATACCAAATATGCTAAAAGATTGATTAATCAACATCGAACTGGCATGTTGGGCTGCTGGACGCTGCTGGATTGGTTGAGGCAGAGATCGAAGTACCTATGAGCATGTCCAGAGTGCTATGATGATAGTTCTCATATAACTGGTAGCCCATGTGTTGCTGGGGACCGCAAGGAGCAGAGAATAGTAACACTGCGACCTACAAGGCATGTCTTAGGAGACGACTGAGGTAGGAAGCTACTTTAGTAAATAAAATCGTCAGAAATCGGATGTGCTGGCCTACTTGTAGGTGCATAACTGGCACAACATACAATCGCTTTTAGACTCAGATCACATACAAATCACAAAGAGTAGTTTAACAAGTAGTCGATATGGAGCATTCGAAGAAGAAAGAAGATATAACTGATAACTGACAGCTCAAACCATTTTACAAGAAGAAAACACAAGAAAAATATGTGCATGATAGAGTGGATGAAATTACTGTCAATTTGTTTTCTCTAATTCCAGGAATGTAAATGGGTTATACCGGATGGTTTTATTTGCCTTAAGAGATATTGAACCCGGAGAAGAACTCAGCTATGATTATAACTTTGATTCTTTCAACCAAGAAACTCAAGTAAGACATCAAATAAATATCATATTTTGTAATAAGAAAGAAGCATAAGCTAAGATTTTGTTTATTATTGCACTTGTATTGTTAGAAACTATGTAGTACATTTGAATATATTTCTTCTTTCTTTCCTCTAATCTTGTTTTTCTTCACAGCATCAGGATAAGAATAGATTACTAGAACAGGATTTTATGTGCGCTTCATAAACAGTGTTTTTCCTCACCTCTGTTATCTCTGAGGTCCATCTTTTGCATGGACAGCTTTTTGCTTTGTATCCATTGTATCGGAGTAACCATGCTCTTGAGGTGCACTGTCTGCTGGTAATCTGCTTATGTGGCGAACCATTTAATTTTTGTTTTTGATGTTCAGTACAGATGTTGTACCCACTTTTTTTCCTGTCTTTATTTCTAAACCAGTCTCTTGATACTCCCAGCATTCTGCGATATATTTCTAATGTATATACTGGGTGTTCAAGATAAATGCAGCCCATTGACAAATCGAAAGTTGCCAGTTAACCTATTGCGTTGTGCTATTTACTATTTAAACCGGTTCTACTAACTGCCCCTCGTCACATTTATTTATCGCCCTTCCCCACTACAAATTACGTACCGTCACACAACCTTGACCTATACTACGTCATAACTGAACCTTCTCATTTTCATACATATATGCCAGATTAGCTCCATTCACAGGCTGCTTTTATCTTGAACACCCTGTATATTCTTCCTTATTCTTTGTTTGCCGTAGTACGATCACCTTATAAATCACTTTATTTTGTTTGTGTATGACTAACCAATTGAGCGTAAATGTCTTGTGCTATGTTGACAGCAAATTTGTGATATCTGTTCCTTTTTGCACAGTACATGTCATCATGTACTTTTGGGGGTGGGTTGGGTAGGGTTCTATATTTTTTCAACATTTGGTTGGAATTTAAATAACTTTTATTGTTTCAAATTTGGCTATGGCATACTTCTATTTCCATTTTAAACTTCCAATGTATCTTTAGCATGCACAATTTGCACACGGGTCCTCCATGTTTTTAGCCCATCTCTGATTGAACTCCACACTTGACTTCACCTACTTTCTGATCATGGGTAGCTGTATATTTTATCTAATTTTGTTGATGCCTAGAAGTGAAAATAAACTCTGAAACTTTGCGGAATGACAGAATGCAACCTCTTTGCTAGGGCAACCCCCTACATGTCTATATTCATACACATTTGTATTAATAGTATAATGGTGAAAGCTGAAAGAAACACAAATCTAACAACAAAGTATCCAGAGAATTATTAATAGATAACTAAAAAATAGACCCTAAAGAAATAGACCTAGCAAGTCAGGTAGTAATAATCTTGTCTGGAAATGGGTAGAGGTTGAGATTACAAGAATTGAATAGGCAGAGATTTTTTATGTTAATATAATTGTTTGAAATCTTTTGTATATAGCAAGAGTGTCGCTGTGGTAGTACTGATTGCAGAGGTGTTATTGGTGTAAAGACTCAGCGTATCAGCAGTGCTTGGAAACTTCCAGAAAAGGTTCTTGATGACTGTAAAGACAAGCGCAAGTCCAAATTGATGAACAAAAAAGTAAGAGTTTATTTTTTTTTCACCATTTGCTTACACTAATATCGCCATTAAAATAATAATGCATAAATTGCAAACATTCATCAACTGGCGTCTGCGCAGAATAGAGGGACTGAGATGGTATGATAGGGTCATAAATGAGGAATTTATGGAGAGAACAAGACAGATTCCAGTATAGGGTCACAAATGAGGAACTTATGGAGAGAACAAGACAGATTCCAGTATAGGGTCATAAATGAGGAACTTATGGAGAAAACAAGATAGATTCCAGTGAACCAAGTTGTTAAAAAAAGAGCTGATGCTGGATAGGACACACTTTGCGAAATCCTTAGAGGAATATAACAAGAAGTGTCCTTTCCTGAAACTCGCAGGGACAGCAAAAGAAGGGGAGGCAGAGAAATACATGGAGATGGGATTTGGAGGCAGAGATCGACAATATAAAGAAGAGCTGAAGGGAGCTGCAGGAGATAGCTAGGGATAGGAAGACTTGGCTTGAGTTGGTTGAGGGCCTATGCCCCAATCGGGGTTAAAAGACAGAGAGAGAGAGTATTGCCATTATGAAAGTCTGGTGTTAGCAACATAATTGATAGATGCAAGTGAAACACCCTTCCATGGTAGCAACAATTTTGTATTGAAAATTGAAATTCAGAAAAGTAGCTACTTTGTTTTCTGTTTTTTTAATGCTGTTAAAATGTTTGTTTTTTGTCAGTCATTCAACAAACAGTCATCAGAATCAGTTGTACTACCCTTAGCCAAGCCAATGACGTTCAAGGAACGATGTTATGTTCGGAAGCATCACATTTTTTTGGTGCGCAATGTAGACAAGGTCCGCAACCAGCGCAGCCCAGTCCAGGATTATGCGGCCATAGCAAAGAGAAATGAATGCTCTTGACTGTAGTAAAATTAGTGTCTTGAATCCTGGTGAGCAAATTATATTACTGCATGATTAAATAATGTTTGTTTCAAAAACAATTGAAATTATTGATGTGTCATCATCACTTCTTAGCTCTAAAAAAATGAAACTGCGCTATAAATGCAGTTTGCCTCCTTGCAGGAAGTCAGAGCTAAAGCATTATGTATACTTGAGTTATATTTTGCCTCCACGGATTAAAAATATATATTACGGTAAAAGAGGGAAAAAATTCAAGCTGCAGTAAACACAAAGCAGAAGCTGGATATTACTTATTACCAGCTACCAAGAAAAAATATAGTACGGTTAAAAAAAAAAGAGGAAATATAAAAGCTGCAGTAATCACAAAGCAGAGGCTGGATATTACCAACTGTCAAGAAGAAATCAGTATGGTAAAAGGGAAAAATATAAAAGCTGCAGTAATCACAAAACAGAGGCTGGATATTACCAACTATTAAGAAGAAATCACATTATCGTGCTTTGCCTTAGAACAGGTTGCAACAAAAAGAGACACCTCTCATGCACCACATTAAAGACAGTCTTCTTTAGGTTTTTTTTATTATGAATTGGTAGTTGTGATGATAGAACATGTTCTACTAAACTGTTCATTGCATGCAGTCCATGGTGTATTTCATGCCCACAATACTTTGAACATTCCGAACCCAAATTGGCCTCATCAGTCACCAGTGCACACACAAATCCCACTTCTAGCACATAGAATGGATGTAATGAGGGGTCATCATCACTGTGATGGACAGATATCTGACCAGTGGAAGTAGCAGAAAATATGAAAATATATGATTTTGAAATACAGTGCTGTTCAAGAATGGGATTAGTGAGCTGGATAGATGCAGAATTTAATAAACAAACTCTTAAAGAAATAGTGACACAAGAAAACTACTGCAAATGATGAAGTAATGTAGATATTCATGGCGCTTGGTTACAATCAGTTATCAGTTATATGAGGACTATCATCATAGCACTCCAGATATGTCCATAGGTGCTCCGATCTCCACCTCAGCAAATCCAGCAGCGTCCAGCCACCCAACACGCCAGTTCAATGTTGATTAATCAATCTCTTTGCATATTTAGTATGTCGTTCTTTTCGGGCTGAACAATATTGACACCCATCTCTTTCAATCTGGTCAGCGAGTGGAATACAGTATGAGACAGAAGGGTCTCTTACAGAAAATATCGGAGGAATAACAAGATCAACGAGAAATGAAAATGGTGTCCAATGAAAATTTTCATTGTGCAGTCATGCATGGATATAAATCAGGATTGAAGCTTATGTCAACTAGAGATATCCAAGAGGAAAGAGTACAGTGAAGAGACTTACTCGCGACTTTATCACAAGTCTGTAGACTGTAACCTGCTGAGAATCTATAATAAAGACCTATTAGTCAAAACCTTCATATGTTTCCTTTATTAAGTTTGCAATCTTGGGAGGAATTTAATAGTATTTTAATAGTTTTCACAACAACTCTCTATCTAGACTATCAAACGCCTTTTCATAGTCCATAAAACCTATATATAGTGGTGAGTTCCACTCTAAGCTTTGTTCTTCTATAATGCGCAGTGTAGCTATCTGGTCTGTGCAGGATCTATTCTTGTGAAACCCTGGCCACAAAGCTGAGAATCTTTCAATCAAATGTGAAGTCAGTACTGTTCTATGGCTCGGAAACATGGAGGACAACAAAAGAAACCACCAGAAAACTACAGACCTTCATAAATGGATGTTTACATAGAATAGAGGGACTGAGATGGTATGTTAAGATTACAAATGAGGAACTCAGAGTAAGAACTAAGCAGATACCAGTGGAGAAAGAGCTAAGGAAGAGACGCTGGCGATAGATAGGATATACATTGAGAAGACCTACCTGAAGCATTGCAAGACAAGCACTATTTTGGAGCCCTGAGAAAGAGGAGTATGGGAAGGCCTAGACATACTTGGAAAAGAAAGCTAGAGGCTGATATTAAAAGGATAGGTAAAACATGGAAAGAATTGGAAGGGATAGGAAGAGCTGGAAGAAGTTTGTTGAAGGTCTGCGCTCCGTTGGGAGGTAAAAGGTGAAGATGTCAAAACCTGATTCTACAACAGTGTTCACTGTCACTTAGTGGCACTCTGTAATGGTTTCAGAACCCTGAACTTAGTATTCACTGTATCTACTTGCACTGTTTTTATCTACTGTTCTCCTATAACTTGCTTTATAACTTTGGTATTGGGTGTGCTGTGATTTTACTGTATTTATTAAATGCATGGCATAATTTAAAATTGATACAATTTTTCATCTTCAGATCTCATGTTGGCTCATTTGAATGAAAGATCTGTGAAAACTAGGTGAGTTCATACTGTGTACCTCTGACAGTTATGTCTTGTCTGCTTGACAAAGATATGTGTTTTTTGTGCGTGACCAAACCACAAGAGAAGACAGTGATTTCATTTGTTGCTACTCTGGAAACCTTATGGGGGCAGCTATATAATTTACTAGACTATAAACATGCACATCTGTAGTTATTCTGAACACTGTCAAATGAATTGGCATTGACACACTGTAACTTAGAGAACCAATTACTGGGGCAGTTATCGTGTTAGACTGTCATTGCATGCATTAACAGCCAGTTTTGCTATGAGTAGATATCATCTATAGATACTTCCAATCTCCAGATTCTTACATTGATCTACTGTTCTGAACAAGCAGGTTACATGGATCTACTGTCCTGGACATGTAGGTGATCATGATAATGAGTAATAAGAAAACGAAGAGGCTTGCATGAAAGTCCTCTAATAAGAAATATAAAAACAAACATTAAGGTAGTTCACAAAGCACCAAAAATAAGATAAAACAACATTTCAACTAAAAGGTCTTTATCAAGTAACCAAGGCTTTTATTGATACAAGACACCAGCGCAAAAAAGGTCCATTACAGAACGCAGCACAATAACAATGACACAAGAGTTTAGAAATCTAACTGTCCTGCCTAATGAAAATATGTCACTAATAACAAAATAAATGTGGAAAAAATACAAATTGTATATACAAGTCATTAAGTGAACTGTTATTTGTTTTGATACATTTTATTCCCCTGTATTATTACCTTAGGCTGGCAGCATATGCAAAGGACAATCCAGAAATGGCCAGACGTCACCAGCTTGCACAGATATTTGATAAAATGCTAACAGAACTTCTTTCCTTGAAAGGTAACTGTATGCTCTACTTATTTCATTGTTTTGTTTTCGTAATCTTCTAACCATGAATATGTATAACTTTTGAGTTGTTTTCTTCTTACTTTGTCCTTAGCAATTGTCAAAGAGAAAACAGTAGGTGACAATCAAACCAGTTTGCATGATGTTACAAACTCGTCACTGTACTCTGTGGTCCTTAGTAGGGTCTCAACTGTGATCTGTGATCCTTATTAGGGTCTCCACTTTGTTCTGTGATCTTTAGCAGGGTCTCCACTCTGTTCTGTGATCTTTAGTAGGGTCTCAACTGCACTCTCTGATCCTTAGTAGGGTCTCAACTGTGCTCATTAGTAGGATTTCCACTTTGTTCTGTGATCTTTAGCAGGGTCTCCACTCTGTTCTGTGATCTTTAGTAGGGTCTCAACTGCACTCTGTGATCCTTAGTAGGGTCTCAACTGCACTCTATGATCCTTAGTAGGGTCTCAACTGTGCTCATTAGTAGGATTTCCACTTTGTTCTGTGATCTTTAGCAGGGTCTCCACTCTGTTCTGTGATCTTTAGTAGGGTCTCAACTGCACTCTGTGATCCTTAGTAGGGCCTCAACTGCACTCTATGATCCTTAGTAGGGTCTCAACTGCACTCTGTGATCCTTAGTAGGGTCTCAACTGTGCTCATTAGTAGGATTTCCACTTTGTTCTGTGATCTTTAGCAGGGTCTCCACTCTGTTCTGTGATCTTTAGTAGGGTCTCAACTGCACTCTGTGATCCTTAGTAGGGTCTCAACTGCACTCTATGATCTTTAGTAGGGCCTCAACTGCACTCTCTGATCCTTAGTAGGGTCTCAACTGCACTCTCTGATCCTTAGTAGGGTCTCAACTGTGCTCATTAGTAGGATTTCCACTTTGTTCTGTGATCTTTAGCAGGGTCTCCACTCTGTTCTGTGATCTTTAGTAGGGTCTCAACTGCACTCTGTGATCCTTAGTAGGGTCTCAACTGCACTCTATGATCTTTAGTAGGGCCTCAACTGCACTCTCTGATCCTTAGTAGGGTCTCAACTGCACTCTCTGATCCTTAGTAGGGTCTCAACTGCACTCTGTGATCCTTAGTAGGGCCTCAACTGCACTCTGTGATCCTTAGTAGGGTCTCAACTGTGCTCATTAGTAGGATTTCCACTTTGTTCTGTGATCTTTAGCAGGGTCTCCACTCTGTTCTGTGATCTTTAGTAGGGTCTCAACTGCACTCTGTGATCCTTAGTAGGGTCTCAACTGCACTCTATGATCTTTAGTAGGGTCTCAACTGCACTCTCTGATCCTTAGTAGGGTCTCAACTGCACTCTGTGATCCTTAGTAGGGTCTCAACTGTGCTCATTAGTAGGATTTCCACTTTGTTCTGTGATCTTTAGCAGGGTCTCCACTCTGTTCTGTGATCTTTAGTAGGGTCTCAACTGCACTCTGTGATACTTAGTACGGTCTCAACTGTGCTCTGTGATCCTTATTAATGTCACCACTTTTCTCTGTGATCATTAGTAGTATGATCTCCACTTTGCTCTGTGATCATTAGTAGGATCTCCACTTTGCTCTGTGATAATTAGTATGGTCTCCACTTTACTCTGTGATCATTAGTAATATGATCTCCACTTTGCTCTATGATAATTAGTATGGTCTCCACTTTACTCTGTGATCATTAGTAGTAATGTCTCCACTTTGCTCTGTGATCATTAGTAGTAGGATCTCCACTTTGCTCTGTGATAATTTGTAGGGTCTCCACCTTGTTCTGCATTTGGGGAAACCCATTTGCAATAAAGTCAGTATTTCACCCTTAAACATAACATTGTTTTTACCATTGTGTTCAGTTCCTAACTTTGGGATGCCTCTTCTATCAGCATCTCTCTGAGTCCATAGCATGGCAGTTCTAGTGGTTATGTCGGGATCTGATTACATTTCAGACACAATTATAGCATTTCATTGTTATTTTTGTGTACAACTCTTCCTGTGTCCTGAGAGAGAAAGAAAGAGACGAAGAAAGAAAGAGAGAGAGTAAAAGAGAGAGAAAGAGTTTTTGTCTTGACATTAGTCTTTAAACCAACATCAGAAGAGTAAGGGTTGCTATAGTTCTCATTACAAAAATAAAAACTGCTTGCAAAGCTTGCTTCTTGAGTGGCCCAATTATTGAATCCTATATTTCTTGTTTTCACTAACATGGATGTGGTGAACTGATTATTCATGTCAAAATCACTAGACCTATAAATCACTGTTATATATATATATATATCACTGATAACATGTTAATTAATTTTCTATTCAGTTCTGTGCTGTTTGGGTCTCATATTAAAACATTTATGTGAGAGCAAGATTGTTAAAGATTAGCATCATCTACATACAAACACATTGCTATAATAGTCAAACATTGTTTTTGAGTGGTATAAAATAGCCTCCCTACAAACAGATCAAAAATTTCTGAGGACCACAGAAATGTGGTTTTAAAGAAGAATGATGAGAATCCCATGGACTGCTAACATGACTAATGTTGAGGTGTTGAATGAGGTCAAGACACAGAGAAAGCTTATCATCAATATACAAAAGAGGCAGTCATCATTTCGGACATGTGATGAGGAAGGTATGTTTAGAACACATTGTGACAACTGGTAAAATCGAGGGTAGACAAAATAGAGGAAGACAGCAAGAGAAAATTTTGGATATCCTGACTTCATGGCACGGAAGAGCGTCAACTTCTGAGATTATAGCAAACACCAGAGATTTGTGGAGATCCATGACCGCCTATGCCAGCCAACATTGCACCTGATGATGATAAAATAGCCTCTTACATAGATACCAAGATCCATTTTTAGGGAGGATGGGATAGAATGACTGCACCCTTCCAAGCATACTGTGAAATATGTCATTGAAACATTATACATGAAGCTAGCAACCTTATCATATGTAACATAGTTACAGAAACTGCTACATAAACTAACTAATCTTCTTACTTTTATTGTGACGCTGCTGCCAGGTTATAGTTAATTTGCTGTTTTATCATTTAAATTCACATGTGCTAGAGAATAATATGAGTTGTTTTTTTACTAGATGAGGATGGTTGTAATTTGGTGCTGCCTCTCATGTCTGTACCATCTCGCAAGAAGCAACCACAATACTATCAAGTGGTGAAGGAACCCATAGATTTGTCAATGATCAAGCAGAGAGTTAAGACTGGATACTATGACCACCTCAGCTCTTTCAATTCTGATATCATGCTACTCTTTAGCAATGTGGAGGTTAGTCAGGATTTGTTTCGGTAGTCTAAGAGTTAACCAATTGTAGTAAATGTATATTCCAGTACACCTTTATTAATTTAACCTAAGATCATCTGTCATTTTCGGTTCAACATATGGACACATCTGTTTTCTATTTTAGTTGATTCGTTACTGCCTGTAGTACCGCTTATTAGGGTGGTGTAGTACAGGTGAGACGAGAGCCTGAGGAATTTAACCATTAACTGCAAAGGACATGTATAGACGTTTTTCCCATTCATTGTTAAAGATGCATTAACACTTCTGTTATTATCTCTCCTCTGTGGGCTAAAGACGTGTTAACACATTATACATTTCTACTGTCACTGCTATAGGCGTACATTCACTTTTGTGACCTAGAAACAAAGAGTAGCTATTTTTAGATTCGTCTTCAGAAAGTATGTAGCGCGAAAGAGTGACCGCATGGCTAGTGCAGTCGCAGCGAAGATGTTCAGGTTAGGATTTTTCATTTATACCCACAACAGAAAAAAATCTGTGGCCTTACTGTGGATTGAACATGGGTCTCCCACATGGGAGCCGCGCTTTAATCCATTCGACCAGACGCTCCTCCGTGGAGTATTCCAATGGTATTCAAAATGTTTTCAATATCAATTTAGTATCTGCTGTAAACTGATAAAAATTGGAAAAAATCCAACAACTGATTTTTTTACAAGCAATTTCGACTTGAAATATGGGCTTCATCTTCTGACATAAAAACTTTAAAAATTGTTATTTGTTCATAAAAAATGATCAACTCTGCTGGATTGTATAAATAAGTATGAACAGAATCATGTTTTATGACTTGCAGATGTATAAGGATATATTTAAAATTGAGTGGTAAGTGACAGTCTTGTTTTCATTTTATTTGTTGTTTTTTTTCCTACTTACTAAAAATCATTTTGCGTTTGAATTTTCTTATTTAGAAATATTTCACTAATGTAATCAAACAGCATGCAATTCTAAACATTTTGATATGTGGTACATGTACCATAAATAAAATAACAGTTTTATGACAAAACCAATAACAAATGTTTATAAAAATATATGGAAAAAATGACCTGTAAAAGCTTAGTCAGCCTGGTTCACTAAGAGTTAAATTCTCTAATGCTTTGAGTGGCACTTAGTAGTTTACTGTGCTAATTACCTAAATTATCTTTTATTTCTGAAGTTTCTTCTTCCTCTTCTTTGCGTTCGTTCTTTACGACCAATTGTAATCACTCTTTGTGATATGTTTGATCTTTACCCAAGAACGTGTATACGTTGCACATTGGTTTGGTAGGTCCCTAAACGCATAGTATTCTACATGTTTAGGACATGTGCATCCGATTTCAGCCAAACCTCCTTAGTCGCCTCTTATGACATGCGTGACAGGTAACTGTGGTTCTATTCTTTACATCCCAAATTTGGGCCCCGGTAACCACTCGGGCGGATGAAGTTTTATAGACTGCTTTAAAACTATGACATATATATTCATATACCATTATATGTTGTTGGTGTCTGTAGCTTAAGCGGTAGTAAGCTCGATCACAACCCAAGTGTACTTGGTTCAAACTTTGTGGTGAGCAGTTTAGAAGCAAATTCGTTCCCATGGATTTTTCCGAACGGTAAAAATAGACCTCACCGTTCAGAAAGCAATGGCAGACTACTGAATGTAGAGGAAATCGATGGCTCGTTCGCTATGGTTGATGGCTATGTCCTGTAAAGGGATATGCCATGATTTTCATTTCATTCACCATTATATGTTACAATATGTAATTTCTCCATATCGCTCTGCCTGGGCAACTCGCTCAATCTCTTCCATTGAATTGAGTCAGATATTTCTTGCCTCTCAGCAAAGTTCCTTTCAGGGTTTCTCTAGGTCGTCCCCTCTTTCTTGAGCCCTTTGCTGCGTTTCCCACTTCAATGTCTGCTTTGGTATTCTTGGATCATTTCTTCTCAAGGTATGCCCAACATATTTCCATCTTCTTCTTATAACAGTTGTTACTAGTGGTTTACGAAGCATTTCTCTGATTTCACCACTTCTGAATTTGTCCCATTTTATGTGCATTATTTTTCGCAAACACCTATTTTCAAATGCGTTCAATTTGATTTCTACATCTATAGTCATTTTTTCCAACTCTCTCGGGCGTGTGTTATGATTGATACATTTGAATTGAAAAATCTTAATTTAGTTTTAAAACTATATAACTTGACATATATGTTTGTCATGAAATATTAACAGAATCTTGTGTGAATGATTAGCTGGTGTGAAATAGACGTTAACAATTTTAGACTATTTTCAAATGTATTTATCTACTTATGTTTTCTTTATTATTATAATCATTAGGTATTGTTTTTCTCATTATTTAGCTGTATTGTGGAGCAAAATCAGACATAGGACAGATCATTCTGAAGTTGAGACGTGTGTTGAACTGTGTCAAAGCAGATGTGGCTAATCAAATAGATGAACTTCTAGGCACTAACACAACCAAATCGTCTTTGGATGCAGAACTAGAAAAATTGGAGC
Organism: Arion vulgaris; assembly: GCA_020796225.1. Taxonomy (NCBI): domain Eukaryota; kingdom Metazoa; phylum Mollusca; class Gastropoda; order Stylommatophora; family Arionidae; genus Arion; species Arion vulgaris. The sequence continues at coordinate 65,027,154 of CM036753.1, read as the reverse complement.
GGGTTACTTATAGAGGTATTTATTTTGTCTTAGTACTGATCTATCCAGAATAAACTTTAAATAAAATAAAGCTGGCTGTTGCTAGAAATAAGAATTAGAAAATTGAAGTATTTTGGACATGTAAAGAGACACAAGGGTTGGAGAAGACCATTATGGAAGGAGGCATCTCAGCAAAGAGAAAGAACAGAAGACCATGGAGAAGATGGATTGAATGTAAGTGAGGATTTGAGCACTTCGGCTGCAGAGGTCTAGAAGAGAAAGAAATTCCAAAGAACTGTCTGCTCAGGACAAGCTATTTGATGATTATATACTTTTTAAATATTCTCATACATCTCTGGAGTATAGTGCACTGTTCCATTCTCTCAGCATAGTCTTCAATTATTAACCAGCTGATTTCATTCTTCCTTCTGTTTGCTACCTCTCTGGTTTTTCTCAGTGTGATCTGGTCTTCCCATTCATATATTGTTGTAGTGATCCATTTGTGAACAACATGGGAAGATTTCTTCTTATGAAGCATAATACTGACAACCCAACCATGTTCATCCTCTTGTGTTACAAAATGTATTGAAGATGATAATAGTTTAGACTTAACGGGGTAATGCAAAGGGTCATGTTTTGTACGGCAGAAATCATAGTACGGCAGTGTACTATTTCCATCAACCATCGTTGTCATCTAGCTTGTCCGTGTCTGAGCTTGTCTCCCATGTCAGCAGCTCTAAATTCATCCTTGATTTGGTCAGAATGAATCCCGACCACTCTGCAGCTAGAATATACTATTCTAGAACATCAGGCTATAAGACAAAAGGGTTACGCAGAAAAAGATGGCTGGAAAATGTCAAAGAGACATTAACTAAATTCAATATGACACCGTATCAAGCCACACACCTCTCGATGTCCTGAAAGCTACACCTGCAATTCAGAAAGGCATAAGCAGTAGGGCAAAATAATAAGAAAAAAATTAGTTCGAAAAAGGAAGCATGTATTCAGAAGAAGAGCTAGAGAAATTGGGAATGCAAGTGACAGTAGAATTTTGGCACCACAGAGTAGTGTGCAGTTATCTAGTTGATGTATTTGATATGGCTGCACTTTTTTTTCTTAGGTCGCCGTGAGCTAGATGAAGACATTGTCAGGTGTATCTGTGGTGTCACCAGAGATGAGGGGCTTATGCTGCAATGTGAAAAGTGCTTGGTATGTATACTAGTTTATCTTCCTTACATTCTGTGAAACACGTAATAACAAAGTACTGTAGTTTTACAAATTGCAAAAACAATGACAATATACAGCAACGTTTCGATCAAAAGGCCATTATCAAGCAAACGAACAACAGGAGTGACGAATTAAAAAAAACACTACATATGGACGACTACAGAGACATTCAAACGTTCTTAATGAAAATCTGGCTAATCATGATGGTACATTATGGAACTTGATCTAATCAGAAAAGGCAAAAAGAATATTTGCAGTGTGTATTCTAAAAAAGACCAATTGAGTATTTTGGGTGAGATTTTGGAGTTTTAAAACGTAAATATTCCTGAAGTCGGAGTAAGGCTTGCCATAATGGCAAGGGACACTGGTGGTAAGGAAAGCAAGCCTTAACGTAAAATCAGCTAGATGTGCCATGACTATGCCTGAATTCCTAGCAGGTGAATGTAAAACATAAATATTACTGCCTGTACTGCCATTTTTACAATTAAGATGTTGCCATCTCCATATCGCAGGTTAAATATAATGGAACCCCAACATTTTCAGAGAGTACAATAAAACTCCAGAACGTAGACATAAAACAAACAATTGAGGCCAAATTCTTAGGAGCAATTTTCACAGCAGATGGAAGTATCGATAGCGAAATCAGCAATCTTTGCACAAAAGCTAACCAAGTACTTGGACAGTTAACACCACTGTTGTCACATAAAGAGATACCGCTAACAACTAAAGCAAATCTCGAACGATTTTCGGGCCAACACTATGTTACCAGTGTCAAACATGGCCAATAACAGCAGCTAATGAGCGGAAAATCATAACAACAGAGATGAGGTGTCTTAGAAGAGCTGCAGGTGTAACAATAAGAGACAAAATTAGAAATGAAGAAATCAGGAGACTGGATGTGAAACCAGTCATGCAATTCATAAAAGAACAAGATTAAATGGTTTGGACACCTGACCAGAATGCCCTGGTATCGCCTACCACAGAGAGTCACACAGAAAAAGTATAATGAGTACAAGGCAAGAGGAAGACCACGCAAAGATGGAGCGACGGCATCAAGAACAGCCTTACGAACATGAATATCAACTTACAAAGTGCCTTAAAACAAGCACACACAAGATCACTACGTTTCACCTCCAACACTGCTATAAAGAAGTAAATGGTGGAAGAGAAGAAGAACATTTTCAGTCTCTTGCCATTGTGATACATTCTTGCAAATCCTTATTTATCCATTTCTTGCTGTTTCCATGCCGCTTATTTTGCTCATGATTAGTTGTTAACATCCTTTCCGTCTAGTGTGACTTTAACAGTCATGTTTTATTTTTGTTAAAAATATGTTCTTTGTCTTTTGGTTTGATCTGTTTTTATTTCTTTTCATCAAATCTTTTGCTTCTATGAAGTATATTCATACCTCAACAATGTAAGTCTTATTTTCTTTCTATGTTCATTGCTTATGTCATCATCTTTGTCCCAGGAGACAATAAATTTTGAGTCACATATTTTGATGATGATGGCCACGAAGTGATCTCTCCGTGATGATCCACTCCTGGGCAATTTTTATGGAGTAGCTGTGTTGCCCAAGTGTCAATTATCTTGGCTCTCAAGTGAGAGCTTAGACGTAAATTATTTCTAGCTGTTCTGTTAGTGTTTACATTGAATAATTATTATATTTGTGTTTTCACAGAGGTGGCAGCACTGCGATTGTGTCCAGGCTAGTGGGGATGAGGAACACTATCTCTGTGATCGTTGTGAACCCAGATACTATGATCCTGTAAGTAGCACACAATACTTTAGCTCATATGGTTTGACATTCAGATGTGCTTAATTCAGTGTTTGGTCTCTATAAAGTATTTAAAAAATTATATACAAGGGTTAATCAATAAGTTTCAGGACTGATTTTTGTGTGCGTAAGTTTATAGATTTAACATTTAGGTGATATTATTTCCTTCTAATTAGTGCTCTTGTGATTGTATACACTTATTCTTTCTTGTCAATGATGATTTCACCTCGGGTAGGCACTTTCTGTAATAGCCTTCAATTGTCTTGTCGCACAGTCTTCATTACCTTGAATGTCATCGAATCAATGACCTTTCAGGCGTTCCTATATTGTAGGATCAAGGAAAAGTTGCAAGAAGCAAGATCAGTGGCGTTTGGAGAGCGCAGGAGCAATGGAATAAGTTTCTGCCAAATTTAAAGAAAAAATGAAAGTCCTGTGAGCAAGGGCATTGTCCTGATGCCAATCCAACTGCCTGTGCACCACTTCTTAGTGCAATGTCTGCGCACACAGTCGTGGAGGTGATGCAGGACTGTTTTGTAGAATTCAGCATTTGGAATCTGACCTCTAAGGACATACTCTGGATGAACCAGCTTATCAACGTCAAAGAGCATGGTCTTGACATTGGACATTACCTTTTTGTGACTTCTTTGGTAGTGGGGATGATGCTCTTTGGTCTAGGGATGATGCTGTTTAGCACTGGGAGATTTGTTTTGTTTCTGGGTCATATCCATACACCCAACTTCCATCACCAATGATGATTGTGGACATGAAGTTGGAATTGATTTTGACTCTCTCAAGTTGGTCATTGCAAGTTGACAAATGATCTTTTTCTGCTCCACTGTCAAGAGAGCAATCAACTAACTTTCTAATCAATTCTGTTATGCGCCTTTATTTCTAGTTCAAACATAGTACTATGCATGTCTTTCAACTCTGTAGTCACAGTACTTTCAGCAAAATGATGATGATGATGCATAGTGATTAAATAAATGGAAGTTGCAGAATGCCTAGAAGATGATGGTACATAAATTGCTGATGTATTCTGCTTTTATGGCTTTATGACATTGAATAGGCACTTTCTGTTTCTTTTTCATAATAAATCTGTTTGTAGTTAGTGTCCTATATCTTCTGTGACACATTGCACTCTTCACAATTGTTTGCAGTCCCTGCTTGAACAAGACATACATTTTCTTCTAATTTTTTTTACTGTTAATGATCTTTCTTGAGTTTTGATGTCATGATAGATCTCCACCATGATCACAATCAGATCTTTCAGTTTCATCCGATTCTTATTGCTGTTCCTTTGCAGGTGTTTCTAGCCATCTGAGGTAAGTAAGCTTCATTAGTAGCTCCATCAAGTTACATTGTATTCTATTAGGAACTGAGTTCTTCCTTCTTTTGAAGATACACTTCAGGTTAACCTCTCAAACTGCTAATAAAATGGGCACATTACTTTTTTCAAACTTTGTCCATATTTACTTTGATCTTGTCCTGAGAATCGCAAATGTAGTATTTTATTACACCATGGACAGAGTATAACGTCTATACTTAAGTTTGTGTCCCTGCCTTTCAATTATCCATACAGTATGGGGAAAAGTATGCTGTTAATGTAAGTAACTTATCCTCAAGGATCTCTCTTCTCTCTCTCTCTCTTTCTCTCAATCACCGCTCTAAATGTACCAGATTTCCCCATAAATTATATTCATGTGGAAATCTGGTTCATGCAGCCTTAGCATTAGTGTGTTTTGTGTCACATCTTCAGCACCATTTGGAGCCCTGGTGCTTATCCTTCGGCGATGTGTTCGGTTTCAGCCAGCATTTACTTGGTTCGCTCTCCATTCTGTAGCCATCTAGTGTTTTTACGGTGTGGGGTAGCTAGCTCCACGCCCAACCTCCTTAGTCGCCTTTTACGACATGCGTGGCAGGCAACAGTGGTTCTATTCTTTACACCCCAATTTGCGCCCCGGTAACCACTCAAGGATCTAATGTGCCAGACTTCTATACTTTAATAGAGTGATGCTGACCAGCATACATCTTCTACTCTGTGCACTGAATTGTTTTCTTTTATTGCTCTCGCTCATGCGCCATGTATTCAGGCATAGTTATGGCCAATAATATGGCACATCTGATGTATTTTTGCATGATGGTTCGCTTTCGTTATCACCATTGTCCCTCAGCATCAAGGTGAAACTTAGTCCAAATTTGGAGGTATTTGTAATTTAGATCCCAAAGTAAAGGATCAGGTTCTAATGTAGTTCAACCGCACACCATGCACTTACTGATAATTTTTGTGTGGGCCTAAGCTGGCATTGAACTCTGAAATTTCTATGGCATGTGGTCACTAGCACCGATTGTTATCAACTCCGCTAACCCGACCCTAATGCTTTCTTTGAGTTGTTAGCACTGTCGCTAAGTCAAAACATGGTATTAAATATATTTTATGCTCATTATTACCTTTGAATTGCTGTAAGTTTAGAATGTTTAAACCCAATAGTATATTTGCCTCAGTATCTTTTATAAAAAATTGTTATTCTTGTATGCTTCCTTATATATCCACATCAGTTTGTTTTTATTTCCTTTATTTGATGTACACTTCATTATTCACAGAACTTTTCACTGTGTTATTCTGCTTTCATATTACCGGTTTTCAAATGCTCTTAACTCTAATTAGACCAGGACAAAAGCCATGTTTTTACAAGCCATCTGTTTTTAGAATCAAAAACGCCCTTTAATGTGGCTTCTGGTAAAAAGGCGTCCAACCTAAAGCCACATAGTGTGGTGTTTGGTCCACAAGGAGTTAATCTTGTATTCCAGTCTTCTATATTTGTGCATCCTCCACTTCTATGGAATTTTGTTAGGCATAAATTTATTGCCAGCTGATGGTTAATGACTGCATACAATAAACACCGAAGGATATTATTTGTATGTGATTCCCTAATTATAAATTGATTTCACTCTAAGTAGAAATTCATTATATTTCTAGGAGATCCTGCTAGTTCCACAGCCTATGGATGCTCTGTCAGACTGTACTCACTACATGACCCTTCTCAAAGATGATATGCAATATGCGGTGGGTGACTGTGTGTATGTCATGAGAGACTGTAAGAGAACATCCGCTGGTACTCCTCTGCGTGCTTCTCATCGTCTTATGGCATCTGTCAACCCAGACAGGCTGGATATTTTTAGGTTGGATCAACTATGGAGAGACCCAAAGTAAGTCTTTTTTTGAGGTGTTGGAGTCAAGTGTTGGTGTTTTGAATATAGTACGGCAATAATTTTACTACACTGCTATAATTTGAAGTAGAATAAAAACCCATGGCATATCCTTTAAAAAAAGGGTTTTAAAGCCGAAGGATTGACTTCATTGCACCGGTTTTACCCCATATGGCTCGGTCCCTCTCCGCAGAAATGGCACGCCACCTGCCGAGAGTATTGCACAAAGCACGAACCCACCGGCAACAATCCTAGGGTCTCTGGAAAAAACTGCACTCGTGAACAGAAGGCCGCTGTCCGGATTCGAACCCACGACCTTCGACTCGCAAGGCAAAGGGCTTAACCACTCAGCCACAGAGACCCCCATGGATGGCATATCCTTTACAGCCATCAACCACAGTAAACGAGTCGTTGATTTTCTAGGCACCACTTAAATGTTCAGTAGTTTGCCATTGCTTTCTGAACGGATAAATTGAATACTAAATACAATTTATAAAACATGAAAGTAAATGAAGTCGAATGCTTGAGGGCAATGGAAATGTAAGAAAATATGAAAATGTGTCATCACATGAAGTTTTAATATAGTTTCCTGCTTGTGTTCACTTGTTTAACACATTAATTAATAAATGATGCAACTTGTGCCCATTTGTCTATCTTGTTTGATCATGTACCACAGACTGCATTATTATTTGTTTCATTGTCAAACTAACTCAAAATATACAGTAACACATTATGATCGTACTGGTTTTAATTAATTGTTGTTTCTCATTCTGTTAGTTAGTTAGTCTTTCCTCTTGGGCCGGCCGATAGGGCAGAGGTCATAGCTTCCATGTCTCGGGTTCGCTATTTGTTTTAAGTCTTTAATGTTTACTAGGCCCATCGTGAGCCTTCTCTGGTGATGGTTCTACAGAGTCTCTCTTGGTCTTCCTGTTCTTTTCCTCTGGTGTCCATAGAGGGATTGGTAAGGTCTTCATCACATCCATTCTAAGTGTGTGGCCGATGTTCCAGCGGCGCTTTCTAAAAATAATTTGATACATTTTCTTGCTTGGTCTCTTGTCTTATTTGTGTATTGGGTCTGAAATCTGCCTTTGAGTTCATTTCTTAAACATTTATTCTCAAATTATCAATTTTCTTTGCTTCTTGTTGCTTTCCAAACTCTCAATCATAAATTAATACTGAATAACACAAGAGTTAAATGGTTTTAATTTTTGTTCTCATTCTGTTAGCTTATGATAAAAGTTTTGTTATTTATCTACAAAATTACATGTCATTCTACAAATTGTGTGACAAAAATAGGACAACTGCAGCTTAATGTGTACATACACCTGTGGTGTAACAAATTGAAATAAAATTAATTTGGTTACAGTGTGTCTTTCAATGTGGTAGTAGTCAATGTGTTGAATGGTTTGGTGATCAGGCTTCTTCTATTTGAAATCTAATTAAAAATTTATTTTTAAAAACAACATACGTTTAAAAAAAAAATTATAACCTTTGTCAGCAATTTAGATTTCATACATAAGTATATATTTGTGATCTATTTCAGAGGTGAAAAGTTTGCTAGTGGTACCCCTTACTTGCGGCCACAGGAGACCTTTCACGAGCCTACACGCAAATTCTATCACAACGAGGTATATCAGTAATGTTAACTAAACAGTTTAGTTTTAATTTCAATACAAAATTCCGTAATTTGGGATCTAAATGACAAGTACCTCTGAAGTTTTAGTAAGGCTCACCTGAATGGCGAGGGACACTGATGATAAGAAAAACAAGCCTTCACCAAAAATCAACCAGTGGCGACATGCTAGTCACCATGACTACACTTGAATTTATAGCGGCTGAACAAGAGAAGAAGAAGAAAGTAGAAGAGTATAAAATTGGAAGGGTGAGTTTCTCCTGCATACATCAACCATGGCAATATTAGACCTTCATAATGGCAATACAAGTATAAGCAAATGGTGAACTACACAGTTAGTCAAAACATAATGAAAATTTTCGAGTTTGTCTTTTGCAATAAAAGTATGTGTTGTGGGTGTTGACAGTCAAGATGTTTGAGCACCGTCTTAACAATCAAAAGAGACTGGATTTGCATCCTAGTTCAGACATATTTCACTAGACCAATTTGAAATTATTGCATTCATAAATTAGTACAGTTTGCTGCAGGGACAAATAAAATAAAACATAAATACAATTTGCTACAGGGTAGGTGTGGGACAAATTAGCATAATGCATACACGTTCACCTTTCAACTTGGCCTTTAGAGAGTTGTGAGTTCAATCCAGTACTCTACGGTCCACGTGTGAGGAAAGGAATTGACCTTCCTACCTCCTGACACTAGGGTCTAGAAATCTGAATTGACAGAAACTTCACACCCTAAGACCTGAAAAGGGAAATTTTATTTTATAGCAGGGTGAGTAAGGAAAGTAAATAATCCGTTTTCACACCATGAGGTAGATCTGGGAATATGGTGTTAGGTCTGTATTTGTCTATGACAAAGTGCACACAATGGGTGATGTGGTTAACATCATGCAAACCACTTTTACATCCTAGTTTTTTTCTGGTATCTTAATTGAGGCTGATTCTACCTCAGAACTGCCACAGCTGGAAAAAATATTCACTCCCGCTGCAGAGTTTAATTTGATCCTTCGAGCATGCATCTGTGAAGCAGATATGCTAACCACTATGCTATAATCGCTCTCGCTACAGGGTAAGGTATAGTCAGAAATCACCATGACTACAGTTTTTGTATAACAACAATAGTTTCACATGCCCTTTATTTTATGATATTTATTATCATTATCATGTCACTCTGTACCATGAATATCATATCGTGTTATCATGAATATCTGTAAACATCTGTCCTAAGTACCACTAAGTACTATAATTAATGACAAGTTTAAAGAAGTCAAACTACAGTAGTAACTAACAGGTAAGCCGAACTAAATATGTTTAGTAATGCATTTGTTTAATTTTTCTGAACTGTAGCTTTTTCGAACACCAAATCTTGAGATTATCCCTATGGAACTTATCATGGGAAAGTGTATAGTTATGGACCCTGCAGTGTATATCAAGGGTCGACCAAAGGGTGTCAAGGAGCAGGATATTTATATCTGTGAATACCGTGTGGATAAAACTGCTCATCTGTTCCACAAGATACAGAAAATATGGTTGGTAAAAATGTGATATGTTCATGTTTTGTTTAAAATTTGGGTCTTGCAAAATGTTCTAATTTTTTTCATCTTATAGATCCAGTATTAACTTATGGATGCGAGAGTTGGAAAGCAACAAAAGCTCTAGAAAGAAAATTAGATAACTTTGAGAATAAATGTCTTAGAAGAATACTGAACCTCAAATGGTCAGATTTCAGACCCAATACACAAATAAGACAAGAGACCAAGCAAGAAAATGTATCAAATTTTATAAGAAAGCGCCGCTGGAACTACATCGGCCACACACTTAGAATGGATGAGAGAAGACTCCTTACCAATCCCTCATATGGACACCAGAGGGAAAAAGAAAACTAGGAAGACCAAGAGAGACTCTGCGTAGAACCATCACCAGAGAAGGCTCAACGATGGGCCTAGTAAACATCAAAGACTTAAAACAAATAGCAACGAACCGCGAGACATGGAGAGCTATGACCTCTGCCCTATGCGCCGCCACAGGCCCAAGAGGAAAGACTAACTAACTAACTATAGAAACTGGGGGTCCTGGGGCTAAGTGGTTAAGCCTTTGCCTTGCGTTACTAAGGTCTTGGGTTTGAATCTAGGCCGCACCATTCAGTTCACAAGTGCATGTTTTCTTCAGACCTCTATAATTGTTGCAGAGCTACGAAGCTCATGCTTTGTGCAATACTCTTGGCAGATAGTGTGCCACTTTTATGGAAAGGGACCAAGCTATATGTGGTAAAACCCAGTGCAATGAAGTAAATTCTTTGGCTTTAGACCCTTTTAGAAATTAAGAATCTATGACATAGCACAAACAAGTTAAGGCAACATATGGATGTGAATCATGGATCATCACACAACAATATTAAAGAAAAAAATCAAATATTTTGCAACAAAATGCTGCAAAAAAATTCTTAGCATGTTCTGGACATGGGGCTAGCTACCCCACCCCGTAAAAAATACTAGATAGCTACAGAAACCACAACCAAGAAAATTCATAGCTCGCCACTCGTGGAAGAAGGACCCCACAAGAAAGGACTCATGAAGCGACCTGATGACATTCGAAAGGAAATCAGGCTGCCGACTCACCTTCTCTTAATCTGGAAGAAAATGGGGAGAGAGTGGATAGATCTGGAAAAGATGGCCTTGGATAGGCGGGCTTAAAAGTGTAGTGGATGGACAGACCTGTAATGGATTTCTCCCCTCCAGGTGGCAGCTCAGGAACGGACAGATAGCTAGTGTAGTTTAGAATAGTTAGATATTTAATAGTAGTTGAGACTATGTGTTGTACTCTTCAAGAAGAATGCAACACATAACTACGAGACATGAATTTATGAATTTACATGAATTGTGTAATTTAGAGAGTGACGATTTAGTAACTGTTGCTAGTTAGTAAACAAAGAATAAGGACTTGACTTGCAGAATTGATGCCGACCAGACGTATTTTGGCTGTATGGTAGAACCATCATTAAAAACACAAAGATACATAAATGAATCCGAGTTGTTCATTATATTAATAAATGTCGTCTCGTGTAGTCTGGCTGCAAAGTAAATATTATCATTAAACGTAATGTAGACGAAAGGAAAAGAAGTAAGGATCAAGTAAGAAGTTACTGAAATGGATTATCCGAATGATCACCGGACAGTGGTGAGGACAAACGAAAGCATGGACATTGGTGACGGATCGAATCCTGGAAATACCGAATGGAAGTATAGACAGTAGTCGACTTGCTCCAGGATTGGTGCCACGTCATGCAAAGTGTATAGCAAATAAAGAACAATGCTTCAGAGTGTTAATGGTATGAAGGACGGCTGTGTGTAACAACAACATGGCGGGTGAACAACAACTACTACAATCACCCCTAGTAGGGAATAGGAGGAATAACAATAAATAACAACATCATATTACTAGGAAATATATATATATATATAATATGGAACGAAATAAAACCCTCCTTTTACAAAAGGTCTTGGTTCGGACCTGTGCTTCCTAGGGCGAAGGTGAAGAAGAATAGTAGTAGCTTGCATGTATATAGTACAGATTATGAAGAAATGCCATGTATTTACTAAATCAATCAATCAAGTGCCATGCCTGCCGGCGTGAGCGATCATGTCTCTCCACAACTCTCTTTGCTTGGTGCATGTAATCAGTTCTGACGTCAATATTTTGTCGAACCATGATGTCAGGCCATCCAACATCTTCTCCCTCTGTCTTCCACGATCTCTCCTTCCCTAAATTTTACCTGTAGTCACCAAATGTTCTAAACCTTCTCTTCGCATTATATGCCGAAGAACCTTGATTGTCGGATTCTTATTCTTTTGATAAGGTTTCTTTGTGTGCAGGCCTGATTTAAAACCTCCACGTTTGTTTTCTTTGCTGTCCATGGAATTCTCAACATTCTTCTGTAAAACCACATCTCTGTGGCTTCCAATGATCGTATTGATTGTTTGTTCAGTGTCCATGATTCGCTGCCATACATAAGAATTGGTTCAATATAGCATTGGAGTACTCGTTTTTGCAGTGTCATTGGTAGTGAGTTCACGCATAGTGTGTTCTTCATTTTCATAAAAGCTGCTTTCGTTTGAGCTATTCTACTCCTAATCTCTGTTGTACATCTTCCATCTGGTGTTAAGAATGTTCCTAGATACTTGAATCGATGGACTTGTTTCAGTGTTGTGTTATTTATTTTGATATTGCATGTTGGTGTTTCTTGTTTCTTGGAGACAACCATAACCTGTTTTCTTTATATTCATACTTAATCCTTTCTTTTCACTTTCTCTCACTAGTATGTCTATCAAGTCTTGCAGATCGTGTTCATTTGTAGCCATGAGAATTGTGTCATCAGCGTACCTTAGGTTGTTTGTATTTTGTCCACCGACTGCTATTTACTAAATAACTATGCATAAAAAAAAAAGTATTCCACAGAGGTTTATTTACGACTATCAAAATAATATAAATTATATGGTACCTATCTTCATGCAAGACAAGTTGTAGTGTTATATTATTTCAGCTGATTTTTTTAAAACAAAATTGTTTTTAAATTCCATAATTTATTTAATTTTGCATTCAAATTTGTCTCATTCAGGTACCCTATTAACACAAGCAGATTTTGTTTTGATCGATTTGACAAAAAACTTACTATCAAGAGAACATACCTGGTAAGATGATCATAAATATCTTTTCTCTAATCCTGTTTTGTTTCACGGTGTCGGGATAAGAAGAGATTTCTAGAACAGACTTTTGTGTGCACTTCATAAATAGTAATTTTCACTGCCTGAGACCCACCTAGTGTTATTTCTGAGATTCACCTTTTGTATAGACGGTCTTTTGCTTTGTATTCACTCTATTGGGTAGCATTGCTCTTTGGGGGGTTGTTTCTTGATGAAGCTCAGTACTGAAGCCTTCACTTCTAAACTGGTCTCCTTGATACTTCCAGCATTCTGTGTATACACTTCATATCTGTCATGACTAATTGATGATGATGATGAAATTAGATTAAACCACTGTCGTCTTGCCAGACCTGTCACAGTGGCTTAAGAATCCCATTCAATGGGTCACACGGTGCTCTAGTCTATCACATTCAGGCTAGAATATACAAACTTCATCTAAAGAAAATTGAAATTGGTTAGAAGCAGGCCAAAATACACCTCTAGCTTACTGTACCATCTTAGATCAGAGAAAATATATACAGTAATAAGTGCTAGAAAATGGCCCATAACGTGACACACAAATTCGAAATGTTTCAAAACAAATGTTAAAGAAGAGCTGGACACATGTTTTGGCCTAATATGATAACAAATGAGAAACTTTAAGTATGAATAAATTGTACATCATTGGACACCATCATTGGAAAACGAAGATGGAGATGGATTAGACTGGTATGCCATATACCAGCAGAAACAGTAGCTAGGATAGCTCTTCGATGAACAGAGGATGGGAAAAGAAGACCTGCACTCCCAAAGGAAACATGAAGAAGAACTGAAAGATTGTGCCTTGACATGGAAACTTAGTAGAAATGCAACAGATCAGAAACAGTGAAAATTTCTTGTGAAAGTCTTATGTCAAATGGACATGAAGAGGATATAAATAGATAAGCACATGACTACTTCCTGTATGAAAGTGGAGTTGAGGCTCTTACTAAAACACTTCATTTGCTTTCTGATTCTACATTTACTGAGATAATTATTGTGTTCCGTGCTTTGGATGTTTTACAATAGTCAGCTTGGGTATGAGTAGATGGTATATATTGATGCTTCCAGCAATTATTACAGCTCTGAAAATATATAGGTAGCCAGCCAATCATTGAAACTGATAATATATTAGTAGCCAATCATTGAAACTGATAATATATCAGTAGCCAATCAGTTATCAGAGGACTATCATCATAGCACTCCGGACATGACCATAGGTGCTCCGATCTCCACCTCAACAAATCCAGCAGCATCCAGTGGCCCAACACGTCAGTTCGATGTTGATTAATCAGTCTCTGCATATTTGGTATATTGTTCTTTACGAGCTGTACCGATATTGATACCTACCTTTCTCAGTCTGGTCATCGAGTGAGACTCGCAACCCCGAAACTCTTTTGCTCGAAAAGACGCTCTCAGTGTGTTAAGAATGTCATTTCGGTCCATTGCAGCTCCCTCTAATACTGTAGCCGTGCCTGCCATTCTATCAGCTGCTCATTACCCCTGACTACTGCGTGCCCATGGACAACAATGAAGGTGATTTCTTTGATCCCTCTCTGTACCAGTACCTCCATCTAGATTCGTCTTACTATTCCTGTTTCAACTTTACAAATCATACTCATGGAGTCACTGAGTATAGAAACACAAGCGTAGTCATGAGATGCCAACCATGTCACTGCCTCTGCAACCGCTCGTACCTCCATTGTCCACCTCGTACCACCTACCTGTGGATGTCACCAGTCATTGAAACTGATAATATTTCAGTAGCCAATCATTGAAGCAGTGATCATATAACATTAGCCAATAATTGAAACTGATAATATAACATTAGCCAATAATTGAAACTGATAATATACCAGTAGCCAATCATTGAAGTTATGATAATATATCAGTAGCCAGTCATTGAAGGTATGATAATATAACATTAACCAGTCATTGCAACTGATAATATATCAGTAGCCAGTCATTGAAGCTATGTTAATATATCAGTAGCAAATTGTTGAAACTGATTATAAAATAATAAAACTGTTCTGCTTCACTTTTCACAGCCACAAAGGTTCCAGAGGAGTATAGCGAAAGGCTGAGCGAAATACATCAGCCATTCTATCATACAAATCGGAGACTAGTAAAAAGGTGGAAAAATCACAGTCGAACAAAGCTTCAAAAACACACAGTCTTATGCATGGGAAGGTGAAGGTTGATGACAGTATCAAAAGTGATCTGAAGCTGAAGGCAGAAGTGAAAGTTAATGTTAAAAAAGGAGGTGTGCATATGAAGGACATAGACTGTTGTCAGCAAGATGAGAAAACTTATTTACAAATGATTAAAGATACTAAGGTAAAGTGTGATTTCTATGTTTTTTGTTTTGATTGATCAGTATTTTTTAAATTCTAAGGAATGTCTTAATTTAAAAGACACGTCAATTTTGCTTTTGGGGTTTATTCATTTCCTGTGGTTTATTTATATCATATTGGAGACAAACGATATAACATAGGTCATGTGTTCAAGTTAACCAGGTTAAAGAACCATTGTCAGTTGAAAATCAATAAGAGAAGTCTTCAAAGTCGCCGTTGTACAAAATTAAATGAAAAGAAGGATTAAAATATATTTCCTGCAAAAAAGTTGTACCCACCCGCCTCTGTACAAAATGAATTGAAAAGAAGTATTAAAATAAATTTCCTGCAAAAAATTGTGCCAGCACGTCAAAATTAATTGAAAAGAAGTATTAAAATAAATTTCCTGCAAAAAAAATTACACATACCGCTGTTCAAAATTAATTGAAAAGAAGTATTCAAATAAATTTTCTGCAAAAAAAATTACACATGCCGCTGTTCAAAATTAATTGAAAAGAAGTATTCAAATAAATTTTCTGCAAAAGAATTTTCTTATCTTTAAAATTACACTGGAGCTCTTGCTGGGGCTACAGAGCTTGTGCATTGCTGTTTAAAATCTTTATGTGTAAGAAAGAGATTGGAGCACACATGGTTATTCATCAAAGTGCAATTATCTCCTATCAATCCAACAGTCAATCTTCTTCTTTGAGTTCGTTCTTACGACCAATTTTAATCACTCTTTGTGATATGTTTGATCTTTGCCAAGAACATATATACGTTGCACATTGGTTTGGTAGGCCCTTAAACGCATAGACTGCTACACGTTTAGGACATGTGCATCCGATTTCAGCCAAACCTCCTTAGTCTCTTACGACATGCATGGCAGATAACAGTGGTTCTATTCTTTACACCCCAAATTTGTGCCCGGTAACCACTCGGGCGAACCAGTCAATTAATCATAACCTGTTTGTTTATTTGTTTGCATTAGTTCTTATAAACCAATTTAATCACTCTTTGTGATATGTTTGATGTGCATCAAGAACAAGAATACATTGGGCCTCAGTTCATAAGCTCCTACTCATGTAGGACAGGCGCATCCAAAAAGTTTTGGTCAGTGGCAGCTCACTGACTGGTGCGGTGTTGTCACTTATGTATCACATCTGTTTGTGGTTTCATTTTATCAGGAAACTTATTTAATATCATGTTTAAATTATTTGTATTAGGGAAATTACCATGACTTCTTCTTCAATGATCCTATATTGCCTTGGCTCTTGCCCTTTGTAATGTCATGTAGTATTTATTCAATAAATACAACAATAAATAAGTAATGTTAAGTACAGCATAAATTGATGTATGTAACATTAAAATTGAAGCTCTGGGCTGTCTGGATTTTCTACTCACAATGTACAAGATTAGCTGTCCTAGCACTAGGTCGAGAAGGATCTCTGTGCAACCCAGTGATACAGCAGTCAATGTAGGGTTCACTGCTTATTCACTGCCACCAGATTGCCTACTGGTCATACCAAGTTCTTCTATACTTTAGACATGTTTCAAAATTATCACAGGCAAGAAAATTGTCACATCCAGAGTCACTGCGCTCTTTATAATGAGTTATCAAAGAGCTGCACATATTGGTTCTATATTCTTAGGTATAGTCAGTACCATCCAGGCTTCTTTTCAACCACAGAAGGTGTGTGCATGTTGTCCAATAGGACACACATTGGTACAGAAGCGCTGCTGATCAGATTTCATAAAAAGAAAATCACTTTATATACTACCACATCTACTGAACTTTTTCTGTAGCATGATGCCAGATTTGATTTGTCACATGGGAAGCCATCAGAGCTGACTTATGAAAAGGAGAGCACTGTCTGAAAGGATATAGGAATCAATATTACTTCTGTTAGATTTGATACTGTGTGTCCGACATGTCACATGAGCTTCCGTGCAAGAATAGAACTGTATATGTATGTATCTTCTTCAACCATTTGTGATTTGTATGTGATCTGAGCCTACGAGCGATTGTATGTTGTGTCAGTTATGCACCTACATGTAGACCAACACATCCAATTTCTACAACACTTTTTTTTACTAGGATAGCTTCCCTAGGCACCTCTTACAACATACCTTGTAGGGCGCAGTGTTATCATTCTTTGCTCCCCTTGTGAGCCCTGCCAACACATGGGTGATATAGGTATCTAATTGTTGCAACACAATAGTTTCATTGTCATCGTCACATGCGTTGATTTACTATTATCATTTATATATATATATATTTAAACTATTTCTGATGTGTAGTAAATTTTTCTTCTAATTTCAGAGAAAAGAAAAGAAACAGAGACTAGACAAGATACTGACCAAACTGCTGAACAGCCTCCCAGGAAAACAGAAAGTGGATTTAACTTATCTTCTGGATGATGGGAAAAGGATACGAAAGAAAGTGACTAAATGAGATAGATACATTTGCCCAGGATGTATATTGTACATGATTTGTGTGTCTGGCGAACATATATATTTGCAAATATATAATATTTGTAAATATCACAAAGTGAGATCACGTTTATTTAGACACCTTTAGTCTATGGATTGTAGAACAAAAAAAACCAAATGGCCATGAGAACAAGAAGATTATACCTTCCTGAGAAAATACAAGCATTCTAGACAGCAGTAAAAATTGAAAAAGTACTTTGTTACTTTATGTGGGATACTACATGGTTACTACATGCTTCCTCCTGTAACTAATTGGTTTGAAGCACATACATTTATAAAAAGATCTCTATTCATACTCATAGTACCAAGATGATTTGGCTAGAATCACAGACTTTTATCCATGCATGTTTTCTCAATGAGTATGCTCAGGAAGATTGAAACAGGATGGGCTAGGAGACATTGGATAGAATCGCTAGGGAGGTCTCAGCTGACAAAGATCAGTTTTATTTTTGTGCCAGGGCATGTAGGTGTTAAGGGGAATGAACGTGCGGATAGGCTTGCAGGTATGGCTGCTGTCCAAAGCGGAGGAGCAATGGACCAGGCTGATATTATAAATTCCTTAAGGGAGAGAGGCGTGTACATGATTCACGTAATAGCGGTGAATCCACAACACTAACCAGACTGCAAGAACTCAAAGTTAAGTGTGGTGTAGCTCGACAAGAACGCTATGCTGGCAGACAAAGAAGAATTGTAAACCAACAAAGAACTGGTGTCGTTGGTCGCCACACGCTGATGGACATACTGAGGGAGAGATCAGAGCACTTATGGACTAATTTGTTCGACGTGCAGTGATGGTGATCCGACGACTAAACTAAACTCATAGTACCTAGTCCATATTTCTCAATGACATCTTTTGATTGGGAAGAAATTGAAAGACTTGGAAAGGATGTTATAGGATAGAATGAATGATGAATGTTTGTTAAGGACCTGTGCTCCAGAGGGAGATTAAAGGTTTAATATTATTGAATATCTGCTACATGGTTTGAAATCCAGTCTGTCCCTGTGACAGCATAAACTTGTTGCAAGAAATGGATGACTTAGAAATTGTAGGCAACTGAATTCTGACCCAATAGAATTGTATATCGTCACTGATGAACTATTAGGTGTAGATCTGCATATATTAGTGAACAGAGTAAATGGGAGCCTTTTTCAGACCTCGAGGTAATACAGTGTTAGGCCCACATTATTCATTGACTGTATGGACACAATGAATGATGTGGTCAACATCACACCAGTCGCCTTTTACTTCCCAGGGCTTTTCCAGGTACCCAATTGAGGCTGGGTCGACCTGAGAGCCGTTACGGTCAGAAAAAAATGTCATGCTCACTGTGGAATTGAACCTGGGCCACTAGCCTAAGTAGCGAGTTCACTAACAATTACTGCAGCGCTTTGTGAACAGAGTAGCTCGCGACTATAACTTGTTGGCAAAGACCTGACTGCTTCCTTTTTTCTGTGTCATTGACGTGGAAGTCTGAAAGTGAGCAAGAAAACAACTACCTAGTACAAAGCAGACACGTTTTCGACTTCTTGAACTAAAACAAGTACATCATTGTGGCTATTTTTATTTTCTAATCATACACTACTGTACACCAGTGAGACATGGACGAGTTATAGCAGACACTGCAAAGAAAACTAAACCACTTCCACACAAGCTGTCTACGCAGACTACTCAAAATAAAATGGCTGGACAAAATTCCAGATACCGAAGTGCTCATAAGAGCCAAGATTCCAAACATCAACACTGTTGCAGAAGGCCCAGGTGAGATGAGCCGGTCACGTTGCTCGAATGTCTGATAAACGCATCCCAAAACAGTTGATGTATGGTGAGCTTGAAGGGAGTAGAAGATCGGTTTGTTGACAGAAAAAATGCTTTAAAGGCGCTCTTAAAATGTCTCTAAAATGCTTTGATATAGACACCCCATGCTGGGAAACCACAAGATCGCCTAATGTGTCGCTGTAATAACACAAGATGGACTTGCATAGCTGAGAATTGCTGCAGTGTTGAGGCGCAGAGAAAACAAGCTGCGCAAAACGACAGAACGCCTAACACCGTCATGTTCAACCTTTATCATGTAGACCCCACCTGTGGTAAGAGATTGTGTTACAATCACCTCCACACAGACCAGAGAGGTACAACAACACACTTCTGAGGCTGTTGTCATCATCGCGTGCAATGGATGGCTATTATTTGCTAATACCCTGCAAACATTACAAAATAAATCAATAAAAAAAGTACAACTCTTATCAGTGGATGAGAGCTTATAAGTATGATTTATATTTTTTTGAGTAAGTTAATTATCTCATTACTTGATGCAGAAACATATTTTTGAGTTAGAATACCAAAAACCAACATTCAGAGTAGGCATTATTCCAATAGCATTTTTGATAATACATTTTTGACATTAATTTATGACGGTGCCTAATTTTGATTATTTCATTGTGCATTTTTGATGATGCATATCCGAGAGTACAGATTATGTTAATCCACAGTGTTATACTTTGTTGTAATGGAAATCCAATACTGAATATACTAGATTGGTTGATGATTGCTACAAAATCTGGATGGAAAATAGATTTCTTACATGAAGGCGTTGAGATGGAGGAATATGTATGTTAATTAACATAAGGGATTTTTCCAACCAAAAACTGCTTTTGAATTAACTTAGCCTCAACTGGGTACTAGAATAAACATTACCCTTATTTTGTCATTTGCTAAAAATTTACAGTATTAATACCATATTCCTCAATATATCGCAGTGAATGAAAAGAATATCTTATCATTTCTTAGTTAACAGAACAAACATCACTGCACTACAAACAGACTTGTAGATGTTCAGTCTCTTTCAGCAGATTGTGAAAAGTATGCATATTTATAGTTCCAGTATCTTGGTCTGTCTTTGCTTTGGTCGTGCTGACTCATGACATGTTTGATGCCAAATAGAATTTCAATATCACACCCTCAATTTCATGTTCTGGAAGATGAAATATTTTGGCCACGTTAAATGTCACAGTTGCTTGGAGAGAAATTTAATGGAAGACATGGTTCCTGGAGTATGAGGCAGGGGACGACCAAGACAAAGCAGGCAGCAGGACATCAAAGAAACCTTGAACATGATGCTGGAGGAGGTGAGAGAACTTGCTTGAGGCTTTCAGGTGGGCTGTGATGAAAGCAACATTCCGAAGGACATGCTACTTGATGACTTTCATTGGTGGCCGAATCATCAACATGGAAAATGCAGTCTGAAGATGTTTTAGTATGTTGCACCTATCCCTGTAAAATGTATACATTGTGAGCACTTTTGAAGTGTACATGTCAGTTCCCTAAATTACTTTGAACCCGCATGTTATTTATGAGTGTGAACATATAAACATTGTCAGTAAAAAAAACCACAAACAGTACTTATATTTGCATATTTATGTTGACAGAATGTATGTTGGCAGACCACTTTATGCTTGTGTTAGTGGTAGTTCACTGTGTGTAGCAATATTTTTTTCTTCTTCTAAGTATTCTTCTCTTCCACCATTTACTTCCTTATAGAAATGTTGGGTGGGGGGGAAATGTAGTGATCTTGTATGTGCTTGTTTTAAGGCACTTTTTAAGCTGATATTCATTTTTGTAGGCTGTTCTTGATGCTGTCGCTCCATCGTTTGCGTGGTCTTTGTCTTGCCTTGTATTTATAATACTTTTTTCTGTGGTAGGCGATACCAGGGCATTCTTGTCAGGTTCTAAGTGAAGGATCTAAAGGCGAAAGATTGACTTCATTGCACAGGGTTTTACCACATATTGCTCAGCCCCTGTTGTCAGAAATAGCACACCATTTTCCAAGAGTGTTGCACAAAGCACAAACTCGATTGCTCCAGCAACAATCCTAGGAATCTCATGAAAAAATTGCACATGTGACTCAGTTTGGATTCGAAACCACAACCTTCAGAACGACAGACAAACATCTTAACCACTTTGCCAGAGAGACGCTCCTCTTTTGATTCTAATTAGTAGAACTAAGTAGAGTGTCTGATCAATGAAAGTCTTTCACTGGAGATTGTAATTCGATCAGAAACTGGTGAAATCAGTCTGTTAAAAACTCTACCAGAAGAAAGGGTTGAATATAATCATGCAAGATTAGTACAATGCTAAACAGACAGGAATAACACTTGTCAGTATTTGCTGCCATGACAAGAGAATGAAAGTTCATTACCTTCAGTTGACATAAGTCTGACTGCCTCCTTAAGATCAATCAGATCTGATTGCCCTTAGCTAGCAAGTTGTTATATTTCGCCTCTGTACCGGCCATAAAAGATTCCAGACCCACAGGTACAACAAATTTAAAATTGGCACAACTAGCCTGTGCCACTGTGAAAAGCGGACATGACAGCAGAGCAAATATTGCAAGACTGCCAACTGCTAGCCGGCCTGAGAAACGAAACCTGGCCCGAAAATAACGAGTTTAATGAGAAGCTGTCGAGTCACTAAAACAACAGAAGAATTCATGAGAAAATGTCGTACATCAGTCTAAGCGGGATCGAGAGAGATCTGATAGTGGTACCAAATGTAGTTTATAGTGTTATCGATATAGGAGAAGACTGCAGTAAAACTATATAGCAATGGTACTATATAGTGGATTTTTCTGTTTGTCTTCTTCTATTTCGCGTTCGTTCTTTACGACTAATTTTAATCACTCTTTGTGATATGTTTGATCTTTGCCAAGAACGTGTAAACGTTGCACATTGGTTTGATAGACCCCTAAACGCATAGACTTCTACACATTTAGGACATGTGCATCCGATTTCAACCTATTTCTGTTTGTGAAATCTTAGTTTCCCTTCAGTAAAGATGTATGTCCTGTTTATTTATATACATACACTTTAGTCGAAATTCTGATGTGACTGTTCGATATTCCATAAGGGTCTGATAGGGGTGCAACACATTCATGTTCTCTACACAAACAACACAGATCACAAAGAGCATTTCTTTTTTTTTTTTTAAGATCCAGAAGCACTTGAGCTGAAAGCTCTTCGACTTGGTGTCATGGACATCGTAACCCTTCGGCTCGGTGCCACGAACACCGTAAATCTGGGGAACCTGTAGCTTTTCTGCTAGTCCACAGAGTTGAACCCGCACTTACAGAGGACTTGTCACCCGTAGTCCAACACGCAGTAACAAAATTGCACATGTGACTGTCCAGATTCGAACGTACAACTTTCAAAGTGACAGATAAATGTCTTAACCACTCGCTATAGAGACCCTCTCTAATTAGTATTAATATAATAAATTAGGATTATTACCATACAAGTCATAGATATAACAAGACACACACTGTAGACATATAGCACTGAGTTGAGGTTTCCACCTTGATTGACAGAGTTCAATTCTTGAATGTGTAACATGTGAGTTCTGATTCCTTATTAGGTATGAGTCAGTTCTGTGATTTATCAAATCTGACACCATGCTACAGTATAACTGATTAGATGTGAGACTATAAAGTGGGATTTTCTGTTTGTTAAACTTTACCAGTAATCTGTGTATACAAATCTGTGCACTATTAAATCTGTGCAAGTGCATTCTCTGTGGAAAGAGCCAGAAAGATACTGATTAAACATAAGTATAGGGAACCAATATATGCAGATTTTTTATCACTGTCACCTGTCATGAAGAAGCCAGGATATGGGTCTTGTTGATACTCTTCCATTAAGCATTTGGACAGGTATTTAGAGTATAATAGAACTTGACAAGACCAGTAGGCAATCTGGTGGCAGGGAATGAGCGCAGAGAACCATATATTCAACTGCTGTATCATTGAGCAGCACAGAGAGCTCATCCACTAGTGCTTGGGCAGTTCAATTCTGGCTTCTTTCTGAGGTGGGTAGACAGTCCACAGATACTCCAACCGTTCAGTACTATGTACACCATAAATACTACAGGGCATTAAGCCGAAGGGCAAGAGCCCAAGCAATGCTGGATCATTGAAGAAAAGTTCTTATTACTTCTCAATAGTGTTTGAATGTTAGGGCTGGTGCAGAGTCTAGTGGAGCATACAGGGTAACTACTTCCAGTAGAAGAATGGAGGCTGAGGCCATTACTGCTGTCCTCCATTGGCTCTATGGAATTCCGTTTACTGGGGCCATTGCATCTGATTCTCAACTTATGCTTCAGAAGGTCCAAACTGGCAGGTTGCTGTATGAGGGGATTTGAGTCTTTTGTGGTTTCCAGACGCTTATGTGGATATTGTCCGGACATGTTGGTGTTTGCAACAATGACAGAGCAGACGGGCTGACATCAACAGCATTGATTGTTGGGGATTTGAGGATGGATAAGGGATATCTTCTTCGGTCTCTTCACAACTGCCAGTTGAATTAGATGTTGAATCCATCCAGCAATTTAAAGAGTTTGGAAATTACCCATTGCAGAAGTAAAACTGGATGCCTGAGGAGCAGAGGGAGAAGTGTTCAACCAGCAAGGCACAGAAACCATTAGTATGTATACCCTTTGACATCTGTTGGGGGAGACTGAGTACCTATGGGTGTGCCTGGAGTGCCATGCATCAGTTTTGTAACCAATAACAATGATGTTTGATTTGTTACACTGCTTACATTTCATTAACTTCAGTGTTTCCCACTTTTTCCTTACTCATTATGTTATCCAATCCCCTTATGTCATCCAGTCCCCTTCAACTTACAAATTGTATTCCCTCCAGTTACAGTTTAAAAAAAATATATTTATCTCTATTCTTTCTCTCTCTCTGTCTTGATCGTTCTTTTTCAGCCATTTTATTATTCTTATTGTGATATATAAACAACCTTTGCCAAGAACATTTGTTTTACGTCACAAGCTTCAGTACTATTTTGAACTCTAGTGCTTGTCCTTCGATTGCTCGTGTTCGATTGCAACCAGCCGTTACTGGGTTCGTTCTCCGTCAGCCTTTGACTGTCCCCAGCCAACCTGCAAAGCAGCAGGTTACTATTTTCTTTTATGGTAGCGACTCTTAGACGACCTACCTTCCCGGGCTATTGAGCATCATCTGCCCAGATCTCTATTCTAACCCATTCCCCTTGATCTCTTCTGATTTGTTTCTTTTGATAATTATTTTGAGTTTTATTTTTTATTCATAGCCAGGTCTTTGACCGTTTTATGTAATTGTTAATAATGATTTTTACTGTTAACCCTGAGATATAGAGTATTATTTGTTTATCTACTAAGCTTTAACAAATTGGAAGTAATATCATATAGATGTATATTGCTACTTAGAGTATCACCTAGCACAGTATTCCAGTTCTAACTTTAATTTGTACATTTTGTTTAGTGATGTATAGATGTGGTTTTAACAAATCTATTTTTTTTTAAAAATCATTATTACCTTATGATTGTAACAGACAATCACTTTGGATGGAATGACTTCCAGTTTTTGGCATCCTACAAAGCAGACAAATCCTCAGTCCCATTTTACAGGATTATTCATTGATTGGTTGTAATAGTTTCCTGCTTATTGCTGTTATAATTTATTGATTTAATTTATCATTGCAATGGTTGTGAAAATAGATGCAGTTTAACTCCAAGCAATAGCGCCCATCGCTAGAGATGAGCAAAACAGATTCAGACGTTTCTTGTTGCACCTCTCTGCTGTCTGGGGAAGGACTGTAGAATCCAGTATTGGAAAATAGCGTTGCTTTGAAGTACCATATTTAGTCGTGAAGTTCCCAATGTAACAAGGTATAACAAAAAGAATGGAAAGCAAAATAATGCTCTTGTGAAATAGTAGTGCCATGTAGTTGTATTCATGTGGAACAAAATGCATGACTAAATGAAGATAATACAATACATATTCACATACATAGAAAATGCATATACATGAACAAATAATTGTTTAGACTGGAAGAAAATACATATTCATACATTTAGAAATTATACATGCACACATTTAGAAATTATATGTTCATACATTTAGAAATTATATGTTCACACATTTAGAAATTATATGGTCACTCAATTAGAAGTTATATGTTTACACATTTGGAAATTATATGTTCACAAATTCAGAAATTATATGTCCACACATTTAGAAATTATACATGCACACATTTAGAAATTATATGTTCACACATTTAGAAATTATATGTTCACACATTTAGAAATTATACCTGCACACATTTAGAAATTATACCTGCACACATTTAGAAATTATATGTTATACACATTTAGAAATGATATAATACACATTTAGAAATTATATGTTCACACATTTAGAAATATATGTTCACACATTTAGAAATTATATGTTCACCATTTAAATTATATGTCACAATTTAAAATTATATGTGCAACATTTGAAATTATACCTGCACTACATTTAGAATGTATACCTGCACACATTTAGAAATTATATGTTTACATATTTAGAAATGATATGTACACATTTAGAAATTATATGTTCACACATTTAGAAATATATGTTCACAATTAGAAATTATATGTTCACACATTTAGAAATTATATGTTCACACATTTAGAAATTATATGTTCACACATTTAGAAATTATATGTTAACATTTAGAAATTATATGTTCACACATTTAGAATTATACTGCACACATTTAGAAATTATATGTTATACACATTTAGAAATGATATGTTATACACATTTAGAAATTATACATGCACACATTTAGAAATTATATGGTCACACATTTAGAAATGATAGTTCATAGTTCATAAGTACGGTTCAACTTCACTGCAACGGGTCACCCCATAATTGCTCCGTTCCTGTGCCAATGAAAATCACACGAAATGCTAACAACTGTGAAATGTTTCCTGTGTGAACTAATTCCAGAATGAAATGATATATGCACACATTTAGAAATTATATGTTTACATATTTAGAAATTATATGGTCACACATTTAGAAATTATATGGTCACACATTTAGAAATGATATATTCACAAATGTAGAAATTATACATGCACACATTTAGAAATTATACATGCACACATTTAGAAATTATATGTTCAAACATTTAGAAATTATATATTTATACATTTAGAAAATATAATTTCACATATGTAGAAAATGCATATTCATATATGTAGAATGCAATTGACATGCATATAAAATGCACATCCATACACATATAAATAATATGTGAATGAAAACATTTATATTTACATGTATAGAAAATACAGATTTGCATACATATAAAATACATGTTGAAGATCATTCATGCACATGAGAAGAAAATGTGTACCTATGAAGAAAGTACATATACACAGATGAATGATTTCTTCGAATATTTGAATTTGAGAATTGCATAACACAGTATGTTACTGCCTTTCTACTCTGATGGTGTGTATTACTATGTTTATGTTATCTAGTTTCTGTCATGTTGAACATACTGTTGTCAGTTTCTGAATAAAAGTAGTTGCTCTACATACGGACAAATGCATCACTTCTGCTGTCCATTCTTTTCTCCTAATAAGATATGGACATCTTAATTGAGTTAAGAAAAAAAGTTAATTGGAGCATATTTGTCACTATATTTTTTGGGTGACACTAAGTATGTTTGTTTACATAATGGTGTTATTTATTTAATGCGCTTTTTAAAAATTGACCGTAAGATGAAATGGATTGCTCATAAGGCAGGGCTGATTTTGCTGGAGATTAAACAGATTAGAGTTATCCGTTTCAAACTTATAAAGTAAGTAAGTAAAGGAACCTATTTTATACCACATGGTATATAGGGTAATACAGTGTTATAAAGTCCATATTTTTCATTGACCTTTGACACATAATGGATGATGTGGTCAACATCACACCGGCTGTCGCTACTTCCCAGTGCTTTTCCTGGTACCCAATTGAGACTGGGTCGACCTAAGAGCCATTAAGTTTGGAAAAATTTCACGCCCATTGTGGAAGTAAACCTCAACCACTAGACTAGGAAGTGAGTTCACTAACATCTATGCTACTGCAACTCTACCAAACTTTTAGTAGCAGCTTAAATTAGCTTAACCCTTTAACTGCTAAGGACGTATATATACATGTTTCTCCCATTCACTTCTAAAGACGCATTAACATGTCTGTTATTGTCTCTCCTCTGTGGGCTAACGACGTGTTAACACGTTATACATTGCTACTGTCACTGCTATAGGCGTACATTCACGTTAGTGACCTAGAAACAAAGAGTAGCTACTTTTAGCTCTGCCTTCAGAAAGTATGTAGCAGCGAAAGGGTTAAATGGTCACACAAGAATTTTTGAATCTCTTTTATAAATAACGTGCAAATTATTGGCCTAGAGGCACATGTTGTAGATAGATATACTGTGCTTTGTGTACTTGTATGTGATGTATATTCTCATGTTTCTTTATTAACACTGCCAACTCTTCTCAATCAAGTCCTGCTGGTATTTTAAACTGTACCATGTCAAATTTATATTTTCTGACATGCCAGCTAGGATGTTGCATATATGAAATGTTGATTTTGCCCATATGTTTGTTTACCTGCTCTAGTTAATAATATCTCTTTGTTGGAATGCTGTGAGGTGAAAATGTTGCCCAGTTTCTATGCAAGTGTTATTTCGATAATTAATTCTTCATGTTTTGAATGAATTAATTTCTTTTACTAACAGATTGTTTACAGTGCTTTTATGCTTGATATCTGGCATTTTTTCCATTGTTTTATCTGTATAGCATCATCTCACATTGTTTTTTCTTCATATACCTTAATTGTACATTGTTTTTCTTCATATACCTTAATTGTACAATTTTCATCTACCCAGGTTTACTTTTACTGTGTGTATATATATATATGTGTGTGTCTAATTGTATTATTTATACATAGATGTTTATTCTGTTTATAACTTTTCTTTTACCAGTTTACTTCTTTGTGTGACGTTGTATAATTATTATATATACATTGTATAATTATTATATATACATATACAATTTCATGTCAGTATACTAGATTGTTGATCGACATGAAATGATTCATTTTTGTATATATTGTATAAGTGTTCATAATCTCCTCTCTAGTGTATATCAATTTATAGATCATGCTGTGAAAAGTAACTATTTGTACATGACTGGCATAGCACTGCTATCTTGTATTTATTCTTTTTAGAACTGGTGTCTTGTATTTGTACTTGTTAGAACTGACGTCTTGTATTTGTACTTGTTAGAACTGACGTCTGTCTTGTAGTTGTACGTGTTAGAACTGACGTCTTGTATTTGTACTTGTTAGAACTGAAGTCTGTCTTGTAGTTGTACGTGTTAGAACTGACGTCTTGTATTTGTACTTGTTAGAACTGACGTCTGTCTTGTAGTTGTACATGTTAGAACTGACGTCTTGTATTTGTACTTGTTAGAACTGACGTCTGTCTTGTAGTTGTACTTGTTAGAACTGACGTCTTGTAGTTGTACTTGTTAGGACTGGTATCTTGTATTTGTACTTGTTAAAACTGATATCTTGTTGTTGTACTTGTTAGAACTGATATCTTGTAGTTGTACTTAGGACTGGTATCTTGTATTTTACTTGTTAGAACTGATATCTTGTTGTTGTACTTGTTAGAACTGGTATCTTGTAGTTGTACTTGTTAGAACTGGTATCTTGTATTTGTACTTGTTAGAACTGATATCTTGTTGTTGTACTTGTTAGAACTGGTATCTTGTTGTTGTACTTGTTAGAACTGATATCTTGTTGTTGTACTTGTTAGAACTGATATCTTGTTGTTGTACTTGTTAGAACTGATATCTTGTTGTTGTACTTGTTAGAACTGATATCTTGTTGTTGTACTTGTTAGAACTGATATCTTGTTGTTGTACTTGTTAGAACTGATATCTTGTTGTTGTACTTGTTAGAACTGATATCTTGTAGTTGTACTTGTTAGAACTGATATCTTGTTGTTATACTTGTTAGAACTGATATCTTGTGTTATACTTGTTAGAACTGATATCTTGTAGTTGTACTTGTTAGAACTGATATCTTGTTGTTGTACTTGTTAGAACTGATATCTTGTTGTTGTACTTGTTAGGACTGATATCTTGTTGTTGTACTTGTTAGAACTGATATCTTGTTGTTGTACTTGTTAGGACTGATATCTTGTTGTTGTACTTGTTAGAACTGATATCTTGTTGTTGTACTTGTTAGAACTGGTGTCTGTCTTGTAGTTGTACTTGTTAGAACTGCTATCTTGTTGTACTTGTTAGAACTGATATCATGTTGTTGTACTTGTTAGAACTGGTATCTTGTGTTGTATTTGTTAGAACTGATATCTTGTTGTTGTACTTGTTAGAACTGATATCTTGTTGTTGTATTTGTTAGAACTGATATCTTGTAGTTATAGTTGTTAGAACTGGTGTCTGTCTTGTAGTTGTACTTGTTAGAACTGATATCTTGTTGTACTTGTTAGAACTGACGTCTGTCTTGTAGTTTTAGTTGTTAGAACTGGTGTTTTGTATTTGTACTTGTTAGAACTGGTGTTTTGTAGTCGTACTTGTTAGAACTGGTGTTTTGTAGTTGTACTTGTTAGAACTGGTATCTTGTAGTTGTACTTGTTAGAACTAGTGTCTTGTTGTACTTGTTAGGTGAGTACTGGTGTCTTGATGTATTTGATAAAATTTGAACTCTGGTATCTAGATATATTTAGACTTGTTAACTAGTATCTGTGTGTCTGTTACATATTAGCTCAGATAACTTGATGTAGTTTAATATTTAACAATGATGTTGCAATTTGCTTTTTACAACAACATGCTGGCATCTTGATGTATTTGTTCTCATTGTATTATGCCCTCATATTTTGACATGTTTTCACATAGTATCTTATTGTATTTTGACAAGTCAGTACTAGTTTAAAAAAATTGCATTTAGATATATTGGCACATGGTATCTTGATGTATTTTGACAAGTTATGCTACTAGGTATCTTGAGTATTTTGACAAGTTAACACTGGTATCTTGATGTATTTTGACAAGTTAGCATTGGTATCTTGATGTATTTTGACAAGTTAGCACTGGTATCTTGATGTATTTTGACAAGTTATCACTGGTATCTTGATGTATTTTGACAAGTTATCACTGGTATCTTGATGTATTTTGACAAGTTGGCACTGGTATCTTGATGTATTTTGACTAGTTAGCACTGGTATCTTGATGTATTTTGACTTCAAGTTAGCACTGGTATTTTGACATTAGCACTGGTATCTTGATGTATTTTCACAGTTAGCACTGGTATTTTGACAGTTAGCACTGGTATTTTGATGTATTTTGACAGTTAGCACTGGTATTTTGACAGTTAGCCTGGTATCTTGATGTATTTTGACAAGTTGCACTGGTATTTTGACTAGTTAGCCTGGTATTTTGACAGTTAGATGATCGAGTATTTTACAGTAGATTACTGATGTATTTTCACAAGTTAGCACTGGTATTTTGACAGTTAGCACTGGTATCTTGATGTATTTTGACAGTTAGCACTGGTATCTTGATGTATTTTCACAAGTTAGCACTGGTATTTTGACAGTTAGCCCTGGTATCTTGATGTATTTTCACAAGTTAGCACTGATATTTTGACAGTTAGCACTGGTATTTTGACAGTTATCACTGGTATCTTGATGTATGACTGCACTGGTATTTGACAGTTAGCACTGTGTATCTTGTGTATTTTGACAAGTTAGCACTGGTATCTTGATGTATTTTGACAAGATATCACTGGTATCTTGATGTATTTTGACAAGATATCACTTGTATCTTGATGTATTTTGACTAGTTAGCACTGGTATCTTGATGTATTTTGACAAGATATCACTTGTATCTTGATGTATTTTGACAAGATATCACTGGTATCTTGATGTATTTTGACTAGTTAGCACTGGTATCTTGATTTATTGTAACATGTTAACACTGGTATTGTTGAAGTATAAAGTCACTAGAACTGATGTAACAACATTCAGGGTAAAATCATCGACACGAAGTGTAGACGATAGAGCACAATGTACATAGCTGCTGTAGTGATTCATTACATTAGCACTGTTATATTGATGTACAGTTATCTTGGTATCACTGATTTACTGATGTATTTTGACATGTTATCATATGTATGTCTTGATGTATATTTGATATCATAGCACATGTATACTGATGTATTTTGACATGCTAGGGTAGGTATGTCTTGATGTATATTTTTTATGCTGGCACCGATATACTGATGTATTTTGATATGTCAGCGAATGTATGCATTGATGTACTGATGTATTTTGATATGTCAACAAATGTATGAATTAATGAATATTTGATACACTATCACTGATGTACTGATGTATTTGGATATGTCAGCATATGTATGCATTGATGTATATTTGATACGCTATCACTGTAATATTGATGTATTTTTACACATTAGCTCTGGTCCCTACACTAGACTTTGACATGTGTGGTGTAATCATCTATTTGATATAACCGATAGCTCTGTGAGAGAAGTGGTTGTGAAATGGTTGTGTTGGTTAGTGTAGTGACTATAAAAATTGCAGAAACGTGCCAAGTTTTAGGCTAAATAACAAAACCACATATGTTTATGTCATTTTAAATGTTCATTTAATTTGTGTTCTCTTTCCCATTTGTTAGTTGCTTGTTATTTTCTTTAATGTGTTTGCTATAATTTTGAGAGCAGCATGTTATTTCTAGTTGTGTTATTATTTGCTGCTTGACATATAGCAACCTACTGCAGCTGAAAATTCTGCATAAGTTTTGTGGAGAAGAAGAGAATTTATTCAATCTGAGAGTTTAGTTTACAGTGAAGATAAATTTAGCATTATTGGGTCATGTGTTTCACACAGATAGGGTCTAAGTTATGAAGTTTTCAGATAAGAACAATCCTGTTTCATGTTCATTTTATGCAACCTTTAACAAATAAAATCCTCAATATTTATGGTAACGGGTAAATGCGAAACCTGGACTTTTCGAAAGGAGTCAATGCTTATTTTTCATATTTATTGGCTTACACACTCTGATATAACCAATACAAGGCTCGTCTTTAGGTTGAAAGAGACATGCCTCGGCTTAAATAGGCTTTAATCCCCTACATAAGAAAGAAAACAAAGGCTAAATGAAAATGAATGATTTGGTGATAAAGAAACATTGAATTTCAAACATGGGAAAAGATGAGGAAAAGAACAGGACAGCCCAATCTTGAAGTGTTTTTGTCTCATTAGCACGTCCATGACCAGTTGTGTGATTAAGCATTAGTATTTGATACACTTGTATTTTGATCAGGGTACATTGTGTTTTTTATATACTCAGGATTAGGGTATAAATCTACTTGATTATTTACTTCTCCACATCCACATTGTAGAAACATTCAGATTGTAATGAGTTTGTCTGTTTTTGAGGAACAAACATATCATGGGGTTTTATGTAATGGTCTGCAGGTTTTACTGCTTATGAAACTTTCAGCTTCTTAGTGATCTAGGTGGAGCTTACTGCTGAATGGATTAGAGGGTGAGCCCCCATTCGAGAGACCCGGATTTAATCCTCGGTAAGGCCATGAGTTTTTTTCTGTTAGGGGCATAAAGAAAAATTCCTTACTTGAACAGTTTTGGGGCTGCTGCAAAGCCATGCGGCCATTAAATTCTACAGGCTCATGTCCACCCTGTCCTACACAGTCCTTAAAAGCGAATTACAGGCAGTAATGACAATGATCTAGGTTAGGTGTTCTTATAGAGAAACTCAATTTTCATGCTGTGTATACATACAGTCTTCTTCATTCTTCACCCCTAGAGAGGTATTTGTCTGTAACAAAGGCCTTCCAATGCCTCCTATCCAAGGCCATCTTTTCCAGATCTCTCCACTCTCTCCCCATTTCAGCAGCCCAATTTCCTTTTGGATTTCATCAGATTGCTTCATGAGTCCTTCCTTGCATGGTCCTTTTTCCCTCAGGTGGCAAGCTATGAATTTCCATGGTTGTCATATCTGTAGCTATGGCCTGCCTGCCCAGCATGTTCATAGCGCGTTGGACTGTGGGTGATTAGCCCTCTGTGAGTGCAAGTTCAATTCCGCAGGCTGGCAGAAAAGCCACAGGTTCCCCAGATTCATGGCGTTCGTGGCACCAAACCGAAGGGTTACGATGTCCATGCCACCGAGCCAAAGAGCTAAAAGTTCAAGTGCTTCTGGATCGGGGAAAAAAAAACCATCTGTAGCTATCTAGTGTTTTTTTATGGTTTACGGTTTGGCGTAGCTAGTCTAACGCCATCCTCCTTGTCGCCCTTACGACATGCGTGGCGATTAGCGGTGGTTCTATTCTTTACACCCCTAATTTGGGCCCTGGTAACCACTCAGGTGGTATACTACAAATCCACCACAAAAATAACATTAGTTGTCAGGGGATGCCCATATAGTAACCTCTATTATTTGTTGATTTCAGAAATGATGTCAGAGTTTGTGAAAGTGTTTGTTTGGAAACTTCTTTCAAAGTATTAGGTTGATAATATTTCTTCTTGTCTCATCTTTGTTTTAAGGAGAGATTTGGTTTAACACTACAGTTGTACAATTTTCTGGAGTTGTACCACTACTCATCTGTACTCTTGCTTCTAAATCAACTAACTTTGAAGTATTTTGTTGATCAGACCTACAGAACAATTTACTAGATTACCATTTTTCTCTGATCAGACCTACAGAACAATTTACTAGATTACCATTTTCTTTGATCAGATCTACAGAACAATTTACTAGATTACCATTTTTTTGATCAAATCTACAGAACGATTTACTAGATTACCATTTTTCTTTGGTCAGATCTACAGAACAATTTACTAGATTACCATTTTTCTTTGATCAGATCTACAGAACGATTTACTAGATTACCATTTTTCTTTGATCAGATCTACAGAACAATTTACTAAATTACCATTTTCTTTGATCAGATCTACAGAACAATTTACTAGATTACCATTTTTCTTTGATCAGATCTACAGAACGATTTACTAGATTACCATTTTTCTTTGATCAGATCTACAGAACAATTTACTAAATTACCATTTTCTTTGATCAGATCTACAGAACAATTTACTAGATTATCATTTTTCACTAACATTTTTGCTTGAGAGAAAGTTTGATTGAAACCTTTCAAACCGTCCTTTTTGTGATAGCAGTATTTGAAAACACTGGCATCATTTTTCTTGTTGTTGTGCACCAGAACCAGTTTTATTGGTTTTTTGATGTTTATTTACAAAGTAAAATTATACTGCATTACATTTTGATATTTTCTGCTAGAGTTTGAAAGTTGATGGGAAACATATGATCCTGCAGGTTGTGTCAGATTTAATGTGTCTTTGAGGAAAAATAGACAAACACTTTTAGCTCTTTTAAAAGTGTTCAAATTTGTTCTTACATGTAGTATGTCTGTTATTTCATTGTAAATAGTGCTCAACGCATGACAATAAATATTTGGAAATAGTTAAGTAATAATAGCCGTACATCGCAAGCGATGATGACAACAGCCTCATGTGTGCTGCTGCACATCTTTGGTATGTGCGGAGGTGACTGTAGGCTCACCTGACACGACAGACACAATCTAGAAACTGCACTGAATTCTAGAACACAATCTAGAACCTTCTGAGAACTACAATTCTAGAACACAATTCTAGAACATTCGAACATCTGACCATTCTGAACGAACTAACAATTCTAGACACATCTGAACACATTCTGAACACTCAGAACACAATTCTAGACACACTGAACCATTCTAGAACACATCCAGCACATTCTAGAAACACATTGACAATTCTAGACATTCTGAATTCTCACATGAACACCATCCTAGAACACAATTCTAGAATACAATAAATAGTTAAGTAGTGCTGAATGTTAATAAATATTTGAAAGTTTGTAAGGCAATGCTGAAGAAATTGTATAATATTTGCAAAATAAGTATAATCGCTGAACAAGTTTTCTCACAATTTTGAGAACATCGGGTCGGATACGTATTTTGAAAAGATTTCATAAGTATTTAGAAATATTTCAATATTGCTGGAAATATGTACATAAAAAGTGCTAGGATAATTGTTTACATTGTCTACAATGAACATCATAATTTCATAAACACAGTCAACAGAAACACATCACTAAATGTTTATACACCATAATCAACATTGAAAAACACATGATCTTTTTTTCAAAGGCCATTAACATTTGCTCAATTGCTGTTAGTGGATAGGATTAATATCCTAGTTCAGTCAACATTTTCTGAATCAATCGTTGTCATTGTAACCATATAATTATTCTGATGTTAACACTTTCAACTAGCTGCCATCTGTCTGAAAGGGACTGAGCACTAACAGTGCACATGGTGTATTGGTGTTGGCTTCATTCATAGTTTGTTTTTAAAGTAAAATGTTATACATAAGTAAAAACAAGTTTTTGAAGTAAAATGTTATATGTAAGTAAAAACAAGTTTTTGAAGTAAAATGTTATACATAAGTAAAAACAAGTTTTTAAGTAAATGTTATATTAATAAACAAGTTTTAAAGTAAATGTTATACATAAGTAAACAAGTTTTGAAGTAAAATGTTATACATAAGTAAAAACAAGTTTTTGAAGTAAAATGTTATATGTAAGTAAAAACAAGTTTTTGAAGTAAAATGTTATACATAAGTAAAAACAAGTTTTTGAAGTAAAATGTTATACATAAGTAAAAACAAGTTTTTGAAGTAAAATGTTATACATAAGTAAAAACAAGTTTTTAAAGTAAAATGTTATACATAAGTAAAAACAAGTTTTTGAAGTAAAATGTTATATGTAAGTAAAAACAAGTTTTTAAAGTAAAATGTTATACATAAGTAAAAACAAGTTTTTGAAGTAAAATGTTATACATAAGTAAAAACAAGTTTTTAAAGTAAAATGTTATACATAAGTAAAAACAAGTTTTTGAAGTAAAATGTTATATGTAAGTAAAAACAAGTTTTTAAGTACAGTGTTATATGTAAGTAAAAACAAGAATACGTAAGTAAAAACAAGTTTTTGAAGTACAATGTTATATGTAAGTAAAAACAAGTTTTTATAAATTACAATGTTATATGTAAGTAAAAACAAGAATACGTAAGTAAAAACAAGAATATGTAGGTTAAAAAAAAAATTTTTTTCATACCATGAGGTATATTGAGGTATATGGTATTAAGTCTGTATTCTTAATTCACTGTCGACACATAATGGGGGATGTGGTCAACATCACGCTTTTACTTCCCAGTACTTTTCTGGTACCCAGTTGAGGCTGGGTCGACCTGAGAGTCATGGTCAGAAAACAATACAACTCCCACTTTGGAATTGAACCCAGAACTTATACAAAGAAGTGAGTGCACTAACTTCTTTGCTATTGTGGTTTAATGTGTTATATGACTTGCACATATTTGCTTACGCTCTTCATCGCAGATCACATACAGATCACAAAGTAATTAACAGCTCATTAGTATGGAATAAATACTAACAAGCAAATCTAAATGTATGACATTTTAAATTTGTTATTTTATCCAAATTTAATTTTCTTATTGTCTTCTTCTTCTTCTTTCTCGAATCCTGTATGCCTCACAGCGTCAGGTCAGGAAGAGATTTCTAAAACGGGCCCTAGTATGCGCTTCGTAGATAGTCTCTTTGTCGCCTCTGTTATCTCTGAGGTCCATCTTTTGCGTGGCGGCCTTTTGCTTTGTACCCATTGTATCGGAGCAGCATTGCTCTTTGGGGTGCACTGTCTGATGGTAATCTGCTTACGTGACCGAACCATTTAATTTGTTGTTTCTTGATGAAGTCTAGTACTGATGTTGTACCCACTTTTTCCTGATGTCTTCATTTCTCAACCGGTCTCTTCTTGTTACACCCAGCATTCTGCGTAGACACTTCATCTCTGTTGTGACTAGTTTTCTTCTATCGTTTGTTGTCAGCGTCCAGGTTTGGCACTGGTAACATAATGTGGGAAGAAAGATTGTGTTGAACATTGCTCTTTTTGTGTTCATGGTGACGTGTTTGCATCTTAAAATTGGCGCCATTTGCCCTATCAATTGATTTGCTTTGTTTCATCTGTGTTGAATTTCATTAGTTATTCTTCCATTTGCTGAAAAATGCTCCCCAGGTATGTGAAATCTTTTACTTGATTTAGTAGGTGATTATCGATGGAGATGTTGGTAGTGTTTTCCTCTCTGGCGAATGTCATTACTTCTGTTTTGTCGATGTTAATTCTCATGTTGTATTCGTTACATGCTAACTGGAGTCTGTTGATGTGTTGTTGTAGCTGTTCTTCTGTTGTTGATATGATTGCCTGATCGCCTGCAAAAAGAAATTCATTTAAGAGTTCTCCGAGGTTGTTTCCTTCGCTGGTGTTAGCTATTTTACAAATGTGGTCAATTGTAAGTTTGGTTTGCTTTCATTCTGCCATATTTAACTGTTGCTATAGGACATTTGTCTGGAATAAGCCATCTCAGACAGGCCTCCAAATAATCAATCAGATCTCTCTCTCTCTCTCTCTCTTTAGATCACCGTCCAGACCGATGTACCAGATCTCCGCATAAATTCTAATCATGTGGAAATCTGATTCATGCAGCCTTAGCATTGGTGTGTTTTACATCACATCTTCAGCACCATTAGGAGCTCTAGTGCTTATCCTTCGGTGATGTGTCCTGTTTCAGCCAGCATTTACTCGCTCTCCATTCTGTAGCCATCTAGTGTTTTTACGGTGTGGGATAGCTAGCCCCACGCCCAACCTCCTTAGTCACCTCTTACGACATGCGTGGCAGGTAACAGTGGCTCTATTCTTTACACCCCAATTTGGGCCCCGGTAACCACTTGGGCGAATCAGATACGATACCATGCTACATTATAACTTCAGATGTATTTTAAAGTGAGGTTTCTCTGTTTGTAAAATCTTAGTTACCTGTCTGTACAAATTTGTATCCTTTTGGATAACTTTGGTTGAATTTGAATATGCCTGTCCTACTATAGGAGTGTAATGAAGATGCAACATACTCACATTCTCATTCATAACACAAACCACACAGATCACAAATTGTAGTTAACTTGTTTGATAAGAAGAAACGCCAACAATAATAGTCTATTGCCAGAAGAATTGTTTTATTCGATTGAAACCTTGATATGTAAACCATTCTTTCTTTGTTGATTGTTATGTTTCTGTCATGTACTTCAGTAGGTGTTCAACAAGGTTTCTTGTGAATTGAGTCATTTATCACCTCCATTGATTGATTGATTGATTGATAGATAGGACTATCATCATTACACCTTTAGGGAATAACAATGTGTACTCTGATCTCTTTTTTTTTATACAGGAAGATCTCAGTGGCAGTGCCCAAAACTCTGTATTATTCATTAAGACTGCTGTGTATTGCTATGTGAATATTGTCCAAATATAGACCATAAATAGAGTCCAGTTTTTGTTTTATATATACATATACAAACAGTTTAATTTCTGGAATGATTGTATATTTTTACATCTACATAACCACATAATGTAACTAAAGTAAATTGTGCATCGTGAAGTTTCTTCCTCCTACTTGTTTGGCCAAAGATTTCACTTAGCATTTTACCCAGTCTAGTATTACACAAAGGAAATAGCATTTTAGTTTCCAATCTTGACTTATTTGTTGGTGTGTTTTTTTTAATATAATTAATATTTCATGATGCTTCTGCTAATTAATACAATAATATCCATTATGTTTATTATTTACACATTGACCGTTTACATTTGGAATTATGTATTGCCTGTTAGAGGATTATATCATGTGTCGTTGCTTTCCCCCCTGCCATTAATGTCATAATGTTTATGTAATTTGACTTTGCATTTGTCTGTACATGTTGCATTGATATTCTTTCAATGTTCATATACTGTGAACATTGTCAAGTGGAGTGAAAAGTAAACTATGGAAAATCATAACTATGTTGTCTTGATGTTTTATATATATATTTGTTTTCATTTCTTGTACCTTCTTTATTTAAATGTTATTATTGTCTGTGTTGTATGGGCACTGACGAAAGAACAAGAAAGGAAAATTAACACCTGTGTAATGAGATGCTTGAGGAAAGCAGTAAAAAAACAAGAAGAGACCATATCAGAAATAAGGAAATTAGAAGAATAGTACAAGCACATTTACAAGACACAGAACCCAAAGCAAAGGCCATACACTGAACAGGTCAAACGAACAATGAGAAAGGTCAATGCACAAAGTCTATCAGATTAAGCATAGTATTTTGGTTACAGTAAAGCAATTGACAATATCAAAATAGTTGCCAGTAACTAAGACAAAACAATGGTGAAAAATATGTTCAATTACTAGAGAATAGAAATATAAATAACAAATCCAATATTAAATTCTACAACTGGACAATAAAAACTGCAATACTACGAGGTTTCAGACAAGTTGATAACAAAATCTCAACAAAATCATTCACATGAATGTTTAAAGACGTTTTCAAGCATGTGAGTTAGGAAAGCATTTACTAAATAGAACAAAAGAAATAACAGCAGATGTTGAAGAGTACACAAAAATGAATACTAAAAAAAAATAATAACGAAAGTAAAAAAACAACAATTGTTGATAAGAATGAAAAAAAGAAGAAGAAAATGTGCTGATAAGGAATGTAGGAGAAACTTCAGATAATCGAAAAGAAGTTCAGAAAAGTCACAGCTGGTGATAGCAAATGTAAAAAAACAACCCAAAACAACAAGCTAGAAAGAAGGTAAGAGAAGCAACAACTAGTAATGGATATGGCATGGAGTTGCAGAAGCAATATAAGCTAGTTGTATATTGGATGAAATAGCAGTCGCAGACCAAACGGCGATAATGTAAGATGTGGTAATAATGTGGAGATTTGGTGCTCACGTTTCATTCCAAAGGTACACTGTTCGCTCCCTCGTGGAGCCATCAGGATATTTTTCCAGAGATCCTGATCTCAGTGTAGGTGAGATCGAGTTCCTAGTCCTATTAGAGATGGGCGATAAAACATAGGTCCCGTGTTCAATTTGAGCACGTAAAAGAACAATTGGCAGTTCAAAATCGAGAAGATCAGGCTGGAAAGCCGCTGCCCGGGCAAAAATCATTACAAACATATTAAAAATAAAACTCGTACAAAAATATTTTCACCATCTTCAAAATTACACCAGGGACCTCACCGGTGCTACGGAGTTCGTGCACTGCAGCTGAGAGATTTGTGTGTAAGAAAGAGATCGGAGCACACATATTTACTCACTGAAGTGCAGTGATGTTGGTTCTATCAATCAATCACAGAACATAAACTCCCACACTAAATGTTGGGAATTGTGTGATTTCCCTCGGACTTTACAAGAATATACAACCTAACCTAAAATATTCACTCTGAACCGCAGTCTATGTCAATCTTGCTCAATATTCATGAGTTTATATTGATCGATCTAGTCCACTTGATATAGAACGAATAGTACTGGGTTCCATTCCTTGCACTTCTGTAGTGTACTTATGGGTGCGTTCCATTTCCATTAATGACATTATGTTACTCATTCTGACGAATTTGAAAACGTTTTATTAGATTCTGGTTATGTGTCATTCCCGCATCACAGTTTTGCTTTAATCGATCGTTCTTAGTTCGTTTCTTGATAATATCTTCTCATTACATCGCTGTCTATTCTCTGTCCATAAATCACGTCTTTACTGTGGTTTTCAGAAGTATCCCATCATATTTTGTGGGCAGAGTAGAAATCTCTTCTTATCCTGACGCTATGAGGCAAAACATGAGTTGAGAAAGAAAAAGAAATACAGTACGACACACTCTAATGTTTGTTGACAATTTAAGAGAAGATAATGCTATATAATGCTCCACATATTATTTAAAAAGCAGACAATTTAAATGATACCTCACAAATAAAGCACTGGTCAATATTTATGTAAATAAAATAGATAAATTAAACAATATTTTAGTACAAGAGGTCTTAAAACATAAAGTCTGTTCTTTTTTGTCTTACTACACA
Source organism: Arion vulgaris (assembly GCA_020796225.1). Taxonomy (NCBI): domain Eukaryota; kingdom Metazoa; phylum Mollusca; class Gastropoda; order Stylommatophora; family Arionidae; genus Arion; species Arion vulgaris. Next base: position 64,985,819 of record CM036753.1, on the reverse strand, counting down.
GATTGTGTCATTTTTTTTAACGCAGTACTTATTATCAGTTTAGTTCGTGTTATACAATATTCATCTCTCTCTTCCCTTTTCCGGTAGGAACTATTCTTTTGTGTTGTCAGTCATCGTGGGAACGAGCCAGATGTTCTCCAAGAGAGTAAGATTAGATTGTTTAGCACAAATTGAAAATATGTTCCTCTCCATAGCTCAGAAGCAAAACATATTTATATTGGCATTGATGATCAATTTACACACAACCAACTGTATGGTGAAAATTTCTTTTTTCAGATCTAACGCTTTTTCTAAATACTTTTTTGACATAAACTTTTTTAAAATCACACATGATCGCCGATAAAGAGATTAGTTGTTAATTAACACGCTGCGTTTGTGATCCCGTGCCGTGGAAGTTTCAGAGTTCGAGGTTAGCCTGTGCTAAAAATTCTCGGTGTGCATACGGTATTCGGTTGGACTTCAGGAAACCCAGATCCTTTACTTGAGGATATAAATTACAAGTACCTATGAAATCGGAGTAATGCTCGCCTAAATGCCGAGGGACACTGGCGATTATGAAAGTAAGCTTAACGCAAAAATCAGTCAGAGGTGCCATATAAGATGCTATGACTACGTCTGAATTCTTAGCGGGCGAACGAAAAATGTAATAAATAACACCACAGTTCTTTTCTCAGTGCCTTCCATTGCTTCTTTTGTCTTCTAGTTTTCATGTTGTCTTCCAACTGCCTAACCATGGCAAGCTCCTTACAGTTTTCTGTCAAACGTCTTCAGGTCTCTCTTGCGGACGTCATCATGGCGGAGGAAAGATCGCCCCCCCCCAGTTCCTATGCCAGCTCTTAATAAAGGATATCGTTGGTGATCTAACCGTCGTCTACCGGGGATATATGGCCTAGCCATCTTAGACAGCGTTGGAAAATAAGAGGGATCATGTTAAGCGAATACGAGTGCTCCACGCGTAGCTGGGAGTGGGGTTGCGGACAAATTTTCAGCTACAACAAATGTATATATATATATATATATATATATATATATATATATATATATATATATATATATATTGTGCCATGCCTGCCAGAGTAGGCGATCAAGTCTCTCTACAACTCTCTCAACCTGGTCCAGTTTATCAGTTCTGACGCCAAACTCTTCTCAAACCGCGATACCAGATCAATCTCCTTCTCCTTCTTCTTCTTTGCGTTAGTTCTTTACGACCACTTTTAATCACTCTTTGTGATATGTTTGATCTTTGCCAAGAACGTGTATACGTTGCACATTGGTTTGGTAGGCCCCTAAACGCATAGACACATGCATCACGTTTAGGACACATGCATCCGATTTCAGCCAAACCTACTTAGTCGCCTCTTACGACATGCGTGGCAGGTAACAGTGGTTCTATTCTTTACACTCCAAATTTGGACCCCGATAACCACTCGGGCGACCAGATCAATGAACATGCTCTATCTCTACCTTCTTCGATCTCTCCTCACTTATATTTTACCCTTTGTCGTCAAATTCTCTAAACATCTTCACATTGAAAATGAAGATCGTAACATATTCTTTACAGGACGTAGCCATCAACCACAGTAAACGAGTCGTTCATTTCTAGGCACCACTTATACGTTCAGTAGTTTCTCACTGCTTTCTGAACTGTGAGGTCTATTTTTACCTTTTGTAAAAATTCCACGGAAAAGAATTGCTTCCAAACTGCCTACCCCGGAGTTTGAACCAGGTACTCTTGAGTTGTGATTGAGCTCACTACCACTTAAGCTACAGACGCCCATATTATATGTCCAACACATTAATTCTCTAATTCTGATTCTTTTGATGAGGTTTCTTTGTTTAAAAACAAAATTCATTTGTTTATTTTTCTACTGCCTATGGGACTTGCATCATTCTTCTATAAAAACTATATCTACGTGGTTTCTAACGATGTTATTGATTGTTTGTTCTTTGTCCATGTGGGTCTCTGTGACATAGAGGTCAGGTGCCCGCCTCTCGTTTCAAAGATACACGGTTTGTTTCCCGTCTGGAGCGATCGGGATGTTTTCGCATAGCTCCCTGACCTCAATGTAGGTGAAATCGAGATCGTAGTCCTATCGGAGATGGACGATAAAACAGTGGACTCGTGTTCAAGTTGAGCATGTAAAAGAGTCAATGTCAGTTGAAAATTGTTAAGTTGACTGCAAAGAAAATTTATAAATTAATTAAAATAAAATTCTTTCAAAAATTACATTGGAGACCCTTGCCTGTGTTACGGGGCTCGTGCACTGCTGTTGAGATCTTTCTGTGACCAAAGAGTTGGGAGTAAACATGATTATTTATCAAAGTGCAATGGTTAGGGTCCTATCAATCAATTCATAAATATTTGTCCATGATATTATACATACGAAGGTCGTTCGGAACGCGCTTTCTCTTCTCTCTCTCTCTCTCTCCTCTCTTTCTCTTCTCTCTGCCTCTTTACCTGTTGTGCCATATGCACCCTCAACAAACTCATGTTAAGTCTTCTTATCTCTAGCTATGTTCTGCTGCTCCCTCCAGCTCTTCTTTATATTGTAGATCTCTGCCTCAAAATCACGTCTCCATTTATTTCTCGGCCTACCCTTCTTTCGCTGTCCCTGCGGGTTGAAAGAAAGGACGCTTCTTGTTATATTCCCCTCAGGTTTTACGTTCAGAACGCAGTACCCCATAACAATTTCTCAACAGAGAATAAAACAATACAATTAAAAATGTATAGGAAGCAAAATGTGATGCCTAATGCGTACATGTACCTTATTGCACTGTCGTCTGATAGATATCGCACTGTATCAGCCTGACAAATTGGCTTATGCGTTTGATCTCAACCAAGCACTGATTCTGTTATGACATTCTTGATGGCAATAATAGAAAATGTGTGAAATATTCACATACGTTTGCGTGCTATGTATGGAAGTTGTGCGGTCGATATGATCACCGTTGGGAGCTAGGTTCAGAAAGTTAAGGATTCAGGAAGTGTAAAGATATTAACCGTATGATCTACTACGGTCTGGTCATCTTGCCACAGCCACCAGACATGACCTGTTGCAATACGCTGACGCCATTATTATTAAAACTTCGCATCACATATCAACAATTGGCTCTACAGCTGTCGGTCATAAAAGGAAGGGTGGTGGAAATTGGCGACAGAATATCAGTGAAGGATGAACCTCACTGGATAACATGTAACCTTTTTCACCTACAAATTTTTTTTCTTTTCCACCAAGAGCGTTTATACTGCAAGGTATAGTGAATTATTCAGTATAATGGATTTGCGTCGTACTAAATTAAAAAGTACATCGAGCCAGCACATCGGTTGGAAAGGATGAATTGGTTTGTAAGATGATACGAACGTGATTCGTCCGGTGAGTTAATGGTTTCGTGCACAGGAAATGTCCTGGTGCACAGGTAGAGACCTGCTTCAAGGAAGACATATACGGCATTGGCATTGTTTCAGGCTGACCTATGACCGTAGAAGTGACACCAATTATGTGTAAAAACAGGATATGTACAATAGGACGTGTAAAGACATATTCCGTTATTTTGTGTGTTGTCGGGGTCCTCAAGGGATAATAACACTAAAAGAATAGTAACACTACGATCTACACGGCAAGTCGTAAGAGGTGGTTGAAGTAGGGGCATAGGAAAGCTACCCTAGTAAATAAAAAGTGTCGCAGAATTCTGATGTGCTGGCATACTTGTAGGAGCATAACTGACACAACGTACTCGGATTTTAGACTCGGATCACATAGAAATCACAAAGAGTGGTTAACAAGTGATCGATATGGAGCGTTCAAAGAAGAAAAAGAAGTTATTTTGTGCATGAAATGAAAACATTTTTCATGAACAGTTTCTGAGATAATATATATACGGCATTACTCTCTCAACAAAATCTCGTGTATTGATAGATATATAGACAAATAGACTACGTTCAGTTATTTATGTTATATAGGTGCCCAGTAGGTAGATTAGATATATTTATGATTAGATAGATTTATAATAATTAGAATTGTTATAATTAGATATATTTATGATTAGATAGATTATAATAATGAAATATAATTGTTATAATTAGATAGATTTATGATTAGATAGATTTATAATAATTAAATAGAATTGTTATAATTAGATAGATTTATGATTAAATAGAATATAATAATTAGATAGAAATGTTATAATTAGATAGATTTACAAGGATTAGCAAAAGTAAACAGTAAAGCAACCCGTTTTTATACCCCATGAGATAGAGGTTGATAATGGCCTTTTGGTCAAAACGTTGTTATGTATTGTTATGCTTTTGTATTTTGTAAAACTACAGTACTTTGTTACATCATGAGATATATTTTGGAATATGTTGTTAAGCCAGAGCCAACTATAAACTTATGGGCCTTCGGACTCATGTAAGAATTATGGGAAATCAGACCACAACTACACCACGTGATCTCGCATTCCAGTATTGGTGTGTATAGACGAATTCATTTTAAAAGCAACACAAAATGCTAATTAGAAGTTATATTATCCAACAAGTTAAGTTTAACAATAACCAATATCACTATTATGAATATTTTTCACCAATAAATAACCATAGACTCACAGAATTGAGTAAAATTGAAAAAAAAAATTGCAGTGCTGTATCAAACATATATAATTTCCAACCCCCTTTTCTGATCTAGGTCAGGGATTACACCAGTCAGTTGTCTAGCCTAGTTATCTAGAGTTGGCTGTGGTTAAGCCCTTATATTTTATTGACACTTGGCACACGATGAATGATGTGGTCAACAGCATACAAACCGTATTTACTTCCCGGTGTTTTTCTGATACACAGTTGAGGCTGGGTCGACCGGAGAGTTGCAACAGTCGAAAAACAATTCCACTCCCATAGTGTAAACCCGGGCCACGCGCCTAAGAAACGAGTGCGTTAACCACTACGCTTTCGCTGCTCTCTTATAGGCCTAATGATTAGATAGATTTATAAGGACTAGATGCCCACCAGCCCAGCATGTTCGTAGCGCGTTGGATGACGGGTGACAAGCCTCCTGTGAGTGCGGGTTCAATTCCGCGGGCTGGCAGCAAAGCCACAGGTTCTCCAGATTTACGGTGTTCGTGGCACCGAACCGAAGGGTTACGATGTTCATGGCACCGAGCCGAAGACCTTTCAGCTCAAGCGCTTCTGGGTCAGAAAAAAAGGAAAAAGAATAGGATGTTTAATTGTTTGGATCCATAATGAAGTACGTGTTTGCATTTAGTTACTTCTCTGAATGTAGAATGTTTTCTTTGAACTGACTACAGAACTTATCATGTAGACTCATTAGTCAAACTAGCGTTCTGAACCTTTCTTTACAATCCAAAAGTGCTGTCTGACTCACTATGACAGTTGATGCAATTCCATTTTCTAGATAGTCTTGATCAATGAGGTACTTTGTTTATTTCGTAGATAAATGATAGACGGACAAACAAATAGAAAGAAAAATAGATTTATAGTAGATAATAGATCAAATCTGTTTTCCTCTTGGCAACATATGGCTGTGAGACATAGACCATTGACAATGCGACGAAGACCATCAATGCCTTTGGATGCAAATGCTACAGAAGAGTAATTAGAATATCATGGACTTAGAAATGAACAAATGCTTCTGTTCTGCAACAGCTTGATGTTAAAGAGAGTTGGCTATTAAAGAACATAAACCAAGGGCAATTAAATATTTCAGACACATCAAACGACATGAGTGTATAGAGAAGATAATTTTGGAGGAATGGTGCATGGAAGAAGAATGAGAGGAAGACCTAGAAGACCATGTGCGCAGGTTGTCATTGACGATCTGAGAATGACTGCTGCTGACGCCTATCAACTTTCACAGAATAGAGAGTATTTCAGGGCTGCTGTCATGGAAGTTAAGTGCCAGAAGGGACAAGCTACTTGATGCTGATGAATAGAGAAAAATGTATTTCATATCTACGTGAATGGGGAACACATTTGAATCTAACAGCAGTTTCGCAATTTTATTTGCAAATTTAGCTCTCAGAACACTACTAAATTATTCTACAGTGGATACCAGCCCACTGTAGCGATTCAGGAAATGAGAGAACAGACAGGCTACGGAGGGAACAAAACTGATACAGCACAAAAACCCAGTGTCACTTGCAGAAATCAAGACACATATCAAGCGAAAATACAAAGAGTTGTGGAGGCAACAAACACACAGCAAACACTCACAAGATCCCATCAGCAAACTAAACAGAAAACAGCACACATCAATATTTCGCCTAAGAACAGATCACTACAGGCTCAACTAACACATGCACATAATAAAGCCTACTCAAACTGCACAGTGTGCATACCAGACAGAAACAGACTCCAGAGCACATCATAAAGTCATGTCCATCATACATCTTTCTTTCTTTCTTTCTCGAATCCTGTATGCCTCACAGCGTCAGGTCAGGAAGAGATTTCTAAAACGGGCCTAGTATGCGCTTCGTAGATAGTCTCTTTCGTCGCCTCTGTTATCTCTGAGGTCCATCTTTTGCGTGGCCGGCCTTTTGCTTTGTACCCGTTGTATCGGAGCAGCATTGCTCTTTGGGGTGCACTGTCTGATGGTAATCTGCTTACGTGACCGAACCATTTAATTTGTTGTTTCTTGATGAAGTCTAGTACTGATGTTGTACCCACTTTTTCCTGATGTCTTCATTTCTCAACCGGTCTCTTCTTGTTACACCCAGCATTCTGCGTAGACACTTCATCTCTGTTGTGACTAGTTTTCTTCTATCGTTTGTTGTCAGCGTCCAGGTTTGGCACTGGTAACATAATGTGGGAGAAAGATTGTGTTGAACATTGCTCTTTTTGTGTTCATGGTGACGTGTTTGCATCTTAAAATTGGCGCCATTTGCCCTATCATTTGATTTGCTTTGTTGCATCTGTGTTGAATTTCATTAGTTATTCTTCCATTTGCTGAAAAAATGCTCCCCAGGTATGTGAAATCTTTTGCTTGATTTAGTAGATGATTATCGATGTAGATGTTTGTAGTGTTTTCCTCTCTGGCGAATGTCATTACTTCTGTTTTCTCGATGTTAATTCTCATGTTGTATTCGTTACATGCTAACTGGAGTCTGTTGATGTGTTGCTGTAGCTGTTCTTCTGTTGTTGAAATGATTGCCTGATCGTCTGCAAAAGAAATTCATTTAAGAGTTCTCCGAGGTTGTTTCCTTCGCTGGTGTTAGCTATTTTACAAATGTGGTCAATGTACGTGATGAATAGCAGCGGGGATAGTACGCAACCTTGTCATTACTCCTGACCCTACGTGAAACTTTTCTGATAATCCTGTATTTGTTCTAATCGTACATTGGCTGTCAGTATAAATGTTCTTGCAAAGGTTGATTAGGTGTTCATTAACCCCATAGGTTGTTAGTATTTTCCACAACTTGTGCCTATCTACGCGGTCGAACGCTTTTCCTGATCTACAAATGCAACGTGTAAATGTTTGTCGGATTCGATAGTCCTTTCTACTAACTGTCTGAGGGCGAATATTGCGTCTGTACAGCTTTTGTTCTTCCTGAATCCCATTTGGGAGTCATTAAGCTGTGGCTCGATGATGTGGCGGAGCCTTTCTCAAGTATTTTGCAGAAATACTACACCATCATACATACACCAACGAAACGAAACAAGGACTCATGAACGAAGCTTAATGAGCGAGCTATGGCGAACTCTCGAGGAACACTAACTGACATGCAGCTACATAGAGGCAACCCATTTCATGGTTTAGTCAAGCATATGAAACCGAACGAAAACAATAAAAATAAAAAGAGTTTTGCAAGTTTTATTTGAAAGTGTTATTTGAAACTTTACTATTTGAGCTGGTGAAAAAGAGGTTCAAAATTTATCTAAAACGTACACGAAAACACTGAACTCAATTTTAAGTCACAACACTTGATGTTTAATCAATAATTAACATACTGTCTGGTTACAAACTATGACGTTTGAAACGCAATTTGACATATGTCTAAATGTAGTGTCTGTCTGCGAAATTTGGTGTAAGTTTTAACAGTGGCGGCTCGTGATAATTTTTATTGGTGGGGCCAGACAGACATTTTTCGGAAAAATCTTGGTCTTGGTTGTTATGTTTTAATTTATAAAATAATAAATATACGTTACACATTAATTTTGGTGGGGCCCTGCCCCAGTGGCCCTTAATGACGAGACGCCACTGAGTTTTAATTATTTCTAAATGTGATGGATATTTTTAATAATTTCTAAATATGATGTCTATCTTGATATTTTCTAAATTTGATGCTTGATATTTATCGCATGTAGAAGAGTCGTTCAGTAGGGAAACACAAAAATCTTGACACAAAACATCAAAATATTCTTTATCAACAACCAGTCCATTTACACCGTGTTAGGCGCTGCTGTGGAATCAATCACACAAGTGTCGCAGCCAGGACATTTCATCCCATGCCACTCAAAGTAGGTTTTACTGATGCTTGTGCACGTGGCAGGCAAAATGAAGGCAGAACAAGGCAATACTAAGCAGGGTTCAGGGGTTATCTGTAATAAATTAGTGTATAATGAACAAGACTTCATCATGTACAGTATAAACTATATACAAATATATACTTGTTTTAATGTACATATTATTCTTTATGAATTTATTGTATATCGGTCTTTGCTGATCTATCTGTCTTCTATATGTCGATCTGTCTGTTCGTTCGCCCATTCATCTATCGATCCACCCATCCACCGACCCATTTATCCATCCACCGAACCATCAATCTATCCATTCACCGACCCATCCACCCATCCATCCAGCAACCCATCCATCTTTTCATCCATCCGCCGACCATCAATCTATCCATTCACCGACCCATCTATCCATCCATCCAGCAACCCATCCATGTTTTCATCCATCCACCGACCATCAATCTATCCATTCACCGACCCATCTATCCATCCATCCATTCATCTGTCCGTCGTCAGTCAGTCAGTAAGTCAGTCAGTCTGTTCTTTTCATCCATCTGTGCGTCTGTTTTATCGAATCTATAATTAGCTATTTTCTCTTATATAATCTTACTTATCTAATTTACTCTCGTATTGCTATAGCAGCTAGTGCCTTCACTAAATTAACGAATATCTGGCAATCTAAAGACCTTAGTATATGCACAACAGTTAAATTATTTAGGTCATGTGTGATTCCTGTACTGACCTACGGTTGTGAAAGTTGGAAATCAACAAAGAAAATTGATAAGAAACTGGACAGCTTTGAGAATAAATGTCATCGAAAATTACTAAACATAAAATGGAGTGAATTCATTTCAAACAACACAGTGAGAAATAGAACACACCAACAACCAGTATCAAATATTATAAGGAAACGAAGGTGGCAATATTTAGGTCGTGTTCTTAAGACAGACGAAAAGAGACTAAATCGACAAATCCTTTTGAGGTCACCAGTTGGGAAAAGAAAACGTGGAAGACCTAAGACCACTCTTCGAAGAACAATCCTACAAGAAAGTAAACTATTGGGATGTAAAAACATACGAGATCTCCAACTGCTAGCAACAAACTGCATCACTTGGAGATCTAAAACCTCTGAAAGGAACAAACTAACTAACTATCTAATTTTATCTGCTGTCTTATCTTCGAATGTGTCTTGGCATGTGAATCTATCTAATCTTAATTATCTATTTTCCCTTACATAATCTTATTTAGTTGTCTTATTTAATTTGATATACTCACTGTGTCTGGAACCCCCGTTTGTAGGTAAATAATCCCAGGTGGGGCTCCCAATGCTGATGATGAGAGTGAGAATTGAATGCCATTACTAACAATGAAATATAACACGAAAGAGAATATATACAATTATGGTCATTCATATAAGTACAATTTCTATATCAGATTTAGAGTAATAAAAATACTTCATTAAATTTATTAGAAAGTGAATTTTTTGCTAGATCCCGTTTAAATAGTTTTACTATATTTTTTTTCGGATTAGACTCTGTGGCTAAGTGAGTGGTTAAGTGAGTGACTAAGTGAGAGGTTCAATGAGTGGTTAAGTGAGTGGTTAATTGAGTGGCTAAGTGAGTGGTTAAGTGAGTGGTTAAGTGAGTGGCATAGTAAGTGGCATAGTGAGTGGTTAAGCGAGTGGTTAAGTGAGTGGTTAAGTGAGTGGTTAAGTGAGTGGTTTATTGAGTGGTTAAGTGAGTGGTTAAATGAGTGATTTATTGAGTGGTTAAGTGAGTGGTTAAATGAGTGGTTAATTGAGTGGCTAAGTGAGTGGCATAGTGAGTGGTTAAGTGAGTCGTTAATTGAGTGGTTAAATGAGTGGTTAAGTGAGTGGTTAAGTGAGTGGTTAAGTGAGTGGTTAAGTGAGTGGTTAAGTGAGTGGCTAAGTGAGTGGTTAAGTGAGTGGCTAGGTGAGTGTTTAAGTTAGTGGTTAAATGAGTGGTTATGTGGTTGCTTTGCTTTCTAAAGGTAGTGGGCTAAAATTCGGATGGCACCGTTCTGTTTTCGAGTGCATTTTTTCCATAGACCTATCAAAGTGTTGACGAAACAATGGAGTATGTGCTTTGTGTAACACTCTCGGCAAGTATCGTTCTATGTTTGCAAAGAGACACCGAGAAATATGGGGAAACCATGCGTAATAAAGTCAATTCTTTGTCTTTAGATCCTTTAATATCTATTATATTTCAAAGTGTTAGGAGCTCAACAGCAACATAAACTCAACGATAATCAAAGTGTTAGCAGCTCAACAGCAACATAAACTCAACGATAATCAAAGTGTTAGCAGCTCAACAGCAACATAAACTCAACGATAATCAAAGTGATCAGATTCAATTACAGTACATGAACATACAGTTCAGTGAATGAGATGACAGAAGTCAGTGCCTGACCAAGTAACAAAAGATAGCCAAGCTAATGTCATTATTACAGCTCTGTCGTTGTTTTTATTTCTGAGAGCGCGCTTGGGGAATATATAGCGCAAAATAATTAAGGCTGCTTCCCAGGAGCAGTCGCAGTGCATGTGTAAATCATCGGTTTTATTTTCTTGCAAACGGAAAAAGCCCCAAAAACTTAGACCTTACCAAAGCGTCGAGCATTAAGTCAAATCAGGAATGAGACGAAACTGGGTGGATGTACTGGTATAGACTGTGATCAGAGCAATCGTCTTCATTTTGTCCATGAGGAAGCAGGAGTCAGTGGTAATGAACGAGCTGATAGATTGGCTGGCATGGAAACAATATCAGATGGAGCTGCCATGAACCTAAATGACATTCTTACCGCACCGAGAGAGTCTTTCCTCGCCGAGGAGTCAGGATTGTGAATCCCACTGGCTGACCAGATTGAGAGAGGTGGGTGTCGATATTGGTGCAGCCGAAAAGAACGACATACCAAATATGCAAAGAGATTGATCAATCAACATCGATCTGTCGTGTTGGGCCGCTGGACGCTGCTGGATTTGTTAAGGTAAAGATCGGAGCAACTATGGACGTGTCCGGTGTGCTATGATGATAGTCCTCTATAACTGATAACCAAACGTGAAACGTTTTCATCAGAAATACTACCGTGTTTAACCATTCGTTCACCACCTAGATACTTTCTTTCTTTTCTTAAATCCTGTTTTGCTTCACGGTGTCATGAAAAGAAGATATTTCTAGAACGAGTCATTGTGTGCGCTTCATAAATAGTGTCTTTTGTCGCCTCTGTTATCTCTGAGGTCCACCTTTTGCGTGGCTGACCTTTTGCTTTATATCCATTATATCGGAGCAACATTGCTCTTTGAGGTGAACTGCCTGTTGGTAATCTAATTATGTGGCAGAACCATTTAATTTGTTGTTTCTTGATGAAGTTCAGTACTGATGTTGTACCCACTTTTCATGATGTCTTCATTTCTCAACCGATCTTTTCTTGTGACGTAGTGGTCCTGCAACGGATGTGCCTGTTATACATTTCATAGAGGCTCAAAGTACTCATTTTCTCGGTGTAAACCACACCGATCACAAAGAGTGGTTAACTTGATTGATAAGAAGGAATGAAAACAAATAAACAACATCTTAAATTAATGGTCAGATATGAGTATGACAAGAATAATTGAGAAGTGTTCAACTTAAGGTGGTGGGGCATCATGACATCATTGTGAACTCTTCTATTCCGTAGGGATCTTGTAGGAATATAACGTAAACTTTCTTCTAATCTGTAGGGGATCTCGTAGGAAAATAACGTAAACTTTCTTCTAATCTGTAGGGGATCTCGTAGGAATATAACGTAAACTTTCTTCTAATCTGTAGGGGATCTCGTAGGAAAATAACGTGAACTTTCTTCTAATCTGTAGGGGATCTCCTAGGAATATAACGTAAACTTTCTTCTAATCTGTAGGGGATCTCGTAGGAATATAACGTAAACTTTCTTCTAATCTGTAGGGGATCTCGTAGGAATATAACGTAAACTTTCTTCTAATCTGTAGGGGATCTCGTAGGAATATAACGTAAACTTTCTTCTAATCTGTAGGGGATCTTGTAGGAATATAACGTAAACTTTCTTCTAATCTGTAGGGGATCTTGTAGGAATATAACGTAAACTTTCTTCTAATCTGTAGGGGATCTTGTAGGAATATAACGTAAACTTTCTTCTAATCTGTAAGGGATCTTGTAGGAATATAACGTAAACTTTCTTCTAATCTGTAGGGGATCTTGTAGGAATATAACGTAAACTTTCTTCTAATCTATAGGGGATCTCGTAGGAAAATAACGTAAACTTTCTTCTAATCTGTAGGGGATCTCGTAGGAATATAACGTAAACTTTCTTCTAATCTGTAGGGGATCTTGTAGGAATATAACGTAAACTTTCTTCTAATCTGTAGGGGATCTTGTAGGAATATAACGTAAACTTTCTTCTAATCTGTAGGGGATTTCGTAGGAATATAACGTAAACTTTCTTCTAATCTGTAGGGGATCTCGTAGGAATATAACGTAAACTTTCTTCTAATCTGTAGGGGATCTTGTAGGAATATAACGTAAACTTTCTTCTAATCTGTAGGGGATCTTGTAGGAATATAACGTAAACTTTCTTCTAATCTGTAGGGGATTTCGTAGGAATATAACGTAAACTTTCTTCTAATCTGTAGGGGATCTCGTAGGAATATAACGTAAACTTTCTTCTAATCTGTAGGGGATCTTGTAGGAATATAACGTAAACTTTCTTCTAATCTGTAGGGGATCTTGTAGGAATATAACGTAAACTTTCTTCTAATCTGTAGGGGATCTTGTAGGAATATAACGTAAACTTTCTTCTAATCTGTAGGGGATCTTGTAGGAATATAACGTAAACTTTCTTCTAATCTGTAGGGGATCTTGTAGGAATATAACGTAAACTTTCTTCTAATCTGTAGGGGATCTTGTAGGAATATAACGTAAACTTTCTTCTAATCTGTAAGGGATCTTGTAGGAATATAACGTAAACTTTCTTCTAATCTGTAGGGGATCTTGTAGGAATATAACGTAAACTTTCTTCTAATCTGTAGGGGATCTTGTAGGAATATAACGTAAACTTTCTTCTAATCTGTAGGGGATCTTGTAGGAATATAACGTAAACTTTCTTCTAATCTATAGGGGATCTTGTAGGAATATAACGTAAACTTTCTTCTAATCTGTAGGGGATCTTGTAGGAATATAACGTAAACTTTCTTCTAATCTGTAAGGGATCTTGTAGGAATATAACGTAAACTTTCTTCTAATCTGTAGGGGATCTTGTAGGAATATAACGTAAACTTTCTTCTAATCTGTAGGGGATCTCGTAGGAATATAACGTAAACTTTCTTCTAATCTGTAGGGGATCTTGTAGGAATATAACGTAAACTTTCTTCTAATCTGTAGGGGATCTTGTAGGAATATAACGTAAACTTTCTTCTAATCTGTAGGGGATCTTGTAGGAATATAACGTAAACTTTCTTCTAATCTGTAGGGGATCTTGTAGGAATATAACGTAAACTTTCTTCTAATCTGTAGGGGATCTTGTAGGAATATAACGTAAACTTTCTTCTAATCTGTAGGGGATCTTGTAGGAATATAACGTAAACTTTCTTCTAATCTGTAAGGGATCTTGTAGGAATATAACGTAAACTTTCTTCTAATCTATAGGGGATCTCGTAGGAATATAACGTAAACTTTCTTCTAATCTGTAAGGGATCTTGTAGGAATATAACGTAAACTTTCTTCTAATCTGTAGGGGATCTTGTAGGAATATAACGTAAACTTTCTTCTAATCTGTAGGGGATCTCGTAGGAATATAACGTAAACTTTCTTCTAATCTGTAGGGGATCTCGTAGGAATATAACGTAAACTTTCTTCTAATCTGTAGGGGATCTTGTAGGAAAATAACGTAAACTTTCTTCTAATCTGTAGGGGATCTTGTAGGAATATAACGTAAACTTTCTTCTAATCTGTAGGGGATCTTGTAGGAATATAACGTAAACTTTCTTCTAATCTGTAGGGGATCTTGTAGGAATATAACGTAAACTTTCTTCTAATCTGTAGGGATCTTGTAGGAATATAACGTAAACTTTCTTCTTTTTCTCAATCCTGTTTTGCCTCACAACGAAGAGATTTCTAGAACAGTCTTTTGTGTGCGCTTTGTCTTTGTCACAGTGTCTTTCGTCGCCTCTATAATCTCTGAGGTCCACCTTTTCCGTGAATGGCCTTTTTCGTTGTATCCCTGTATACGACGTCAACAGTGAAACAAAACTAACCAAACAAACTTGATGAGTCTATGGTTTTAATGGATGTTCATGTTGACGGGATATCTCCACTTAACATACCTGGTATGTTGTTTCATTGGGACGGATTAGCGTAACGCATAGAGCCACTCGATTATCCAATCGGACATACGAGGCTGTTTTCAGTTCGACGTTCGCCCACTTGAGGAAAGGAATTTGCCCTTTTAACACCTGTACAATTGGTTCTAGAAACATGAAGAGACAGGAACTTTATACATAAAGGTCAGTAAAGTCTATATGATCTTTTATTTTAAAAGTCAGAATAGCGTAGTGGTTAGTGCACTTGCTTCGTAGTCTGGTGGTCCAAGTTCAATTCCACAGTAGAATCCCAATTTTTATCTGATGTTAACTGTTCTCACATCGATCCAGCCTCAATTGATTACCAGAGGAACACTGAGAGGTAAAGGCGGCCATCGTGAAGCTGATCACATCACCCATTATGTGCTGTTGGTCGAAGAAACTTACGGGTCTAACACCGTATTCTCCCAAAACCCCATGGTATGAAAACGATTCCTTTACTTTTGTTTACTCGATGTTGTTTGATAAAGTAGACAGTGTTCTAGATTTTATTTATTTTGTCGATGTGAATGTGTGTGAAAATGCTTGTTAGAATGTCTAATCACATTTCAGACTATTGAATATTGATCACAAACGCAGATTAAAAATTATACAGTTGCTGGTAAATATTCTTTTGCTTCTCTCTAATCCTGTTTTGCATCACAGCGTCTGGATAAGAAGAGATTACTAGAACGGGTTTTTATGTACGCTTCATACACGGTGTCTTTCCCTGCCTCTGTTATTTATGCCTGAGTAGGTCGGCAAGGATAATGTCTAAGCCTAGTGCTTTGTTGAATGAAGCCATTGTTACACTTATTTTTGCAACTATTACTAGACAGAAAGATAGAGAGTGAGACAAAAAGATAGGGAACGAGAGATACAAAATTTGACAATGTTTCTTCATAGTGACATCTTCACAAAAGAGAGGCAGATAAACAGCTCATAAGGAGGGGGAGGAGACATATATTGTGTAGGGATGAGCGTGAAAGAGTCCATTCAAAACTGATAAAGAGCTAAGCACATCGATTTTACAAGAATTTCATGCAACTCACGTTTGGTGACAAGACTCGTTGTTTGAATACACGTGAGAAAGTAGTGTAACCGGGAGAACGACAACATGTGAAACATATTTTAGCTCTTTGAAACTGAATACGTTATTAATATAGGGGACAGTTGCAGGCCTATGCTTTACAGGGAACAGGAACTAAGTAAGTATACATTTTTCTTCTTATTCCACTCCGTTCCCAATAGAATATAGGGCTGCAATTTATCAGTTATCATTTATATGAGGACTACCATCTTAGCAATCCGGACATGTCCATATGTGCTTCGATCCCCGCTTCAACAAATCCAGCAATAAATCTGCCGACTCCTGCATGTATAGGAACGAAAATGTAGGAGATTTTTTGGGATCCCTGTACGTACCAGTACCCCCACGCAACTGTCATTAACACTTATATACTTTTTTTTTCATTTCAGTTTTCCTAATAAAACATAGCGCTGAAATTGTTCCTAACACTATGTCAGTTCTCCATTGCAGCTTCTGCAAGTCATTTTGTATAGATTTATGTTGTTAGCCTTAATTTAACCTCCAATAACCTGAACCAGTGTTGTTCAAAACGACATACAATTACATAGATGGATCACCGATATGATTTGGGAACATAATACTCAGCGAAAGAAGAGAACTAGTCACGACAGAGATGAAGTTTTGACGCAAATGCTGGTAGTAACAAGAAGAGACCGGCTTAGAAATGAAGACATCAGTAAAAAAGTGGGCACAACATCAGTACTTAACTTCATCAAGAAACAATAAATTAAATGGTTTGGCCCACATAAGCACATTACCAAGAGACAGAGCGCATCAAAGAGCAATGCCACTCCGATTCAGTGGATACAAAGCAAAAGGCCGCCCATGCAAAAGATGGACATCAGAAATAACAGAGGCGATGGAAAGCTCTATTTATGAAGAGCACACAAAATCCCATTCTGGAAATATATTCTTATCCTGACGCTGTGAGAGAAAACATGTTTATAGAAGAAGAAGTAGAAGAAGATACCCAGTTTTACAGCTCCACATCTACTGCGTTATATTACAGCATGGAGTCATAATTGATTGGTCATAGTTGAGATCATCACAGTTGACTTATGCTCAAAGCAAATAACTGTTGCATGTATTTTGTATTTGTTGGTCTACAGTCTCAACATACATCTAACTAGGATCTTAGACAATTTTGCAGTTTCCGAGAGTTGAGATGAAATATTTGTTGGTCTTCAGTCTCAACATACATTACTATTTATCAAAGAAATTTGGACCCACCAGTCTCTAAAGGAGTTTTGATAAATATTCAAATTTGAGAGGAAGACGAAAAAGGTCTTGGTTTTCAAATGAGATTAGGAAGCGCTGCTCCCATGCGGGAGATCCGTGTTCTATTCACGGTACGGCCAAGTATTTTTTTCTGTTGTGTATATAAATGAAAAATCCTAGTCTGAACAATTTCGCGACAACTGCACTAGCAATGCGACTATTAAATTCCTCAGGCTCTCGTCCAACCTGTCCTACACCGCCTAAACAGCGGTCCTACGGACAGTAACGACAGTTTTCATAATATTCAATGCCGTTGAAGACGTCAGTACAACCAATAGCAAATGTATATTTTTGTGTGTAAAACTGATGACAAAATGCTGAATGCAGAAAATAGAAGAAACAAATGCTCTGAATCCATTGAGTGCAATCACAGATTTAAATCTAATTTGGTATCTAGTTATTTTTGAGGCAGTTGCCTAAATACTACATCTCAATTTTCAATATGACACAAATGTTTTAACCTTTTTAGTCTGACTTTTGTTTATCAGTTTTCAGAAGAGAAGGGAGATACAAAAATAATGTCACCTACATAGAGATCAGATATAATTAAAAATAGCTTGATCTCTTCATAGGAGACTCGAACCGAGTACCAAATGAGCAAAACATCTGGAAAGCCCAGTAGAGGCAAAACCAGTGCAAGCAGACGACAAGCGCGGTAGCGGCAAGCATGCAGGCAAGAGGTGTGCGTCCCACCCAAATGTGCAGAACAACTGGAAAACCCAGCAGAGGTAAAGCCAGTGCTCGTTTCCGCTCGCAGGGAACTACCGCTGCCTTGTGGTTTGATTGGGGACAATCAAACGCTAGCGGAGCAAACCGTACACAAAACTGAACGGGTGGCAAACCAAGGTGTTCATTAAAACGACCGATTTTGCTGGGCAAATGGCGCTCACAAGCCCGGGAGGGCAGGCCGTCTAAGGGTCGCTGCCCTAAAGAAAATGGCTACCTTCTGCCTTGTGGGTTTCGGCTGGAGACAGCAAAAGGCTAGCGGAGAGCGAACCGTACACAAACGCTGGTTGAAATCGAACAAACCTCCGCAGGATAAGCACCTGAGCTTCAATTGGCTTGTGCACGTACATCACGTTCTGATGTTTGGCTGTTTATATATCACAATAGAATGATAAAACGGCTTAAGAACGATCGCGATAGAGAGAGAGAGAGAGAGAGAGCGAGAGAGAGAGAGAGGAGAGAGAGAGAGAGAGAGAACCGAGTACTATTGGAGAGAGGAAAGGCGAACGTACTTCATAACCACGGAGACCGTTGGTACGTGATATATATAAAATAGACTGGTCATGTACTGTCTCTCAAAACACCAACACCCGATAATTGTCCAGATAATGGAACAATCTAACGGTTTAGGGTGATAGTGATATCACCCGTCAAGAGGAAAACAGATGCTTTCGTAACACTGTTAGTCTACGACGGAATACTCTTGGCTACATTAAAGTACCAGTGTAGTCTCCCTCTATAATCAGGGTGACATGAAGTCATGAGAGCAGGTGTTGGATTGAGAAAGAGAGAGAGAAAGAGAAAGAAAGAGAGGTATACTGACTGCTCTTGATTATTTTGTGGCGGTAGGAAGATAAACTCAACAAAACATACTTAACGCTTGTTTGATCTAAACGCTCTGATATAATTTAGAAAAAGGCTCATCCTAAGGTTGAAAAGGGCGTACTTTAGATTTCTTTTTGGGATCAGAAGCACTTGAGCTTTCAGATTTTCGGCTCGGTGCCATGGACATCGTAACCCTTCGTTTCGGTGCCACGAACACCGTAAATATGGAGAACCTGTGGCTTTTATGCCAGCCCGCGGAATTGAACCGCACTCACAGGGGCTTGTAGCCCGTCGTTCAAAGCGTTACGAACACGCTGAGCAGGCGGGCAGTCCTAAGGTTAAAAAAGGCGTTTCTCGGTTTAAAGAGGCTGTAATCAGCTACAAAACAAACATCTCCACCCACGCACACCCCGCCATCCACCAACAGTAAGGATAACAATTTTTTCTAGGATAAAGATTGACATTGCGTTAATGAATAATGTCCTTACTCTGCTGCTTTCATATTCTAGTTAACTCCTACTATCTTCCTCTTATTTTGTCGTCACACGTAATAACAAAGTACTGTAATCTTACAACATGCACAAACAATAACAATACACAGCAACGTTTCGACCAAAAGGCCTTTATCAAGCAAACGATACAACAGGAGTGACAAATTTCACAGCACACTACATATAGACTACGACAGAGATATATTTCAACGGGCATAAAATGAAAATCAGGGACTAAAAACGAATAGCGAAATAGATGCAAAAAAACTAGAAGTGGAAAAAGAAGAAAAACAATTAAAAATACATTTAATATATTAGTATTATATATTAATATATCTCCTGTCGCATCGTTTGCTTGATAAAGACCTTTTGGTCGAAACGTTGCTATACAACCATTGAATACTGTCATTGTTTTTGTATTTTGTAAAACTTCAGTACTTTGTTATTACGTGTTTCGCCATTTTCCTTAGTTTTACTGCCGTCTCCCCCTATATGGATATTTTGTCTTCACACTGTTACCGGGTTGTTACCCAGTGTCGTGGTTTTCTGTTTTTGTTTGGTGCTGTTCCTGTGGCTTGGGTGATTGTTATTTTTGCTCTTTGACAGGATTCTGCTATGCCATCTAACCATCTCTTTCGTGGTCTTTCTCTCGCCTTCTTTCCTGATGTTCTGTTGTAGAAGACTCTGTATACTGGGAGTTTGGATGCATTCTTATTAAGTGGCCAAACCACTTCTTTGTTTCTCAATGTAATTAAAGCAAGGTTCTGTGCCAACTTTCTCCTACTATACGTAAACTATAAACATATTTCTGCATGCTGTTTTATTAGAATGAAGTTTTCAATGAAAGGTTATTATCTAATAGCAAGTCCTGAGATCACACTAGCAGTCCTTCTGAATGTATCTCTTTCATATTCCCTATGTCCCCTCTCTACAGCTATCATACTTCAATGAGGAGTCACATCTTGAACACGTCTTTCATATAGTTTTCATCTTCTTCTCTTTGCTAGATGCCTCCTTTCGAAATTCAGTTTAGTTTCAGTTTGGAATATCTTCATTGCACTCCGGACATGTCCATAGGTGCTTCGATCTCCTTCGCAATATCTGCAAAAGCGTCCAGCGACTGACCGTACCAGTTCGATTTTGATTGATCAGCCTACTCCTTTCGAAATGGTTTTATCTAACCCTTTTTGTCCTTTTATATGTCCAAAATACTTCAGTTTTCTCATTTCTATTTGTAGCGTCAGCCAGTTTTCTTTGATTTTCAATTCTTTCTGGATAGATTTAGGTGTTCTCTTTTCTTCTTTATGGTATACGGAGACTCTTCTGTAACACTTATATTGCACAAGCGTATACAGTGCCGGATTAGGCTAGCGCGGGGCCCGTAGCAATTTTAGCGGGGCCCTAGGTTTTGTATGATAATAAAATAAAACACAACTTTTACAAACAAACTTTTCTCGATTTAATGTGAGCAAATTTAGAGATAACACTAGACAAATCAATTTCTCTAAGTAAATTACATTCAATGTTCATTAAGGTGAGGTTATTTAGACGATCTTGTCCCATCATGTTTCTTAACTCACTTTTTATACACTTTAATGTTGAAAAGAACGTTCTCCGCTGCAGTTAGTAATCATTAAAGACAAGTAAATTCGTAAGACTATTTCTACATTTAGGAAACACGACTCTAATGAATTTTCCATTATAAGTTTATAAAATTGCAGTTCAAGAGCCTCATGCTTTTCGTTGCTAATAGCATCAGCTACATTAATTTTAAGAAGTTCAGTGAACTGCATAAGTTCGTCGCCTAGGCATTCTTCCAAATCCTCTTGGTAAGAGCAATATTTGGAGTTCTTTTCAAGATTCTTCTGCTGTAATAGATTTTAACAGCCGGAGTATTCCAAATACACCAGTCACTCTATGGTACAGTCTAAATCAATAACTTTGCAAACAAAATAGAACAGTTGTCCTTTAGTTTCTGTATAACACAACCAATATCTCACGTGAGTTTTGTTTGTTAGTGTATGTGAAAAACGAAATTCGACAAAATCGTGGATTGTTTTCTTTATCGTATTTTTTTTTTTTTTAAGACAAGAAATCACTGTTCATATGTTGCACTTCGCTACTTTCTTTCACAATCCAATAATCTCGATTGAAGTTGTTTGGCCATTCACCAATATCTTTGGAGTACATTTTACTTTCGTTGTGTTTTGGCTTGTAGATGATGTTGCTACATTAGAAGCATGTGCTGTGCTTTCTGCCTCTCTTTGGCTTGAAGATGATATGGCTAAATTGGGAGGACTTGCTGTACATTCGATTTCAGTTTGTCTTGTGAAAAATGTGGCCAAATCGTGAAGAGTTGCTGATCTTAATGGTAATATTGGTAATGATGATTCTTCTATAGCACTGCCTTCATCTACTGCACTGTGGGACACGTCTTCTGTATTTTCTGCTTCGACTTCGTTGGATTCAGCACTATCACACACGACATTTAAAAATTCAGACAGTTTGCGTGCTTTTGATATAACATCTGGTTATTTTTCCATTTTCATCTGTCACATAGGCGCGGGGCCCCCTAGAAGCGCGGGCCCGTAGCATTTGCTACTTCTGCTACTAGGCTAATCCGGCGCTGAGCGTATATATGTTTTCTTCATGGTACATGGAGACTCTTCTGTAACACTTATATTGCACAAGCGTATATATGTTTCCCCCCAACATTTCTAATTGACTATGCTTCAGACTCAAACGTTTAATATGAAGAGTCCGATACAACTTATGCTGGTGATCAACATACCTAGCCTCAGAAGAAACTCGAAACTCGTGGCATATCCTTTACAGGACGTAGACATCAACAACAGTAAAACGAGTCGTCGATTTTCTGGGCACCACTTATACGTTCAATAGTTTGCCATTGCTTTCTGAACGGTGAGGTATAATTTTACAGTTCGTAAAAATCGAAAGGAAATAATTTGCTTCAAAGTTTGCCGGCCGCATAGTTTGAACCAGGTATGCGTGGGTTGTGATCAAGCTCACAACCACTTAAGCTACAGACACTCACATTAATATAGTAGAAGACACTGCATTAAAAGCTACATGGCATCAAAGTTGAACTCAAGAGAACAGTTAATTTCATCATAAAAACACATCTGATTATATAATCATCCAACTAGCTAGTGGCGGCTAGTGATCGTTTTTGTTGGTGGAATCAGACACAAATTTTCGGGAAAATCATGGCTTTGTGTTAGATTATATTTTAATTTATTAAATAATAAATACACGTTACACATTATTTTTGGTGGGGCCGTCCCTCTGGACCTTAATGACGAGCCGCCACTGCAACTAGCGATCACAAGAAGAAGAACTAACATAAATACAATACTCATAAATATACACAAAGACAAAATATAAATAGAGGAAAAATATCGATTCACAAAAGCAAAGAAATACAAGAAAATATGATGTTATGATACATGCAACTACAAAGACTTACAGAGAGAAACATACATACAAAACTTACAGAGAGAAACATACATACAAAACTTACAGAGAGAAACATACATACAAAACTTACAGAGAGTAACATACATACAAAACTTACAGAGAGAAACATACATACAAAACTTACAGAGAGAAACATACATACAAAACTTACAGAGAGAAACATACATACAAAACTTACAGAGAGAAACATACATACAAAACTTACAAGAGAAACATACTACAAAACTTACAGAGAGAAACATACATACAAACTTACGAGAGAAACATACAAAACTTACAGAGAGAAACATACAACAAAACTTACAGAGAGAAACATTACACTACAAAACTTACAGAGAGAAACATACATACAAAACTTACAGAGAGAAACATACATACAAAACTTACAGAGGAAACATACATACAAAACTTACAGAGAGAACATACATACAAAACTTACAGAGAGAAACATACAACAAAACTTACAGAGAGAAACATACATACAAACTTACAGAGAGAAACATACATACAAAACTTACAGAGAGTAACATACATACAAAACTTACAGAGAGAAACATACATACAAAACTTACAGAGAGAAACATACATACAAAACTTACAGAGAGAAACATACATACAAAACTTACAGAGAGTAACATACATACAAAACTTACAGAGAGAAACATACATACAAAACTTACAGAGAGAAACATACATACAAAACTTACAGAGAGAAACATAACAAACTTACAGGAGAAACATACACACAAAACTTACAGAGAGAAACATACACAAAACTACAGAGAGAAACATACATACAAACTTACGAGAGAAACATACAACAAAACTTACAGAGAGAACAATACACAAACTTACAGAGAAACATACATACAAACTTCAGAGAGAAACATACATACAAAACTTACAGAGAGAAACATACATACAAAACTTACAGAGAGAAACATACATACAAAACTTACAGAGAGAAACATACATACAAAACTTACAGAGAGAAACATACATACAAAACTTACAGAGAGAAACATACATACAAAAATAAGAAGTCTAAGTTGATGTGCTTAAATTGTACTTTATAAAATTATCATGCAAATGTTGGACATTTCCGACACGGAGAGAGAAAGAGTGTATGTGAGAGAGTGTCAGTAGAGAAACACAAGGCCAACTCCCATGTCACTCCAAGACAAGCTATCTGGAGATGTACAGACTCCAGTTGACTACTAATTACTTTAAACGTATACAAGTCCATTTCTGAAAATGTCGGAAGAAGAGAAAATGCGAATGAGAGAGAGAGAGAGAGACAGAGAGACAGAGACAGAGAGACAGAGAGACAGACAGAGAGACAGACAGAGAGAGAGACAGAGAGAGAGAGAGATAAAACGTGAGAAAGAATTTGAGATTGACAGTGTGTGAGATAGAATTGTGATAGTGTCTGAGAATCGTGAGAGATAGAATGTGTCACAGAGAATATGTGGGAGAGTTAGATTAAGAGAAAGAATTTAAGAGAGCTAGTGTGGGCAGAATGTATGAGAGAGAGTGTGGAATTAGATAGTGTGGAGAGAATATGAGTGAGTTAAACGTAGAGACACATTTAGAGAGAAAGAAACGTGAGAGACACATTTAGAAAGAAAGAAACGTTAGAGAAATACTTAGAGAGAAAGAAACGTGAGAGACACATTTTGAGAGAAAGAAACGTTAGAGACATACTTAGAGAAAAGAAACGTAGAGACATAGAGAGAAAGAGACGTTAGAGACATAGAGAGAAAGAAACGTTAGAGACATACTTAGAGAGAAAGAGACGTGAGACACACTTAGAGAGAAAGAAACATGAGAGACACATTTTGAGAGAAAGAAACGTGAGAGACATAGAGAGAAAGAAACGTGAGAGACATAGAGAAAAAGAAACGTGGGAGACACATTTAGAGAGAAAGAAACGTTAGAGACATACTTAGAGAGAAAGAAACGTGAGAGACACATTTTGAGAGAAAGAAACGTTAGAGACATACTTAGAGAGAAAGAAACGTTAGAGACATACTTAGAGAGAAAGAAACGTTAGAGACATACTTAGAGAGAAAGAAACGTGAGACACACTTAGAGAGAAAGAAACGTGAGAGACATTTTGAGAGAAAGAAACGTAAGAGACATGGAGAGAAAGAAACGTGAGAGACATAGAGAGAAAGAAACGTGAGAGACACATTTAGAGAGAAAGAAACGTGAGAGACACATTTTGAGAGAAAAAAACGTGAGAGACATACTTAGAGAGAAAGAAACGTTAGAGACATACTTAGAGAGAAAGAAACGTGAGAGACACATTTTGAGAGAAAGAAACGTGAGAGACATACTTAGAGAGAAAGAAACGTTAGAGACAGAGAGAAAGAAACGTGAGACACACTTAGAGAGAAAGAAACGTGAGAGACACATTTTGAGAGAAAGAAACGTGAGAGACAGAGAGAAAGAAACGTGAGAGACATAGAGAGAAAGAAACGTGAGAGACATAGAGAGAAAGAAACGTGAGAGACACATTTAGAGAGAAAGGAACGCGAGAGACACATTTAGAAAGAAAGAAACGTTAGAGACATACTTAGAGAGAAAGAAACGTAGAGGACACATTTTGAGAGAAAGAAACGTTAGAGACATACTTAGAGAGAAAGAAACGTTAGAGACATACTTAGAGAGAAAGAAACGTGAGACACACTTAGAGAGAAAGAAACACGAGAGACACATTTTGAGAGAAAGAAACTGTAGAGACATGAGAGAAAGAAACGTGAGAGACATAGAGAGAAAGAAACGTGAGAGACACGTTTAGAGAGAAAGAAACGTTAGAGACATACTTAGAGAGAAAGAAACGTTAGAGACATAGAGAGAAAGAAACGTTAGAGACATACTTAGAGAGAAAGAAACGTGAGACACACTTAGAGAGAAAGAAACACGAGAGACACATTTTGAGAGAAAGAAACGTGAGAGACATAGAGAGAAAGAAACGTGAGAGACATAGAGAGAAAGAAACGTGGAGACACATTTAGAGAGAAAGAAACATGAGAGACACATTTAGAAAGACAGAAACGTTAGAGACATACTTAGAGAGAAAGAAACGTTAGAGACATACTTAGAGAGAAAGAAACGTGAGACACACTTAGAGAGAAAGAAACGTGAGAGACACATTTTGAGAGAAAGAAACGTAAGAGACATGGAGAGAAAGAAACGTGAGAGACATAGAGAGAAAGAAACGTGAGAGACACATTTAGAGAGAAAGAAACGTGAGAGACACATTTTGAGAGAAAAAAACGTGAGAGACATACTTAGAGAGAAAGAAACGTTAAAGACATAGTTAGAGAGAAAGAAACGTTAGAGACATACTTAGAGAGAAAGAAACGTTAGAGACATACTTAGAGAGAAAGAAACGTTAGAGACATACTTAGAGAGAAAGAAACGTGAGAGACACATTTTGAGAGAAAGAAACGTTAGAGACATACTTAGAGAGAAAGAAACGTTAGAGACATACTTAGAGAGAAAGAAACGTTAGAGA
This sequence comes from Arion vulgaris, assembly GCA_020796225.1. NCBI lineage: Eukaryota > Metazoa > Mollusca > Gastropoda > Stylommatophora > Arionidae > Arion > Arion vulgaris. The sequence goes on along the minus strand of CM036753.1, from coordinate 64,959,563 downwards.
CATACTTAGAGAGAAAGAAACGTGCGACACACTTAGAGAGAAAGAAACGTGAGAGACACATTTTGAGAGAAAGAAACGTAAGAGACATGGAGAGAAAGAAACGTGAGAGACATAGAGAGAAAGAAACGTGAGAGACACATTTAGAGAGAAAGAAACGTGAGAGACACATTTTGAGAGAAAAAAACGTGAGAGACATACTTAGAGAGAAAGAAACGTTAAAGACATAGTTAGAGAGAAAGAAACGTTAGAGACATACTTAGAGAGAAAGAAACGTTAGAGACATACTTAGAGAGAAAGAAACGTGAGACACACTTAGAGAGAAAGAAACGTGAGAGACATTTTGAGAGAAAGAAACGTAAGAGACATGGAGAGAAAGAAACGTTAGAGACATACTTAGAGAGAAAGAAACGTTAGAGACATACTTAGAGAGAAAGAAACGTGAGACACACTTAGAGAGAAAGAAACGTGAGAGACACATTTTGAGAGAAAGAAACGTTAGAGACATACTTAGAGAGAAAGAAACGTTAGAGACATACTTAGAGAGAAAGAAACGTGAGACACACTTAGAGAGAAAGAAACACGAGAGACACATTTTGAGAGAAAGAAACGTGAGAGACATAGAGAGAAAGAAAAGTGAGAGACATAGAGAGAAAGAAACGTGAGAGACACGTTTAGAGAGAAAGAAACGCGAGAGACACATTTAGAAAGAAAGAAACGTTAGAGACATACTTAGAGAGAAAGAAACGTGAGAGACACATTTAGAAAGAAAGAAACGTTAGAGACATACTTAGAGAGAAAGAAACGTTAGAGACATACTTAGAGAGAAAGAAACGTTAGAGACATACTTAGAGAGAAAGAAACGTGAGACACACTTAGAGAGAAAGAAACGTGAGAGACACATTTTGAGAGAAAGAAACGTAAGAGACATGGAGAGAAAGAAACGTGAGAGACATAGAGAGAAAGAAACATGAGATACACATTTAGAGAGAAAGAAACGTGAGAGACACATTTAGAAAGAAAGACACGTTAGAGACATACTTAGAGAGAAAGAAACGTGAGAGACACATTTTGAGAGAAAGAAACGTGAGAGACATACTTAGAGAGAAAGAAACGTTAGAGACATACTTAGAGAGAAAGAAACGTGAGAGACACATTTTGAGAGAAAGAAACGTGAGAGACATACTTAGAGAGAAAGAAACGTTAGAGACATACTTAGAGAGAAAGAAACGTTAGAGACAGAGAGAAAGAAACGTGAGACACACTTAGAGAGAAAGAAACATGAGAGACACATTTTGAGAGAAAGAAACTGAGAGACAGAGAGAAAGAAAGTGAGAGACATAGAGAGAAAGAAATGAGAGACATAGAAGAAAGAAACTGAGAGACATAGAGAGAAAGAAACGTGAGACACATTTAGAGAGAAAGAAACGTGAGAGACACATTTAGAGAGAAAGAAACGTGAGAGACACATTCCGAGAGAAAGAAACATGAGAGACACATTTAGAGAGAAAGAAACGTGAGAGACACATTTAGATAGAAAGAAACGTGAGAGACACATTTAGAAAGAAAGAAACGTGAGAGGGCTAATGTGAGAGAGTGAAACGTGAGAGAAATAATGCATGTGAAAGAGAGTAAGACAGATATTCTGTAAGAGAAAATGTTTAAGAGAAAATGTGAAAATTAGAATGTGTGAGAAACAGAATATATTTATAGAGAAATCCGTGAGGGAGACAACATGTTTTAGATAGATAGAGAGAAAGAAAAATAGACTAAATGAGAACTAAATGAGGGTTGGAAAGATCCCACTCCAAGCTGTCTAGTTTAAAGTAATATATGATCGTGGTACTGGTATAAAAGAGTGTAATAATTCGTCCTTATTTGAAATGAACTGTTGGTATTTCAGACAGTGTACCCTTTGTCAAGATTCTCAAGGACTTTTTATTAATCGTACGGTAGATCTATGACGATCTACGTGTGTGTACAAATCGATATCGGCCATGTAATCTGGTCCCTTTATTGAGAACGGAGTCTGAGCCTATTGTTGGGTACTTGTGGTTTCATAAATGTTGATAGCAGGATAGGCCTGCAATGTTGCAAAAAACCACCAAAAAACCCATTCAGACCTGACCTAGCCCTTTCATACAAGCATTTTTGGGATAAATATCGTCTTGTCCACCACCTTGACTAAACAGTAGAAGTACAAGTTAATTGACGACTCTGGCAATAGACAACCACTTTCACACAAGTTGTCTACGCAGAATACTAAAAATAAACTGGCAGGACAAATTTTCAGATAGCGAAGTCCTCACAAGAGCAAAGATCCCAAGCGTCAACACACTGTTGCAGAAGGCCCAAGCGAGATGGGCCGGTCACGTTGCTCAGATGCCTGATAAACGCATCGCAAAACAGTTGATGTATGGCGAACTTGAAGGGGCAGACGTTCTGCTGGTGGACAGAAAAAAAACCACTTTAAAGACACTCTTAAAGTGTATCTGAAATTCTTCGATATAGACACCACGTGCTGGGAATCCCTTGCGCAAGATCTCCAAATAGGGCGCTGTAACAACACAAGAGGAACCCGCATAGCTGGGAATAATTGGGCCGTTTAGGCACAGAGAAAACGAGCTGCGCTTAAAGACAGAAAACACAACACGCACATGTCTGACCTTGATCATATATGTCTCACCTGTGATAGGTGATTGTGTCCTAGGATTGGGCTCTACAGTCACCTCCGCACAGACCATAGAGGTGCAGCAGCGCACGTCTGAGACTGCTGTCATCATCGCTTGTGATGGACGGCTATTATACAGAAGAGCCACAGCTAGTCCCTATACACTGAATACGTCAGGGGTCACGAAACACGTATCTGTAGCTATGAAACGAACGAATAGCATAGTCTTCTTCTGTTCTCTAATCCTGTTTTGTCTCACAGCGCCAGAATAAGAAGAGATTTATAGAACGGGCTTTTGTGTGCGCTTCATTTTTATTTTCTGATCCAGAAGCACTTGAGCTTTTCAGCTCTTCGGCTCGTGCCATGGACATCGTAACCCTTCGGTTTGGTGCCACGAACACCGTAAATCTGGGGAATTTGTGGCTTTTCTGCCATCCCGCGGAATTGAACCCGCACACACAGAGGGATAGTCACCCGTAGTCCAACGCGCTACGAACACGCTGGGCGTGTGCGCTTCATAAACAATGTTTTTCGCCGCCTCTATTATCTCTGAAGTCCACATTTTGCGTGGAGGGTGTTTTGTTTTGTATCTACTGTATCGGAGTAACATTGCTCTTGAGGTGCACTGTCTGTTGGTAATCTGCTTATGTGACCGAACCATTTAATGTATTGTTTCTTGATGAAGTTCAGTACTGATGTTGAACTGGTCTAGTATATATAAATCGGAAAGGAAATGAATCCTTTTTCATAGCATGAGGTCTATTGGTAATACGGCGTTAAGCCTGCTTTTCTCATTGACTATCGGCACACAATTTGGTGATGTAGTCATCACACTGTCGGTCATCTTGACTTTACATTATTTTAGTGGAACTCAATTGAGGTCGGGTCGACTTGAATGCCTTTAGTATTCTAAAAAATTACACCCCCACTGTGGAATTGAACCAGAAACACACACATAAGAAACGAGAGCACTAACTACGCTATCGTGTCTATTGACAATCTATTGTTGCATAAAAAGCGTCTAAAGACGATGAATAGACTCTCATTGGTAACAGGTATTCTCGATATAACTCGGTCTAGACATGACAGTAGAAATGGCATGTCACATGTCCAGAGTATTGTACAAAGTATTAACGAACTCCGTAGCTCCTGCAACATTCCTAGAAACAAAGGAAAAAAGGGCACTCACGAATAGAAAGGCGTGGTTCTGATTCGAAGCCACGATCTTCGAGACGCAAAGCAAACGGCGTAACCATTTAAACACAGAGACCTTAAATATTGTGTTTCTGTGTTGCTACCAAATATTCTCTGAGACTGTCTTCTAGATATTGTCTACCAGTACTTCAGTAATGTTAGTGAAGAACGCAGTAGAACTCTATAATGCATGTTAAACATCAATCCAAGAAATACGATAGTCTTGCTGTGGTGTTTTTGTTTGGTAAAATACCTCACTTCGAATTTAAAATTCGAAGAAAATTGGACAAATTCATTAAAAATTTTAAACTGAAAAATTTCGAAGAAGATTAAATTAATATTTTTTTATTAAACGCATCATCTTCACTATTACCTCGAGGTCCCTCTCCGGTGCTATGAAGTTCGTGCACATTCGTTGAGATCTTCCTTTGTCAGAAATAGATCTAAGTACACATGGTTAATCACCGAAGTGCGGTTATAACGTCCAATAAATCAATCAATCTATCAGCCAATCTACCAATAAGAGTAGATACTACTACTATGAAAATGAAAATCGCTGGATATCCTTTACAGGACGTAGCCATCAACCACAGTAAACGACTTGCTGATTTTCTAGACACCACTTATACGTTCAGTGGTTTGCCATTGCTTTCTGAACGGTGAGTTCTATTTCTACCTTTCGTAAAAATCCCACGAAAACGACTATGCTTCCAAATTGCCTGCCGCGGAGTTTGAATCAGGTACGCATGGGTTGTGATCAAGATTACTACCACGTAAGCTACACAGACGCTCAAACTACTATAGAGAAACAAAACAAACTAGAAAACTATTTCTCTCTTTTCTCTCCTCTCTCCTTATTCCTTCCGATCCCACTGGAACACAGGGCTGAGACTTAGTACTAAAATTAGTATTATATTATAATTTTTATCAATGTAAATTTTCTAATATAAAATAGTGCTGGAATTGTTCCCAAGACTATGATAATTTTTCATTGCAGAAAACTTGAGGGAATAATGACAAATAGAACATAAATGTATGCCAATGTGTTACTGATAAGAATTTGAAAACATAAAATCCTACTATATAGTATCCCATCTACTGAGTTACTGTAGCAGGATGTCAGATATAATTGGTCATAGGGGAGACGGTCAGAGCTGATTCATATCCAAGTTTATCAATATTAGTAGTATATTTTTCTGGTAGGTTTTTGTTTTTCGTCCATGCACAATAGTACTTACTGGCACTGTTCGTCATCATCATCATCATGGTCATCGTCATGGTCATCATCATCCTGATCATCTTTATTATCATTATCATCATCATTATCATCATCTTCTTCATCATCGCCATCATCATCATCGGCATCATCATCATTATCAGTGTAACCATCATCACTAATATCGCTATCGTTAACACTATCATTTTTGTTTACCTCGTTCACACGATATGAATTTAGACACAGTTAAGCCACTGAATATGGCGAGTTTCACTGTGTTTCACACATTCACACGATATGAATTTAGACACAGTTAAGCCACTGAATATGGCGAGTTTCACTGTGTTTCACACATTCACCCGATATGAATTTAGACGCAGTCAAGCCACTGAATATGGCGAGTTTCACTGTGTTTCACACATTCACACGATATGAATTCAGACACAGTTAAGCCACTGAATATGGTGAGTTTCACTGTGTTTCACACATTCACACGATATGAATTTAGACGCAATCAAGCCACTGAATATGGCGAGTTTCACCGATTGTTGTGTCAAGGCATACTTTTCTTATCATCAGTGTCCCTCTCCTTTCAGACGAGACTTACTCTGACTTCCAAGCAGTGCCGGATTAGGTCAGCGCGGGGCCTGTAGCAAATTTTAGCGCGGGGCCCTAGTTTTTGTATGATAATAAATAATAAAACACATCTTTACAAACAAACTTGTCTTGATTTAATGTGAACAAATTTAGAGATAATACTAGACAAATCAATTTCTCTAAGTAACTTACATTCAATGTTCAATGATATAAGGTGAGGTTATTTAGACGATCTTGTCCTAATCATGTTACTTAACTCACTTTTTATACGCTTTAAAGTTGAAAAAGAACGTTCTCCGCTTGCAGTTAGTAATCATTAAAGACAAGTAAATTCGTAAGACTATTTCTACATCTGAGAAACACGACTCTTATGAATTTTCCATTATGCTTTCTTCCAAATCCTCTTGGTAAGAGCTGACAATATTAGGAGTTCTTTTCAAGATCTCTTCTGCTGTAAGAGATTTTAACTGACGAAGTATTCCAAATACACCATTCACTCTATGGTACGCTTTCATGCGTTTAGCTAAGGCAGAGAGTACATTATCAATTATGACGCTGAAATCGTCGTTCTTAGTATTTCGCTTGCGTCGACTTGAAGTTTGTTGCTGATATTCTTGACAGTCAATCAGGATTTTGACTTCGGCCTCAATATCTGAAAATGTAGGCCGCATTGCTTGAACGTACCCATATAACGATTCATAAAGGGCATATCCCGTGTTAAGGTCTTGATCAGGTGACTGTAATGAAGCGGTAGACGCTTGTAAGCGCTTTAGAATTCCGTTCCATAAAATGGTCATTATTTCCGTTTCCAACTTACTCATCTCAAAAACTAGTCCATACAGCTGATTACAACACTCTACCTTTTGATCCATGTTATTTGAGATGTCATCCAACACTTGTTTGATAGTGGTAAAACCACATAAAAGTGCTTTTGTCGCATCAGCTCGGGCAGACCACCTTGTGTCCGATAGTCTCTTCAAAGTCCGGAGTTTTGAACCTGCATCTTTCAGTGCTTTTGTAAGAATGCCCCATCGATCTTTCTTTCTTTCTTTCTCGAATCCTGTATGCCTCACAACGTCAGGTCAGGAAGAGATTTCTAAAACGGGCCCTAGTATGCGCTTCCACCCATCGATAGGTGGAAGCGGAAAAGAATGTATATAGGCTTTAAACAAAATCGAAAAAATGGATGCTTCTATACAACATTCTGCAGCCCACTTCGTAACCAAATTCAGTGAATGTGCAAAGCAGGGAATGTATTCTGCGTACTTATTTATCTCCTTAATGTGTGCTTGTAAGCCGTGGTATTTCCCACTCATGTTGCTGGCATTGTCATAGCTTTGACCACGACAGTCTTTGATATCAATGCCTAATTTCTATAAAAATCAAGTAAACTTTGGGCGAGTTGTTCAGCAGTATGACCTTCCATATCCAAGAACTTCACAAACCTTTCCACTGGTCCAGATGGTAACACATAGCGCACTATTAGAGTGAGTTGGTCGACATGCGAAATGTCTGGAGTAGAGTCTAGTGATACTGAATAGTACTTGCATTTCTTAATTTCGCAAATAATATGATCCAGTAAGCTTGATGCAATTAGATGGATACATTCCTCGAATGTTGTTTTTGATAAGTATGATGTATGTCCCTTTCCTTTATTTGCATAAGTTTTTATATGCTGAACCAGAAAAATGTCAAATTTGGCTATCAATTCCAGCGAACCTAAATAATTTCCATTATTAGGTGAACCAATAGTTTCATCACTAACCCAAAATGCAAGACCTCGTTTTGATAAAAATTGAATAACTGAAGTAATTCGCTCTAAAAGTGTCCGCCAATATGTTTGTTCGGTCTCAATTTGGTTTACAAGTTGAGAATTGACACGCGCATCCTTCTTTTTGCAAACTAACAGCGAAATTATCGCTTGTCTATGGAAGGTGCTTTTTTCATGTCTTTTCAACAAATTATTTGCGTGTTTCAGTCGTCAAATCCTTTTTCGTAAACCTTGACGAACAGCCTGAATCAGTAACTTTGCAAACAGAAAAGTTGTCCTTTAGTTTCTGAATAACACAACCAATCTTTCACATGAGTTTTGTATGTTGGTTTATGTGTATATGTGAAAAACGACTTTCGACAAAATCTTGGATTGTTTTCTTTATCGTATGTTTGTTTTTAAGACAAGAAATCACTGTTCATATGTTGCACTTCGCTACTTCCTTTCGCAATCCAGTAATCTCGGTTGAAGTTGCTTGGCCATTCACCAATATCGTTGGAGTACATTTTACTTTCGTTGTGTTTTTGGTTTGTAGAAGATGTTGCTACATTGGAAGCGTGTCCTGTGCTTTCTGCCTCTCTCTAGCTTGAAGATGATATTGCTAAATTGGGAGGAATTGCTGTACATTCGACTTCAGTTTGTCTTGTGGAAAGTGTGGCTAAATCGTGAAGAGTTGCTGATCTTAATGGTAATGTTGGTAATGATGATTCTTCTATAGCACTGTCTTCATCTACTACACAGTAGGACACGTCTTCTGTATTTTCTGCTTCGATTTCGTTGGATTCAGCACCATCACACACGACAATACAAAACTCAAACAGCTTGCATGTTTTTTATATTACATCTTGGTTAGTTTTTCCTTTTCATCTTTGTCACATAGGCCGGGGCCCCAGAAGCGCGGGACCCGTAGCATTTGCTACTTCTGCTACTAGGCTAATCCGGCGCTGCTTCCAAGGTGCTTTAGGTAACTTAGATCCCCAAGGAAATGGTCAGTGCTTGTAGTCAGATCGTGTACCGTGTGTACACCGACAATGTTTTGTGGGCAAGCTTGCTTTGAACCCCGGAATTTCCACGAAACTAGCATACAGAGTTATCAACTTCGCTATGAGCGACCCTAACACCCAGTTCAAACTGAATCTACATGAAAAGCGTTCGCAGTCACAAAAATTCACCGCCATAATTGAGAATCGAACCGAGACCACTCGTACAGGAAGAAACGAAACTCGATAATAACAACAAAAGCAACCACTTATAGTACATCAAAAACATATTTTATCGAATAAATTAATATTAGTAATCATCTAGGACGTATGTACGTAGGACGTAGTAATCATCTTGGACGTATGTACGTAGGACGTAGGACGTAGTAATCATCTTGGACTTAAACGGTAGTGAGATCGATCACAATCCAAGCGTATCTGGTTCAAACTCCACGGCAAGCAATTTGGAAGCAAATTTGTTCGCGTGGATTTTTACGAAAGGTAAGAACAGACCTCACCGTTCAGAAAGCAATGACAAACTACTGAACGTATAAGTGGTGTCTAGAAAATCGACGTCTCCTTTAACTATGGTTGATGGCAAAGTCATGTAAAGAATATGCCACGATTGTCATTTTCAGTTACTCTTATCTCCAGTTACAGTTTTTCTTATTTCCAGTCCTGTTTGCCTCACAGCGTCATTTCAAGAAGAGATTTCTAGAACGGGCTCTTGTATGTGAGCTTTGTAGATATTGTCTTTCGTCGCCTCTGTTATCTCTGAGGTCTATCTTTTGCGTGGCCGGCTTTTTGCTTTGTACCCGGAGCAGCATTGCTCTTTGAGGTGCACTGTCTGTTGGTAATCTGCTTTTGTGGCGAACCATTTAATTTGTTGTTACTGTGAGCTACAAAAAACAATGAAGTTTTTGAAGAGACAACGTTGAATTTGTAGACAATATTTCAAGCGAACGAAAGGAAGGATTTTCAGTCATGTAGAAAGAAGCAAAGTATATATGTGCAAGAATATAACACGGCGTTGATATATCAAATAAAATACATACAACATTAGAAGTGTAAGATTGTAATTTAGAAAATAATATTATTTGGAAGAGGAAGGCAAAGATTGGAACAAAGAAAGTTAACAAAAATAAAGCAAAATGTGGCACATTTTGAATGTTTGAGGGAAAAAAGATAGCAGGTGCATCGTTAATAGATCGGATAGAACCGTGTTTCTCAGATTTCAGCCAGATGACCCCAGTTACGAGACTCTATAGAAATTTGGAAGAATGAATTCCGATAGATTATAGCATGGTCAACTTCCGCAATGTTTTCATTACTCTTGGAAGGGAATGTAGTGATTGGAGCAACATGAGGGCTGAACTCGAAATTAAGAAGCTGATAGAAGATAATGTAGGTGAAGATGATGATGTATATACAAATGAGTCTGTGCATCGTGGTGAGAAGTCAGGCTGGGATTTTCTGGCTAGCGCGCATGGTAGGGTCGATGCAGAGCGAAGCAGAGCATACATGAAAACTACTTCTAGTTTGAGGTTGAAGATTGTGGTCGGTGCTACTGATTTCATGTGGCTATCTGTCAGTATTTATTGTGATGGTTGTTGTGTATGACTCTCAGTCGATGCTTCGGAATATACAAAATATCAAGATGCGTTATGAGTGAATATCGTCTATTGAAGTTTTCATCTTCCACAGGCATACTTGGATCTACTGTTCTAGGTACGCGGGAGTTTGGGATAATGAGAGCATGCAGACTTGCATCAATAACATGGTCGTAGTGGAGTTGAGGATGGAAATGGGGAATGTTGTTCGGTCTCTTGGCGAACGCTTGTTGGAAGGAGACACTAAAATTAATATTGAATCTTTTCAGCGATTTTAGGAGTTTGAAATTACACGTTGTACAGCAGAATTGGGTGCCTGAGAGGAAGAGGGAGGAGTGTATTCAAAACTATATTTGGAACCTCACCGGTGCTACGAAGTTCGTGTGCTGCCAATGAGATTTTATTGTATAAGAAAGAGACTGGCACACACATGCGTATTCACTGATGTGCATTGGGGAGGGTCCTATCAGTCACTCAAACACTCACTTATTTTAGTTGTTCTTGCACTTGTTTCTCGTTTGCTATTATCATCCGCATATCTAAGATTATTTATTATTTGTTCATTGATGTAATTTTCTGGTATCCCGTCTAGTTTAGAATTTGAGAAACTCTTAAGTCGAAGCAAGGATCACCAGAAGGGCGAGGGACACTGGCAATAAGAAAAGCAAAGCTTCAAGCAAAATCAGTCAAAGGTGCTACATTAAGCGCCATGACAACACCATAATTTAAAACGGGCAAACGACAACAAAAAGTACTTTAGTTCTGTTAATTATCTCAACTTGTTATTACTTGTTATTAATACTTGTTATTTAACACAGTTACCTTGCATAGCCATATAGCAAATGAGAAGTGTACCGAACATTAGCTGCCAGGATTCCATAGCTAACACGAAGGAAGAGATATGTAGTTTTAAAATACTTGACTTTGTGTGCACGAATACGGCAAGTTACCGATAAGTACTACTTATATTGTCGGTCTTATCTGTGTGCTGCAAATTTCTGACCAAACAACCGTGCACGATATGCACAATTTAATCGAAATATTATTTTTGGTCCTAGTTTTATCTTTGAAACTATTTTTAAATAACGGTTATTTTTATAAACCATTTTGATGTTTATTTTATCTAGCATATTTCCGTTTCCTGGACACGAGCATTGGCTAATAAACAACATCATGTCCCGGAAATTGAAATATTTTTATCACGTTAAACGTCACAGTGGTTGGGATGGGGAGAACAGTAATGGAGGGAATGATTCATGGAAGACGAGGCAAGGGACGACCAAGACGAAAGTGACTTCAGAACATTAAAAAAATATTGAATACGATGTTAAAAGAGGTGTGAGAGCTTGATAGGGACCTAGAGTTTATCAGACAGACTGTGATGTTGTTGTTTGCTGTTGCTTTTCTATTAACGTTATTAAAAAACAATAGAAAATGCACATCTTACACCAGCTCAAAGATTTAGCTACATTTGGGTTCATAGTCACTGTCAACCTCTCTGTTGATGAAGAAACCAACATACTAGTAGGTAATACGGCTACTACATATGGTAGAAAGAGAGCGCATGTCAATACAGAGTTACTATTGCAGACAAAGATTCATATCGATCTAACCTGTGTAATTATCTCTTTACTATGTGGCTTAGAAACATGGACTGATCACTCACGACAGGAGGTGTCACTTAATATCTTTCACATTTGATGTCTCCGAAAGATTATGAACATCAGATACCACGAGAAGATAACAAACTCTGAAGTATTATAAAGTGTTAACTTGCCATCCATCATGAGAATACTCAGCATTAGAAAACTATGATGGCTGGTATATGTGAGAACAATGGGTAATATCCACATACCCCAAAAGATGCTGTTAGTAAAAACTTTTGGAAGATAAGAGGTTTTCAACGCAGGTCACTACTCAGATATAAGAACATCTTCTTCTTCTCCTCCACCAGTTACCTTTTTATAGAATAGTGATATTGTGTTAGCTTGTTTCAAGGCGCTTTGTAAGCTGTTATTAATTTCTTAAAGGCTGTTCATGATGCCATCGCTCCATATTTTGCCATATTATCTTCCTCTTGCTCTGTTCTCGTTTTGTGAGAATATCTGCACGGCTATGAAAAAGTAATATATTATTGCTACGCTCATTATCCAAATAAGAATGGAAAATATAAATTTTCGGAATACCACGGAGCTTAGAACCACGGTTGAAAGTCAGTAGTATCTATCTGAGACAAGACAGAAGACGATAAAGAGTAAGTTAATTCTAACTTCATGGCACGGAGAAAACATGATTAATATCTGAACAAGTCATCATTGATCAAGACAGGTGTGTTTTCAATATCCACGAACGACTACTTTAGATACTAAATCATTGAACTTGATATACAATGATGATATCAGTTTACGACTAAAAGCTGCACAAATTTGTAAATTTTAAGAATACTGAAAGAATATTGTTTTCTAGGGTTAGCTATTCATGACATATTTTTCCTGATTTATTGACAATACGAAATCATACTTTAACCAAGTCAAGACCTATACCAGGAAATGGTAGTTGTAAACAAGTAAAGGTCTTATGTCTTCTGTAAGGATTCTTGTGGTTGCGGCTCAGTATCATTGCTAAACAAGTAAATCACAGTGATGGTCAGAAAGAAAGTCATAGTACTATAGTGCGTTTTGAATTGTTATGAATATTTAAAAAAAATAAACATATGATTGATGGATTTTTGAAAGCTGAGAACTTCGTTATGAAACCTTCTCTTCTGTTGGAAAGAAAATATTTGAAACTACTCGTATTTTATGTCATTAAATTTGTGTGTTGTTGTTGCTTTCAATACTGCAATGTTTTAAATAAACTTCTATATGTAACAATACTTACGTACTTATGTGTTAACTGTCGTTACTGAATGTAGTGCCGCTTTTGTTGGGAGGTGGGGGACAGTGGGCAGGAGAGTCTGGGAAATTTAATGGCTGCATGGCTAGGACAGTTGCCACGAAACTATTCAGGTTATGATTTTTCTTTAATGCCCCCGACAGAAAAAAACATTGACATTACCGTGGATTGAGCACGGGTCTTCGTCATGGGAGCCGCGCTGTAATCCATTCGACCAGATGCTCGTCATTTATCCTGACACTTTGAGACATTGAGAATTGAAAGACATTTAAAAAATAGACTTGTTAGCGCTTCGTATATGGTGTCATTCACTGCCTCTGTTATTTCTGTGGTTAACATTTTGCATTGAATCCACCAGATCTGAATAGCATTACCCGTTTAGGTTTAGAAGCACTGTAAGTTAGTAATCTACTTTTGTGACCGAACCATTAAGTTTTTTGTTTCTTGATGAAGTTCAATATTGATGTTGTACCCACTTTTCCCCTGATGTCTTCATTTCTAAATCTTTCTTTTCTTGATACTCCCATCAATCTGCGTTCACGAACAACAAAACATATTTAGCCTTAGTGCTTATCTCTCTCTCTCTCTCTCTCTCTCTTATATATATATATATATATATATATATATATACAAGGAATATTTTGGGTATTTATATACGGGTTATTTTTACCTTTTTCGGCCAGTGTTTGGCCGATTTTTCCAATTTTGAGCTGGCAACTCTTCATCTGCCCCTCTCTATGCATGGACATCCAGCAATGATGTTCTAAATTGTGTATTTATGCACATATGGACAATCTAATTCCTGGTCACTCTATCAGGTGAGTGCCAATTAAGTTTATGAATTTCCTTGTGTGCAAAGATGGTACCTCCAATTACTAAGTTTGACAGCATACATAACTCCGCCAGTCTCTCCCCATTCTCATTCATTGTGTTTATTCCTTGTTTTCCTATAGCTCTCTCTACCCCTACATTATCACTTCCAACCTAGGCATTCAAGCCCTCATTACTAATAACAGGTCTTGTTTTTGGGTCGTGATAATTTGATCCTGCAGTTGCTTATAAAACATGTCTTTCTTATCATCGTCGGCCTCGCTGGTTGATGCAAAACACCGAAGTATTGTTATATTGACATGCCTGGTACTGAAGCAGGCTCTGATTATCCGACTGGAGATGGATTTCCATACTAACACGCTCTTTTCTACTCTGGGTGTTTTCATTATGCCCACTCCTTTAAAATACTTACCATCCTCTCTCTCTGAATATATGAAAGTCAACCCCAATATATCCAGCTAGTATCTCTTAATTTCTCATGCAATCTGGGCTGATTTTGTAGCTGTGGCCATCGTTCTCACATTCCAAAATCCAATTTTAGTGTGTGTTTTTGAGCCAAGTAATGTACGAGGGTTGCTGACTTCCGCGAAACGGCTTTCATCAGCAACCGTCATTGATGCACTAGATGCACTGTACACCACCTGGCTGGTCGGTTTACCGGTATGACGTCCTTTCTTGCAAGTTTATGTAGCTATTTAAACTTCTTGTGGTGAGATAGCTGGCCTCCCTCACGCGTCCTCCTCCTTTTTCGCCCGGGCTTGGAACCTGGAAGTGGCATTGGCGGATATATATATATATATATATATATATATATATATATATATATATATAAAGACGAAGCAACATCACTCGAACACACAGTCATATTACTAACATACATACATACAACTTTCATAGGTAGCTTTAAACTAATCGAAGCTCTGTTATGTAGAGTTAGCTGATTGTTGTCTTTAAAACACTCGCCTTCATATGAGAATTAAGGGCTGAGGTTCAAACTCACTGTTTTCAGTTGTTTCATCGCAGCTCCATTTTTGTTGTCTACTTATTTACAAACTTCATTATTAGAGTTCACTACATGACATTCTTAGTTCCGCCTATCTATGGACGCCATGTCCTTTTGTCATGTTTCTGTGTCATATTTATGTGTACGTGTTTTCTCTCTCAATGGTATTAATTTTTTTAATCAGTTATCTTTAAGTTCAGCGGATGTTTACTAAAGTGATTCTTTTCAAGGTTGCACATTTTCTTAAACAAATTGCGTTCTATTTAGTTCAGTGATTCTCAAAGTGTAGACTCTAGATTTCTTGAATGCAATATACGAGTATAAATACGAGTATGAATGGATTCGTCTATAGAAGTTTCTAACCTCCAGAGGCTTACGTGGATATACTGTCCTGGGCATGCGGGTGTTTACGGTAATGAGAGAACGGACAGGCTTGCATCAACAGCATCGATTGTTGGGGAGTTTAAGATGGATAAGAGGGATATTCTTCGGTCTCTTCGAGACTGTCTGTTGGATGAGGACACTAAAGTCGATGTTGAATCGATCAAGCGATTTAGGCAGTTTGGAGTTACCCGTTGTACAAGTTGAACTGAGAGGCAGAGTGAGCGGTGTTTTTAATAAGCGAGCCACGGGAACCATCAGTATGCATACTCTTCGATATCTGTTGGGGAGAGTGAGCACCTATGGGTCTGCCCGGAGTGCAATGACGTCAGTTTAGTAACCAAATAACCAAATAAAATAACCAAAATAGATAGCATTTGTAAAATTAATGCTTACCGTCATCATTATCAAATTGCTTGTCATGAGCAGAGCTTTGACACTCTAACACTCTTTCGGAATTTCTCTCTCTCATAGGCCACATATCCTGGCTCTGCAGCCGTCATGTTCAGACCATCAGTTACATCCTGAATCCATCTTCTTCGTGGTATTCCTCTTCTTTTCTTTGTTGTGATACCTTCCCCCATAATGGTCTTTTCAAACCCTTCGTGTCGCTTTATTTTTTCAAAATACTTAGATTTTCTCCATTTTTGTTGCGTCAGCCAGTTTTCTTTGAGTTTTTTCCTGATAGATCTATTTGTTCCCTTCTATAAATAGTAGTAGTAGTAGTAGTGGTAGTAGTAATAGTAGTAGTAGTAGTAGTAGTAGTAGTAGTAATAGTAGTAGTGTGTCATAGTAGTTTTCAATATCCAATCTATTTTACTGTCATCTTCAAGTCACATATCGCATCTTGTTTTCATTTTTGACTTTGCTGCAAACTGCAAATATACATGATCTTAGAACTATGATTTTTGTTGCCTGTCTTTCCTGAAAGCAAATCTTTTATATCCTCATTATGTCCTGTTTGACACATACAGATTCCACAAGAGATTTCCATTGTTGTCGTTCTTCCTTGCTACCTTCCTTGCTTCGATGCTATTTCCTACGTCAGGACAAACTCTTTCAACTTTTGTTTCCCCAGTTCTTCTTTGCTTTCTTTGGACATTCAGGCCTTCTTTTCCCATCTGCTATCCCGCGGAGAGCTGTCTACAATGCTCCTACTATCAAACGACATGCATGCCCAATTAATTTTAATATTCATCTTTTAATGATGATCTCCAATAACGTAGCGTTTGTTCGTTTAAAGTTCTTTTAGCGACAGTATTTCCCAAGAAAACTTGAAGGACTCCTCTTCAGCATTTATTTTGGAATGTCTCTAACTTGTAGTATCTCATCCTTTACGTAATTCAATATTTGTTTTTTTGGGGAACGGATTGTCAGTCTCTTGACCCAACCCCCAACCTGGCGGTCCGAGTGGTCACATTTTGCCTGCCCTCGATCCTTCAAGCTGTATGACATGGGTTTTCCTACAAGGACAAACGCGTCTGTCAGCATAACATTTCATTCATATCATGGAAGAGATAGCAAATATCATGTAAAAAAGGTGTACACAAAACTTGAGAACCACTTCTCTGTATGCCTAATTACGAATGCAGAGTTTTGAAAATCTACTATATACGAGGCGTGTTCAAATGAAAACGGGACTTGTGGATTTATTTAAAAGTATCATTCGCAAATTAACAGTTTCAACGGAATTAAACAAAGCAACCACTTGTGAATAAGAATGCACTTGGGTTCATCAGAAAAAATCTCCGTATGCATTTAGGCAAGAATCCCACTGTTTAGGTAGACGTCGAATGCCGTCCGAGAAAAAGGTGCGTGGCTGCTCACTGAACCATGTGGTCACCGCTCTCTTCACGTCTGCGTCGCTGTTGAATCTCTGTCCCTTTAGTGCTTTCTTCAACGGTCCGAACAAATGGAAATCACACAGGGACAAATCGGAACTATAGACTGGGTGATGAAGAACTTCCCAATTCTTCTTTGCCAATGTTTCCTGCACAATTTTGCGACGTGCGGACGAGCGTTGTCGTGGAGAAGAATCACAACTTGAGAAAGCTTGCCTGGTCGCTTAGCCTTGATGGCCTTATGCAGCTTGTCTAAAGTGTCATTATAATGGGCGGCATTGATGTTGACACCAGGTTCCTTAAAATCGGCCAACAAAAGCCCTTCATGGTCAAAAAAATTCGTTCACCATAACCTTCCCAGCAGAAACCTGTGTCTTGAATTTTTGGGTTTTGGTGAACCTGGATGTTGCCATTGCATGCTGTCAATTTTGCTGCTCGGTTCATAGTGGTGGCACCACGATTCATCACCTGCCACAATGCTCAACAGAAATGCATCACCCTCTGTCCTGTAACGCATCAAGTGGTTCAAACTCCACCCCATCCGTTCTTCCTTATGGTGGTCAGTCAACATCCGTGGGACCCACTGTGAACACACCTTCCGATAGTTCAATTTCTTCCGAACAACTATGTGGGCTGTCCCAATTGACATATGGAATTCTTCTGTAAGCGAACGAATGCTCCGACGGCGGTCAGTCAGTACTGCTTTATCAAGCAAGGCTATGGCTTCTTCTGTTGCAACAATATGCGCCTGACCTGGCCGTGCAAGATCTGCTGACAACGCTCGTCCGCACGTCGCAAAAATTGTGCAGGAAACATTGGCAAAAAAGAATTGGGAAGTTCTTCATCACCCAGCCTATAGTCCGATTTGTCCCCGTGTGATTTCCATGTGTTCGGACCGTTGAAGAAAGCACTAAAGGGACAGCGATTCGTCAGCGACGCAGACGTGAAGAGAGCGGTGACCACATGGTTCAGTGAGCAGCCACGCACCTTTTTCTCGGACGGCATTCGACGTCTACCTAAACAGTGGGATGCTTGCCTAAATGTATACGGAAATTTTTCTGATGAACCCAGGTGCATTCTTATTCACAAGTGGTTGCTTTGTTTAATTCCGTTGAAACTGTTAATTTGCGTATGATACTTTTTTTAAAAATCCACAAGTCCCGTTTTCATTTGAACACGCCTCGTATATATAAAAACGAGTGTATGTATGTTTGTGACCTATAGACTCGGAAACTACTGAACAGATTTAGCTGAATTTTACAGAATATGTTTGTTTTGATGTCGGGATGCTACCTGTCATAGTTTGAACCACTAAAACTTTCTATATATGAAAATGGACAGGAAGGAATTATCTTTGAGTTACAATAGTAAACAATGTTCTCAGACTGCGGAAAACTTCAAAAGATCTATCATTTTGTCCTTTCAGACATTTAGACTCCAGTATGGTCCGAGTCCTTAGATTTCGCAGCGGAACTAGTTTATCACTGTTTTTATACATATTTTTAAATTTCATTTTTTATGTTTGAAATATCACAGATCGTAATATTTCTTCAAGCGCTTGAGGATCCCCGGTGAGTACCTCGTGAACCCTCGTGTGACCGCGGAACTCAGTTTGGGAAACGATGACCTAGAACAACGTTTTTCCGTGCTATTTTTGTAGGAGAAGAATTTGGTGCCATATAACTTTCTTATTATAAGTAACATAGCAATACTTCATATATTTTAATATACAGAACTGAATGCTGTATTTTATAAATTCATCTACATTATTCTCCAAAGGAATTAAATACAAATATAATAAAATTGTTAGCGTGATTAATTTACAAATAAATAAACATATTGGTTCCAGAAGTGGCTTGTTGTAGATTTGTTTTTCTGTTTGCTAGCTAGGAATTCAGACGTAATCATTACGTATAATATATAATTTATGACCTATTTTTCATGAAGGCTTGCCTTCCTTATGAAAAGTGTCCCTTGCCATTCAAATGAGGCATACTTTGACTTCAAATATACTTGTTGAAGAATTAGTACAGCTCTAACAGTTTAGCAAGTGTCTTGTTGTATTGTAAAAGTAAATGATTTAAAAAAATTCCTGGTGTTTCTTTACTCGTTTACTATGCTCCACTGGGATCTGTGAAAAAGGGTCCAAACGCGAAGAATTGACTTCCTTTACCGGGTTTCCTACATGGCTCCGTCTCTGTCCGCAGAGACGGCATCTACCGAGAGCACTGCACATAGCACGAACTCCGTAGCTCCGACAACATTTCTAGGGATCTCATGAGAAAATTGCAGATGTGTCTCGGTCCGGAGAAGAACTCACAACCTTCAGTACGACAAGCACACGACTTGATCACTTCGTCATTGAGACCACCATGTCTTGACCACTTCGTCATTGAGACCACCATGTCTTGACCACTTCGTCATTGAGACCACCGTGTCTTGACCACTTCGTCATTGAGACCACCATGTCCAGAACTGTAAAGTGGGACAAGCACACGACTTAACCACCTCGACATTGAGACCACCATGTCTTGACCACTTCGTCATTGAGACCACCATGTCTTAACCACTTCGTCATTGAGACCACCATGTCTTGACCACTTCGTCATTGAGACCACCATGTCCAGAGCTGTAAAGTGGGACAAGCACACGACTTAACCACCTCGACATTGAGACCACCATGTCTTGACCACTTCGTCATTGAGACCCCCATGTCCAGAGCTGTAAAGTGGGACAAGCACACGACTTAACCACCTCGTCATTGAGACCCCATGTCATGAGCTGTAAAGTGGACAAGCACACGACTTAACCACCTGTCATTGAGACTCCATGTCAGAGCTGTAAAGTGGGACAAGCACACGACTTAACCACTTCGACATTGAGACCACCATGTCAGAGCTGTAAAGTGGGACAAGCACACGCTTAACCACTTCGTCATTGAGACCCCATGTCCAGAGCTGTAAAGTGGAACAAGCACACACTTAACCACTTCGACATTGAGACCCCCATGTCCAGAGCTGTAAAGTGAGACAAAACGTAATAATTATCTAACTGAATACTGGGAATACTATATGAGTAAATTGAAAAACCTCAAAGACTTATCGTCAAAGTAGTTTGCTGATGAAGCATAGCGATATGTAAGATTACAATATCGATTTAGTCTAACATCACAGTAAAATCTTGCAGAATTTGATTTCCAATGAGAAACTAATCTAAAAAAAACGAGGGACATATAGATAGTTCCCAATCGTGAACTATTACCCTCTCAATAATTCGATTATATCTAATCACTGTTTAGCTGGAACTTTGTGTTGTAAATAGGTTTCTCTCTCTTGCGATCACCCTTAGACTGATGTACCAGATTTCTCCATAAATCACATTCATGTAAAAACCTGATTCATGCAGCCTTAGCGTGAGTGGGTTTCGTCACATCTTCAGTGCCATTTGGAGCTCTAGTGCTTATCCTTCGGTGATGTGTCCGGTTTCAGCCAGCGTTTACTGGGTTCGCTCTCCGTCACTCTTTGGCTGTCCCCAGCCGACCTGCAATGCAACAGGTGTAAAGAGATTTAAAGCCTATGCCAATGTAAGGTTAGTTCAACCTAGCTATTGGTTATTTGTTAAACAATGAAATTTCCCGTAGCATTTTCAGACCTTAGGGTATAAAGTGCCTGCCACTTCTCATTTGAAACACTAATGAGCAGGAGGTAGGAGGGTCAATTCCTTTTCTCATGTGTGGAAAGTCAAGCGTGGTGTTCGAGTCGATAGACGAACGCATACACATTATGATAATCCGTTCTATCAGTTATTGGTTAGTGAACTTATATTATAACACACTGTAGACCCGTAGGTGCTCAGTCTCACCTAACAGATGTCGAAGGGTATGCATACTGATGGTCGCTGGTTAAATACACTCCCCACTCTGCCAATCAGGCTTCCAGCTCTGCTTGTGCAACGGGTAACTTCAAACTCCTTAAATGACTGGATCGATTCAACATCTATTTAGTGTGCTCATCCAACAGGCAGCAGTTAATAGACCAAAGAACACATCCCCTATCCCGCCATCTCAACGTAGTATTTATTGGTTATATTAGAGTATATGAAAAAGAGATCAGGTACTAGAGCCAAAGGAAGACCAAGAAAAAAATGGATAGACAATATTAAGACCACACTACATAAACACGGATATAACACAACAAGGGCGACTCATCTGACCCTAGAACGGAAATTAAATCGCCCCCTTCCCACGCTTAATGGAAGAGTGGCAACCAAATCCATCGTTCACCTGGGGATAGACAGTAGACAATTAGAGTGTTAGCAATACAGACAAGATAAATCAGAATACGTTTCAAGAAATTTCAAGTTTTATATTTTGTTACCTCTTTATTCCCATTCCCATGAACCACACAAACCGTACACAAATTGATTAATGTAGGCATAGAGGTGTATAATGCCAAGGTAGGTATATCTGTAGCCATCGGTATTATAAAGCTGTTTACTCGGTCAGGAAATTTGAAATTTCTGTGTATTACCTGTGTAACTATATATGTCTAGTTCCTGTGTAATATATATGTCTAGTACATGTGTAACTAATATATGTCTAGTTCCTGTGTAACTAATATATGTCTAATACCTGTGTAACTAATATATGTCTAGTACCTGTGTAACTAATATATGTCTAGTTCCTGTGTAACTAATGTATGTCTAATACCTGTGTAACTAATATATGTCTAGTTCCTGTGTAACTAATATATGTCTAGTGCCTGTGTAACTAATATATGTCTAGTTCCTGTGTAACTAATATATGTCTAATACCTGTGTAACTAATATATGTCTAGTTCCTGTGTAACTAATATATGTCTAGTTTTAATCCTAATCTGGAAAACCGCTGTTCGAGCAAAATTCATTATAAAAGATTTTAAAAAATCAAATTTCGACAAATATATCTTCACCATCTTCCAAATTACATCAGGTTTCCTCGCCGGTGCTGCGGAGTTCGTGCACTGCAGCTGAGATCTTCCATTGTAAGAAAGAGATCGGAGCACACATGGTTACTCACAGAAGTGCGATGATGATGGTCATTTTAATCAATCAATCAATCAATCAATCAATCTGTCTGACGTGAAATTTTGCCCATTGTTATTTGAGCTCACTTGTGCAGATTAAGATGATGGGACTAATTCCCTTCCTATCTGTCTTCCTATCCATAAATGGGTGAGCTATGCACTCACTTTTAGCTGGATCTACTGGAGTGTGTCTAAACCTTGAAGCGAGTCCCTATGTTTCGATTAAAAGGGTACTTGACTATGTCAACGTTTTTTGCGCTGTGCTAAATATAATCTCATCGCAATGGCAGATCAGAGTTTTACTCGGAAACATATGTTGCATTCGCTGTACACGATCAATCTCGAACTCAGACTGTGCTTGTGATGTCTGGTATGCAGGACTATAACCTGCTTTCAGTTTGTTCTGCATTCTTTGCTTGATAATGTCCTTTTGGTAGAAACGTCGCTACGTCTTGTTTTTGTGCTGTGTAAACTACCTTCTTTTGAGAGCGTCTGTAGCTCTAGCCTTAGAGATCCCGATTACAACAAAGGCGTACCTGTCTCAAACTCCGCGGTGGGCAAATTTGGAAGCAAATTCGTTTCTGCGGGATTTTACAAAAGGTAAAAATATACCTCACCGTTCAGAAAGCAAAGGCAAACTATTGAACGTATAAGTGGTGCCTAGAAAATCAACGCCTCGCTTACTGTGGTTGATGGCTACGTCCTGTAGAGGATATGTCACGATTTTCATTCAAACTACCTTATTTTGTTTTTAACGTTGCTTCGCCTTTGATACATACAAAAGGGTATAAAGACGAAGTTCATGGTTTTCTCCATATAGCTCCTCCCCTGTCTGTAGAAATGCCACACCACCTGTCGAGAATGTTGCACAAAGCACGAAATCCGTAGCTCCAACAATTCTCTAGATATCATGAAAAAATTGCACATGTGACTACAGATTTGAACCTACAACCGTTAGAACAACAGACAAACGCCTAACCACTTCGCCATAAAGACCTAATTGATACATAGTTTTATTGCAGTCTTTCCTTGTATCGATATGACGTAATATAAGAAATATATATTTCCAAATGTAGGTATACATTATCAAATCAATATCACAAATTGGGACGGTTTATGCCTCTTCTTCTTCTTCTTTCTTCTTCTTCTTCTTCTTCTTCTTTCTTCTTTGAACGCTCCATATCGATCACTTGTTAACCACTCTGTGTGATTTGTATGTGATCTGATTCTAAGAGCGATTGTACGTTACGCCAGTTATGCACCTACAAGTAGGCCAGCACATCCGATTTCTGCTATGCTTTTTATTTACTAGGATAACTCCCAAAGTTCAACATCAGCCGCCTCTTACGACACGCCTTGTAGGTTGCAGTGGTACTATTCTTTGCTTCCCTGTGTGAGCCCCGGCACCACACGAGCGTTTTATATATCAAAATATCTCATCTCCCATTTATTCCTACGATTTCACCCATTCATCTAATATTCTTGCCTGTTTTTCCCCATATTTTTTTGCTGTTTCTGGTGTGGAAAACGCATGATCACATCAAACGAAGATCAATGAACAATTCGTTCTTTGTTTGCATCAGAGCAAGAGTATTGGATTGCAATCATGCAATCTTCGACTGTATCTACATATATCGTTCCTTCAATCAGACACAATAAAAGTGGCCACTTGGATGAGTTAAGTATAGCAAAAAGTAAAGATTGTAACAATCATGAAAATTGGGATATTTTTGGTCAAATTATTGACAATATTGTAAGAATTATCGATATTTGTTCAGACAACCGATGAAGATCTACAATGAATGTGAGGGATGTTCAAACTGATCAATCAAATTATGCAGACTAAACAAGATTTTTTGAAAAATTTCAATCTTTATAGAATCATTGTTGTATAGTTTATATCTCTGGATGGGTTGGGAAGGGGATAGGTGGAATATTTTATATAGGCTTTGGGAGTCTCTGTGGAGTACAGGTTAGGTGCTTATCTCTTGGAGTCTCTGTGGCGTACAGGTTAGGTGCTTATCTCTTGGAGTCTCTGTGGCGTACAGGTTAGGTGCTTATCTCTTGGAGTCTCTGTGGCGTACAGGTTAGGTGCTTATCTCTTGGAGTCTCTGTGGCGTACAGGTTAGGTGCTTATCTCTTGGAGTCTCTGTGGCGTACAGGTTAGGTGCTTATCTCTTGGAGTCTCTGTGGAGTACAGGTTAGGTGCTTATCTCTTGGAGTCTCTGTGGCGTACAGGTTAGGTGCTTATCTCTTGGAGTCTCTGTGGCGTACAGGTTAGGTGCTTATCTCTTGGAGTCTCTGTGGCGTACAGGTTAGGTGCTTATCTCTTGGAGTCTCTGTGGCGTACAGGTTAGGTGCTTATCTCTTGGAGTCTCTGTGGCGTACAGGTTAGGTGCTTATCTCTTGGAGTCTCTGTGGCGTACAGGTTAGGTGCTTATCTCTTGGAGTCTCTGTGGCGTACAGGTTAGGTGCTTATCTCTTGGAGTCTCTGTGGAGTACAGGTTAGGTGCTTATCTCTTGGAGTCTCTGTGGCGTACAGGTTAGGTGCTTATCTCTTGGAGTCTCTGTGGCGTACAGGTTAGGTGCTTATCTCTTGGAGTCTCTGTGGCGTACAGGTTAGGTGCTTATCTCTTGGAGTCTCTGTGGCGTACAGGTTAGGTGCTTATCTCTTGGAGTCTCTGTGGCGTACAGGTTAGGTGCTTATCTCTTGAGTCTCTGTGCGTACAGGTTAGGTGCTTATCTCTTGGAGTCTCTGTGACGTACAGGTTAGGTGCTTATCTCTTGGAGTCTCTGTGGCGTACAGGTTAGGTGCTTATCTCTTGGAGTCTCTGTGGAGTACAGGTTAGGTGCTTATCTCTTGGAGTCTCTGTGGCGTACAGGTTAGGTGCTTATCTCTTGGAGTCTCTGTGGCGTACAGGTTAGGTGCTTATCTCTTGGAGTCTCTGTGGCTACAGGTTAAGTGCTTATCTCTTGGAGTCTCTGTGGCATTACAGGTTAGGTGCTTATCTCTTGGAGTCTCTGTGGCGTACAGGTTAGGTGCTTATCTCTTGGAGTCTCTGTGGCGTACAGGTTAGGTGCTTATCTCTTGGAGTCTCTGTGGCGTACAGGTTAGGTGCTTATCTCTTGGAGTCTCTGTTGCGTACAGGTTAGGTGCTTATCTCTTGGAGTCTCTGTGGCGTACAGGTTAGGTGCTTATCTCTTGGAGTCTCTGGTTGTACAGGTTAAGTGCTTATCTCTTGAGTCTCTGTGGCGTCAGGTTAG
The DNA here is from genome assembly GCA_020796225.1 of Arion vulgaris. Taxonomy (NCBI): domain Eukaryota; kingdom Metazoa; phylum Mollusca; class Gastropoda; order Stylommatophora; family Arionidae; genus Arion; species Arion vulgaris. The sequence continues at coordinate 64,934,249 of CM036753.1, read as the reverse complement.
GTGCTTATCTCTTGGAGTCTCTGTGGCGTACAGGTTAGGTGCTTATCTCTTGGAGTCTCTGTGGCGTACAGGTTAGGTGCTTATCTCTTGGAGTCTCTGTGGCGTACAGGTTAGGTGCTTATCTCTTGGAGTCTCTGTGGCGTACAGGTTAGGTGCTTATCTCTTGGAGTCTCTGTGGCGTACAGGTTAGGTGCTTATCTCTTGGAGTCTCTGTGGCGTACAGGTTAGGTGCTTATCTCTTGGAGTCTCTGTGGCGTACAGGTTAGGTGCTTATCTCTTGGAGTCTCTGTGGAGTACAGGTTAGGTGCTTATCTCTTGGAGTCTCTGTGGCGCACAGGTTAGGTGCTTATCTCTTGGAGTCTCTGTGGCGTACAGGTTAGGTGCTTATCTCTTGGAGTCTCTGTGGCGTACAGGTTAGGTGCTTATCTCTTGGAGTCTCTGTGGCGTACAGGTTAGGTGCTTATCTCTTGGAGTCTCTGTGGCGTACAGGTTAGGTGCTTATCTCTTGGAGTCTCTGTTGCGTACAGGTTAGGTGCTTATCTCTTGGAGTCTCTGTGGCGTACAGGTTAGGTGCTTATCTCTTGGAGTCTCTGTGGCGTACAGGTTAGGTGCTTATCTCTTGGAGTCTCTGTGGCGTACAGGTTAGGTGCTTATCTCTTGGAGTCTCTGTGGCGTACAGGTTAGGTGCTTATCTCTTGGAGTCTCTGTGGCGTACAGGTAAGGTGCTTATCTCTTGGAGTCTCTGTGGCGTACAGGTTAGGTGCTTATCTCTTGGAGTCTCTGTGGCGTACAGGTTAGGTGCTTATCTCTTGGAGTCTCTGTGGCGTACAGGTTAGGTGCTTATCTCTTGGAGTCTCTGTGGCGTACAGGTTAGGTGCTTATCTCTTGGAGTCTCTGTTGCGTACAGGTTAGGTGCTTATCTCTTGGAGTCTCTGTGGCGTACAGGTTAGGTGCTTATCGCTCGTTCCAAAGGTAACTGGTTCGCTCCCTCGTGGAGCCATTGGGATGTTTTTAAAGAGATCCCTGATCTTATGTAGATGAGATGGAGTTCAAAGTCCTATCGGAGACGGACGACGAAACGTAGGTGCCGTGTTCAATGTGAGCTCGTGAAAGAACCCTTGGCAGATTAAAATCCAAAAAGCAGACTGGAAAGTCGCTGCCCGGGCAAAATTCATTAGAAAAAATTAAATTTCTACACGATATCTTCACCATCTTCAAAATTACAGCAGGTACCTTCACCGGTTCTAAGAAGTTCATGCACTGCAACTGATATCTTCCTGTGTAAGAAAGAGATCGGAGCACACGTGGTTAATCACCGAAGTGCAATGATGATGGTCCAATCAATCAATCAATCAATCAAATTATATAGGTTTTAGATTGTATATACATCAATGTCAAATCTGTCACCATGAAGTGTACAAGTGGTAAGTTATTTTACACTCTTCTTCTGCTCTCAACTCACCTTGAAGCATAAGAAATGAACAAATTTTCTCCAACCAGATCTATCTTGGTTTAGTTCATTCCAGGTCTTTCCCGCGTATTCTCTGTCAACAGTTCATCCCCATGTCTCTCTTGTCTCTCGGATTCCATTTGAAAGTCATATGTTTGTGTCTGGTTTTTATTGAAATTCCTAAATGTATTTCTCAACCACTTCCATCTCTTTTTATTTTCCGTTGATATTGCTGATGCCTGAACTCTGGGCGATCTCATTATTTGATAATCTCTGATCATAACGAATTCGAAAAATTCTTCTATCGTCCATCAAATCTCTAATGCGACTGTTCTGTCTAGGTACTTTATTTTATACTCTACTTGGGTAAAAATTCCTACCTTACCTGGAATTCGAACATTTGTCATGATTGCTGAGGAAATCTCTACTCTTATCCTAGAAGGGTATCAAGACAAATAACAAACTTTATTGCTCCGGATTTCACCAAATATGGCTCGCCCCATCCCCCATGCGAAGAAATAGCACGATCATTTGTCGAGATTATAGCACAAAGTACTACCTTCACAGCATCGGCAAAAATCCTAGAGTCCTCCAGAAAAATGTGCTCGTGAACAGAACGGTGCGGTCTGGACATATGATAAGTCGCATACCTGGTGACTGACTTGATAGATAATTGTGCATATCCTAATCAGTGGCGTTGCCTGATAATATGATATAGGTGTGTTGCTACTTAAAATAAATATGTACCCTCCTATTTGAAATATTTTTCTCTTTTATTGAAAGCCAACTATATTCAATTACGCAACGATAGTTATTGAACAGGATAGTCAATATTGCTGTGAACACGTAGAATAATTACTTTATTTTTATTTTCCTTCTTTCCTGGCATAGGTGTGCCCCGAACACATAGCACGCATGGAGAATACGCCACTGATTCTAACTCTGTGTTCACTTTTAGGAAAAGTTGTGTTACATTGTCCAGAGACTAGAAGCAGCATGGCAGCTTGCTTGGCTAAAGTTGCTGAAGTTCAAGTCTGAAATATAAGATTGATTGCTATGACTATCATCACTGCGCTTCGATAAGAAATCTATGTAATTTTGCTCAGAATGGTGACAATTTGTAGGAAGTGTTATATTAATTGTTAATGGTTTGGTTCTGAAGGTTGTTGGTTTCACACTCGACAGACAAGGACAGACTATCATCTTACGACTCAGGATAGGACATAACAGACTGAACAAACACCTACACAGGCTACGATGTCCCCATCTCATCTGTTTCCTATGGCACCATTGAGCAAACCACAAAATAACAAAACGAGACTTGCTGTTGAAACAATTGAAAACTACTAAGATTTCAAAGTAGGACTAAAATACTGATTCACTTAGTCGATTATCTTCTAATCTGTGGTATAGAGATTGTCCAGACATCTCTCTACGTGATCCGGCTAGCTACATGTTTTCCCCCCCTGATACCATTTACATTACCAGTAGTTTCTATACAAATATTCGATATATTGTCAATCCATCCTAATCTGGGTCTTCCTGGAAGACTAAATCCCTGACTATTGATCTTCCCTATTTGTCGTTTCAATTATTTCTCTCCATTTCTACAGATGTGACTGAACCATTGTAATTAGGATAGTTCCACAAGATTCTCTATACATTGAACATTCATACTAATATATTATCTCGTTGTGAACCTTGTCTCTTATTATTTCAACATTTTCACTCAAATTCTTCATTCTTGAACTTTGAAGTTGGCTTTTGTGAACTTTTGTACAAATCAGTTTCCCCATTTCATATGTTCACACTGACAATTAGGTAGATCGATATACTCTTTTTAAGGGTTTCTGTGGCGTAGAGGTTAGCTGCTCGCCTCTCGAGCCAAAGATACTCGGTTCGTTCCCTCCTGGAATCATCTGGATAATTTTCCAGAGATCACTGATCCCAGTGTAGGTGAGATCGAGTTCCTAGTCTTATCGGTTACGGACGATAAAACGTAGGTGGCCGTGTTCAATTTGAGCACGTAAAAGAACCCTTGGCAGTTCAATATCGAGAAGAGCAGGCTGGAAAGCCTCTGCCCGGGCAACATTTATTAGAAAATATTTTAAAATAAAATTTCTTCAAAATATCTTCATTGTCTTCAGAATTACATCGGGGACCCTCGCTGGTGCTACGGAGTAGGTGCACTGCAGCTGAGATCTTCATGTGTAAGAAAGAGATCACAGCATACCTGGTTACTCAATGAAGTGCAATGATGATGGTGATATCAATCAATCAATCAGTCAATCAATTTGTCTTTTAATATTTTGTTGTCAAATTATTTTTTTTTACTGAGAAATCCGTAATTATTATTCTGTGATATATTGTTCCGGATGCTGCTTATTCTGAAAGTTAGCTCGTCAATGTTATTTAACCCGTTGATTCCGTGTTTCTTCTTACCTCTGGGCGCATTTACATTGCAGTGGGTACTGAATTAATGGAAACTTGTCGCATACCAAAGCAAATGTTATTCTGTGAACTTTTGGAGGAGAAGAGGCACCAGGGTCACCAGGCACCAGGCACTGCTCAGATATAAAGGTGTCTGCAAAACCTCAATGAAAAACTTTACTATAGATCCCAGCACATGGGAAAAACTAGTTGATGACATAGTTGTGTGGAAAGCCATATTGCGCAAGGGCGCAGAGTCTTTTGAGAAGAGACTTATGTATGAGCTAAAAGACAAGAAAGTAAAGCGAAAACTCAGAATTTATCACAGTAAAACACTTGCCAATTAACTGTCTGTAAAGAAGAAAAATGCCGTATATATATATATGTACTGAATTAATTAGTATACTGGCTTTGCGTTTTCTTAACAAATGCTGGGAGACAGTATACTGGCTTTGCGTTATCTTAAAAACACTAGAAGCCAGTAAATCAGCTCAAAAGGGTGAAAGGGTTAAAATTGTACAAAACAGCAGACCTCCACAAGACACTAGACATACAGCACAGAGCCCAGCCTCCGACATGATTTGCAGCAACACGAAGGTCAACCAAAGTAAGAATCCGACAGCATAAACAACATGGAACCACACACAAGACCAGCATAAAGGTCTCATCAAAACCAAAAGCCTAGTTAACAAAAAAGCCCTTATCAGGGCTACACACAGAACAAGACCGTATGTCTTTCTCATGACTGATCAGAAAAAATACATTATACAGCATACAATCCACACCAGGACGAGTCCCAGGCCACATGGCCACACCACGAAAAAAGGCCATTACGCCCTGAAATAACCAAAAAAGACACATGTCTTAAGTTGAAAGGCGTGCCTTGGCCATATAGAGGGTTAATCCCCTACCAAACAAACAAACAAACAACAGGGTTAAGATTATGACGGCTGCAAGTTGAAACTAAAATATGAAGGCGAGTAGATTGCAATGAATCAAGACAGTAGGTGGCACTCAAATATTCATGGAATAGCGCAAGATTAAATAAAGTGCTCACAGACTCACACTGTGAATTCAGAGCTGGACGGTCAAGAACTGACATGATATTTTACTCTTAGACAGCTAAAAGAGAACTGTAGAGAGGCAAAGGATGGGGTTATTTATTGAACTCTAACAAGGCACTGATTGCACATCTAGCATAACAGCCAACGATTTGAATACTGATATTACTCCACATCCATTTATTCTCAGGATTTGGCTGTACTAATATTGGATCTATAGATGTGTTTAGGGTTTTCTGTGGCTAAGTGCTTAAGCTGCTGTCTTATATTCTTTTCTGTGGCTAAGTGCTTAAGCTGTTGTCTTATATTCTTTTCTGTGGCTAAGTGCTTAAGCTGTTGTCTTATATTCTTTTCTGTGGCTAAGTGCTTAAGCTGTTGTCTTATATTCTTTTCTGTGGCTAAGTGCTTAAGCTGCTGTCTTATATTCTTTTCTGTGGCTAAGTGCTTAAGCTGCTGTCTTATATTCTTTTCTGTGGCTAAGTGCTTAAGCTGTTGTTTTATATTCTTTTCTGTGGCTAAGTGCTTAAGCTGTTGTCTTATATTCTTTTCTGTGGCTAAGTGCTTAAGCTGCTGTCTTATATTCTTTTCTGTGGCTAAGTGCTTAAGCTGTTGTCTTATATTCTTTTCTGTGGCTAAGTGCTTAAGCTGTTGTCTTATATTCTTTTCTGTGGCTAAGTGCTTAAGCTGTTGTCTTATATTCTTTTCTGTGGCTAAGTGCTTAAGCTGTTGTCTTATATTCTTTTCTGTGGCTAAGTGCTTAAGCTGTTGTCTTATATTCTTTTCTGTGGCTAAGTGCTTAAGCTGCTGTCTTATGTTCTTTTCTGTGGCTAAGTGCTTAAGCTGCTGTCTTATATTCTTTTCTGTGGCTAAGTGCTTAAGCTGCTGTCTTATATTCTTTTCTGTGGCTAAGTGCTTAAGCTGTTGTCTTATATTCTTTTCTGTGGCTAAGTGCTTAAGCTGTTGTCTTATATTCTTTTCTGTGGCTAAGTGCTTAAGCTGCTGTCTTATGTTCTTTTCTGTGGCTAAGTGCTTAAGCTGCTGTCTTATATTCTTTTCTGTGGCTAAGTGCTTAAGCTGCTGTCTTATGTTCTTTTCTGTGGCTAAGTGCTTAAGCTGCTGTCTTATGTTCTTTTCTGTGGCTAAGTGCTTAAGCTGCTGTCTTATATTCTTTTCTGTGGCTAAGTGCTTAAGCTGCTGTCTTATGTTCTTTTCTGTGGCTAAGTGCTTAAGCTGCTGTCTTATATTCTTTTCTGTGGCTAAGTGCTTAAGCTGCTGTCTTATATTCTTTTCTGTGGCTAAGTGCTTAAGCTGCTGTCTTATATTCTTTTCTGTGGCTAAGTGCTTAAGCTGCTGTCTTATGTTCTTTTCTGTGGCTAAGTGCTTAAGCTGCTGTCTTATATTCTTTTCTGTGGCTAAGTGCTTAAGCTGCTGTCTTATATTCTTTTCTGTGGCTAAGTGCTTAAGCTGCTGTCTTATATTCTTTTCTTTGGTCGTTAATTCGAATCCAAACCGTGCAGTTCTGACCACCATGGCTTTTTCCCAGCGATCTCTAGGAATGCTACCGGAGTTACAAAGTTCGTGCTTTTTGTAATACGTTCGCCAGGTAGCGGGGGAATTTCTGCGGAGAGGGACCGAGTCATATATGGTAAAACTCGGTGCAATGTAGTCAATACTTCGGCTTTCGACTCTTTCGACTTAAAATATTTGAAATAAAAAGTGAATGATAACTCAAAGAAAATCTAACAATGATGAAGAAGTCATACAGACATGTGATAACTGATTTAGTGGGGAAATATGTTTCATTCCCAAGGTAGAGATGACAGAAGTGTATCAACTCAGGGGTGCCTACATTGAAAGGAATAAACAATGTACAAAACTTCAGCGTTTTATGATATTTTCTTCCTAACCAGGCTACAAATTTATGACCACGCCACTTGTACACTATGTGGAATATTTAGTGAGGTTGTCAAAAATAAAACAAAACAATAATATATCGATGTACAACATACTACAGTAAAGTTATATATAAATTGTAAAATATCAATATACGAAGTAAATTCGAGTTATAATGTAGCATGTCCTTTGCAGAACGTAGATCTTATGACATCCTTCATGGAAACTCTCTCAGACTCTAGAAAATTCTCTCGCCAGCTCTAACGTCGTTTTGGAAATTTCTTTTGTACAATCTTCAATTTTGTTATTAACGGAGTCAGGACATTCAAAATATGTAACGTTTTCAATGTCCTCATTATTGAGGTCAACCCAAAATTACTCACAATAACGATTTTTGCACACAAAAACTCGTTGCTTCCGTTGTTTCCTCTGTGGTTCTTGCAAAAAAAACAACTCCTTGTGCTCATCCCAATAACGATGTAAGATACTTTTACAAAATACATATACTGCTAACTCAATCCACAGATAAAAAAGTTAAACTAGATAAAGACATATTGGTAAAGAGGTCGAATTATGCTTTTTTCTGTAACTTCTTATTTTTCTATATGTGAAATAAATGTATATAATATGTATATGTTCTCTACGCTATCCAATTCCTAGGTTCTCGTACCTCGTCGCGTTCCTACTAATATTCCGCAACCTTTTGTGTGCAATTGTCATCTACATGTTAGTCTTAATGTTCATTCCTTGTACTGTTCTTCATCTCATTATGTAAGGATGCCAGTGGGCAGGAATGCCTATGTCCTTCTACCCTGTCCTTCTACACACACACATACACACACAGTATATATATATATATATATATATATATCCACCTGCCCAGTGTAATTGTAGCGAGTTGGACGACGGTGACAAGCCCTTGTAATTGCGGTTCAATTCCGCGGGCTGGCAGAAAAGCCACAGGTTCTCCAGATTTCGGTGTTTGTGGCACCGAACTGAAGGGTTATGAAATCCATGGCACCGAACTCAAGAGCTGAAAGCTCAAGTGCTTCTGGATCGAAAAATAAAATAATAAATAAATATATATATATATATAATGTTTTTTATGCTCGGTAAAGTTAACAATTTTTGATTAAAAAAAGGTAAAAATTAATCTAGTCACATACGACAATTTACTTGGCCCTAGCCTTGAAACGCCATTGTTTAGTGTAAACGTAAAGATTATTTATCGAGCAAACGATTGATCAATGAGCTAACGACACTGGAAACTGCCACATTCACCCTCTCATCTCCATCAGCAGCCTCCTGCGCCAAAGTTAGCGTGATTCATACAACAATCATGCCGGCTCATTTATGTAACTTCACTGCTCGCGTGGCCACGTTACAAATTCGCCTGACTGCGTACATAGTACTCTCCAGTTCTCACGTGACAAACTGTCAAAGTTTTAACAACGTTGTAGGAGGCACGTGTGTTTTGATTTATCATAACAGAAATGACGGTCACGTACGTGCTATAATTTTGAATTAGAGTACAAATAACGTGAATTGTTCTATAACGTGAATTGTTCTATAACTTAAATTTTACTTAAAATTAACTTCTTATACTGAAGTTTCAAAATTCTCGAAAATCTAAACTTATTAACTAACCTTAACTAATTTCAACAGCTCTGAAACGAAATTCGAACGTTGAAGATTTTATTCCACAAAAGTTTCGAAAACTACAAAGTACAGTATCGTTAGATTCTTGAAAGATAATATCAAAGTACACATATTATCGTCTGCTGTTCTTGTTACGCATCCAGGAACATCAAAATTATGTCAAATCATCTTTTTTACATGACTACTGTGTAGATAAGTCTCACTGAAAGTGTTGTTAATATAATTGTCTGTGTTTTATTTGTTGAAACAACCGAGTCGTAAAAATCATGGATTTTTAGTCTGTGCAAGCTAGATTTGAGAAACTACCAATCAACTTACTGTGTTTATTTCCTGAAACAAGATTTGTTTTCTGATTCTCGAGTATGTTGCCCAAGCACAAGAACCACGTTATCTGATAACTAAACTGTAGAGAGTGTGTGATTGAGAAACGGTTATTTATTTTACAAGATTCGTGAACATAGAATCAAGATTTTTAGAACTTAATTTGTGTAAAAATAGAATCTACTATTACTTACCTTCTGTGCAAAACACTGGTTCAACTTCGGGTGAGTATTTCATTTAATCAATGTATTATTTATAAAAAAGATGTATTATTTAACTCTTCTCATACCATGATCTTCTTTACTGGGTTCACATGAATGTTACTAGGTTCCAACCACGATTGGTTTTTTTTTATACAAAGAGTTTGCATCAGACAATTATTTTGTGTTTCCATTGTTTGCAGTTTTTCTTTTTCTTTTCTCAAATCCTATTCTGCCTCACAGCATCAGGATAAGAGACATTTCTAGAACGGGCTTTTGTGGGCGCATCATAAACAGTTTCTTTTGTCGCCTCTGTTATCTCTGAGGTTCATCTTTGGCGTGGTTGGTTTTTTGCTTTGTATCCATTTACATCCTGAATCCATCTTCTCCGCGGTTATCCTCTCCTTCTTTTTGCCGGTATGTCTCCTTCCATGATGGTCTTCCTCTCCTTCTTTTGCCAGGTATGTCTCCTTCCATGATGGTCTTCTCTAGACCTTCGTGTATTTTTATATCTCCAAAATACCTAATTTTTCTCTTTCTAATTTGTAGCATTAGCCGTTTTTTTGATTTTGAATTCTTTCTGGATATATATATATGTTCTCTTCTTAGTCCACGATATACGAAGAACTCTTCTGTAACACTTCTTCTGCGTTCTCACTAGATTGGGATTTTGAATTCTCTAATAAAGGCAGCCACTGCCTCAGATTATCAGCTAACTCTTCTGTAACACTTCTTCTGCGTTCTCACTAGATTGGGATTTTGAATTCTCTAATAAATGCAGCCACTGCCTCAGATTATCAGCTAACTCTTCTGTAACACTTTTTATCTTTTTCTTATTCTGCGTTCTCACTAGATTGGGATTTCAGATTCTCTAATAAATGCAGCCATCTGCCTCAGATTATCAGCTACGCCATACAGTTTGTCTTGGACGCTGGTGTAAGTGGGCCACCTCTTTCTTCTCAAGTCTGCATACTGGGGACAGTTCTGTAGGATATAATTCCTATGATTTCTGCTTCCACGTTTGTTGTGACCTCTTCCCGCAGTAAGTTTTGGCCACCCTTCTTGTGATGGTAGGTCTGACATTCTTACTGCATGGCTAAATCTCCGAGACCGTAGAATCCATTATCCCATTCGTCATTGTGAAGGGTCGTTGCACCATGTTATGCGCCTTACGGCCTGGTGCATTTGTTTTCTGCAAGCATTTGTTTCGGGTTAGCATTCCCTAGCGGACACATGCATCCGATTTCAGCCAAACCTCCTTAGTCGCCTCTCACGACATGCGCGGCAGGTAACAGTGGTTCTATTCTCCTTCACTCCTTCCCTCCCTCACTCCAACTGCCTCCCTTCCTTCCTCCCTCCCTTCCTCCCTTTTCTGATATCTCTTTCTTCGTTCTCTCTCTATATCTTTCTTCCAGTTACCTATTCTATCGTTACCTTTGGAAAACAGGAATTGGTATAATATGTGTTACTGTTTTCTTTACGTTAAACTCATAAAACAGGAATATCTAATGGAACACATGAACAGAGAAGTTGAAATAGATACGATATCCCTCTGACAAAATGTCACACTCTTTTATTATATCTACATATTCATGCTAGATTAACAGACACCACGAAAGAAACATTACGATAATACGGTCTTACAACAACCTGTATAACGTTTAACACAATAATTAGAACTTAAGCTTCTCAAGGGACTGGGAAGCTTAACCGGTATAAGTAGTTAGGCTGAGAAACGGTATAAGTGGTTAGACAAGACCAGTGACGGCTAGTGGTCATTTTTGTTAGTGGAGCCGGACAAACATTTTATGAAAAATCATGGTTCTGCTTTAGGGTATATATTAGTATTTACACATTAGTTATTCATGAATTTTAGTGGGGCCTGGTCCCACTGGCCCTTAATGACGAGCCGCCACTGAACACGACACATATTTGAAAATAAATCGACATACGTTCATTTGCGCAATAATTATGTCGGGAGGCATAATTATGAGAGGACGACCTAAGGAGACCCTGAAACGAACTTTGCAGAGAGAGGAAAGAAATATCGGTCTCAGTTCCATGGAAGGGATTTAGCGAGTAGACCAGGATAGAGCGGTACGGAGAAATTGCTTACAGACCTTATATAACGTATAACGGTACGAGAGGAATTATTGTTATTATTATTAATAATTATGTCAGTTACGTATAAGATAGCGCTGCTGTTAAAATTCAATAATAGATGGCTGGAAGATCGCTGTTTCGATCAAAATCATGAATATCATTTGCAATAAAATTCATAAAACGTTTCATAATTCTTAAAATTAAATTAGGAACATTATCAGTGCAATATGGTTCATGCACTGATTCTGATGTCTTACGGTGTAATTATTGAGTTCGAAGCATGTAAACTCTTGCAATCTCATCACCATCATCATCACCATCATCATCATCATCATCACCATCAATCATCATCATCATCACCATCATCATCATCATAATCATCATCATCAATCATCACCATATCATCTCACCATCATCATCACTATCATCACCATCATCATCATCATCACCATCATCACCATCATCATCATCACCACCATCATCATCACTCATCATCATCACATCATCATCATCACATCATCACCATCATCATCATCACCATCATCATCACATCATCATCACCATCATCACATCATCAATAACATCATCAGTCCTTTCAGAACTTGCTCCCATGACAGCAGTTCGAAAACTATCATTCGTCAGTTGACCAGCATCTGCACAATCTTTCTTAGATCGTCAATGACATCCTGCACCCATCGTCTTCTAGGTCTTCCTCATTCGTCTACCTGCACCATTCCCTCTAAAATTATCTTCTCTAGGCACTCATGTTGTTTGATGTGTCCAAAATGTTAAATTTCCTTGTTTTGTTATCATCTATTTTTAATATCCAACTCTCTTTAATTCCAAGCTGTTGCAGAACACTTGCAATCTAGCATTTTCAAAAACAAACTTACAATATTAAATATTCTTGCTGTTGTTTTTTTATTTCATTTATATTTGTGTCCTTGATATCGGTAAGAAAATAATGTCACCATTGGGCATTATTAAGCACTATCATGTGCTCTATCTCGTAAAATTGACAACCGATGAGGTTTATTGTTAAACCTCTTGATATAAATAAGTTAACTGTAGAAACTGGAATTGCTGGATGGAAAACGTGAAGTGGTTTCCTTTCTGGGGACCTATTTTAGGACCAGTTCGTTCAATGTAATTTAAAGAGAGAGAATAGAAGAAAAGAGATGATCTCTTGTGAGGAATAATAGAGCAATACCAGACTAGAACCAGGGGTTTCATAATTATGCAAAAATGCAAACTCGTTATACAAAAAGGGACTCCATCAAACACACTACAGAAAGTGTTTTTAAAAGGGAAAATTGATGCTTTGGATAGCGTTACTTTTGTTTTTCCGTTTCTTTTGGTTTTCCGTTATTTTTGTTTTTCCGTTACTTTTACTATTCCGGTTACTTGTGTTCTTCCGTTACTTTCCCGCCGTTACTTTTGTTTTTTAGTTACTTTTGTATTTCCGTTACTTTATTCTTCCTTTGAGAGCCGCGGTAGCGTAGTTGTTAGTGAACTCGCTTCTCCAGGCTAGTGGTCTGGGTTCAACTCCCACAGTGTGCGTGGAATTTTTTCCGATCGCGACGACTCTCAGGTCGACCCAGCCTCAAGTGGGCACCAGACATGCTCTGGGAAAGTAAAGCGGCCGGCGTGATGCTGACCACATCACCCATCGTGTGCCGAAGATCAATGAAAAATACAGGCCTAACACTGTATTGCCCTATATACCACGAGGTATGAAAGGGTTCCTTTACTTTTGTTTCTTACTTACTTTATCCTCCCGTTGCTTTTGACGTATATGTCTTTTCCCCTGTTCTCCTATCTGTCATTATGTCTGGCCTAGGAGATGATTTTCACAGCTTCCTACTCCTAGTAACGGTAATAAAAGAGTTGTAGACACGTGACATATATATGACCTTTTTCGTCTTTACAGACGGTCAATTTGCATGTTAAATTTACATGACATAAGATAAATCTCTTCATAATTGAAGTTTAGAAGATTAGAAGTAAAAGACTTCACATACCTGGGAGCATTTTTCAGCAAACGGAAGAATAACTAATGAAATTCAACACAGATGCAACAAAGCAAATCAAATGATAGGGCAAATGGCGGCAATTTTAAGATGCAAACACGTCACCATGAACACAAAAAGAGCAATGTTCAACACAATCTTTCTCCCCACATTATGTTACCAGTGCCAAACCTGGACGCTGACAACAAACGATAGAAGAAAACTGGTTACAACAGAGATGAAGTGTTTACGCAGAATGCTGGGTGTAACAAGAAGAGACCGGTTGAGAAATGAAGACATCAGAAAAAGGGGTATAACATCAGTACTAGACTTCATCAAGAAACAACAAATTAAATGGTTCGGCCATGTAAGCAGATTACCACCAGACAGTGCACCCCAAAGAGCAATGCTGCTCCGATACAATGGGTACAAAGCAAAAGGCCGGCCACCAAAAGATGGACCTCAGAGATAACAGAGGCAACGAAAGAGACTATTTACAAAGCGCATACTAGGGCCCGTTTTAGAAATCTCTTCCTGACCTGAATCTGTGAGGCAAACAGGATTCGAGAAAGAAAGAAAGAAGAAAGATAAATCTATTACACATTTTCCTTCTTAAGTGTCTCTCTCTATGTTTCATCATTGTTTTCTGTAGTTGCAATGTGCTTCAAAACTGTTCTTGTTGTTTGTTACACGACCCAAACATGATGACTACCTTTTCCTGAATTACATGTTCAACTTTCATCAGGACGTACTCATTTATTTCTTGAATTGTGTATAGTAGAATTAGACACCTTCTTCTTCTTCTTCTTCTCTTCCACCATTTACTTCTTTATAGAAGTGTTGGGAGGAGGCTGTGGGGTGGGGGACGTAGTGATCTTGTGTGTGCTTGTTTTAAGATACTTTGTAAGCTGATATTCATTTTTGTAAGGCTGTTCTTGATGCCGTCGCTCCATCTTTTGCGTGGTGTTCCTCTTGCTTTGTACTCATTATACTTTTTCTGTGTGGCTCTCTGTGGTAGGAAATACCAGGGTATTCAGAGACACTAGGGGCCAAATTGAGTCCAAATGTACTCGGTTTGGTCCATCATCGAGTCATTGGGATATTTTTCCAGAGATCCCTGACCTCAGTGTAGTTGAGATTAAATTCCTAGGTTTATCAACAAGACGAACAACAAAAAGAAGCAAAACAATAAAAAGAACAGCAAGAAAAACTACAAGAAACAAGAAGAAAGAAGAACAAAAAACAACTAATCGAACAGTTAATGCATTCTATCACAGAAAGATGAACACAATTATTGGTACTTTGAAAATGTCATGATAAGTTTCCCCAATATTAAAGAGATACAAGCTTTTCAAACCTGCTTGGATTCTCCGACAGAAGTTAGTTCTTATTTTTCATTGTGTTGTCATACAAGCTCTGATATAACCAATAAAGGTTCATCCTTAGGTTGAATGGATGTGCCTCGGCTTAAAGAGGACTTAATCCTCTACGTAGCAAACATAGAAAATATTGAACGAGTTGCCCAGGATAGAGCGGTATGAAGACATTACTTGCAGCCCTATGTAACGTATAGCGGTACGAGATTTTACGAATTTTGTGAAATAAATTGATTGAGGAAGGCAGTGAGGATCACCAGGAAAGATAAACTACGAAACGAGGACATCAGAAACAGAGTGGGCATAACTTCATGCACCGAATACATTGAAAGACAACAAATGCAGTGGTTTGGACATTTAATGAGAATGGAATACAACCAACCACCAATAACAACATACAATAACAACAGATCAGGTACTAGAGCCTGGGAAGACCAAGAAAAAGATGAATAGATAATATCAAGACCACACTAAATAAACACGGATATAACACAACAAGGGCGACTCATCTAGCCCTGGGACGCAAATTAAACCCCACCTATGCTTAACGCAAGAGTGGACAACCAATTCCATCATCACTGGGGAAAGCAACAGAAAATAGGCAACGGTACGAGAGGAATTACTATTATTATAGTATTGTTCTTGTAGGATCACCTTGGACATCGCACATTGGACATGTCCATAATTGCTCGAATCTCCTTCCAAGCATGTATCTCAGTGTGTTTAGGCTAACAACTCCCGTTCTGTGTTGATTGATGTATCTACTGGGTTTTCTCTGAGTTTTCCCGTCTTGCCGTACCTATCGGTATGCACATCTTGTGCAACAGAGATAAAGAATACCATTTATCTTCGTCGTTGAAATCTTCAAAGCGTATGTTTTCTCTGAGATCGTTGATAATGTCGCTTCTGTCCATATAAGACCAATTCTCATTCGTAGCATTGCCCGCCAAAGCGTCTGCTCTCTCATTGCCCTTCACTCCAGCGTGACCGGAACAAAGATGAAGATAAGTATCTGGATTGACGAGTTTTGAATTACTTGCATCCACTGCCTTCGTATATAACTTCGTATTATTTTAGCAAAGACAAACAACTTCAAACATCAAAGAACAAACAACTTCAAACATCAAAGAACAAACAACTTCAAACATCAAAGGACAAACAACTTCAAACATCAAAGAACAAACAACTTCAAACATCAAAGAACAAACAACTTCAAACATCAAAGAACAAACAACTTCAAACATCAAAGAACAAACAACTTCAAACATCAAAGAACAAACAACTTCAAACATCAAAGAACAAACAACTTCAAACATCAAAGAACAAACAACTTCAAACATCAGAAAACAAACAACATCAAAGACAAACATAAACATAAAGAACAAACAACTTCAAACATCAAAGAACAAACAACTTCAAACATCAAAGAACAAACAACTTCAAACATCAAAGAACAAACAACTTCAAACATCAAAGAACACACAACTTCAAACATCAAAGAACAAACAACTTCAAACATCAAAGAACAAACAACTTCAAACATAAAAGAACAAACAACTTCAAACATCAAAGAACAAACAACTTCAAACATCAAAGAACAAACAACTTCAAACATCAAAGAACAAACAACTTCAAACATCAAAGAACAAACAACTTCAAACATCAAAAAACAAACAACTTCAAACATCAAAGAACAAACAACTTCAAACATCAAAGAACAAACAACTTCAAACATCAAAGAACAAACAACTTCAAACATCAAAGAACAAACAACTTCAAACATCAAAGAACAAACAACTTCAAACATCAAAGAACAAAAAAAATGGTATAGTGTATAGAACAGTCTCTCTCTCTCTCTTTCTCTCTCAAGCTCTATATACAATCTCCTGCATCCTGTATACTGTCTCCAGCAAAAATCCTAGATGTCTCTGGAAAAACTGCACTCGTGAACAGAATAGCGCGGTCCGGACTCGAACCCCCGACCTTCGACTCACAAGGCAAAGGGCTTAAGGGCTTAACCACTTAGCCACAAGACCCTCTTTATATATATATATATATATATATATATATATATATAGTCTAATACCATAGAAACATTGCAGGCTGTCACATACACATTAGAATATCGGACTCCCTCAGGGTAATATTTTATTCAAAACTACATGTGAAGTTTTCTTCAAAGTCAAGAAGCTGATTGCTTTCTTGTACGTGTACTCAAAACCGACATGACCTCAGTGCACTATTAACTTTGATTTGTCTTGGTAAGTACTGTTAGAATATTCAATGGAGAAGATACACACTTCTACTTCTTCTTCTTTGAACGCTCCATATCGACCACTTGTTAAACCACTCTTTGTGATTTGTATGTGATCTGAGCATAAGAGCGATTGTACGTTGTGCCAGTTATGCGCCTACAAATAGGCTAGCACATCCAATTTCTGCAACGCTTGTTATTTACTAGGGTAGCTTCCCTAGGCCCCTACCTCAGTCGATCTTACGACATGTCTTTAGGCCGTAGTGTTACTATTCTTTGCTCCCCTTGTGAGCCCAGGCAACATTGAATTGATGTCAACACTGAATTGATGTCAACACTGAATTGATGTCAACACTGAATTGATGTCAACACTGAATTGATGTCAACACTGAATTGATGTCAACATTGAATTGATGTCAACACTGAATTGATGTCAACACTGAATTGATGTCAACACTGAATTGATGTCAACACTGAATTGATGTCAACACTGAATTGATGTCACACTTTGATGTCAACATTGAATTGATGTAACACTTTGAATTGATGTCAAACTGAATTGATGTCAACATTGAAAATTGGATGTCACATTAATTGATGTCAACACTGAATTGATGTCAACACTGAATTGATGTCAACACTGAATTGATGTCAACACTGAATTGATGTCAACACTGAATTGATGTCAACACTGACATATACAAAGTTACTTACTGCATCACAAAATGAATGCAGCCTAGCTACACTGTATGATAAGACTAAAATGGGAATCTATTTTTGATTAGTTTTAAATGAGTACTAACAACAGATGGAAATGGATTGAAGGAAATTAAAAGAAGAACAAGCATGGCTATCAAACAAAATTAAACAACTAAAAACAGTATGGAACGGAACTAATAGGAAAACAAAGATTAGAATACTAAAAGCATGCATTATGCCAGTGCCAATGTATGGGTGTGAAGCATGCACATATAAAAAGGCAGTGGAAAAACGTATAAGTGCTTTTGAATATAAGTGTTACAGGAGAGTCCTGCGTATATTAAGGATAGAGAAGAGTACACATAGATCTTCATTGTTCATTTGAGGATCATCTTCATTGCACATCAAACATGTTCATAATTGTTCCGATTTGCTCCCAAGCATTATCTAAGTGTATTTAGGATAACAACTCCCGTTCTGTGTTGATTGACTGGGTTTTCTCTCGTGGATCTATCCAGAAAGATCTCAAAATCAAAGAAAACTGATTAATGGTACACAAAAAAAGAGTAAATTGAGGTATTTTGGACATATACAAAACATGAAGGGCTGGAGAAGACCTTCGTGAAAGGAGGCATACGGCAGAGAGGAGAAGAGAAAGGCCACGGAGAAGATGGATTCAGGATGTAACTGATGGTTTGAACATGGCGGCTGCAGAGGCGGGACATCTGGCATACGAGAGAGAAAGAGGGAAATTCTGAAGGATTGTTGGGGTGACAAAAGTTCGGCTAAGTTCAAGCTATTTAATGATGATGATTTAGCTGTAAACATTTTTATATTAGTCTAGAATCGATTTACATTACATGTGACCTGCAAGTAATTTCTCCATACCACTTTATCCTTGGCAACTATTTAAACATCTTTGTGCTAGAATGACAGTAATTTTTGCTTTTTGATAGTATTTTGCTATTCCATCTATCCATTTTTATCTCACAATGCACTGATATTCCAAGTCGCTGAGTTCTCCTGTGTTGTTACTACTTCCGCTTACTTTTTCATAGTATGTTTGTTTTAGACGCCGGAGTTATCTGCTTTTTTCCCTTTAGTTTTCCCCTCATACATCTTGAGCAATGGATCGCTTTTTTCTTTTAGTTTTCCCCTCATACATCTTGAGCAATGGATCGCTTTTTTCCTTTAGTTTTCCCTCATACATCCTGAGCAATGGGGTTTGTACAAACACATTCTCTACTGGTTTGCTTGAACATATCGTAGACACATCCTTGTTTGAACATTTGATGTTATAGAAATACACTAATAACAAAATCTAATGTACTTTGGAGGAGAACGAATCTTGTTCAACTACCCACTGTATATCGAGAGAAAACACGATAGTTTAAGATCGGTAGATATCCAAACAGAAGATATAAAATGTGAGCCGACAAAAAAATAAATAAATAACCGAATAGACATATTTATAAGAAATATACTTATTATCTGTTCCATCTGAGAACTGTTCCATCTGAGATATGTTCCATCTGAAAAATGTTCCATCTGAGAACTGGTCATTTCAGACTACTAAAGCACTTTTACAGATTCAAGACAATCACACAAACGCAAATTCGCGCAGAACTGGAATTCATACACACGACCACATACTTCAGAACTGTTTAGTATTAAATGACAGACAATGTCAAATCTGGACAGAGAGCTCTGAATCGATGAAAAAAGTTATGTAGCTGTCACTTTGAACTGGACAATAATAGAGACTGTATTCTAGCGAAAACATGAGCACCTAGCTTGAACAATTTTCATACAAGGACAGGAATAGTAAGAGTATTATTTAGTGAAGTAAAATTGGTTATCATCGATCACACTTGGAGGATCTAAGCTTCAAGTACATCCGAAGTCGACGAAGCTGTCCGTATGGGTGAGGGACACAAGTAAAAGAGTAATTTAGGCCTCGCTCAAAAATCAGTCAGAAGCGCAGTACCAGGCGTCATGACTTTCGTCTGAATTAAAAGCGGGCGTTCGAGAGAAGTAGAGAAGACGTATGTCCTCAAGACCATATCAAATGAAAGAAGTATTATTACATATTTATTGCACGGTGTATTAATATGTTGACTACAGAATTGAAGAAATACACTCTTTGGCAGAATTAATACTTGAATACTTGTTAAGGCACCCAAACATCTCGCTGAAACTAAACAACGGATGATCAACAGAATTTTCATGCCTAATCTGTGTTACCAGAGCCAAACATGGACAACGAGCAAAGCACTAGAGCAGCGCAAGACAGAAACAGAAAACCACGATACTATGTAACAACACGGTAGCAGTGTGACGACACTAGAGCAGCGCAAGACAGAAACAGAAAACCACGACACTGGGTAACAACCCGGTAACAGTGTGACGACACTAGAGCAGCGCAAGACAAAAACAGAAAACCACGATACTATGTAACAACCCGGTAGCAGTGTGACGACACTAGAGCAGCGCAAGACAAAAACAGAAAACTACGATACTATGTAACAACCCGGTAACAGTGTGACGACACTAGAGCAGCGCAAAATAAAAACAGAAAACACGACACTGGGTAACAACCCGGTAGCAGTGTGAGGGAAGAAAAAGAAATTGATATGCTCAATTTTATCGTCAGCTTTAGCTAATTCAGCAAGGTGGACACACCTTGAGAAGAAATGATCAAAGAATATCAAAGCAGGTATTGAATTGATATGCTCAATTTTATCACCAGCTTTAGCTAATTCAGCAAGGTGGACACACCTTGAGAAGAAATGATCAAAGAATATCAAAGCAGGTATTGAATTGATATGCTCAATTTATCACAGCTTTAGCTAATTCAGCAAGGTGGACACGCCTTGAGAAGAAATGATCAAAGAATATCAAAGCAGGTATTGAATTGATATGCTCAATTTTATCACCAGCTTTAGCTAATTCAGCAAGGTGGACACACCTTGAGAAGAAATGATCAAAGAATATCAAAGCAGGTATTGAAGTGATGCAAGTTGTTCAAGAACGAGAGGACAACCTGAGGAACCCTGAAACGAACTTTGCTGAGAGGGCAAGAAATATCGGTCTCAGTTCCATGGAGGAGATTGAGCGAGTTCCCAGGATAGAGCGGTATGGAGAAATTGCTTGCAGGCCTATGTAACGTATAAAGGTACGAGAGGAATTATTATTATGATTTTAGTTAGAGTTGACTTCTAGTCAGGTGATTGTGTCTACTAATGCCTTATTCAATTTTAAATTGTGCACCAAATGTGGTTAGTTAAATTTTTAAAAAAACAACACACACAAGAGAATCCCACCAGGAAATACGCAGATCATGCTCTGGCATCTACATTCTCAACAGTTCGTTTATAAAACATGTTTGTTTCTCAAGAATACTCCATAGTATCCTGCTTAACATGCTAATTAAACTCTTTGATCAACCCAATGAAGTCAATCAATGAAACAGCCTGACAAATTTCACAGATGGAAATATAAGCAGTTTTTGTGAGACTCTACTTGATGAAATATCTTTGTAGTGTAGCATGTTATTTTCCTAGTAATCAGTTCTTGTCTCTTTTGTTTGATCTGTCTTATTGACACGTTTATGTTTGCCTTATTATATATATATTATTTATTTGTATGTACTAACAGAAGCAGTGGCGGCTGTGATCATTTTTTTGTGAGCCAGACAGATATATTCGGAAAAATCATGGTTTCGGTAGGATATATGTTAATGTATATAAATAATAAATACACGTTACACCTTATTTTGGGTAGGGTCGCCCCATTGGCCCTTAATGACGAGCCGCCACTGAACAGAAGTAATAATCATGCGTCTCTTCTTTGACGTTACGTTCTTACGACCAATTTTATGTATCACTCTTGTGATATGTTGATCTATGAGCCAGACTGTAATACATTGAATTGGTTTGTAGGGCTCATTAAACCATAGACTTCACTAGTTTAGGACATGCTGCAGCCGATTTCGAAGCAAATGGTTCCTTTGAACCACTTCACATCCTCTTCTGAAGCAGTCTAATATGTTACCATTAACGTAATGTTAACTAGTGACGTCTGTACTAAGAGTAGTAGCTGATTACAACCAGCTGTACGGTTCAAACTCTGCGCCAGCAAGTTTGAAGAAATTAGTTCCTTGGATTTTAGAACGATAAAATAGACCCTCACAGTTAGAAAACAATGACAACCTACTGAACGTATAAGTGGTACCTAGAAAATTGATGAATCGTTTACTGTTGTTGATTAGCTAAGTCCTGTAATGGATATTCTACGATTTTTAATGTTAACTAAAGTTGAGATGGACATTGATATTGTTTATGCAATTCTTCTTACTTTTGTCGTCACATTACTAAATGGTTGTGCCAGTGTCATCGTTATCTGTGTTTGTCTTGCGTTTTCGATGACTTGAGTTGAAATTTTGTATCTTCTGGAATGATCTGTCCATCTTATTTATTCGTATTTCCCCTGACGCTCTACTGGAAAAACATAGGAAAAAATGTTATGACCAGACTAAAGACAAAGGTAACGATTTCATAGGAGTGAAAGATTAAGAGAACGACAATGAGTAATTTGACTAAGCGCACATCCATAGCAAGATACGACCACATCAAGAGAGGACCATAGCAAGAGACGACCACAGCCAGAGACGACCACAGCAAGAGACGACCACAGCCAGAGACGACCACAGCCAGAGACGACCACAGCCAGAGACGACCACAGCCAGAGACGGCCACACCAAGAGATGGCCACAGCAGAGACGACCACAGCCAGAGACGACCACAGCCAGAGACGACCACAGCCAGAGACGACCACAGCAAGAGACGACCACAGCCAGAGACGGTCACATCAGGACGCCACACCAAGAGATGGCCACACCAAGAGACGGCCACAGGAAGAGTCGGTCACAGCAAGAAACGGGAAATGGAAGAGATCCACTACAATCGAACTTCAATGTTTGTATGATATATTGTTTCTAATCTGATCTACTTTTATAAAGATCTAGCAGTTGTACCATTCTTCACAGGGGGAATAACACTCTACAGTTACATTTGTTATCCTTTTCCACTGATCTTTTAAGTCGTTCCTCTTTAGCTTTCTCATCAATCGTCTTTCCACTCCTCCGACTCTTGTAGTTAAGCCTAGTAACTAAGCTTTCCTCCTCTGTCTGTCTCCATGTTTCTGGCCTTCATTTTTCTTTTCGTTTCATTCTCCAACCGCATACCTCTAACCTCATTAGTTTCGATAGATCTACGAAATTGTATCATTTCCGAAATGTTGAAGTCCCAAACAGTGCGAAAGCTAAGAAATATGCACCGTCCCCTCAAAATCGGCTAAAATAACAATTAGCAATTTGAGTTTATTCAGATTATAAACTTTCGATGTGCTATAAACAAAAATATTTCAAAAATGTTTGCCCGAGCGTGAGATGTGTATTAAAAAATTATGGGCCTTCCCGTGAATTGAACGGCTCTCCCGCATAGCAGCCAAGCACCTAATCCATTCGGCCAGTGTCAGCCAGACGTGTCAATATATCAATAAATAGCTTCACATTTTAGCGTAACATGTGATTTCATCATCACCGGCACGTGAAAACATGGCTAGAACGTTTCGGTGTTTAAGTTTTCATGACAATTTCGTTACGTTGGAATTTAGATGCAGAGACGAACCAATAGTCCAGTTTTATAATTGTTACATCTTCCATCAATGAAAGCTACCATCTTCCCAAATTTTAAGTCCATAGAATGTCGAGATATCTTGAAAAAATAGAACAACATACAAACAATTACATTCTTTTCATTCTGATAGATATATAGAAGATAATTAGTACACTTTCGCGCAGTCGTTTATCATTTCTAAAATTATTCGGTTAGTCTGATGCTTCCCCATCTTTTCTCTCCTTTTGAAAATTAAACTGTCTTTAGTTACGTCTGCCATCATCTATCTTGTAAAATTGTTGCTTTTTGATATCATGTCTCCTTAACGAACGTCTTCTCTAGTTCCGCCCATGGGATCCATCTTCTAGAGACCTTGATAGTCATAATGTCCTGTGTGAGTTCTAGTCTAAAACCTATTTGGTATTATTTAATATACTTTTTTATCCAAGAACTTTAACTTTCTTTACTTTCGACCTCATGAAATATAAGTTTGCGTTAAAGAAAATAATTAGTGGACCATTTCTGAATAGGAAAAAACACAACAGACAACTATACAAAAGGGACTAATATGTTGATAGTCAAAGAAACAATGTGAAGATTGCTTGAAAATACATGTACATTTTTTCACATGTACATAGCCGGAGAAAAACTAGAGTTGTAAGAATAAAAGTAGGGGTGTATTCTTTCATTATTCTTGTTTAACCTTGCCATTGACTTGCTGATGAAGGGAACCGTACAGGATAATAGTAGAGGAATTTGATGGAGATTTATTTAAGTACTATTCAGCTTAAATGTGAAATCTGTTTTGCTGTATGGCTTGGAACCGTTGCGAGTCATCAAGTTAAATACAAATATGATTCAGACATTTGTCAACTGATATCTTCGGCGGATTCTCAGACTGAGATGGTATGACATAGTTGCAAACACAGACCTGTGTCAACTGATATCTTCAGCGGATTCTCAGACTGAGATGGTATGACATAGTTGCAAACACAGACCTGTGTCAACTGATATCTTCGGCGGATTCTCAGACTGAGATGGTATGACATAGTTGCAAACACAGACCTGTGTCAACTGATATCTTCGGCGGATTCTCAGACTGAGATGGTATGACATAGTTGCAAACACAGACCTGTGTCAACTGATATCTTCGGCGGATTCTCAGACTGAGATGGTATGACATAGTTGCAAACACAGACCTGTGTCAACTGATATCTTCGGCGGATTCTCAGACTGAGATGGTATGACATAGTTGCAAACACAGACTTGTGTCAACTGATATCTTCAGCGGATTCTCAGACTGAGATGGTATGGCATAGTTGCAAACACAGACCTGTGTCAACTGATATCTTCAGCGGATTCTCAGACTGAGATGGTATGACATAGTTGCAAACACAGACCTGTGTCAACTGATATCTTCAGCGGATTCTCAGACTGAGATGGTATGACATAGTTGCAAACACAGACCTGTGTCAACTGATATCTTCGGCGGATTCTCAGACTGAGATGGTATGACATAGTTGCAAACACAGACCTGTGTCAACTGATATCTTCAGCGGATTCTCAGACTGAGATGGTATGACATAGTTGCAAACACAGACCTGTGTCAACTGATATCTTCAGCGGATTCTCAGACTGAGATGGTATGACATAGTTGCAAACACAGACCTGTGTCAACTGATATCTTCAGCGGATTCTCAGACTGAGATGGTATGACATAGTTGCAAACACAGACCTGTGTCAACTGATATCTTCAGCGGATTCTCAGACTGAGATGGTATGACATAGTTGCAAACACAGACCTGTGGATAAGAACCGGACAGAAACCCATGATAACCCAGGTTAAATTAAGAGGAGAAAAGAGCGATGGGTCGGGTATTCCCAACGGAAGACACAGTCGAGTGTCAATAGACAAGCACTTGAGAGGAACCCGCAGGAAAGCGAAAAAGAGCACTCTCTAAACAGACCAGGAGACGAAATCTTGAACTGAAGAATGCTCGACTATCTTGAAAGACCATAATAAAAACAATCAGAGACCGAGACAAGTGGCGAACAACTGTTGAGGCCCTATGCTCCACGAGGAGTGGAGAGGAATAAGTGAAGTGGGAAGTGTATTTAAGTCCTAATAGGGGAAGACTGCAGTAAAACTTGGTAAATAGTGAAACACGTACAAACAAAGTACTATAGTTTTACAAAATACATAAACAGTGACGATAAACAGCAACGTTTCGACCAACAAGGCCTTTATCAAGCAAACGAACAAACAGGAGTGACAAATTAAAATGAAACACAAATGGACGACCAAATACCAACGTATCTAAGGAAAATCTGCAATAAAAACGAATAACGAAATAAATGTAACACAAAAACACACATAAAAACTAGAAATAGAAAAGAAACAATGAAACATCTACTGTAGGGAAGGCATAGTAATAGAAATACAAACAAAAGAACAGATATTAAACGCTAAAAGAGGTAGAAACTGGAAATGCACATACACAACAAATATAACTATTAAATCTTACCTACAACGTCACAACGAATAGTTGCAGCAATATGGCGACGAATATCGAAATAGGGGAAGACTGCAGTAAAACTTGGTAAATAGTGAAACACGTACAAACAAACAAAGTATATATTCTATTTCTAGTTTTTATGTGTGTTTTTGTGTTACATTTATTTCGTTATTCGTTTTTATTCAGATTTTCCTTAGATACGTTGGTATTTGGTCGTCCATTTGTGTTTCATTTTAATTTGTCACTCCTGTTTGTTCGTTTGGTTGATAAAGGCCTTGTTGGTCGAAACGTTGCTGTTTATCGTCACTGTTTATGTATTTTGTAAAACTATAGTACTTTGTTTGTACGTGTTTCACTATTTACAAGTTTTACTGCAGTCTTCTCCCTATTTCGATATTCGTCGCCATATTGCTGCAACTATTCGTTGTGACGTTGTAGGTAAGATTTAATAGTTATATTTGTTGTGTATGTGCATTTCCCGTTTCTACCTCTTTTAGCGTTTAATATCTGTTCTTTTGTTTGTATTTCTATTACTATGCCTTCCCTACAGTAGATGTTTCATTGTTTCTTTTCTATTTCTAGTTTTTATGTGTGTTTTTGTGTTACATTTATTTCGTTATTCGTTTTTATTCCAGATTTTCCTTAGATACGTTGGTATTTGGTCGTCCATTTGTGTTTCATTTTAATTTGTCACTCCTGTTTGTTCGTTTGCTTGATAAAGGCCTTGTTGGTCGAAACGTTGCTGTTTATCGTCACTGTTTATGTATTTTGTAAAACTATAGTACTTTGTTTGTACGTGTTTCACTATTTAAGTCCTAAAGATTTGAATTGTGCAGATATTTTCAAAAATAAGCTAATTTTAAAAATACTCCGTGAAACAAGCACATTTCTCAAGACATATCTTCTTACATATTTATTGTTATTTTTTCACTGTAATATAGTAACAGAATGTGTTCACAAAACTGAAGAAATGTTTTCTTTCCTTATTATCAATGATTAATGAATTAATAAATAGCCGCCCATCACAAACGATAATGGCAGCAGCACAAACGTGTATTATTACACATCTCGTGTGAGTGCGGAGGTGACTATAGAGTCCAATTCTGGGTCACAATCCCTTTTCACAGGTGGGGTATACATGATCAAAGCTGGGCATGTGGGTGTTGTGTGTTCTGTGTTTACGCGCAGCTTGGTTTCTCTGCACCTCAACCATTAAGCACTTGTATTGAATGTTCATGTTTTCCTGATACGCTGTGTTTGCTTGACAAATTATTGTCTTTATATCTGATATTTGTCTTATGAAACGATAAGTTCACAATGCGCGTGG
The DNA here is from genome assembly GCA_020796225.1 of Arion vulgaris. Lineage (NCBI taxonomy): Eukaryota > Metazoa > Mollusca > Gastropoda > Stylommatophora > Arionidae > Arion > Arion vulgaris. The sequence continues at coordinate 64,907,273 of CM036753.1, read as the reverse complement.
ACGGAGCAAATACATTATTTACAACAAAACACGCTGTGTTTAAGCTTAAATTATTGTGGATGATAAAAAGAACCGATAGAAAAAGCAAGAAAATCCCTATGTGATATCCATAATGATTTTGAGGATCGGTGACGTCCGTCCTGTTTTTATCGTCCGCTTCAGTTTTCACAACTTATATTTACTCTGTATTATGGTGCATGATGATTGCAATATTAGTCAGTAGTAACTGTAGTAACTAAGGACACGATGATTGCAATATTAGTTAGTAGTAACTGTAGTAACTAAGGGCACGATGATTGCAATATTAGTCAGTAGTAACTGTAGGAACTAAGGATACGATGATTGCAATATTAGTCAGTAGTAACTGTAGGAACTAAGGATACGATGATTGCAATATTAGTCAGTAGTAACTGTAGGAACTAAGGACACGATGAAGGTTAGGGTGTATATTAGCAGAGACAACGAAAACAATGGAGACATAGGGGTACATCGTAGATAACCTTTGAAGCAGAACTCACAAGACATGTATAGGACACGGTTTGGGGTAGAAAGCTCAAAGATATGCAATAGGAGCACCTAGATGAGTGGTGAGATGCCGGTGGTATGGTCGTGAGGATGATGCAGGTTAATGCCTGGTAGGCTTGATTTAGAGATCGTCATGATATCTCTATTGATTGTCTAGTGTTATTACTTTAACAGCAACAGACTCGTAAACCACACGGAGACGACAAACCACTTTGTAGTATGTTTCAGGTTTATTGTTAGGTTACATCATCAAGGTGCGTATCCTTTATAGGACGTTGCTCTCTTTGCAGCACATCTGAAATTCACTCTGTCTCTAGCCAGTTCATCCACTTCGTCGATGGTCATATTCATGGTTTCTTTAATATCTTGTAGCCATCTTCTTCTTGGTCTGCCTCTGCGTCCTGGGACCCTCCATTCCCTCCAGTATTGTTCTTTCCAGGCCATCGTGACGCTTGATGTGACCAAAGTATGTAATTTTTCTGTATAGTATGTTATCAGCCAATTCTCTTTAACATTTAGTTCTTTCAGGGCATCAGTGTTCTTTCTTTTTCTGTCCATGTTATTCGTAGGATCTTTCTGTAGCATTTAGTTTCGAAGGACTGAATTTTCGTTCTTGATTTTTGTGTAATAGTTCATGATTCACAACCATAAGTAGCCACTGGGAAAATGCATGCTATCAATATTTTTAATTTTAATATTTTGCTGGTGCTTTGCCTCATGTTCTTCATTGTGTTTAACTTCTTGATTGCTATTGCCAATCTTCTTGAGATCTCTTTGGAGCAGTCGCCGTTATAGTTAATTATTGAGCTCAGATACTCGTAGCTCTCTACACATTGGAGTTCTTCATTATTTACTTGGATGTTAGGTGAGCTTTTTGCTTTGTCAGTTGACATTATTTTTGTTTTTTGTGCATTCAAATATAGATGTTGGTCTTCACTATGTTTCTTGGTCGTCATGATTATGTTTTGCAAACCTTCTTTGCAGGTGGATAATAATACTGTATTGTCTGCGTATCTAAGCTCTGGTATGCATTTGCCGCTTATAGTGAAAGGGTCGTAATTCACATAGTTGGCATCGTCTTTTACATTCCTCATGATATTCTCCGCATATATGTTGAATAAGTATGGGGACAAAATACATCCTTGTCTTAACCCCTTTTGGATCTTGAACCATTCAGCTATTTCACCTTCTATTTTAATGGTTGCCTGTTGTTCGTGGTATAGAGATTCTATGAGTTGTATTATGTGTGTTGGAAAGTGCATGTCTTTCATGATGTTCCGCATTTTCTGGTGTTGTATATGGTCGAAAGCCTTTCTATAGTCTATGAAACATGCATGCAGGTCTATGTTGTATTCTCTGCATTTCTCGATAATGAGTCTCGTGTTACAAATATGGTCTCTAGTGCCTCTACCTCTTCTGAAACCTGCATGTGTTTCGTGTATTTTGTATTCTAATATGTGTTTCATCCTCTTTATGATGATTCTTAGTAGGGTTTTGCTGGCATGACTTATAAGGGCAATAGTTCTGTAGTTAGGTTACATAGTATGGTCAATATGTATGGCGAGGTACTCTTAGGGGGAGGAGTCAATATGTCCTTCTACTTTAACATACTCGTCGTGCCCATTACTCGTTATATTTTCTGTCTCAGTAGCACGCACGTCCGTTCACATCCGATGTTCCTATCGGTCTCACTTTTGTGTCGCTCCTTTCTATCACTATCATCTATTATTTCTGTCGTCAACCTAAGTTGTACTTACGTTTATCTTAATGTTTCTACTGCTCTGTGCAGTCTTTAGTGTACAATTTCTTCTATTTTCATTGTTTTTCTTGTGTGTTGTCATCGACTATTTGATGTTCATATAGCTATATCCTTCTACAGATATTCAAAGAAACTTGGAGAATGACATAAACAATAAATTATGAATTATAAACATACATAAACTGGTGTCTGTGCAGAATAGAAGGACTGCGATGGTATGTTAAGGTCGGAAATGAGGAGCTTATGGATAGAACAAGACAGATCACATAGAACCAAGAAATGAAGAGAAAAAAACTGGTGCTGGATAGGAAATACCTTTAGAAATCCCATTGAAAACATAACAGGAAGGGATTTTTCTAAGAGATACGCAGAAAAAAAACAAAAGAGAGGGAAGCCTGGAAATACACGGAGAAGAGATTTGGATGAAGAGATTAATGATGTACCGAATAGTTGGAAGGAACAGCAAACAGAGATTAATGATGTACCGAATAGTTGGAAGGAACAGCAAACAGAGATTAATGATGTACCGAATAGTTGGAAGGAATAGCAAACAGAGATTAATGATGTACCGAATAGTTGGAAGGAACAGCAAACAGAGATTAATGATGTACCGAATAGTTGGAAGGAACAGCAAACAGAGATTAATGATGTACCGAATAGTTGGAAGGAACAGCAAACGACAGCTACAATTATTAAGACGTGGAATGAGTTGGTTGAGTGAATATGTCCTAACCAAGGTTAAAAGGTATGGATAGAGAGAGAGAGAGAGAAAGAGGAGAGCTTGTATATATGTGTTATTTCACATTGCTATGTAATTAAATATCTCAGCTCTTGGAACAGCTGTTTGCATGTTATCAGTGATTATTATGTAAGTTTAAGTGACACATTCCTCCAAAACTCTCTAATGATCATCTCTCCAATGATCACTAGAATATATATACAAGTAGTAACCAGACTGCACTAAGAGAAACATATCTAAATGATGGTAATTCAAATATATATATGTTGACAGCAAACATAGAAAGCGAGAAAAATAAATAAAGATATCAAATAATAAAACGAAAGGTAAGAGAAACGTTTAGTACGATTGTTCGACCGTGTATTGCCGGGGCTGGAAAGGGGATCAAAGAATAGTAACACTGTAACCTACTGTACACGCATGTCGTAAGAGGCGACTGAGGTAGGGCCTAGGGAAGCTACCCTAGTAAAGAAAATGCGTCGCAGAAATCGGATGTGTTGGCCTACGTGTAGTCGCATAACTGACACAATATATAATCGCTCTTAGGCTCGGATCACATACACATCACAAGGAGGGGTTAACTAGTGGTCGATAAGGAGCTTTCGAAGAAGAAGAAAAAAGTACGATTGTTAATATTTGGAAATTAAAAAAATCAAGTCCAGTACATCTAGCTAAGAATACTTGACTAAAATATCAAGCCAACTCTTATGCACGGATTGCAAACAAGAAATACAACAGCTACCCAAAACAAGATCAATCAATCAATCAATAATGTCTTGTCTCGACATCGAAGTTTGGCTGTAACGGCTCTCCAACAAGTTTTATCTTTTGTCTTGACGGTACACTCTGCCAGACTTTTGTCTGTCAACCCACCTCTTGATGTTTCACTCCCAATTGTATCTTGTTTCCTTATTGCTCTCCAGTCTTCTACCTTCAACGAATGTTTTCAAAAGTGTCATGTCTCTTAAAGAGAAATAAATATATAATTTTTTTCTAATTTTTATCTCCATTTTTCTTTTTATTCCTAGTACTTGTATTAATTTTCATTTCTTTATAAAAAAATTATACACTATCATAAATACTGCAGATTCGTGCGTAGTATAGAAGGTTGAAATGGTATGGCAGGGCTACTAATGTTGGAAACTGACTAAAGATGTAAAAAGTTAATTGAATAGATTTGAAAATAGATGTCTGCAAAAAATAATGAACATAAAATGGAACGCATTCAGGAGAAATGATAAAATCAGAGAAATATCTGGTCAACCACTAGTAATGGTTGTTATAAAAAAAAGATGGAGATATATTGAGGATAATCAGAAAAAAAACGATTTAAAAATCACAAGTCAGACATTGAAAGGGGAGGCAAAGGTTTCAAGAAGAAAAGGACGTCATGAAACGAACTTTACTGATCGATGCCAGAAATATCGGACTTAATTCCTTAGTAGAATGTGAGCGAGTTGCCTAGGATAGATCCGTATGGATAAATTGCTTGCAGGCCGTATGAAACGTATAACGAAAAGAAAGAAATATAATATATAAAGCTGATATAGGCTACTGAGACGATATAACACACTGGGAAGACTCTTTCGTGTGCTCAGTCTCCCGCTGAAAATATCGAAGGGTATGCATGGATGTATATATCTCGTGACTCGCTAGTTAAACATACTCCTCACTTTAACCCTCGGACAACAAGTAAATCTCACACGAAAGGTAATTTCAAAATCTGTATAACTTTACATAAATAAATATAAATATGATGTGTTTATATGCTATATTGGACCAATACTTGTGTATGGCAAATGCAGTGACATACCAACTGTCACCACTATTAAAACATCCAAGCATTAACATGGCAGTCAAACGACAACTGATAAACTGCATATTTATTCCAACTCTCTGCTATCAGTGCCAAACATGGCCCTGACTAAGACACTAGAAAGAAAGATTACAACATGTGAAATGAGATGTCTACGAAAAGCTGTCAACGTTACAAGGCGAGATAGAGTGAGAAACGAGAATATCAGAAGCATCGTTGGTACTATACCATGCATACAGTACATCGAGAAGCAAAGATTCAAGTGGTTCGGCCATCTAATAAGAATGGAACCACATTTACTACCATCACGTGCCTATAATATCGACGCTCAGGGCGCAGAGCACGAGGCAGGCCAAGAACACGATGGATAGATAACATCTCAGAGTCCCTGCGAAAGCATGGACTCACAACGTCAAGCGCAACACACCTGGCACAAGATAGGAAACTAACTCTCCCCACGACGCTTCACGGCAAATCTGGTTAAGATAAGATAAGACTTAAGTATGGCAACGACTTATGGACAATGAAGAAACAATCAATAAGATCACTGGAAGCTTCGAGATGAGGTTTTAAGGGAGAATGCTGAAAATCTCATGAACAATGAAGAAAACAAATTATACGGTTTTAAAAGACGCTTGCACACAAATACAATCTTATCAAAAGAATAAGAATCTGGCAATCAATGCTATTCGGGAAGATAATGCGATAAGAGCGTTTAGAACATTTGGAGACAGCGGGTAAAATACAATGAAGGAGATATCGTGGAGGGCAGAGGAGTATATGTTGGAGAACTAATTAACTGTACCAGAGAGAGAGAGAGAGTTGTAGAGAGACATGATCGTCTATGCCGGCAGACATGCCATTTAATGGATTGATATCTGTATGTTGACTTGCGCATATGAATGCCTCCCAAGTGTTGACTTATATTGTTCATACGATATTTACTTAATGATAATCATAGTACATCATGTTAGATATGTTTACTTTCTAATGTTTACCATTTTTGTGTGCAAAGTGTAGTCTTAAAGTGATCAATATTTTATCAACAAACTTGACTTGATATTCCGTATTCCATTATGATGAACACTAACATTGAGAATAAAACAGCATTCGTGTGTATATGTGTTTATGTATTCTCTACATCAGAGCTTTCCAACTCGGTGTTCGAGGGCTCCATTGGCCCATCTCACACATTCATGGCGTCCATCTCACACATTCATGGCGCCCATCTCACACATTCATGGCGCCCATCTCACACGTTCATGGCGTCAGAATATTATATACATTAATAAATGATTGAGTTATTACAAGATACAAAATACAATTTTTCAGTTTTTTTTTTCAGTTTCTGACAATGTTTTCGACATTATGTACCTGTCCTTTTTCACAATCTTCCTTTATATAATATTATTTTTATTTTTACAACACAAGTGTACCTGGTTCAAACACCGCGGCAGACAGTTTAGAAGCAACTTCGTTTCCGTGGATTATTTATGAAAGATAAAAATAGACTCCACCGTTCAGAAAGTGGTGCTTAGAATATCAACAACTCGTTGACTGAGGTTGATGGCTACGTCATGTAAAGGATATGCCACGATTTTCATTTCACGCGCTCTGTTATGTGATATGGACGAGTCTCAGACATTGGAACGATTGCGAGAATTAGGATTTAAGACTGGACATGCAAGACAGTTTGGCTACGTGGTAGAGAGAGAAGCTGTAATAATCGACTTATCGTGGGTACGGTGTGAAGTTCAACTTTGTGATGGCTGCTGCAGCGGAGGACAGAGCACGCATGGAAATGTTTGATATGCCATGAAGTCGATCGCATAACATAACATACAATAACATATGCAAAAGACCAGCACGTACATAAATAACCAACGAAGACTTCCGTCTTTGGTTGAAAAACCGCCCTGACTTTAGAATCAGTAACCCAGTATCCAAAAAACAAATCACAGCAAATTTGTGAAAATAGCTTTAGCTTTTCAGGATAAAGAAAAAACATTCTATTTTTCAAGGAGGAGTAAAAACTTTATGACAACATACAGCTTCAGTGAAATATTGTCCAATTCATTATAATCTTATAATAATAAATTTGATAAATATTTGTGAAGATGGAAATACATTATTGTTTTTTTTATGAATTTTAAGAAGTAAGTTAATTTCTGAACTCATTTAAGCATTTGTAACACGGATACAAAAATAACCAAGAAAATAATGTTTATTGTTAAGTTAAAGCGTGATTTATTCGTACAAGAATGGAAATATGATGAGATTTTATAGCAAGTTAGAAATGTTATGTCAATCGGTAAACAATATAAGCAAGTATTCTTCCAGAGTTTGATGATACAGTCTTATTAGCGTCAAGAGATAATAGATGTGTTTTAATAAATGATTGAGTTATTACAAGATCAAGTTACCATTTTTCTGCTTTTCTTCGTCATTTCATTCCATTTTGTCGATTCCTTCCCCATTATTTACTTTCTTTCATTTCTTCCTTGTATCATTTTCTTTCTATATTTACATTTTCTTCATTCTCTGTTTTTTATCTACTTCTTCCCTTTGTCCTATTTCTTCATTCTTTTTCTTCTCTTTCATCTTCCCTTCTCTACGTTTTCATTTTCTTTACTTTTTCTTTCTTTCCCTTCCCCCATTTTATGTTTCTTCTTCCTGTTATTTTTCCTTCTACTTTCCCTTCCCCCCTTTTTATGTTTCTTCTTCCTGTTATTTTCCTTCTACTTTCCTTCCCCCTTTTATGTTTCTTCTTCCTGTTATTTTCCTTCTACTTTCCCTTCTTATTCTTCTTCTAATTGTTCTGGTCATCTTTCTTCTTTTATTTCATTCTTTTTAAATTTATTTTCATCCTTTCCTTTTTCATCTTGAAAACATCAAAATACGTGCAATAAAGACACGTCATGCAGGGCGATGCGATTCTTTTCTGACTATCTTACTATGGAAGACAGAACACGGATGTGAAGTGCATGAGCATACCTTCGAACCAATGCTGACACCAACACACCCTGCTCATGGAGATAAAGAGAGAAAATAGAAATTGGTTAAAAAGAGGAAAATTTTGGATTAGTCAGGCCGAGGACTATATTCAACAAGTGTGTTTACTTGAAGACATTGAACCCGGTAACAAATTAGATACAAATGCCATTATGAATCAATAACTCATTTTTTCAGTAGGTATTAGAGTTAATAAAAAATGCAGACGAGAACCCAACGGTCATAGAGGCAGAAGTTCCAGCGATAATTTATGAGAAATCGTCTTAGGATGATCTAATCATTTACACAGATGGGTCAGTGATTTGTCACGTGTGGAGCTCATGTGCTGCTCAAATCAGAGGGGATGTTGTGATGGATGGAAGACATTGGTGTTTTGCGTGACTACAAGCAGTCTCGCTAAGGAAATCATGACAGTTACTAAAGCGATTGTCTGACTGAAGTCAGACTTTATCCATGCATGTGACTCATGAGTAGTCTCAAGAATATTTAAACAGGCTTGGCTCGAAGACAATAATTGGAAAAGCTGAATAGGTCTAGGCTGACCAAAATCAGTTTAATTTGTATGCCAGGAATGCAGGTATGAAGAGAAATGACTCGTGGATAGGCTTGGACGTATGGTTGCCGTTAAAAGCAGGCGGTCAATGGACCAGGCTGATATTTTGAATTCCAAAAAGAGAGAGGACGTGTAAATGATTCAAATAGTAATGGTGAAAAGAAAGGATTAAGCATGAATATAAAGAAAACAGAGGTTATGGTTGTCTCCAAGAAACAAGAAACTCCAACATGTAATATGAAAATAAATAACACAAAACTGAAACAAGTCCATCGATTCAAGTATCTGGGAACATTCCTAACATCAGATGGAAGATGTACAACAGAGATTAGTAGAATAGCTCAAAAGAAAGCAGTATTTATGAAAATGAAGAACACACTATGCGTGAACTCACTACCAATAGCTGTGATAAAAGCGACGTTTTACAGAGGGCAAGCTACATGAAGACTAGGTATTCACAATAGTATCTTAAAGCAATAAGGAGAACACGTTTTCTGGGAGATGCAGCGGTGGACAACCAAGACAGGTTGTGTCAATCGGATATAACAAGACAATTTTATGTCAATAGGACATTAAACAACTTGATTATAACAAAGGAGATGGCGGGAGAACTGTCTAGTGATCGAGATTCTTTCAGTAAGGCTGTGATGAAAGTGACGTTTTGCAGCAGATGACATGCTACATGACGTCCAGGTATTCACTTCTACATAAGCAACTGACATGTTGCAAGAGAGACTACATTGTAAACAACACAATAATTATTGCAATGCAAATATATTGATAAACATAAATATGATATGATCACACTGAAACAGAATACATACGCACGTAGCATGTGCAACACATAATATGAAACAATAATTCGTCGAGATTAATAATGACAGCTCATGAAGTTATTCGTTCTTAAAAAAGCACCATATGTTTCCCGTCAACACAAAACAGAAATTATTTTCCCTTAATTATTTTATTTTATTATTTTCGCACAATGAACAAGTCTATAAATACTTGGATTTCTCGCACAATGAACAAGTCTATTTATATATGCTCCGAATTTCTTCTTCAGTATATCCGTCATCACGCTGTGACTGACAGTTCTAATCCTAGATTGACTAGTGAAACATTACATTGTCTACCCAACGTCCAGTATTCAAATCTAGCAACACGACTTTTGACCCCAAGTAACTGCAGTCTGGACATGAACGCAGAATTTAAGTCATCATTTGTCCGACCTGTAACTGTAATGACGTTCAGACTGAATATGTTTCTACATTTATAAAAATCTTTCAACTTTTTCAGACTTTCTTTTCTTCTCTCCAATCCTGTTTTGCTTCACAGCATCAGGATAAGAAGAGATTTCTAGAACGAGCCTGTGTGTGCGCTTCATAAATAGTGTCTTATATAAAGTGACTTACTTCACAGCTCTACACCCAAGTACGCATGATGTAGGGAGAGCAGTGACTTTCCTCACTCGCGTGGTATCAAGTGTTTACTTGAATCCACACCTTTTATTGTGTCCGATTCGACAAGCAAAAGTTATTATGTTCAAATTAACGAATAGTTGTTTACAGAACTAACGTAAAAAGTATTTGGAAATGTAGCACATCATTGATTCTTATTTGCAGCTCGTGTGGGTGGACGTTCTTGTGACATGTAAAATAAAATATTCCTAGTTATTAGTGAAGTATTGATAGAAATTACCAAACAAACAAGTATGGAACAAGAGAAAATATACATATGTTTCTGTTAGATTGCAAGTAGATTAGGAATACTAGCAATAAATTAAGACATAGCTAAATTAGTGTTTTTCCTGAATCTTTGCGGAAAGAGAAAAAGTGTTTAAACAAAGATTAACAACATAAAGAAGATATTATTAGTAGATCGACGCGCGACAAATTGCACTACCTATACCAGGAACCTATTGTTAAGTTGTTGAACAGTTGTCTTGCTTTACAAATCTAGATGTTTCGAATCCGGACCGCTTCACTCTGTTCACGAGATAATTTTTTTCCGGAGATCCCCAAGATTGTTGCAGGAGGTACGGAGTTCGTTCTTTGTGCTGGTGAAGTGAGAGTTCTATGGAGAGGAATCGAGTCATAATTGAGTAATATTCGATGCAATGAAATCAATCCTGCGTATTTAGACTCTTTAGAGTAATGGTTCTCAACCTTCCTAATGTTGCAACTTAATAACTATGATGTTGCTACTGTTATGAATCGTAATGTAAATATCTGATATGCAGGATGTATTTTCATTGTTACAAACTGAACATAATTAAAGCATAGTGATTAATCACAAAAACAATATGTAATTATATATTGTGAAATATTTATTTCTAATTATGATAAATATATGTTTTCCGATGTCTTAGGCGACCCTGTGGAATGGTCGTTCAACCCCCAGAGGGGTCGCGACCTACAATTTGAGAACCACTGCTTTAGAAGATCATACTTGAAGGATCTAATCTTCAAGTATCTCTGAAGACGGCGAATGCTCGCCTGTATATGGGGTGGGAGCGGGGACACAAGTCAAATGGTAAGCAGGTCTCACGCAAAAATCAGTCAGAGGAGCCATGGCTAACGTCTGAATTGAAGCAGACGATCGCATAGAAAGAAGAAGACGACTCTTTAGAAAAGATATGGAGACAGAACACAAAAAGTAAGGTGAAATTGATAACGTAAAAAATAATTATTACCCATTTTACACTATCGTGAGATTGATTTTGTATTTGAATGAGTCACGGGCAATGATCGTAAATAACCAACATAAAAAACCTTTATCTTCTTCTTTTGTCAGCACACTGTTACCGGGTTGTTAACCCAGCGTCGTGATTTTATATATTTGTCTTGCGCTTCTCTGGTGACTTGTGTGATGGTTTTCTTAGTCCCCTGGCAGAAGAAAACATTTATAGATCCCAGAAATGTAGTTTTACAGAAGAACTCTGATAACTTTATAAACCGTTCAAATGACTAACGTTGATGTGCTGAATGCGTTCAAAGCACACATACAAAAGCAACTCATTATCAAAATAAGACAACGGCAATCAGCGGTTTTTGGTTATGTGATGGGAGGGGGGGGTCTCTGTGGTTAAGTTCTTGCCTTGCGAGTCGAAGATCGTGGGTTCTTGCCTTGCGAGTCGAAGATCGTGGGTTCTTGCCTTGCGAGTCGAAGATCGTGGGTTCTTGCCTTGCGAGTCGAAGATCGTGGTTCTGCCTTGCGAGTCGAAGATCGTGGTCTTGCCTTGCGAGTCGAAGATCGTGGGTTCTTGCCTTGCGAGTCGAAGATCGTGGGTTCTTGCCTTGCGAGTCGAAGATCGTGGGTTCTTGCCTTGCGAGTCGAAGATCGTGGGTTCTTGCCTTGCGAGTCGAAGATCGTGGGTTCTTGCCTTGCGAGTCGAAGATCGTGGGTTCTTGCCTTGCGAGTCGAAGATCGTGGGTTCTTGCCTTGCGAGTCGAAGATCGTGGGTTCGAACCCGGGACCGTGGCGTTCTGTTCACGAGTGCATTTTTATCAGACACCCTAGGATTGTTGCTGGAGCTACGGAGTTCGTGTTTTGTGCAATGCTCTCGGCAGGTGGCTGACCTTTTCTGCGAAGAGGACCGATCCTGTTGGGGTAAAACACGCTTTTTGATGAAAAAGAAGGTTTAGAATAGATGATGAAAACCGGTAAAATCAAAGATGGACGTTTGAGAAACAGAAGAGCGAGAAAATTCTCGAGAGTCTTGCTTCATGGCGCGGAATAGTGTCAACAGCCTAACTGATGTGGGACGAGACAGAAGGCAAAGAAAGAAGATTTTTTCGACTGTCTTGTTTCATGTCGCGGAAGAGTGTCAACAACCTAATAATCCGTGCTAACGACCGACTATATGGAGACCGTGATCGCTCACACCAGCTGACATGACTATGACATTACCAAAAAGACAGTGAAATCAGCTGACATGACTTATGACATTACCAAAAAGACAGTGAAATCAGCTGACATGACTTATGACATTACCAAAAAGACAGTGAAATCAGCTGACATGACTTATGACATTACCAAAAAGACAGTGAAATCAGCTGACATGACTTATGACATTACCAAAAAGACAGTGAAATCAGCTGACATGACTTATGCCATTACCAAAAAGACAGTGAAATCAGCTGACATGACTTATGACATTACCAAAAAAGACAGTGAAATCAGCTGACATGACTTATGACATTACCAAAAAAGACAGTGAAATCAGCTGACATGACTTATGACATTACCAAAAAGACAGTGAAATCAGCTGACATGACTTATGACATACCAAAAGACAGTGAAATCAGCTGACATGACTATGACATTACCAAAAAGACAGTGAAATCAGCTGACATGACTTATGACATTACCAAAAAAGACAGTGAAATCAGCTGACATGACTTATGACATTACCAAAAAAGACAGTGAAATCAGCTGACATGACTTATGACATTACCAAAAAGACAGTGAAATCAGCTGACATGACTTATGACATTACCAAAAAAGACAGTGAAATCAGCTGACATGACTTATGACATTACCAAAAAGACAGTGAAATCAGCTGACATGACTTATGACATTACCAAAAAAGACAGTGAAATCAGCTGACATGACTTATGACATTACCAAAAAAGACAGTGAAATCAGCTGACATGACTTATGACATTACCAAAAGGCAGTGAAATAGCTGACATGACTTATGACATTACCAAAAGGCAGTGAAATGGTGCACTTCATAGGAAAAACGCTCATGTGTGCCTGGGCATCGAAGGAAGCAAAGAATAGTACAACTGCGACGTACTAGGCATGTCGTAAGAGACGACTGATGTCGTACCTAGAGAAGTTACCCTAGTAAATAAAAAGCAATGCAGAAATCGAATGTGCAGGTTCATACATGACACAACGTACAATCGCTCTTAGACTCAGATCACATACAAATCACACAGAGTGGTTAACAAGTGGTCGATATGGAACGTTCGAAGAAGATTATAGAAAATATATAAGAACTGCGGAATATATTCAAAACAAAACATGACGCTGTTACAATATAGGAACACAGAAAATATATAAGAACTGCGGAATATACTCAAAACAAAACATGACGCTGTTACAATATAGGAACACAGAAAATAAAATAAAAAAGTAAATATCGGAACATAGCAAAATTATGTACACAGAACAAATACACAAGCTCATGTTTATAACGTTGTTAGACTACAAATATATATAATCGAGAGTTTCATGTAGGGAATGTCATTACAATAAACAAGACACATCACAGCTGCCGCACACGCACCTCCGTTGGCAATAAGACTCGATATTGTTATAAAACGAACATGGTGTTATAGCTGTCTCATACGTAGATAATCTACACGAGCACATCGATATCTAGTAGGATATATCAACATTCCAGATGTGCAAAGTAATAATGGAAATCTGAGTTTTAAATAAAACAAAACATGATTTGACGGGCGTGAAAGAAATGTTCTAATCAATAAATTATTTGCGAAAGCTGTTTCCAAAGTAGTCGCGACTTTTCGGTTTTAATAATGTTAGCTATACTGCAGCAAAATATATATACTTTCGTGTTTTAGCTGGGTATAGATAATGGGATAAATATATGTGGTCTCTTGTGAAAAGGTCAGGAAGTTTGCTTTGCGTTCTTAAGATTGCGAATCCGGACCGCGACGCTCGGTTCACTCGTGCATTTTCCCGAAGATCCGTAGACTTGTTGTTGGAGACACAGAGGTCGTGCTTTGTGCAATACTACATGCTGGTTGAGTGACATTTTCGGGAGAAGTGTCAAGATATATGGGGAAAACTTGGTGCAATAAAATCAATCCTTTGTCTTCAGACTTCTATTTTTGGACTGAAATACTGGTTGGAATCAAACAATAACACTGCATTTAGAGCACCTCCATTGGTTTTCAGATCTTCTGCCCAGCCGAACATATCAGCGACAGTGCAGTTGGACAATGGCAAATAAACAATTCAGAAAATCTTTTCTCACATCAGCAAGCCTAGGTAGTCATTTAAATTGGGAAGACTAGAATATGATCGAGATCTCTTCAGGAAATCTGGCATTAAAGAGATGTTCAGTTAGGGACACGATACTGGTAGAGAGACCTTCAGAAAAACTGTCATTGGAGAATTTCATTACTTATATGCTGCGGGAAGAGAAGGTGTAACAATAATACTACAATTGGAGAGAAGTTCCGTTAGGAAAATGCTATTGAATGAATGTTACTTGTTTATGTTAGAGAAGTCTTCATGTGTCAGAGAAGTTCTGAAAGAGACATTTTATGTAATGAATGAGATAAGGATGGGAGAGATACGCCTTTGTTAAAACTGTCATGTGGAGATATTTTAAGATACATGCTGCTGAATGAAAGAGATTGTATTTTCAATTCAATGAATGGCTCTGTTTACACAATACAATGAATGACTCTATTTACACAATACAATGAATGACTATCTATATATAATACAATGCATGACTCTACATCAATACTTGAAGTCATGCCAGTGCAGTTTTGCAACTTTCACTTTCACACTATAATATTTATAAACTTGAATAATACCACTATTACACTCTTATGTTAAAATCGTCAGGCTTATAGACACGTGATGTACCCTTATGTATATTCCTTTCAGTTCAATGACCAGTTCTTTGAGCGGATCAGTGGGTCGCCATGGGTACTAAAATGGGACCCAGTTATGCTTGTCTATTCATGGGTCATCTTGAACACTTAGTAAGGAACACCTATGATGGCCATCTTCCGTCTGTGTATCATAGATACATTGATGATTGTATTGGCATTACCGATATGCTTGAAGCCGATTTGTCACGCTTCATTAATTTCGTTAATGTCTTCAATCCGGCTATTCGGTTTACATCTCACATCTCTACCTCTTGTGTCAACTTTCTTGACATCACTATCACTATCAGCCTATCCACCATCACTACATCAGTATACTACAAGCCTACTGATGCACATAGTTTTCTTCTTTATACCTCTTCCCATTCCCAGGCTTGTCGTGACTCTTTACCATTCTCTCAACTCTTGCGCCTTTGTCGCCTCTGTAGCGAGAACGATGATTTTCTCGATAGGGCTCACGAGATGCTTGATTTCTTTCGTAAGCGCTTATACCGGATAAGGTGCTTGCTTCTGCTATGCGGCGAGTTCAGCAAATTTCTCGCCAGGAGGCTCTCTCTAACCCGCATAGAACTTCAAATTCTGACAGGGTGAAACTTGTCTTAACTTTCCACCCTCATAGTTCCCTTTGAAGAAAGTCTTATTCCGTCATCTCTCCATTCTTCAGTCTAATCCTGAGACACGTTCAATCTTCCAACACTATCCTTTGGTGGCGTACAGACGGGACAGAAGCCTTAAGGATATGTTGGTTCACAGTCGCCTCAAGTCTAATATCCAGAGTCATTTGGCACCATCCAGTGTGGCCGTCGGCGCTGCAACAGTGTGCTTATGTAATACAGACCCGCACTGTGTCTTTTCCAAAGCCTGTTCGTTATTGAAGACAGTTTCACGTGCGAGTCCCGTAATATTGTCTATGCCATTATCTGCAAGCGGTGCAACAAGGCCTATATTGGGAAACCGGCAGGAGACTCAGTGACCGATTCGACCAACACTTGCGCGATATACGCCAATGCTCTGTGACCCTGTAGCTACCCATTTCAATGATACTGGCCATTCAGGAGCTTGCGATGTCCAGGTCACAGCCATCCGATCATGTTCCTCTGATGATCGTAGTCGATTTGCTCTGGAGAACCGTTTTATTTCGTTATATGGTACCTTGCGGCCTCTTGGACTCAACGCATTAAATTCCTATGCTTCTTAGTACTTTCTCTTCTCATGCCTTGTATTCTATATGTGTATTTGCTTCATATATATAATTTGTATTTTCACTTGATTGTATATTGTTTCTCTTCTTTCCACTTCTAGTTTTGTGTTGCACTCATTTCGTTATTCGTTTTTATTCCCAGTTCATTAGATACATTTGCATTTTCCGTTATCGTCCATTTGTAGTGTTCTCTATAATTCGTCACCCTGTTGTGTCGTTTGCTTGATAAAGGCCTTTTGGTCGAAACGTTGCTGTTTATCGTCGCTGTTTCTGTATTTTGTAAAACTATAGTACTTTGTTTATACGTGTTTCGCTATTTACCAAGTTTTACTGCAGTCTTCCCCCTATTTCGATACCCTTATGTATGCTTGTCCCCTTTCATCTTATTTATACATCAGGACAGTGTCACTGTGATACTCTTGACTTCTATAGACTATAAAGTTTATGTACCAGGACAGTGTCAGTGTGACATGCTGACTCTCCCCCAAGATTTATAAAGGACATTCAATCATTTTTTTCTATCTCTCCATCTCTTTATATATATATATATATATATATATATATATATTATAACACACAGTTGACTCCACTCTATACCAGATATACAAACTAGGGAAGAGTCATGGTGACTTTTGACCGGAATGCTTAGAGTTTTACTTATATTTAACACCACCATAAGAAATAGGTGAGCTTGGCATTTGCAGAGTGCAAATTTGAACAAGTCTGTATTCTGGGTATAGTAAGTTGACTATGCGTGACCTTTGTTCCTAGAATAAATGAATGTACTATATATTTCGTCTTAGAGCAGACGAAAAGAGACTAAATCGACTGGAGTGATTTCGTTTCTAACAACACAGTGAGAGATAGAACACACCAACAACCCGTATCAAATATTATAAGGAAACGAAGGTGGAAGTATTTAGGTCATGTTCTTAGATCAGACGAAAAGAGACTAAATCGACAAGTCCTTATGTGGTCACCAGTTGGGAAAAGAAAACGTGGAAGACCAAAGACCACTCTTCGAAGAACCATCCAACAAGAAAGTAAACTATTGGGATGTAAAACCATACAAGATCAACTGCTAGCAAAGAACCGTATCACATGGAGATCTAAAACCTCTTCCCTATGGGCCGCCTTTGGCACGAAAGGAACAAACTAACTAACTATATAATAAACGACCATCGTAAATAAACATGCCCTTAACTAACCGTGTCCTGTTAGTTTTATTTGTCTGTTTGTTCAGATCTTAATTGCATTGTGATATTTCAGGAAATGCAAGCAAACGTTTTTTTATAGTAATTGCACATCACATGCCAACTTATAGTACTGTTGCTATTGTATTGCTAACTAGTATATTAAGGTGAATAGCTTTCGCTAATGTGCATGTGCATGCGTAATTTAAATTGCCAGTTTCCGAGTGGGTTACGGTTACGAGTTAATGTACGACCAACATTTTCCAACTATTGTGATTCTATACACCATAGATTCCCAAACTTTTTCTGCACACCGCCCACTTTGCACAACATAAACTTTGTAACGCCCTCCTCCACATTATAACAGTTTGCCAACGCGCCCCTCCCACATATATACATGCTCTATTTTCTCTTTGACATAAAAAATTGATATTTCTGTCATGCATTGTCAATTTTCAAATGATTGTATGTACGAAATAGAAAATTGATGAAAAAATGGATCGTGTAAGACGGGCATAAGATGAATTAAAATGCAGAATTCAAATTTTAAATGATTATTCAATCGCAAAATCACGAAAATAATTTATTTAAAAATATTTTTGCCACGACCCCTAATCGTCTGAAACCCCCCCAATTCTTCTAAACCCACTATCGTCCCCCTAGAACGCTTCACCACCCACTGGGGGCGGTACCGCCCACTTTGGGAAACGGTGCTGTAAACTGAACTCTCTGTCTCTCTCTCTCTCTCTCTCTCTTCTCTCTTCTCTCTCTCTCTCTCTCTCTCTCTCTCTCTGGTGCCTTTTTATTACTGGTTAGGGCGTCGTTCCTGAACCATCTTAAATATTACTATCTCTAGTAATCTCTTGCAACTTCTTCCATCTCTTCTGTATATCGTTAACCTCTGATTCCAAATCTCATCTCCTGGTAATTCTAGGCTTCACATACGTTCGCTGTGCCCGTGGTTTCCAGGAAAGGGCCCGTTTTATTATATTTCCCTTAGTTTTTTCTAAAGTGTGTCCTACCTAGAGCCAAAGTCTACTATTCATTCTTGGTTTTGTGGTCTGTATCGTTCCTTCCATAAGCATATTAAGCTGTGCTGTATAATTTAATGAAGGATTTTGTGAGTGTTTCTAAATCTTCTACAGTCCTGTATTCACTAAATAGTGTCACTGACTTGAAAGACGTACTAGACCTCCGGGAAGACGAACACCCACATGTCCAAGGAAAATAAATCTACGTTAAGCAACTGGAGGTTGTAAGCTTCTATATATATATATGGGGTGTCCCTTGGCCTGGAGGTAAGGTACCCGTCTCCGCCTCAAAGGTACTGGGGTGTTCCTGGTGGAGTGTAATGATATTTTTCTAGTAATCCCTGATCGTAATGTAGGTTTGATTGAGTTCCTCACAACCCTACTTTTGACATTACTTAAGGTTCGAACACGGGATGTTTCGGTCACGAAATCCTACCTCGTTTAACCATTCGGCTACCGGTCTCACTAATAGAGCTGTGCAGACAAAATGTAGTTTGATGATAAAGTCAGGCGTAAGAATAGCATAAGTGACATTGTCAATTTATACTTGTTATATTACCATTAAAAAAAATCTCAAAATCCAAACTGAAAAATTTCAAATGATTTTTTTGTCCGTTTACCCACTAATTCAGACGTAGCCAGGACGCCTAATACAACACATCTGACTGTTTTGTGCGGAAGGTTAGATTTTCTTATCATCAGTGTCCCTCGCGATTCCGGCGAGTCTTTCTCTAACTTCTGAGGTACTTGTAATTTAGATCCCCAAGTAAAGGATATGAAAACCGTAGTTTCGACCCCCCGTGTGGTGCCGGGCCCACAAGGGAAGCAAGGAATAGTACCACTGGAACCTACAAGGCATGTCGTAAGAGGCGATTGATGTAGGACCTAGGGATGCTACCCTAGTAAATAAAAAGCATCACAGAAATCGGATGTGCTGGTCTACGTGTAGGTGCATAACTGGCACAACGTAAAATTGGTCTTAGGTTCAGATCAGATACAGATCACACAAAAGTTCGATATGGAGCGTTCGAAGAAGAAGTAGTAGTAGCTTCGACTGCGTAGCTATGACATTTTCCAGAAGTATCGATGTCATTACTCAGAACATTGTATGGCACAAGAAGTAGTTTCGACTGCGTACCATGCTGTCTCCGACCAAACATTGTATGGCACAAGAAGTAGTTTCGACTGCGTACCATGTGCTCACCAACATTGTATGGCACAAGAAGTAGTTCGACTGCGTACCATGTGCTCCACCAAACATTGTACATGGCACACACAAGAAGTAGCTTCGACTGCGTACCATGTGCTCACTGAACATTGTATGGCACAATTTGGTCTCAAACTCCAAAATTAGCGCTGCACTTGTTGACTAGCAAAGCGTGTAATCAACTTCGCTATCGACGCCGCTGTCAAGTGATTGATATACTTATTCTATTTAGTCTCAACCCTTTTACAATAAAGAACAGAGGTCATCCACATTTTTTTCCGATCTAGAAGCACTTGAGCTTTTCAGCTCTTCGGCTCGGTGCCATGGACATCGTAACCTTTCGGTTCGGTGCCACGAACACCGTAAATCTGGGGAATCTGTGGCTTTTTTGTCATCCCGCGGAATTGAACCCGCACACACAGAGGAATAGTCACCCGTAGTCCAACGCGCTACGAACACGCTGGGCAGACGGGCGGGGGTCATCCACATAAAAAGCTAACCGGTTCCATAAATTATCTTTCTTCTGATCCGATTTGAATACATAGCTTCATTTCCACT
Organism: Arion vulgaris; assembly: GCA_020796225.1. Classification (NCBI taxonomy): domain Eukaryota; kingdom Metazoa; phylum Mollusca; class Gastropoda; order Stylommatophora; family Arionidae; genus Arion; species Arion vulgaris. The sequence continues at coordinate 64,887,020 of CM036753.1, read as the reverse complement.
TGTAGTTCCAATTCGTTGCCAATTCGTCTCTTTGAAGATTTGGTCGATTTATCTTTATTATTTGCTGTAATCACATTGTTAACTTGAGCATGTAATTGACCTCTTGTACCCTTGCGTGATGGAGTTGATGTCTCCTTATGGTCTCAATGTCTCCTTACGGTCTCAATGCTTGCTGAGTGGCACGCATTTTTCCCCCTCCCAATACTTCATTAAAAGCACAAAACACTCAGGTCCAGTCAAAATCGCTCGTCCTTTCTACTAACAGACTTGAGACTAATATATATATATATATGCACCGAGTTCTAAAGAAATAGTAAACCTCAAATTCCATTGAATGACTTAATATAGAATTCGTTTTGTAAAGCTCAAAAATAAAAACATAAAATTCATTCAAGGAGTTGAGACACGAACTCGATACACACCACTCGATACACACCAACTCGATACACACAACTCGATACACCCAACTCGTACACACCAACTCGATACACACCAACTCGATACACACCAACTCGATACACACCAACTCGATACACACCAACTCGATACACACCATCAGTCATCATCAAATAGTTGCCCTTAGCAGAACTTTGTTGTCACCCTAACAGTTGTTCTTCATTCTCTCTCTCTCTTTTCTTCTCTCTCTTTCTCTCTCTCTTTCATAGGACAGATGTCACGCCTCTGCAGTTGCAATGCTCAAGAAATCATCAGTTACATTATGAATAGTATTGTAAAATACCTAAAATATTGGACTAAGTGACAATCAAATAATTAAGTGTTTTAGAGAGCATTTGACATTTGCTAGAAAGTATACATAATGAAATAGGAAAAAAATGTTTTTCACCAAACGGAGAAACTAAATTTGTCTTGTGTGTTTTGATAAGCACAACAATTTTGATTCGATTCTTTAATTGACATAATTTTTAACACTAATAACCAAATGACCATTTATAATTGACTGACTGAATACGCTATGACATCTATATATATATATATATATTTCTACCAAATAAACTAACTCATATAATTCGGTAAAGTAGGACGTAAAAGTTGAAAATAGCTACACATTTCTGTACGAAAAAACTTTCCAAATTTTATGATTCCAGAGTGTGGCATTGGACATGTTTTTTTTATGATACACAAACACACAAGCGGACAATGGATTTGTATTATTTAATTATTTCTTTTCAGTTTTCTATTTAAAGAACATTACAAGCCAGGTTAGATTGTTATCTAACGTGGAACATATTACTTCTCATCTTGCTTAAAGAGATATCTCCCGGCATTAGTTGCCAGACAAGACATGGTTCATATTTAAAAACAAAAACTAATTAGATTATTTATATGGAAAAAAATGTAAGGGGTAACTATCTCAAAAGAGCAATGTAAGAGTTGCTGATCTTGAAACCGACATATATGACAAATAACAAGGTTGATAGATGTACAAATTATTAAGAAACATAAATACAGCCGGCATATTTTTCGTGGTCTAGACATCTAGATGCATATGACATATGGATGTGAATCGAGGACTATAACATAAACATTAAAGAACATACTTAAAGCTTTAGAAACAATTTGTTACAGATATGTTCTTAGAACCTCCTGAACAGAGAAGAGAAAACAAAAACCAAAACAACCAACAAGACACGCATATCGAGGAGTATTGGCTCATAAATAACACCATGTCCCGGAAGATGAAATATTTTGGACAAGTTAAACATAACAGTGGTTTGGAGTTTGGAGAGAACGATAATGCTAGGCATGATTCCTGGAGTACGTAGTAGAGGATGACCAAGACGAAGGGACGACCAAGACGAAGGTGGCAACAGGTCATCAAAGACACTTTGAACATGACCTTTAAGGGGATGATATAGCGTGCTAGAGACAAACAGCTTTTCAGGCGGATTCTTATTAAAACTACATTCCGCAAGGAAATGCTACTACTTGAATACATATGATATTTTATATATTCGGTCTACATGGTAGCATTGCAGTTTTTTAATTTTAAACTTGACGTATTAGGTCTGCACACATTTTGAAATACATGCATTCTTCTTCTCTAACAACATTTACTTTTATAGAAGTGGTTTTTGTTGGGGGATATGATTTTGTTGTGCTTGCTCTAACCACTTTGTAGCTGTTATTATATTTTCTTAAAGCTGTTCTTGATGCCATTGCTCCATCTTTGCTGGTCTTCTCTTACTCTGTACTCGTATACTTTTTCTGTGTGGTCTCTGGTTGGTAGACGATACCAGGGCATTCTTGTCAGGTGTCCAAACCATTTAATCTTTGTTCATTTATGAATTACATGACTGGTTTTACCCTTCCTCTAATTTCTTTATTTCTAATTTTGTCTCTTACATGCATGACATAGTATTATATTTATACCAGCAATGTGGGGCGAAAGTAGGTGCTTGTCTCTCGTCTAAATGTATTCTGTTAGTTTCTCCTGGATGATCTAGATATTTCTCCAGTGATCCCTGATTTCAGTGTAGGTGAGGTCGAGTTCCTAGTCTTAATAGAGATGGACAGTAAAACGTAGGTTTAGTGATTAAGTTTGCAAATAAAAACTAAAGGCAGCTGAAAATTGATGGGCTACTGACAAAGCAAAACTGTTTACAAAGGTTAAAATAATAATTGCTGCAAAAGCTTTTACTATCATCAACAAAATTACATTGTAGAATCTCGCTGGTATTGAAGTTCGCGATGCAGTCTGATTCCTGTTCAAGTAAGATTGGAGCAAAAGTGTAATAATATTTTGACTTATAAATCAAGCAACAATCAATAAATCAATCAGTCAAATTAAAGTCTTCTTCTTCGGTTCTCACTAGATTGGGATTTAGATTTCTAATAAATGCAACCGTCTGCCTCAGATTATCAGCCACGCCATACAGTTTGTCTTCTGCGTTCTCACTAGATTGGGATTTAAGATTCTCTAATAAAGGCAGCCGTCTGCCTCAGATTATCCACCACGCCATACAGTTTGTCTTCTGCGTTCTCACTAGATTAGGATTTAAGATTCTCTAATAAATGCAGCCGTCTGCCTCAGATTATCAGCCACGCCATACAGTTTGTCTTCTGCGTTCTCACTAGATTGGGATTTAAGATTCTCTAATAAATGCAGCCGTCTGCCTCAGATTATCAGCCACGCCATACAGTTTGTCTTCTGCGTTCTCACTAGATTGGGATTCAGATTCTCTAATAAATGCAGACGTCTGCCTCAGATTATCAGCCACGCCATACAGTTTGTCTTCTGCGTTCTCACTAGATTGGGATTTAATATTCTCTAATAAATGCAGCCGTCTGCCTCAGATTATCAGCCACGCCATACAGTTTGTCTTCTGCGTTCTCACTAGATTGGGATTTCAGATTCTCTAATAAATGCAGCCGTCTGCCTCAGATTATCAGCCACGCCATACAGTTTATCTTGGACGCTGGTGTAAGTGGGCCACCTCTTTCTTCTTAAGTCTGCATACTGAGGGCAGTTCTGTAGGATATAATTCCTATGATTTCTGCTTACCCGTTTGTGCCAACCTCTTCCGCAGTAAGTTTTGGCCACCCTCGTGATGGTAGGTCTGACATTCTTAATGCGTGGCTAAATCTCAGAGGCAGATTGGCGACCGTAGAATTTGCTATCCCATTCCTCATTGTGAAGGGTCGTTGCACCATGTTATGCACCTTACGGCCTGGTGCATCCGTTTTCTGCAAACATTTGTTTCGGGTTAACATTCCCTAGCGGACACCACATGCATCCGATTTCATCCAAACCTCCCTAGTCGCCTCTTGCGACATGCATGACAGGTAACAGTGGTTTTATTCTTTACACCCCAAATTTGGGCCCCGTTAACCACTCGGGCGAGTCAAATTAAAGTAAGGTGTACTATAACAATCTAGCATTGAAAGTCTCAAGAATTATAATACATCATTTATGTTATCGTAACGTTAAAGATATCATCGATATAGGGCAAGCCTGCAGTAAAACTATGAAGCAATGACGAAACACGTAAAAGTACTGTTAGTTAGTCTTTCCTCTTGGGCCTGTGGGCGGCGCATAGGCAGAGGTCATAGCTCTCCATGTCTCGCGGTTCGTTGCTATTTGTTTTAAGTCTTTGATGTTTACTAGGCCCATCGTTGAGCCTTCTCTGGTGATGGTTCTACGCAGAGTCTCTCTTGGTCTTCCTCGTTTTCTTTTCCCTCAGTAAGTGTCCATATGGGATGGTAGAGTCTCATCATTCTAATGGTGGCTAATCTCAGTTCAGATGGCGCTCGTAAATTTGCATCCATTTCTTGTTGGTCTTGCATTTATGTTTGGCCTGGAACTCTGACATTTTTCGAGGTTATATTCTTCGGAACACATTTATTCTCAAACTCTTAGTTCTTCTGAGCATGCTGCGTAACATGTCCTTCAATTAACCCAAATTTGAACCACTCATCGATTCATTAGAAACCTAAAAATCTGCATTCAAAGTTAGAATTATGATGACACATTGTATGACGACGTTAAAGATTTGTTAGGCAAGCTGAGAAAACTCCATTTGAACAACAGACGAAACACGTCAAAAGTACTGTAGTTTTACAAAATACAAAAACAATAACAATACAAAGCAATGTTTTGACCAAAAAGCCTTTATCAAGCAAAGATGAAACATACAACATTGACATGTGCTCTACAACGTTGCCAATCTGCTGACTTTCTACACATTCTATTCTATATCAGTCCACATTGTTTACGTTCCTGTTCAACTATTCTTCTCCACGTTTTTGTTTTCTTGGCCACGCCTCCTCCTTTCGTCTGCTGTCCATCAGAGAACTGCCTTAACTAAAGTGTCCGAAAGCACTTTACACACATACCCATGCCATTCCCATATTCCATCTTTCATCGTGATTGTCAGTGATATGCATTTATCTTTCTTCCATAGAAAAACATTTGTGTTATTTTATGTCCAAAATATTCACATAATTCTCCCAAAACATTTATTTTGGAAGCTCTCTAATTTCTGTATAATGTCTGCCATCATATTTCAGCACTCACTACTGTATAACAATATTCAGAAAATGTAGCTACAGATTATTCTGAAGTGCTATAATATATGGATTTTGACTGACAAGCTCTTTGGAGACACTAACATTCTCAACGTGAACATTGTTTTCTTTGGCAAATATTCAAGCTGACGTTTGAGAGTGTATGTAAATGAGAAGATGGCTTTAATTAGAGGATAGACAGTGTTGCTAAATTTAGCCAAAAATCAGAGTAAAACAATAAATAGAACATGAAGCATAGCTAAATTATACAAACAAAATATAGGGTAGTTGTGAAACATGTAAAAACAAAGCAATATAGTTTTGCAAAGTACAAAAGCGAGATACAGAGACGTTTCGACCAAAAGGTCGTTATCCAGCACAGGATAATTCTTCTTCGTCTTCTTCTTCTTTGAACACTCGACTACTTGTTAAACACTCTTTGTGATTTGTATGTAATCCGAGACTAAGAGCGATTTTGCGTTGTGGCAGTTATGCGCCTACAACTAAGGCCAGCACATCCGATTTCTGCGACGCTTTTTATTCACTAGGGTAACTTCCCTAGGCCCCTACCTCAGTCGCCTCTTACGACATGCCTTGTAGATCGCAGTGTTACTGTTCTTTGCTGCCCTTGCGAGTACCAGCAACACAGAAATTCAGACTTTATATACACCAGAGATAACATATACAGTCGAGACTTTTTTCCCCAATCCAGAAGCACTTGAGCTTTTCAGCTCCACGGCTTGGTGCCATGAACATCGCAACCCTTCGGTTCGGTGCCACGAACACCGTAAATCTGGAGAACATGTGGATGTGGCTTTTCTGCCAACCCGCGGTACTGAACCGCACTTACAGAGGGCTTTCCACCTGTCGTCCAACGCGCTGCAAACACGCTGGGCTGACGGGTAATAATCCTAACGGCCCTAAAATGAAAATATAGATCTTTGTGGCATGTGGGACTGTTCTCGTCTCACGATTCAGATGTATTCGGTTCTTTTCTCACGAGAAGCAATCGGAATATTTTTCTATTGAACAGTGATCTCAATGTAAGTGGTATCGATTTCCTTGTCATATCAGTCATGAATGAGATAAAACGTAGGTCTCATGTTTATGTTCAAGAACTATTAGCAGTCTAAAGTCTGTGATGAGTAGATTGGAAAGTCGTTGCCCGAATGAAAATTGTTAGTAACAGTTATTCTAAATTCCTACACATTTTTTGGTTTTTAATTTACATATGGCATGCTATTTCTGCTGACAAGAGTAGGAGCCATATTGGGAAACCAGGTGCAATGATGCCAGTTCTCCGCCTTTACACCCTTTCTATTCTCTCAAATCTTTATGGATCTTCTTCCTCCTCTCTTCCACCATTTACTTCTTTATAGAAGTGTTGGGGGAATGTAGTGATCTTGTGTGTGCTTGTTTTAAGGCACTTTCTAAGCTGATATTCATTTTCGTAAAGCTGTTCTTAATGCCGTCGCTCCATCTTTTGCGCGGTCTTCCTCTTTCTTTGTACTCATTGCACCTTTTCTGTGTGGCTCTATGTGGTAGGCGATACCAGGGCATTCTTGTCAGTGTAAATCATTTAATCTGTTGTTCTTTTATGAATTGCATGACTGGTTTCACATCCAGTCTACTTATGATTTCTTCATTTCTAATTTTTCTCTTATTGTCACACCTGCAGCTCTTCTAAGACACATCATCTCTGTCGTTATGATTTCCGCTCATTAGCTGCTGTTATTGGCCATGTTTGACACTGGTAACACAGTGTTGGCTAGAAAATCGTTCTTATTACATTTTCTTTAGTTTTTAGCCTATATTTATTTAAAAACTAAAGCAAACTCAATCTAAAGATTATCGCTATGAACGGTGGTCTCTGAGGCGTAGAAGCTATGAACGGTGGTCTCTGAGGCGTAGAAGTAAGTGCTCGCTCTGTGCCAAAGATACTAGGTTCGCTTCCTTGTTGAGCCATATGTACATTTTTCCAGAGATCCCTGATCTCAGCGTAGGTGAGATCGAGTTCATAGTCCTATCAGAGACGGCCGATATAACGTAGGTCCCATGTTAACACGTACAATAACCCCTGGTAGTTCAAAATCAAGAAGAGCAAGCTGGAAAACCGTTCGCCAAGTTAAAGTCATTAAGAAATATTCGCCCGATTGGTTACCGTGGCCCAAATTTGGGGTGCAAAGAAGACAAAGAAGACGAAGAAGACGAAGAAGACGAAAAACGATGAAGACGATGAAGACGATGAAGACTAAGAAAACAAAGACGAAGAAGAAGACTAAGAAGACAAAGAAGACAAAGAAGACAAAGAAGACAAAGAAGACAAAGAAGACAAAGAAGACAAAGAAGACAAAGAAGACAAAGAAGACAAGAAGACAAGAAGAAGAGCAAAGAAGACGAAGAAGACAGAAGACAAAGAAGAAGACAAAGAAGACAAAGAAGACTAAGAAGACAGAAGAAGACTAAAGAAGACTAAGAAGACGATGAAGACTAAGAAGACGATGAAGACTAAGAAGACAAGAAGAAGAAGACTAAGAAGACGAAGAAGACAAGAAGACTAAGAAGACGATGAAGACTAAGAAGACAAGAGAGAAGAAGACTAAGAAGACGAAGAAGACTAAGAAGACTAAGAAGACTAAGAAGACGATGAAGACGATGAAGACTAAGAAGACTAAGAAGACTAGAAGACGATGAGAGGAAGACTAAGAAGACTAAGAAGACTAAGAAGACTAAGAAGACTAAGAAGACTAAGAAGACGAAGAAGAAGAAGACTAAGAAGACGATGAAGACGATGAAGACTAAGAAGACTAAGAAGACTAAGAAGACTAAGAAGACTAAGAAGACTAAGAAGACTAAGAAGACTAAGAAGACTAAGAAGACTAAGAAGACTAAGAAGACTAAGAAGACTAAGAAGACTAAGAAGACTAAGAAGACGATAAGACTGTGAAGACTAAGAAGACTAAGAAGACGAAGAAGACGAAGAAGAAAGACGAAAGAGACGAGAAGAAGACGAAGAAGACGAAGAAGACGATGAAGACGTGAAGACTCAAGAAGACTAAGAAGACGAGAAGACGAAGAAGACGAAGAAGACGAAGAAGACAAGAAGAAAAGAAGACGAAGAAGACTAAGAAGACTAAGAAGACTAAGAAGACTAAGAAGACTAAGAAGACTAAGAAGACTAAGAAGAAGACGAAGAAGACGAAGAAGACTAAGAAGACTAAGAAGACGAAGAAGACGAAGAAGAAGACTAAGAAGACGAAGAGAAGAAGAGAGAAGAAGACTAAGAAGACGAAGAAGACGAAGAAGAAGACGAAGAAGACGAAGAAGAAGACGAAGAAGACTAAGAAGACTAAGAAGACTAAGAAGACTAAGAAGACTAAGAAGACGAAGAAGAAGAAGACGAAGAAGACGAAGAAGACGAAGAAGACGAAGAAGACGAAGAAAACGATGAAGACGATGAAGACTAAGAAGACTAAGAAGACTAAGAAGACTAAGAAGACTAAGAAGACTAAGAAGACGAAGAAGACGAAGAAGACGAAGAAAACGATGAAGACGATGAAGACGATGAAGGCTAAGAAGACTAAGAAGAAGAAGACGAAGAAGACGAAGAAGACTAAGAAGACTAAGAAGACTAAGAAGACTAAGAAGACTAAGAAGACTAAGAAGACTAAGAAGACTAAGAAGAAGACGAAGAAGACTAAGAAGACTAAGAAGACTAAGAAGACTAAGAAGACTAAGAAGGCTAAGAAGACTAAGAAGACTAAGAAGAAGAAGACTAAGAAGACTAAGAAGACTAAGAAGACAGAAGACAGAAGAAGACGAAGAAGACTAAGAAGACTAAGAAGACTAAGAAGACTAAGAAGACTAAGAAGACTAAGAAGACTAAGAAGACAAAGAAGACTAAGAAGACTAAGAAGACTAAGAAGACTAAGAAGACAAAGAAGACTAAGAAGACTAAGAAGACTAAGAAGACGAAGAAGACTAAGAAGACAAAGAAGACAAAGAAGACAAAGAAGACTAAGAAGACGAAGAAGACAAAGAAGACTAAGAAGACTAAGAAGACGAAGAAGACGAAGAAGACTAAGAAGACTAAGAAGACTAAGAAGACTAAGAAGACTAAGAAGACTAAGAAGACTAAGAAGACTAAGAAGACAGAAGACTAAGACGAAGAAGACTAAGAAGACTAAGAAGACTAAGAAGACTAAGAAGACTAAGAAGACGATGAAGACGATGAAGACGATGAAGACGATGAAGACGATGAAGACGATGAAGACGATGAAGACGATGAAGACTAAGAAGACTAAGAAGACTAAGAAGACGATGAAGACGATGAAGACGATGAAGACTAAGAAGACTAAGAAGACGAAGAAGACGAAGAAGACGAAGAAGAAGAAGATTAAGAAATATTAAAAATAAAATTCCTACAAAATATCTTTACCATCTTCAAAATTACATCAGGACCCTCGCCGGTGCTACGGAGTTCGTGCACTGCCGCTGAGATCTTCCTGTGTAAGAAAGAGATAGGAGCATGCATGGTTACTCACCGAAGTGCAATGATAAAATGTACTATCAATCAATCAATCAAACTTATAAACTCAATCCTTATAGCAGATGTTCAAGTGTATTCATAATTATTGATTATATAACACTCTTGTTAAATTCTCATATTTTTCACTTTCCATTGCCAAATCCTACTCATGAAACTATGGATTAAAATTGTCTTGAAAATGAAGTAAATATGTTTCTGTGGCTAAATGGTTAAATCCCTTGCCTTGCGAGTCAAAGGACGTGGGTTCGAATCCGGTCCCACCATTCTATTCACGAGTGCAGTTTTTCCAGAGATCCTAGGATTTTGCTGGAGCTACAGAGTTCGTTCTTTGTGCAATACTCTCAGCAGGTGGATGTCATTTCTGCGGATAGGGATCGAGCCATATGGGGTAAAACCCGGTGCAATGAAGTCAATCCTTCGGCTTAAAATCCCTTTAAAATCTGTCACTAGAAACTATACCTGCTTTTATGTAAAACTGTCCTACAAAAGAACAGTACGGGGTAAAGTGCACGTTTCAACCTAAATGTCTTTGTCGAGCACGGAGCGTAACATAAATTCATAACGCTTATTTCAGAAAATTATTTAAAAGGATACTTCTGCACCTAAATCATTATCGTAGGTGTTCAGTCCCTGTCATTATCGAAAGGTGCCAGCCTAAGAAAAGTTACACAGTGTATCTTGTAATCCTTTTACCATAATATAAATTGTCAGTAATTATATCGTAGATAAACAGGGATACAAAAACAAAGCAATAGTTATAATACATGATGCAAGTAAACATGTATTCCAATCCATATTTTTAAAATTTTCACCAGGAATCCCTAAAGTAATCGATAATGGACAAACACGTCACGTTTAGATAGGCATTAGAGGGATGGTGAGGGGGTACTTAAATCATTAATGCGTTCCACCAGCTAGATACAAACAAAAATGATATAGTTCCCCGGTTAGGAAGTGTGGAGAGTAGTTAGAAGGTTTAACATAGACGATATTTTTGTGTGGCCACCTATGAATTCTGGCGTAATCATGGCGCTTAATAGGATGCCTCTGCCTGAATTTTGTGGGAAGGTTTGCTTTTCTTAGTGCTTCCCGCTATTCAGGCGAGAGCCTTAATTCGACTTCAGAGGTAATTCGTACTTGTAATTTAAATCCCCAAGTGAAGGATCAGGATTTACTAGAGTACCATGTACTGTCAGCACAGCGAAAATTGTTTGCCTAAGCTGGTTTCGAACAATGGAATTTCCACGGCACGTTGCTACTGGTGCAGTGTGCTATTGCTAACGTGCAACTTTGTTAACGTGCAACTTTGCTAACGTGTAACTTTGCTAACGTGTAACTTTGCTAACGTGCAACTTTTCTAACCTGCATCTTTGCTAACCTGCAAGTTTGCTAACGAAGACCCCAGATGAGATTTTTAAAGCCGCCAAAGTTGTTGTCACGAAGTAGTACATTTATTAGAAAAAAACAACCCGTAACATATCTGGGATTCAAGCCCGTGTACTCATAACTGAGATATGTGTGCTCTAACACACTTTACCACACGCTCTATAGTTCCATTAATGTTAAATAATATACAGCTGTCCATCGGAAGCGATGATGACAAAAGTCTCAGACGTGTGCTGCTGCACCTATCTGGTGTGTGCGTAGGGGACTGTAGAGTCAAATCCAAGAACACAATCCGCTAATGTTGTCTCCAATGATGCACAGTTTGTTTAAAAAAGCTCTTACTTTGATTTGGCCAGATGTATTGTCGATATAAGGGAAGAATGCAGTAGAAATATGTAGCATTGGAAACAAAATAACACCTAAAAACAAAATACATTAGTTTTACAAAATACAAAAATGATAACAATACACATCAACATTTCGACCATAAGGCCTTTATCAAGCAAAGGATCTAATAGAACTAAAGATATTCACTCCTTACTCGGTACACTACATATAGAATCAGACAACACATTCCTAACGGACCTAAAGTGAAAATCTGTGACCAAAAACATATTTACATTTATATTTAAAAAATATTTAGTCGGATAATTTTCTGGATTCTTTTAAAACATTTTTTTGGGAATGTCTCCAGCTTGTGTATGATGTTGTGTGCGGGTCATGCTGTTCATCTATAATTTGCTTTGATTTTATTTGGGTCTAAAAGTTAATGAAGAACTACGAAACATACGGAGATAACAAGATGAATAAAATAAAATAGGGAATCATTTAACTGTAGCTAATCTGAAATGGTAATTGTAATGTTAGTGTTGCTACTAAATAATTATCAAGATGGGCGGATTTTTTTAAAATAAGCAAGTTGGTTATTATCAGTTCAGCGGAATATACATTTTCTTCCAGCTGCTGGCTATTTTCTGATCGTGATTGTACTTTATACGTCAAGTTTTGCGATTATCTTGTCATGAACTCATGTGACAATGTCTAGCAGATGTTATATCATGTGTTATAGTAGATCGCAGATATTATATTAAATATTATAGGAAAAGAATAAGGCATTTTAAGAAAGTAGGGAAAGCAACTAAATGCTACAGAAAGATCCTACAAATAACATGGACAGAAAAAAGAAAGAACACTGATGTCCTGAAAGAACTAAATGTTAAAGAATATTGACTGATAAACAACATACTATACAGAAAAATTAGATACTTTGAACACATTAAGCGTCACGATGCCCTGGAGAGAACAATATTAGGGCAGGGTCCCAGGACGCAGAGGCAGACCAAGAAGAAGATGGCTACAAGATATTAAAGAAACCATGAATATAACCATCGACGAAGTGGGTGAACTGGCTAGAGACAGAGTGAATTTCAGATGCGCTGCAAAGAGAGCAACGTCCTATAAAGGATACGGGTCTTGATGATGATGACGATGGAAAGCAACGGAGCCAAAGAATATGATTAATAGATAGGCAGGAAACAAGTATTAGGAGCTTCCAAAAAAAAACCCAATTTAAGAAAAACATGATTAGAACCACAAACCCGTATTTCTGACAATACCCATAGCCTAGCCCTATAGACGAGCGTTTTTAAGAACACAAACACCTAGCTCTTCAGAAAAAGAACTTCACTGAGTCGTGTCTTTTATAAACAACGTATTATATATTATAACATCAAGCATTATAGTATATCGCTGGTGTCATGTTCAAGATAAAAGTAGCCTCGTCAAGGGAACCAATCTGGCATATGTTTATGAAAATAGGAAGGTTCAATTATGACATAGTATAGGTCAAGTGAGCCACTCTTTTTGTGAGGCGTGTAATTATGGTGCGGGAAGAGGCGATGAACAAATGTGACGTGGACGAGTTAGTCAGAACCGGTTTAAATAGTAAATATGCAAAACGCAATGAGTACCTGGCAACTTTTTATTTGTCAATAGAGATGCTTTTATCTTGAATACCCTGTAGTATATTTCAGATGGTGTATCGCTCGTGTGTTGCCGTGGTCTACAAGAAGAGCAAAGAATAGTAACACTGCGACCCACAAGACATGTAAGATGCGACTGAGGTAAATGCCTAGGAAGCTACCTGGTAAATAAAAGCGTCACAGAAATCGAATGTGCTGGCCTACTTGTAGGCGCATAACTGGCAAACGTAAAATCGCTTAAGCTCAGATCACATATACACATCACAAAGTATGGTTTAATAAGTGGTTGATACGTAGCGTATATATATCACATGTTTATATCACGTGTTTGAACTCAGAAGTCACCACAGAAACATATATAAAATGACCATCTGCAATGACAAACATGGCCATATATGTCATGTGTTATAGTCTATGGGTGGCGTCTGTGGCCTAGGGGTTAAGTGACTCGGTATATTAACCTGGACGTTCTGAGTTCGAATCACGCTGCGGACATTTTGGTTGCACATTGTTTCGCGTGGATTTTAACAAAAGGCCGATGGCACCACCCGTTTAGAAGGCAATGGCAAACTACTGAACACAATTATGCCTAGAAAAATCACAAACAGCGTTACAAAGCTGGGGTTGATTCGCCTGAAGTCCTGTAAAGGATATGCAATTAACTTTTTTATAGTCTTATGATAGATGTTATATTATGTATTATATTATATATTAGATGTTATATCAAATATTATAGTATATCTCAGATGCTACATTTTGTTTTTGTATATCTTAGAAGTTCCACAAGACATACAGAAAGTAATACAACTTTTGATTTAATTGTTTCAGACTCTGTTAACGGAGAACTGAACATACTGCGGATTAAGAATAATTTGATACGAACAGTACCATATGTTCATCAGAAATACAATAAGAATGTTGTATTCCTCTCGTATGTTATATGTGACATGCAAACCATTTTTCCTTAGAGCTCTATCCTGAGCAATTCGCTCATTCTTCGCAATAGAATTAAGACCGATATTTCTCCTCTCGATCAGTGAAGTTCATTTCAGGTTTTCATTATGTCTTTTTTACTTTTGCCTTCTCTTCAATGCCCGTTTTGTGATTCTGTGACAATTTATTCTCAGGTTATACCCAACATCTCTCCATCTTCTGTTTCTTATAATAGTTGTTACTAGTAGAGGGCCAGACAATTACAAGAATGCACTTTCATAGTAAAGTATTATATTTGTATTTTTATAGAAAATATTAGAACTCTTTGGTGTTAAGAAACGGATCTCGAATTGCATTTCATAAGTTCTTGATTCTCTTCTCACGTGAAGCAACCGAGTTATTTTTCAGCTTCATCTTCTTCTTCTTCGAACGAATGGTAGTTCGCCGAGGTACAATCACTACCTTATTTAGTAATTCATTAGTCGGTTTCATACATTTTGCTGTACCACTTGCACTTTCAATCCTTTTTTAACTGTTACAAATCAATCACACTGAAATAGTATTTCATAGGTTCGTAGAAATTTGTCAGCAGTGCAATATCTTCTACAAATTCCAAGACTTTCAGATTGTAAAACTTTATTTATCGCATCCCCATGGTAATTATTTTGATGTCTATCTCCCCAAACAGTCAATGACGATCAAATGAAAGTGATTGACACGCCCGAGTGGTTACAGCGGGGTGTAAAGAATAGAATCACTGTTACCTGCCACGCATGTCGTAAGAGGTGACTAAGGAGGTTTGACTGAAATCGAATGCACATGTCCTAAACGTATAGAAGTGTATGTGTTTGGGCTCTACCAAACCAATGTGCAACGTTTACACGTTCTTGGCAAAGATCAAACATATCACAAAGAGTGATTAAAATTGGTCGTAAAGAACGAACGCAAAGAAAGTGATTGACATATTTCGTTGACTCAATATTATCTAAATAGATGTTTTTGAGCGTTTTGGTATAATATGATATTCAAAAATAGAATGGTTGACAGATGGTGTTGGGTTTAATACCATATTAATACATGCTCTTCATCATGTTTCCATTTTTGTTGACATTAGTTGTCACCACTGCCCATAGTAAAACTGTAAAAAAACAAACCCAGACCTATCCTACAGTACATAAGATTATCTAACAGACAAAAACTGTTCTCATATTGTATTTCTGTTATATTTGTCGTCTATAATGTCACGCCCTTTTTCAGAACGCTCAACTCCCAAACGATCACGTCCAGCGACTAGACCTAAAGTCGTGTCTAATCTAGCCGTTCTGAGCAAATAGTTGAGGTCTATATGATTCAATGAGTTTCATTAGTCAGAACACACGCTAGCAAAATCCTTTCCAACATCCTGCATGATGTATCTAATCAAATATCATAGTTGGAAATATCAATCAGATATGGTATTGATCGTGTACTGTCACGTATTTTCCAGTCACTTGGGAATACTAAAGAAGTAGGATATGAAGGTAATTTCTAGAAATAACGAAGTATATTTACGATGTAATGTTGGAAAATGTGTTAATGTTTTTCTATTTCTATAACGGTATTCTATAATAAAGACGATCACGTAAATAAACAGTTTTGTAAATTGTTTTTTGTAAAATCAATATAGATGGAGACTGCAGAAAAACTATGTAGAATGGCAAAACACATAACAAATTACTGTAGTTTTACAAAATACAAAAACAATGACAATACACAGCAACGTTTCGACTAAAAGGCCTTTATCAAAGCAAACGAAACAACAGGAGTGACGAATTGTACAGCACACTACAACAAAACTTTGACAAAGATACAATAGTAAAAAAAAAAACGTATCTTTTGACCGTTGTATCTTTGTCAAGGTTTTTTTGTAGTGTGCTTGCTGTACAATATTCGTCACTCCTGTTTTTCGTTTGCTTGATTAAAGCCTTTGTCGAACCGGTGCTGTGTATTGTCATTGTTTTTGTATTTGATAAAAGTACAGTGAATTGTTTTGCAATTGTTGTAATTTCATCATTCCTAAGCTATTTATTGGTTGATTGATTGATGAGACCATCGACATTGCGCTTCAGTGAATAATTGTGTGTGGCCCGATCTCTTTCTTACACAGAAGAAGATCTCAGCGACCATGCACGAACCTCGTAGCACAGGCATGTTCAAATTAAGTACATAAAAAAACTCTTGGAAGTTGAAAACTGATAAGAACATGATGCCTTGCAAATTTAAGTAAACAAGATAAAAATATAGTTCTACACAATTTTTAGCATCTTCAAATTGACATCGAGTACATTTACTTTAGCATCTGTAGCTTAAACAGTAGTGAGCTCGATCACAACCCAAGCATACATGGTTCAAACTCTGCTGCAGGCAGTTTGGAAGCAAATTTATTCGGTGTGAATTTGTGCGAAAAGTAAAAACAAACCTCACCGTTCAGAAATCAGTGGCAAACTACTGAATGTATAAGTGGTGCCTAGACATGTGACGACTAGCTTACGTATTTGATGGCAAAGTTCTGTAAAGGAAGGATATGTCAAGATCTTGAACACAGCCTATTTACATCTTCTAAACTCTCTCTCTATCTCTCTACACACACACTATCACTCACGTTTCTACCCGCTGTTTTTAGTGTAACATTTGAATGGATGGAACTCTCATAAAATCTGTGATAATTTTCTTATTTAAAGAAAAAGATTAAACCAAAATTCCCTGCATCGGGAGTGGATGTGACTAACATAAGAAATGCAAATAATGCAAAACCAGCATATGATGTACATATCACCCATAATTATAGTGGGAACAACCCAAAAATGTCTAACCCAATTAGTGTTGTAGATATGGCTCTTGTAATATAAAAAAAAAAAGTGAATTGCAGATCCTTTACAGTACTTTGCGAATCAGCCCCAGCTTTGTAACGCTTTTTGTCATTTTCTAGACATTATTACGTTCAGTAGTTTGCCATTGCTTTCTGAAAGGGTGGTGCCATCGTCCTTTTGTTAAAATCCCCGCGAAACAATTTGTAACCAAACTGTCCGCAGCGTGATTCGAACTCAGAACGTCGAGGTTAATAGACCGAGTCACTAACCCCAGGCCAACCATTTAAAATAAAAAAAAACTTCAAAACTAGAACAGGAAAATATCGGCTTATATAAAGTGTAGAAAAAAATCATAGTTTAATCAAGACGAGAAAATCTGGTAAAATGTCCATATAACACTGCAGTTCTTTCATTTGCTCCTTGACATTAGTTTATTGAATAGTTCAGATGAGCCGTTTAGATAAACACATATCAGATCACGACTCACCTTGCATGTTTGCGAAATCAAAGTTGGTAATCAGACACATTCTCTTCTCTTTCCTTTGTTTTCATCTGTCAATATATTTGATAGCAGACATTTTTAAACTACCTTGACAAAGCCGGGACAATTTATATTTTTAATTACCTTTGTAGATTGTATTATGTCATTCTTGTCTCTCGTTCCTAAGTTACTCAGTTCGCTCCCTTGCAGAGCTATCGGCATATCTTTCCAGAAATCTATGTTATTAGTGTAGGTGAGATCGAATTCCTAGTCCTCTCGGAGACGGACGACAAAACGGAGGTCCCATGTTAAAGTTCAGCACGCAAAAGAACCCTTGTCAGTATAAAATTGAGAAGAGAAGGCTGGAAAGCCGCTGCCTGGGAAAAATTCCTTACAATGATAAAAACAAATATTCTTATAAAATATTTTCACATCTTCTAAATTACATCGGGCACTCTCGCCGGTGCTATTGAGTTCGTGCATTTCCGCTTAGATCTGCATGTGTAAGAAAGAGATGGGAACACACATGGCTATTTATCGAGGTGCAATGATGATGTTCCTATTAATCAATCAATCAATCAATGATGTCATTATCACTTTTTATACACACGGAACATGTTAGGAACACAACAAAGTGACTATTTACCATATTTCATCTAAACTGGGAAGGAGCAAGCTACTCGACTCAACAACCTTGAGACATCTAGCTCCATATGCTGCATAAACATATTAGCCCGATAACAACAACTCTGATCATACCAACCAGCAAGGCGGAACAAATTAGTGATCGAATCTACACTGACTCCAAGGTGGTGACGACCCAGACAATGTATACGACTCTTAAGAAAATGTCTTGAAATGATTTGGGAGGTCGAGGACACGACAATGGAATGAGCAAGGAAATCCAAGAATTAAATCCTGAATAATTTCATAATCCAATTTGATAGGGATACATTACATAAAATATTGTGGCATCGAAATCGTAGAAACAGTTACAAAACTGTCACGTCCCATATCTCAAGACTCCTTATGAATATTTATAAAAGCATAGAAACAGACAGAGATATAATTCCTGATTTCGTATGTACAAGACACGATGGATATATATGGATGTACTGTAGGTTTAGGAAACAAATTCAACAAAGTACCGTTAGGTGCGAAAACTGTGTTAACTCTTAGAATACGAAACGCCACCTGACAGACCCTAAAGTTAGTTCCCATTTTACGCAAAGCCACTTCACGGACAATAAGGTTCTAACCAGTTGTTAATATATTGTAGAGGACTTTAATGCTTTAAGTGTATTTTTAAAATTCAAATACAGCAAGTGAGTGTTTGTAATAGATCTTTCAATTGCTCACATTTTGGTGTATGCAGTTTGTCTCTGCTGTTGAATGTAAGAAAGTTATAACAAATTTTGTAAGGACATCTTCGCCTTAAAATTTGTTCCTCAAAAACAGTGCGTAAAAATGCGGTTTTAGTACCCGTATTGTAAGAGTTAACATAAACACTGAGAGTTATGCCATTCAGACTATGAAAAATATATGTGACCCATCTGATGGCGAACAGTAGCACCACATTAAACCGCTAGAGAATGCGCCATTCATTATGTTGTGATAGAACTTAACAGTGTCTGATGATTGATTTAATTTCTAGTTGCAACCGCACCTTAATGCTGGCAAGTATTGGAGAATGTCAATACCTATCTAATCATTGCTATAGATAATATTTATGCTAAATTACAGAAGAAATAGTTACAAGAATAATGATATATAATAAAATGTTTGGATAACTTCTAGTAACAGCTGTTAGAAGAAATACAAGATGAAGATATGTTAAGTATACTCTGAGAAGAAATACAAGATGAAGATATGTTAAGTATACTCTGAGAAGAAATACAAAATGAAGATATGTTAAGTATACTCTGAGAAGAAATACAAGATGAAGATATGTTAAGTATACTCTGAGAAGAAATACAAGATGAAGATATGTTGAGTATACTCTGAGAAGAAATGATCACATACAAATCAGGCATTAAAGTGAGAAGAAAATGATGCAAGAAAGAAAAGTCGCTCAAAGAAACTAAGAAACAGACTTTACTGAGAGTATATCGGACTAAATTCAAAAGAGTTTGAACGATTGCCAGGACAGAACGATATAGAAATTGATTGTAGGCTCTATTATGTATACCGGGGCGAGAGAGATGTAATAGTAATATTGAAAGCTGCCTACATTCAGACTTTTGAATGAATCTGAATTATAAAGAACAACAGAAACCACCCAGACAAAATCAGCAACCATGAACTGAAAGAATTTAGAGCCGCAATAGCGTAGTTGTTAGTGAACTCTCTTCTTAATCACGGGTTCCGTGTTCAACTTCACAGTGAGATCGGAACATTTTTTCAGCCGTAACGACTCTCAGGTCGAAAGTCTTGAGTACCAGGAAAAATAATAGGAAATAAAGGCGGCCGGCGTGATGTTGTCCACAGAACTCATCTTGTGCCGACGGTAAATGAAAAATACAGCCTAGCACCGTATTCCCAAATATACCTCGAAGTGGAGGTCTCTGTGCCTAAGTTGTTAAGCCCTTGTCTTGCAACTCGAAGGTCGTGGGTGCGAATCCGAACCTCGCCGTTCTGTTCACGAGTGCAGGTTTTTCCAGAAACCCCTAGGATGGTTGTCGGAGCTACGGAGCTCGTACTGTGTGCAATACTCTCGGCTGGTTCATTGCCATTTCTGCGGAGAAGGACCGAGCTATATGGAGTAAAACCCGGTGCAATGAAGTCAATCCTTCGGCTTTAAATACCTCGATGTATACAAAAGTGTACATTTACAAATATTTTGACCGGGTATCACAAAAGAACACATCCACTTACTCAATAATAGCTGCCTCAAATACAACATGAAGATCAACATTCAAAAGACAGAAGTCATGACTATAAGCAGAGAACATAAAGATATCAACATACAAATCAATGACCAAACGCTAAAGCAGGTGAGAGAAGTAGACTACCTTGGAAGTATCTTCACATCTGATAGTAGACTGGACAGAGAGATCGAAACTAGAATCCAGCAAGCCAACAACATTACATACCAGCTTACCCCAATCTTGAAACACCCAGCAATTCCAGTAGAGACTAAAAGACAGATTATAAGTTCAATCTTTATACCAACACTGTGCTACCAGAGCCAAACATGGCACTGACAAAAGAACAAGAAAGGAAAATTACCACATGCGAAATGAGATGCTTGAGGAAAGCAGTAAATAAAACCAGAAGAGACAATATAAGAAATGAGGAAATTAGAAGAACAGTAGGGACCAACACCTGCTATAGATTTATTGAAAAACAGAGACTCAAATGGTTTGGCCACTTGGTCAGAATGAACCCGAATACACCAGTTGAAAGAGCGTACAACCTGAAAATGGAATCATCAAGAGGAAAGGGCAGACCAAGAAAAAGATGAAGTGATGGAGTTACAGACATATTAAAACTCCACAATACCACACCATATCAAGCGACCGAGAATGCATTATCTCGGAAACCGATCATCAGTTAAACCTGCTACGCCTAGCGGCAAAAAAGCAGAGAAGGACAAAAGAAAAGATCACAAAAGAAGAACTTAAGAAGAGAGATCATTTAGACTGAAAATTATTGGCAAAATACCACGGGATAATTTGACAAAATCAGAAAAAAATAGGTGAACAGTAGACGGAAAGAGAAGACGTTATTGAAAAAATTAAACATAGAGTCACAGGATAAAGTAAGAAGGAAGTTCAGATTGACACGAGATAGCATGGGTAGAAAAATATGCAGACCGACAGCAACAAGGGATTACTTGTGAATGTCATATGTTTCAACTACAGCATACCCATGATATAGACAGACAGGCAGACACTCAGATAGACAGACAAATAGACAGATCCACAGTTAGACATATATCTATATATATATTATTTTATCCAGAAGCACTTGAGCTTTCAGCTCTTCGGCTTGATGCCATGGACATCGTAACCCTTCGGTTCGGTGCCACTAAGACCGTAGATATGGAGAACCTGTGGCTTTTCTTCCAGCCCGTGGAATTGAACCACACTCACAAGGGGATTGTCACCCGTTGTCCAACTCGCTACTAACACGCTGGGCAGGCCAGCAGATATATTTATATATAAAAGCATGGATAGATAGATGAATGCATGAATGGAAGGATAGATAAATGCATGGATGAATAGATAAGATAGAGATATGGTGAAGTGGTTAACAAGTTTATCTGTCGTTCTGAAGGTTGTGGATTCAAATCCTGACCGAGTTACATGTGCAGTTTTTTTTACGTGATCCCCAGGATTGTTGTTGGAGCTACGGAGTTCGTGCTTTGTGCAACATTATCGACATATGGCGTGCAATATGAAGGAATCGAGTGCAATGAAATCAATCCTTCACCTTTAGACCTTATATATATATCTTTTCTTTTCTCGAATTCTGTTTTACCTCACAACGTCAGGATAAGAAGAGATTTCTAGAACGAGCCCTTGTATGCGCTTCATAAATAGTGGCTTTGGTCGCCTCTGTTATCTCTGCTGTCCACCTTTTGCGTGGCCGGCCTTTTGCTTTGCAGCCATTGTATCGGATATATATATATATATATATATATTATATGTTTAATTGTGTGTGTGTGTGTGTGTGTGTGTATGGATGTATAGATATATAGACAAGTACCTGGATGGGTGGATATATGAGATTGAAAGACTAACTTATGCGTTGTAAATATAATACTTCTTATCTTGAAATATTTAACCATCATCAGCAACTCTTTCGATCTATATATACAATGGATCGTAATCCGTTTAGTGTTTTTAACTTATCCCAAAGGGAAACCTGTTTCAGATCTCATACAACTAGAATGATTTCATACAAATTGTGATATGATAAGATAAATCTATATACATCTATACAGCTAAACGTCAGGCGACTTGAGAGTGGCAGTGAGTAAAATAAATAACCACCATTGTTCTCGATTGCAAAGTAATTAGTTTTACAAAGGCGAAGAACGAGATATATATCTAGACAATTGAAAATAAAATAATTGATAATTTCTAGTTTTTACTGGAAAAAATGAGCAAGTTGGAGACATTTTAGAATAAATGTTTAAGAAAAATCCCTGTACATTTTCTGGTCAAATACCATAACAAATGAGAAGCTTTTGAAACGAACAGTTTGTACATCCTTGGAGACCATCATTAAGAGAGGAAGATTGAGGTGGTTTGGACATGTATGTCGTATGCCAGTGGGGGCATTGGCTAGGACAGCTCTCAGATGGACAGGGGATGGGAAGAGAAGGCCTGGACGTTCAAAGGAAACATGGGGAAGAACTGTGAAGAGAGAGTTGAAGGAGCGTGGCCTGACTTAGGGGATGGTTGGTAGAAAGGCGGCAGAACAGCAACAGTGGAAGTCTCTTGTGGAAGCTGTATGTGTCAAGCAGGATACAAAGAGGATATAGATATAATTATTACTGCTGCAGTTTAATGGATAGGTTCAACAAGAAATGAAGGTTGTGTAACGGAAATTGACAAGAGAAGAAGAAGTATTGATACCAGAATAAATGCTGACGACTTTCAATGGAGAGTTCTATATCTGCTGATTATTTGTATGTTCGTATGAGTAGTTTCTTTAATTGTACAGAGAAATTCGGTTAGGATATATTCATTTTAAATATTGGATAAAGATCCTCACCCGTGTCACGTGCCAAGTGCCATTTGGGAGTATCCCGTATCGAGTCCAATGGGAAATGAGGATAAACAGGTCCATGTCAACAGCATAACGCTTCACGTATCATGTGAATTGTAAACTTTAATTAAGGTAACGTGATCCGAACATCCATAACTGCTGAATACAAGCACTGTTGAATACATCCCTGATTAATCTTTTATTCATAATCTCATGTGCACTTATTGACAATTTTCTCCATCTCTGCTGTTATCCACAAATAAGAGTTTAAAATCTGATTGACTTTCTAATGAACAATATGGCCATCTCTTTCTCTCTCTCTTTTTTCCCCAGTATCTAATGAAATTTATGAATGCAACTCATCACTATAATTTTTTTTTTTATTTTAAAATTCAAGAGTTCCTAATGAAACATAATTATGACAAAATATTATTTTCATGGGAATTTTCTTCTTTGGGCTATTCGTCTTAATCTAACAGCTGCTAACACAAAAGAATGTTTTCAAATAGGACACACATTTTATATAGGGTTTACAGATAAATTATTCATCATCATCATCAGCCTCCTCATCATCATCCTCATTATCATCATCATCAAGCTTGTTTCTGTCGGATCTTAGCTTCCTTGACAGCAGATCTAAATGCCTCCCTATCCGGTGTAGCTGCCAGGTGTTTGTTGCAGTCATAATCAACTCGTCTATGTAACCAGCTTCTTCTCGGTCTGCCTCTCCTTCGTTTGCCTGCTATCACGCCCTACAGAATCGTTTTCTCCAGACAATAATGTTGCTTTATATGTGAAAAATATTTTCATTTTGATCTTCTTTTTTAACCACTTCAATTCAAAGCTGTTGCGAAATGTATATATTTGGTTTTTTTTCTAATGAGGTATTATAAACATAAATCCATCATTATAATATCACAACTTCTGAGTTATACTGTAGAAATAAGTCAAAATATGACTGATCATACGATAGACCGTCAGAGTTGTCTCATGCCCAAACAATACAACTGAAACAGACATTTTATGTATCAGTAAGTTATATATGTTCTATGTAATTGGTCATTCTTCATTGATAAAAAACAAAACTGATTATGGTCAAGTGTCATACATGAAAGGATCTATAACCAAAGGAGTGACTTCTTTGTACTAGGTGTTACCTTTTATGGCTCGGTAACTCTCCGCAGAAATGTCACACCACCTGCCGAGAGTATTGCACAAAGCACGGACTCTGTAGCTTCGACTATAATCCTAGAGGGGATATTCTACGGTCTCTTCGCGGATGAGGACACTAAAATCGATATTGAATCGATCAAGCGATTTAAGCAGTTTGGAGTTATCCGTTATTCAAGTCGAACTGGATGCCTGAGAGGCAGAGTGAGAGGTGTGTTTAATCAGCGAGCAACAGGAACCATCAGTATGCATACTCTTCGATATCTGTTGGAGGAGACTGAGCACCTATGGGTCTGCCCGGAGTGCAATGACGTCAGTTTAGTAACCAATAACCTAGAGGTATCTGGAAAAAATGCACTCGTAAACAAGACGGCGCAGTCAGGATTCGATTTCACGATCTTCGAACGCAACGCGAAGGCTTAGCCACTTGGCCACATAGTCCACAGTGTCATAAATTGCTTGACATAAACGCAACAAACTCATGAGGAGTAATAAAATCAGGAAAACGTTTAGTAATAATTATTATTAGAAAGTGAAGATATAGATATGTTGGTTATACTGTAAGAAGAAATGATTAAAGAATCACAAAGCAGGCATTGAAGTGGTTGGCTACAGGCTCAGAAAAAAGGACTCCTAAGAAACCCTAATCGATTTTCCATGAGAGAGACTAGAAATAATGACTCATTTCCATAGAAGAGATTGAACGAGTTGACCAGGATAGAGGGGTAAGGAAAAATTACTTGCAGACATATATAACGATACTAGAGGAATATAACAATAAACAGAAGAAAATGTCCAAGAGTGACAAGTATCGTGATTTCAAATTAATGCTACTTCTATAATCATCATTATCATTTTAGCACTCCATGGGATTCTCATCATTCTTCTATAAAACCACATCTCTATGGCATCCAGAGATTTTTCCATCTGTTTGTTTATTGTCCATGACTCCCATCGGTATGTCATTATTGATTCTATGCAGCACCGCATAACTCTCATTCTGATCTCAATTGACGATGACTTTTGCATATAATACTTCTCATTTTCGGGAACGATGCTTTCGCCTGCTATATTCTGCTACTTAATTCTGATCTGCATCTGATGTTACCAGGACTCCGAGGCATTTAAAGTACTGTAATTATAATTATTCGGACATGTGATGAGGAGCGGAGGTTTAGAACACACTGTAACAATTGGTAAAATCGAGGGTAGGCAAGACAGAGAAAGACAGGGAGAGAACATTTTGGATAGCCTAACTTCACTTCATTGCACAGTAGAGCGTCAACATCTGAGTTGATAGTAAACACCAAAGATAGAGATTTGTGGAGATCCATAATCGCCTACGCCAGCCGGCACGGCACTTGATGATAATGATGAATAATAATACTGAAATAATTTACTATAAAAGTACAGACAAAGAAATGATAAGGTAAAATCTGCTATATAATTTCAGGTTGAAATCAAAAAGAATATTCATCATCATTCAATAGCATGTCCTCCGCAGTGTCTTATACCCTAACAGTCCTTCAATATTTCTATCTATCATAGGGCCTATGTCCAGACCCAGTTGCCGTTATGATTGCAAAATCTATGACACCCTTAATCCATCTTCTCCTTGGTCATCCTCTTTCCGTCTATGTCGTGATGTCTCACTAGGTTTAAGATAGAAATGCACAAGATCGAATTTATATGACCTTTTCGGTCTTTACAGACGGTTAATTGGCAAGTGTTTTACTGTGACAACTTCTGAGTTTTCGCTTTTCTCTCTTGTCTTTCAACTCATACATAAGTCTCTTCTCAAAAGACTGCGCCCTTGCGCAATATCACTTTCCATACAACTCTGTCATCAGCTAGTTTTTCCCATGTTCTGGGACCTATAGAAAAGTTTTTATTGAGGCTTTGCAGATATCTTTATATCTGAACAGTTGTCTGCCCTGGTGCCTCTTTCCCTCCGACATTGCACAGAACATTTGTTTTGGTACACAAGTTTCCATTCTTCACACATGCCCCAACCATCTTAGTCGTCCACTGCTGAGCATACCCATAATGGAAGGCAGGTTTGCATGTTGCAGTACTTCAGACTTGGTTATCTTGTCGTACCACCTGATGTTCATAATCTTGCGGAGACATCGAAGGTGAACGATGTTAAGTCTCCTCTCGTGTCTTGAGTAGGCTGTCCATGTTCCTGAGCCATATAGTAAAGAATTAATTGCACAGATTCGATATATTGGAATCTTCGTCTGCAATGTTAGTTTTGTGTTGTCCCACGCTCGCTTTGATAGTTTGCCGAATGTAGTAGCCGCACTCCCCATGCGAGCGTTGATTTCTTCATCAAGTGAAAGGCTGGCAGTGACCATGGACCTAAGATAGCACATTTGTGAACTGGTGTTAGATGGCTGCCATTTAAAGTGATATTTGTTGTGTTACCTTCCTGACATAAAACAACCATTTTGGTGACATTTATGGTCAGAGAAAATAGGTCGCATTCATTGGTTAATTATTGGTTAGGCATTGCAATGTAGCCTCACTGTGGACATCTAAGACAGCATCGTCAGCGAAAAGGAGGTCATTGAGATGCATTTCCGTTGTTTTTGTTAAGAGAGTCAAGTTAAAGAGTGAACCATCAGATCTAGTGTGGATGAAAACATCACCATCAGCGTCCTCGAAGGCATGGTACAAAATAACTGCGAAGAAGATTCCAAAGAAAGTGGGGGCAAGAACACAGCTCTGCTTGACTCCACTCTTAACCTCGAAACTATCAAATGTGCTGTCATAGAACTATACGCTGGATTTCCTGGCAGAATTAATTAGAATTAAGTGGAAATTATTCGCTTCTTCTTTCTGCACCCCTGACCACGATGAAGAGTGCTGACGAAAAAAAGGATGATGTACATTGACTATTCTGATCCATGTCGTCTTCTCCAAAGACAAACTTCTACAAATTTTACCAATCTGTACAACTGATAACATACACATTTCCTTTTTTGCCAGTATTCTAGATCTCGTCTTCAGTGAGATACAAAAGTTGGACTTGTATTGCCGATTGTTATGTCAGATTAGATTAATTCCGTCTCAACGTCTCTAGCTTGTCTGGAATGAATTGTCAAAATATTCTGTCTCTTCTCATGGAAATATTTCCTGACAAATTTTCCCACCTTCTCTCTAAGTTTAATTTAAAGTAAATATATATTGTTATCTTAATTTGTATTGCTTGTAGAACAGTATTCTTTGTGAGGTCTAGATCCTGTGATCCGCTACAGCTGTTTTGACTTCGAACTTTAGCTCGGAAGATTCGATCCTTTATGTGAATTTGTTGTAGCTTTTCATTATGTTCATCCGCTCGTGTGGTGCCGGGGCCTGCAATGGAAGAAAAGAATAGTACCACTACGACCTACAAGGCATATCGTAATAGGAGACTGATGTAGGGCCTAGGGAAGCTACACTAGTAAGCATCTCAGAAATTGGAAGTGCTGGCCTACTTGTAGGCGCATAACTGGCACAACGTACAATCGATCTTAGGCTCAGATCACATACAAATCACACAGAATGGTTAACAAGTGGTCGATATGGAGCGTTCGAAGAAGAACAAGATTATGTTTACCAAACACAGCAAAATTCCATACCTTATTATTATATGCCGAAGACTTTCGATGTACATGCTATCACATGCCTTTCCCAAGTCGATTCGAAAAACCTTTTATTGAATTGTGATGAACAGGATTAGTCTTGTTATATATTACAAAATACAGCAATCAATCAAGAAATTTGTAGAAAGTTCTTAATTTATTAGACATCAAAACAGAGTGTTATATTAATCTACTGATACATCGGAGGATGACCAAAAAAGTAGCCAACAGAAATAGTAGATGATTGCAAATTGGCAACATTGAACAGAGAGCTAATTTAAAAAAACAGTTTTATCATTTTTCTGAAAAATAAAACTTGTGATAGATTCTTTCAATGGAGAGAAGAAATCTTCTATGATGCCTGGACTAAACAAAAATAGACACAAGATTGAATTTGATCCATTCAAGCCGAACCCACCGATGAACCCACCGATGAACCGTTCTTTCAGAAAATATTTTGCAAAGAGTACCGAAAATACAGCGTGTTATGCCTAGTCACTGATCCGTTTTTTCCATCTTTCATTTAGTATTGCTTGACTAAAAGTGTGAAACAAGCATTACTACTTAGAAGCATAGACATAGACCTGTCAGGAGGACAAATACAATCTTAGAGACGGTATAGTTTGTCAGAAAGAATGTTGGGACAAAATGTTGTTGGAGGCTGATTAATTTATCCGAGAGAATGAACAGATATAAAATGTTGAAGATTGATTAGTTTGTCAGCAGAGAGACAGAGAGAGAGAGAGAGACAGAGAGAGAGAGAGAGAGAGAGGAGAGAGAGAGAGAGAGAGAGAGAGAGGAGGTGATGGAACTATAAAATGTTGGTGGAGAGTTTAAGTTTGTCACAGAGAATAATCACAGATAAAATGTTAAAATAGAACACACAACATCCACGTCTAATCTTGATCATGTATGCCCCACCTGTAGTAGGGGATTGTGTTCTAGGAGTGGATTCTACAATCACCTTTGTACACACCAGAGAGGTGCAACAGCACATGTCTGAGGCTGTTGTCATCACTTGCGATGGACGGCTATTTATTATTAGATAAAATGTTTGAGAGTTAAGATTTATTATAGCCAAAGTTGAACCTATAACGCCGTTTTTGAATATTATCAAAACTTTACAACGATAAAAATATCAGTATAAGAAATCAACATAAATGTAAATAAATATTCTACAAACATATTAAATCAGATCAAATTATTGATTTGACACTGAACATGGATACAACGGTATTAGTTCAATTGACATCGAGTAGTGATTCTATATTTAAACAGAACATTTACTTTGTAGTAGCATTTTACATTTGTAGTAGTATTTTACTTTGTAGTAGTATTTTACTTTGTAGTAGTATTTTACTTTGTAGTGGTATTTTACTTAGTAGTAGTATTTTACTTAGTAGTAGTATTTTACTTTGTAGTAGTATTTGACTTTGTAGTAGTATTTGACTTTGTAGTAGTATTTTACTTTGTAGTAGTATTTTACTTTGTACATAGTATTTTACTTTTTATGGTATTTTACTTTGAGATGAGTATTTTACTTTGTAGTAGCATTTTACTTTGTAGTAGTATTTGACTTTGTAGTAGTATTTTACTTTGTAGTAGTATTTTACTTTGTAGTAGTATTTTACTTTGCATTTTACTTTGTAGTAGTATTTTACTTTGCACTTTTACTTTGTAGTAGTATTTTACTTTGCATTTACTTTTAGTAGCATTTTACTTTGTAGTAGTATTTTACTTTGTAGTAGTATTTTACTTTGTAGTAGTATTTTACTTTGTAGTAGTATTTTACTTTGAGTGGTATCTTTACTTAGTAGTAGTATTTTACTTAGTAGTAGTATTTTACTTTGTAGTAGTATTTTACTTTGTAGTAGTATTTTACTTTGTAGTAGTATTTTACTTTGTAGTGGTATTTTACTTTGTAGTGGTATTTTACTTTGTAGTGGTATTTCACTTTGTAGTAGTATTTTACTTTGTAGTAGTATTTTACTTTGTAGTAGTATTTTACTTTGCATTTACTTTGTAGTAGTATTTTACTTTTAGTGTATTTTACTTTGTAGTAGTATTTTAATTTGTAGTAGTATTTTACTTTGTAGTAGTATTTTACTTTGTAGTAGTATTTTACTTTGTAGTAGTATTTTACTTTGTAGCAGTATTTTACTTTGTAGTAGTATTTTACTTTGCATTTTACTTTGTAGTAGTATTTTACTTTTTAGTGGTATTTTACTTTGTAGTGGTATTTTACTTTGTAGTAGTATTTTACTTTGTAGTAGTATTTTACTTTGTAGTAGTATTTTACTTTGTAGTAGTATTTTACTTTGTAGTAGTAACTGCTATACATCTTCGTTTTTCCCTTGACAACATATGGTTTTGAGACATTAACCGTTGATAAAGCGGCGGAGAAGATCATTAATGCCTTTGAAAGCAAATGCTACAGAAGAGTACTTATAATATCATGGAGAGAGTAAAGAACAAAT
Source organism: Arion vulgaris (assembly GCA_020796225.1). Classification (NCBI taxonomy): domain Eukaryota; kingdom Metazoa; phylum Mollusca; class Gastropoda; order Stylommatophora; family Arionidae; genus Arion; species Arion vulgaris. Next base: position 64,856,824 of record CM036753.1, on the reverse strand, counting down.
GCTTCTGTTCTGCAACAGCTTGATATTAAAAAGAGTTGGCTATTAAAATGCATAAAATCAAAGAAAATTAAATATTTCGGACACATCAAACGACATGAGTGCCTAGAGAAGATAATTTTGGAGGAATGGTGCATGGAAGAAGAATGAGAAGAAGACCTAGAAGACGATGGTTGCAAGATGTCATTGACGTTCTGAGAATAACTGCTGCTGACACCAGTCAACTTGCACAGAACAGAGTTGTTCAGGATTGCTGTCATGGGAGTCAGGTTCCGTAAGGGATAAGCTACTTGATGATGATACAACGGTCGATCTCTCATTCCAAAACATATTCGTAACAGCTATACTATTTCCAATCTTAGCAACATTTTTATTATGTAACCCAGTGGTTCTCAAACTGTGGGTCGCGACCCCTTTGTGGGTCCAACGACCATTTCACAGGGGTCGCCTAAGACCATCGTAAAGCACAAATTTATCATAATTAGAAATAAATATTGTTACATAATTTTATGGTTGGGGGTCATACAACATAAGGAACTGTATTAAAGGGTCGCGGCATTAGGAAGATTGAGAACCACTGATGTAGCCGATCGACATGTGCTCTTTTGTCTTTTATAGTCACTCTTTTCACTTACGTTGACTTTTAATCTATATTCATTTAGCTTTGATTTGATCTATTGTATTCTTAGTATTTTATATCGCAAGTTTTATTTTCTTCTTCTTCTTCTTCTTCTTCAACCGCTTCATATCGACCACATGTTAACCACCCCGTGTGATTTGTATGTGATCTGAACCTAAGAGCGATTGTACGTTGTGCCAGTTATGTGCCTACACGTAGGACACGTTTTATCTAACTGTCTGAAATACATTTCCTAGTGTCAGGGTTACCTGTCTGTTTTTTTTAAAACCCTGCACTACTACTTTACCCCTCTACAATTCAGTTGTATTGATAACCTTGGGGTGAGGGGGCCTCTGTGGTTAAATGATTAAGCCGTTGCTTTGGTTTCCTAGCGTCGTCGGTTTGAATCCGGATCGTTCCTTTCTGTTCATGAATGTATTTTTGCCAGAGGTCAAAGATTAGTGCCAGAGGTCAAAGATTAGTGCTAGAGTTACAGAGTTCGTTTTTGTGTAATACTCTCGGCAGGTGGCGTGCCTTTTTTGCGGAGGGAACGAGCCATATGGGGCAAATTGATCAATCAAGTACCATGCCTGTCGGCGTAGGCGATCATGTCTCCAAACTCTCTCATTGGTGAAGTTAATCAGTTCTGACGTCGATCTTTTGTGGAAATGATGAAAGACCATCCAACATCTTCTCTCTCTGTCCTCCTCGATCTTTCCTTCCCTGACATTCCCTGAGTTTTTACCTATTGTAATGTTCTAAATCTCCTATTCGCATTGATTGATTTTTATTCATTTGATAATGCTTATGTGTTTACAGGCCTCATTAAAAACCTCATCATTTTTTTCTTCCTGTCCATGGAATTTTCAGCATTCTTCTGTAAAACCACATCTCTGTGGCTTCCAGCGATCTTATTGACTGTTTGTTCATTGTCCTTGATCCGCTGCCCTACATAAGTATTGGTCCAATATAGCACTGGAGTACTCATTTCCGCGGTGTCATTGGTAATGAATTCACGCATAGTGTTATATAGGACAAAACCCTTGACAATTAAGTAAATCAGTCGAACTTAGACATTCATCTTTCCTCGTCTTTGAATCCTCATCTTATTTAATTTATTTTCAATGTCTTGTTCATTTTCCCATGCTAGTAATTCGAATTTATTTGTTCTTTAGTTTGGAATAATAATTTTCGTTTATTTGGAGCATTGAATTATCTATTCATCGTTAGTCGTCCATTTTTAGCTTGATACATTTCCAATTTCAAGATGAGATGGATGTATTACAAATTAATACATCAGATGCGATGTATCCTTCGTATAAAGAAGCTGCTATAGAAAAGCTACCAAGGGACCGACGCTAAATAAATGACATAAAAACATTACAATATGAATTACAAATTCAATAAAAGATGTTAGTGCACTTGAAAATATATGAAAATCAAAAGTATAAATGTATAATACCGAGGTAACGATTTCTAACTCAAATATCAAAAGTCAATCGTTATGTTATGTTATATTAAGAAAAACATCAGTGACTACTAAACAGATATATCCTTTCATAAACAAAAGTTGTGGACATAATATACTTTATGAAATGATTCGAAATGTTTACAAACAAGACACAGATAGAAATAACTACAAAATATAACAGTTGAATGAAAGCTTAAGAAAACACTCTGGAATTGAATAGAATATACAATAAGAAGACTACAAAATTGTATAGAAATGCTAGTCGTGAACTGGAATCCACAGAGAAATATAAAAAATACAATAAGTAGCAATATATATTTATTTATAAAAGCTGGGAATAGTTGAATAGGAAAACACAAAACATAAAAGGATAGTTCGTGTTTATTAAAGTCCTGTGTTGCAGAAGGAACATTTGACAGATTATATAATGAGAGTTCTAGTATTATACAGGAATATCATGTCCTGGTTTAATTTATAACGATATGATAGAATATATTTGCCCAGATTGGTAGTAGGCGTTTTTATTACTTTATCCCATAAACCATCAGGGTACTATTCTGAATATTTACCCAGAATGCTATCGAACATTTCAATCAAATATATATGTCTGAATGTCTCCAACATCAAATGGTAAAGTTCAGCTTTTTCAGTTTGGTCCTCACATTTTCAGCTCATTGACTCTTAGTTTCCACAATAAGATGTGGGTCGCCGTTTTGACGCGCTGAGTTTCCCCAATATATTTTAAGACATGACTGACATTGAAAGAACAACAAACATGGCTTTACAAAAAATTAAACAACTCAAAACATTATGGAACAGAACTGATTAGAAAACAAAGATCAGAATACTAAGAGCATGCATATTCCCAGTGGCAACGTATGGGTGTGAAGCATATAAATTTAATAAAGCAGTGGAAAAACATATGTGCTTTTGAATATAAGTGTTACATAAGAGTCTTTCGTATATCTTGGACAGAGAAGAGAACAGATAGATCTACCCAGAAAGAATTCAAAATCAAAGAAAACTGATGCTACAAATAAGAAAGAGAAAATTGAGATATTTTGGATATATAAAAAAGGCATGAAGGGCTGGAGAAGACCATATTGAAAGAATGCATACCGGCAAAGAGAAGAAGAGGAAAACTACGGAGAAGATGGATTCAGGATGTAACTGATGGTTTGAACATGACAGCTGCAGAGACAGAACATCTGGCCTATGAGAGAGAGAAATTCTGGAAGACTGTTGGAGTGGCAAAGTTCTGCTCAGGACAAGCTATTTGATGATAATGATGATGACTGACATTAATAAATTACTTATATTTCCGTTATTTGTAGTGGTAATATATCAAACAGAGCACATATGAAAGCTATATTTTATACATATAACTGTAAAATGTATGTAGTTACGCAAAATAACATTAAAAAAACAAAACGTACGGTTCTAACACGAAATCTAGCTAATAGACCTGCCGTATAAACGAGACATCAAGAAGATCTATTCAGTAGACCCGTCGTATAATAAGAGTTTAAGAATCGTCGTTGTGTAGTTTTATTTGCACATTAAGGTACGTTGCTCATTTCTAGAGATTGGTCTTCTTTAGTCAACATCAAGTAGCATATCCTTTGCAGAAATTCGCTTACATCCAAGTCCGCCTGAAAAACTCTCAGCCTTTAGCAAGTTCTTGCATCCTTTCTAATGTTATTTTTGTGGTGTATTTAACCTGTTTCCACCGCCGTCTAGTCGTCCCCTGTCTGGTTTTCATGAACCATACACTCCATTACCGTTCTCTCCAAAAAACCACAGTGACATTTAATTAGACTAATATTTCAATTTCTGGTACTTTGGAGTCTACTGCTGATAAAATATTATTAGTAACCAATTTGTAAATATGTGTGTATTGTTGTTGGTCATGGCGTTGGAAAAATTCTAGCGTGCTGCGGACAAGACTTATTGAAAGAGATTCATATGTGTAGCTTTCTGACCTATAACACATATTTAAAGAATCAGAGCATGATGATCATTTTATCTTAAACATTTGGACACATGAGTTCACCCAAGTGGTTACCGGGGCCCAAAGTTGATGTGTATTGAAAAGAACCACTGTTACCTGTCACGCATGTCCTAAGGGGCGACTAAGGAGGTTTGGCTGAAATCGGATGCAACTGTCCTAATCGTATAGAAGTCTATGCGTTTAGTGCCTACCAAACCAATGTGCAACGTATACACGTTCTTGGCAAAGATCAAATATATCACAAAGAGTGATTAAAATTGGTCGTAAAGAACGAACGTGAAGAAGAAGAAGAAGGACACATGAGTAGTAGAGTACAGTAGAAGCAAGCAATCTGGTGGCGTAGAATGGAAACAATGAACTCTATATTGTCTGCTGTATTATTAAACAACACAAAGAGCTCTTCTACCGTCTCGTCATCTAGTGATACGGTAGTTCAATTCTGGTTCATGTCCGAGTTGGGTAAAACAACCACAGACATCCCATTATTTCCCCTGCTAACAACAACCATCACCTGGTCTATGTCGCAAAAGTAGTTAAGATATTTTTCTGTTTTTTGAAGAGGTGTGGGTTCGAATCCGGACCGAGTCAAATGTGCAACGTTTTGATGAGATCCCTAGGATTGGTTGCTGGAGCTACAGAGTTCTTGCTTTGCGCAACGCTCTCGACAGATATCGTGTCATTTCTGATGACAGAGACGACGCCATATGGGAAAACTCGATGCTATGAATTCAAACCATCGACTTTAGACCCGTTGTTAAGACAACACAATAAATAAATTATACTGGGCTGAATGGATATTTAAAATCACTGAAGAAGGAAAACTAAGTTATGTTTTTAACCGAAAAAACTGACCTATATTCCATCAACCTCAGAAATATTGAATATATCTGCTGCTGGGGCTCGCAAGGGAGCAAAGAATAGTAACACTGCGACCTACAAGACACATCGTAAGAGGCGACTGAGGTAGGGGCATAGGAAAGCTACCCTAGTAAATAAAAAGCGTCGCAGAAATTAAATTGCGCGCCTACTTGTAGGCGCATAACTGGCACAACGTTCAATCACTCTTAGGAACGAATCAAATACAAATCACAAAGAGTGGTTAACAAGTGGTCGGTATGGAGCGTTCGAAAAATAAGATACCTAGACTAACCTCAGAAAAACTGATTGTATATTTGCTAATTTAAGACAAACTGATGCTATGGTTGCCAATTTAAGACAAACTGATGGTATATTTGCTAATTTAAGACAAACTGATGGTATGTTTGCCAATTTAAGACAAACTGATGGTCTATTTGCCAATTTAAGACAAACTGATGGTATATTTGCTAATTTAAGACAAACTGATGCTATGTTTGCCAATTTAAGACAAACTGATGGTCTATTTGCCAATTTAAGACAAACTGATGGTATATTTGCTAATTTAAGACACACTGATGGTATGTTTGCCAATTTAAGACACACTGATGGTCTATTTGATCATTTAAGACAAACTGATGGTCTATTTGCCAAATTAAGACAAACTGATGATACATTTGCCAATGTAAGACAAATTGATGATACATTTGCCAATGTAAGACAAATTGATGATACATTTGCCAATGTAAGACAAATTGATGATACATTTGCCAATGTAAGACATACTGATGATACATTTGCCAATTTAAGACAAACTGATGATACTTTTGCCAATTTAAGACAAACTAATGGTTTATTTGCCAATGTAAGACAAACTGATGGCCTATTTGCCAATGTAAGGAACATTCATACACCAAATTCAGACAAACTGACGGTACAATCCACACACCACAGACAGACTGAGACACAATCTGTCGTACTAGAATTTGCTGACAACAGGATACGTCAACATGAAAGAAACTGGCGTCAACCAACTTCAAACAAACTGACGGCACGTTAACTGTGAAATCAGCATAGAACAATAAACTATAAATTTGTTTTACATTTTACTTTCGAGAAGAAGTTCTGTAACTGAGTGTAAATCGATATTTGTAACGAATAGTGAGGGGGTTGCAAGCTGTGAGCTAAGACAAGTATATTGTGGTTGAATTATTCGCTGTCATTATTCCTGGAAGCAACAATAAACAAAAGATTTTAAAAAATCAATGACGTCATTAGCAGTAAATTAATGTAATTTAAATATTTAATCAAATTATCAAGTGTCGAAATTTGTTATGATTCGGTAACAATGGTATTTCTGAAACTAAAACTAGTGAACACTGACAGTGTGTAACATTTAACATCAAATTGACATGTGAAACTTTCTTTAACATAATATACAGTTATTTTAGTTATGTGACTTGTATCTTCTGTTACTTTTTATTTGTGATTCATCTTCTGTTACTTTCTTAATTGTGATTCTTCTTCTGTTACTTTCTTAATTGTGCTGTTACTTTCTTAATTGTGATTCTTCTTCTGTTACTTTCTTAATTGTGCTGTTACATTTTATTTGTGATTCTTCTTCTATTTTTATTTGTGATTATTCTTCTTGGTTTTAATCTTTTTTCTCTCTAACCCTGCTTTGTCTCACATCGTCAGGATAGAAGAGATTTCTAGAACGGGTTTTTGTGTGCGCTTCATAAATAGTGTCATTCACTGTCTCTGTTATTTCTGTGTTCCATCTTTTGCGTTGACAAATATTTACTTTCCATTGTATCGGAGTAGCATTGATCTTTGAGGCGTACTGTTTTTTAGTAATCTGAATATGTATGCGAACTATTGAATTTGTTATAAGAAAACTATTCACATCTCTTTGCAACATTTCAGGGCACCAGTAGTACGAGCAAAGAAGAAAATACAATGAAAGCTGACTAACCATGTTGTCGTTACGGTGTAGAAGTTGTTCTTTAAAATAAATATTTAATCTCTAAATTAACTAACCATTTTGTTACAGGATTGAATCACAAATATAAATATGTTATGTTATGCGATCGATGTCATGGTGCATTGGGCATTCCCATTTGTGCTCTATCCTCCGCTGCAGCAGCCATCCCAAAGTCCATTTGTTCACTGAACCCATGAGAAGTACTATAAATAACTATAAATATCAGTTATCAGTTCCGTTATATGAGGACTATCATCATAGCACTCCGAACATGCCCATAGGTGCTCCCATCTGTGCATCAGCTATTCCAGCAGCATCCAGTGGCACAGCACACCAGTTCGATGTTGATTAATCAATCTCTTTGCATATTTAGCATGTCGTTCTTTTCGGGCTGCACCAATATCGACACCCATTTCTCTCAATCTGGTCAGCGAGTGGGATTCAGAGCCCTGAAATTCCTCTGTTCGGAAAGACTCTCTCAATGCGTGAAGGTCATTTCGATCCATGGCAGCTCCCTCTGATATTGTAGCCAAGCCAACCAATCTATCAACTCTTGAATGACATCGTCAATGATACCGATGTGGTTATTTACATCGATTGTTCAGTGGGCTTTTTCAGCACGCTTAGGAGGAAAAATAATAAGAGAGGCCAGTGGGGGCTACACAACAACCACAAGTAGTTTGACAATGAAAGTTTTGGCGGTTACGGAGGCGGTGAAATGGTTGGCTTCTCACAACTACTGTCGTGTTTTCATACTCAGTGACTCCATGAGCATGATTCGTAAAGTCGAATCAGGCATGGTGAGACGCAACTGGGTGGAGGTACTGGTACAGATAATGATCAGAGAAATCCGCTTCATTTTTGTCCCTGGGCACACAGGAGTTAGGGGTAATGAACTATAAATATAATTTATCGTTGTCCGAGCCAACTTATTACTTTGTTGAATTATTATTATATGTTTAATTGTATTCATAACCAGCCGGTGTCACTTCCAAACTCGATGGTCTTCGATGATTGATTGATTGATATGACCATCATCATTGCACTTCGGTGAGTAGCCATGTATGCTTCGATCTCTTCTCATCAGCTGAAGTGTTTGAACGCCGTAGCACCGGCGAGGGTCCCCGATGTAATTTTGAAGATGGTAAAGATATTTTGTGGGAATTTAATATTTCATCTTTTCTAAGAATTTTATCCGATCAGCGGCTTTCCAGAGTACTCTACTCGATGCGAATAACACAGTTCAACGATGCTACTTGTCCTGTGATCTGGTAACTGACAGAAAAATTAGAAAAAGGAAACATAAAAATGTGACTGTTGTTTATTGAATATCCGTAAGATTGTTTTATTCTAAAGTGTTATTTAATTTCGATATGAGTTTTATTCTAAAGTGTTATTTAACTTTGATATGTTTTATTCTAAGTGTTATTTAACTTTGATATGAGTTTTATTCTAAAGTGTTATTTAACTTTGATATGAGTTTTATTCTAAAGTGTTATTTAACTTCGATATAAGAGTTTTATTCTAAAGTGTTATTTAATTTCGATATGAGTTTTATTCTAAAGGGTTATTTAACTTCGATATAAGAGTTTTATTCTAAAGTGTTATTTAACTTTGATATGAGTTTTATTCTAAAGTGTTATTTAACTTGATATGTTTTATTCTAAAGTGTTATTTAACTTTGATATAAGTTTTATTCTAAAGTGTTATTTAACTTTGATATAAGAGTTTTATTCTAAAGTGTTATTTAACTTTGATATAAGTTTTATTCTAAAGTGTTATTTAATTTTGATATAAGTTTTATTCTAAAGTGTTATTTAACTTTCATAAAGAGTTTTATTCTAAAGTGTTATTTAACTTGATAAAGAGTTTTATTCTAAAGTGTTATTTAACTTCCATATAAGAGTTTTATTCTAAAGTGTTATTTAACTTTGATATAAGTTTTATTCTAAAGTGTTATTTAACTTCGATATAAGTTTTATTCTAAAGTGTTATTTAACTTTGATATAAGTTTTATTCTAAAGTGTTATTTAACTTCGATATAAGAGTTTTATTCTAAAGTGTTATTTAACTTCGATATCTTCTTCTTTGCCTTCGTTCTTTACGAACAATTTTTATCACTCTTTGTGATATGTTTGGTCTTTGCCAAGAACGTGTATACGTTGCACATTGGTTTGGTAGGCCACTAAACGCATAGACTTGTACATGTTTAGGACATGTGCATCCGATTTCAACCAAACCTCCTTCTTTTTTCGCCTCTTACGACGTTGTGGCAGGCAACAGTGGTTTTATTCTTTACACCCCAAATTTGGGCCCCGGTAACCACTAGGCGTAACTTCGATAGAAAAGTCACTTCTGCCGACTAGGCTCTGTTGTTGAACGACTATAATGACTAAAATAGATACTTTCTGTTTTCATCACTTTCGCGTTTTGTCTTTCCAACTGTCAATTAGATTAGTAATACTGTTATGTAGACATGACCAACGTCAGTCTGTCTAGTTTTTATTGATTCTGTCTGCCTGTTTCTTAACTTTATCCGTGTCTGTCAGTCTGTTTATGTATGTGTGTATGTATGTGTGTATGGGTGTGTTTATTTGTGTTTGTATGTGTGTATGTATGTGTGAATGTGTGTATGTATGCGTGTGTATGTATGTATGTATGTGTGTGTGAATGTAGTTCCCAAATAAAGATCAGAGTTGCCTGTTGTCCAACCGTGTACCGAGTAGAAATTGTGGCCCAAACTGGCCTCGAACCGCGAAATTTTCCGTTATGTAGTCACTAGGGAAGCGTGTTATCAAGTTCGCTATTGGCGACCCCCTGCCACACTTGTAGATCTGTATTTTATGTCACCAATATACATGTATGTATATCCCTGTCTTTGTTATCTATCTTTCACTCATACACTCTCCCTCTCTCTTTCTCTCTCCTTCTCTTTCTTGTATAATAATGTGCATCCAAATCACTTTCTGACGTAGGAAAATCTAATGTACAGTGCACGATCTTCGCAGCACCGGCGAGAGTCAACTTCGCTATGGGTAACCACATGCATGACTTGTAAATGTCTTTCCTTTCGCCGATATACTTCTATGTATATCAATATATTTTGTGTCTATCGTTCAATCACTCTCCCTTTCTCTTTCTCTCTCTTGCATAACCATATGTGCTCCATTCACTTTCTGACGGAGACAAATCTAATGTAAAGTGCATCATCTTCTCAGCACCGGCGAGGGTCCCTTATGCAATTTTGACAATAGTGAATATGTGAATACATTTTAATATTTTATTTTTTAATCAATAATTTGTGTCCCTTCTAGCAAAGGTTTCTCAGCCTTCAATTAACACTTTCTCAAAAAAGATAAACCTACTCGTTACCTACTGAAAGCTTTCATGGAACTGAATTTGAAAATGAATTTGAAGAACCATTGAAATAGAGCATTACAAACACGATCTAGATTGTATGTAGCTAACACAAAATAGCCTTTTACAGAATCCTACTGATAATCTTTAGTAGCATTACAGTATACTACATTCCGTAAATAATTCATTTTCTGTCCATTAGCTCTAATTTAAATTACATAGAACCTCATTCTGTGTGGACATTTTTTGTACATTAAGAATCATCGTGGGTTGTATTATCTTCTAACCTACATGTCTTGAAATTTGTAAAACCTAATGTGGATGTTATAATATGTTCATTATTTATGTTTTTGTGTTGTTCCCTAAACTATGAAACTGGTCTGTGTTTTCTATTTGATATTCTCGTCTTTTCTGCTTCTTTTTTGTATTCTTTTTTTCTTCTGTTTTCTGTTCTTTTTGTCTTCTTTTTTGGTCTTTTTTTTTTCTTCTGTTTTCTGTTCTTTTTGTCTTCTTTTTTGTCTTCTATTTTTCTCTTTACATCAGTGCCTGTTGGTGGTCACGGGATAATATTTTATACTATCTCTTCCGTCCGTGTGGTATCTGAGCACGCAAGGGAAGAAAAGAATATTACCACTGCGACCTGCAAGGCTCGTCGTAAGAGGCGACTGATGTTGGTGGCCTACGGAAGCTACCTAGTAACTAAAAGCATCGCAGAAAGTAAGTTAAATGCATTTTAAAAATTATGAACATAAAATGGAACGAATTCAGGATAAGTGATGAAATCAGAGAAATGTCTGGTCAACTACTAGAGACAACTGTTATAAGAAAGAGAAGATGGAGATATGTTGGGCACACCTTGAGGAGAAATGATCAACGAATATCAAAGCAGGCACTGAAGTGGGATACAAAGGGTTCAAGAAAGAGAGATCGACCTAAGGAGACCCTGAAACGAACTTTGCTGAGAGAGTGAGAGAGGTAATAAATATCGGTTTCAGTTCCATGGAGGGGAGTAAGCTAGTTGCCCAGGATAGAGCGGTATGGAGAAATTGTTTGCTAGCCTTATGTAACGTATAAAGATGCGAAATGAATTATTATGCCTCTAGTACTGTTAGCATCGACATCCGATATTCTCAAGAAACGATTTGCTTTCAATAAGAGCTCTCATTTTAGTGATCGATTACAGTTTGAAGCAACCTGATGGTTTTTTAAATACAGCTTGAAACTATTATTACGTTGCAGCCTTTCATATTTTCAACATAGAATTGATTTCTTTTGAGAGTGAATTAATATCGGGATTTCAAAGCTACAATGTAGCTGACGTTATTCTTGTCTGTGCGACAACTGAAATATATTGGCTGAGATGAACATGACCGGATACGGGAGCATCAGAGGATTGGCAAAGAGTAATAATTGTGCTAATAATTGAAAATGGAGTAATACACAAGAATGTGATATATTTAAACTGTTATATTCGTCTGGTGGAAACGTTAGCTACATTAATCTGGTTTTCTGAGACGTATTCGGGGCAAGACAACTATTGTTTTGATGTATACATGTGCTCACCTGTCCAGCGTGTTCGTAGCGCATTGGACGACGAGTGAAAAGCCCCCTGTGATTCCACGGCTGGCAGAAAAGCAACAAGCTCTTTAGATTTACGGTGTACGTGGCACCGAACCGAAGGGCTACGATGACAATGGCACCGAGCCGAAGAGCTGAAAACTCCAGTGCTTCTGGATCGAAGAAAAAAAATGTATACATGTCATCATCATCATGTAACATGTCGTTTGCAGACCGTTGCTCTCGTCACAGCCCGTCTGAGAAACTTGTGATCTCTAGCAAGCTCTTTCGTCTTTTCCAATATCATGTTAAAAGTGTCTTTAATGTCCTCTTGCCACCGTTGCTTTAGTCGTCCCCTGCATCATCTCACAGGAATCATATCAACAATTACTGTTTTCTCAAAACCACTCTGACGTCTAAAATGTGTCTAAAATATTTAAGTTTCAAAATATAATACTGTTTTTATGAACCAATGTCCCTCTAGTCTATGTTTAGGTCTTCTAGTGTATATAGTTTTATTTCTATTCTCGACCCAGTTCTAAGAACATTTCTTCTGAACTTTGTTTCAAAATATTCGATTTTATTCTTTAACGTTCGTGTTATGTTATCACGTAACAAACAAATATATGTCTGCTGAAGTTGTAATTTCATTTATTTTTGCTTGTGTTATCCCATAATTTCCTAGTACTAAACGCTGTCTCAAGTGCAATGACTGGTTTCCTGATATCACTTGTACAGTCAACGTCGTTGTTTAAATATAGAGTTAAAGTCTTTATAATTTGTACCGTTTCGTACTTCATCATCATCATTAATAGCTTGACCTGAGCAGAACTTTGCCTCCTTAACAGTCCTTCGGAGTTTCTCTTTCTCGTAGGCCAGATGTTACGCCTCTGCATCGGTCATGATAAATCCATCAGTTACATCCTGAATCTATCTTCTTCGTGGTCTATCTCTTCCTTTTGCCGGGTGCAATTTGGCCCTTTCGTGCCTATTTATATGTCCAAAATATTTCAATTGTCATGTAATAAGGTATATAAGTATACACGTATTCAAGTATATACAAGTATATAAGTATAGTTTGTGTATACATATATAACATTGTTTGGATATATTTGTATATGATCAACAAATAAACAAGGTACAGGTATTAAGATATATTTGTACTAATCTTGATTATACCTTACAAAAATCGATATTCAAATAAAGATGAATTTACTAAAGCAGCTGACGTAATGCATATAAGAGAAAATAATAATTCTCTCTACCGTTATACGTTACATAGGGCCTGCAAGTAATTTCTCCATACCGCTCTATCCTGGGCAACTCGCTCAATTTCCTCCATGGAACTAAGACCAATATTTCCTGCCTCTCTTAGCAAAGTTCGTTTCAGGGTCTCCTTAGGTCGACCTCTCTTTCTTGAACCTTTGCATCCCACTTCAATGTCTGCTTTGATATTCGTTGATCATTTCTCCTCATGGCGTGTCCAACATATCTCTATCTTCTCTTTCTTATAACAGTTGTCACTCATATAAGAAATGGTAGGAACAATAGCAAAATATAGATACTATAGGGTGTTCAAGATAAAAGTAGCCTCGTCAAAGGAGCCAATCTGGCATTTGTTTATGAAAATAAAAAGGTTCAATTATGACGTAGTATAGGTCAAGTAAGCAATTCTTTTTGTGATGGTGTGTAATTATGGTGCGGGAAGAGACGATGAACAAATGTGATGCTACGACGAGCTAGGCAGAACCGGTTTAAATAGTAAATAGACAAAACGCAATGCGTACCTGGCAACTGTTGATTTGTCAATGGAGCTACTTTTATCTTGAACACAATCAAACTGCTTGAATTTCCAGAATTCAAGGAAAATAAAGTAAGTGTCGACATCTTTTGATTTAAAATGAATTTTTTTTAAAACACCGTATGTATTCTCCACAATGTTAATTTGAATTGAATACCTTCCATATCGTTATACAATACATAGTGCATTCAAGTAATGTCCCCTTATCGCTCTTTTCTGAACCGCTCGTTAAACCACATCTGCGGAATTAACTTTGATATTTTTCACCTCTAGGTAGAGTTCGTTTCATTATTTCTCTAGGGTGCGCTTTGTTATTGAACCGTCTGCCTCCCACTGCAATGCCTATCGTAACACTAGTAGAACTTAACAAGTGGTTGACAGTAGTTTAAATAATCTCCACTGTTACACAAATGAAATTTAATAATTAATGAACCTTTTGACAACACTTATTTGAGTGGAAATTGCATCGATAACTCTTTCGTCGATGCTCCGGAGCTTGTACGAGGCAGTGCCGCGGAGGTATTTCAGTGTAAGAAAAATATCGAACATATTTGAATAATCATCGAAGTGTATTGATGATGGTGGTCATATTAATCAATGAATGAATAAATCAATCAATCGATCGACGATTCTTGTCTTTATATTATAACGCAATTTCTGACAGAAATGGTAACGATCTCAACCACGCGTGTCCATGGTGTCGTGGGGGAATGGGGTGGGGTGAGAGGGGCTGGAGGTGGTAAGGAAAGGGGGTAGTTGGATGACCATTTGGACATACGGAATCAATTATTTCTTTTTCTTGCGATCTGTTCTTAGATGACTGTACCGTCGGATGTGCTCTTATGATGTAGTTGCTGGAAGTCTTCCCTGGTGTTGTTTAGCTTTGAATGTTGTGTTGTATGGCCAGCATTCTTCTAAGTTGGCAGTACAAGGAGGTGAGAACAAGGCGTTTTTTGCAAGAATCCCAGAGGAAGCAAAGAAAAAACAAATAGACAAATACAGGATTCGAACCACTTACCCTCATTTCCTACGACACCCATCGCCTAGCTTTGCAATACGGTGTTCGTAAGGACGCTCGTTCATAAGAGAAGACTTAACATCTTTCGCCTTCGATAAGTCTTCTCTCGTGTCTTTAGTAGGCTGTCCATGTTTCTGAGTCATAAAGTAAAGAACTAATTACACAGGCTGGATATATTTAAATCTTCGTCTGCAATGTTAGTTTTGTGTTTTTCCACGCTCGCTTTGATAGTTTTCCGACTGTAGTAGCCGTACTCCCTATTCGAGCGTTAAATTCTTCATCAATAGAAAGGCTGGCAGTGACCATGGACCCAAGATAGCAACATTTTTAAAATGGAGTTAAATGGTTACCATTTAAAGTGATATTTGTTTCGTTACACCCCTGATATAAAACAACTATTTTGGTTACACTTATAGTCAGAGAAAATAGGTCACATGCCTTAGCCAAATTATTGATTAGGCATTGCAGTGTAATTTCACTGTGTGCAACTAAGGCAGCGTCGTCAGCGAAAAGGAGTTCATTGAGAAGAAAGTCCGTTGTTTTTGTCTTGGCTTTTAAGCGAGCCAAGTCAAAGAGAGAACCATCAGATCTAGTGCGGATGAAAACATCACCATCAGCGTCCCCGAAGGCATGGTACAAAAGGACTGCGAAGAAGATGCCAAAGAGAATGGGGGAAAGGACACATCCCTGCTGTACACCACTCTTAACCTAGAAACTATTAGATGTGCTGCCATCGAACTGTATGCTGGCTTTCATGCCCTCATGTAGGGGAAGGCAATGAATTAGATCAGCTTTGGGGGACAGCCAATGTGCTTCACTATTTTATAAAGATCTGGTCTGCTGACTGTCAAATGCCTTTGTTAGATCTACTAAAGCAATAAACAAAGGCTTACTCTCCTCTCTGCACTTCTCTTGTAGTTGACGAAGGGTAAAAATCTTGTCAGTTGTGGACCGTCCAGCTCTGAACCCACATTGTGACTTGGAGAATACGCCCTGCCAGTTCTGTAGCCGTTTTGAAAGGATCAGTGCAAAGGTCTTGCCTGTAAATAAAATATGTGTTAGGGAGGTATCACTACAATAAAATAGCTCTTTTCTCTGGTTCTTTTACACTGTGGTCAAATTACCCATATGTTTCTCTTTGCGGAAATGCGTGTATAGTATTAATGACACTTTTTGTATTGTAACTTCAAATTCATTAGAAATGTTATATTAATGTCTGTTTTGAGACATCAACAACATGACTCAATAACTTCACGCTATAGTCCGTTCAACTCATGCCCACATTTCAATGCGAATTGTAGCAAAACCATCAATTCCACAGTAGCGAAACTTTGCACCCAATCATAGAATTATACCGACGCAAATGTCTGATGAAAGAAATTGCTATAGAAAACCTGGATTTTGTAATATAACGGTTTCATTGGATGTTGGTGGCATATTTGGTGAGTCTGTAACGAAATTTTAGTTTTTACATCAAACGCACCAATATGACATTTGATGACAAGTCTCATGCAAAGGTGTAACATATCAGCTTATACATGGGGGCCAATGTTGGTACTTGCAATAGTCATGAAATCAACAGGAAATGTAGACTTAGTTGTATTAATGTTTTTAAATAAATTACATTACAGTTAAAGTTAAGCTTCCATGTCATAATGCCATCCCACTTTCATGTCCGGGCTTGGGACTGGCAATGGCGGAGCTGCTTTGAGACGTACTTTCAAATCGCAACTTCTTCGTTACAATGTGCGTGTGTTAACATATGTGCTAGGAAAGTATCACTATAATAAAATAGCTCTTTTCTCTGGTTCTTGTATACTGTTGTACAGATGACCCATATGTGTCTCTTTGCGGAAATGCGCGTATAGTATTAATGATAATTTTTGCATTGTAACTTCAAACTCATTAGAAATGTTATATCAATGTCTGTTTTGAGAAGTCAACAATATGACCCAATAGCATCACACTAATTTCGGTATACGCCTTTAGTTAAAGTCCGCCTCACACTAATGACGTAATTTGTTAACCACGTTCAAACCCGAGATGATATAATGCACGGGACAAGCAAGAATTGTTTTTAAAAAACCATGGAATTCGTCCTGAATGTTGCCATTTTTGTCATCAATGTATTAAATTGCTGTAAACATTAGTTTTCTCCAACCATGCCAATGGACGCGTTAAATATATAGCACAAAGAAGGAAACTTCTAGATGGTATGATTGTTTGAATGGCAAAAACTAATTTGTAGCGTCGGGAACATGTATAGTTCACATGCAAGTTTTCCAGTTATTTCATCAAATGGTTACAAAGATACAAATTGTTGTCGGTGGGCATGTCAAGTTGAACGGACTATAATTTCGATATACGGCTTTAATTGAAAGTCCGTGCCGCCTTTATGACGTCATTTGTTTAACACTGTCAACCCAGAGTTGATTTTGTTAACGGAAAATGCAAGAATTTAAAAAAACCAACGGATTTCGTCCTGAATATTGTTATTTTTGTCGTCAATGTATTAAATGGCTGTAAACATGAGTTTTCTTCAGTCATGCCTACAATATTTATGTGCGTTAAATATATAGCACAAAGAAGGAAACTTCTAGATAGTATGATTGTTTGAATGGCAAAAATATTTTGTAGCGTCGGGAACATGTGTAGCTCACATGCAAGTTTTCAAGTTATTTAATACAACTTTGTTATTTAATATAACAAAGATACAACTTATTATCTGTGGGCATGACAAGTTGAACAGATTATAGTTCACGTTTGTTCAGGTTTTGCTGTGTGCTAGCCTCTTAACGTCATATTTGTTTTTCGCTTCCCCATATAATGTTCAACATTATTCAATAAGACCACATCTCTGTGGCTTCCAGTGATCGTCTATAAATTGTCCATCATTGGCTTCCATACAAAGTATTCGTTCAGTATAGCACAAGATTACTCCATAGTGTTCCGCAGTGTCGTTGTTAGTTAATGTAATATTACAGTATGTCTTTTATTTTCATAAAAATTTTATTTTGCTTGAGGTATTCTATTTACTCTCAGTTTAGTATTCTATCTTCTGTTGTATAGATATTCTACAATAGACTACAACTTCTCTCTGTTGTATGAGAATGATTCTATAACTTCTCTGTTGTATGAGGTATTCTATAACTTCTCTCTGTTGTATGAGATATTCTACAACTTATCTCTGTTGTATGAGATATTCTACAACTTCTCTCTGTTGTATCAGAATATTCTACTATAATTCTCTCTGTTGTATGAGATATTCTATAACTTCTCTCTGTTGTATGAGATATTCTACAACTTCTCTCTGTTGTATTAGATATTCTATATCTCTCTTTTTGTATGAGATATTCTTACATACTTTTCTCTGTTGTATGAGTATTCTAAACTTCTCTCTGTTGTATGAGATATTCTATAACTTCTCTCTGTTGTATGAGATATTCTATAACTTCTCTCTGTTGTATGAGATATTCTACAACTTCTCTCTGTTGTATCAAGATATTCTACAACTTCTCTGTTGTATAGATATTCTAAACTTCTCTCTGTTGTATCAAATATTCTATAACTTCTCTCTGTTGTATGAGATATTCTACAACTTCTCTCTGTTGTATGAGATATTCTACAACTTCTCTCTGTTGTATGAGATATTCTACAACTTCTCTCTGTTGTATGAGTATTCTAAACTCTCTCGTTGATGAGTATTCTATAACTTCTCTCTGTTGTATGAGATATTCTACAACTTCTCTCTGTTGTATGAGATATTCTATAACTTCTCTCTGTTGTATGAGATATTCTAAACTTCTCTCTGTTGTATGAGATATTCTACTAACTTCTCTCTCTGTTGTATGAGATATTCTATAACTTCTCTCTGTTGTATGAGATATTCTACAACTTCTCTCTGTTGTATGAGATATTCTACAACTTCTCTCTGTTGTATGAGATAATCTACAACTTCTCTCTGTTGTATGAGATATTCTATAACTTATCTCTGTTGTATGAGATATTCTACAACTTCTCTCTGTTGTATGAGAATCTACACTTCTCTCTGTTGTATGAGATATTCTACAACTTTCTCTCTGTTGTATGAGATATTCTACTACTTCTCTGTTGTATGAGATATTCTAAACTTTCTCTGTTGTATGAGATATTCTACAACTTCTCTGTTATCAATATTCTATACTCTCTCTGTTGTATGAGATATTCTACAACTTCTCTCTGTTGTATGAGATATTCTACAACTTCTCTCTGTTGTATGAGATATTCTACACTTCTCTCGTTGTATGAGATATTCTACAACTTTCTCTGTTGTATGAGATATTCTATACTTCTCTGTTGTATGAGATATTTAAACTTCTCTCTTTTTATGAGTATTCTATAACTTCTCTCTGTTGTATGAGTATTCTAAACTTCTCTCTGTTGTATGACTATTCTACACTTCTCTCTGTTGTAAATCTTCCACCTAATGTTATGAATAGTCCCATAAGTTTGAATCCATGTACTAATGAAGGGTCCTCTTTGAATATTAAACTTTGTTTCCCTGTGTAATATATCTATTAACTCTTTCATCCGTAATTTGTTTGACCTCAGAAGGCATTTGTTTGAAATATACACATAATTACACTGGTTTGCGTCAACTTTAAAAATACTGCGAGCCTTTATGTCATCTCATAAGGTTTAAGGAGTGAAAACAGCTAGGTCTTGCTCATCTGGTATGGTAATAGTGATATAAATATTTGGTTTGTTCTAATTTTCCAACAAATTTATTTTGTATGTTGTCACTTATTTGTCTTTTATTTTCTTGACTCGTTCTGAGATTGAGCCTACTCGTTCTGAGATTGAGCCTATCTTCTACAGCAACAAACCACTTCAATATTTTGAGTGTTGCTATTTAGTCTCTTATTCTTTCTTCAACTAACTCAACGATTAACTTTTAGTTTTTTGTTTTAAAAAAAAAAATAGACCGTCATTATCTTGTGTATTACCACTTGGTTCTCTGGTCTTTTGTTGAGTCGTTCTGTGATTAACTCTAGTTGTTTTGTATCTTAACTTGAGTGCCTGTCATTTCATTGATTTACTCATATATTGATGTTCAAATGGTCCAAAGACAAAGAATAGACTTTATTGCATCGATTTTCCCCATATGGTTCCGTCCCTGTCCGCAGAGATGGCACGCAATCTGCCGAGAGTGTTGCACAAAACACGAACTCCATAGCTCCGGCAACAATCCTATGAACAAATTGCACGTGTCTCGGTCCAGAGTCGAACCCAGAACCTTCAGTAAGGCAGGTAAACAACATAACCACTTCGCTATTGAGATCCTCGCTATCATCCACTACTCTGTCATCCACAATCTAATATTGATTTTTGTATATGTCCATTGATGTGTAGACTTAACATCGATTCGTTGTGTGGTCAAAATGTGTTCAATGTCAGTGCTAAAGATACACTGTAACAATTAACAGCCATGTCTTTTCATTGTTATCATTGTCCTCTTTGTCTCAGGAGACAATAGGTTTTGCGTAACGTAGTCTGTTCTGAGCTGAATCACAACGTCTGTTGAGGATGTAATGACCTATCCTGGAGTGACAATCTATTTCACAGTTGCTGCAGGTGAAACTGGAGACTGAAGCTAATGTAGAGGAGGGTCTTTCTGGCCTCTGCACTCTCCTTTGCCTCCATATGTGATGGTGTCTCTTTTCTTTTTGAGCTACCCCTCACTGCCGCTCGCCATGCTTGCCTGTCTTTGGCCAACCACTTAATTTTCTGTGTCTATGAGGCATGAAGTTAAATCACGCTTGCAGGTGTCATTGAAGCGTAGTTATGGGTGTCCCTGCTGTCTAGTAACAGTTACGAGTTGACCATATAGAATGTCCTTTGGGATTCTATCACCGCTCATACGGCAAACGTGTCTCAGCCATCTCAGATGTCGGTGACTCTGCAAGGTGTACATGCTTGAAATACCAGTACTGTCCGTGACTTTTATATTGGAGATGCGGTCTTGCTATTGGATTTTGTATATTCACATGAGACAGCGCATTTGGAAGGTGTTAAAGCGATGTTCTTGTCAACATACGTGTTCCACGTCTCACTACCATACAGTAGAGTGTTGAGAACACAGGTATTATATACACGTGTCGTGGAGTTTCGTGAGAGTGTCTAGTTTCCCCATACACGCTATGCTATATTGAACATAGCAGTGGATGTCTTCCCAATGAGGCTGCTACTTCATTGAACATAGCAGTGGATGTCTTCCATGAGGCTCTACTCTGAACATAGCAGTGGATGTCTTCCAATGAGGCTGCTACTTCATTGAACATAGCAGGGGATGTCTTCCAATGAGGCTGCTACTTCATTGAACATAGCAGTGGATGTCTTCCCAATGAGGCTGCTACTTCATTGAACATAGCAGTGGATGTCTTCCCAATGAGGCTGCTACTTCATTGAACATAGCAGTGATGTCTTCCAATGAGGCTGCTACTTCATTGGGGTGAGTTCTGCTGATGGTAGTGGCAACTTATTCAAAGGTGTTGACTACTTTGAGCCTTTCAATGTTTATAGCTTAGGCTCTGCTAATATCTCGGATTATTATATTTGTTTACTTCAAGCTGTAAAATAAAGACTTAATTAAAAGCTGAACAAATTTGGATATTAAAGTAATGTAAATATATTGTCTTTCATTTGTTTCCTTCACTGTTATGGCTTTCCATCAAATGAAAAATAGAGAGTAGCACAGTGACAAATATAAAACCAATTGAAATGTTGCAGTAATATTCTCCTAGTAAAGACATCACGTGGGACGGATTAGCGTAACCCATAAGCGTTCGTCAGTCGACTCGGACACCAGAGGGTTGTGAGATCAAACCCACACTCGACGTTCCACACGTGAGGAAAGAATTAACCCTCCTACCTCCTGCATACAAGGGTCTATAAATATGAAATGACAGGCACTTCATACTCTGTTCTGTGTATCTCTTGGGAAGTGGTTAAGACATTTGCATGCCGTTCTGATGGTTGTGTGTTTGAATCTGGACCTAGTCACATGTGCACATTTTTCATCAGATCCTTAGTACCATTTTCTGCAGCTACGGAATTCGTGCTTTGTTCAACCCTCTCGACAGACAGTTTGCTATTTATACCGACAGGGGCAGAGCCATTTGGAGAAACCCGGTGCAATGAAGTCAAATCCTTTCCTTTAGTATCTAAGTTCTGAAAAGTCTACATACATTTTTTTCAAAGAATACATACATTATATCACAATTATAAGTTAACGATTGACTCGCGCCCACCATAAATTTTCCTCCCTGCACTTGCCGAACATTTCTCTGGAGACAAATAATTGTATTTCCACATAAAAAAAGGATCAAATTGAGATGGCAATTTGAGTGTTACTTGACAGTAATTACTAACTTGTGATTGTTTGATTGATGATTGTTTCGTGACTCTTTCATCTAAAAAACGATGTTGTTGGACAAAGGTTTGCATCATGTTTGCGAATCTAGGTTGAACTGTTGATTTGAAGATTGTACCTGAAGTAATTCTTTTTAAAATCTATTTTGTTAACATATAATTTGTTGCAAACTGTCTAGAGTTCAGAATTTGATAGCGGTTAACTTTTTGTTGCGTCTATATTTCCTTTGATATTTGATCAAAGAATCACAAAGCAGACATTGAAGTGGAAGGAGAAAGGTTTCAAAAAGAACATGACGTCATAGGGAAACACTAAAATCTACTGTGCGGTGAGAGGCGAGATATATCAGAATCAATTCCATAGAAGGAATTGAACGAGTTTCGCAGGATAGAGCGGTATGGTGAAATTGTTTGCAGGTCGATGTAACGTATTAAGGAAATATAATAATAAATATTTCCTATAGCCCTCGAGAGATACTTTTTTGTTAGATAGCTCGCTATAAACTTTTTAAAAATGGGATGTGTAGTAATTTGTCGGATTATTTACGATATAGGGAGAGACTGCAGTAAAACTATGTAAAATAACGAAACAAGTAATAAAAAAATACTGCTAGTTTTACAAAATACAAAAACAATGACAATACACAAAAACGTTTCGACCAAAACGCCTTTATCAAGCAAACGATACAACAGAATCACTTCTCAGTATATCTCATTATATATAGACAAATGGATTATTTATCTAATAGAGAATTCGAAATTTAAAAAGACATGTGTAGTTAACTGTCAACAATGTATAAATAAATTTGATAGATAAGAAGTGAGAAAGAAGAGGTGGGTAAAGAGAAAGTATTTTCAGTGTGAGAGAGAATAAGGGATGGACAGCGACATAGTTATAGATAGAGAACAGGGAAGAGATTGAGTCTTTTTCGAACGCTCAACATCGACCACTTGTTACCCACTCTGTGTGATTTGTATGTGATCTGAGATTAAAAGCGATTGTACGTTGTGCTAGTTATGCGTCTACATGTAGACAAGCACATACACTTTCTGCATTGCTTTTTATTTACTAGGGTAGCTTCCCTAGGTCCTACATCAGTCGCCTCTTATGACATGCCTTGTAGGTCGCAGTGGTACTATTCTTTGCTTCTCTTGCGGGTCCCGGCCCCACACGGGCGAGAGAGTGAGTGAACCCCACGTTTACTTTCCAGAGTTTCTCTGGTGCCAAGTGGAAGCTTGGTCAACCTGAGAGTCGTTTCGTTCGGAAACAGTTACACACGAAAATTCCACGCAAAGCTGGATAGTAAAGCTAATCTTAAATATCTTGCGCTTGTGTTGTATCTATAAATGCTAGGGAGCAGGTAAATAGCAAAGTACAAGGTAGAGCAGTGCGGTGACACTAAGTTGAATTATCGCATCAACATACAACGCTTAGTCTTCTCCCCAGTCATCGACAACATGAACACGCATTATAATTTTTTATTTTAGGAAACTAAGACTCGTTGCCGTAGATACTGTATAAGTGTCATAACGCTGACACTTTCAGATAATTGAAGAGTTACCGAAAATCAACGAGGACACGACGAGAGCGGATTCGTTGATTGTCCACAGAAACATATCTATATAGGCTGTTTCTAAATCTAATGAAAAACGTGATGCTAAATATAGTCGTACATGGAGCGTTACTTATATCATAATATTTTGGCTGAAATCGGATGCACATGTCCTAAACGCGTAGAAGTCTATGCGTTTTGGTTACCTACCAAACCAATGTGCAACGTATACACGTTCTTGGCAATATCAAACATATCACAAAGAGTGATTAAAATTGGTCGTAAAGAACGAACGCAAAGAAGAAGAAGATCAGAATATTGTTCAGAGGCAACATCAAGACGATTACATTTCTGAGGTAAGAAATTCGGTCTAAAGGGTCTGAAATCGAAGGATTGATTTCTCTGCAATGGTTTTCCCCATATGGCTCCCTTCCGCTAGGCAGAAATGGTACGTCACCGGTCAAGAGTGTTGCACAGTGCACGAACTCCGTAACTCCGTAACTCCAGCAACAATTCTACACAGTAGCAACTCTGGGAATGTCTTATCTACTTAGCCGTAGACAAGCCCATTTCAGTGAATCTTTAGAAAAGTATATCGTAACACGCTGACTTAAAAAAATTCATGTCCTTTCTATTGTCATATTAGCCGCATTATTGCTTTGATTCTAAGACGAACTTTTATAAACCCTTTCCCACTATACCACACACACACACACACACACACACATACTTAAAAACGGAACTACTACAGGGTGTTTAAGATAATTGCAGCCCCATTGACAATTCGAAAGTTACCAGGTACAAATTGAGTTGTGTTTATTTACTATTTAAACCGGTTCTTACTAGCTCGTCCTACGTCACATTTGTTCATTGTCCCTTCCTGCACTACAATTGCACACCGTCACACAACCTTGACCTATACTACGTCATAACTGAACCTTCCATTTCCATACATATATGCCAGATTAGCTCCATTCACGGGTTGCTTTTAAGTTGAACACCCTGTAGAATCAAGAAAATCTTTCCAGCGTAGTTTATTTTCTTCGAATTTTGTTGTTGAATTGCATGAGGTATCACATGCACTCTTATAATGCTGAATGCACCTTTCAAGCGTCACTATTTTTTTTGGGCCCCTATTCTACAGTTGTGGAGTTTTGAATTTCATTATTTTGATCCATTAAACGCATTTAAATGTCTAAAATATTGAATAGTAAAATCGCATTAAAAGAAAATAGATTTTGTGTAGGCTGAATTCCTCTTATTTCTCTACTCTCGTCCCACTACTATCGGGTTGTTAACCTGTGTCGTGGTTTCTCTTTGTCTTGCACGGCTCTAGTGGCTTGGGTGATAGTTACCTTTGCTTTTTGACAGGATTCGTAACAATTAGACTAGCTGGTAGGTTACATCATTTTCTTTTTACACACTATCCTCTATCACTCTATCTATTCTTCCATCTTCTGTGAATATGCTTCCTAAGTATTTGAATTATTGCACTTGGTTGATTGTACTGCCATTGATATGGATTAGTTTATTTTGTTTTCTTCCTGTATTGATTATATCGATTTTAGTATTATTATTATTTTTCATGTCATGATTTATATAATTTTGGTCTAAGATGTCAATGTGTTGTTGTAGGTCTTGCTCTTTTTAGTGATCATCTGCGAAATGCAGTTCATTTATTTCATATTTATCTAAATTTGACACTTTAGCTATTGCATCCATATATATGATAAAGAGCAGTAATGAGAGGACACATCATTGTCTGACACCAGATGTAATGGAGAACCTGTCAGTCATTCCTTCTTTTGTTCTTACTGTACTCTAACTATCATAGAAATAGATCTGCTAATCAATATAAAAAACTATTAACGTAAACGTTTTGTGATGGAGAAATACATCCACTAGACGCTTTAGTCAACAAACCAGTTAAGTATTGTCTGAGAATGGAATATGAATCCCGTCTGTTACTGACACGTTTTGAAGAGGAAAAAACAAACCGGCACTAAAATTGTTAGAACTGATATCAATAAACTGACAAAATAATTCTATAGGGAAAAGTACCCCTTTAACGTTGACGATATACGTATCATCGACTGCATTAAAACTATGTGATAAGGGCGGATTACGTAAAAATGAAGTCAAAAAAATGTCGCTTTACAAAGTATACAAACAGAATAAGGAAAGAAATGACAAGACAAATTACATTACTTCATTTCTTATTTGATTGTTCGTTGTGTCAGTTATGCACTCTATAGATAGGCCAGTACATCCGATTTCTGCGATGTTTTTTGTTTACTAGGGTAGCTTTCCTTAGGCTCCTACCTCAGTCGCCTCTTACGACATGCCTTGTATATAACAGTGGTACTATTCTTTGCTTAATTTGGGGCCTCGACACCACACAGGCGGAAAGCCTGAAACGAAACTTACTAAGAGATGCGGGAAATATTAGACTCAATTCCATGGAAGAGATTGAACCAGTTGCCATTGATAGAGTCGTTTTGAGAAATTGCTTGCAGACTTTATATAACATGTAACGGTACAAGAGGAATGCATTACAATTGTGATAGATAAATAGAAAAATAATCAGTTTAAAATACAGATTAAGAATGTCATTTAATGCTTACCCAGAGCGCTTGGAACCCTTACTGCGCCACTACTAGCAAGCAATTAGCTTTAGAATGTATTTAAATGATGCGAGCAAATAAATAAACCAAAGAGTTGATAAGACAACAAAATGCAGTGAATTTTTATGTTCAACACATGCTGCGCATGCTGATGTTCAATGGACCGGATGACTCTACTCGATCTGCAACAATTCATTCAAAAATAGACACCAAGGAGAGATGTAATTTTTTCACTTACATATTTCATTAACTTTTTCATTAAATGTAAACACTTCTTTTCAAAATGTAGAATTTTTTCTTTATGGTCGATATGTTTTCTTGCGTTATAACTCGACTGTTGGATTTCTGAAATAAGTTATTTTTATGTCTCTTTTTTCACAATGTGTTGTCTATTCTGTTACAGTTCTAATCAATATATTTATTAATAGAAAACTTAAGCTGTTTTCTGGTACAACGCTATTCGAATTATAAATCGAAGTTAGATTCACTCATACGGTAGAATCGTGGAAACTAAACTCACATTTCACAAACAAACAATCGTTTTTATTGTAAAATTGAGATGGGATAATGTCGTGCAGAAAGCAATAAACAACATCCCATATTTGTAATTGTAGAAATAAGTTGACACTTTCCAGGATGTTGAATATTTTAGCAATGTTAAAAACACTAAAACGCTTGACATACACGAACAACACTTTGCAACTGTACAATGCAAAGGCGTTTTCATCACCTGCAGAGCATGGGGAAAGCATCGCACAATACATGTTGTAAAGTTGTTGCTGATGTTTATTGTTTAGTGAAACGTTCTCAAAACGCACTGGACAGATCCATTTGTATTCAAATGTCATTTTACTGTCGACAGACCTGGTAGTTATTGTGAATGATTGAAACTGTTAGAGATTAAAGGACATCATTTTCGTTTCTGCTTCTTGTTATTAAATCATTTCGCAAAAATTACTATTATTTTTAATCACTCGCTAAACGGGGATATTCCACTGCTGTGTACCACCATTTTTGTGACCAGTCTTTCAATGGATTTAGGCTATAGCCCTCAACCAGTGCCTCGTTTAGTTGTCGATATAATCCTTTTTTAGTTCTGGGTTATAGATCAGGCAGGGCGTAGTGTATTAATACTCGCGAGACACACCGTAGGAAAGATAGGCACTTGTGAGTCATTATTAGTAGATGTAATATGTCTATGAGCAATAAACATATTTTACAAAAACTAAAACAAATAACATTAGTATAGAGTTGAACTGATTAGAAAAGAAAGACCAGAATACTAAGAACATGCATGTTCCTAGTGGCAACGTATGGGTGTGAAGCATGTGGAAGTTTGAATATAAGTGTAATAGAAGAGTCCTCTGTTTACCACAGACAGAGAAGAGAAAGAATGGATCTGTCTATAAGAAACTCAAAATCAAATCAAACTTGCTGATGCTACAAATACAAATAAGAAAATTCTGATATTTTGGACATACATAGAGACACGAAGGGTTGGAGAAGACCATAATAAAAGTAGGTATCCGGGCAAAGCGGAGAAGAAAAATACCTGGGAGTAGCTGAATTTAGGATGTGACTGTTGATTTGAGCATTACGACTGCATAGGCTGTCCTATGATATAGAGACATTTCGAATTACTGTTGGATGAAAAAGTAAGGAAAAGCCATTTGATAATGATAAGTATTATTACAAACATGAAAGTCTGAATATCTTGTCAGTTCTCCAGCATTCTCCATCGCCATGTTCAAGATTTACATAATGTTCTGTCTGCACAGTCGCCTTGGTCGAAGCCATGCAACATTTTATTCCTTCCAAACACATACGTGTACAATGTAGAATCGATGAGAAACAAAAGACGCTAACTCTAACATACAAAGTGAGCTGGAAACTACAGACAATCGTTTGTTATTGTGACAAACTATGGATGAAGAAGAGTCGGCTAGTCTAGATCTGTGATGTCGTCATGTGATGTTTGTTAAAATAGCTATCAGTTATTAGTTATATGATAACTATTATCATAGCACTTCAGACACGTCCATAGGTGCTCCGATCTCCACCTAAGCAAAACAGCAGCGTCCAGCAACCCAACACACCAGTTTGATGTTGATTAATCAATCTCTTTGCATATTTGGTATCTCGTTCTTTTCGGGCTGCACCAATATTGACACCCATCTCTCTTTAAAACAATATAAATAAATATAAAGTAGAAGTAACAGGAGAATCGAAATAAACTTTAAAAATAGTTTAAAGCAATTATAACTAACTTGAGATATTTATTGTTATTTGTAAGAGATCTTTCTATAGAATGGTATTGTTTGTTCCATTAATCTGATGCAGCGAAACACGTAGAAACAAAGTACTGTAGTTTTACAAAATACAAAAACAATAACAATACGTAGCAACGTTTCGAAGAAAAAACCTTTATCAAGTAAATGAAACAACCGAAGTGAAGATATTCACTTCTTACACGGCGCAGAACATATAGAATCAGACAATACATTTCTAACGGACCTAAAATGAAAATATGTGACTAAAAACGAATAACGAAATGAATGCAAAAAAGTAGAAGTGGAAAAAAGAAGAAGCAAACAATAAAAATCAAAAATATAAATATATATATACATTTAACATATACACATATATAATATGGAGCATGATAAGAGAAAGTACTAAGAAGTATAATAATGTAGTGCTATCAGTCCGTGAGGTTGCAAACAATTTATTGTCAGATTCTAAATGGTCTGTGCCGTGTAAGAAGTGAAATTCTACACTTCGGTTGCATACTTAGCTTGATAAAGGCATTTTGATCCAAACGTTGCTTGTATTGTTTTTGTTTTTGTGTTTTGTAAAACTACAATACTTTGCCATTGCTACATAGTTTTAATACAGTCTTTCTTTATATCGATACTGTTAATCTGCAGTATAAGGACAGCATTTGTATGTGAATATTTTTGAATAACATTAGCATGAACCAACTCTGAAGGAATCCCTATGACCAGATCTGATACACTGCTAGAGTATAACTTCACTGGTGATAACGCAAATATGGGCATCAAGTGGGTTGATAAAATTTTAGAAGACCTTGATTTTGCCGACGATATAGCCCTTTGAGTTCATCACATCAAGATATTCAAATGAAAACAAACCTTCTCCAAAATATCTCAGGACAAATTGGTCTCCAAATAAACACCACAAAAACAAAAATTGTTGACCTTACCAGCAGTCCAGAAAATATTCAACTAAAAACTACACTCTTGAAAAAGTCAAAAGTTTTACATACCTAGGGAGTATGATGTCATCTACGGGGATACAGCGCCAGAAATTCCACACAGAATCGCATTGGCATCAAGTGCTTTTAACAAATTGTCAAATATATGGAAGTCCAATTCACTCAGCAAGCACTTAAAATTAAAGATCTTTAACTCTTGTGTGATTCCAGTATTAACTTATGGATGCGAGAGTTGGAAAGCAACAAAAGCTCTAGAAAGAAAATTAGATAACTTTGAGAATAAATGTCTTAGAAGAATACTGAACCTCAAATGGTCAGATTTCAGACCCAATACACAAATAAGACAAGAGACCAAGCAAGAAAATGTATCAAATTTTATAAGAAAGCGCCGCTGGAACTACATCGGCCACACACTTAGAATGGATGAGAGAAGACTCCTTACCAATCCCTCATATGGACACCAGGGGGAAAAAGAAAACGAGGAAGACCAAGAGAGACTCTGCGTAGAACCATCACCAGAGAAGGCTCAACGATGGGCCTAGTAAACATCAAAGACTTAAAACAAATAGCAACGAACCGCGAGACATGGAGAGCTATGACCTCTGTGCCGCCCACAGGCCCAAGAGGAAAGACTAACTAACTAACTTTAAAGTCTGATTCTCTGTTTGTAAGCTTGTACAGATTTGTTACGCGTCTGTACACATTTGTGTTCTGTTTGATAATATGTGTTCGATTTGAACGAAATTCGGATGTGTCTGCATTACATTTCGTAGGTGCATAACGGGGAGTAACGCATTCCTTATCTCATCGCAAACCACATAGATCACAAGGAGTGGTTAATTTGATTGATAACAACGAACGAAAAAAAAAAAAAAATTAAAACCAACTTTATATATTTATTGCTGCTTGAAAGAGACATTCTTATTAAAGCTTTTTCTATTTCTATTAATTCTTAGTGGACCAGGGCAAATGCCATGTTTTTACAAGCCATTTGCTTTTAGAATAAAAAAAGGCCCTTTAATAGGGCTCCTGGTAAAAAGGTGTACATCTAAAGCCATGTAGTAGGGCACTTGGTCTACAAGGAGTTAATATACTGTGGTTTTGCCGTGACTACGAGCAGTCTCACTATGGAAATCATGGCAGCAACTAATGCGATGCTCTTGACTGGAATCACAGGCTTTTATCCATGCCTGCTTTCTCAGCGACACAAGGTGTATGCTTAGGAAGAATGAAACAGGATAGCCTAGGAGACATTGGATGGAGTCGTTGGGGAGGTCTAAACTGACACAAATCAGTTTTATTTTTGTGCCAAAGTATGCAGGGGTAAGAGGAAATGAACGCGCCGATAGGCGTGCAGGTATGGCTGCTCTACAAAGCGGACGAGCATTGGACCAGGCTGATGTTATAAATTCCCTAAAGGAGAGAGGACGTGTACATAATTCCAGAAATATTGGTGAATCTACAACCCTAACCAGACTGCTAGAATTCCAGGTCAAGTGTGGTGTAACTAGTCAAAAACACTGTGCTGGTGGCCTAAGAAGAATAGTAAACCAACAAAGAACCTGGGTCGTTAGTCGCCACACCTGAGGACATTCTGATGGAGAAATCGGAACACGTATGGACTAATTGCTTCGACGTACAATGATGATGATCGTCGACTAAACTAAACTAAACTATTTGCTTCGACGTACAATGATGTTGATCGTCGACTAAACTAAACTAATTGCTTCGACGTACAATGATGATGATCGTCGACTAAACTAAACTAAACTATTTGCTTCGACGTACAGTGATGATGATCGTCGACTAAACTAAACTAATTTACTGTATACAACTAGCATTTACATTGCAATTTCATAACTTATATATATATGTGTGTGTATGTTTACTTCACAGAAAGATGACTTCTACAGAATACGATATTCAAAACGCTACAGCGACTCCAATAACTCGTTCGTATGGAATCAACAGAAAAGAGATGGAAAGATGTTTTGAAGTGACGAAAAACCCTGTTCCTAATGATGGTAAGTACTTGAGAAATCCGAATCAGAAAAAGTTGTAAATATTTTCCTGCTGGCAAAAAGGTTGATATTCTACTTCTTCGTATTCAAACGCTCCATATCGACCACTTGTTAACCACTCTTTGTGATTTGTATGTGATCTGAGCCTAAAAGCAATTGTACGCTGTGGCAGTTATGCGCCTACATGCACATCCGATTTCTGCGACGATTTTTATTTACTAGGGTAGCTTCCTGTGCCTCTACCTCAGTCGCCTCGTACAACATGCATTGTATGTTGTCATGTTACTATTCTTTGCTCCCCTTGTGAACCCCAGCAACACACGGGAAAAACGGTTGATATTCTGATTCTTATCAAAATTTAGGTATGGTTGTCATCAAATATATTTCTTATTATTTTAGCGTTAGAACGTTAATTAGCATGAGTCAGCCCTGACGACCTTTTATTACCAGTCAGATCTGATACTGTGTTACAGTAGAAGTCCAGATGTGGTACTATAAAGTTGGGTTTTTCTGTGTGTTAAATCTTACAGATACATTTCTGTACAGACTTGTGTCCTGATGGATAATATACAAGAACTTTGGTCGAGATTCGGATTTGCCAGGCCTTCAGGCGCAACATAATCAAGTTCTCGGCGCAAACACACTGGCTCAGAGAGAGAGAGTGGTTAACTTGGTTGATATGACATAACTCAAACAAACAAACAAACAAACAAACAAACAACCGAACGTTAATTTTCATTATCTCGCTGTGTTCAACTTCCTAAAGCTTCAAATGGTTTGTAATCTAAATTTTTAACATTCCCACTGTATGACCTTCATAGGCTATGCCATTCATACTATTTGTTTTGCAAACTTGTTGCGCTTGCTACTTTTTGTCATTCCTAGTCTTTATCATTCTCGCTTTTTCTTCTTCTCACTCGATACCTTTCAACTAATTGACTTTTTCCGCATATTTTATCTTTGTGTCTCTTTTTAATTCATACTCTTTTCCCACGTTTTTGTCATCCCCACTCTTCGCAAATCCCACTCTTCGTCCTTACCAAACTTTGCAGTCCCCACTCTATGCCCTTCTCACACTTTTGTGAAACAAATGTTTAGAAATGTAGTTTTCCATTAATCCAGCTTCAATCTTTGCTCTTCTCTTTCAGCTCTCAATTTCTTGTTTGTTTTCATTATTCATCTTTCTCCTTTTCTACTCATTATCACTAAACTTATCTATTATATAGTCTGCAACTAAACTTATCTATTATATAGTCGGCAACATCAGCTTTTAAAAAAATCTAAATAAAGTATGGTACTTCAAGTTGCATAGTTTTAAAACTAACTTACGAGTTTTCAATTCCAATATTTTATCGATCTTAACATATGCCAGCGAGAGTTGGAAAATGATTAAAGATATAGAAAGTTGAATGCATTTGAAAATAGATGTCTGCGAAAAATAATGAACTTAAAATGGGACAAATTCAGAAGAAGTAATGAAATCAGAGAAACGTCAGGTCAATCATTATTAACAACTTTTATAAGAAGGAGAAGATGGAGATATGTTGGACATACATTGAGAAGAAATGATCAAAAAATCACAATGCAGGCATTGAAGTGGGAGCTAAAGTAACGAACTTCATTGAGAGTCGAGAACTATTCGACTCAATTCTATTGAAGAGATCGAGCGAGTTCATTAAGACGAACGGTATGGAAATATGACTACAGGTCCTATGTAGCGTTAACGTTACGAGAGGAATATCATACTTACATAACCTCCATACTATTTAGCCTCTTACTATTTGGTTTTCATACTATTTAACCTCTTACTATTTGGTTTTCATACTATTTAACCTCTTACTATTTGGTTTTCATACTATTTAACCTCTTACTATTTGGTTTTCATACTATTTAGCCTCTTACTATTTGGTTTTAATACTATTTAGCCTTTTACTATTTGGTTTTCATACTATTTAGCCTCCTAGTATTTGATTTCCACATGGTTTAGCTTCCTACTATTGGTTTTCCCTACTATTTGGTTTCCATACTATTTATTCTCCTACTATTTGGTTTGCAAACTTTTTAGCCTCATAATAATTGGCTTATATACTATTAAACCTTCCAAGATTTTAAAATCATTATATTGTAGCATCCATTCCATTTAGTCTAGCTTCCATTTAGTTTTCTATCTAGTCTTCTTACTATTGATCAGGTTTATTAAATTGTTGTATTATTTAGCCGCCACCTCTTTCCCAATTATCTATCTCTATATCATATTGTGTCATAATTGACAAATAAGACAATCACAAGTTCATTTCATTGATGGTTGTCTTCTGCCTTTCTTGCCCTAGTGTCCCACGCCAATTTGCAATTTTTCATTTTTTTTTCAAAGTCATTCTCCAGTTTCCTTTGGTCTGTTTCTTCTTCTTCTTTCATCTTCTGTCCATCTGATAGCTATCTTTGCTGGAGAGCTCTGTACATTATAAAAACACGTCGAAGCAATCACTATAAACTTTTCCTCTGATTGTGGTTACCGGTGACGTACAATTATTTTATCTCGCAGCCGCTTGTCATAAGTGATCATTTCTAGCGAAAATATTCTCAAAATTCTGCAAAGACATTTATTTAGAAATTTCTCTAATTTTTATGTAAGGCGTACGGTCATTATCTGGCACTCGATATTGCATATCATTATCCCACAACTGTTACTTCGGAATATTCTCAGATTGGTTTTTAAACCAAGACCGTTATCTCCATATGTTTTTTTATGTATTGCACAAATTTGATTTAGTTTGTTTATTTTTGGTGCTTCTTCATTTTCCAAACCTGCCTCTATTGAAACTTTATTTTCAATGTTTACAAATTCAGTACATTCTTTGATTGCTTTATTGTGTAATGTACAGTAAATAGGTTTTACGATTTCTTCTCTGTCTTACTGGTCTTAATTTATACTTCTATTATTTGGACTGTTTCTACTAATATTTGACCTTTCTTGCACTTAACATTGCGTTGGAAAGGTTATACTTCTATTATTTGGACTGTTTCTACTAATATTTGACCTTTCTTGCACTTAACATTGCGTTGGAAAGGTTATACTTCTATTATTTGGACTGTTTCTACTAATATTTGACCTTTCTTGCACTTAACATTGCGTTGGAAAGGTTATACTTCTATTATTTGACTGTTTCTATAATATTTGACCTTTCTTGCACTTAACATTGCGTTGGAAAGGTTATACTTCTATTATTTGGACTGTTTCTACTAATATTTGACCTTTCTTGCACTTAACATTGCGTTGGAAAGGTTATACTTCTATTATTTGGACTGTTTCTACTAATATTTGACCTTTCTTGCACTTAACATTGCGTTGGAAAGGTTATACTTCTATTATTTGGACTGTTTCTACTAATATTTGACCTTTCTTGCACTTAACATTGCGTTGGAAAGGTTATACTTCTATTATTTGGACTGTTTCTACTAATATTTGACCTTTCTTGCACTTAACATTGCGTTGGAAAGGTTATACTTCTATTATTTGGACTGTTTCTACTAATATTTGACCTTTCTTGCACTTAACATTGCGTTGGAAAGGTTATACTTCTATTATTTGGACTGTTTCTACTAATATTTGACCTTTCTTGCACTTAACATTGCGTTGGAAAGGTTATACTTCTATTATTTGGACTGTTTCTACTAATATTTGACCTTTCTTGCACTTAACATTGCGTTGGAAAGGTTATACTTCTATTATTTGGACTGTTTCTACTAATATTTGACCTTTCTTGCACTTAACATTGCGTTGGAAAGGTTATACTTCTATTATTTGGACTGTTTCTACTAATATTTGACCTTTCTTGCACTTAACATTGCGTTGGAAAGGTTATACTTCTATTATTTGGACTGTTTCTACTAATATTTGACCTTTCTTGCACTTAACATTGCGTTGGAAAGGTTATACTTCTATTATTTGGACTGTTTCTACTAATATTTGACCTTTCTTGCACTTAACATTGCGTTGGAAAGGTTATACTTCTATTATTTGGACTGTTTCTACTAATATTTGACCTTTCTTGCACTTAACATTGCGTTGGAAAGGTTATACTTCTATTATTTGGACTGTTTCTACTAATATTTGACCTTTCTTGCACTTAACATTGCGTTGGAAAGGTTATACTTCTATTATTTGGACTGTTTCTACTAATATTTGACCTTTCTTGCACTTAACATTGCGTTGGAAAGGTTATACTTCTATTATTTGGACTGTTTCTACTAATATTTGACCTTTCTTGCACTTA
This sequence comes from Arion vulgaris, assembly GCA_020796225.1. Classification (NCBI taxonomy): domain Eukaryota; kingdom Metazoa; phylum Mollusca; class Gastropoda; order Stylommatophora; family Arionidae; genus Arion; species Arion vulgaris. The sequence goes on along the minus strand of CM036753.1, from coordinate 64,821,040 downwards.
ACATTGCGTTGGAAAGGTTATACTTCTATTATTTGGACTGTTTCTACTAATATTTGACCTTTCTTGCACTTAACATTGCGTTGGAAAGGTTATACTTCTATTATTTGGACTGTTTCTACTAATATTTGACCTTTCTTGCACTTAACATTGCGTTGGAAAGGTTATACTTCTATTATTTGGACTGTTTCTACTAATATTTGACCTTTCTTGCACTTAACATTGCGTTGGAAAGGTTATACTTCTATTATTTGGACTGTTTCTACTAATATTTGACCTTTCTTGCACTTAACATTGCGTTGGAAAGGTTATACTTCTATTATTTGGACTGTTTCTACTAATATTTGACCTTTCTTGCACTTAACATTGCGTTGGAAAGGTTATACTTCTATTATTTGGACTGTTTCTACTAATATTTGACCTTTCTTGCACTTAACATTGCGTTGGAAAGGTTATACTTCTATTATTTGGACTGTTTCTACTAATATTTGACCTTTCTTGCACTTAACATTGCGTTGGAAAGGTTATACTTCTATTATTTGGACTGTTTCTACTAATATTTGACCTTTCTTGCACTTAACATTGCGTTGGAAAGGTTATACTTCTATTATTTGGACTGTTTCTACTAATATTTGACCTTTCTTGCACTTAACATTGCGTTGGAAAGGTTATACTTCTATTATTTGGACTGTTTCTACTAATATTTGACCTTTCTTGCACTTAACATTGCGTTGGAAAGGTTATACTTCTATTATTTGGACTGTTTCTACTAATATTTGACCTTTCTTGCACTTAACATTGCGTTGGAAAGCGTTATACTTTCTATTATTTGGACTGTTTTTTACTTTTAATATTTGACCTTTCTTGCACTTAACATTGCGTTGGAAAGGTTATACTTCTATTATTTGGACTGTTTCTACTAATATTTGACCTTTCTTGCACTTAACATTGCGTTGGAAAGGTTATACTTCTATTATTTGGACTGTTTCTACTAATATTTGACCTTTCTTGCACTTAACATTGCGTTGGAAAGGTTATACTTCTATTATTTGGACTGTTTCTACTAATATTTGACCTTTCTTGCACTTAACATTGCGTTGGAAAGGTTATACTTCTATTATTTGGACTGTTTCTACTAATATTTGACCTTTCTTGCACTTAACATTGCGTTGGAAAGGTTATACTTCTATTATTTGGACTGTTTCTACTAATATTTGACCTTTCTTGCACTTAACATTGCGTTGGAAAGGTTATACTTCTATTATTTGGACTGTTTCTACTAATATTTGACCTTTCTTGCACTTAACATTGCGTTGGAAAGGTTATACTTCTATTATTTGGACTGTTTCTACTAATATTTGACCTTTCTTGCACTTAACATTGCGTTGGAAAGGTTATACTTCTATTATTTGGACTGTTTCTACTAATATTTGACCTTTCTTGCACTTAACATTGCGTTGGAAAGGTTATACTTCTATTATTTGGACTGTTTCTACTAATATTTGACCTTTCTTGCACTTAACATTGCGTTGGAAAGGTTATACTTCTATTATTTGGACTGTTTCTACTAATATTTGACCTTTCTTGCACTTAACATTGCGTTGGAAAGGTTATACTTCTATTATTTGGACTGTTTCTACTAATATTTGACCTTTCTTGCACTTAACATTGCGTTGGAAAGGTTATACTTCTATTATTTGGACTGTTTCTACTAATATTTGACCTTTCTTGCACTTAACATTGCGTTGGAAAGGTTATACTTCTATTATTTGGACTGTTTCTACTAATATTTGACCTTTCTTGCACTTAACATTGCGTTGGAAAGGTTATACTTCTATTATTTGGACTGTTTCTACTAATATTTGACCTTTCTTGCACTTAACATTGCGTTGGAAAGGTTATACTTCTATTATTTGGACTGTTTCTACTAATATTTGACCTTTCTTGCACTTAACATTGCGTTGGAAAGGTTATACTTCTATTATTTGGACTGTTTCTACTAATATTTGACCTTTCTTGCACTTAACATTGCGTTGGAAAGGTTATACTTCTATTATTTGGACTGTTTCTACTAATATTTGACCTTTCTTGCACTTAACATTGCGTTGGAAAGGTTATACTTCTATTATTTGGACTGTTTCTACTAATATTTGACCTTTCTTGCACTTAACATTGCGTTGGAAAGGTTATACTTCTATTATTTGGACTGTTTCTATAATATTTGACCTTTCTTGCACTTAACATTGCGTTGGAAAGGTTATACTTCTATTATTTGGACTGTTTCTACTAATATTTGACCTTTCTTGCACTTAACATTGCGTTGGAAAGGTTATACTTCTATTATTTGGACTGTTTCTACTAATATTTGACCTTTCTTGCACTTAACATTGCGTTGGAAAGGTTATACTTCTATTATTTGGACTGTTTCTACTAATATTTGACCTTTCTTGCACTTAACATTGCGTTGGAAAGGTTATACTTCTATTATTTGGACTGTTTCTACTAATATTTGACCTTTCTTGCACTTAACATTGCGTTGGAAAGGTTATACTTCTATTATTTGGACTGTTTCTACTAATATTTGACCTTTCTTGCACTTAACATTGCGTTGGAAAGGTTATACTTCTATTATTTGGACTGTTTCTACTAATATTTGACCTTTCTTGCACTTAACATTGCGTTGGAAAGGTTATACTTCTATTATTTGGACTGTTTCTACTAATATTTGACCTTTCTTGCACTTAACATTGCGTTGGAAAGGTTATACTTCTATTATTTGGACTGTTTCTACTAATATTTGACCTTTCTTGCACTTAACATTGCGTTGGAAAGGTTATACTTCTATTATTTGGACTGTTTCTACTAATATTTGACCTTTCTTGCACTTAACATTGCGTTGGAAAGGTTATACTTCTATTATTTGGACTGTTTCTACTAATATTTGACCTTTCTTGCACTTAACATTGCGTTGGAAAGGTTATACTTCTATTATTTGGACTGTTTCTACTAATATTTGACCTTTCTTGCACTTAACATTGCGTTGGAAAGGTTATACTTCTATTATTTGGACTGTTTCTACTAATATTTGACCTTTCTTGCACTTAACATTGCGTTGGAAAGGTTATACTTCTATTATTTGGACTGTTTCTACTAATATTTGACCTTTCTTGCACTTAACATTGCGTTGGAAAGGTTATACTTCTATTATTTGGACTGTTTCTACTAATATTTGACCTTTCTTGCACTTAACATTGCGTTGGAAAGGTTATACTTCTATTATTTGGACTGTTTCTACTAATATTTGACCTTTCTTGCACTTAACATTGCGTTGGAAAGGTTATACTTCTATTATTTGGACTGTTTCTACTAATATTTGACCTTTCTTGCACTTAACATTGCGTTGGAAAGGTTATACTTCTATTATTTGGACTGTTTCTACTAATATTTGACCTTTCTTGCACTTAACATTGCGTTGGAAAGGTTATACTTCTATTATTTGGACTGTTTCTACTAATATTTGACCTTTCTTGCACTTAACATTGCGTTGGAAAGGTTATACTTCTATTATTTGGACTGTTTCTACTAATATTTGACCTTTCTTGCACTTAACATTGCGTTGGAAAGGTTATACTTCTATTATTTGGACTGTTTCTACTAATATTTGACCTTTCTTGCACTTAACATTGCGTTGGAAAGGTTATACTTCTATTATTTGGACTGTTTCTACTAATATTTGACCTTTCTTGCACTTAACATTGCGTTGGAAAGGTTATACTTCTATTATTTGGACTGTTTCTACTAATATTTGACCTTTCTTGCACTTAACATTGCGTTGGAAAGGTTATACTTCTATTATTTGGACTGTTTCTACTAATATTTGACCTTTCTTGCACTTAACATTGCGTTGGAAAGGTTATACTTCTATTATTTGGACTGTTTCTACTAATATTTGACCTTTCTTGCACTTAACATTGCGTTGGAAAGGTTATACTTCTATTATTTGGACTGTTTCTACTAATATTTGACCTTTCTTGCACTTAACATTGCGTTGGAAAGGTTATACTTCTATTATTTGGACTGTTTCTACTAATATTTGACCTTTCTTGCACTTAACATTGCGTTGGAAAGGTTATACTTCTATTATTTGGACTGTTTCTACTAATATTTGACCTTTCTTGCACTTAACATTGCGTTGGAAAGGTTATACTTCTATTATTTGGACTGTTTCTACTAATATTTGACCTTTCTTGCACTTAACATTGCGTTGGAAAGGTTATACTTCTATTATTTGGACTGTTTCTACTAATATTTGACCTTTCTTGCACTTAACATTGCGTTGGAAAGGTTATACTTCTATTATTTGGACTGTTTCTACTAATATTTGACCTTTCTTGCACTTAACATTGCGTTGGAAAGGTTATACTTCTATTATTTGGACTGTTTCTATAATATTTGACCTTTCTTGCACTTAACATTGCGTTGGAAAGGTTATACTTCTATTATTTGGACTGTTTCTACTAATATTTGACCTTTCTTGCACTTAACATTGCGTTGGAAAGGTTATACTTCTATTATTTGGACTGTTTCTACTAATATTTGACCTTTCTTGCACTTAACATTGCGTTGGAAAGGTTATACTTCTATTATTTGGACTGTTTCTACTAATATTTGACCTTTCTTGCACTTAACATTGCGTTGGAAAGGTTGTGGGTTCGAATCTGTACCTTGTCATTCTGTTCAAGAGTGCATTTCTTCAAGATTGATGCAGGACTACAGAGTTAGTGCTTTGTTCATTTAAATACCAAAATGAGAAATTTGGAGGTCTCTTTGGCGAAGTGATTAAGACGTTTGTATGTCTTATCATCGTTACACTCTGCCATCGTGGAGCGTCAGGCCGAATGAGATAGAGCGTGGTTCCCATGCAGGAAACCCGGGTTCAGTTTACGGTAAAGTCAAGGAGTTTTGTTTCTATTAGTCACATAAAGGAACACCCTAACCTGAACACTTTTGCAGCGACTGCACTAGCAGTGCGGTCATTAAATTCAACTGACATATGTCGCCCTCCGTCCTACATCGCCTAAAAAGTTGTATGTTAGAAGATAAGGACATCAAATAAAATACTCTGCCATCTTTATTATCTTTACACTCTGCTTTATCTTTGCACACATTCATCTTTATACTCATTTGTCGTCACTCTATCATCTTTACACACTTTTATCTTTACCCACTTTTATCTTTACACACTTTAATTTTTACACACTTTAATTTTTACACACTTTCATTTTTACACACTTTTATCTTTACACACTTTAATTTTTACACACTTTCATTTTTACACACTTTTATCTTTACACACTTTCTTCTTTACACACTTTTATCTTTACACACTTACATTTTTTTAGCATTTTCATCTTTACACACTTTCATCTTTGCACTCTTTGATCGCTACACACTTTGATCGTTACACACTTTGATCGTGACACACTTTGATCGTTACACACTTTCATCTTTACACACTTTCATCTTTACACACTTTAATGTTTTTAAACACTTTTATCTTTATAGAGTTCTATCTTTACACATTTTCATTGTAACACTCTTTTATCTTTATGAACTTTCATCTTTACACTCGTTCATATCTACACTCTTTTACCGTTATGATTTACTTTCTACAATCGTTTATCACTACACTTATTTATATTTACAAGACTTCATATCTTCCCTATTTTGTTTTTACATTCATACATTTATGTAGCATTATATCACGTGCACTATATCACGTGCATTATATCACGTGCACTATTTGAGGGGATGATAGCGACAGAAAGTAACAGTGAAATATTGCAGTACCATATAAACATAATGTTGATGCATCAATCAATTAATCAACGTTACGCTTACAAAAAGTCTAGACAGTGACAAAGAGATGAAGTCTGTGTGTGTGTGTGTGAGAGAGAGAGAGAGACAGAGAGAGAGAGAGAGAGAGAGAAACGCACACAAATTTGTTATACTTTTACGCCCGTGGTTCTCTCTTTGTTGACTTTCTGTTCAATGAAATCTTCAGGAAATTATAAAATGATTTGGTTAGAATGAGTTATCGGCATGAAATTATTATTATTATGATGATAGATGGTTACGTAGATACAGAGGTAGATACTAGCCTTTGCGCGAACGATTATAGCTACAACTTCGTAGTAATGAATATCATGCCTCCATTGCTGTCATGTTTTAGTTATTTATCACATCATGAATCCTTTGTCTTATTTGACATCTCTGGAAATATGAATGATAATTGCATAGTCGAGCTCACTTACACAGAATTACGTTAAGCCGATTATCTACTTTAACCGTCAGTTTTTTTTTTTTTTATCGAATATAATTTTTTGTTGCTTCTTAGTGTATAGATTTATAGTTCTTTTTATGAATATGCGTTTTAACCCTTTCGATCTACTGTACCAATATACCGACATGTTGTATTTTTTAAACCTTTCGCGGCTACATACTTTCCGAAGACGGAGCTAAAAATAGCTACTCTTTGTTTCTAGGTCACAAACGTGAATGTACGCCTATAGCAGGGACAGTAGAAATGTATAACGTGTTAACATGTCTTTAGCCCACAGAGGAGAGATAATAACAGACGTGTTAATGCGCCTTTAGCAGTGAATGATAAAAACGTCTATACAAGTCTTAGCAGCTAATGGGTTTTGATGATGTATATTCAGTATACTGGCTAATTCAGTATAAAATAAATGTAAATACACCCGGAAGTTAAAATATATTATAGAGTGAAAGGGTTAACGATGGCTTATTTCAGTCCTGAACACTTACCGGGTTTCCATCTAGTCTTCTGCGCTTATTTGCTGTTCTGCCTTAGTTCGCTTAGTTCTGCGCTTAGTTCTGCGCTTAGTTCTGCGCTTAGTTCTGCGCTTGGTTCTGCCTTAGTTTGCGCTTGTCTGCCAGCAGGTTAGGGTAAATACTAGCTTCTGCCTTAGTTCTGCGCTTAGTTCTGCGCTTGGTTCTGCATTTCTGTATCTAGCAGAGTTAGGGTAAGATAATATCTCTTAGGAGGGAGGAAATAGTGGACATTAGAAGCCTGCTAATGACTCGTAGAACACATAAGCTAACCCCACTCACAGTGGTGTAGGTCGAAGAACTTTAACCTCGAGGTCTGAGCCTAACGTGGTTCTGGCTTGCCTAGGTAGATTGACTTCCTTAGGTCAAGTTTATTTTGTATGTCCTTCTTATGGAGACGAGCCAGAACGCAAAGCATGTAAAAATCGAATGTGCTGGCACAAAGATCTGTTGGTATCTAACTGGCACAACAAATTTAAGATTTAAGAATACCACACAAAAACCCTTAAATATCTGTTGCCATCTAACTCCCACAACAAATTCAAGATTTAAGGAGAATACCACACAAAAACCCTTTAATATCTGTTGCCATCTAACTGGCACAAGAAAGTCAATGATTTGTTTAACAAGTAATTGACTTAGAGCGAATAATATCTACTAGCTTTATGTAAACGAACTTTGCAATGAAAATTTACAGTAATTTTGTTTACGTTGTTAGACTCTTTAGATAGATTTTAGAAGCTTATACATTTTAATGTAAGTTGATGTTAGTTCTAATCCAGTTTAAAAAATAAAACAGAAACACTCAGTTTTTAATTTCTCTTGTTTCTCTTCTCTTCTCTCTCCTCCATCTCCCCTCTCCTCTCTCTCCCTTCCTCCATCTCCCTGCTCTCTCTCTCTTTCTCTCTCTGTTTCTTTCTTCTTTCTCTAGACTGTGATTACAGCAGTCACAAATACACACCATTCTTCATTATTCTTAATCTTGTGTTCTGTATTGTGTTTCAGTTATAATTCATTTTTGTTAGTTCTTGTTCTACTGTATTCCTTCACGTCGTTTTCGACCTTCCACGCTTTCATTTATCCTCTGGTGTCCATCTTAGTGCAGTTTTCGTGACAATTAGTCTACATGCGTATCACATCTCCGATCCATGTCCAGGGTCATCAGTTTTCAGTAGCGCAGATTTCATTGATTAATGTGCTTTATCTTTTAGTAACTATCACCACTATTAAAACATCCAAGCATTAACATGGCAGTCAAACAATAACTGATAAACTGCATATTTATTCCAACTCTCTGCTATCAGTGCCAAACATGGCCCCTGACTAAGACACTAGAAAGAAAGATTACAACATGTGAAATGAGATGTCTACGAAAAGCTGTCAACGTTACAAGGCGAGATAGAGTGAGAAACGAGAATATCAGAAGCATCGTTGGTACTATACCATGCATACAGTACATCGAGAAGCAAAGAATCAAGTGGTTCGACCTTCTAATGATAATGTAACCACATTTACTGCCAGCACGTTCCTACAATAATTGACACTCAGGGCGCAGAGCACGAGGGAGGCTAAGAACACCATGGATAGATAACATCTCAGAGTCTCTGAGAAAGCATGGACTGGCAACGTCAAGCACTACACACCTGGCACAAGATAGAAAACTAAATCTCCCCACGGCTCTTCACGGCAAATGTGGTTAAGATAAGGTAAGATAAGATCTTTTAGTTACAAATGATCAACAATTATCTTTCAAACAATTGCATCCTTTTATCCAAATTTACCGAAACTAACCACTTCTCCCGATAGCTATTTGATAAGTTGTTCGATTGTATTATTTTCTTTGTTACCATGTTTTGTGTAGACAAATTTTGCTTAGACAAATATTGCACAAGCTGTTCTCTAGTTCAGTCAAATGGTTTTCTAGTCAACCAACTACCAGAGCTACATACTCCTTAAACCACACCCCTCATTATAAAAATAAATTTCTTTATATATATATATATATATATATATATATATATAATAAGAGATAGAGATGGAGGATAGAGAGGGAAGAGATGAGAGGAGATAGAAAGAGAGAGAGAGAGATGAGGAGAGAGAGAAGAGAAGAGAGATAAGAAGAGATAGAGGATAGAAGAGATAGAGAGATAGAAGAGATAGAGAGAGAATAGAGAGAGATAGAGAGAGATAGAGAAGAGAGAGATAGAGAGAGATGAGAGAGATAGAGAGAGATAGAGAGATGAGATAGAGAGAGATAGAGAGAGAGATGAGAGATAGAGAGAGAGAGTAGGGAGAGAGAGAGATAGAGAGGATGAGAGAAGATAGAGATAGAGAGAGAGAGAGAGATAGAGAGATGAGAGAGAGAGATAGAGAGAGATAGAGAGAGAAGAGAGAGATAGAGGAGAGATAGAGAGAGGATAGAGAGAGAGATGAGAGAGAGAGAGAGATAGAGAGAGAGAGAGAGAGAGAGAGAATGAGAGAGAGAGAGAGAGAGAGAGAGATAGAGAGATAGAGAGAGAGAGAGAGATAGAGATAGAGAGAAAGAAATGGATAGGTGAATAAATGAATGCATGAATGAACGAAGACTATTAATCGAATATATCTCACAACAAAAAAACAAAGACAAGTTTAACCATATCAATTATAACCTGTGACATTAAAAACATTGAAAATGACATTAATGTTCCTGTAAAAAAATACTTTCCAGCGCTTATTATTTTTGTGTTTTCCATTGTTTCTGTGTGGGAAAAGTGGATATAATAATTTTGTTACTTCTCTTCAGGAAATGTTTTAGTGCGTGGAAAGACAATGCTGTAATGCCTGTCATTTACGTTTCCCTTCTACTCCTTTGCTCTAAGCACGCAATACGCCCTTGATATTGAATAAGCACGTCATCGCTTACACGCGATCAGTTCTGGTTAGTTCTGATATCATCAACATTTTGGAGAAAAGACTGGGAAAAACACGCTCTCTGGGATCATCAAAGCATAGGCGTGTAAGAGGAAAGACTGGGAAAAACACACTCTCTGGGACCATCAAAGCATAGGCGTGTAAGAGGAAAGGACACGTTTCATAATAGAGAAAACCAAAATAATGTTAACAGATGTAATCAAAGAAGTGAGTTGTTTTTGGCACGCCAGAACTACTCACAGTGTAACCTGTAATGAAGCAATGTCTATTTAATCTATCTGCCTTTATCACGAGCCGGATATAATTACAAAGTATATAAAACTATACTTACTTCCTGTGCAATTGCTTGCAAAAAAAAAAAAAAAAGAATAAAAGAGTGGTGCAAGTGATGTACATATTTGCACACTTGTATTATTCAGTTTCTAAGTTTAATGGATTGGTCAATAGAAATTTGAGGAAAATAAGGACATAAAATGGGACAAATTCAGAAGAGTGTATGTACTCAGAGAAACGCCTAGTCAAACACTAGTAACAATTGTTTTAAGAAAGTAAAGACAGAGTTAAGTTGGACATATTCTGAGAATAAAAGCTCAAAGAATGACATAGCAGACATTGAAGTGGGAGGCAATATGATAAACATGAAACGAACTTTACTGAGAAAGGCGAAAAATATCCACCTCAATTCCATAGACGAGATTGAACAATTGTCCAGAATAGAGCGGTATGGAGAAATTATTTGCATGCCGTATGTAACGTATGGCATTACGACTAGAATACAATAATTATTTAGTTCCAGTTAGTATGACAGCAGCAGTTTCGTTTTTTTTTAAAAATCAGATCGTGTCCTGTTTCAGGAAATCAGACTCACCAGTTAATTTCAATTGCTACTACTGTGTTCTTACACTGTTACCTTTTGTTTTTACCAATACTTGTTGCATATGAGAAGTTTGTATAATTTTTTTAACTAATTCCGTTTTGTTTTTGTGCTACATTATTTGGATATATAAAAAGACACGATGGGTTGGAGAAGACCATTATGGAAGTTGACATCCAGGAAAAAAGATAAGAGGAAGACCACCGAGAAGATGGATTCAGGATGTGACTGATGAGTTGAGAGTGACGGCAGCAGATGCGGAACATCTGGCTTATAAGTGAGAGAGAAATTGCGAGGGACTGTTAGAGTGGCAACGTTCTGCTCATTACAGTCTTTTAGAAAATGTGATCAATGGTTATTTTGTTACTTGACAGACGTCATTACACTCAAGGCAAATCCATGGGTGCTCACTCTCCCCCTAGAGATGTCAAAGGGTATGTTCATGTGGTTGTGGTTCATGTGACACATTCCTCACTCTTCCCTAAGAAATCGTGGGTTCTTCTTGTACTTCCGAAGGTTACATCTCCCAACTTCTTACATCGCTGGATCGATTCAACATATATTTTAGTATCTTCATCCAATAGGCAGCCGTGAAGAGATCGAAGAACATTCTCATTATCCATTATCAACTTTTGACAATAAATGCACAGATGAATACTGATATATTGGTTTGATCGATTTTTCTGTTCTCTTTATTTTTAGTAAAGCTGCCTATTGTATACATTGTTTTGCTAACTCATAGAAATGAATATAATCATTGTCATAGATGTAGACATTCTGATTAGTGACAATATAGTGGTCAATGAAGACATAGTGGACAATTTCAACTTGGATTATTCATTGTACTCGACCCCATGGTGTATCTCATCCAAAATCTCAAACACAGCCTTATCCAGTTCCATGTTGAGGATGGGTCTACCTACTTCATCTGCAATCTCCAATAACTTACAGACTTATTGTACCAGTTCCATCTACTTCAATCTCCAATAACTTACAGCGACTTATTGTACCAGTTCCATGTTGAGTGATGGGTCTACTCATACTTCTATCGCAAATCATAACGCGACTTATTGTACCAGTTCCATGTTGAGTGATGGTCATTCTACTTCATCTGCAAAATCTAAAATGCGACTTATTGTACCAGTTCCATGTTGTGGTCTACCATCTTTATGGCGTACGCCGTGGTGACGCAATGGTTAGCAAAATATAGTACCATTGCGACCTACAAGGCATGTCGTAAGAGGTGACTAATGTAGGGCCTAGGAAGCTACCTAGTAAATACTTGTGATGCTGGCTTACTTGTAGGTGCATAAATAGCCAACGTCAATCGCTATTAATCACATATAAATCACAGGTAATTCACATATAAATCACAGTGATTACATATAAATCACACAGGTGATTAACACATAAATCACAGTGTTTCACATATAACCATATTAACACATATAAATCACACAGAGTGATTAACATAATCACACGAGTATTAAAAATATAAATCACACAGAGTGATTAACAAGTGGTCGATATGAAGCGTTGGAAGATGAAGAATACTTCTGTGGTACTGCTATATTCTGACCACTACATTCTCTAATCTAAGTGCTTGCATTCTAATCTATTAACGTGGATTGGGTTAGTTTAAAGTCATCTTTGCTTGCGTCCACATTCTACAAAGACGTTCAGAATAGCAATTATATCCATTGGCAGACAGAACTTTCCCTCCCCGACTTTCCTGATATCACGACAGAGCAAGCGCTCATTTACGACATCCATATGTTCTAAAAATAAGACAAATATAATTCTTCGATAGTTGACATTTGTAGTAACCTAGTCCATTGTCTGACCACCAGCCAGCCTCTAACTTCCAGATCGTGCTCAATGAATTACTCAAAATGCAAGTATGAGTGTAGTTTTGAGGCTCAAGTCAAAGTAGTGCTTTAGTCACCTCTAATACCTGAATTGCCATGCCACCTATTGTCGTGCTGAATACATCACTGTCTTCTTTGGTCTTTCTACCGTATGAGCTTGCAAAGAAGGCTCAGCGGACTTATCATGCCGAACTATCGATCAATCAGTGTAGAAGATAACGTCACTTTCGTTATAATTGTTATAGGTTATTGGTTACTAAACTGACGTCATAGCACTCCGGGCAGACCCATAGGTGCTCAGTCTCCCCAACAGATATCGAAGAGTATGCATACTGATGGTTCATGTGGCTCGCTGATTAATTCTCATTGATGATATCCTTAACGTCTGCATCCATCGCTCCAGGTTTTCTCTTTGCACTCATTATCTAATTTAATGAATGTTAAAAGGATGTTTCTGAATATTGAAAGCACATGTACCCATTCCTCCCCGAAGTCAATATTTCATGAGCCCAAGTATCAGCTGAATAGTGTCTGTGGCACGATCAATTCATGATTTAACGAGCGTTAACTGATTTCAACTTCAAATGCTGAGCATATCGTGTAGTTGATGGTCCGGTTTAACACTTATTTTTAGATGTCAAGTGCTTTGGTTATTTGATTCTGTACTTTTGGTCGGAAATGAAATCAAGAGAAATATTATCGCCAAACAGGTTGTGTCCCAAGTCCAATTCAGAATGATGCCAATAGCATAATTTGTTCAATATGCGTCTTACAAGCAGTGAGGGTGTTATGGTCAAGAAAGAGACATGTGAAAGAATAGTTCGATCAAGTGATCAATGAAAACATAGTGATCAATAAAGTGGTCAGTGTAGACATAGTGGTCAATGAAGATATAGTTGTCAATGAAAATATAGTTTTTCAATGAAGACATATTGGTCAATGAAGATACAGTGGTCAATGAAGATATAGTTTTTCAATGAAGACGGTGGTCAATGAAGACGGTGGTCAATGAAGATATAGTTGTCAATGAAAATATAGTTTTTCAATGAAGACATATTGGTCAATGAAGATATAGTTTTCAATGAAGATAGTTCCAATGAAGACTAGGTGCAATGAAGACGGTGGTCAATGAAAATATAGTCAAACAAAGTGGTCAATTAAAGACATAGTGGTCAATAAAGTTATAGTGTCAATAAGGTTCCATGTAAATAGCGGTCAATGACGTGTCCAATGCAGATATAGTAAACAATGAATTAGTTAATTAAAAACATACCGATCAATGAAGATATAGTGGGCAATGCAGATATAGTAAACAATGAATTAGTTAATTAAAAACACACCGATCAATGAAGATATAGTGGGCAATGAAAGCTTAGTAATTATTGAAACACTGAGAAAATGTGTTGTATTGAATCTGATTCTACAGGGTGTTCAACTTAAAAGCAGCCCCAGTGATAAATATAAATTTGCCAGGTACGCATTGCATCTCCGTCTAGTTACTATTTAAACCGGTTCTGACTAGCTTGTCCTACGTCACATTTGTTCATCGCCCTTCCCGCACTACAATTACACACCATCACACAACCTTGATCTATACTACGTCATAACTGAACCTTCTCATTTTCATACATGCAATTAGCTCCATTACATGAGTGTTTGTATTGAATCTGATTCTATCTTATAATGTCCACATGTGGGGGTCAAGCTACGTGGGGATTTGTAGTTTTCTATTTGGGCCAGATGTTTTGCATCTGTAGCTGTTAGTCCTTGCTGTCGTAACGTTTTTGTCATGCTATCTATTCATCGGGTTTTCGGTTTTCCTTTTGTCATGGTGCCGATTGTTATAGTCATGTGATTATAGAAAGATCAGGTTGAATTCGCAATATGTGACTAAACCACTTTATTTCTTGTCTTGCAATTTGTTGTATGCAATGTGAGAGCTATTAATACTGTTTCTAATATTCTCATGATTTAAATTATATTTTGTCTTCTAACGTTGAAATTGTTACTAAATAGTTCACTTCAAATGTTGTGATATTTCTTCTCTTGGATTTTAGTTAAGGATCATTTTTTAACACTGTTAACATCGACTTGTTCTAAATATACATTTGATTAGTTGTAGTTTGATTGTCATGTCTATGTTTGGGTGTTTGAACGTGGTAACAGTTGATATGTCACTGTGTTGACCCTTTTGACATCTATAGTCTCGATTTCTCCAATTTAATTTTTCGGATTAAATCTTTAAAGCTAAATTGATTTATTTTATTTTGGTACTGTAATTATATTTATAGTACACACGTCACATTGCTGTCACTGCTTGTTAAAACAAAATTTGTATTCCGTTTGGAAAAGTGGGGTAGGAGGAGCGAGTGTGTTGGACTCGCTAGCGATGAGTACAAGATGATACAAAAACGTCTTTTTCTGTTCTCCAATCATGTTGTGCATCACAGAGTCAGGATAAGAAGAAATGTATAGAACAATTCTTGTGTGCGCTTCATAAATAGTGTCTTTCGTCGCTTCTGTTATCTCTGAGGTCCACTTTTGCGTGGCTGGCCTTTTACTTTGTATACATTGTATTGGAGCAACATTGCTCTTTGAGGTTGACTGTCTGTTGGTAATCTGCTTATGTTGCCGAATCATTTAATTTGTTGTTTCTTGATGAAGTTCAGTACTGATGTTGTTATTCACTTGTTCACTTATGTTTCATTTCTCAATCGGCCTCTTCTTGTTACCTACAACATTCTGCGTAGACACTTCATTTCTGACGGGACTTCTTTTATCATTTGATGTGATCGTCCAGGTTTGGCACTGATAGCATAACGTGGAGGGAAAGATTCTGATGAAGATTGCTCTGTTTGTGTTCATGGTGACATGTTTGCATTTTAAAATTGACGCCATTTGATTTGCTTTGTTACATCTGTGTTGGGCTTCATTAGTTGTTATTCTGTTTGCTGAAAAAATGCTCTCTAGTTATGTAAAGTTTTTGACTTTTTTTAATGGGCGAGTGTCGATGGAGATATTGGTAGTGTTTTCCTCTCTAGCGAATGTCGTTACTTCGGTTTTGTCGATGTTTATTCTCATATTGTATTCATTGCATGTTCAATGGAGTCTATTAATGTGTTGCTGCAGCTGTTCCTCTGTCGTTGATATGATTGCCTGATCGTCGGCAAAAAGAAATTCGTTTAAGAGTTCCCCAAGATTGTCTTCTTCGCTTGTGTTAGCTATTTTACCGATTTAATCAAAATATGTGATGAACAGGGACGGTGATAGTACGCAGTCTTGTCTTACTCCTGACTACGTATAACTTTTCTGATAGTCATGTGTTTGTTCGAATCGTACACAGGCTGTTTATATAGAGGCTCTTGTATAGATTCAATAGGTGGTTATTAACACTATAGATTGACAATACTTTCCACAAGTTGTGCCTGTCTTCACGGTCGAACGCTTTTTCATGGTCTACAAACGCAACGTGCAGGTGTTAGTCAGATTCAACTGTCCTTCTCACTAAAACTGCCTGAGGGCGAATATCGCGGCTGTACATCTTCTAGCTTCTGTTCATCTGAGATCAGAAATTATACTTCCGAATCCAAGTCCTGATCTCAAGAGGAAAATATGAATTAAAGTTCTTGTCTAGGGATCATAATGCCCTCTACACCAGCGATATACAACGCTCCTCCCGTGTGATACATCCTCACTGCCGCCGCATATTTTAATCCGTCAACTTAAACGCTAATCAAAATTTCCAGAAAACAAATGTGTTCTTGAATAACATAATGTTTCAGCATTTTTGTAAGCACAATATTTTCTGGGAATAAATGAAATGTTTAATCAGGATTAAGTTTCCATCAGCTATTATTTTTTTTTAAATTGTCACTATTAACATTATTATATTATTGTTATTGTTAGCATTATTATTATGTTAACCACACGGCGACCGTGTCTCCACAGTCATAATAATTTTTTTTTCCGATCCAGAAGCACTTGAATTTTCAGCTCTTCGGCTCGATGCCATGGACATCGTAACCCTTCGTTTCGGTGCCACAAACACCGTAAATCTGGAGAATCTGTGGCTTTTCTGCCAGCCCGCGGAATTGAACCACACTAACAGGGAGCTTGCCACCCGTCGTCCAACGCGCTACGAACACGCTGAACAGGCGTGCCAGTTATAGTAATATATGCCCCAATATATAGAAAGGATGAACATCACTGCTCTTCACTGACCTATGTGTGAGCTACAAAACAAAACTGAAAATTGTATGAGAGACACAATTGTATGTATTATATTTTTGTATCGAGCCACCCGTGTGTTTCGGGACTTGCAAAGGAGCAAAGAATAGCAACACAGTAACCAACAAGGCATGTCGTAAGAGGCGACTGAAGTAGGGGCCTAGGAAAGCTATCCTAGTAAATAACAAGCGTTGCAGAAATTGGATGTGCTGGCCTAATTGTAGGCGGATAACTGGCCCCCACCGTACAATCACGGATCAGATCACATACAAATCACACAGAGTGGTTTAATTAACAAGGGGTCGATATGGAACGTTCGAAGAAGAAAAAGATTTGCATGGAACGAAAGGAAGAAAGAATAGTTGCTATCATTAAGAACATACATAGATTATTTGGCATTATTTGGACGTGTGTCCGTGATTCAATTATCGCTTTTTAAGTAGGTCAAAATGAATAATTCATTTATTGTTCAGACATACTGGTCATCCGGATTTGTTAACATCCTGCCGTTACCAGGCTTTAAAAATAAACGTAGACAGAGGTACTCATCAAATGATAAGAGACTAATATATGTTGACAAATTTCGAATCCACAACAGAGTTAATTTCGATAGGCAAATTAGATTTAATCTTTTATCTTAACATTGATGAGAGTTTGAAAGACGTGGGCGGCAGGTATAGACAACTTGGAAGACGTGGGTGGCAGGTTTAGACAACTTGGAAGACGTGGGCGGCAGGTTTAGACAACTTGGAAGACGTGGGTGGCAGGTATAGATCAAGCTGGAAGACGTGGGTGGCAGGTCTTAGACACTTGACGAAACGTGGGCGGTTTAGACAACTTGGAAGACGTGGGTGGCAGGTTTAGACAACTTGGAAGACGTGGGCGGCAGGTTTAGACAACTTGGAAGACGTGGGTGGCAGGTATAGATAACGTGGAAGACGTGGGCGGCAGGTTTAGACGTGGGCGGTAGGTCTTATCTCGGACATGTTTGACTGTTGGTTCCCATAACACAATCGTGATTCCGTTATCTTTTGATTAAAGCATATTCCTGATTGTGTGACACTGGTCGAGAGAAAGAAATCTAACGAAATAAAGTGAAAGAACAAGTACAAACAAGTTATCTTGCACAATACATATATATACATATATATAAATATATTGTAATCAATGACGGCTCGTGATGTTTTTTGTTGGTGGGGCCAGACACAATTTTTTGGGGAAAATCATGAATTTTAACTGTTATATTTTAGTATTTACTATATTTGTCTATTCCGGAAAGTTAACCCCACCCTCCTCCTCCTCCCCTCCTCCTTTACTAGGATATTAGGTCAGAACTTGTGGACTTGCTTAAACGTACATTGTCGTACACAGATGTATATTGATAGAACGGGCGATTACCGTAAACTTTCTATGAGGTTAGTTAATTATTTATATTAGTTTCTATTATTTTTATATATCATTCGGTGTTTACGTACCCGGACAAATTGTAAGTGCAATAACCCCGTTTTACTTGGTCATGCAAGAATTTCTCTACTGCCTGAATGAAAATACATATTTTTATGGGCTAAATAACTAGTCGAGAGAGAGGTCGCCTAGTGAACAAACGGCTATATATGCCCCATTTCTTCTGGCCCTGAAAATAAGTGCACTGAAAATGCCTGAAGTATACAAATTATAGAGAAAAAGGTGAATTTCATATTGTATATGCTATTTAGCAATATATATTCAACTTATAAAGCTAATCAGTATCATGTTGAAAGTAATAATTATGAATAAATAATTTATAAAATAATAAATACACGTTAGACATTATTTTTGGCGGAGCCGGCTCCACTGGCCCTTAATGATGAGCATAAATGATGTAATCACAGACTGGCAAAGAACACAATCTATGTTTAAAATACATCTGTCCAGGTGAACAGATTCTGAAAAATAAAAAAACACATAATAATAGCATCAATATTGCCAAAACATTTGCCATACGAACGAAATATTATTTGTATTTCTTTGATTTTGTGTACGTAAAAATCTTTACTTCTTTATCCGCAGATTTTCATTCTTTGTCCCCTATTGTTTGTTTGCAAATGTACGTCATTCAATTGAGTGAGGATAATACAGCTACATATTTAATCCATTTTTGTTGTTCATTTGGTCATTGATGTCTGGTTTACCAACATCATGACATATTGAAAATGTTGAGGTACACAGTGAACATTCTACTTTATTTTTGCATATCATTTTATGTGCTGAAAGTCATGTGGAAGTTAATCATTGAAAGAACATTATATTTTTTAATCAGGCAATGAAAACTTGAGAAAAACTGAGAAATGAGAACATTAGAAATGTCGTTGGATGCCCCCACTCAATAAGCAACCACCATATTAGAACACAACAAATAAAATGATTCGATCATATAATGAGGATGAAACCAGATCTACTACTATCTCGCGCTTATAAGGATCAGCAACCCGTGCGCAGTCAGAGGAAGGTCAAGAACCAAATGGGTAGATAATATCACATATACTCTGCGACACCAAATAATGACAACTACAGATGCAATACACTTGGCACATGATAGTAAACTGAAACTCCTTACGGTGCTTCATGGCACATGTGGATAAGATAAGACAAGACAATGAAGACGTAGTTAATTGCATATCCTTTACAGGACTTTTTTAATCAACCCCAGCTTTTAACGCTGTTTGTGATTTTTCTAGGCATTATTAGGTTCAGTAGTTTGCCATTGCTTTCTAAACAGGTGGTGAAAAAACCCAAATTTCAAACAATTTGCCACCAAACTGCCCCCAGCGTGATTCGAACTCAGAACGTCTGGGTTAATATAGCGAGTCGCTATCCTATAAGCAACAGACGCCACAAATGAAGACGAACAACCTATTATACCCACAGATATAAACTCGTTAGACCAAGAAAATGTTTGATCAAAGTGGAAAAATTTCCTCTGGCACTTCATTCGAATGCCGAACAAGAACTTCATTTAAGTGGAAGTGTAAAGCAGTACTCTTTGGTATAGACAATTTAGTACTTTCATGTTCTTAATATGAACGGGAGTCCCCAACATCTGCATAAGAAAGAAAGTTGGCACAGAACCTTGCTTGAATTACATTGAGAAACAAATAATGAAGTGGTTTGGTCACTTAATAAGAATGCATCCAAACTCCACAGTATACAGAGTCTTCTACAACAGAAGATCAAGAAAGTAGGCGAGAGGAAGACCACGAAAAATATGGTTAGATGGCATAGCAAAATCCTGTCAGAGAGCAAAAATAACAATCACCTAAGCCCCCAGAACAGTGCAAGACAAAAACAGAAAGCCACGACACTGGGCAACAACCCGGTAACAGACAAAAGAAGATGAAGAAGATGTTCTAAATAATCAAGTATTCGTTTACCTTTAAGACAAAGTTCATAGACATGTATAATTTCGACACTAATCAAAATAAATAATTTATTTTCATTACCAGCAATTGATAGATTTTTTAAAAGCGGAACATTTTTACGTCTTGAGAACGTTTTTTGGGACATTGGGACAAAACATCAAAAACCCGTACAATCCTGGTAAAAATAGGACTTCATGTCACCCTGAATCTGTCGTCTGTTTAAGTGTGTATATGTCTGGACAGCTTTGAGTTTCGTCTCCATTCAGTCTCCAGGGAAATATAAATTTTTACTATTTTCCTTCTATGTCATTTTGGATGGTTTCTCTAGTTTTTAAAGTATAAATCCCCTACGAGTTTCACAATTGACGTGTGGTGCAATATCGTGAGGTTGCGCCGTTTACTCACAAGGGATCATATTTTAGATTCATCCTTTCTACTCTCTGAAAGTTTGGATAGCCTAGGGATTAGTGTACTTGCTTCGTAGACGCGTGGTCCTTGGTTTGAATTCCTTGGGGTTTTACCTCACCACAACCGCTATAAGGGTGATCCAATTTCACTTAGATGTCATGCAGGCAATGGGAAGTATAAGCAGCTGGTGTAAATTGCAGTTCCAACTGCACACGTTACGTGGTTTGCCTACATCCTTGCTCCTATACTTGGAACTAAATTACAAATACTTATAAAGTAGGACACTAGTGAAAATTAAATCAAAATGAAATCACGCCAAAAATATGTCTTAAACGTCGCATAAATGCAATGACTATGTCTGAATTCAGAGAGGGCAAAAGGAAAACAAAAATTGGGACTTTTATGTCGGGTTTTATTTGTTTGCTTTCATTTGTGTATAGACATAGTTCATTGTTTGTTAACAAGTTAATTTTCTGAGCTTACAATGAAAACTTTTGTAGCTAACTTTCAACTTTCTTGTATTTTGTTTGAGAGGATGTAATTCTTTATTGAATTTAACGATTTTTCAAAGATAGGTTTGCCAAATATATTGGAAATTTCGTATGACACGTGATGTATTTACAAAGTTGAATATATTGAAACGTAAACATATATTTGTTTGGCCAGACAAAACATTGTAACAATAACAAAGATCAACAACTCACTACAGGAAGACCTTCAGAATATTGGCTATCTCCAATATGCTTGCAAGTCACGTATTGTGATGTTGTTGAGTCTAGAGGATGGCTTAGTGTCACATATAGAGTTTTGACGTTGTGGGATGCTAGGAAACATTATTATAAATTATATTCTAGATCTAGTAGAATACATCATTTTTGTTCCATCAGTTTTTAGATTGTGTTATGTACGTTGACTTTAACAATCGAATTGCTGTGCACTATTCAGTTGTATATCAATGCAAGGTTTCACAAATTTCTTGCTGTATCAGTTATATTGCCATACCATTCCAGATTTTCATTGCTGCATGTTTATCTTTGCATCATTTATCGTATTTTTGCTACATGTCAGTTTTCGTGTTCCCACATTTTTGTTATTTACACTTACTTTTCCGAAATTATAGTTTTCCAAGTCTTTATATTTCCATACATATATTTATACTTCAATTCATTTTCACTTAATTTCCTTTAATTTTGTTCTGTAATATGTTGTTCCAGATGATTATTTATCTACATATTTAATTGTTTCGATATTTGTTTATATACACGTTTATTTTTTAAATAACGTATTTGTTCCTCTCTGGAAAAGCAAAGACAGCCTGCAGCAGGATGTACAACATCTGGAAGAGCAAAGGCAGCCTGCAGCAGGATGTAAAACATCTGGAAGAGCAAAGGCAGCCTGCAGCAGGATGTGCAACATCTGAAAGAGCAAAGGCAGCCTGTAGCAGGATGTACAACATCTGAAAGAGCAAAGGCAGTCTATAGCAGGATGTGCAACATCTAGAAGAGCAAAGCAGACTACAGCAGATGTGCAACTCTGAAAGAGCAAAGGTAGCCTGCAGCAGGATGTACAACATCTGGAAGAGCAAAGGCAGTCTACAGCAGGATGTACAACTCTGGAAAGAGCAAAGGCAGACTACAGCAGGATGTGCAACATCTAGAAGAGCAAAGGCAGACTACAGCAGGATGTGCAACATCTGGAAGAGCAAAGGCAGCCTACAGCAGAAACTACGACTTCAAACAAATGAGAAAATATAAAGAACATTCAGAAGATTCGAGAGAAGACTTCATAGAATAATACTTGGGTATGCATGGGAGGGTAAGATTAACACTATCCTATTTTAATAACAACAGGTCTGGAAGACATAAATAAAGAGATACAAAAGCGACGATGGCTATGGATTGGACATGTTTTTATCATTAAAACCGAAAGACGACCAAAAGATGCTATGCAGCGGACACAGCAGAAAGAGCAGGAAAAAAGGATATGTATTGGCACATGGAGGAAATGTACTGAAGTAGCGCTCCAAGAAATGCATAGGACTTTGTTGAGGTAGAAAGCAAGACAGAAGATCGAATAGAGTGTACATTTTTTGTCTCTACCTATGTGACATATGCGCGAGGAAGACTGATGATAATGACATGTTCCTACATTCATGTGTTTAATAATTGGTTTTTCTGACATTTAATTTCCCACACAATTATGTTTATATACAGTTATACTTCAACAATTTGATTTTTCTCAGTAGTTGTGTGTCTACAAAAATTAAGATTTATTTTACCCAAATATTATTTTCCTACGTCAAATTTTGAAAAAAACCGCTTATGTTCACACCATATTTTTTCAGACATTATTTTGTTCATATTAGTTTCTCCACTTTTCTATTTTTCCAAACATTCAATTTTTCTTAAACTTTTCTCAACCATTCTGTTTGTTCAAACATTCATGTTTCCATATGTTTCTCCACTTTTCTATTTTTCCAGACAGTCATTTCTCCCAAACTTACATTTCCATATTTATTTTTCTTTTCACTTAAATTCCGCATACGTATTGGTTCCGACATTTATGTTTTATACTTTTGCTCTGCCCATAAAACTATTTTTATGAATATTAATTTTTGTCTATGTACTTTATTGTTCAAGATGCCGACGTTAATATTTCCATTGCGTTATCGTTCTATATTCGTATTGTTCCATGGACTTATTGTTCCTAGACTCACTGTACAAAAGAATTATTATTATATACACAACTTTTCTCTCCCATTGTTGGAGTTGAACACGGAACACATGCCAAAGAAACAAGTGTACTAGCCACTACACTATCGCGGCTATCAAATTCATTGAAACGTATACATATCATACACACACGTTCTTTGGTTACTTAACATTTTCTCTCTGTAATCCTTTTTTTTACTTCCGAACGCAATGTATACAGAATTAGCCAGCGGAATTGCTTTACGTTACCTTGAACAGTACCACGAGCCAGCATATCGGTTCAGAAGAGGGAAAGGGTTAATACAGTAATATACAATCAGACCATATAACTTATATGTACATAATTATTATCATAACTGGCTACTTATGGATGTGAATCATGGATCATTACGCAAACAAGAAGAACCAAAATCAGTCCTTCGAAACTAAATGCTACAGAAAAATCCTACGAATACCATAGACAAATAAATAAATAAAAAGCGCTAATGTTCCGAAAGAACTGAATGTTAAAGACAACTGGCTGTTAAACAATATACTATACAGAAAAAAATTAGATACTTTGTTCCCATTAGGCGTCACGATGGCCTGGAGAGAACAATACTAGAGGGTAGGGTCCAAGGACGCAGAGGCAGACCAAGAAGAAGATGGCTTCAAGATATTAAAGAAACCATGAATATGACCATCGGCGAAGTGGGCGAACTGGCTAGAGGCAGCGTGAATTTCAGATGCACTTCAAAGAGAGCAACGTCCTATAAAAGATACGCACCTTGATGATGACATAATTATCATGCCAACATATAAACATTTTTCAAGATTGACTAATGACTTCCTTCATAAATATATACCGAACTAAGGACAATATCGTATTTACATTTGGCTATATCTTCTTTGACCCGTGTTCAATTCACGATAAGGCCAATGAGTTTTTTATGCTCTGGGCACAAATGAAAAAAACTCCTAACATGAACATCTTCGCGACGACTGTACTAGCCACGCGGCCATTAAATTCTTCTGTCTCTCGTCCCACCTGTCCTACAACGCCATAAAAAGCGGTACTACTGGCAGAAACGACAGTTTTATTTTTTGCATTTTTTGTTTGTTTGTTAGATCTTCTTTTCTGTACCATCATCTTCATCGTCTAGCTTGTCCCTGTTGGAACTTTACTTCCATGACAGCAGCTCTAAATGCCTCCCTGTTCTGTGTGAGGTTCTGATGTCTACCGCAGCCATGCTCTACTCAACTATGACCTCTTTCACCCTACTTCTCCGTGTTCTTTCTCTCCTTCTCCGTGGTCTTTCTCTCCTTCTCCGTGGTCTTTCTCTCCTTCTCCGTGGTCTTTCTCTCTAGTATCATGCCTTTCACAATGATTTTCTCCAGAGAATCATGTTGTTTTATATATAGAAAATATTCAATTTTTCCCATTTTTATCTTCTCAATTTTTAATTATCGCAAAATGAAGGCATTTGGTTTTTTTTGTTCACGAGATTCTAAATACATCATTTCTGTAAGCACATGCATTTAAAGACATTAATCGATTTTTCCAACTATTTTATCATTAATACATGCCGTACGTTACATAAAAACCCGTACATGCTCTTAAAATCTGAGTTTTTTAAATATCAGTACCTTTCTATGTGTTTTGTAGTTATTTTAATTTCTATAAAGCACTAATCATTCTTCTTGTCTTTTCCTTATAATATTTCCATCGCATGTTAGTTTTGTCAATGAACCGAGATGTTGAAAACTTTCTATTCTGCCCAAGTTACGTTCAATGATGCATATAACAGCTGCTATATTTATTTGCTCAGTTGTAACGATTTTGTATTTTGTTCTATTGAGATGTTAGATTTGTTTTGATCTGTTTCTATGAGTTCAAACTATTAATTATTTCAATATCATATTATTGTACATCCGTACCAGGAAACAAAAATCAATTCAAGTTTTACAAGTTACTCAACATCTGTTGTATTTTACTTTCCATACTATTTTTAACTGAGCGTCTGTACATTAAGCGGTAGTGCGCTCGATCACAACCCAAGCGTACCTGGTTCAAACCCCGCGGCGGGCACGTTTAAAAGCAAATTATTCCCTTTGATTTTTACTAACGATAAAAATAGATCTCACCGTTCAGAAAGCAATGGTAAACTACTTAACCTATAAGTGGTGCTAGAAACTACACGACCCGTTTACTGTTGTTGATTGCTAAGTCATGAAAAGGATATGCCACGATTTTTCCACTATTTTTAATATCCTGTATGATTTCTTGCCAAACTTGTTTTTGCTAATCGTTTTTCTTCAGTAACATGAAAAGGTATTGCTTCTTTTCAATAATACAATAAGCATATTTTTTCTCGAATTTATATTGAGGGCCTCTGTGGCCTAGAGGATAGGGGATTGCCTCTCGCTCCGAATGTACTCAGTTCGTTTCCTGCATGGAGCTATCGGGGTATTTATTTTATAGAGATCGCAAATCTCAATGTAGGTGATATCAACTTCATAGTCTAATCGAAGACGGATGATAAAACGATGATCCTTATGACTATCGCAGGAGCTATCCAGTTCGTGTTTAGTGCAATTCTCTGGGCAGTGAACATATCGTTTCTGCGAAGAGAACTCAGCCATATGGGGTAAAAGCTGGTGTAATGTAGTCAATGTTTCTACTTTTGCCCATTTATTTTAGACTAGTGACATAATCAATGTTGATGGAGTTGGAAAAGAAGAGCAGTCATGCTGGAAATTCCAGCATATTTTAACACTTCATTGTTCATTACTCTGTCACTCCTCCAACTTCGGATTATATGCCTCAGTGAAATGCATTAATGATGCGTGCAGCGTCCACAATTTGCTGGAATGGTGTTGGGCGCTCATCACACTGGCCATATTAGTATTGATTTGTAGCATGATGTTTCACCACACCGTTTGCGATAGGCTTGTTACTGCTGTTTAGATCATGTTGATCCTATTTACAGATCTGCACTAAGTGAACGATCATCATTTATGGTACAAACGACGCAAGCGAGCCAATTTAATCTTCTTTTTCTTAAGTCTACTTTATTTTTTATTGTTTGATTGATTTAATGATCGATCATCGTCTTTTCATTTCGCGGAATAACCATGCTTCCGCCTATCTCTTTCTTGCACTGAAAAATCTCATCAGCAGTGCTCATTCCCAGTAGCACCGGCGAATATAATCGATATAATTTTGAGAATGGTGAAAATTTGTAAAAATTGTTATAATTGGTATTAATTATTTATTTTTTAAATAAAGAAGGATAATATTCTGAATTGTTGCCCGTGTATTGTCGGGGAAGCAAAGAATAGTAACACTGCGCCCTACAAGGCATGTCGTAAGAGGAGCAAAGAATAGTAACACTGCGCCCTTCAAGGCATGTCGTAAGAGGCGATTGAGGTAGGGGCCTGCCTGTGTGTTGCAGGTGCTCGAAAGGGGAGGAAGGAATATGCAGCAATGTGTACCTGCCAGGCATATCGTAAGGAGGGTTGGTCGTGGAGCTGGCTACATCACTCCGTAGACACTTAAGCTAACAAATCTTCAACAAACATGGAAAGAGTTTTTCAATCAACTGTGAAGTCAGTGCTGTTCTATGGCTCAGAGACATGGAGGTCAACAAAAGAAACCACCAGAAAACTACACACCTTTTGAAATAGATGTTGATGTAGAATAAAGAGACTGAGATGGTATGATAAGATTACGGACGAGGAACTCAGAGAAAGAACAAAGCAGATACCAGTGGAGAAAGAGCTAAGGAAGAGACGCTGGCGATGGACACATTGAGAAGACCGACCGGAAGCATCGCAAGACAGGCACTTTTTGGAACACGCAGGGAAATAGGAATAGGGGAAGGCCTAGATATACCCGGAGAAGAGAACTGGAGATGGATATTAAAATGATAGGTAAAACATGGAAAGAATTAGAAGGGATGGCAGGAGAGAAGAAGAGCTGGAAGAAGTTTGTTGAAGACCTGTGCTCTGTTGGGAGTTGAAAGGGATAGCAGGAGAGAAGAAGAGCTGGAAGAAGTTTGTTGAAGACCTGTGCTCTGTTGGGAGTTGAAAGGGATAGCAAGAGAGAGGAAGAGCTGGAAGAAGTTGTTGAAGACCTGTGCTCTGTTGGGAGTTGAAAGGGATAGCAAGAGAGAGGAAGAGCTGGAAGAAGTTTGTTGAAGACCTGTGCTCTGTTGGGAGTTGAAAGGGATAGCAAGAGGAGGAAGAGCTGGAAGAAGTTTGTTGAAGACCTGTGCTCTGTTGGGAGTTGAAAGGGATAGCAAGAGAGAGGAAGAGCTGGAAGAAGTTTGTTGAAGACCTGTGCTCTGTTGGGAGTTGAAAGGATAGCAAGAGAGAGGAAGAGCTGGAAGAAGTTTGTTGAAGACCTGTGCTCTGTTGGGAGTTGAAAGGGAAAAGAGAATCGCCTAAATGAAATCATCAGAAGCAATAACCATCTCTTAGCGACATCTACTTAAACTAAAATTGTAACCAAATTATCTGTTTGATCATATCGTGCATTGTTTTCTGGAGCCATTGTTATCAAGTTGATGAAATACGTGCTAGTGACGTTCTCTATCGTGTATGACAGTGTGACTGTTTCGAAATATCTTGACAGTGTACGACGTCATTTTTCTATTTTCGACAGAGAAATTAATAGGTGAAAACTCCTATTTTAAATTAACAAGATAGAAAGATATGTTTACGAAATAAAATAAGGAGGATGTTTCTAACGGTCTCACAGACCAAAGCTACACATGTCCCCAAAAAACACCAGACGTAAGCCACGTGTCTAAATCAATAACCAAATGTAAGCGACCTATGCCCCAAACAACACCAAACCTAAGTGAGCTATGCCCCAAACAACACCAGCGGGAGTGTCTTATGTCCCAAACAACATCGTGCACAGGCAGTTTATGGTTGAAATAACACCATATGTAAGAAACCTATGTTCCAAACGACACCAGGCACATGTGATCTATGTTCCAAACAATACAAAAAACAGTGGCTTTAATCCATCCCAAACGACAGCAGACGCAGACAACCTATGTCTTAATTGATACCACACGCACACGAAATGTGTCCCAACCTATGCTTAACGCAACCGATACTATGTTCCAAACACTAGACTCTAGCAATATATGTACAAAACCACATAAGATGTAAACAACCTACATCGTGTCCCAAAATCACTGATATCCTACTAGGAACAATTTCCCAGGAATAGACGAATGAGTGATCGGGACATCACATCCGACCGTACCTACAGAGGAAGATGACAGGTGCTCTGTAGACATTGTTTAGAATTTCTCCGGCTAGGGAGTGTGAACGAGAGCAAACGCATTCTGAAATCGGATATGTTGATCGGAAATGAACAAATATTTTTCTTCGCCGTACATTAGAAGCACAATGCAATTACGATTCCGGGGCTCTCTCGTGGGTAGAGTGACAATAGACCACCCATACGATTATCATATCAGACTCGATGAATATGCTTCAAAGGATTGAATATGGAATCTGGAAGTCAGCCCGCGCATTGGGTGGACAGTATTAGGAGATCACATCTCAAGACACTGACTTGACTGTGCACACCTGGATATGCTGGAGCGCAGGGCAACGGACATGCTGACTTTCTTGCAAACAAAGTCCAGACTCAAGCAGGCAGAAGTTTGGACAGAGCCGATGTCATCAATGCAGTACGCTTTCATTTATATGATATGGGTGAGTCTCAGACACTAGAACAAGTGCCAGAATTAGGCGTTAAGTTTGGACGTGCCAGACGGGTTGTCTTCGTGGTAGAAAGAATGAGAGAGAGAATATATACTGATCAACTTCTCATGGGTACGGCTAGCAAGTAGACTTTTGGATGGCTGCTGCAGCGGATGACTGAGCACAATGTGTTATGACGTCGATCGCATAACATAACATAACATAACAATTATGATAACTAATTGAAATTACAAAACACAAAGTACTTGTGATACATTATTACACTTGAGCAAACACGTAAGATGAAGTCAACAACACTTCAGAAGAAGAATCTATGAGTCGCTCCCGTATAAGACATATTTAATTCCCACATAGTCAGTAAGCAATCAACAGATCTTTAATTCATTCAATAAATAGACAGTGTACAAATACTACTGTGGTTCTCACAAAAACTCCATATTTTCATAGTTCATTGAAGAGACTATAATCCAGATGTTACCAACGAGTTGCACACGGACAATATGTAGTAATTTGATTATTTGATTACGTCCCTTAAAGCAACTTAATTAAAAACTATATTCATATTCAACTTACTCACACGCCCGTGTGTGCCTTGGCTCGCAAGGGGAGCAAATAACACTGCGGCCCACAAGGCAGGTCGTAAGAGGCACTGAGGTAGGGGCCTAGGAAGCTACCTAGTAAATAAAAAGCCGTGCAGAAATCGGATGTGCTGGCCTACTTGTAAGCGCATAACTGACACAAATTACAATCGCTCTTAGACTCTGATCACATACAAATTACGAAGAGTGGTTAATAAGTGATCAACATGGAGCGTTCGAAGAAAAAGAAGAAGAAAGAAGAGCCTATTCACAGCTAGCAAATGAATAGAAATAAAGAAATCCATAGAATATTTCTTATATATTTTTAAATTTTAGTTACTCAGTGTTTGTTAAGTTAGTAATGTGTCAGTTAGTTATCGTATCATCCTCATTTCACAAGAAACAAGTCCGTAAGTGATCCGATCTCATCCTCAGTATATTCATCAGCACGCGGCAACTGACAGTTCTCGTCCAGTGTTTGCTAATGAAACATCATCTACTCCCCTTATAGTTCTCAAATCTAGCAACATCACGTTGAACTCTAAAGTTCCGGGAGACGGAACCTGAGCGTATAATCCAAGTCTCCACTTAATTCTCTGTTCGATCCGTCTCCATAAGAGTGTCCAGAATATCAGTACTGAAGATTGTTCTACAATTTGTCACTGTAATTGCTTCCCGCACACTTATTAATTTATCTTATGTTATCCCGTATGTCTGGGAACAAACATGAAACTGACACTCTTCCGCCCCATACTCAACACTGACTATTGATTGATTGATTTATTGATTTGATAGGACTATCATCATTGCACTTCGGTGAGCAACCATGTGTGCTCCGATCTTTCTCTTACACAGAAAGATCTTAGCTGCAGTGCACGAACTCCGTATCACCGGCGAGGGTCCCCGATGTAATTTTGAAGACGGTGAAGATATTTGTGTAGGAATTCTATTTTAAATCTTTTCTAATGAATTTTGCCCTAGCAACGGCTTTCCAGCCTGCTCTTCTCGATTTTGAACTGCCAACTGTCTTTTATGTGCTCAAATTGAACACCGAACCTTTGTTTTATCGTCCGTCTCCGATAGGGCAAGGAACTTGATCTCACCTACAATGAGATAAGGGATCTCTGGAAAAATAATCAGATGGCTCCACGAGGGAGCGAACCTGGTACCTTTGGTACGGGAGACGAGCACTTAATCTGTCATCCACAGAGACTCCCAAACTATCGCTGCTGTTTACCCACATAACTCGTTGCCCCATGTACATTCCTGAGCATGCTCATTGAGACACTAAGAATACAACAATGTCTCACGATAAAGTTTACACAAGACAACAAACAAATGAAAAAAATTAGGTCTGCTAATACAGGAAAAGAAGAGTTCTTAAATTGATTATTGGATGTTGCCAAGTGATTCCTCATTTTATTGTAATCGAGGTCGAGTGCCTGGTGATATCCAAGACGGACGTTGAGACGTAGGCCACATGTTCAAATCAATCAACAATCATTAAAAGGTGAAAATCGATAAGAATAACCTGGAAAGCCGATGCCCTTATACCAATAGATATGAATCATCATCATCAAGTAGCTTGTCCCTTCCAAAACTTGGCTCCCATGACGACAGTCCTGAAAAACTCTGTTCTGTGCAAGTTGACCGGACTCAATAGCAGTCATTCTCAGATCGTCAATAACACTCTGCACCCATCGTCGTTTAGGTCTTCCTCTCATTCTTCTTCCAGGCACCATTCCTACCAAAATTATCTTTTATAGACCTTCATGTCGTTTGATGTGTCTGAACTATTTAATTGTCCTTGATTTTATGCTCTTTAATAACCAACTCTCATCAAGCGGTTGCAGAACAGAAGCATTTGTTATTTGCTCTCTCCATGATATTCTAAGTACTCTTCTGTAGCATTTGCATCCAAAGGCATTCATGATCTCACCACCGCTTTGTCAATGGTCCATGTCTCACAACCACATGTTGCCAAGGGCATATATATATATATATATATATATATATATATATATATATATATATATATATATATAAAACACACACATGATGAACAGTTTAAGCGAGACAATGATATTACCAAAGTTAACTAAATAATGTATCGACCAAAAGACTTTCTTCAAGATAACAGTGCACAAATAAGTGAAATTTATATTTTACTGAACCGCTGGCGTTGCCAAGAAATTAAAAGTGCTAGCATTGCAACCAAAAGTGTTCCAGATTGATAAAAAGTAAGCTCCACTCGTTTGTAGAGGAGAACCTGTTGGTTGTTTGCGTTCGTTCCTATCAACCAATTTAATCCTTTTTTGTGATATGTATGACTTGGGCTGAGATCGTGAGAACATTGAACCTCCATTATGCCTCTAAGACATGAGTGACAGTTACATCCAATTATGGCCAAAGCGTGATATTATCCAATAGGACACCTATTTGTGACATAGTAGTTACAAATAGATACAATACCAAGAGAAAGTGAATAGAAAGGGTTAAGCATGAATATAACGAAAACAGAGATAATGGTTATTTCGAAGAAATAGGAAACATTATAATGCAGTAACGAAATAAATAACACAACACTGAAACAAGTCCATCGATTCAATTATCTGGGAACATTCATAATATCAGATGGAAGATGCACGATAGCGATAAGGAGTAGAATAGCTCAAGCGAAACCTGCTTTTATGAAAATAAAAAAAAACCACACTGTGTTAATTCACTATCAATGACACAGAGGATAAGGGTACGCCAGTGCTATATTGAATCAATATTTATCTGTGACAGAGAATCATGGCAATTAAACAAACAATAAGATCGCTGGAAGTCACAGAGATGTGGTTTTACAGAAGAATCTCGGGGACTCTGAAAATCCTATTGCGACATGTAAAATAAATAAGGTTTTAAAAGAAAGTGAACACAAAGAAACCTGAGCAAAAGAATCAGAATCGGGCAATCAATGTTCTTCGGACATATAATGCGTAGAGGATGTTTGGAACATTGTGTGACAATGGGCAAGATACAGGGAAGATTAAGACGAGATTGGAAATGTTGGACGGACTGACATCCAGGTTCGAAAAAAGATCGACGTCAGAACTGATTAACTGCATGAGGGAGAGAAATAGAGGTGATGAGAGACGTGATCGCGCAGGTCATGGGAATAGCACTTGATTGATTGACACATTTGTACAGATGGGTAGCGGAAAGGTTTAACAAACAGAATAATACCACTTTAAAGTATCACATTTGGATGTATACTGCAGCATTATATCATACATACTTGGTTATAAGGAGGAGGCGTTGAGACGTCGCTAGCGAAGTTTATAACAGGCTGCCCTTTTGACGCCGAGCTGGGAAAGTTACTGAATTCGAGACCAGCTTGGGAGGGCACACGGTACACGGTTGGAATAGAAAACCTGACCCTTTACTTGTGGATCTAAATTGCAAGTACCTCTGAAGTCGGGGTGAGGTTCGCATAAATGGTGAAGGACACTGGTGATAAGAAAAGCATGCAAATATTAGTGATAGTTGTCACATTATTTACCATTATCTTGGTTTAAATCATAGCGAGCAAAAATTAAATAGGAACCGTCAGAGCTGACTCATACCATAAAAAGGTACCTGACTTGCAGAGTTGAGGAAAGGAACTAACTACTACAACTTCAAATTAAAAATTCTAGTACCTATGATCAACACTCCATTTCCTTATTGCATGATAAACTATAAGTTTTGCAATTGTTGAAACAGGATTGTGAAATTAATAATGGAAGTGAAAGGGAAAAACGAAAAACTAAATCTATATCTCAATGTGGCAAAAAGAAAAAATAATGATAACAGATAAAACATGCAAGACAAATGTTATTTTTATTCACAGAGAGAAAATAGAAAATGTTGCAACTTTTCAATATCTCATTTCACTGCTAACAAAAGATGAAAATGTTGCAACTTTTCAATATCTCATTTCACTTCTAACAAAAGATGAAAATGTTGCAACTTTTCAATATCTCATTTCACTGCTAACAAAAGATGAAAATGAGATAGAGGAAAAAATTAAAAAAGAAGAATAAACATATACTTAAAACATTAAACAAACAAAAAAGCTGATAGAAAAACAAAGATCAGAATTCTAAAAGAACGCATATTTCCATCATCAGGGACGTGAAGCATGGACGTGAAGCATGAACAAAGCATGTACGTACTTATTAATATAAGTGTTACAGAAGAGTCATACATATATCATGGAATAGCGAAGATTACAAATATATTTATCCAGAAGGAACTCAAACTCAAAGAAAATTTAATGATGCTACATATAAGAATGAGGAAAGTGAAACACTTTAGAATTTAAAAGCCACGAAGAGTTGTAGAAGACTGGTACAAAAGGAGCATTCCGGTAGAGAGGAAAAAAGGAAGACCACGGAGAAGATGGTTTCAAGGTTGATGAGTTTAGAATGAAGCCTTCAGGCGGGGCATCTGACCAACGAGAGAAAGAAATTCCGAAGGATGGTTAGGGTGACAAAGTTCTGTTCAGGACAACAAGCTACTTGATGATGATGATGTGTGCATTTACCCTTATTACGTTTAAAATACATAATTATGTTTATCATACGCGACACGAACTAATTGAAGTGCATCTATATCGAGAGTTTTACAGTATTTGATGCTCATGTATATTCAAATCTCAGCCTGCTTCAACTGATTACATCTACTGTAAGATGTCCTTGTTGAGTTCATTAAATTATGGACATAATTTTAAAGAATATGGTTCATAAATTTAATAACCTATATTAGACCTGTACTTTTCTCTTAAACATTCTTTTCTTTTTCCGTCCATTAATTCCTATGTCTTTTTTTCTATTTACTTTTATTTCTATTTACTTTTCTTTCCCATATGTTTGTTTTCTTCTTTATCTCTCTTATCTTTATTTTATCTCTTTCTTTTTCTCTAGTTTGTCTTTCTCTACCCATTTATTTATCTTCCATCTCTTTGTCCTTCATCCCTTTATCGCCCATTCCGTTTATCTCTTGATCCCTTTATCTTTCATTCATTTTTTCACAATCACTTTGACTTCCATTCTTTCTCTCCCCATCCCTTTAATTTCATGTTTCCCTCCTCGTTACTTTATCTCTTCATTCTATTCCTTTCTTTTATCCATCTTTCTCCCAATCTTTTCTTTCACTGTCCCTATCATATTCCATCCCTAACTCCTTCTATCACTTTCTCCCCACCCCCAACCACAATTTACTCCCCCACATCATTTGCTCTTCCATTCTTTTCGTACACCGTCCATTTCTCTCTCAATCACTTTCTCCATCATTTAATCCCCTCACCATTTTCTCGTACCCTCATCTTCTCTCATCATTCTCTTCTATTTCTTTCCTGTCATTTTCCTCATAACAACGTCTCCTTCCTTCCTTTTCTCATCACTTCATTTTCTTTCTCTTCCCACCATTTTCTGTCCCTAGCCGTTACTCTGTCCCCTATACTCCATACTGAATTCCACTTCTTGTTACATTTGTGTCTGTCAATCTTAAGTATCATGAAGATTTATTGGCGTCGCTGGAAGATACCAAATTACAGCTGTTCAAATGATTTGAGAGAAGCGAAACATGAATTTGATTTTTCTGGCTCTGTGATTTCGACTGGATTGCTTGTTACGGCTGAGTGAATCCTGAATAATCTGTTTCCTGAATTTATGAAAATTTGTCACTTACACAACATGTATTTAGCGTTATTCATATTACATAGAAGTTTTCAAATATGCTTCATTACGATGATATTTTGTCGTGATTTGAAATCATTTCTACTCTTTTTCTTCCTATTTTCTTGAACTATCAAAGCATCTTCATCGTCGACTGAATGTGACAACCTTTCTAGGAGAGAACATGTGAAAAAGGGTGACTGACACTGGGCTAGACGTTGATGTTTATATTTCTTGTAGATTTATTTTCGTGTGAACATGTTGAGCTTCTCTTCTGAACATAAAGACTAATTATTTTTATTCAACTCCATGCGTGTATTGCTTCGCTTAAATTCATATCTATGCTTTTTGTCAGTGATTTTTCTTGATTATCTTCAAAGATTTCTTTTACAAAAATGTATCTACACGTTCGTGTGTTGCCGATGCCCAAAAGGAAGCAATAAGTAGAAATATTCTGACCTACTATGCATTTCGTAAGTGGTGAATGAGGTAGAGCACGCCCATGAGTTGCTGAGGTTACAAGGGAAACACATAATAGTGACACTGAGTCTTACAAAGCATATGGTAAAATGTGACTAAAGTAGAGTTC
The DNA here is from genome assembly GCA_020796225.1 of Arion vulgaris. NCBI lineage: Eukaryota > Metazoa > Mollusca > Gastropoda > Stylommatophora > Arionidae > Arion > Arion vulgaris. Next base: position 64,785,196 of record CM036753.1, on the reverse strand, counting down.
GGCCTGGTGCTGGCTACCTCATCCTGTAGAAACCTATACCTACAAAATTCAAACAATCCTGAACAAGTCAAATACCAGAAAAATAGTAACAATGGCAACGAAGAGGAAAGGTGGCTCTTCTGGAAGAGGTATGACGCAGTACGTAGAAAAAATGAAAATCGTGGAATATCCTTTACAGGACAGAACGTAGCCACCAACCAGAGTAAACGAGTCGTTGATATTCTAGGCACCACTTTTACGTTCAGTAGTTTGCCATTGCTTTCTGAATAAGTAGAAAGCCGTAATGTATATGTGAAGCAGATTATCTTTCAAGTAGGAAGGGTCCTTTTCTGGAACCAGCAAAGAAAAGAAAAGCAAGGGTAGCCTAATTTTGTACGGGGGGGCGATTTGGGGGCAGAGATTAAAGATATTCGGAAAACTTGAAAGAAGCTTCAAGCGACAGCTAAAGGTAGAAAACTTGACATATGACTTTTGAAGTCTTGCAAGCGAGCTAAAAGTCTATGCCCCAAGCGGAGTTAAAAATCTATGCCCCAAGCGGAGTTAAAAGTCTATGCCCCAAGCGGAGTTAAAAGTATATGCCCCAAGCGGAGTTAAAAGTATATGCCCCAAGCGGAGTTAAAAGTCTATGTCCCAAGCGGAGTTAAAAGGCACAAAACAGATAGAGAACTTTTAACTAATTTCTCTTAGCAATTTACTTTAGAATTTACATAGCAATTTATTAGCAATTTTATTTAGCAGAACTTTAGCAAAATTAAAGATTTATTACAATTACTTTAGCAATTCTTTAGCAATTTAATTAGAATACTTTAGATTTTACTTAAATTTACTTAATTGTTTAGCTATTTCTGCAATTTACATTAGAATTTACTTAAATTTGTTTTAGCTATTTCTGCAATTTTACATTAGCAATTTTACTTTAGCAATTTTGTTAGCAATTTCTTTTGCAATTTTACATTAGCAATTTACTTAGCAATTTTACTTTAGCAATTTTGTTTTAGCAATTTCTCTACAGCCGTTTCTCTTTAGCAATTTTACTTTAGCAATTTCTCTTCAGCAATTTATCTTCAACAATTTTACTTTTGCAATTTCTCTTCAGCAATTTATCTTCAACAATTTTACTTTTGCAATTTTCTTATCAATTTATCTTCAATTTTACTTTAGCAATTTTATCATTTAGGCAATTTCTGTTGCAATTTCTCACAGTGACTTCTATTTAGCGATTTCATTAGATCAAACAAATTTTACGATAGCAAATTTCTCTTTACTTTTGACTAACATTTTATTTTACAACAATTTTTTATTAATATTGTTCAAAGTTTTACTCATATCAACTTATAAAATCTAGATTTACTTATTCTAGCTTTGACTCTACTTAGCAAAACCTTTCTCTTCATTGTTGCAATTCATTCGTCAGCAGTGACTTTTTTCTTCGATCTATGTTCTCTCAGATTGTTTAGCATTCCAGTGAAATAGGATCCAAATACAGCATATTGTAGAAGTCAGCGATTTTTTTTCTATTGATTTTTTAAAACCTTTTTTTTTGTTTCCATACTTTTTTCTTTCATATGTAAAACTTTAATCGACTTATTCTTAATTCTATCGTGTTTGCTCAGTTTTGCCACATCCTTCTAGCCCAGTTCGAGTTAAAACTGGTTGATTCTTTCTGTCATTTAGATATTATTTGTCTCTTTTTTAAATTTATATTTGTATGACGTCGTTTCCGTTATACCAGTTATCAGTTGTATGAGGACTATCATCATAGCAATCCGGACACGTCCATAGGTGCTCCATTCTCCGTCTCAACAAATCCAGAAGCTGCTCAATACGCCAGTTTGATGTTGACTAATCAATCTCTTTGCATATTTGTTATGTCGTTCTTTTCGGGATGCACCAGTATCGACACCAAATCTCTCGCAAGCTGATCAGCGAGAGGGATTCACAACTCAGAAACTTCTGTTTAGAAAGAATCTCTCAATGCGTTAAGAATATCATTTCTGTCCATTGCAGTTCCCTCTGATATCGTAGCCATGCCGCACAATCGTATCAGCTCGTTCATTACTACTGATTTCTGCGTGAACAGGGACAAAAATTGTGATTTCTCTTATCCCTGTCTGTTTCAGTATCTCCACCCAGTTTTGTCTCACCATTCCCAATTCGACGTTACGAATCATGCTCATAGAGTCACTGAGTATGAAAACACGAGAGTAGTTAAGAGATGCCAACCAGGTTACCGCCTCTGTAACCACCCGTACCTCCATTGTCCAACTACTCTGTCATAATCCTTCATAAATTTGAAAATACAAAATTGTTGTCTGCACTTTGCCCAATTTACTTAGGCTGAATAGTATTTCTCATTCATTTCGTACTCTATTATAACTTATTTCTCTCTTTCTCTCTCTCTCTCTCTCTCTCTCTCTCTCTCTCATATATCACTTCGATCGTATCTCTCATACTTAACTATGTTACAATGTTACATATACCCCTATTAAGAAGTAGTTTTAACCATTACGACCCAGACGTATACGGAAGAATGGATGCAATTCTCTTTAGACTTTATGCCAAACATGGCATCTAAAATAATACTGTATTACTGCAACTTTTTTAATGAAGAGATACAATAGTTTACATTACCCTAGATCATTTGGGAATTCTATGAACAAAGTATTTTTTATTTACATCATTTTGAACATGCCAGAGTTCATATTGTATGTATTCACTATTTACTGTGCGTGGAAGAAACCTCTTATCTCGATGAGAAAATGAAGACATATTTGTTGGAATAACTTTCCAGGCAATTACTGAAGTTGACTCTGCAATATTTTGTTCTGTTGTTATCAAGCTGAAAACTATACGTTTTCCGCTTCTTATTTGTTTTCTTCTCAATTTACTTCCTTTTGTCAGCTTGGCCATGTTTATAGAATACAGTCGCCTATCTTAGGTTATTGAGGTCTCTGAAGAACTTGACACTGATAAATTATACAACAATTTATGAATTCTTGTGTAAACATATAGTCTCTTTAACTTAATCTCGGTTATAATTAATGGAACGTTGAGCTACATCAGTCACACTTACCCGAATTATGTTATCATCGGGTTCCGTCTCATAAGATCTCATTTATCAGATCTCATCTACTGTCCTTTTTATTCTAAAGTACTCTTTCTATGTGCGTTTTAGTTTAGTGTATACATAGTTGCATTGTTGTGTTGTTTCTTGTTGCTGCACATAATCGCAATTTTATTTAATTATTTTTCTAACTGTATATGTTTAAAGGGGATCTCCGTGGCTAAGTGGTTGAGCCCTTTGTCTTGCGAGTCGAAGGTCGTGGGTTCGAATCCGGACCGCTGCCTACTGTTCACGAGTGCAGTTTTTCCAGAGACCCCTAGGATTGTTGCTGGAGCTACGGAGTTCGTGCTTTGTGCAATACTCTCGGCAGGTGGCGTGCCATTTCTGCGGAGAAGGACCGAACCATATGGGGTAAAACCCGGTGCAATGAAGTCAATCCTTCGGCTTTAAAACTCTTTAAAACCCTGTATTTGTTGCTATGTTGTAAACTTGTAAAAGAACACGACTTCTTCAAGGGATATGATTAGATTCACATTGAACTTGTGACAATTCCTTAGTTTACCAAGACTGATCTCAACGTGGCTCATGATGGAAGCAGCCAAAATCCAAGAATTTTTTATTTGCCTCGCCAAAGCTTGATAGCCGCAATAGCGTAGTTGTTAGTGAACTCGCTTCTTAGATGCGTGGTTCGAGTTCAATTCTACATTAGACGGCGTGGAATATATAATTGAGTGCCAGGACAAGCAACAGGAAGTAAAGGCGACCGGTGTGATGTTGATTACATCACCCATAGTGTGCCGACGGTAAAAATAATGACGAGCTTTATATCGTATTCCCTTATATACATCGAGGTATGAAAAATAGGATTTCTTTATCCTTTTTTTATTTCAAGCGAACGAAAGAAAGGAGAAACTTGTTATTGTCTGCAAAAGAGCGAGCAGTTTGGAAGTTCTAGTTATCATTAACAACATCTCTTCATCTTATACGTCAGGAGAAGTCAGATGTCATGAAGAAAATTAACAGAAGAAAAACCTAGCCTTACAAATCCTGAAACAACAAAGAACAGTAGGGAATGAAACTGATAGGAAAAAAAATATCCGAATGCTAAGATCATGCATATTCCCAGCTGTAAAGTATGGATTATTGAGAGCATGCATATTCCCAGCTGTAAAGTATGGATGTGAATCATGGATAATTAACAAGACAGTGGAAACGCATAAATATGTTTTTGAATATAAGTGTTACTAAAGAGTCCTCCATAAAACATGGAAATAGGGAATTAGATATCAAGTAGATCTATCAAGAAAGAAATCAAAGTCAAAGAAAACTGGCTGATGTTACATATAAGAATGAGAAATTTGAAGAATTGTGGACATCTTCTTGTGCGCATGTCACTCTTGTTCTACACCGTCCAAAAATCAGTACTACAGGCAGTAACGATAGTTTCCAATAGTTAGTGGACATCTACAAAGACGCGAGTAATGTCAGAAGATCATTATGAAAGGAGTCATCCCTGCCAAGAGGAATAGAAGAAGTCCAAGGAGAAGTCCTAGGAGAAGATCAAGGTGAAGACCAAGCAGAAGGTGAATTCAGGTTTTTACTGATGATTTGAACATGACGCTAGCAGATACCGAAGGGCTGTTAGAGTGGCAAAACTCTGCTCACGACAAGCTACTAGATTATGATGATGATACGAAGTATTCGAGACATACATCTTTTGACTGTTTGAGTTTGGATGTGATAATATGATTATCACAATGTTAATATGATATTACGAATGCGGTAACGCGAATGCAATTTTGCTATGAGATATTATGAATGTAGTAATGCGAATGTAATTTTGCTATGAGATATTATGAATGTAGTAACGCGAATGTAAAAATGCGAACGTAATGATGCGAATGTAACAATAATACGAATGTCAAAATGTGACTGCTATATTGAAAATGAAACATTGCGAATGTTCTAACGCAAATATAATATTTCAAATATAATGATAATACAAAGTTAGCGAAAACCAGAAATTTTCATTTAGTGAGCTGTCAACGTCATATCACATTTCAACGTGTCATTTATTTGTTAACAGTCTAACGTAGAAAATAAAGTTGAGTAGTTTTCTATTACACAGTCTCACAAATTGATAGGTATCTATGTTAATGTCACTTTACAACAGCTTACAAAAAAACAACAACTAGATATTACTGTGTGATTGTAATAAACTAGAGATTGTAATCCATACTAAGTCTGAGTGGAGAACGTATTTTGTTACTAATTATAATTTTATCACTGAGAAATGTAAAGATACATTAATCTGCACACAAGTCACTGGATTGTGAACATGGTATGTTGTATGTGAGAAAATTTCTTTACTCGAAACTTTAGGTTTCAGTCGGAGGCTATGAAAATATTACTGATTTCTACAAGGATATATACAATATAGGAACGAGTAGATGGGTCTGACATTAAAAGCAGACTGACTAGGGCACAGAGTGCATTCATGACCCTTCAGACGATCTGGAAATCAGCCCAATACAGCAACAGAACCCAAATGAATAGATACCGCAGCTGTGTGTTATCTACTTCGCTATAAGGATCATTACTGGAAAATTACTAAAGCTGGAGAATTACAGAGCATCATATTTTCAACTTTACATACAACGTGTCTTACGTGTGTTTTGATCAAGAATTATCTCTAACCAAGTGTCGGCAAAAGAATAGGAACAACACCACCCAAATGAGACTACAGCAAAGGATCGAACATATGATACGGTTGTAGACTAACTTTGTCACAAAAACGTCACTGAAATGGACACAAGAGTGCAAAAGAAAACGTAGAAAACCCAAAACCAACTGAAAGAGAAATTAGAACAGGAACTGAGAGAAATGAATCACAACGGGATCACAACACAGAGGGCTAAATACAGATAAGAATAGTTGTATTTGTTACTCCCTAAGCCCATTAGCGTCACATGCTAAAATAAAAGAAGATCAGAGAAAGAAGTACACTACTTGACTTACTTGACTTATTCATTCTGCTCCTCGTGGAGCATAGAGCCTCAACAGTTGTTCACCACTTTCCCGGTCTCTGTCTTGTTTTCTTTATGGTCTCCCAGGATAGTCGAGTACCCTGTAGTTCTTCAAGAAGACTTCTATTCCAGATCTGTTTAGGATGCCCTCTTTTCCTTTTTTCTTGTGGTTTCCACTCAAGTACTTATCTAGTGGGACTCGACCGATGCTACGGAGCTCATGTAATAAAGTAGACAATGAAGTCTATTTTCGATGTTGCAATTAACAACTAATAAGTGTTGCATGCATGTGGCGGAATGTTGCAATTAACAAATAATAAGTGTTGCATACATGTGGCGGAATGTTGCAATTAACAACTAATAAGGGTTGCATGCGGCGGAATGTTGCAATTAACAACTTATAAGGGTTGCATGCGGCGGAATGTTGCAATTAACAACTAAGTGTTGCATGCATGTGGTGGAATGTTGCAATTAAAAACTAATAAGGGTTGCATGCGGCGGAATGTTGCAATTAACAACTAATAAGGGTTGCATGCGGCGGAATGTTGCAATTAACAAATAATAAGTGTTGCATACATGTGGCGGAATGTTGCAATTAACAACTAGTAAGGGTTGAATGCGGCGGAATGTTGCAATTAACAACTTATAAGGGTTGCATGCGGCGGAATGTTGCAATTAACAACTAAGTGTTGCATGCATGTGGTGGAATGTTGCAATTAACAACTAATAAGGGTTGAATGCGGCGGAATGTTGCAATTAACAACTAATAAGGGTTGCATGCGGCGGAATGTTGCAATTAACAACTAATAAGGGTTGCATGCGGCGGAATGTTGCAATTAACAACTAATAAGGGTTGCATGCGGCGGAATGTTGCAATTAACAACTAATAAGTGTTGCATACATGCGGCAGAATGTTGCAATTAACAACTAATAAGTGTTGCATGCATGCGGCGGAATGTTGCAATTAACAACTAATAAGTGTTGCATGCATGCGGCGGAATGTTGCAATTAACAACTAATAAGTGTTGCATGCGGCGGAATGTTGCAATTAACAACTAACTGTTGCATGCATGTGGTGGAATGTTGCAATTAACAACTAATAAGGGTTGAATGCGGCGGAATGTTGCAATTAACAACTAATAAGTGTTGCATGCATGCGGCGGAATGTTGCAATTAACAACTAATAAGTGTTGCATACATGTGGCGGAATGTTGCAATTAACAACTAATAAGTGTTGCATGCATGCGGCGGAATGTTGCAATTAACAACTAATAAGGGTTGCATGCGGCGGAATGTTGCAATTAACAACTAATAAGTGTTGCATACATGTGGCGGAATTTTGCAATTAACAACTAATAAGTGTTGCATGCATGCGGCGGAATGTTGCAATTAACAACTAATAAGTGTTGCATACATGTGGCGGAATGTTGCAATTAACAACTAATAAGTGTTGCATGCATGCGGCGGAATGTTGCAATTAACAACTAATAAGGGTTGCATGCGGCGGAATGTTGCAATTAACAACTAATAAGGTTGTCATGCGGCGGAATGTTGCAATTAACAACTAATAAGTGTTGCATACATGTGGCGGAATTTGCAATTAACAACTAATAAGTGTTGCATACATGCGGCGGAATGTTGCAATTAACAACTAAGTGTGCTGCATGCGGCGGAATGTTGCAATTAACAACTAATAAGTGTTGCATGCGGCGGAATGTTGCAATTAACAACTAATAAGTGTTGCATGCATGCGGCGGAATGTTGCAATTAACAACTAATAAGTGTTGCATGCGGCGGAATGTTGCAATTAACAACTAATAAGTGTTGCATGCGGCCGACAAACCCACTCTGTAAAGTTCCAAACTTCAATTAGGCGGTCTCTGTGGTGTAGAGGCAAGGTGCTCGCCTCTTGTTCCAAAGGTACTCGGTTTGCTCCCTCGTAGAGCCATCGGGATTCTTTTCATGAGATCATTGATCTCAGTGTAGGTGAGATGAGTTCCTAGTCATATCGGAGACGGACGATAAAACGTAGGACTCGTGTTCATGTTGAACACGTAAAAGAACTCTTTAACATTTCAGCACCGAAGAGTGCAGCCTGGAAAACTTCTGTCCAGGCTAAATTTATTTTTAAATTATCAAAATAATGAAATTCCGACAAATATATTCTAAGTTACATCAGGGAATCTAGCCGAAGCTACGGAGCTAGTGCACTTGCAATTGAGATCTTCCTGTGTAATAAAAAGATCGGAACACACATGGCTACTCACCGAAGTGCAATGAATGATGGTCATATCAATCAATCAATCAAAGCAAACAGCAAGAGACAGAAACAACATAAACTGCTCATGTGGATGGAGTGAAATTGTTATATTGTCTGTGCCCTAGGTTCCCTTAGTAACCGATATGACTGATGATGATAATGATGATGAAGATGAGACAATGAAGTAGCAGAACAAGTTTGGTTTAAAATAAAACAAAGAAACCAGAAAGGCGATATTAACTATCAAAATATTAAACGACAAAAAGTTTGAAATCTAGAAAAGTATACACGTTTCATTCTTCTTATTCTTGTTGTTGTCACACTGTTTCAGGTTGTTGCACATGTCGTACCTGTTTCAGGTTGTTGCCCAGTGTCGTCACACTGTTTCCAGGTTGTTGCCCAGTGTCGTCACACTGTTTCAGGTTGTTGCCAGTGTCGTCACACTGTTTCCAGGTTGTTGCCCAGTGTCGTCACACTGTTTCCATGTTGTTGCCCAGTGTGGTGGTTTACTGTTTTTGTCTTGTGCAGTTCTAATTTGCTGCTGGGTTATATATATATGTTTGATTTGGACAGAATTATGCTATGTCATCTATCGATCTTTTTTCGTGGTCTACATCTATCATTTTGTTCGTGATGTCCAGTTGTAGAAGTTAGCCCTGATTGTTTGTTTGTTTAGTAAGGGATTAAAGCCTCTTTAAGCCGAGGCACGCCCTTTCAACCTACGGCGAACCTTTTATTGGTTATATCAGAGCATGTAGGTCAACAAACATGAAAAATAAGAATTAACTCCTTTCGGAGAATTCAAGAGTGTAAATTAGCCCTGATGCCGGCGAAGACTCGCCTTTATGGTGAGGGAAACTAGTCAAATGGTAAGCATGCCTTAAGCAAAAATCTGTCAGAAGCGCGATACCAGGCGTCATGACTACTGCCTGAATTGACAGCGGTCGCTCGCAGAAGAAGAAATTGTAGAAGTCTCTGTATACAATGGAATTTGGTTCCATTCTTATTAAATGGCAGAACCACTTCATTCTTTCTTTCTCAAAATCTAATAACACGAAACATTATTGCTTTGTATGGAAATAAAACAACCATGCTGGGGTTACCCATTACAACTGGAAGGAATCACCCATTAGACAATCAACAATGAAGTTTCCTTTAGAAGTGCTCACTTTTCTTCTCTTATAGAATCAGAAAATATCAGTTTGACACCATTGCATTTAGTGGCATTAAAAAACAATAATAAATGACGTGTGTTCTGACCACAACGGTTCGAAAGTCGACCCGATCTCAAATATGTACCAAATAAAGCATAGTGAAATCTTCTTCTTCTTCGAAGGCTCCACATCGTCCACTTGTTAAACACTTTTTGTGATTCGTATGTGATCTGAGACTAAGAGCAATTGTACGTTGTGCCAGTTATGCGCCTACAAAGAGGCCAGCACATCCGATTTCGGTGATGCTTTTTATTTACTACGGTAGCTTTCCTAGGTCCCTTCCTCAGTCGTCTCTACGACATGCCTTGTAGGTCGTAGTGTTACTATTCTTTGCTCCCCTTGCGAGCCCCGACAGCACACGGGAGACCACGTTGTGAAGTAAAGACAACCGGCGTGATGTTGAGCAAATCACGCATCGTATGCTGTAAGTCAATGAAAATATACGGGTCTAATACAGTATTCCCCAATTACATCCGCTAGTATGAAAACAGATTCATTTACTTTCTTTCACTTTACTTATCATTGTATATAAAAACTTGAAGTAATGGATAAACTTTACATGAGATCATCATCATCAGGGGCCGTGCCTGCTAGCGCAGGCGATCATGGATCTCCACAAATCTATGTTTCTGCTGTTTGCTATCAACTCAGATGTTGACGCTCTTTCGTACCTTGAAGTCAGAGTGTCCAAAATTTTCTCTCTCTGTCTTCATCTATCTCGTCTCCCTCGATTCTTTTAATTTCATTTCCTGAAAAATGATGACTGCCTTTTTCTTATTTTGATAAGCTTACTCCGTGTCTTGACCTCATTCAACACCTCCACATTAGTCATTTTAGCAGTCCATTGGATTCTCATTCTTCTGTAATCACCTCTGTGGTCCTCAGTTTTTTCAATCTGTTTGTTCATTTTCCCTGACTCGCATCCGTATGGCAGTATTTGTTCTATGTTGCACTGTATAACTCTCATTCTATAAGGTACGTGTTAAACAATTGCGGAATACTGCATGGGAAAAATAAACTTCTAGACATTGGTGAGACAAACATGTTAAAGTGTGCTGGTTAGAATTTTAAATTCTTAAAGTTTAGTAATATTTTACATGACACTGAAAATGCAATGTGTGGTGTGTTAAAAATAGTGATAATCAATTTACTTGGGAATAAACGAGCTGAAAACGATGAAGAAATGATTAAAAACAGCTTTAGGGCTATCATGTATTAGGGTGCAACATTTCCCTGAAGATACATTTTCTGGATTCTAAGTTGGTTTTTCTGTTGCTTGAAGCTTTTAGTCGTGATGATGAGCATAATGTATGGTTTATTCAGAACATTCTGTGTATAGAACAATGAAGGAACATTTAGTAATGTGAAGTGCAAGAGGACAGGGTCTAAAAATATAGGAATTGTTTTATGAAAAATAGGAACTTTTAGGGTGGAAGAATGAATTAGTAATGAGCGCAAGGACACATTTCATCGGACATTGCTGGTTTATAATAAATGTGGACAAGTTATTAATGAGAGCAAGGAAAGTTGCATCAAGACTTTGTTAGTGTATTGTGTTAGAACGAATTATGAAAGACTTTTTGTGTAATAATGTGCATCCACAGAAATTCAGTTGTAGGAAAACATTGAGGTATGAGAACAAGTTCATAAAGTAGAGACGTTAATTATAATCATCATCGAAAAAAAGATTATTATGAGACATTGCATGGGAAAATTGCACCACAGCCCAGTTGGGGACTTGAAAAATCTAGTAATCAGCAGGAAAAAGATTCACGAAGACGATGTTGTATAGAACAATTCAAGAAAAGTAGTAATGAGCACGAACAAAGATTCATTAAGACTCCAGAAGAGGAGAAAAGTGAACATTTTACAGGCAGCTTCCAGAGGTTGTTTCATGGCGATTCCTTCCTCTTGTAATGGGTAACCCCAGCATGGTTATTTTATTTACATAAAATGTAACAATGTTTCTTGCGATTAGATTCTCAATCCAAACGGAAAACCTAGAAAGTTACGACCATCTGAATTATATCAATGATAATTATAATAATTTACACAAATGTCAATTATAGCTTAATGTTTCTATCATGAGAAATGAATGGTCTATAGAAATGGATGGCAACAGATTGCTAATGTGTGGTAGTAACAACATCGTTTAAGTTTATTTTATATTAGGAATCTATACATGGATCATTGACAAAACGGCTGAGAAATAATCAATGCCTTTGAATACAAATACTACAGAAGATTACTTAGAATATCATGGACATAGAACAGAACAAACACTTATGTTCTGCAACAGCTTGATATTAATAAGATTGTTATTAAAGAGCATAACAAGAAAGGAAATTAAATATTTCGGACACATCAAACGACATGAGTCTCTGGGTGAACAGTTCCTGTATCCATTGAAGAAGAAAGAGAGAAATCCTTGACGCCCGACTTGTTCAGGATGTCACTGTCGAGCTGAGAATGACTACTGCTGACGCGGGGCATCTTCAATGAATAGCTAGTTTTTCAGGGCTGCTGTCATGGAGCCAAGTTTTGAAGGTATAATGTGATGCTGATGATAAATATCCTAGATTCAGCTGAATCATCATTTGTATCAACGCTTTCAATTTACGCAACTAATCCACTGGCTTTGTCGACTGATTGATTGCTAGTACAAACATTATTGAAGAAATTGTTTAATAATTCGTTCACTCTCAACACCATTATTTATCAATATATATGGATAAAATAACTCAAAAGTCAACTCAGATAATTGTGAAATAAAGAACTGCTTTTCGAGAAGATGCCTGATATGAAAATCAGGTATCCTTTACATGATGTGCAATCAACTACAGTAAACGAGTCGTTGATTTTCTAGCACCACTTATACGTTCAGTAGTTTGCCATTGCTTTCTGAATGTGAGGTTTATTTTATCTTTTGTAAAAATCCCACGGAAGCGAATTTGTTCCAAATTGCCACCGTGGGTTTGAAACAGGTATCAATTTGTGTTTTCATTAACAATATATTCCCGGTAACAGTGGTTTGGTTGAACTACAAAATAAAAGAGACATTTCATTATACAACTAGAACAAAAATTAATAAGCCACTCAGTCATATAAATAATTTACAACATTATTTATATAAGATGAATTGAAAATTAATATAAATGTTTAACTACTGCAATTATTCCTTCAGAACAATACAATAAGAAAAGAAGATGTAAACTTAAGAATTAGGAGAAATTCAAAAAAATGCTGAAATCAAGAATATTTTAAACAACAGACATAACTTAAGTAAAAATAATGATCAATTCATTTTCCATGATTATATTTGGAAATACCAGTCACTTGAATATTATTGACAACGCAAGAGATTAAGTGTCAATTAAACTGGTCTTCACTTTCAAAAGCTTCTAGATCATCAAGCTGGGTCGACAGGTACGGTAAAGAACAATTACATTGGAGATTTCCAAGAATCAACTGCTTATACTGATTAATCAATTTCTGCGAAATTCTGTGTTTGAGGCTGTCCTTCTCATTTAGCCGGGCATTTTCCTGACGGTTTCGTTTTTCGCCGCAGCGTGGAGTTTAGTCTCTCCGTCATGTCCCTCTCTCTCTCATGGCCAAGCTGTTTAGCAGTATGAATATTGGGTTTCAGATGACGAGTTGCTATACATTGAATCTGGTCGAATTGACAACGTGTTTGTTACGGACAGTCCATAGACCCTGCTTTGCTGTGTTGAGTTTATTTGCCATTACTCTGATATCTATATCTAGAAGTTCATTTTAGCCTCTGTAGCACTGTGAAATGAATGCGACTACACGACTAAGAATACGCACCAACCACGCATATGCAGCTCTCTACAAAATACTCGTGAAAAATACGTGAAGAGAATAGATAAAATAATGACAAGACATTCTGTGCTATATTAGAAATCATAAAATAGACAATTGCATCTAAACTAACAGTAGAAAGACAGAAAACATGTCCAAGCCCACAACAGATACACAAGCTTTAAATAAAAAAGATAAAGATGAAGTGTGTTGACCAGTTATATGGTACGATCATTGAGTAACAAATTATACACTGACGATATTATAGCATCCAAATGATCTAATCAGAGCATCAGAAGATCAAAAAAATAATATGCTGAAAGACAAACAATGAAAAATTAAGCATAGATTAATTAAAACAAAGCAGACGTTCTTTAAAGCACAAACACATGAAATGCATTCAAGAACCAATCTTTCAAAATATCAGTACTAATGCAGACATCTATCACAGTAACTTAAATAGGACATCGCGACAGTGTTAAATTCGTTAGTACTAGCAAGATAGTAAACTTCAGGTGACTAACACCATATCGTCAGACATGAACCAGCAACATCGTAGTTATTCCAGCATATACAACCAGAGCAAGTTCATGAGGTTGCGGTTTTGATTCAACAACATCCACAACTATTCGATCCGCGCATCAGTTCATCGAAGAGAGGAGCTAAACAAGGTAACCCATGACGTTATCATGTACAGAACTGAAATTGACTGTTAAATGATTAATCTGATCACAATCTGGAAATCTGTACAGTATATTCGAATCATTTCGTAAATAGAATTGGCTATACACCTATACTGATGACCAACAGGTATCAATTTGTGTTTAATTAAACAATATATCGCAAGGAAGAGGTTTAGTTGAAGCAGAGCAAAAAAAAAAAGTGTAGACATTTCTTTGATACAGAAAATGAAATGAAAAAACCCACTCAGTCTTAGAAATATTTTCAACATTACTTTTGATTAAGATGGCTAAATTGAAAATTAATATAAATGTTATTGATACTCGCCATTTGTTCCTTTGGGAACGAGACGGAATAAGAGAGAAAGAGATAATTTAAACTGTAATAGAATTTGGAAAATTGAAAAAAAGATAGAAGAAAATAGAAGATATATTAAGATCGATACAAAATACTTTAAGAGAAAAAAGTAATGGATACTTATTCATACCATGAATTATATTGGGAAATACAGCAATCCTTATTTTTCATTGACCAACGGCACAGTATGTGTAATGTGTTCAACATCACTCTGCGGTCTTTACTTTCAAATGCTTTTCTGGTACACAATTCAAGCTGGGTCGATAGTTACGGTTTGTAAAACAATTACACTGTGAATTTCTCTCGCGATCACCTCTTAGACTGATGTGCCAGATTTCTGCACAAATTCTGCTGTTGTTTTTAGGGCTCCATCCCTATGTACAGCTTCTCATTTAGCTCGGCATTTTCCGGCAGGTTTCGTTTTCAGGCCTGCTAGCAGTGGGCAGTCTTGCAGTAGGTTCTCTGCCGTCATGTCCGTCTTCTTGCAGTGGCACAGGCTAGTTGTGCCAATTTTAAATTTGTTGTAAATGTGGGAACGGAGTCTGTTATGGCTAGTACGGAGGTGGAATATGATAACTTGTTTGCTACAGGACAGTCCATAGTACCCATCTTCACAATACCACCCTCAACGCAAGCGCCACTCTCTATATCACCATCTGATGATTGTTTTAGCCTCCTCGTAGCCACTGTGAAATTGAAAGCGGACTACGCGACTAAGAAGCTATAGGGCACTAACCACCGCAATATGGCAGCTCTCACTAGAAAATTTACTCGTGATAAAATACACGTGAAAAGAGAATAGATATAAATAATGTACAAGGCATTCTGTGATATATTAGAAATCTACTAAAAGAGAACGAATTTGCATCTAAACTAACAGTAGAAATGTCAGAAAACAGGTTCCAAGTACTCACACGCAACCAAGATACCATCACAGCTTTAAATATTCAAAATAGATATAACATGATAAAATACATATCAAGTAGCTAGCTGCAAATTTATGAGAGTCATCAAAAGCTTACACAGAGAATAGGTAATAAGCCAGACCATGGACTAAATCAGAGTACCAGAAGATCAAACTTACAAAAGAATATGCTGAAATAACAAACAAATGAAAAGAAATTCAAGAGCAGACAAGAGTAAATTTATTAAAAGCAATGCAGAAGTTCATTTAAAAGCAACCAAAAACACATGAAATGCATTCGATGTACAAAATCTCCCCAAAATATGTAGTAACAATAGGCAGTACATGCATATCATAGTAACATACATAGCAACATCTCAGCGACAGTGCATAAATTCGTTAGTACTAGCAACGTTCCTACAGTGTAATTCTAGGTGATATACACCTACGGCTCTGTCAGAAATGGAACCAGATCATCGTGGGCTTATTCAGCACATACAACGATAGCACACTTCATGAGGATTGCGGCGTTTGATTCAACAACATCCAGCATGACTATGAAGATCACTGCTGCTTCCAGGACTCTCTCGTGGGTGGGAGTGCTGAGAACAGGTAACCCATGCGATTATCATGTCAACTCGATGAATATGCTTCAAATGATTTAATCTGGAAGTCTGCTCTTGGAATGGGTGTACAGCATTCGGAGATCACGTCTCAAGAAAATGACTTGGCTATACACACCTGGACATACTGGAGTGCAGGATAACGAGCGTGCTAATTTCTTGTAAAATGCCTCGACTCAAGCGGGCATAAGTATGAACAGAGCTGATGTCATTAATACGGTACCTCTCATTTATGTGATATGACAAGTCTCAGACACTGGAAGGATCCGAGAAGTTATGTTTGGATAAACCAGACAGGTCGTCTTTGTGGTAGAGAGGAGAGTATACTAGTCATCTTCTCATGGGGACGGTGAGCAAATGAACTTTAGGATGACTGCTGCTGCAGTGTAGAATTACAGAGCACGTCAATTGCCATGACGTCGATCGCATAACATAACATGTTCCTGAGTAATTTTGAAGATGGTAAACGTTGTAGAAATGTGATTTTAATTAATAACGTTTCAGCGGCTTCACGCCTACTCATGTCGATTTGTAACTGCTAAGATTTTTAAAGTGCTCAGCTTGAACATTGGGTCACCTTTTATCGTCCGTCTTCGCCTGGACAAGTAACTCGATCTTATTTACCCTGAGATCAGGATTCACTAAAAATAATCCGGAATCAAACCGAGTTTTTTTAATGTGAAAGGCGGGAACATTAACTCATTGCCACAGCAATCATCATAACAGAAGTCAGTGAACAAGAACTAGGCAGAATCGTGCTCTACTTCTAAGTTGTGATTCTGGTAACAGACTGCATTAGTGCAATTCTCACTTTGAGAGTAGAGACAGAAAAAATCAGACAAACCGTTCAAAAGTGCAGTTTAAAAAATGGCATTGCTGATCATATAGACAAATATATCCCAGTCTAGCTACAAATTGTCACAAAATCTACCAAACCTTTGTGCTAGACACCAACAAAAATCTTTGCTAAATGTCATTATTTAGAGTTCATTCACAAATATAATTACAATTGAAATGTCATATACATTAAACAAATTTTTACCCAAAATATCTTGTTGATCACAGCTAGTCAAATATAATACTTCGTGAGCAAAAAATGTGAATATTTATTTCTGATGTCAATTTATTTCGTAATCGAAGAACAGCTTACCATTTTCTGGAATAACAGAAAAGTGTCGCCATTTCTACGACTTTTGAAACTTAATTATAATGTGTGTGCTTATTCACGAAACTAACTAATTTAAATTCGGAGATCTTGCAGTGTTTGCTTTTTCTATTTAAAAAAAAAAAGACGTAGACGGAAAGATATATTGCTAGGCAGGTAGGTGTATAGATATATAATGATTTATACATTTATAGATATAAATAAAGATAGATAAATGGATATATAGATAGATAGAAGATAGGGGTGTATAGGGATGGATAGGAGTGGATATGCATAGATAGGGATGTAAAGGGATGGATAGGATTGATATGCAGGAAGGGATGAATAGGGATGGATGTATTGATGGGCAGACAACGGTCAGATAGATAATGATAGTGATAAAAGACAGTGCAGTAAACGACCTGACATCGTAACTTTGCACACTTTATTTTTGGAAACAACGACGACCAATCTCAGTTTATAAATATGATTAACATAATAATAATCAACAAAAGAATGTAGATTGCTCTCATTAACACAATAACAAAGACAACATTAATCTTTATTAAACTATATTCTGGTTAAGCTTTTCAATCTTTAAGTCCACGATGTGACATAAATCAGGTTTCATGTGACGACTACAGTTTTTAAAGAACACTTGTTTGAATGACCTAAAATACTAAATGTGTGCTTATTCTCAAGTAGCAGTGTTATTACATATGTATGCTGTCTAACATATCTTATAAGATTTTCTTTACATGGGACAGCTCTGAAATCTTGTAGGAAGAAATCAAGAAGTGAATCGATAGATGAAAATATTCAGTACATTGGACAATAGTTTGTCTTCAGTAAGACACAGACTAAACTAAATATATATCAAATCAAATGTGCTTATCTTCTAATATGGATCAGAGATTGAAAACAAATTCTCAGCAGACAACACTCTATAAGGCTATGACAAATGTAATAAATTATTAATATTATGTTATTATTATATTAAATGTATATTAATTAATTATAAAAACAAATTAATACATCTCCGAATACATCTCCGATCACAGTAACGTGATTTCACTGCAGGCTTGGGACGAAAATGAAAATAAAATACTCGTACTTTAAAGGGAATACTCCAAAGGAAATCTCCAAAGGGAATACTCCATACATATTGTATTTCATTTTACAAATCAATATAAACTTCAATTTAAGAGTAGTAATGTACATAAATATATTGTAATACTATAAACCTACGTTACTTAACAATAATCTGTCATCTCCTTCTGTGTCTTTGAGGTTCGAGCGTTCTGGCAGACAATGTTCTGTATCTTACGCAGAAGTAGGATCTGTGTTGTATTTATCTCCTCTTGCCTTTCAAACAAGTCGATGCATTTTGAGTAGCTAGTTGTAGGTGCCAAACCACCAGAACAACGCAAGACAAAAACATAAAACCACGACACTGAGCAACAGCCCGGTAACAGTGTGACGACAAAAGAAGAAGAAGTTGTAGGTGCTTGTTGATACTACGAGTATTTTTTAGACAATGACGGATAACAGAAACTGACACGGTTAAAAAAGTAACGGTTAATCGAAGTTTTACTGTACTGAATAACACCAAGCATGCGATAGATAACTCCCATAAACTAGGTCGCCAATAACACTGAAATTTCCCGAATTTAGTCAGCTTAGACCTTTTTTACGACTTAATGTTTCCGAGATGTCCCGTTAACCGACCTGTTTACGCGTTCACTAAATGACAGTAATGTCTTGCAAATTCTTTCAATTTACTAAAATATTCAACAGCTTTAATTGTGTAAACCTATTTCTGGAGAAATAATAGCTACAAGTCCTTACGCTCGTAAGCAAATAATATTGGTTGCTCACGCCAACGCATTGATTTCATTCATAGATTTACGACAATTGATATAAATTGTTCAGCAATGGCGGTAGCTCAGATTGGGAATACTTATTTATTGGTGCTAGGAATTCTGGGTGTCGTAATCATGATTTCTAAGTTGAGGGGGCGATTGCAATAGTTGGCTCAAGTAGTACTAGAAATGTCCGGTGTATGATATGAGGACAGACTAAAGGGAATGTGATCAGAAATGAAGACGTATCAAAGTTGTAACTTCTAGATAAATATGATATAATTAACAATAATATGATATAACTATGGCTAGATAAACGTTGAGGTCTCTGTCGGTAAATGTTTGAGCAGTTGCATTGCGTTCTGAATGTCGTAGGTTCGAATTCGAACCGCACAGTTCTGTTCACGAGCATATATTTTCAGAGAGACAAAGGATTGTTTTCGGAGCCACGGAGCTCGTGCTTTGTGCAATACTCTTAACAGGTATCGTGCCATATTTGCGGATAGGAATTTCTTTGCTTCTGTTGCATCCATTGCTTGATAAAGACCTTTGTTTGAAACGTCATTGTATATTGTTTTTGTACTTTGTAAAAACTACAGCACCTTGTTTTTTCTACGGCAACATATTGATGTTATTAATGAACCTCGACCTTCACACACAAATAAAAGAAGACAATCGAATAATGATCAAGAAAATTCTGCAAAAAATATATTCTTCTCTTTTGTCTTTGCGTTCGCCTGCTGTGAAATCAGGTGTTAGCCTGGCATTGCGCTTCTGAGTTTTGCGCGAGGCCTGCTTACTATTTGACTGGTGTCCCTCGACACTCAGATGGGCCATCACCGTCTTCATGGGTACTTGAAGATTAGATGCTTCAAGTGTGATCGTTACAGGAAATATGTGGCCCGAACCACTTGCATAGAGTCCCCGTACCCTCGATACTTTTACGGCCAGTGTTAATTAGTGAAGTGTAACTTCTCTATCGGATTTCCTGCCTTTTTCTGCCTGTAGTGAGGTCGTTCCGTATGTATCATATAATAACACTCTTTAATGATCTTTTTTTTCCCTATCTGCCCAGCGTGTTCGTAGCGCGTTGGACTACGGTGACTATCCCTCTGTGTGTGCGGGTTCAATTCCGCGGGATGGCAGAAAAAGCCACAGATTCCCCAGATTTACGGTATTCGTGGCACCGAACCGAAGGGTTACGATGTCCATGGCACCGAGCCGAAGAGCTGAAAAGCTCAAGTGCTTCTGGATCGGAAAAAAATATATGATCTTTTTAATGCCGTATATTTGGGCTTGGATCTACTCCAAATAGCATTTACTACTTTGCAACCTTTCTGACTGTGTGAAGTCGTTCCGATAAAATTTATTAGAACTCCTGGTCAAAAGAGAAAGCATATAGAAATCACCAAAAATCTGAACATCGGGAAACGTTGGCTCTTAAACAATGCTACACCTGAGAAACTAAAATAACTTTAACCCATTCGGATTTCTAAGCTGATATAATGGCTCACAATATGTTGTAAGATGAGTCAAAGCCAGTATACTGTCTAATTTAGTGAACATTACAATATAAATGATTCCGGTGATGGAACAAATTACGGAGTGAAAGAGTTAAACTTCACAATGGTTTATAGAGAGAAAAAATAACAGGATTTGTGTAAGACAAGACAAGACGAAGACGAAGACGAGGGTGGCAATATGGCCTTAAAAAATATTGAATGCCATTATGGAGGACTGGGAGTACTGGTTACATATCAAGAGGTTTGCAGACAGGCTGTGAAGCGAGAGCCTTTATGTAAAACAAAACATACTACATGAAGAGAGACACTTGTCAATTGGTAGAGGAGTGCATCTGCAGAGAGTTTTGACAAAACACAAACTCCGTAGCTCCGGCAAAAACCCTAGGGATCTCATGAACAAATTCAACATGTGTCTTGGTCCGGAATTGAACCTACAAAACTTCAGTACGACAGGCAAACGTCTTAACAACTTCGCCATGGCGTCCCTCAAGATTCTCAAATACTTGTCTAATGTCTGTTTATTTACTAAAACGATGTACGGAAACCTGAGGTGATCAGACCGGATTAGATCAGATCTGGAGAAACAGTGGGAAGCTGCGATAATACTGAGTAAACGGGCGATATTGACAAGGGCACTATGTCGATTGCTTTCTGTTATTCCCCTTGGGTTCTTGGAACTAATTTTGTTTTATTATGTCCTTTTAAGTTAGTCCTCTTGATGTTATAAAAATAAAATTAAAAAAAAAGTGTTCTATAGTGCATTCATAATCGCGGATAAGGAATGTACATATAATGGCAGAAGGAAGAGATTTAATCAGTTGACATCAGGACACGCACACCTAATGTCATGACATCGCGCGCATCTAATGCAATGTCATCGTGGACGGAAAATGCACTTATCCTGGCCAAGAGAAAAATTTGTCTATACTAGATGATGCCTACAGCAGCTAATTAACAAATTGTTGCATTTGAAATGGAAGTCAGTTTACATTATTTATTGTATCAACAAATACAGTGAATTCCAGCAATGTTATGATTGAATTCACATCTTTTGCCATTTGTAGAGTTTCTGTTACCCACACATTTCAAGCACTCGCCTTCCCTGCTCCCGCATCCAACCCACCCCTACCCCTCCCTCTACTGTTGAGTCACATTTAGAGAATGAAATAACAGGCGCCAGAGATTGAGAAGTTATAATAGGGCATAAGATAAACAGACAATGCACTTTCTTTTGGCTAACATTCCAGAATGGAGGTAACATCATTTAATAAGTCTTGAATTAATCCCGTCGCTGTTTTGCCGGATCTCGAAATTCGAGCAAAGAACAGTAATACTGCGAGAAGCAGAGGGCATGTCGTAAGAGGCAACCGATGTTGGGATCAAGGAAACTATCCTAGTAAAAAACAAGCGTAGCAGAAAAATGGATGGGCTGGCCTACTTGTAGGCGCATAACTGGCACAACGAACAATCGCTCTTAGGCTCGGATTACATACATATCACAAAGAGTGGTTAACAAGTGGTCGATATGGAACGTTCGAAGAAGAAGAAGAAATAGAGGCAGGAATTGTCAAATGTAGGTCCTTTCTATTTTTTACTTAACATTAACTCTTTCTGCGTTGATACATGTAGGAGAGAATCAAGCTGGACGGGACAATTCATGTCTGTTAATACTACTTTACAATAATTTTCAGCACTGGTGCGCGATGATTGTAGTTTTACTCAGACAAGCAAGATTTTGGTGTGAAAAAATGTCAAGTGACAGAAATAATAATTCAATTTTTCTATCATTGACAAACTAAGATGAAAGATTGGTCGTCAAATTATACGAGGTAATGACCGATTATAGTTATAAGAGAAATTGTCATTTAGCACGGATATATATATATATAGATATATAGCGGTAGAGTCAGACAGAGCAGTCCCAGAAGAAACAAGGGAACAGTCCCAAGTTATAGTTAGTCAGTCACAAAAAGAACTCTACATTCACTCAGTCAGAGAGGAAGATAGAAGGATTAGGCTGATAGAAGTATAACCTTCAAGTTTAGGTCATACTTTGTAGAATCTAGAAGATAGTAAAATAAAGAGATTAGAGCTAATTCGTTAATCTATTCTACATAGGAGAGATCAGCAGAGTTAACAGCAACCTATTCTGATAGTTCATTCTACTTGAGAGAGACATCAGCAAAGGTGTCAGCTATCAAAATCGTTATCCAATTTTGCATGAGACAGAGATCGACAAGGGCAGCAGCAACAATAATTTATTTGTCCTTTCTACTTGAGATCTAATCAATAGACAGAAGAACCAAATCGTATTTAAGTTGGAAAATTTGGTATACAACTGTTTATACTATTTGATGTAGTGAAGACTGACAGATATCTTTCGGTAGACAAATGTGTTACTGTGACAACTTCTGAATGTGCACGCTTGTTTCTTTTGCGTTCAAGCTCATCCCTGCGTTTCTCTTCAAAAGATTGTGCCCCTATGCGTAACGCTGTTTTTTGCACATAATTCGGATCACCAGCGAAGTTTTCGCATTTGTTGGCACCAATAGAGTAAGTCGTCATTGAGACCTTGTAAATACACTTATATCTGATCACTGGTTTGCTTTGGCGCTTCTTATTTCCCGAAAGTTTACAGAACAACACCTGTTGGGGTAATAAATCCAGCATCTCGTAGCTCTATCGAGAAAATCATCGTCCTCGCTACAGAGGCGACGAAGGCCCAAGAGTTGAGAGAATGGTAAAGAATCACGACAAGCCTGTCATTAAATTAGTAGCGTCAGTATTCATCTTCTTCTGCGAACGCTCCATATCGACCACTTATTAAACTACTCTTTGTGGTTTCTAAGTGATCTGAGCCTTAAAGCGATTGTACGCTGTGCGAGTTATGCGCCTATGAGTGCCTAGACCAGCACATCCGATCTCTTGCAACGCTTTTTATTAACTAGGGTAGCTTTCCCTAAACTGTGGGACGGATGGGTTTGCCATTTGGTCATCATCTTACTCGAGTAGGATAAACGCCATCCAAAAAGTAACCCCCATCGCCAATGTTTGGCTTTGTACCAGTCAAACTTTAAATTATCAGCCTTACTTTCTTATCCACTGAATTTTTTTCCAGAATATGAGTGTTCTCAGCCGTTTTGGATCGCGTGTCGGCACTTGGAAATTTGCAATGTCTACTTTCCTTTTTCAATGTCACCGGGAAACACTAGACTGGATCTGGGCACATCTATTTTAGATTTCGTTTCAATCGGCGCTAGCAACGCAAATGAAAATTTTGCTCCCGGCAACATCACCCAACCCAGTTCTTCCGGGGATGTTAGTTGTTTGCGAAACTGTACCTTGCCTGGTTGTCCCAGTGATGGCAGTTCTGTTACGCGCAAGATCGCAACTTAAGGATTTGCGCTCCTCCAACGTTACCCAATAAATGTATCTGCGCTTGGCCTCTGATACGGAGTTTACTGAAATCTTCCCTGGTGTCGTCACGATACGTTGCATATTTTTCGACGATTCTTGCCGAGCTGGCAAGTTTGGTGCGACTATTTTTGGAGGAACGTGCCTCGTAACGAATCGTACCTTGTCTGTTCTTACGATTCGCCTTTAATTATTCAATTTTCTCATCGGCCGGTAGAGACGTGCAGAAATAGTCACCATGGGATTCTGTTCACCTGTGTTGCAAGCAGATCTCATCAAACGTAACTGGGTCTGCACCACTACTTATATCAAAGTACCTGTCCCTCGATCCCTACCCGCTTAGCCAAACAGGATCCGCTGACTGTTCCCAGAGTCAGAAACCTAGAGGTGTGATAGATTATTGATTGGTGCCACCTCACTAAACCTGGCGCGACGTTGTCCCTACGACTGCGCCTTTGACCCCGTAGCATTAGTATAAAAGCAATTATTTTTAAGGAAAGAAACAAATACAGAAGATTGCTGACAAAAAAGTCAATATTTTGGTCATGTATTAGAGAGCCACAATAGCCAAGTTGTTAGTAAACTTGCTTCTTAGTCGCACCATCCAGGTTCAATTCCACAGTGGGCGTAATATTTTTCCCACCGTAATGGCTCGCAGGTCGACCCAGCCTTAAAAGTTGTTACCTGAAAAGTACTTGGAAGCAAAAACGGCAGGCGTGACTTTGACAACATAACCCATCGTGTGACACAGTCAATGACAAATACTGGCCTAACATCGTATTTCTCAATATATATTGAGTTTATTTAAAAGGGTTTCTTTATTTTTCCTTGACTTCAAGCGTCATTAGAATAATTATGAAAGGGTATACATAAGAAAACAAATTGATACAGAAATTTGCGTTAAAGATGTCATCAATTGGGTGGCTTGGTGTAATCTATAAAACAGGTCTGTAGATTTGCAATATATATTCTTTATTTCTCGAAAAGTAATGTTATTTAACTCAAATTTCCAGACTGTTCTTCTATATGGAGCGGAGACAGGGAGAAAAACTAAGGGGAACATCACAAAGAGACAGACATTAATCAATAGATGCCTGCACCGGATACTCCATCTACTATGGTATGACAGGATCACAAACAGGGCCCATTGTGCCTCTACCATATTTGAAACCCCTCTAATTTTCCTGTATTTCATAATTTAACTCGCCCATGTGTTACCTGGTCCCGCAATGTGAGCAAAAAATAGTAACACTGCAACTTACAATGCATGTCGTAAAGGCTACTGAAGTAGGAAGCTACCCCTTGTAAATAAATAGCATCGCAGAAATCGGATGTGCATCTTGCAGGCGCATAACTGGCACAACATACAATCGCTTGTAGCTCAGATCACATATAAATCACAAAGAGTGGTTTAAGAGGTAGCTGATATGGAGAGTTCGAAGTCAAGAGAAGAAATATGAAAACTTGCCTTCTATCATCTTTCCGAATATAATTTTGCTGGCGCGACTTTGATTAGAATGAATAAAACAAAATGATATACTGTATAAAGAAAGTAATCTGGAACAAATGAAATTGTCAATTTCTCGCAAACATCGCTTACTTAAAAAAGTGTTCCAATACAATTTCATCCATCGCGCTTCCCTTAAAAAAATGTGTCCGTTGCTGTAAGAACTTAATATTATGTCCAATTTGAATGAATAAGCCAATCAAATCACGGAAAAAATATATTTTGACAAAGCAACAAATTAATTTTATCCACTCTTCACCTTCCCCATAAAGGAACACAGCAAGACGACGTAAATACATCCTTTAGAAAAAGCATGCCAATTTTGTTGTTTAAATTAAGAAATAAATATATTTTGATATTTATATTATTATTAAAATATAGATCTAATATCGAAGCTAAACATTCAGATAATTCTTCCTTCTTCTCATACATTCAATAATTCCTTCTTTCATTACATTCAGATAATTTTTCCTTCTTTCATTCATCAGATAATTCTTCCTTCTTCTCAATTCAGATAATTCTTCCTTCTTCATACATTAGATAATTATTCCAATTTTAATTCAGATAATCTTCCTTCATCATACATCACGGAAAATTTTCTTCTCTCATTACATTCAGATAATTCTTATCTCTCATTACATTCAGATAATTCTTCCTTCTTCTCATTCATTCTTATAACTTCCCTTCCATAATTCAGTAATTTTTTTTCTCATTCATACGATAATTCTTCCTTCTTTACATTACATTCCGAAATTCTTTTGTTTAACATTCAGATAATTCTTCTTCTATTACATCAGATATTCTTTTTTCTCATTACATTCAGATAATTCTTCCTTTCTCATACATTCAGATAATTCTTCCTTCTTCTCATACATTCAGATAATACTTCCTTTCATTACATTCAGATAAATTTTTCCTTGTTCTCATTACATTCAGATATTATTCCTCGTTCTCATTACATTCATTTTTTCCGTTTTGTTATTAATAAAAAAAAATAAAGATATGCAGCGTCTGGCCGAATAGATTAGGGCGGGGCTCAATGTGGAGACAATGGTTCAATCCCCGATAAAACCAATGAGTTTTATTTTGTCCAGGGCATAAAGAAGACCATAACTTGAACTGTTTCGCTGCGACTGTACTAACCATGTGGTCATTAAATTCCACAGGCATATGTCCCCCTATTCTACACCGCCCTAATAAACAGTATTACAGGCAGTAATGACGAATGTTTTTATTTTTCTTCAAATTTTACATTTTACATTTTATACTGTTTCGATTTGAGTTTAATATTTTTTTTAAAGATACGTTTTCTCTACAGTTGTATATTTGTTATTTTTGTGACACTCAGTGAATCTTACATCTTTGATTGACAAAGTATTATTGTGGAAATATCCAGTTAGTCTGTTGTATTTTGTAAAAATATCATGCTTCGTGTTTTCTTTTTGTTTGATTGGAATATTATCAATATATTCAATGTGTCACTTTGAGTTATCTTCAAAGTTGATATCTTCAGAAATGGAGTCTGCAAAGTGATCCGCTGTCTGTTTGCATGGTAACATGTTTTCATCTTCATTAAATATTATCTTTGTGTTTGTCTGTATGACTTATTCCTCTCCACTCCTCGTGGAGCATAGGGCCTCAACAGTTGTACGCCACTCTTCTAGATGTCTCTAGATGTTCTCTTTATGGTTTCTCAAGACAATTGAGCACTCGTCAGTTCCTCAAGAAACTTGTTTCCAAATCTGTTTAGAGCTTCCTCTTTTTCGTTTTCCTTGCGGGTTCCACTCAGGTGCATGTCTAGTGATACTCGACTGTGTCTTCCTTAGGGTATGTTTGTCTGTATGCTCTTCATAACGTTGTTTTACCAGCTTTCAGTTTCCTCTATCCTCCTATCTCCTATCTCCTATCTCTTATCTCCTATCTCCTCCAAAGTTTAAGAACTGGTTTTTTACCATCGAGCTTTTCCGCCTGCCCTTGTTTTTGTTCATCCAGCTTCTCCGTCTAACCTTCTTCTTGGTTCTATGAAATGGGAAATTATCATGATAATAATTGTTGTGGTACTCTTTGCACTAGTTGAACCCTGTTTGCTATCGATGTCTTTCTACTTCATTGTGGCGTTGGTCTCATTTCAAAATGATTTGTAGTGTTTTCAAGCCCTTCTAGGCATTGTTTTATCTGCAATCTCTACTATTATTATTTGTATTATGTTTCTCTCGTATCATCGTTATACGTTACATAGAGTCTGCAAGTAATTTCTCCATACCACCACACAATGGGCAACTCGCTTTAATTCTACTATAGATTTAAGTTCGATTTCTCTTGTCTCTCTCAGTAAAGTTCTGTATTATGTTTCCCTGTGGCATCCTGTCAACGGTTATAGAACATTCTGTTCCATATTGATTATATTGTCGATAATGTTACTGTCCCCTGTTGTTTTCGGGATAGCTAAGAATAGAATAACTGTGTCCTAAAAATAAAGTTGTAAAATGTGGATACGAAAGGCAGGTAGTGGGGCTGACAAGCCCACATTATACAAAAGCAACCAGCTATAAAAACAGAGACAGTAAAACCCAAATTTATCAATTTATCATAACTATCTGGTTGATACGGAAGTAGAGTTGAAAGACATGCCTAGAACTATGTTTGAGGTAGAAAGAAAGAAA
This sequence comes from Arion vulgaris, assembly GCA_020796225.1. Lineage (NCBI taxonomy): Eukaryota > Metazoa > Mollusca > Gastropoda > Stylommatophora > Arionidae > Arion > Arion vulgaris. The sequence goes on along the minus strand of CM036753.1, from coordinate 64,757,132 downwards.
CAAGATCAAATGCGGGTATCTCTGTGGCGTACACGCTAGGTGCTCGTCTCTCGTGACAAATGTACCTGGTTTGTTCCCTCTTAAAGCTTTTCTGGATATTTTTCCAGAGATCCCCGATCTCAGTGATCGAGTTCCTAGTAATATCGGAGACGGACGACAAAACGTAGGTCCCGTGTTCAATCTGAGCTCGTAAAAGAACCATTGGCAGTTCAAAACCAAGAAGAGCAAGCTGGAAAGCCACTGTCTGAGTAAAATTTACTAGAAAAGATAAAAAACAAAACCCTTCAAGAATATCTTCATCTTCAAAATTACATCGGGGACCATCACCGGTGCTACGGAGTTGGTGCACTGCAACTGAGATCTTCCTGTGTAAGAAAGTGATCGAAGCACACATGATTACTTACCGAAGTGCAATGATGATTGTCCTATCAATCAATCAATAAACACATGATCAAATTGAGTTAAATTGTTTTGTCCCTTGTTTAGTGTACGACGAGGACTTATGGTGATCAAATTTATTGTAGAAAACAATCGCGCAATCATAATTGTGGTGATTTTTATAACGAAAACATTCATAACTAGGACCTTAAGTATAATATTGTTTTTGTTTGACCCTATTAATTCAGCCGTAACCATTGTGTCTAATACGACATATCTGACTTATTTTTGCGTGAATATTTATTACCAGTGTCCCTCGCCATTCAGGCGAGTCTTACTTCGATCTCAGAGGTAGCTGTAATTTAGATCTCCAATTAAAGGATCAGTGTTTTCTGTAGTCCACCTGCGTGCTGTATGCACTTCGCGAATCTTTGCCCCAAGCTGGCCTCGAAGTCGGAAAATCTACGACGCGTTATCACTAGCAGAGCGTGTCATCAGCTTCGCTGTCTGCGACCCCTTATGTATAATTTATATCTCTTGCTGTTTATTCGTGATCTATTTTTCTAACATCGTTTGTCTAGACGAGCTTCTGTCAATCTGGGACTCTTGAATAAATAGTTGCGATTGTTTACATATATTACCGGCCTTCTTCTGTTCTTCCGACAGCAACAACTTTCAGGAACCCAACCTAAATTGGGTACAAGATTAGCATTTAGGAAAACGACAACCAACGTGAAATTGACCACGTCACTCATTCTGTGCGATTGATCAAGAGAAACGAGAAACATTGCACCGATTTCCCCAAAAAAACACCCACACGGTATTAAAACATGTTCTTGACTATATTTCCCTACACTGGGTGTATCATTTGTATTTATGTTTTCTTTGGTTTTGTTTGCTATGTTCAAATGTTTTTAACACTATCTTCTTCTTCGAACGGTCCATATCGACCCCTTGTTAACCACTCTGTGGAATTTGTATGTGATCTGAGCCTTAATAGCAATTGTACGTTATGCCAGTTATGCGCCTACAAGTAGGCCAGAACATCTGATTTCTGTGATGCTTTTTATTTACCTTGGTAGCTTTCCTAGAACCTACACCAGTCACCTCTTACGACATGCATTGTAGCTCGCAGTGTTACTATCCTTTGCTTCCCTTGCGGGCCCTGACTTCACACGGGCGGTTTTTAATGTTGTTGAATATATTTAGAACAGATCTATAATACATATCTCTGATTTTAATAAATTCTTACTTCATTGCATTGCGTTTGCATTGAAGCTTGCATTTCTTCGTGATAAATAAGTTCCCGTAATGTCATCGTAGTGCAGATCGGTATTAAATGATCAGATGAAAATGCCAATAAATAAATTCTGCGAAAATATATGGTTTGTCTATTTCTGTAAATATTGATATTATGAAGAAAAAAAATGGAAGTGGGTTTAAGGTGAAGGATTGACTTTATTGCATCGTGTTTCCACATATGGCTTGGTTAATCTTTGCAGAAATAGCACGTTACCTGGCCCAGAATATTGCACAAAGCATGGACACTTTAACAATTATAAGCATCACTTAAAAATTGCACTCGTGAACATAATGTACTGTGTGGATTCGAACATGCGACTTTCGAAACGCAGAGCAAACAGCTTTATCACTTCGCAACATAATTTTGCCAAAAATAATATTATATATTAATGTAGACGTTTTTCTTATAAAGGATTAGAAGGCAGAGTTCCTAATATAACCGCCGTAAGAGTCATGATCATGGGAAGACAATTAAATTATGTTATCATGTTCAACAATTATAGCGAATTTTGAAAGGATATAAATATATATTCCTTTCCTACCGTTATACGTTACATATGGCCTGCAAGTAATATCTGTAAACCGCTGTATACTGGGCAACTCACTGAATCTCTTCCATGGAATTACTTCCAATATTTTTGTCTCTTTCAGCAACGTTCCTTTCAGGGTTTCCCTAGCGCGACCTTTCTATCCTGAACACTTTGTCTCCTACTTCAATGCCTTCTTTGGTATTCTTTGATAGTTTTTTTCTGAAATATGCCCAACGAATCTCCATCTTTTCCCTCTTATAACAGTTGTTACTAGTGGTTGACCAGACATTTCTCTGATTATGTCACTTTCCTGAATTCGTCCCATTTTATGTTCATTATTTTTCGCAGACATTTTTTTTTCAAATGCATTCAACTTACTTTCTATATCTTTACTTCTGTTTTTCATATGTTAGGATTGATACAATATTTGAAATGAAAATTCGTAATTTAGTTTAAAAACTATATTTCTCTGCTTTCATCAATTCTCCTGAATTCGTCCCATCTTATGTTCATTATTTTTTACAGACTTAAAAAAATAGGATGTGGAATAGTTACTCTATTAGCTGTAGACGTTGTAGGAATAATGAACATTTTTGTTTAAAGGAACTACTTCTTATTCTTTCTGTATTGTTTTTAACATGTATGGGTCAATGAACTCAGTTGTCCTGATTTGAAGTGAAGTTTAATCTATTTTGTGTTGCTCCATCAGAGAGAGAGAGAGAGAGGAGGAGGTGAGAGTGAGGGGAGAGAGAGAGAGAGTACGAAATTGCACTCTTAATTCGTGTTCCAGACAGGATTGCCAGAAAAAAAAACAATTGATTTTTAAGCTAGACAACATATTAAAAATAATATGAATAAGCTAAACAAAATTAAACATTTTTTTTTCATATTGACATCATGGGAAAAAACTCTATACTTTGCCATCTTCCCTTAAATAAGTGGAATATACAGAATATATCTTTCAGCTGTAACGTCTTTGCATTTTGTGCAAGTATTTTACATCTATTTGTAAACTAACAAAAGCAGCCTGGTTATGCTTCTTAGAATCTCTCGTTCTTTCTTTGAAGCCCTTTTATAACTCTGTCTGGGGCAAGAGACTCAACCAAATGATACAAAGTCTTCTTATCTGAAGCTGATTCTTGCTGTTGCTTCCAGTTATTCCGAATATCGTGAATCTCAGACTCCAAATATATTTCCTTATGTATTTCTAGATTTTTTCTCTCTTTGCTTTCTCTGCAGGTCCCAGGAAAAGGTGGTTTTATTTGTTATATTCCATCGGGTTTTCTGAAGGTGTGTCCTTTCAGCGCCATCTTCGTTTTTCACTCTCTTGTGCAACACAACATCAAGGCAAGAGACAGTGGAAGTGTGAGATCCACTGAAGCTAACTTTCGATGTCTTTTTCAAATGCTGCATATCGACCACTTGTTAACCATTATTTGTGATTTGTATGTTATCTGCGCCTGAAAGCGATGTACGTTGTGCCAATTATGCGCCTACAAGTAGATCAGCACCACCGATTTCTGCGACGCTTTTTATATACTAAGGTAGCTTCCCTAAACCCTTACATCAGTCACCTTTAGGGAAGACTTGCGACATGCCTTGTAGATCGCAGTGCTACTATTCTTTGCTCCCCTTGCGATGCCCGGCAACACACGGGCACAACTTTCGATGTGAAGAGGGTACCTGGTTATGATATTCTCATTTATCTGATGTATTTAGAGAAATACAAGAAACGGCTAGTGAGCTCGATAACTGCATCATTCTAATGTACATCATCATTCAATATATTGTTTTGAGCAGAACCCTCCCCTCTACCCCATCCCATCCTTTCTACAACAATCATTTGCAATTGTTAAATTGTTTTCTCATACGCCAGATGTTTCTCCTCCACTGCCGTCATACTCAGAAAATCTATCAAATCTTGAAATTATCTTCTCCTTTGTCATCTCTTTCTCATTTTTGTATGGGGGCTTTCCTTCATAATTGTCTTCTGCAGTCTGTCGTTTTAGATGTCCAAAATACTTCAATTTTTATTCATTTCTATTTGTAACATTATACAGGTTTCTTTAATTTTGTGTTCCTTCTGGGGATTAATTGATTGATAGGAACATCATCATTGTACTTCCGTGAACAACCATGCTTGCTCCAATTTATTTCTTAGGAAGATCTCAGCGGCAGTCCACGAACACCGTAGCACCGGCAAGTGTCCCTAGTGTATTTTTGAAAACAATGATTAGTTTTGTAAACATTTTATTTTAATGTTTTTAATGAACTTTGCCCAGACATAAGCCTTGCCCAGACATAAGCTTTCCAGCCTACTGCAGCCTATTTTGTAGCCTAATCTGATATGCAGCATTATTTTCCTACAGCCTTGAGCTCTTTTACATAATAAACTTTGACACGAGGACTACGTTCTATCGTCCATTTCTGAGAGTACCAGGAACTCGCTATGATCTACAGGAATGACTTGAAAAAGAAAACATCATAATCATTCCACGCTTGAAACGAAGTGAGCATGTTTGAAGCGAGAGTCGAGCTTCTTACCTTCATGCTACAGAGACTCAGTTCAGTCTTTCAACTTCCAGGATATCAAGTTTAACAATACCAAACAAAACATATTGTTGTTTTCTAGTAAAATATTCATTGACAACCTTGTCGAATTTTTATAAATCTTTCTTCTTTCTTCCTTTGTCCTTCTCTGCTTGCTTGCCGTTAAGCGTAACATGTTTAACTGATGATCGGTTTCCGAGATAGTGGCCGCTCGGTCACTTGATATGCTGTGGTGCTGTGAGTTTTAAGATGTCTGTAACTCCATCAATCCATCTTTTCTTGGTCTGCCCCTTCCTCTTGATAATTTCATTTTCTGGTTGTAGGCTCTTGCAACTTGTGTATTCGGGTTAATTCTCACCAAGGGGCTAAACCATTTGAGTCTCTGTTTTTCAATGAATCTAACAACAGGTGTTGTTCCGACTGTCCTTAAATTTTCAAATTTCTTATATGGTTTCTTCTTGTTTTATTTACCGCTTTCCTCAAGCATCTCATTTCACAGGTGGTACTTTTCCTTTCTTATTCTTTTGTCAGTGCCCATGTTTGGCACTGGTAGCATCGTGTTGGAATGAAGATCGCATTTATAATTCTTTTAGTCTCTACTGGAATTACTGGGTGTTACAAGATTGGTGTAAATTGGTATGTAATATTGTTGGCGTGCTGGATTCTAGTTTCGATCTCTCTGTCCAGTCTACTATCAGATGTGAAGATACTTCCAAGGTATTTGAATTATCTCACCTGATTTAGCATTTGGTCATTTATTTCTCTATTGATATATTTATGTACCCTGTTTATAGTCATGACTTTTGTCTTTTGAATGATAATCTTCATGTTGTATTTGAGGCAGCTATCATTGAGTAAGTATATATCTTTGTTTGGTATAATTCAGAGATAATAAAATAGCCCTTTATTTCTTCCCAGTTCATCAAAATAAAATCATAATCCTTCCAGACACAACGCACCGGGTAGAAATAAGATTTTAAAAGAAAACAAAGATGGTGAAAAGATGGTGAAAAGATGGTGAAAAGATGGTGAAAAGAAGGAGGTGGGAAAGGTAGGGAAGGGGGGTGGGTGGGATTGGAAGGATCGGTTTAATTTTAATTTTGTCTCTGAAATTTCTTGAAAACGGGTCCTAACTTTTATCCTCCATCTCTGGTAAGGTTAGAAACTCAATCCTAATCTACATTGTGGTCTGGGATAACTAGAAAAAATGGTACCAACGCGGGAAACAAATCCAGTACATTTGAAGCAAAAGGCTACACCGTAACTCACTGTTGTAACAGGGAACCCACGAATTCATTCAATTCTCAGTAGAGATGATTCATCATTGCCCTAATCCGACCCAGGATAAATAGTCAATCAACTTCGATTGAGTTGTAATATTAGCAGAAAATAGGGGCAGACAATTCCCATAATTATATATTATTAAAGCTTCTACTAGAGTGAATAATTTATAAATATCGGTGGTTTTTATATAAATTCTTAAATAACACTTTGTATATAACAGAAACTGTGTTAAATAATTGCTGGTTATATTTGTCTGTTAACTGTAATGTTAAAGCAGTTGTGCTGTGTGGGTAAGAAACACGTAGAACGGCTAAAATAGTAAATAATGATCTGCAAACCTTCACCAACTGGTGTCTGTGCAGAACATAATGACTGAGACGTTGCGATATGGTCACACATGAGGAGCTTATGGATAGAACATGATATATCACAGTGAACCAAGTCGTTAAGAAAAGAGGCTGATAGAACATGATATATCACAGTGATCCAAGTCGTTAAGAAAAGACGCTGGCACTGGATAGGACACAATTTATGAAAACCCCCAAAAATATAATAAACAGGGTTTTACCTGTAACCCTCTGGGAAAACGATGATATAGAAGCCTAAAGGCACACACAGACACACGATTTTGAGGCTGAGATTAACAATATACAGAAGATATGGATAGAGCTGGAAGAAATATCTCAAGATAGGAGGACTTGGTATGAATTGTTTTAAGGTATATGTTACAACCTGGGTTAAACGGTTTAGGAGAGAAAAAGAGAGAGAGAGAGAGAGAGAGAGAGAAGCTGTTATATGGGGTGTTCAACTTAAAAGCAGCCTGTGAATGGAGCTAATATGGCATGTATGTATGGAAATGGGAAGGTTCAGTTATGACGTAGTATAGGTCAAGGTTGTGTGACAGTATGTAATTGTAGTGCGGAAGGGGCGATGAACAAATGTGACGTAGAACAAGCTAGTCAGAACCGGTTTAAATAGTAAATAGATGAGATGCAATGCGTACCTGGCAAATTTATATTTATCACTGGGGCTGCTTTTAAGTTGAACACCCTGTATATGCAACGTTGTGCATTAAAAGACGTTGACTGCGTATCCTGTGAGGAAGCAGATATGATACACAGCTGCAGTATAACTCTGTAGACGTGGATAAAATGAGGTTTTATGTTAGTAATATCATAGTAAATGTGTATCTATGCTGTATGTACTGCTGCGTTTAAAAAATATTGTCCCAAAATATAAGGGCTTGGGTGAGAGTTAAAAAATTGGCAGTTGCCTTTTCATACTAAAGAGTCTGCAATACTTATCACTTCACAATTATAGGTGCTAATGTGCAGGAGGTAGGATGGCACAATCTGTCCTCATTTGGGGTACATCGAGTGTGGGACTGAATCCACAACCCTCTGTGTCCGATTTGATGAAAAAAAAAGGGGAAAAAAATTTTTTTAAAAGGGGGAAAAAAGGGGGGAAAAAAAGGGGGAAAAAAATTTTAAAACCCAAAAAAAAGGGGAAAATTAAAGGGGGGGTTTTTTTTCCAAAAAAAAAACCCCCCAAAAAAAAAAAAATTTTTAAAAAGGGGGGTTTTGAAAAAAAAATTTAAAAAAAATAAATTGAAAAGGAATTTTTAAAAAAAGGGAAAATTTGGGGGGAAAAAAAAAAAAAAGGGGGGGGTTTTTTTTTTCCCCCCTTGGGGTTCCTTTTGGGGGGGTTTTTAAAATAAAAGGGAAGGGGGGGGTTTTTTTCCGGGGGGGCCCAAAAAAAAGGGGGGGGGGGGAAAAAAAAACCCCCCCCCGGGGGGGGGGTTTTAAAAAAAAAAAAAAAAAAATTTTTAAAAAAAATTTTTTGGGAAAACCCTTGGGGGGGAAAAAACTTAAGGGGGGGCCCCCCAAAAAAAAACCCCGGTTTTCCAAAAATTAAAAAAAAAAAAAATTTTTAAAAAAAAAAACCCCGGGGGGAAAAAAGGGAAAATTTTTAAAAAATTTTTGGGGTTTGGGGAAAAAAAAAAGGGGGGCCCCAAAACAAAAATTGGGAAACCCCTTTTTCCAAAAGGGGGGGGGGGGGTTTTTTTAAAAAAGGGGAAAAAAAAAACCCCCTTTTAAAAAAATTTTAAAACCCAATTTGGGGGAAAAAAAATTTTTTTTAAAAAAATTTCCCCCCAACCCCAAAAAAAAAATTTTTGGGGGTTTTTTAAAATTTTTTTTAAAAGTTTTTTTTTAAAGGGGGGGCCCCTTTTTTCCCCCAAAAAAAAAGGAACCAAAATTGGGGGGGGGTTTAAACTAAAGGGGGAAAAAATTTGGAGTTTTTTTTAAGAAAAAAAAAAAAATTTTAAAGGGGAAAAAAAAAAAAATTTTTGGGGGTTCCCTTTAAAAAAAAGGGGAAAAAAATTTTTTTTAAAAATTTAAAATTTGGGGTTAGGGGAAAAAAAAAAGGGGCCAGTGGGGGGGGGGAAAATTTTTAAAAAAAAAAAAAAAAAAAAACCCAAATTTTAAAAAACCTTTAAAAAAAAAGGGAAAATTTAAAAAAAAAAAATTTAAAAGGGGGAAAAAAAAAAACCCCAAAAAAGGAAAAAAAAAAATTTTTTAAAAGGAAAAAAAAAAAAAACCCCCAAAAACCCCAAAAAAATTTTGGGGAAAAAAAACCCCCGGGGGAAAAAAACCCTTTTAAATTTTTAAAAACCAAAAAAAAAAAAATTTTTTAAAAAAAAAGGAAAAAAAAAAAGGGGGGGGAAAAATGGAAAAAGGAAAAAAAAAGGGCCCCAAAAAAAAAAAGGGGGGCCCCCCCAAAAAAAAAAAAAAAAACCCCAAAAAAAAACCCCCCCCCAAAAAAAAAAACGGGGGGCCCCCCCCTTTTTTTGGGGCCCCTAAAAAAAAAACCCCCCCCCCCTTTTTTACCAACCCCCCCAAAACCAAAAAAAATTTTTCCCCCCAAAAAAACCCCCCCAAAAAAAAATTTTTTTTTTCCCCCCAAAAAAACCAATTTTTTTTTAAAAAAAAAATTCCTTTTTTTTTGGGGTTTTTAAAATAAAAAAAGGGGCCCCCTTTTTAAAAGGGGGGTTTTTTTTCCCCCCCCAAAAAAATTTTTAAAAAAAAGGAAAAAAAAATTAAGAAAAAAAAAAAAATTTTAAAAAAAAAAAAAAATTTTTTAAAAACCCTCCAAAAATTTTTTTAAAAATTTAAAAAGGTTTTTTTTTTTAAAAAAAAAAAGGGGGAAAAACCCCCCAAAAAAAAAAGGGGCGGCCAAAAAAAAACCCCAAAAATTTTTTCCCCCCCAAAATTTTTTTCCCCCAACCAAAAACCAAAAAACCCCCCCTTTTTAAAAAAAGGGGGTGGGGGGTTTTTTTTTAAAAAAAAAAAAAAAAAAATTTTTTTTTAAAAAAAAAAAAAAAAAGGCCCTTTTTTTTTTAGTTTTTTTTTTGGGCCGAAAAAAGGAAAAAAAAAACCCCTTTAAAACCCCCAAAAAAATTTTTTTAAAAAATTTTAAAAAAAAATTTTTAAAAAAAACCCAACAAAAATTTTAAAGGGGAAAAAAAAAAAAATTGGGGAAGGGGGGCCCCAAAATTTTTTAAAAAAAAAAAAAAATTTTTTTCCCCCGGGAAAAAAAAAAAAAAAAACCCCAAAAAAAAAACCAAAAAAAAAAAAAATTTTTTTTAATTTGAAAAAAAAATTTTTTAAAAAAAAAAAAATTTTTTTTTTTTTTTTTTTAAAAAAAACCCAAAAAAAACCAATCCCCCCCCAAAAAAAGGGGAAAAAAAAAAATAAAAAGGGGGGAAAAAAAAAGGGGTTTTAATAAAAAAAAGGTTTTTCCTGCCCCCCCCAAAAAAAAAAAAAAAGGGGGAAAAAATTTTTTTTTTTTTTGGGGGGTTTGGGAAATTTAAAAAAAAACCCTTTTAAAAAAATTTTTCCAAAATTTTTTTTAAAAAATTTTGAATTTTCCAAACCTTTTTTTTAAACCCCCAAAATTTTTTTTTTAATTTTTAAATTTTTTTTTTTAAAAAATTTTTTTTAAAAATTTTTTTTTTTTTTTAAAAATTTTTTTTCCCTTTTTAAAATTTTTTTAAAACCCCTTTTTTTTTTTGGGTTTTTTTTTCCCAAAACCCTTTTTTTTTTGGTTTTTTTTCCCAAAAATTTCTTTTTTTTTAAATTTTTTTTTTTTTAAAAAAAAAAATTTTCCCTTTACCCCCCAAAAATTTTTTTTTAAAAAAAATTTTAAAATTTTTTTTAAAAAAATTTTTTTTTAAGTTTTTTTTTTTTAAAAAAAATTTTTTTTTTTTAAAAATTTTTAAAAATTTTTTTTTTTTTTTTAAAAAAAAAAAAAAAAAGGGGATTAAAAAAAAAAAAAAAAAAAAAAAAAAAATTTTTTGGGAAAAAAAAAGGGTTTAAAAAAAAAAAGGAAAAAAAGGGGGGGAAAAAATATAAAAAAAACCCCTTTTTTGGGGGGAAAAAAAAAATTTTTTAAAAAAAGGGGGGGAAAAAAAATTTCCGGGAAAAAAAGGGGAAAAAAAATTTTTAATTTTTTTGGGGAAAAAAAATTTGGGGTTGGGGGGGAAAAAAAAGGAAGGGGGGAAAAAAAAGAAAAGGGAAATTGGAAAAGGGGAAATGACGGCTGCGGGGGGGGGGGAAAAAAGAAAAAATTGGGGGGGGGTTTGGGGGGAAAATTTTTTCGGGAAAAATTTTTTTTAAAAAAAAAATTCCCAAATTTTTTTTTTTTTTTAAAAAAGAACATATTTACAAAACAAGCAAATAAATTGAACACATGAACGGCATAGAAAGATCAAGAGTTTGGGGTTTTTTCCAAAATGTTCACATTGGGTAGATGGGGAAATTAAGATATCCTGAAAATATGGAAAACCCCAAGAATAAAACGAATTCGTAGAAAGACAAAACTAAACACAATTTTCAAAACTACGAATGAAAAGAAATTCTCAAAATATGGAAACGACAATTTAATATTTTGGTGACATTAAGGGGCAAACCCGTTTTGAAAACAATCGTTTTTTGTTTTTCGTTTTCACTGGATCTTTCTGTGTTAAATAGATCGGAGAAAATTTTGGGTACTCACCGAAGTGCAATGACAAAAGGGCCCCATTAATCAATCAATTAAACGATCAATGAATGGTTCACGGTTTCAAAAGAAAAAAAAAAAGTAATTTACAAAGAAAACATTTTGTCTAAAATTCGTCTATACTTTGTGGGAAAATAGAAGACGGAAGAAGGATAAGAAAGTCACAATTGGGGGAAAGGGACATCAAGAGATTGACAGGGAAAAAGTTGAGTTTTTGTTGTACTGTCAAAACAGGAGGACAAAATTGTTGGAGAGCCATAACAGTTTAATCTTCGATGCAAATACGGTAAATGATTGGATGAGAAAAAATTTCCTGAAACAAAAATTGTAAGATCGCTTACTATCAACCTGATGCCAATATTAGTTTTTTTTCCTGGTCTCTTTTTTAAAAAGAAATAAGAGGGCCCCCCATGACATCGGGTTTGGGTTTTCCTTGTCCGGTTTTAATTTAAAACAAACATATTTTTTTGGGGATTTCGTTAATTTGATCCCGAGAACAGTTTTTTCCCTAGTTGGGATTTTACCAATTTTGGGAAACTTTTGTGCTTCTTTCATTTCGTGAATAAACTCATTTGGGTATTTTTTACCAGTATAAATGAAGAAAAAAAACCCAACGGAAGTTTTCCCTCAAAACTCAGAAAGCAGACGACATGGAAGAAACCCATCACATTCGGGGATCAGTTTTTATCTAATATCCCGATGATACTTGAAAAAGAAAAGGGCTGGGGTGGGTGAATATTCCCCTTTGTTCTTCAGTGTAGAAGTCAAAAAGATGCGAGTTACGATCAACCCAACACATACATTCATAAGCCCCACATATGGACATACCCTTTTTTTTACACCCCAAAATTCAGTCCCTACAAACCCTTTCAAAAATGTTCCCAAACTTTGAAATGTACATTGGGGACACTTTCCGGGGCTGCAGTGTTTTACATTTTTGCTGAGATTTTTCCGGGAAGGGAAAACCCGGGGCACCGACTATTCACCGAAGTACCTGACGATGGGCCTATTAATCAGTCAATTAAAAACCCGTAAAGGGTTTACGTACAATGAGAAAAAAAATAATTTTACAAAAAAACGGATTGGTTTAAGGGCCAAAACGCATGAAGTTTTTGTTCTGTAGTTTCGTTGCTCAGTCCCGTTTGACATAGGATATTTACTTCATTGCACATGGGTTTTAAATAACGTTTGGCCATTCTTCAGAAATGTACTCTTTACCATGAGTATTGACAAAGCAGGGGCATTGGGACAAAACTTGAGCTCCTTAATTTTGGGAACAACCCAAGGAATCTCCGAAGATATTGCACCTATGAATTAAACGACGCGGGCTGGAAACGAACCCACGACCTTCAGAACTGAGGCAAAATTCTTAACCACTTTAAAGGACACCCCCCCCCAGAAAGTCATTTGTTCAGAAGTTTGAATAAGTAATTTTTTAAACTTTTTCCCTTTTCTTCTCTGTCACTTTTTGCCTTCTCCTTGCACTGAATAATGATTTATTACTTTTGGCAATTTAAAAATGGGACTTGTACTAACACCTTTTTAACCCCCAAAAACACATCGGTTTTCAGAACGTCATTTTCAGGTTTACCTGTTTCCTTGTTGTCCTCTACTCCCTTTTATCCAAAAGTAATGCCAAAAAATGTTTAGGGGGATCACTTGTAGATGGAGTAGGGTTTTGATCAGTTCTGCCTCAGTATTTATGAGATGTGTTACCTTATACCAATGCAATGTCATTTTTAGTGCCTGCCCATACTGGTCTCTACTTTTTGTGGGAAAATTTGGGAGGGACTTTGGGGTTTCCAGTTGTGTACGTTTTTTTCTACTGCTTTATCTTTTACTGTCACCCCTAGTTTAAAAACGCATTAATCAACTTACTGACTGATCATGTCAAGTCGGCAGAGACAGTTTAAGCAAAAACGTGTAGTGTTAAATACTGGGAAAACTGCAGTAAAACTTTTTTACCGGGTTCAGAACACACGAAGGAATAGGATTGGGGTTTTTTAAAAAAATAAAAAAATTTAAATTTTAATTGCATAAAAAACCTTTTACCTGAAAAATTTTGCCAAAATCAACAAAACCCCGCTTTTTTAAACCGCTGTTTGGGAAAAAATTTTTTCTAAACAAAAATTATTAAAAAGGTTTTTTAAAAAGTTTTGGGATTCCCTTTCTGAACGGGGTTCCACCGTTTTCCTTTTGGGTTTTTAAAAAACCCCCAGGTTTTATTGCTTTTAGAAGGGGGCCCGGGTTAAAAAAACCCCCAGCCTATTTCCCCAAAGCCAAAACGCCCCCCCTTCTCTGGGGGCATTGTGACTATAAGTGTTTCCCCCAAAAGTTGTTTATTCAGGTAAATAAAAAAAATATCACTTTAAATGGCAAAACCCTCTAAAAACCAGTTAAAAAATTCCCGCTATCTTGGGTCCATGGTCCCCTGCCAGCCTTTCTCTTGATGAATAAATCAACGCTTTTGGGGGTGGGGCCCCACATTCCCCGGGAAACTATAAAAACAGGGGTGGGGTAACAAAAAAACAAACATTGCAGACAAGGGGTTCCCAAAAAAAATCAGGGCCCGTGTAAATTTGTTCTTTACCATATGGCCAGAGATGGGGGGCCCATCAAGACAGAGAGGAGACTTAACATCTTTCCCCCCTTCAAAGTCTCCCCAAAATTATGAACATCAGGGGGTACGACAAGATAACCAACTCTGGGAAAAACTGCAACGTACAAATCTTCCCCTTTCCCTCATGAGCATCTCAGCGGGAAACGACTAAGATATGGGGGATGGAAAAAAGAAACTAGTCCATCCCAAAAAAAATGTTGTTCTGTGAACTTTCGGAGGGGAAGAGGTACCAGGGCAGACCACTGCTCAGATATAAAGATGTATGCAAAAACCCCTGAAAAACTTTTCTATAGATCCCAGCCCTGGGGGGGGGACAGCTGATGGCAGAGTTTTGTTGGGAAAACCAAATTACGAAAAAGGGGGCAAGTCTTTTGGGGAAAGACTTATGTATGGTTTTTAACGACAAAAAAAAAGCGAAAAATCAGGGAAATTGTCACAGTAAAACACTTGTCAATTGACCGTCTATAAAACGAAAAAACAAAAAAAACAAAAAATTGTTCTTTTAACTTTGTAAGGGCCTTCCCTTTCTTTATTTATACGCTTTTGTTTTGTGTTTTAGTTTCTTCTTTCTTAAAGTAAAATGGGCAAAATCTAGAAATTTTCTGTTGGGAAAAAAAAGATACTCGTCCCAAAACGACTGAAAATGTTCCTTATTCGGAAAAAACTCACTGGGCCAAAAAAAACGCAAAAACTAGCACTTATCCCCTTGATTTTCCCAAAAAACACTGTTTTTTTTTTCCAAAATTGTTAACTGTATATGTTTCTTTAAAGTTTATGTTTTCTAATACTTTGATAAATTTAATTATTTTTTTGTTTTTCAACTGTACCTGTTAAAATTGTAATGTATTGTTTGGGGGTGGTACATAATAGTTGCATTACTTTTAAGCAAAACTTTCAAAAAATTTTTCTCCATTTTTGTAAACGTTGGTTACAATGTCAATTGCAATCTTAATGATTTAAACCTATGTCTTGGGGGTTGGGGGAATATCGCCAATTGTGCTAAATTTCCCTTTTTGTTAGGGGCTTTTTGTGTCTAACCATCTAGATATCTTATCAACATATCTGCGTGGGACAAATATTTGAGAACTGGCTTGATGATATCCGTAATGATCTAAGGCAGGTTGTTTTTATGTTTATAATCTTTTCTCTGCTTGCAGCAATAGTGTGTTTTTTTAATATTGTCAAAATCTTATTTTACAGAGGTTGAGGACAAAACTCTGTTCAGCGTAGAGCGTGTGAAAATATATCATCAAAACGGAGTCGGTTTTTTATCTGAAAGTTATTCTTGTTAGACTTAATTACATTTCCATAATATTTATGTATGGAGTCAATCTTTGTGCTTATATGTCTATGTTTTTTACCTACAGTCTTGCTATCTTGTTTGTTACATAATATTTATGTATGGAGTAAATCTTTGTGCTTATATGTCTATGTTTTTTTACCTACAGTCTTGCTATCTTGTTTGTTTGTTTGCTAGATAGGGGAATAAATCCTCTTTTAGCTAAGGTACGCTCGTTTCAACCTAATGACGAACATTATTTTGATTATATCAGAGCGTTTAATCCAGCAAACATGAAAAATAAGAATGAACTCCTTTTGGAGAATCCAAATATTTACAAATTAATATATTAATTTTCTTGAGTTATTGACATATATTGACGGATGAAAAAGAAGAAATGTACGTTCATAGGAAACGCAGAAAAGGACTGTGGAAAGAAAGTTGAAAGATTATGGCCTTAAATGGGAACAATTAGTAGAAAGATGACAGAATAACAACAATAAAACTCCGGTGTGTCAGCTATCTGTGTCAATTGGGACACGAAGTTGATATAGTACAATAGAAGTGAGTTGTTTGATAGATCATCATCGCAGATTTTATCTGAGTAGTAGTTACTGCAACACTGAGCATTGCACTCTATACACCTATAGTTGATGGAGTCGTCTGGGTCTGCAAGAAAGCCAAGTACTCTTCCCTGCTCAAATATAAGAAAAATGGTGAAAACTCATTACTACGGGTTCAACAACAAGGACAACAGTAACAACAACAACAATAACAACAACATAGGACCATCATAATTTCACTTCGGTGAATAGTCAGGGGTACTCCAATCTCTTTTTAACACGGACAAATTTTACCGGCAGTGTATGAATTCCTTAGCACTAATGACGGTCCCTACATGTAAATTTGAGGTTGATACAAATTTGTAGGAATGTTATTATTAATTTGTTTTAGTGATGTGTGCATACACAGCGGCTTTTCAGTCTATCGTTACCTTTTGTAGACTGTCTTAGTGATGTGTGCATGTGCATACACAGCGGCTTGTCAGTCTATCATTACCTTTTGTAGACTGTCTTAGTGATGTGTGCATACACAGCGGCTTTTCAGTCTATCATTACCTTTTGTAGACTGTCTTAGAGATGTGTGCATACACAAACTAACGAGCAATCTTTGCACACTTGCAGAACAGGTTGGTCTCCAGATCAATTCTGCCAAGACCAAAATTATGGACCTCACAAACTCGACAGACAACATCGTAATAAATGGCCAAACACTGGAGAAAGTTGAACATTTTACATATTTGGGTAGTAAAGTGTCAAACAACGGAGACACGATGAAAGAAATAAACTCTCGTATTGCTATAGCAGCTAGTGCCTTCACTAAATTAACGAATATCTGGCAATCTCAAGACTTTAGTATATGTACAAAAGTTAAATTATTTAGGTCATGTGTGATTCCTGTACTGACCTACGGTTGTGAAAGTTGGAAATCAACAAAGAAAATTGATAAGAAACTGACAGCTTTGAGAATAAATGTCTACGAAAATTATTAAAAGTCAAATGGAGTGATTTCGTTTCTAACAACACAGTGAGAGATAGAACACACCAACAACCCATATCAAATATTATAAGGAAACGTCGGTGGAAATATTTAGGTCATGTGCTTAGATCAGACCAAAAGAGACTAAATCGACAAGTCCTTATGTGGTCACCAGTTGGGAAAAGAAAACGTGGAAGACCAAAGACCACTCTTCGAAGAACCATCCAACAAGAAAGTAAACTATTGAGATGTAAAACCATACAAGATCTGCAACTGCTAGCAAAGAACCGTATCACATGGAGATCTAAAACCTCTGCCCTATGTGCCGCCTTTGGCACGAAAGGAACAAACTAACTAAGCATACACAGCGGCTTTTCAGTCTATCATTACCTTTTGCAGACTGTCTTAGTGATGTGTGCATGTGCATACACAGCGGCTTTTCAGTCTATCATTACCTTTTGTAGACTGTCTTAGTGATGTGTGCATACACAGCGGCTTGTCAGTATATCATTACCTTTTGTAGACTGTCTTAGTGATGTGTGCATACACAGCGGCTTTTCAGTCTATCATTACCTTTTGTAGACTGTCTTAGTGATGTGTGCATGTGCATACACTAGGAATTTTCAGTCTATCATTACCTATTTTAGACTGTCAATATATCTTTTACGATCTCAATTTGTACACGAGATAAAAGTTGTATCGTCTGGTGCCTATTTGCCTTGAAGCTCGATCTGGTCTGCAATTAGATTACATATCTCTAGAAAAATAGCCTGATTGGGACAATTTTCTTATCCGTTGTTCTCATGTAACATGTCTTATGATGTATAGACTGGTACCCATTTTTTTCTGTATCTTTCCTACATATTCCATCTTCTTCAGAGACAACGCAACATATGACATTTAATCATAAATCTTTTTTGAGATATAAAATTATGTGTATCGTCATCACTATTTATGTAACTAGGTTTTTATGTTTCAGCCTAGCTTCAAAATAATTCAGCAGCAAACGTTGACTTGCTTGGTCGTGACAAATTATGCATACTAGTTGTGATGATTTTTTCTTCCTTTCGTTTACTTGAAATATTGGTTAAATATTCAATATTGTCTGCTGTATAAACTTAACTGTCATTGCTGTCTCATACAGAGATGTGTGTAGTAATTTTTCCAGCTTTGTTTCACCGTGTCAGTGAATTTGCCTCGGCATACCATATCATAGACATTTTAAAGTATGTTCTCTGCAACCTGGTGCGCCTGTCCACATGTACAATTTGATTAATTTCCGTCCACCCACCCTTCTGTTGTTGCCATGTCGTAGGTGAAACATCGTGGTCATTAGATCAAAACAAAACTACGTCACACATCTTCCCTGAACAGGTTCTTAATTAATTTCGCGTGTGCTACGTTTATGTCGTACCATACATCTCAAGCTTATTAACGAAGACAATCTTGCGCTCTACGTGAATCACGCTCGAAGTGTATTTAACGTGTAAATATTGGAAGTAATCTCGGAAAGTTGCAATCATAAATTAATATTACCATGTTTGACGACAGTGTCCTATTATATGATACAGGAGACATTTTGTAATAATGAATACCCTACATGAAATATGGGAGCTAGTATACGTATAGTACACATTTGGACTTATCTGTATTCTGTAATTGGCCGGATATCCGTCCTTGATTCCTATTTATTTGAAGCTTAGTAGTGTGGGATTGTAACGTTAACAATTAGTATGTCACTTTGAAAGTGTTTGCAAGCGAAAGGTTTACTTCATTGCACCTGGTTTCCCAACTCTATCCTTGTAGGAAGAAATAGCTCCCATCTACCGAGATTGTTGCACAAAACACGAACTCCTTAGCTCCTGCAACAATCCTAGGATCTCTTGAGAAAGTTGTACATGAAACTCGGTCTGAATTCGAACCCACAACTTCAGTATGACAGGTAAACATCTTTAACATTTCAACATAGAGACCCTTATATGACAAGTTTAACATAAATATTGTTTTTATAAGTGAACCTATCCATCAAAATTTACTATTTTATAACTGTTTCAGAATACAATATCACTAATTGTATTCCCTGTCACTAAGAGAAGTATCATTTATGCTCGCGGTAGTGCATATTAGAAACAATATTGACACATAAATGAACCCGGATATTAATAATCGAATGAAGTCTTCCTTCAATAATTTTGTACCAGGAAGACGGGACATTAGTTCGCATAGCCATTGTCAGAAATTATGATCGTTCATCTGTGCAATAATGGTCAATAAATGACTCATTAGAATCAATAAATATTGACATGTGCGCACCATTATAGCATGCACGTAAACTCCATCAGAGATAATGAGGAATGGCCCCAAAGGTATTACAAATTCACCACTTATCCATCCCTTGTAATCATGTCACTTGTAATATTCGTATTTGTTTACTAGTGCTTAGAACTGGGACACTCACTTGTTTGAAGTGCTGGCTTTGCAGCCGATTGATACGTGGATTGGTCTCATATGTAGATACGCTTCAATCGACCGAGTTTTATACAGGCTCTTTCGCTGAGCTGCGGGAATGGAACCTTTAGCAAGGTAGCGATCTGGTAACCCCCACCCCCAGCTTATTCCAAAATGAAAGACCTGGTACTGTGAGTTCTCTATTTCATATATTTTGCTCGTCTAAATGTCAATGTTCTTCACCAAGGTCACTAAAGACACAAATCAACATACGTTTCTCAAAATACACATATATTCAAGTCTGCACTATACGATTCTCGAGCTCACCCATTTCCGTAATAGATGTCTTCTTTATTTTTCTCCATTCATTTTTACTTCACAGCGCCAGGATAAGAAGTGAGTTATAGAATGGGCTCATGTGTGCACTTCGCACGGGTGTCTTTCTCTGCCTCTGTTATTTATGTGGTTGACTATTTGCTTACGAGTTCTCAGTGACTAAGCGGTAAAGCCTTTGGCTTGCGTTCCGAAGATCGACGGTTAGAATTTGAACCTCGCCGTTCTGGTCACGAGTGCTTCTTTTCATAGAGCCCTTGGATTTTTGCCGGAGTTCGTGCTTCATGCAAAACTTTTGACAGATGGCCTGCCATTTCTCCGTAGAGTGAACCAATCCATATGAGGTAAAGTCCGTTGCACTGTAGTCAACTCTTCGGCTTCAGACCCTTAGAATGTTTGCTTGAATGATCTTTGATTTGTATTAATTGTATCTAGGTAGCATTGCCATTTGAGGCGCAATGTCTGTTGGTAATCTGCGTGTGTGATCTAACCATTTAATTTGTGATTTCTTGATAAAATTCTAAGGTACTTGTAGTTTAGATCCCCAAATAAAGGATCAGGAAACCTGTAGTAAATCCAGTACCCACTGAAACACTGAAAATGTACACACTGAAAATGTGTTTGGCATGTGATTACTATTGAGGCCTGTTATTGACTTCTCTACCGGTGCCCAATGATGGTAATAAAACTGTAAAAAGTAACATAACAGTGTGTTAGGCTTAGTCGAATTATTTTGCAAGGCGTGGGAGCGTCTGACCGAATGGATTAGAGCGCGGCTCCCATGCTGGAGACCCGTGTTTAATTCACGGTAAGGCCATGTATTTTTTCTGTTGTGGGCATACATGAAAAATCCTAACCTGAACAGCTTCGCGACGACTTCACTAGCCATGCCGCCATTACATTCCTCAGACTCTCTTCCTTCCTGTCCTACACCGCCCTAAATAGCGGTACTATGGGCAGTTACGAAATTTAAAAAAATTAAAAATGTATACATCGGTATCTTAGATACATTTCAAAAAAGGATCAACAACAAACTTGTATAAGCATATCTGTAAGTAACATTCTTTAAAATGTCAATATAAATGTAATCAGAATTACAACAATGTGTATAAACACTCGTATATTTTACATCTGTAGCTTCTGTAGTGGGCGTCTGTAGCTTAAGCGGAAGGGAGCTCGATTACAACCCCACAGTACCTGGTTAAAACCACCACGGCGGGCAGTTTAGAAGCAAGTTTGTTCTCGGGAATTTTTACTAACGGTAAAAATATGCCTCACCGTTCAGAAAGCAATGGCAAACTACTGGACCTATAAGTGATAACTACAAAATCAAGGACTCGTTTAATGGAGTTCACGGCGACGTCCTGTAAAGGATATGTCACGATTTTCAATTATATTGACATCCGTACACAATTAACAGAATTGCTGACCTGAAATAGCACAGGAGTGCTCAAGTGTTTAGATCGCTTGATTCGCAATCGTAAAGGATTAATTTCTCAGGGCAGATTTGTTGCTGCGCTTGTTGAATTAGTAAAGAAAACACGCAAGTGAAATGCATTTTTCATGTTCAAGTTTTAAAAAAATAAGGGCTTTAATGCAAAGAAGTGATTTAAATGGGCCGGATTTTCTCATGTAGCTATGTCCTTCTCCAGGAAACAACACTCCTCCTGCCTAGAGTAGTGTACAAAGAAGGATCTTGTAGCTCAGAATTAGTCCTATGGAGCTTTAAAAAAATGCATTCGTGGATTGAGAGGATTGGTTCAGATTTGATCAAACTCACTATCGCTTAAGCTACAGACGCTCAAGAGCCTGTACTACGGGGTCTAAATTACAAAACCTCTGATGTCGGAGTGAGGCTCGCCTGAAATGGAGAGGGTCATTGGTGATAAGAATCTTGACACAAAAATCAGTCAGAGGTGTTATATTAGGAGCAATGACTACTCCTGAACTCATGGCGCACGAACGAGAAATAAAATGGCGACGGATAGGAAGTTGTGAATCCTTTACAGTAAAAATGAGACTTGCAGATGTCGTCCAGTTAATAAATCAATAACTATAATATATACATAAATTCCGAACTTGCATACTTCTCCCTAATCTACTGAGGCGGTTAAACAAATGTCGGTTTGTCCCTATGAAACGAGACGATTTACGAAACCTACAAATCTGAGGTGGTCAGTGCGGATCAGATGAGATCTGGAGAAAACCGAAGGTGGGGGGTGGCTGCGGTGATACATGGCGCCAGTAAACGGAGTCTTAGGAGAGCCAATGGAGGGCAGCTTAATAAATTGACGCTTCAGGACAAAGACACATATGAATGATATTTTACTTGAACCATGAAATGATTAAATTAATTATAAAATATATAGGTCTGAAAGCAAAAGACTGACTTCATAACACCTTGTTTGTCTCCATACAACTCAAGTCTGTCTTCGCAATAATAATACGACCCGCGCTGAGAGTATTGCACAAAACACGATCTCCGAAGCTCCAATAACAACTTTAGAAATCTTCAGAAATAAATTGCATCCTTGAGCCGAACGATGCGGCGAATTCAAACCCCGACCTTCAGAGTCATGTATTCTGTAAAACACCGTGACCACTTAGCCACATAAACCCCCATCCGTGTGTTCCTCATTCACCAATCAGTCAGCAACAAAATAATCAGTTTAAACAAATTCTAAAATACCTTACCAGAGAATCTGTTAGTATATTGTATAAAAACGGTTAGGTCACATACAGACCTTGAAATGCAATGGGAAATAGGTTAAAAGGATTCTGTCTAACTGAGGTAGCTATATTTAAGTGCTGACTGAGTGAGCCACATTTAACCTAAACATGTCTGCAAGTTTTATCATTTAATTTTGTTTCGAGTGTCGTTTCCTTCGTCATGCCAACGACAAGTCAGAGAATATTCAATGAATCAATGGGTAGTCCATACTGTCTGCTTTTACTATAATATTAAAGTAATTATATGAAACAGGCTTAAGAAAATTATTTTCTGTAAGATCAGTGAATACATTGATGTTTAGTTACAGCCAGTATTGTACACATCAGAAGATCTCTAATGCTAAGTAGCAAAGCCTTTGTCTTGCGTTCCGAAGCTCGGGGGTTTGAATCCGAGCCGCGCCGTTCTATTCACGAGTTCATTTTTTCCCAGATATCCCTATGATTGTTGCCGTAGCTACAGAGTTCGTGCTTTGTGCAATACTCTAGACAGGTAATGGACCATTTCTGCGGAGAGGGACCGAGCCATATGGGGTAAAACCCGGTGCAATAAAGTCCATTCTTCGGATTTAGACTTTGTTTTATTGTACACATCGCCACCAAAATAAATAAACGACCAAAACAATATGAATCGCCTCTGCAACATTTCACACAAGAACGATAACAAGCTCAATATTAATCGTCTTTGGAACAATAACAACAATAACATTCTCTCTCTCTCTTCTTTCTTTCTCTTTCTGTTCTTTCTCTTTCTCTATTTCTGAGTAGGCTTAATCAGAGCCAACTATAAAATTATGGACATTCGTACTCAGGTAAGAATTATGGGAAATCAGACCACAACTACACCACGAGACCTCGCTTTCCAGTATTGTTGTATATAGACGAGTTCATTTTAAAATCAACACAAAATGCTAATTCGAAGTTATATTATGCAACAAGTTAAGTTTAACAATAAGAAATAACAATATTATGAATATTTTTCACCAATAAATAACCATAGACTCACAGAATTGAGTAAAATTGTAAAAAAGTAAGTGTTCTATCAAACATATACGTTCCAGCCCTTCGCTGATCTGGGTCAGGATTCCTGTCAATTGTCTGGCCTAGTTATCTAGAGTTGGCTGCGACTTCACGCAATTCTAATTTAGCTCACGTTCGCCCGTTATGAATTCAGGCGTTGTCATGACGCCTAATATGACGCCAAATATGACGCCAAATATGACGCCAAATATGACGCCAAATATGACGCCTAATATGACGCCTAATAAGACATTTTCATCATACGATGCAGAAAGGAACGCCACGCTTAGTCAAAAAGGTTGCAAAAGTACAAAAGGCTCTTTGGGGTAGATCCAAGCCCAAATATACCGCGATAAACGGATCATTAAAGAGAAAGGTACTCACGATGTCTGGAAAGTGTTTAACTGCCGGCATGGACGACTCGAAATTTCTGAAGGCCGAAAACGCGGAAACGCAGCGGATGTGCTTGTCATACCACCAATAGGGCTTGACGGGGCGCAACGTTTTAACCGTTCTTTGTAAAGGCTGTTTAGATATCACAATAAGAATGATCAAACTGGCCGAGAGGCATGATCGAAAAGAAGAAGAAGACGTTTTCATATCTCTTCCTACCTTTTCCTTTATCTCGAGCTGTTTAGTAAATCTCTATTTTTGTCTATCCCTACCTTGTTGTTTTCTCTTCTCTGTCTATCTCTCTAATTTTTCTTTATATTTCTCCTTACTTTTTTTTTCTTCATTTTCTCATATTTTAACAGCACTCTCTGAATATCTTTCCATATCATCTTTCTCTCTCTATTAACATCTTTCTTCATATTAACTCTACTTTGTTTCTGTTCTATATGTCACTTCTCATTCCCTTCGCCTTGCCTCGTTATCTTCCAGGAGTATTACCATCTCCATCACCACATCTCTTTCACCTTCTCTCTTCTCTACATTCCTTTCACCTTCTCTCTTCTCTACATCTCTTTCACCCTCTCTCTTCTCCACATTCCTTTCACCTTCTCTCTTCTCTACATCTCTTTCACCTTCTCTCTTCTCTACATCTCTTTCACCCTCTCTCTTCTCTACATTCCTTTCACCTTCACTCTTCTCTACATCTCTTTCACCTTCTCTCTTCTCTACATCTCTTTCACCCTCTCTCTTCTCCACATTCCTTTCACCTTCTCTCTTCTCTACATCTCTTTCACCTTCTCTCTTCTCTACATCTCTTTCACCCTCTCTCTTCTCCACATTCCTTTCACCTTCTCTCTTCTCTACATCTCTTTCACCTTCTCTCTTCTCTACATCTCTTTCACCCTCTCTCTTCTCCACATTCCTTTCACCTTCTCTCTTCTCTACATCTCTTTCACCTTCTCTCTTCTCTACATCTCTTTCACCTTCTCTCTTCACTACATTCCTTTCACCTTCTCTCTTCTCTACATCTCTTTCACCCTCTCTCTTCTCTACATTCCTTTCACCTTCACTCTTCTCTACATCTCTTTCACCTTCTCTCTTCTCTACATTCCTTTCACCTTCACTCTTCTCTACATCTCTTTCACCCTCTCTCTTCTCTACATTCCTTTCACCTTCTCTCTTCTCTACATCTCTTTCACCTTCTCTCTTCTCTACATTCCTTTCACCTTCTCTCTTCTCTACATCTCTTTCACCTTCTCTCTTCTCTACATCTCTTTCACCTTCTCTCTTCTCTACATCTCTTTCACCTTCTCTCTCTCTACATCTCTTTCACCTTCTCTCTTCTCTACATCTCTTTCACCTTCTCTCTTCTCTACATTCCTTTCACCTTCTCTCTTCTCTACATCTCTTTCACCTTCTCTCTTCTCTACATTCCTTTCACCTTCTCTCTTCTCTACATCTCTTTCACCTTCTCTCTTCTCTACATCTCTTTCACCTTATCTCTTCTCTACATCTCTTTCACCTTCTCTCTTCTCTACATTCCTTTCACCTTCTCTCTTCTCTACATCTCTTTCACCTTCTCTCTTCTCTACATCTCTTTCACCTTCTCTTTTCTCTACATCTCTTTCACCTTCTCTCTTCTCTACATCTCTTTCACCTTCTCTCTTCTCTACATTCCTTTCACCTTCTCTTTTCTCTACATCTCTTTCACCTTCTCTCTTCTCTACATTCCTTTCACCTTCTCTCTTCTCTACATCTCTTTCACCTTCTCTCTTCTCTACATCTCTTTCACCTTCTCTCTTCTCTTTCACCTTCTCTTTTCTCTACATCTCTTTCACCTTCTCTCTTCTCTACATTCCTTTCACCTTCTCTCTCTCTACATCTCTTTCACCTTCTCTCTTCTCTACATCTCTTTCACCTTCTCTCTTCTCTTTCACCTTCTCTCTTCTCTACATCCCTTTCACCTTCACTCTTCTCTACATTCCTCTCACCTTCTCTCTCTCTACATCTCTTTCACCTTCTCTCTTCTCTACATCTCTTTCACCTTCTCTCTTCACTACATCCCTTTCACCTTCTCTCTTCTCTACATTCCTTTCACCTTCTCTTTTCTCTACATCTCTTTCACCTTCTCTCTTCTCTACATTCCTTTCACCTTCACTCTTCTCTTTCACCTTCTCTCTTCTCTACATTCCTTTCACCTTCTCTCTTCTCTACATCTCTTTCACCTTCTCTCTTCTCTACATTCCTTTCACCTTCTCTCTTCTCTACATCTCTTTCACCTTCTCTCGTCTCTACATTCCTTTCACCACCTCTCTCTCTCTTCACCTTCTCTCTTCTCTACATCTCTTTCACCTTCTCTCTTCTCTACATCTCTTTCACCTTCTCTCTTCTCTACATCTCTTTTACCTTCTCTCTTCTCTACATCTCTTTCACCTTCTCTCTTCTCTACATCTCTTTCACCTTCTCTCTTCTATACATCTCTTTCACCTTCTCTCTTCTCTACATCTCTTTCACCTTCTCTCTTCACTACATTCCTCTCACCTTCTCTCTTCTCTACATCTCTTTCACCTTCTCTCTTCTCTACATCTCTTTCACCTTCTCTCTTCTCTACATCTCTTTCACCTTCTCTCTTCTCTACATCTCTTTCACCTTCTCTCTTCTCTACATCTCTTTCACCTTCTCTCTTCTCTACATCTCTTTCACCTTCTCTCTTCTCTACATCTCTTTCACCCTCTCTCTTCTCCACATTCCTTTCACCTTCTCTCTTCTCTACATCTCTTTCACCTTCTCTCTTCTCTACATCTCTTTCACCCTCTCTCTTCTCTACATTCCTTTCACCTTCACTCTTCTCTACATCTCTTTCACCTTCTCTCTTCTCTACATCTCTTTCACCTTCTCTCTTCTCTACATCTCTTTCACCTTCTCTCTTCTCTACATCTCTTTCACCTCTCTCTTCTCTACATCTCTTTCACCTTCTCTCTTCTCTACATCTCTTTCACCCTCTCTCTTCTCCACATTCCTTTCACCTTCTCTCTTCTCTACATCTCTTTCACCTTCTCTCTTCTCTACATCTCTTTCACCCTCTCTCTTCTCTACATTCCTTTCACCTTCACTCTTCTCTACATCTCTTTCACCTTCTCTCTTCTCTACATTCCTTTCACCTTCTCTCTTCTCTACATCTCTTTCACCTTCTCTCTTCTCTACATTCCTTTCACCTTCTCTCTTCTCTTTCACCTTCTCTTTTCTCTACATCTCTTTCACCTTCTCTCTTCTCTACATCCCTTTCACCTTCTCTCTTCTCTACATCCCTTTCACCTTCACTCTTCTCTACATTCCTTTCACCTTCTCTCTTCTCTACATCTCTTTCACCTTATCTCTTCTCTACATCTCTTTCACCTTCTCTCTTCTCTACATTCCTTTCACCTTCTCTCTTCTCTACATTCCTTTCACCTTCTCTTTTCTCTACATCTCTTTCACCTTCTCTCTTCTCTACATTCCTTTCACCTTCACTCTTCTCTTTCACCTTCTCTCTTCTCTACATTCCTTTCACCTTCTCTCTTCTCTACATCTCTTTCACCTTCTCTCTTCTCTACATTCCTTTCACCTTCTTCTTCTCTACATCTCTTTCACCTCTCTCGTCTCTACATTCCTTTCACCACCTCTCTCTCTTTCACCTTCTCTCTCTACATCTCTTCACCACTCTCTCTCACATCTCTTTCACCTTCTCTTCTCATCTCTTCACCTTCTCTTTCTACATCTCTTTCACCTTCTCTCTCTACATCTCTTTCACCTCTCTCTTCTCTACATCTCTTTCACCTTCTCTCTTCTCTACATCTCTTTCACCTTCTCTCTTCACTGCATTCCTCTCACCTTCTCTCTCTCTACATCTTCTCGTCTTATCCATTCTTTTAATTTTATTAACGTCCATTTCCACATCTCCATTATCTGTCTTTCAATCTCCTTATATCGTCATTAGCATCGTCTCATATATATATTTCTTTTCCAACTCCCCAATGACATCTCATCCCCAAATACCCTGTCCAAATTCCTGGTGACCATCCTTTAATAGACTATATCTTTTTAAATCAACACACAATTCCATTTATCAATATTCATTCCGCCTCAGATACTCGCTAATAGCAACAGCAGACAAAATGCTAACAGACAGTACAAAAAGTTAAACATACAAGTAGCTCCCATCACAGAAAAACATTGCTTTTAAATGTAAAATATTGAGAGTAATTCTTATAAAAGCCTAACACAGCGGTTACCATAATTTTTACATCAAATAATTTTCA
Organism: Arion vulgaris; assembly: GCA_020796225.1. Lineage (NCBI taxonomy): Eukaryota > Metazoa > Mollusca > Gastropoda > Stylommatophora > Arionidae > Arion > Arion vulgaris. The sequence continues at coordinate 64,729,373 of CM036753.1, read as the reverse complement.
TTACAATAAAACATGCTTTCAAATGTATAATATTGTGAAAAACGTAATAACAAAGTACTGTAGTTTTATCAAATACAAACACAATGACAATATACAGCAACGTTTCGACCAACAAGGCCTTTATCAACAAACGAACAACAGGAGTGACGAATTTAAAAAACACTAACATATGGACGACTACGTACTGGAGACATTCAAACGTTTCTAATGAAAATCTGGGAATAAAAACGAATAACGAAATAAATGTAACACAAAAAAACAACATAAAAACTAGAAATAGAAAAGAAGAGAAACAATAAAAATCAAGTAAATATATAGCTTGAATACATGCAACATATGCACATATAGATTACAAGGCATGGGAAGAGAAAGTACTAAGAAACATGGGAATGTAATACGTTGAGCCCACGTGGTCGCAAGGTACCATACAACGAAATCAACCGATTCTCCACAGCAAATCGACTGCGATCATTGTTTTTGTAATTTGTAAAACTACAGTACTTTGTTATAACATGTTTCGCCAATCAAATAGTTGTACTGCAGTCTCATCTATATTGTGATAATATTGTGAATTATTCCTATCAAAAGTAAACTCAGCGGTTCTTAGAATTTTTGCAACACTTTTAGGTACCCAATTTTGTCACACTACTTTCAATGAATGAAAATCTTTTTAACTCGTTGATTTGTTTATTTTTTTATGTAGAAGATTCAAGTCTCCTTAACCTATTCGTCCTTCTGAGCTGATACACTGGCTCGCAGTGGTTTTTTTTAAGACGACTCAATGCCAGTATACTGTCTAATTCAGTATCCGTTGCAAAATAAATGTGTTCTGATGTAAAACAAAATAATTACAGAGGGAAAAGTTTAAGCAGAGGCGCGAGGCTTTCAACCCAAAGAACGAGTCTTTTGGTTATATCACAGCGTGTAGGCCAAAATAATATAAAAATAACTCATTTTGGAGAATTCACGTTAAGCAAAGTTATATATTGCATAACGTACAATCGCTCTTAGGCTCAGATCACATATAAATCACAAAGAGTGGTTAACAAGTGGTCGGCATGGAGCGTTCGGAGAAGAAGAAGTAGCTGATTGAAATTCTAGCATGTTATTTTATTGTGGCAAAGCACTAGTAGAATTTAACGTTTGGTTTGCAAAGATATAGGCTGCATATTTTATTGTGGCAAAGCACTAGTAGAATTTAACATTGGGTTTGCAAAGATATAGGCTGCATATTTTATTGTGGCAAAGCACTAGTAGAATTTAACGTTTGGTTTGCAAAGATATAGGCTGCATATTTTATTGTGGAAAAGCACTAGTAGAATTTAACGTTGGGTTTGCAAAGATAAAGGCTGCATATATTCTAGACAACTGAGTTTTGGAAGAATGTGTCACACGTAGGGGCAATCACAATCATTCTTGAAAATTGTGGCCGAATTTCGATACACGTTTTTATCTCATGTTGTTATTTTAGTCCTGTTGTTTAATTGCATGAATTTTATGTGTCTTTAGGGGTCGATTTTCTATTGATTAACGTTTGTGTGTGTGTATGTGTGGGTCTGACTGTATATGTGTATATGTGTGTGTGTGTGTCAGAATGAGTGTGTGTCCGTCTGTGTGTATGTGTGTTATTTTTCTTCTTCCAACGCTCCATATCAAACACCTGTTAATAACACTTTATGATTTGTATGTGATCTAAGCCTAAGAGCGATTGTACGTTGTGCCAGTTATGCGCACATCCGATTTATGAGATGCTTTTTATTTATTAGAGTAGCTTCCCTAGGTCCTACCTCTGTCATCTCTTACGACATGCCTTGTAGGTTGCACTAGTAATATTCTTTGCTTCACTTACTGGCTCCGGTACTACACGAGCGAGTGTATGTGTAAATGCACGCATTTTCTTTATTTTCCGATGAAATATGTGCTGACAAATGTGTATAAATGTACACATTCTGAAAAGCTAAATGTTGACCTAGACTAAACAAACATACAATAAGTTAGTATAGTCTGTCCATTAATTCGTGAGCACGTTTGAAATTGATTTTCTGAAAACTACCTGTTGGATCTCAGTGATTTTTGCAAGCAGCCTTAGAATATCCATGACGCTAGAGAAATATTTTTTCCAAGAAAATTTGATGTAGTTTGAAATATTTCTTCTTCAGGTTATATTAAAATCAACCTCACCGGATTGTACACAATAGTAACAGATCTACGGTACACAGACGCGTTGTTCTAAAAATACATTATGGTAACATTTAAATATCGTGAGTAAACAACAATTTCACGAATTCCCGTGCACCTAACCAAGTCGACTTTGAAAGCGGAAAGCATATGACGTTATAATTGGGATACCGTTGTATAGTTATAGGTGTATCTCGCTATTTGTATGAAGCTATTGTATCATATTTGTTGGCTTATCAAAACTGACATTGATATCACATTCATAATGAGTCTGAAGTGCACATTTATAACAATGCAGAAGGTTACAGTTTTACTATACCAACACTTCCGTAGGGAATCTAAGAGAGGTCATCTATATTGCGATTTTCATAACCCTGAGAAACGAACGTAACTGGCGCTTGGTCTGAATAGAGAATCCTTTTCCCGATGGATTAAACAGGACACAAAGTGCACTAATGTCAAGCAAGGACGGAAAAGAACAATTGACGACTTTGACATAGATGTCATAAGACGGGAGCTCTTGAAAATGTTTGCGACAAATCAACTTGTTACTCTCAGGAAACTGAAATTAAAACTGAATCAGATTGCAGCATAGACATTTCTAAAAGTACTCTATGGAAAATTGTAAGAGCCGCCGGCTTCACCTTCAGAAAACTATAGGCGGCAGGAATATTATTTGTGAAAAGCCACATTTAATTGCTGCCGAAGTAAATACCTGAGGCAGATCCGTGAGCGGCGGAGGCAAGGCTATGATATTGTATATTTGGACGAATCCTGGGTCAATGCTCACCACACCAATGCTAAAGAATGGCAATCAGTAGACGGTGAACAGAAAAGAAAAATACCAAGCAGCAAAGGCCAGCGTATTATACTAACACATGCAGGAAGCAGTGAAGAAGGTCTTGTCCATGACGCTGGACTTATTTTCCAATCAAAAGTACCGACGGTAGGGACTACCACACAGAAATGAATGGACATATTTTCAGGCACTGGATGGAGAAAGATCTACTTCCAATTCTAAACAGACCATCATGCTTGGTAATGGATAATGCATCCTATCACAACGCAGTATCAGCGGAAGACAAAGTACCAACTGCATCAAATACAAAAGATCAAATTAGGACTTGGCTTGCTAAGGAAAATGTCAGCTTCGATGATACATATTTGAAACCTGAGTTGTTGCACCTGGTGAGGATGACAAATAAGACAAAGGTGTTTCATATTGACAAAATCATTGCGGAATACGGCCACACGTCTTTGCGACTACCTCCATATCATGCTCACCTCAATCCGATAGAGCTTGTCTGGGCTAAAGTAAAAGGCAAGTTGCCGAACAGAACAGGACGTTGATGTGTGATGTTGAAGTTCTGACACGTGAGTCCTCTCAATGATAGACATGCAGTTCTGAAGAAGTGTGTTGAACATGTGCTCCGAGAGGAAGACGAGTACTGGCACCGAGATGGATTACAATTTGTCCAGCCAGTAACAATTATCAACCTCATGGAATCGTCAGATTCGGGATGATACAAATCCTATTTTGATTACAGACTGAGAAATAGTAACGTATACATTTCCATATCCAAATGCGTCTACCATCATACAATTTGTGGTGAAGTTAAGACACCCTGGGGTCTAATGGTGACCGAAGGGAGGACTAACTGTTGCATATTGTATCCAAGTTCACGATTGCACATAAAGGGCAACACAATTAATTACTTGACCTATCAAGTTAATATGGAGATACACCTATGAATAGAATTGACATGGACAAATTCTAGGGATTACTGTAAAATCTAAAATTTGAGCCCCGTATTTGCAATTGTCATAAAAGATCAAAGGAATTCGCCGATGTGCAAAATCCGTAGCATCTATGGACTACTGGTTAGCTTTATTTTAGCGTCATGGATATTCTAAGGCTGCATGCAAAAATCACTGAGATCCAACAGGTAGTTTTCGAGAAAATCAATTTCAAACGTGCTCACGAATTAATGGACAGACTATAGTAGGACTTAGACATAGCAAGATCTGCGAGAATGCATAGTAGAATTCTTGAAATTCTCATTCTTCTGATATGAAGGGAGGCCAACTAAATTACAGGAAGTATTAATTAAAAACTTTCTGCCCAATTTTCTATTGATTATAAATAATTATAACAAAAACTGAAATCCAATACCACCGAGGTCAGAGCAAGAAAATCGCGTTGTAATGTCCATACCCAACGAAAGACATAGTCTCATATCTTTTTCAATGGAACCTGCAAGGAAAACGAAAAAGTGGATGACTTAATTAAACAGACCTGGAGACGGTGTCTTCCTGAGGAAAAGAAGTATATTGGATTTATCCTAGGAAGTAATAAGGAAAACGGTAAAAGACTGGGGAAAGTGGAAGCCAACTGTTGTGGTCCATTCTTCACAAGGAGCAGTGAGGAATACAGAAAACAAGAAAGAATAATGAAATTGAAGATTGCCTGTATGTTGCCGGAGCTTGCAAGGGAAGCAAAGAATAGTAACACTGCGAACTACGAGGCATGTCGTAAGAGACCACTGAGATATAGGCCTAGGAAAGCTACACTAGTAAATAAAAAGCGTCAAAGAAATCGGATGCGTTGGCTTACTTGTAGGCGCATAACTGATACAACGTACAATCGGTCGTAGGCTCAGATCACATACACATCCCAAAGAGTGGTTAACAAGTGGTCGATATGGAGCATTCGAAGTAGAAGAATATGAAGATATCAGAGAAAATGTGTTACTCTAGTTGAATGTTATTGATTTTTCTCTAGCACTAACTGACCACGGACATGCATTATTAATGTAGCGTCCAGATAGGTTTTATGTCACTAAGCGGGTGTAGTAATCACAAAGCAGGCATTGACGTTGTAGGCAAATGCTTCAAGAAAAAATGAACGCACAAGAGAAACTCTGAAACGAACTTTACTGAGAACATCCGCCTGTATTTTTTGGGCCTTCCAATGGGGAGCACAAATAGCAACACTGCGACCTACAAGGCATGCCGTAAAAGGTGACTGAGATAGGGACCTATGGAAGCTACCCTAGTAAATAAAAGCGTCGCAGAAATCGGATGTGCTGACCTACTTGTAGGTGCATAACTGACACAACATACAAACGCTCTTAGACCTCATACCACATACTTCTTCTTCTTCAGCGATCTCTGGTCGTGTGCTTAATTTACTGGAACACAAACTGGGCAAACAGCTTCAGATCTGTCAGGTGTCCCCAAAGCGTAGTCTTCAGGTCGACTGGTGTGGCCACATGTTGCTTCTCAGCTCACCCAGGAGAGTAGTCTTGCAGGAATGTTCCGGTGTCTTTTCCGCCTATTGACACTGGCAGAGAGCTGAAATCACAAAGAGTGGTTAACAAGTGGTCCACATGGAGCGTTTGAAGAAGAAGAAAAAGACTGAGAATATCACACTTAATTCCACAAAATGAATTGAACGAGTTGCCCAGGATAAGGTGGTATAAAGAAAATACTCGCAGGCCATTTGTAACATATCGCGGTAAGCGAGAAATACAATGTATATAGTATTGTTAGTGGGCAACTGTCTAAAATGAGTCATGATTGGAAGTGAGTGAGAGAGAAAGAAAGAATAGAGGAGAACGATAAAGGAGTGAGAGGCATTGTAGAAAGAGATGATTAGCAAAATGGTTCGAGAGAGAAAAATATATAATATATGAGAATGCGAGAAAGAGAGAGAAAGAGGAAAAGAGGGAGAGTAGGTGGACAATCAAAGTAGAAATAAAAAGAAGAGACAAAACGAGACAGGAAGAGGTAGATGTACAGCATAACAGAGACGGAAAGAAAGAAAGATGGGAAGAAAAAGTGAGAGGAAAGGAAAGAAAGACAACAATTTAGAAGGTACAAAAGAGAAAGTGAGATTTGTTCAGGTGCTACAGATATTCATTATTAATCTACAACGCAGAAACATGATCCCTGAATACACTGACAGAAGATTAAATTTCAGACTTTGAAATGTGAACTTTTAAAAGAATTTATAGTTTTGCAAGGACACGAATACAAACAAATAATAAATTCCTGAAAACTTTAGATATGAAGAGAAACTGTTAAGACAGATCAAACACCTATCAATCAAATACCTATCAATCAAATACCTATCAATCAAATACCTATCAATCAAACCTATCAATCAAACACCTATCAATCAAAACCTATCAATCAACACCTATCAATCAAACACCTATCAATTAAACACCTATCAATCAAACACCTATCAATCAAACACCTATCAATCAAACACCTTTCAATCAAACACCTATCAATCAAACACCTATCAATCAAACACCTATCGATCAAATACCTATCAATCAAACACCTATCGATCAAACACCTGTCAATCAACACCTATCAATCAAATACTATCAATCAACACTATCAATCAACACCTATCAATCAAACACCTATCAATCAACACCTATCAATCAAAACTATCAATCAAACACCTATCAATCAAACACCTATCAATCAAACACCTATCAATCAAATACCTATCAATCAAAACCTATCAATCAAACACCTATCAATCAAACACCTATCAATCAAACACCTATCAATCAAAACCTATCAATCAAACACCTATCAATCAAACACCTATCAATCAAACATATAATCAAACACATTATCCACCTATCAATCAAACATATCAATCATACTATCAATCAAATACCTATCAATCAAATACTATCTCAAACGACCTATAAGTACACACTAGTCAATAAACACTGATAATCCACACATGATCATCAAACTACTGTCAGAGCACGATACTAGTCAATCAAAGCTACCTACAATCAAAACCTATCAATCAAAATATCAATCAAATACCTATAATCAATCCTACAATCAAACACCTATCAATCAAACACCTATCAATCAAACCTATCAATCAAACATATCAATCAAACACCACAATCAAATACTGTCAATCAAATACCATCAATCAAATACCGCAATCAAATACTCAATCAAATACCATCAATCAAATACCATAATCAAACACCTATCAATCAAACACTTAATCAAACATATTGAACGTGTGAAGACGACCATGTGTGCCGGGTTCTCTGGGAGCAAACAATAGTAACACTGAAACCAACAAGGACGTCGTAGAGGTGACTGATGAGGGGCAACGGTTACCAGTCAATAAAAGCGTCGCATAAATCGGATGTGCTGGCCTACTTGTAGGCGCGCAACTGGCACAAAGTATAATAGCTCTTAGGCTCAGATCACATATAAATCCCAAAGAGTGATTTAACAAGTGATCCATATGGAGCCGTTGAAGAAGAAAAAGAAGAACATGTAAAGAGAAACAATAAAAGCATGCGTATTTATAGTAGCAATAAACGTATTTCTAGTAGCAACATATTTCTAGTAGCAACGTATTTCTAGCAACTATTTCTAGCAACGTATTTCTAGTAGCACTATTTCTAGTAGCACGTATTTCTAGTAGCAACGTATTTCTAGTACACGTATTTCAGTAGCAGTTCCGTAGCTATTTCTGGTAGCAACGTATTTCTAGTAGCAGCGTATTTCTAGTAGCAGCGTATTTCTAGTAGCAGCGTATTTCTAGTAGCAACGTATTTCTAGTAACAACGTATTTCTAGTAACAACGTATTTCTAGTAGCAACGTATTTCTAGTAACAGCGTATTTCTAGTAGCAGCGTATTTCTAGTAGCAGCGTATTTCTAGTAGCAACGTATTTCTAGATTTAAGCAACGTATTTCTAGTAAAGATTCATACGTATTTGTGAGCGTACATAGCAACGATTTTAACAAGTGCAATTCTAGTAAAACGTATGTATGTAAACATGAACATTTAACAATGTAAAGCATTTTGTTATTTTGAATATATATTATAGAAGTCCTCCATATTTCATGGACAGCGAACGGATCAAATAGCTCTATTCAGAAAGAAATTCAAATAAAACAAAACGGTCTGATGCTAAGGATAATTATGATAAAAGGCTAATATTTTGGGCACACAAAAAGAAATGGACAGCAAGAGAAGACAATTATGAAGAAAGACATCTCGGAAAAGATGAGAAGAGAAATCCCGCAGAGATGATGTATTCACGTTATGATAGATGGTTTCAGCATGACACAGTCTAACATATGGGAGATAAATTTCGAAAGAATATTAGGGTGGCAAAGTTCTGCACAGAAAAAAACAAAACTATTCGATGATGGTGTGACATGAGAAGTTAATGAAAGAAAACATACAGGAGGAAAAAAAAGAGAGAGAGAGAGTTGAGCGTAGGAGGACACGATAAAACAACGTTAGCAATGAGCTGTAAACATCAAGAAAAGGGACAAAGAACAGATGACAGGGTTCATTAACTATGACAAGTAACAGGAAGTGTTAAAGATCCCTTGCAGACGATCTTCAATGTGAAGGTTGCACAATCAATCTGGACATATAATTCACCAAATTAGATCACCACGAAAAATAGCCAACATCAAGTCGTTAGTACGAACTTCACTAACTGAGGCGGCAAAAACAGTGATATCACGAAATTCATCGGAAACTGAAAATACATCCACAAATTGAGGTTAAATTGATTTCAAGCAATGTTGCAGAGTGTTTAGAAAACACTAACTCAATTATAAAATGGTTTATTTCTTGGAAGTGATGTATTCGGTCGCTTTGTCTGCGTAACATATAGCTGAAAACATCATAAGGAGTGCTACAGAAAATTACTGAATATGACAATACAATTCTTTTATAATTGGAGGAAGAGAAATACATGAACTAAGATTTGTTGACGATACAGTGTTACAGTCAACATCACAAAAATGGATTGAGAAATTAATAATGGAAGACAAGAGAAATAAGAACAAAATATCTCTATCCCAGTGTGGTACACATAAAAATAATGACAAGGGATAAAACATGCCTGACAAAGGATATTTTCGTAAACGGAGAAAAAATAGAAAATGCGAACAGTTTTGAATATCTCAGTTTACTACTAGCGAGAGATGGAAGGGGGAGAAAGGAAATTAAAATAACAACAAACATGGACTTACAAAAAATTACTTAAAACAGTATGAATATATGTGCTATTGAAAATAAATGTTACAGAAGATACATCCGTATGTAACGGACAAAGACAAAGTCAAATAGATCTATCCAGAACGAATTCAAAATCAAAGAAAACTGACGGATGCTACAAATTCGAATGAGAAAATTGAAATATTGTGGACATATAAAAAGACACCAATGATTGGAGAAGACCATTATAGAAGGTGGCAGCCCGGCAAAGAGGAGAAGAGAAAGAACAGAGAAAATTGATTCAGGATGTGAGTGATGATTTAAGCATGATGGCTGTAGGAACAGGACCTCTGGCCTATGTGAAAAAGAAATTCAGAAGGACTATTATTGTGGCAATGCACTGCTCATTAAAAGCTATTTGACAATGATAATTATGATGTATCCATAGTATTATAACGCTGATTCCAATCTTAACTCAATCTTTACCTTTGACCACTATAATGGCATACAAACGAGCGTCAATCACAGCAGCAGTCACTATAGGAATTTTGATATAGATCACTTTTTCCTTTGTACTAAACTTTCCACGTTTTTATCGTTGCTGTAAATAGTAAAACGAACATATTTTTAGTAAATAGTATATTGTATCTTTCTTTTTCTTTTGTCTTTCTCTGCTTTTTGCCGGTAGCCTAGCAGGTTTAACTGATGATCGGTTTCCGAGATAATGCATGCTCGGTCGCTTGATATGATGTGGTATTGTGAAGTTTTAAGATGTCTGTAACTCCATCAACCCATTTTTTTCTTGGTCTGCCCTTCCTCTTGATGATTCCATTTTCAAGTTGTACGCTCTTGCAACTGGTGTATTCGGGTTCATTCTGACCAAGTGGTCAAACCATTTGAGTCTCTGTCTTTCAATAAATCTAATAGCAGGTGTTGCTCCGACTGTTCTTCTAATTTCCTAATTTCTTATATGGTCTCTTCTGGTTTTATTTACTGCTTTCCTCAAGCATCTCATTTCGCATGTGGTAATTTTTCTTTCTTGTTCTTTTGTCAGTGCCCATGTTTGACACTGGTAGTACAGTGTTGGTATAAAGATTGCATTTATAATCTGTCTTTTAGTCTCTACTGGAATTGCTGGGTGTTTCAAGATTGGGATAAGTTGGTATGTAATGTTGTTGGCTTGCTGGATTCTATAAAAAAAATAGTTTCGATCTCTCTGATTAATGTCATCATCTTCTTCTTTTGTCGTCACACTATTACCGGGCGGTTGCCCAGTGTCGTGGTTTTCTTTGTTTGTCTTGGGCTTTTCGGTGGCTAGGGTGATTATTTTTGTGCTTTGACAGGATTCTATTATGCCATCTAACTATAGTTTTCTTGGTCTACCTCTCGTTTTCTTTCCTGATTAATGTGATACCTTCTCCAAACAACGTAAACACAAACATTTGAATGATACACAATTTTAGCATCATAAAAGAATAGTTGTCAGAACTCAGTGACATTCCTGGTATGGAAAGAGTTAATTTGAACTTGTCATTGACGCTGTTTATTTTAGTATTAGTTATATCAGTACTAAGATCATCAACTACTACGTGTATCTCATACAAAGCCTACGCCATACATGACAGGTATATGCTAAAATAATATGGGATGAAGAAACTTTATCAAAAGGATAAGAATCAGACAATCAAGGTAATTTGGGCATATAATGCGAAGAGGAGGTTTAGGACATTTTGTAACAACAGGTAAAGTTCATGGAAGAAGAGATCGTGGAAGATAGCGTGAGAAGATGTTAGATTTTCTGACATCGTGGTTCGACAAAAGATCGACGTCAGAACTGATTAACTGCATCAAGGAGAGATAGATAGAGAGAGATAGGGAGAGAGAGAGAGAGAGAGAGATCTGTGTAGAGACACGTTTCCCTACGACTGCAGGCATTGAACAAGATTGATTGATACTAAAAGAGAATAGAATGAAAGAATTGATTGATAGGTTTTATACCAAAAGGATACGTGTTTTCATTAATAAAAGCCTATCAAAGTCACCCCTCTATTTTCTATGCCAAAGTCCATAATTGTATTATGACTTCTGTTTGGACTTTCTCAAAGGAAGTACTGGCTGAATTTGTCAGAAGCTGACATTTTCCTTAGTCTGTCAAGTTTCCAACTTCCAATAAAGATGCATCACTTAAGACAGTGGGGAAAATATATAAGTGCTTTTCAATATAAATGTTACAGAATAGTCATTCGTATACAATGTACAGAAAAGAGAACAAAATATATCTATTCAGAATGAATTTAAAAATCAAAGGAAACTTGTTGATGTTGGAAAAAAGAACGAGAAAATTGAAATATTATGTACATATAAATAGATACAAATGTTGGAAAAGAAAATTATAGAAAGAGGCATCCCGTCAAAGAGGAGAGAAGGAGGATCAAGAAGGAGATGGATTCAGGATGTAGCTTATGACTAGAGCATGATGGCTGCAGAGGCAGAATATTTCGCCTATGAGAGAGAGAGAAATCCCGATGCATTGCTAGAGTGGTAAAGTTCTGCTCAGGACAAGCTATTTTATGATGACTATTTAAGTACATGTAATCTCGTATCTCTTACTTATATCTGTTCTGGTGACTTACTGCAGGATACAAACGAAAGTAATCGTACTAACACTAATAGTAGTAATAGTGGTAAGAGTAACAGTAGTGTTTGGGGTAGCAGTATTAGTGGCAGTGGTAGCAGTAGTAGTGATAATAGTGGGGTTGACAGTGGTGAGTGGTAGCAGTAGTAGTGATAATAGTTGGGTTGTGACAGTGAGTGGTTGTAGTAGTATAATAGTGGTCAGTGGTGAGTGGTACAGTAGTAGTGATAATAGTTGGGTTGGTGACAGTGGTTGTAGTGGTAGCAGTAGTAGTGATAATAGTTGGGTTGGTGACAGTGGTTGTAGTGGTAGCAGTAGTAGTGATAATAGTGGGGTTGGTGACAGTGGTTGTAGTGGTAGCGACGGTAGTGGTGGTAGCAGGGGTAACAGTAACAGATGCAGAAAATTGTAACAATAGTGGAAAAAGCTGTACTAGTAATTGTAAAAATACTTTTAAAAAAATCGGGGCATATACTGTACAAGACATAACCACAAACAACAGTAAACGAGTGGTCAACTTTTCTATGCACCACTTATACGTTAAGTAGTTTGTCATTGCTTTCTGAACGGTGAGGTCTATTTTTACTGTTTGTAAAAATCCAATTTACTTCAAACTTCAGGGCCGCACGGAGTTTGAACCAGGTACCTTGGGTAGTGATTGAGCTCACAAACGCTTAACCCTACTACCAAAACTACTGTAACTTGAATATCTAATATGTATCTGATCCTTGTTAAAAACACATATTCTATCAACTGTACTGTTTGTTTTTCAGCCAATACTATCAGTTATGTCACTCAGTGTGATATAGCACATTTGAAATAGCTGATTTCTTTTCTGTATTCTGCTTTTTCTTCTTTTTTTCTGAAATGTAATATTATATTTTTGTTCCTGATATGTGATATCTAATTTATCTTATGACACATAATATTTCATTTAAAAAGGAAACATTTGTATTTATTTTCCTTTTTTGAATTACAGTACACATTTTATTTTCTTGCATATCATTTATTTCTGAAGCTCTTTCATTAATCAACATGTTCTATCCATTTTCTTTATGAAATTTCATATATAATTTCATATTATAAATGTAATATCGGATATCTTTTTAATGAAATGTAACATTCAATTTCTTTACCTAACAAATAACGAGATTTCAGATTGAATGCTTGATAGAATCAACGTTTATATACCCACGAAAACCCAAACGTGTTCAGTTCTTCTTCAACTAACTTAAAGCGTCCGCGGTAGAGCACTTATACAGTAGTTCTTGTCACAATTCAGAATTTTCATCAAACTCAAAAATTCATGATACCATTCATTTTGCATAAACATAGTATACTTGTGAGAATTGAACACTGAAACCCGAACTTAGTATACTTGTGAGAATTGAACACTGAAACCCTAGTACTTGTGAGAATTGAACTACTGAAACCAGTTGAGCAAACAGCCATTCATGCCTGATGGATAATGCTAAAATATTACCAATAACAACACATCTCGCAAATGGATAGACTAACTATAATTTTAAAAGTTTAAACGGAATCAATTGGAGTATACTCAATTGGAGCAAGGTCAGAAGAGTCACAACGTATGGGTTGGATATTTGAGAAAAGTGAACCTACTGTTCCCTCTAGCTAGATTTCACATGCCAGTTCCGAAATATAATCTTCGCTATCACTTGCAAGAGGTGTGCTAGGGCATATATCGGCAAAACAGGCGAAATGCTGAGTGACCGTTTCAGTTAACACTTACGCGATATACGTCAGTGCTCTGTAACCCCTGTAGCTACTCACTTCAATGGAACTGACGATTTGGGAGCTTGTGACGTCCAGGTCACGGCCATCCGATCATGTTCTTCTGATGATCGTAGTCGATTTGCTCTGGAGAATCGTTTTATTGCGTTCTATGGTACCTTGCGACCTCATGGACTCAACGCTCTACATTCCTATGCTTCTCAGTACTTTCTCTTCTCATGCTCCATATTTTATATGTGTATATGTTAAACGTATATGTCATATATTTACTTGATTTTTTTAAATTTTTTCTCTTCTTTTTCGCTTCTAGTTTTTCTGCATTTATTTCGTTTTTCATTTGTACTCACATATTTTCATTCATTTTTTGACCGTTGTAATATCTTTGTCAAAGTCTATATGTAGTGTGATGTGAGATTCATCACTCCTGTTGTATTGTTTGCTTGATAAAGGCCTTTTGGTCGAAACGTTGCTGTGTATTGTCATTGTTTTTGTTTTTGTAAAACTACAGTACTTTGTTATTACGTGTTTCGCCTCTAGCTAGGAGTACGATAGATATGTTTTGCAAAAAATTAAATAACAAGGGAAACTATTTTAAAAAATATATTTAATGTTAACAATCTAGTAACTGAAACAACACTCATCTTGTTCTTTTGAGATTTGAAAAAGGTCTTAAATGTTCACTTCTACCTCCATGCAGTACAGAGAACTTGACAAAACGTTGATCACATTATGCCCTGATTATACATCGTCATCATGATGAAATAGTCTGTTCTGAGCAGAACTTGCTATCGAAATTCTCTCTCTCTCTCTCTCTCTCTCTCTCTCTCTCTCTCTTTCATAGGCAAGATCGGTTGCCAACTAAAAATGAGAAAATCGGCAAAACACTGGCCGGAAAAGGCCAAAAAGGCAGCAGGAAAATAGTGCTATTTCATACTCACATCATAAGAAGAGAGCTTCAAATCAAGGTCATCACTATTCTCACCACTGAAACCAGCTCCATACACTTTATCAGTAGATAAGTTCTTTACCATATTAGGGGATGCAGTAAAATTCTGGCAACATTTGTTAGATAAGAGCAGTTCTGTTCTTATTTTCACTATCCTCAAGAAGCTCAGCTGCGTTCTATTTCTGGGCTTTGTTTTGACTGAGGATTCAAGAGAGTACACCCTCAGTAATAACATTACTAACTGAGTTATTAAACAAGTCAGAGCAAATGTGGCAAGCTTTTAAATGACTCGTGTTGAAGAACACCAATCAAAAAAGTTTCACTGTCTGTTAAAAATCCATCTTTCTTAAATTGGACTTCTTTTTTCTAATCAATACAGATTATTTTTCTGTATTGTTCTTCTATTGCACTGATGTTTTCTCCCGCAATGTGCATAAATTTAAGTTCTGCAAATAAAGGCCTTGATGCTTGGTTTAAAATTATCATAGGGCTCAGTTTTGACAAGCACTAAAAGTCTTCTCCACTTGAAGTTTATTCTGTCGTATTGATAGAGTCCTCTGTGTTTTTCAGATTGTTCATGAGCAGAAAAGGCCATAGCTTTAGGCAAGACGGTATATGGCATAACTACAATAAGCGTTTTGTGGCCCATCAGAAGATCTTTTGACATATACAAAAGTCTATTCCAATTGCTATTGTATTTATGACTGCTGTTATATGATTGTTTCCATTTTTAGTCGCCATAGTTTCCATAGTAACTTTCCATAGTCTTCCACAATCTTTACTACTAAGTATATTTGTTAACAATACCAACCAAAACCAATAAAAAACAATATTAATTATATTTACCCAATTCGCTCTTAAGAATTATACACATCTTTAGAAAAAAAAAGTTGCATATAAAAAAGACCAAAATTCGGCCAAAAGACCAAATACTTTTTTTTGAAGCCAACCACTTTCATAAACGCCAAATTTCTCTAATCTGACCTTTAAAAGGCCAAATTGGCAACATTGGGCCAGATGTTCCACTTTTGCAGCCATCATGATGAAATCATTAGTTACCTCATGGATCCATCTGCTCATACAAAGCTCGTCAAAATTGTAATATACTCGATTATTTCTTTGTTGAACGTGCACGATCTTTACAAAATTGATCAAGTAAATTAATTTTTTTTAAAGTTACAGTCTATGCATAAAGTAAAGTTTAGAAATGTGGTAAAATCACACAATATGACGTAATGCCAACATTTTAGCGTGCATTTGCTGTGACACTGATCTAAACAGAGTAAACATCGCCATCTGCTGCCAGCTTAACTGGCCTGCATGTGCAGACACCATTACTATGTGTGTTAATCCAAACATAAACACACCCTCGAGACGTAATGCAATGTTTGGAAGTTGTCAATCTTTATTACAAGTAAAAATTAACTGTAGGTAAATTAAATATACTATCTTAATTTCACAAATGTCTGGAAAGTAATATGTACATGATAATCTTACATATACAGATAGGATAAATTAAATGAAAATTAGTTGTTAGTAAATTGTAACTGAAATATGGATAGAGTTACAAACCGGCCGGTTCAACGTTGCTAAACCGAAACAGTCTCTGTCAAACCGAGCCGTATGGTGTCTATCTACTGATAAACTAATTCTCAAGCTGTTCGTATCTTTAAAGTGTTTGGTATTAAAAATAATATAAAGCATATTCCTTTCAAATCATACAATTCTTAAGATATCTAAATCTTCAGATCATGACTTCATAACTGATTAGCTACCTATCCCTTAATCTGATCATAAGTTGACCTGCCAATCTATCAATTCCTAAATCTGATCATAAGCTAACCTATACCTTAATCTGATCATAAGCTAACCTATCCCTAAATCTGATCATAAGCTAACCTATCCCTTAATCTGATCATAAGTTAACCTATCCCTTAATCTGATCATAAGTTGACCTGTCCCTTAATCTGATCATAAGTTAACCTATCCCTTACTCTGACATAAGTTAACCATCCCTAATCTGATCATAATGCCCTGTCCAATCTGATCTAATTTACCTATCTTAATCTGATCATAAGCTAACCTATCCTTAATCTGATCATAGTTAACCTATCCTTAATCGATCATAAGCTAACCTTCCTTAATCTGATCATAAGTTAACCTGTCCCTTAATCTGATCATAGCTAACATATCCCTTAATCTGATCATAAGTTAACCTATCCCTTAATCTGATCATAAGCTAACCTATCCCTTAATCTTATCATAAGCTAACGTGTCACTTAATCTTATCATCACTTAACTTCTCCAAAATGTATTCAATTTGGAGTCATAAGAATTTATTGTTATCTAAATCACAAATGCACAAACCCTTTCTAAAGATACAAAAATCACATAAAATAACTCAATGGCTTAAGAATCACTTGGAATAAATTTGTTTAGCTCAACAAAATGAGATTTAATAACAAAAAAACAATTAACATTTTAATTTTCTGAAAATAAAAAGAATTAAAAATTCAAAGTTTTAACACAATTGTGTACAGTACGTAGTGTGTCGGGGATTTTTCTCATATTTTTATTTTTCTTCACAATGGAGAATATCGCTGAATAATAATATTGTCATTTATAGTAGTTTTCCAATTCAGCGTTCTAATGAGATATAGTGGTGAAATTGTTCCTCACAAAATGTACACTTTCTCAGTACAGTTCCTGTGAAAAGACATTTTATAGATCTGTGTTATTAGCCCGTGTCCAAACTCATGATAATCTAGAGAAATATTGTTCCACAAATGGGCACATATTGTTTCAGCTTATCCTAAACAATTATATTAATGTGTCCATTTAGTGTTCCCAAAGAAACGATGTGTTAAATTGTTCCTAGTATTATTTCAGTTATTCATTGCTATTTTTATAACAAAATCTATTGCATAGATTTTTTATATTAACATTTTTCAACCCCTGATTCGCCCGAGTGGTTACCGAGGTGTACCAAATTTGTGGTGTAAAGAATATAACCACTGTTACCTGCCATGCATGTCGTAAGAGGCGACTAATGAGGTTTGGCTGAAATCGGATGCACATGTCTTAAACGTGTAGAAGTCTATGCGTTTAGGGGTTTACTAAACCAATGTGCAACGTATACACGTTCTTGGCAAAGCTCAAACATATCACAAAGAGTGATTAAAAATTGGTGTTAAAGAACGAGCGCAAAGAAGAAGAATCATTGACTGCGTGGAGTGAGGTGGGTTTCATAAGAATACGTTAGTTTAGGTTGGTTGCAGATACGATTTTTTAAATATAACATTTTTTAGTACATCTGTTGAATTTGACTGTGTCATGGTGTAAGGTCTGATTGGTGATAGGAAAGAGCGTTATACCCAACACATTGAATGATATCGCCTACCACAGAGAGCTACACAGATAAAGTATAATGAGTACAAAACAGGCACACACAAGATCACTACGTTTCATCCCCAACACTTCTATAAAGAAGTCAATGGTAGAAGAGAAGAACAAGCCCACACAAGATCACTAGTTTCACCCAACACTTCTATAAAGAAGTCACTGGTAAGAAGAACAAGTAACACAAGATCACTACATTTCACCCCAACACTTCTATAAAGAAGTCAATGGTGGAAGAGAAGAACAGGCACACACAAGATCACTACGTTTCACCCCAACACTTCTATAAAGAAGTCAATGGTGGAAGAGAAGAACAGGCACACACAAGATCACTACGTTTCACCAACACTCTATAAAGAGTCAAGGAAGAGAAGACAGACGCACAAGATCACTACGTTCACCTACTTTCTATAAAGAAGTCAATGGTGGAAGAGAAGAAGAAGAAGAATGAATGATACATAAAAACGAAATATATGAAATTGTTTTGACAAAGGGTCTGAGAGCGAAGTATTGACCTCATTGAACCAGGTTTTCCATATGGCTATGTCCCTGTCGGCAGTAATGGCACTTCATATGCAGAGAGTGTTGCACAAAGCGTTAACTCCGTAGCTCCAACAACAGTCCTAGGAATCTCTTGAAAAACATTGTTCCTGGGACTCGGTCCGAGTCAACCCACTCAGAAATACAGGCAAACGTCTTAACCACTTCGTCACAGAGACCTCACATTTGTGTAGACAATTATTCTCCAAAAACATTCCACATAACCAATATTCTTTAACAAATGTTAGTTTTTCTTCATGAAGATGACAATATCGCCGACCGTAAAGTTCAATTTCATTCACATTTTTACGTAT
This sequence comes from Arion vulgaris, assembly GCA_020796225.1. Lineage (NCBI taxonomy): Eukaryota > Metazoa > Mollusca > Gastropoda > Stylommatophora > Arionidae > Arion > Arion vulgaris. Next base: position 64,710,583 of record CM036753.1, on the reverse strand, counting down.
TATCAGTGACACGGTGGTCAGATCAATGATGTTAAAGATGTGGCCTTGCTTAGAATTAATGTGAAAGAGTTCCAAGATTTGTGGTGCGATTTTAAGAAAATATCAAGACTTATGGAATCACAGCTTATGAAATATTGCATTAATATTGACATTGAAATATTGCATCAATATTAACAATGAAATATTACATCAATATTAACAATTAAATAATGCATTAATATTGTCAATGACATATAGCATCAATATTGATAATGAAATAGTGCATCAAATATTAATAATGAAATAGTGCATCAATATTGATAATGAAATATTGTATCAATATTGACAATGAAATATTGCATCAATATTGACAATGAAATATTGCATCAATATTGACAATGAAATATTGCATCAATATTGGCAATGAAATATTACATCAATATTGGCAATTAAATATTGCATCAATATTGACAATAAAATATTGCATCAATATTGACAATGAAATATTACATCAATATTGACAATAAAATATTGCATCAATATTGACAATGAAATATTACATCAATATTGACAATAAAATATTGCATCAATCTTGGCAATGAAATAGTGCATCAATATTGACAATGAAATAGTGCATCAATATTGACAATGACATAGTGCATCAATATTGACAATGAAATAGTGCATCAATATTGATAATGAAATATTACATCAATATTGACAATGAAATAGTGCACCAATATTGATAATGAAATATTACATCAATATTTACAATAAAATATTACATCAATATTGGCAATGAAATATTACATCAATATTGGAAATTAAATATTGCATAAATATTGACAATAAAATATTGCATCAATATTGACAATGAAATATTACATCAGTATTGATAATAAATATTGCATCAATATTGACAATGAAATATTAGATCAATATGACAATAAAATATTGCATCAATCTTGTGCAATGAAATAGTGCATCTATATTGACAATGAAATAGTGATCAAAATTGACAATGAAATAGTGCATCAATATTGATAATGAAATATTAATCATATTGATAATGAAATATTACATCAATATTGACAATGAAATATTACATCAATATTGGGAATTCAAATATTACATCAATATTGGGAATTAAATATTACATCACTATTGACAATGAAATATTGCATCAATATTGACAATAAATATTACATCAATATTGCAATGAAATATTGCATCATTATTGACAATGAAATATTACATCATATTGGCAATTAAATATTACATCATATTGGAAATTAAATATTACATCAATATTGACAATGAAATATTGCTATCAATATTGACATAAAATATTACATCAATATTGACAATGAAATATTGCATCAATATTGATAATGAAATATTACATCAATATTGGGAATTAAATATTACATCAATATTGACAATGAAATAGTGCACCAATATTGATAATGAAGTATTACATCAATATTGATAATGAAATATTACATCAATATTGACAATGAAATATTACATCAATATTGGGAATTAAATATTACATCAATATTGGGAATTAAATATTACATCAATATTGACAATGAAATATTGCATCAATATTGATAATGAAATATTACATCAATATTGGGAATTAAATATTACATCAATATTGACAATGAAATAGTGCACCAATATTGATAATGAAGTATTACATCAATATTGATAATGAAATATTACATCAATATTGACAATGAAATATTACATCAATATTGGGAATTAAATATTACATCAATATTGGGAATTAAATATTACATCAATATTGAAAATGAAATATTGTATCAATATTTACAATAAAATATTACATCAATTTTGGTAATTAAATATTGCATCAATCTTGGCAATGAAATAGTGCATCAATATTGACAATGAAATATTGCATCAATATTGACTATGAAATATTGCATCAATATTGGCAATGAAATATTACATCAATATTGGCAATTAAATATTGCATCAATATTGACAATAAAATATTGCATCAATATTGACAATGAAATATTACATCAATATTGACAACAAAATATTGCATCAATATTGAAAATGAAATATTACATCAATATTGACAATGAAATATTACATCAATATTGGGAATTAAATATTACATCAATATTGGGAATTAAATATTACATCAATATTGACAATGAAATATTGCATCAATATTTACAATAAAATATTACATCAATATTGGCAATAAAATATTACATCAATATTGGCAATTAAATATTGCATCAATATTGGGAATTAAATATTACATCAATATTGGGAATTAAATATTACATCAATATTGACAATGAAATATTGCATCAATATTGGGAATTAAATATTACATCAATATTGACAATGAAATATTACATCAATATTGACAATGAAATATTACATCAATATTGACAATGAAATATTACATCAATATTGACAATGAAATAGTGCATCAATATCGACAATGAAATAGTGCATCAATATCGACAATGAAATAGTGCATCAATATTGACAATGAAATATTGCATCAATATTGATAATGAAATATTCAACGAATTGTCTAAAATTATGTAGAGAAAACACATAAACATAGCATGCGTAATGTTGAACTTCATCACTCACTGTGTGTATGGAGGAAAATGAAGGAAAAATAGTAGTCTGATACTTTGTTTCCATTTTACTATTTTACTACATGATGTAAATGGATTCTGCACCTTGGTTAACCTCAGAGATATGTATAGTTCTAGTAAACTGTACTGTTTGCAATATATCTCTTTCTTTCTCTTTCTCTTTCTTTCTCTCGCTTCTTTCTATCTCTTACTATCTCTCTTCCTATCTCTTTTTTTCTCTCTCTCTCTAAATTTCTCTCTTTTTTCTCTGTTTCGAACTCTTTCTCTCTCTTATTTCTCTCTCTCTGTCTTTCTCTCTATCTCTTTCTCACTCTTTCTTTCTTTCTCTCTCTCTCTTTCTTCTCTTCTCTCTTTATTTCTCTCTCTCTCTTTATTTCTCTCCCTCTTTCTCTCTCCGTTATGATTTAGATGTTGATGATTTCATGACTTCTCTATCTCTAGTGCAGCTACTCTTCTAACCTTGATTAGATAAACTCACAGCTTATACTCAACGATTCTGATGAAATATGATCGTTACATTTTAGCCCGGTCGTGTTGTTCTGTTAATGGGCGATTCATTCATCTTTACGATCCAGAGAAATAGAAATGTGTTATCAGATGTAACCAATGCCACTTGTTGACAGCTCTACCAACAGGTTTATGCGTTATAGACAAAAAAGGTCGAATGCTTACTCCATGATCAAATTAGAAACACAGAGAGCAGCCATAGTGTGTTGGTTAGGTTGGGTTTTTTCGCTAGCTCGCTGTGAATGCAGGCGTAATGTTGTCGCGTATTATGGAACATTTGAATTACTTTTGCGTGAAGTTTTGCTTTCTTTTTGACCAGTGTCACTCTCATTCAGGCGAACTCTACGTCGACTTGGAAGGTACTTGTAATCTAGATCCCCAAGTAACGGATCAGGGTCTCCTGTAGACCAACCGCGTACCGTGTGCACATCGTTAATATTTGTCCAAGATGGTCATGTAACTTTCCACAGCACGTGGTCATTATTAACTTCTCTATCGGCGTCCTCATTTTGGTTAGTTCACTTACTTCTTATAAAGATGATGTTGGTTCGATTCTCAGCTGAAACTCGTTTTCATAGCATGTAGTAAGTTGAAGAATAGTGTGGTCGGCCAGTGTGTGTTTTTTTTAACAACAGCACACGATGTGTTATGAGATTAACATCCTCATACTCGCCTTTGCTTACCAGTGTTCCTCTGATACCTAGCTGAGGCTGGGTCGATCAGATAGTGATAAAATAGGAAAATAAATCCACTCCAGCTGTGAAATTTGATCCAGAGACCACGGACTAGCAAAAGCAAGTGCATTTTTTCCCGATCCAGAAGCACGTGAGCTTTCAGCTCTTCGGCTCGGTGCCATGGACATCGTAACCCTTCGGTTCGGTGCCACGAATACAGTAAATCTGGAGAACCTGTGTCTTTTCTACCAGCCCGCCGAATTGAACCCGCAATCACAAGAGCTTGTCACCCGTAGTCCAACGCGCTACGAACACGCTGGGCAGACGGGCAGATGCAAGTGCATTAAGCGCTACGCTAATCACAGCACGCAAGTCATCTGTAAATTTGAATAATTTGCAAATATGCGGTCTGTGTTGTCTTTTCCGATTCACCGTGTCATATCCGTCATGTCATATCCGTCATGTCATGTCCGTCACGTCGTGTCCGTCACGTCGTGTCCGTCACTTCGTGTCCGTCACTTCGTGTCCGTCACTTCATGTCCGTCACGTCGTGTCCGTCATGTCGTGTTCGTCATGTCTGTCCGTCCCTTCTTGTCCGTCCGGTATTGTTCATATCGTCTTGTCCGTCCCGTCTTGTCCGTTCCGACTTCATGTCCTGTCCTGTTCGTCCTGTCCTGTTCGTCCTGTCATGTTCGTTCTTTCTATTAATCTATTTATGTAAAAAAAAAAAGTCTTGCAAAATATAAACATGAATTTTGGTTAATTCCTTGAGAGTTGATAAGTTCGATATTTATTTCAGTTTAAAAAAAAAAAATAAGTAACTGCTTGACCATGCGTAATATAAAATTGGAACTTTAATTCACAGTTACAAGAATATCATGCTTATAATTGTTCTAATTGTTATCAAATGTGCTCAATAAGTCATACAGGTTTTCTTTCACTGCGAACACGAACCTACGAGTACCTTAGAGCTCGGAAGTATTTAAAGCTTAGAAATCGTTATTGTGCTTTGCCGACTGCTGTAAGGGATCGTTCACTTCAACAAACGGCTGTCCTGAGTACTGGCTATCAGTTGACAGTTTTGCGTGTCATGAAGTTGGATGGTTGAGATTGTGTTTTAAATCTAACCTTTATATCATTCTCTGTCTCGTCCATCACAATGTATTTATCTGTTGTCACCATACGTATTGAGCCTCAATGTCTTAAACAAGGCACGAAATAAATTATGTCTTTTTTTCTCATGTTAGTTATGAACTTCGTATAATCATGACGCTGTGGGTGTCTGTGGTTTAGCAATAGTGACCTCGAACACAACCCAAGAGTACATAGTTCCAAAATTCGTGATATGCAGTTTGGAAGCAAATTTGTTCCCGTGATTTTACGAACGGTCAAAATAGACCTCTTCATTCAGAAAACAATGGCAAACTAAATGGTGCTTTGAAAATTGACTTGTATACTGTGGTTGATGGTGACGCTCTGTATAGGATATGCTACGCTTTTTATTTCATAATCATGACATTTCACTCTCTCTCTCTCTCTCTCACTTCTCTCTCTCTCTCTCACTCTCTCTCTCTCTCTCTCTCTCTCTCTCTCACTCCCTCTCTCACTCTCTCTCTCACTCTCTCTCTCTCTCTCTCTCTCTCTCACTCTCTCCCTCTCTCTCTCGCACTCTCTAATTTCTATCCGTTCCCAGTGGACTATAGGGTTGAACTTATCACTTTAACACTTTCAATAAAGCAATGACAATCGATGTTACTTATATACATGTGGTCATTTTCTAGAACTTTGAGTTTACTGTCGAATCTACGTTTCGAATTGATTTAAAGGCTATTAGAAAAATTGTATATATTTCCGTGAAGTTGACCTTTTGAGAAGAGAAAAATAATGTCAAGCTCTCATGACATAAGAACGGAAGTAGTTGATTTCATGGAACTGAAAGCATCTACCAACTTCAAATGATAAGATGTGGTTACATCATCGTGTATTTCTTGTTAATTCTAACCAACTTGTTGGATCTATTTATCTTTCTGTTAAGCAAGGAACATTGGACTGAATTACTAACTAAACAGAATAAACCCAACTAACTTACCACATTGAAGAAAGTGCAGTCATTCAAGTGAAACAGTACAGCATGTCCTTCTTGAATACACTGGACTACATAAAGCTAGAGAACTCCTACCTCCAGACCTATCTGTGCATATTAGCCTTTATGGTAGCCTTGTACAACTTCAGAACACATACAGATTCTACAATTTGGCATTGGTTCTTCAAGAATGAAAACTTGCAGCCCTGGTTGGAGGAAGGAGAGAAGAAGAAGGAAGGAAGGAAATGTCATTTTTTCAAAATCAGGAATAAACTGTTCATGAGTTATATGGACATATAAAGTTATTTGATAATACGCATTGACTTTTTAAAAAGTCAGATGAAAGTGGGCAGCGCTATTAGTTTCAAACATTTCAAGTCAGAGCAATCTACATGACATTTGTCTGATGAGTTAATAAATTTCAGAACTAAATTGAATGTGAGATTTAAAGATTTTTGATAGCTGGAGTTCAGCCTGAAAATATTTGCATAGCAATTCGATGTCATCGTGAAATCAACCCCATTATCATTGCAAATGAAGCTTACTGGGTGACGAGAACAAAATGATCGCAGAGGAGAGTACTTTTGGAGATGTTTACCATAGTTGTTTATGCACGATATGCATCCTAACCTTGAAAATGTGGGGCGTAAAAGAATGGCATATTTTGAACGTACTTGTGTCTGTAAAATTGTTTGAAGAATGAATGCCAAATCGAAGGCACGAACGTGGATAACGGTGAATCGTTTGAAGAACTCGTTAAGGCTATCATGATCGAACATAGCACATGTTATTAAATGCATTGCTAAGGAAACACAATCTTTTCAATATCAGTTATGCAATTAAATACTCTTGAATGTCAGTTAAAAAAATTATCATAACAGATTATGTATAATCTTCTTGAAATAATATGTTAATCATATGTTATATAACATATGGTCGTCATGTGTGTTTATATGAAGTAGGAAACGGTTTCGAACGTCAAACGCTTTAGAATGATGATGAGGACAACTTATCCCTGCATGTTGTGGGACGACATTCACGTAATGTGTAAGCGTTCACTTATTATCGTACAATACATATTGTTTGATGGTGCGACGATTAAACAACAGATTGCAAAGTTACTGACAGCTGCTACATCAATATTTAGTTGACATGTATGCCAAGATTGAGTCTTACAGACTGTTCTTCATTCGAATTGAAAAACTTCAAGTCGATGACTATACTCACTTTAATGTCGCCATTGTGAACGAAGGTAGCACGGGTTCCTCTTGTGTTTTTACAGCGCCACATTTGGCGATCTTACGCAAGAGATTTCCAGCACGAAGCGTTTTTAAATCGTTTTTTCTCTGCACGAGAAGAACTTCTGCCTCCTTCAAGTTCGCCATACATCAACTGTTTTTGGATGCGTTTATCAGGCATCCGAGCAACGTGACCGGTCCATCTCACTTGGGACTTCTGCAACAGGGTGTTGACGCTTGGGATCTTTGCTCTTGTGAGGACTTCGCTGTCTGGAATTTTGTCATGCCAGTTTATTTTTAGTATTATTCGTAGTCAGCTTGTGTGGAATTGGTTTAGTTTTCTTGATGGCTGCTATACACTGTTCATGTCTCGCTTGCGTACAGCAGCGTGGTTAGCACTATGACCTGGTAAACTTTCAGCTTTGTGGCTTCGCGTATCCCCTTCCGCTCCCACACGGTGACACATAACCTTCCGAACGCAGCACTGGCTTTGGATATTCTATTGTTGACCTCAGAGTTTGTGATTACCGATGCTGCCAAGTTAGGCAAAGTTGTCCGCTGGCAGGAGACGCTGGACTTTAATGTTGATGACTTGATCGTGGTACTTTTCTCTAAGCGCGAGCTGGATCATGACCTCTGTTTTCTTGGTTTTAATTGTAAGGCCAAACATAATATCATTGATAGAACCATCATCGCTGCACTTCTGTGAATAAATATATGTGATCCGATCTCTTTTTTTACATCTAAAGATTTCAGACGCAGTACCCGAACTTGTTAGCCCCGGCGAGAGTTCCCATTGTAATTTTGAAGATGGTGGCAGTTTTTTATTGGAGTTTTAATTAATCTTTTCAATGAATTTTACTCAGACAGCGACTTTGCAGCCTAGTTTAGATTTTCAAATATCAATGGTTGTTTTACGTGCTGAATTACACATGATCAACGTTTTATCACCCGTCTCGTATAGGATTTGAAACGTGATCTAACCAACATTGAGATCAGGGATCTTTAGAAAAACTCGATCGTTCGACGGTGGGAACAAATCAATTACTATTGGAGACAGAGGCTAGCACTTTACCTCAAGCCACAGCGATCCCAGTCAGTCTCAGGTAGGACTATAAACTGACCTCATTTGTTGATAACAAGTCAGCCATCTTCTGTTTACCATTTCTTATAGATGAATCACTATTAAAATCTGTTTACCATTTCTTATAGAGGAATCACTATTAAATTCTGTTTACCATTTCTTATAGATGAATCACTATTAAAATCTGTTTACCATTTCTTATAGATGAATCACTATTAAAATCTGTTTACCATTTCTTATAGATGAATCACTATTAAAATCTGTTTACCATTTCTTATAGATGAATCACTATTAAAATCTGTTTACCATTTCTTATAGATGAATCACTATTAAAATCTGTTTACCATTTCTTATAGAGGAATCACTATTAAAATCTGTTTACCATTTCTTATAGATGAATCACTATTAAAATCTGTTTACCATTTCTTATAGATGAATCACTATTAAAATCTGTTTACCATTTCTTATAGAGGAATCACTATTAAAAATCATAATAATAACACGACTATAGTTTTGGAAACAAGAGAAATCAGTCGGAAAAAAATTGTCATTTTCAGCTAATGGTATGAAACAATTGAAACTAAAAAATTAACAAACACGTAATGAATACTTGTAACTACAGACGACTGAAAGTAATTATCGCCTGGACTAGACAGTCATTAAAAAAGAAGACTACCTTGTTATACGAACTTCCTGTTTTTACTTGCCTCTTCATCACTTTCACAAAGTAGCCTTTACAAATAAAAATAACAGATTTATTGCTATCCTTTTTTATTTATTTCTTCACATAATTTGCGCACTTTTCTCCCTTCTTCACCCTTCATCCCACAAACAGTAAATAATCTGTTTTTTCAACACTTTTTTTCCCGATATTGATTACTTTTGTTAAAGTTTTATTTCTATGTTTTTTCGTGCGCTATTTGACATTCAGTATTTCTCACCTACTCTTCTCTCTCTCTGTGCTCATTATATCGCTTCTGACGCACGAAGGTTTCAACATCTCTTGTCTGTGAGTTGCATCGTCTCTAGGGAACTGATGATCTCTAGAAAATTTAGTAATTGTGTCTGTCTGAGAAAGTTATGCCAGACGATACTCGAAACATACACACCTTTATCAGTATCAGTCACGTCGACAGTTATCTGGTGTAGATAATTGATATCAAAGCTCACTTGGAGAAAGCAGAAGCAGTGTATAATTACCGTCATATGCCATACCGACTCTCATAGGCGATCATTGGTCTTCATAAATCGTCTGTATTATGTCCTTACTACCAGTTCGGATGTTGACCCTCCATCCCATTGATGAAACCTGGATATCCAAAATGTTCTCGGCTTGTTCTGTCTCGTCTCTATGTTATTTATTTCTCCTACGTACCGGACACTGCAGACTCAACAAACACTTATATAGACTAGGAATAAGTCAAACAGCTCTCTGCCAGTGTCAGTAGACGGAAAGACACTGGAGATTGTCCTGCAAGACTGTCCTCTCCTGTATAAACCGAGAAATAACATGTGGCCACACCCAGTTGACCTAAAAATTAAGCTTTGGGGAAACCAGGCAGACCTGAAGCTGACTGCCCAGTTTGTGGTCCACAGTAAACTAAGCGCATGACCAGAGATCGCTGAAGAAGCAAACCTGAAGCTGACTGCCCAGTTTGTGATCCACAGTAAACTAAGCTCATGACCAGAGATTGCTGAAGAAGAAGTCTACAATTAACTTGACTTGCTGTCCTTTCTTTTCTTTCTTTTTCTAATCTTGTTTTACCTCACAGTGTTAGGATAATACGAGACTTCTAGAACGGGCTGTTGTGTGCACTTCACACATATTTGTTTTTCATATTCTGCTATTTCTGAAATCCACCGTTTCCGTGGACAACCTTTTACTTTACATTCACTGTATCGGAGTAGATTTGCTCTGGATGCGCATTTTCTGTTAGTAATCTAGTTGTGCGGCCTAATCCTTTAATGTATTGTTTCTTGATGAAGTTTGCTACTGATGTTGTCACTATATGTTCTAAACTTTCTTTTCTCATTACATACCCGAAAAATAATCATATTCTACTTCATGTGTTGATAATACGTTTTATATTTGCCTTAACCTCTTACAGCACTCCCACGTTAGTACTTGTAGAAATCTCGGAGATTCTTATGAGAATCTTATGTTTTACTATTTAATGTAGTGTTTCGTGTTTGTATGTGTTGTCTCGATAGGGTCGAAACGTCGATCGTTTGCTCTATTCATATTTGATTATACATTGTTTCCTTGTTAATGTAAAACTGTCGTATTACTTTCTTCGTCGGTTTAGACATTTATTTCGTTTTACCGCAACCTCCCTGCGGTTTTCTCCAGATCTGATCTAATTCGGTCTAAACTACATCAGATCTGTATGTTTCCGCACATCGTACTATTTTAACACGAGCTTTCTTTTTTGTTTTTATGACAACAACTTCCATCGTCTTCTTCTAACTCATGCTTCTAACTTTGTATTTACTTTCTATCACTATATTTAATAGTAACTGGAGACTTCATGTCTCAAGTTATTTATATTATGTCCAGCCACATCTATTCTAAGAGCTGAAGTAGCGTAGTTGTTAGTGAGCTCGGTTCTTGGGCTAGTGGGCCGGGTTCAACTCCACAGTGAGCGTAGAATATTTTTCCGATCGTAACGGCTCTCAGGTCGAGATTCAGTCAGGTACCAGGAAAATCATTAGGAATTAATTGCTTTCTGCGTGATGTTGACCACATAACTCATCGTGTGCCGACGGTGAATGAAAAAAACAGGGCTAACACCGTTTTACCCATTATAACTCGAGGTATAAACAGGATTTCTTAATTTATTTTTGTTTTAAATCTATTCTGCATTTATCTCAACATTTTCCACTTCAAGAAAGTACAAGTAACGCATTAATACACATCAGATAAAATAATACAGACATAAAGATCTACAGAAAATATGTATCTAAGATATATGGCAGCTTAGTAAGACAGAAAAATTTAACAATGTTTTATTTTTCTTTAACCCTTTTAATCCGTAATTATTTTTTTTCACCTCCGAACGAATTTATGTTGCAATGTTGACTAAATTAGCCAGTATATTGGCTTTGCGTGATGTATAAAATGTACTGCAAGACAATATATTGGCTCGAAAGGGCAAAGGTGTTAATCCCTTTTTTTCTCTTGTCTCCCATATCACCAGAACCACATAAAAACTAACTACGGAAAATACAAAATTGTGATAACAAAATATCATAAATATAGTGAAGCTATTGTAATATGAGATTTCTAGAGATATAACATGTTATTAATGAAGGCATAGAATCATAACAATATATTATTATTATTTACAAATCCATCACGAAGATATTACGACAATAAAGTGTTTAACTTGAAATTTTAAATAGAATTTGATAAGTAAGCAGTCATCAGGAATATTTCTAGTGATTGTGGGTTTTTTGTGGTTTTCCTGCTATATATTTTATATAGATGAGAGTTATGAGTTTCAAGAACCACAGGGGAAGCAACAAATATGATCAATAAATAGACAGTGTACAGGTATTGGAGGCCTCCGGAAACAGATAAATTACCAAACACAGGATTTGAACCACAAACCCTTAATGATTAGAACACCCATTGTTAGCCATACGATACTAGCGTTTTAAGAACACAACCAGCGAGCTATTAAAAAAGTAGCTTTACTAAGTAGTGTCTTTCATAAATGCTACTTCTGGATAGACACAAAATAAACAGGTTAGGTTCGATCGAATTGTCATTTTTCCAGTTAAGCGTGTGTTTTCTTTTATTACTTTAGTTATTTTTAATTTAATTTTTGTTCGATGCTTTGTTGTTTTGTTGATCTTGTTTAACTTCATAGAGTACTTTGTGCTTCATAAAGGTCTTCTATTCGAAAAGTCAACTTCGTCTGTTTCTAGCTGTCCTTTGTAGTTTAGGTCTTTTACTTTTTCACTTGGTTATATTTGGTGACTGGTTAAATTATAATTTCCATTAATGATAACATAACATTGAGCAATTAAGTTGGCTCTTACAAGAAAATGGGCACATTGATTACATTCATAGGAACAGTAATTAACTAAAAACTATTTGTAAGAGAAATTAACATCTGTATGATCCTCAAAGGGAATAGAGAAAAGTGTTTGATCAGAAAAGTAAAGTAGCTAGGCATTTAATGTTGTATGAACCTAAAACTAAACAACTAAAGTTGAAATGTTACCGCCCAATGCTGTCCACAAATTCCTAGTGCAGACTTCGAGTTTCAATCCTTTAAAGCATATTTATCGAGTCTGATATGATAATCGTATGTGTGGAATGTTGCTCAGCCACCTACGAGAGAGCCCTGGAGACAGCGACGATCTTCATAGTCATTCTCGATGTTGTTGTCTCGAAGGTGCTTTAAGTGTACTCCCATTACTTTGGGCTGAGTAAGCCTACGCTGATCTGATATAACACACAGTTGTAACTAATTCTCCTAGATATTTGTGGTCACTTCTACATTCAGATATATAAAACTATACAGTCTACACAACTTGCAGTATATTATCACATTTCTGCACATTCAACATACATTTCTTGGCTGAACAGAGCAGCTGTTCTACGAGAACGAAAATATGTTACATTTTTAATGTATTTATTTATTTAATCATTTGTCCCCTCGTGTTCAGATGTAGCCAGAAATCAATATTTGTATTATCATCTTTTTCTAGATACACCGATCTAAATCAAACATATTGATTCATCAGTGAATTATCATGGATGCACTCTGAAAGTCAACAAAGCTTAAAGGGGTGCTCACGAGCTGAATGGCTGAGGATTAAACAGTTACTAGCCGGATATTGATTCTTAGCTTGAGAAGATGTAGACTCAATGGTATCGAAACCTGTTGATATGTTTACTCTTAGTATGGAATGTGAAGCAGCGTGATTAAAACAAATTATTACTATCTAAAAGTTAATTGCATATCCCTTACAGGACTTTGAGAATCAATCCCAGCTTTTTAACGATGTCTGTGATTTTTCTAAGCATTATTAAAGTTAAAAGTTAATTGCATATCCTTTACAGGACTTTACGAATCAACCCCAGCTTTTTAGCGCTGTTTGTGATTTTTCTAGGCATTATTATGTTCAGTAGTTTGCCATTGCTTTCTGAACGGGCGGTGCCATCGTCAAAATCCACGCGAAACAATTTGCAACTAAATTGTCCGCAGCGTGATTCGAGCTCAGAACGTCGGGGTTAATATACTGAGTCACTATCCCCTAGGCCACAGACGCCACCTTAAATTACGTTCAGTATATTATTATCTACATATTGAATATTTATATATTGATGGTCTGTGACGTGGAGGTACGATGCTCTCCCCTCGCTTAAAAAAAATCGTCTCTTATTTCAAATATTCACCACGGAGCGATCATGCTATTTTTTCTCTCCAAATTCTCTTATCTCATTGTAGATGAGATCACGCTCCTAGTCCTGTCGGAGACGAACATAGGTCCCAAGTTCAATTTGAGAACGTGAAAGAACCGTTGACAGTTCAAAGTCAATAAAGAGGACTAGAATGCGGCTGCTTAAGCATATCATTAAATAATCATAACATTTTTTACTAATATTTTCACTACCTTCAAAAACGAAACTACATCAGGACTCCTTTGTTACTGAGTTTGTTCACTGCAGCTGAGACCTTCTTGTGTAAGAAAGTTATTGGAGTATACATGGTTACTCACCGAAGTAGATTGATGATGGTCTTATCAATCAATCAATCAATCAATCAATCAATCAATCTCCAGTTTAAAGCTGTAAGTTCTGTTTGGATAGAGAGAATATATGCACTGTTGTCTACAACAACTATCATTCGGTGCAGTGCTGGCTGGCGATCAATCACGAATCTACACAACTCTGTCTCAATTTCTATGATCAACACAGCTGTTTGTATTTCATCATATGATGCAGTCAGCTGTCCAAAACTCTCACTGTCAGTCGTCCTGCATTCCCCTCCAAAGAATCTTCTAGTTATTACATTATGCTTCAACCACTGACTTCACAACACAGCGAAAAACAAATAAAAATCGTGGTACATTCTTTACAGTGAGTAGTAAACGAGGCGTTGACTTTCTAGACACCACTTATACGTTCAGTAGTTTGCCAGCGCAATCTGAACAGTACGGTCTAATTTTATTTTTCTTAAAATTCCCACGGAAACGAGTTTGCTTCTAAAATTGCTTGCCGCAAAGTTTGAACCAGGTACGCTTGGATTGTGATCGAGCTTACTACCGCTTAAGTTACAGACGCTCACACCACAGCACCCACCCCAAAATAAATAAAATAATGGCAGCTACACTCAGATATCTGTAATAAAAACCATTTTTAATGCCAATTTTCAATACATATTCTAAACAGATAGTTGCTCATTGCAATAACAACTACACTACATACATAAGTACATGCATAATTTCTTACAATCAACTTCGTTGAGCATAATTACAGTCATGGCTAAATATTCTGATTTTTTTAAAATGACATTACAATTACACAATCGTAAAGGGCAACAGACTTATTGTTTGATTAATAGAATTATATTCTAATCATTTCTTTACAGATGTGGAATAAGAAGTCAAGGCCATGCTGATGATATGGTCGAGTACTCGATATTAGAAGCAAGAAATTATTGATACGGTATTGATAAATATGCGTGAAGAGCGGTCACGACCTAATTAGTCAGATGGAAACTTGGCTTTCGCCATAATTATGAAGAAGTAACTAACTAGCGGTATATGATGTGAAACTTGGCTTTCGCCATAATTATGAAGAAGTAACTAGCGGTATATGATGTGAAACGTAATGTTTTTCTCAATATTACAGCATTGAAATAAATGTGATTATATTGATGGATGTTTAAGATTTTAATACAAGAGTACACTAATAACAGTGCATTGATGATGCAGTTCCCAGAAATAGATAACGGATTCTATTTACTTGCTTGAACTTTGCTCAACACAAAGTAGAAAGAGCACTCTTCTTACTTTGAGTTGAGTAATGTTCTTACTTTGAGTTCAGCATTGTTCTTACTTTGACCTGAGTAATGTTCTTACTTTGAGTTAAGCATTGTTCTTACTTTGAGTTGAGTAATGTTCTTACTTTGAGTTAAGCATTGTTCTTACTTTGACCTGAGTAATGTTCTTACTTTGAGTTCAGCATTGTTCTTACTTTGAGTTGAGTAATGTTCCTACTTTGAGTTCAGCATTGTTCTTACTTTGACCTGAGTAATGTTCTTACTTTGAGTTAAGCATTGTTCTTACTTTGAGTTGAGTAATGTTCTTACTTTGAGTTAAGCATTGTTCTTACTTTGAGTTGAGTAATGTTCTTACTTTGAGTTAAGCATTGTTCTTACTTTGACCTGAGTAATGTTCTTACTTTGAGTTCAGCATTGTTCTTACTTTGACCTGAGTAATGTTCTTACTTTGAGTTCAGCATTGTTCTTACTTTGAGTTGAGTAATGTTCCTACTTTGTGTTCAGCATTGTTTTTACTTTGACCTGAGTAATGTTCTTACTTTGAGTTCAGCATTGTTCTTACTTTGAGTTGAGTAATATTCTTACTTTGGGTTCAGCATTGTTCTTACTTTGACCTGAGTAATGTTCTTACTTTGAGTTCAGCATTGTTCTTACTTTGAGTTGAGTAATGTTCTTACTTTGAGTTGAGTAATGTTCTTACTTTGAGTTCAGCATTGTTCTTACTTTGACCTGAGTAATGTTCTTACTTTGAGTTAAGCATTGTTCTTACTTTGAGTTGAGTAATGTTCTTACTTTGAGTTCAGCATTGTTCTTACTTTGACCTGAGTAATGTTCTTACTTTGAGTTAAGCATTGTTCTTACTTTGAGTTGAGTAATGTTCTTACTTTGAGTTCAGCATTGTTCTTACTTTGACCTGAGTAATGTTCTTACTTTGAGTTAAGCATTGTTCTTACTTTGAGTTGAGTAATGTTCTTACTTTGAGTTAAGCATTGTTCTTACTTTGACCTGAGTAATGTTCTTACTTTGAGTTCAGCATTGTTCTTACTTTGAGTTGAGTAATGTTCCTACTTTGAGTTCAGCATTGTTCTTACTTTGACCTGAGTAATGTTCTTACTTTGAGTTAAGCATTGTTCTTACTTTGACCTGAGTAATGTTCCTACTTTGAGTTCAGCATTGTTCTTACTTTGACCTGAGTAATGTTCTTACTTTTAGTTGAGCAATATACCCCAATCTCGTACATTCCGCTAAATTCTGCTTTAACTGGTGTTAACTAATTTTACAAATAGCAATCCCAGATTTTTTGGGTCCATTCTTGTATTTTTGTACTCTATAAATTATTCGACATCTAGTTTAGATTTTACACTACGAGTTCCAGAGCAACACATCTCTGGTTACTTTTAAGAATGCGCCCTATGTGTATGTTACATCTATGGGGTCTCTGTAGCGTAGAGGTTAGTTGCTCGCCTCTTGTGCCAAAGGTAACCGGTTCGCTTCCTCGTAAAGTCATCGGGATATTTTTCCAGAGATCCCTGATTTCAGTGTAGGTAAGATCGAGTTCCTAGTCCTATCGGAGACCGATGATAAAACGTAGGTTCGTTGTTCAATTTGAGCACTTAAAAGAATCATTGGCAGTTCAAAATCGAAAAGAACAGGCTGGAAAGCCGCTGTTCAGGCAAAATTCATAAGAAAAATATTTTAAATAAAATTCCTACGAAGTATTTTCCATATTTTCAAAATTACATCGCTGATGGCACGGAGTTCGTGCACTACAACTGAGATTTTCCTGTGTAAGAAAAAGATTGGAGAACACACATTTACTCACTGATGGTCATATCAGTAAAACATTCAATACCCCACAAAATGAAATTAATTTTCAGCTGTTGTTGTTTTTGGTTTTTTTGCGTTGTTTGTTCCTTTGTCTGAAACATTTATTTGGAATGCCTCCAACTTGTGCATGATGTTGTGTTTCATTTTCCAGAACTCACTACGTATAATAATATTGTCCAGAACTCACTACGTATAATAACATTGTCCAGAACTCACTACGTATAATAACATTGTCCAGAACTCACTACGTATAACATTTTCCAGAACTCACTACGTATAATAACATTGTCCAGAACTCACTATGTATAATAATATTGTCCAGAACTCACTACGTATAATAATATTGTCCAGAACTCACTACGTATAATAACATTGTCCAGAACTCACTACGTATAATAACATTGTCCAGAACTCACTACGTATAATAATATTGTCCAGAACTCACTACGTATAATAACATGTTCCAAAACTCACTACGTATAATAACATTGTCCAGAACTCACTATGTATAATAATATTGTCCAGAACTCACTACGTATAATAATATTGTCCAGAACTCACTACGTATAATAACATTGTCCAGAACTCACTACGTATAATAACATTGTCCAGAACTCACTACGTATAATAACATTGTCCAGAACTCACTACGTATAATAACATTGTCCAGAACTCACTAGGTATAATAACATTTTCCAGAACTCACTACGTATAATATCAATCCTAGATCCCGTGTGTTGTCAGGGCTCGCAATAGAGCAAAAACAATAACACTGCGACCTACAAGGCATGTCGTAAGAGTCGATAAGGTGGATGCCCACGGAATCTATCCTAGTAAATAAAAAGCGTCGCAAAAATCGGATGTTGTGGCCTACTTGTAGGCGCATAACTGGCACAACGTACAATCGCTCTGTCTCAGATCACATGCAAATCACAAAGAGTGGTTATCAAGTGGTATATATGAAGCATTCAAAGAAGAAGAAGAATAAGAACAATCACAGGACACTGATTCTATTGAAGTTTTGTTTTATGATTTACCACTTTGACTTTCCAGATTTTGTTTAGCATGACGAACGTTTGATTTGCTTTCTTAATTTGTAAAATGATTTCTTTTCCGAAACCCCATCCTGCGATTCTGTACTTCCCGGTAAAAACCTCGAACTTTCTCTATGATTTTATTTTGTAACATAATTGGATATATAGCTATATATGTAAGCATCTTTTTTTTATATTATATTATATATCAAGCTCTCTTATATTCTTATCTTATATCAATATTATATTGATATATTGTGTCAAGAGATCTTGATAGTCTAAAGAAAACATGGAGACGAGCGTGGTAACTCTATTCAGATCATTGTACGAAGTGTACGTGTAATATGTGTCCGTGTAACATGCGTCATTGTATTATATGTCCGTGTAATATGTGAACGTGTAATATGTGTACGTGTAATATGTGTCCGTGTAACATGCGTCATTGTATTATATGTCCGTGTAATATGTGTCCGTGTAACATGCGTCCGTGTAATATGCGTCCGTGTAATATGTGTAGTGTAACATGCGTCCGTGTAATATGCGTCCGTGTAATAGTGTAGTGTAATATGCGTCCGTGTAATATGTGTCCGTGTAACATGCGTCCGTGTAATATGCGTCCGTGTAATATGTGTAGGTGTAATATGCGTCCGTGTAATATGTGTAGTGTAATATGCGTCCGTGTAATATGCGTCCGTGTAATATGCGTCCGTGTAATATGCGTCCGTGTAATATGTGTCCGTGTAATATGCGTCCGTGTAATATGCGTCCGTGTAATATGCGTCCGTGTAATATGCGTCAGTGTAATATGCGTCCGTGTAATATGCGTCCGTGTAATATGCGTCCGTGTAATATGCGTCCTTGTAATATGCTTCCGTGTAATATGCGTCCGTGTAATATGCGTCCGTGTAATATGCTTCCGTGTAATATGCTTCCGTGTAATATGCGTCCGTGTAATATGCTTCCTGTAATATGCTCCGTGTAATATGCGTCCGTGTAATATGTGAACGTGTAATATGGTACGTGTAATATGTCCGTGTAACATGCGTCCGTGTAATATGTGTCGTGTAATAGCGTCCAGTGTAATATGCGTCCGTGTAATATGGTCGTGTAACATGCGTCCGTGTAATATGTGTCCGTGTAATATGTGTCCGTGTAACATGCGTCCGTGTAATAGTGTCCGTGTAATAAGCGTCCGTTAATCATTGTAGTGTAATATGTGTCTGTAATATGTGTCCGTGTAACATGCGTCCGTTAATATGTTCGTGTAATAAGTGTAGGTGTAATATGCGTCCGTGTAATATGTTAGGTGTAATATTGCTCCGTGTAATATGCGTCCGTGTAATATGCGTCCGTTAATATGCGTCCGTGTAATATGCGTCTGTAATATGCGTCCGTAATATGCGTCCGTGTAATATGCGTCCGTGTAATATGCGTCCGTGTAATATGCGTCAGTGTAATATGCGTCCGTGTAATATGCGTCGTGTAATATGCGTCCGTAGAATATGCGTCCTGTAATATGCTTCGTGTAATATGCGTCCGTGTAATATGCGTCCGTGTAATATGCTTCCGTGTAATATGCTCTGTGTAATATGCGTCCTGTAATATGCTTCCTGTAATATGCTTCGTGTAATATGCGTCCGTGTAATATGTAGAACGTGTAATATGTGTACGTGTAATATGTGTCCGTGTAACATGCGTCCGTGTAATATGTGTCCGTGTAATAAGCGTCCGTGTAACATGCGTCCGTGTAATATTGTCCGTGTAACATGCGTCCGTGTAATATGTGTCCGTGTAATAGTGTCGTGTAACATGCGTCCGTGTAATATGTGTCCTGTTAAGCGTCCGTGTAACATGTGTAGGTGTAATATGTGTACGTGTAATAGTGTCCGTGTAACATGCGTCCGTGTAATATGTGTCCGTGTAATAAGCGTCCGTGTAACATGCGTCCGTGTAATATGTGTCCGTGTAACATGTGTCCGTGTAATATGTGTCCGTGTAACATGCGTCCGTGTAATATGTGTCCGTGTAATAAGCGTCCGTGTAACATGCGTCCGTGTAATATGTGTCCGTGTAATATGTGTCCGTGTAATATGTGTCCGTGTAATATGTGTCCGTGTAATAAGCGTCCGTGTAATATGTGTCCGTGTAATATGTGTCCGTGTAATATGTGTCCGTGTAATAAGCGTCCGTGTAACATGCGTCCGTGTAATATGTGTCCGTGTAATATGTGTCCGTGTAACATGTGTAGGTGTAACATGCGTCCGTGTAATATGTGTCCGTGTAATATGCGTCCGTGTAATATGCGTCCATGTTAATATGAGTCCGTGTAATATGCTTCCGTGTAATATGCGTCCGTGTAACATGCGTCCGTGTAATATGCGTCCGTGTAATATGCGTCCATGTTAATATGAGTCCGTGTAATATGCTTCCGTGTAATATGCGTCCGTGTAATATGCTTCCGTGTAATATGCTTCCGTGTAATATGCGTCCATGTTAATATGAGTCCGTGTAATATGAGTCCGTGTAATATGCGTCCGTGTAATATGCGTCCGTGTAATATGCGTCCGTGTAATATGCTTCCGTGTAATATGCGTCCATGTTAATATGAGTCCGTGTAATATGCGTCCGTGTAATATGCGTCCGTGTAATATGCTTCCGTGTAATATGCGTCCGTGTAATATGCGTCCGTGTAATATGCGTCCATGTTAATATGAGTCCGTGTAATATGCGGCCATGTTAATATGCATGCGTGTAATATGCGTCCATGTTAATATGTGTCCATGTTAATATGCGTCCGTGTAATATGCTTCCGTGTTAATATGCGTGCGTGTAATATGCGTGCGTGTAATATGAGTCCGTGTAATATGCGGCCATGTTAATATGCATGCGTGTAATATGCGCCCGTGTAATATGCGGCCATGTTAATATGCGTCAGTGTAATATGCGTCAGTGTAATATGCGTCCGTGTAATATGCGTCAGTGTAATATGCGTCAGTGTAATATGCGTCAGTGTAATATGCGTCAGTGTAATATGCGTCCGTGTAATATGCGTCAGTGTAATATGCGTCAGTGTAATATGCGTCAGTGTAATATGCGTCAGTGTAATATGCGTCAGTGTAATATGCGTGCGTGAAAAATGTGTTCGTGTAACGTGAATATCTACATGATAATCTATTTCCTCCTGTGTCTTTTTCTGTTTCTATGTTTCTCTCAATCCGTACGTGTTATCAATCCTTCTGTCTCTATATATCCATCTGTATGTCTATGTTTTCTGTCCCTCTGTCTCTATCTCTCTCCTTCTGTCACTTTCTCTATACCTGCACATGTACAAACCTTTATCTCTCTTAATCTCTCTTCCTATTTATCGGTATGTCTGCATGCCAATATTTTCTGCCCCTCCATCTATCACCATTTTCTCTCTCTCCTCTTTTTCTGGTTCTTATAACTCGTAGTACTTTCTTCATTCCACCTAATGATTATTTTACCAAAAACACTGATCGAATGTATTTCTTTTCTCATGTATCACTCACTTCTGGTTCATTTATTTCCCGTTCTGGAAATGATATTTTGAAACTGTTGTGGTATATGGATATTTGATTGGATGAGTTTGTAGAAATGAGGACGCATGAATAAATAGTCAACTATGGAGTTTGTATTCTGGTAGGGATAATATAACAGTAAGTCTAACAAAATAAAGATTTCAAGTATTAAAAAAAAAAGTCTGAAAATCGTGACATATCCTTCACATGACTTATCCATCTTCTTCTTCTTTGTTGCATTCGTTTTTTACGACCAATTTTAATCACTCTTTGTGCGCTTTGCCAAGAACGTGTATACGTTGCACATTGGTTTGGTAGGCCCTAAACACATAGACTTCTACACGTCTAGGACATGTGCATCCGATTTCAGACAAACCTCCTTAGTCGCCTCTTACGACATGCGTGGCAGGTAACAATGGATCTATTCTTGACACCCCAAATTTGGGCCCCGGTAACCACTCGGGCAACTAAGCCATCATGTATGGTAAACGATTCATTGATTTTCTAGACACCACTTATACAATTTTGGTGCCATTGCTTTCTGAACGGTGAGGTCTAATTTTACTGTTCTTTGCCACGAGAACAAATTTGCTCCCAAACTGCAGGGGTTTGAACCCCGTAAACTTGGGTTGTAATCGAGTCCATAACTGTTTAAGCTATAGACGCCCACATCAAAAGCGAAGGTAGTCTTATTCTACTTTTTCTCATGGCTGCCTGTAGTACCACATTTTAGGGCGGTGTAGGACATATGGGACGAGAGCCTTAGGTATTTAATGGCCACATGGCTAGTGCAGTCACCGTGAAGCTGTTCAGGTTAGGGTTTTCATTTATACCTACAACAGAAAAAATCCTTAACCTTACCGTGAATTAAACACCAGTCTCCAGCAGGGAAGCCGCTTTGTAATTTTATTAAACACTGAAAAATACTCGTATATATCTAAAGCCCAGAAAAGATATTGTATTCCTCACTTAATACGTTGGGCCTTCGAGCATTGTCTTTATAACTCTCTATCCTGAGCAACTCGTTCAATTTCTTTTTTGATAAGATTCAAATATGTCTACCCTTGCTCGCTAAAGTTCGTGAGTTACGATAGGATATCATTTCTATCTTGAATCATTTTTCTTCCCCTTCAATGTCTGCTTTGTGATTTTTTGATAACTTTTCCTCAGAGTATGACCAACATGTTTCCATCTTCTTTTTCTTACAACAGTTGCTACTAGTGGTTGAGAAGACATTACTCTGAAAGAGTATGAGGCACAGTTTATGAAGTAAATCCAATTTTCGAAAGAGTATGAGGCATGTTGAAGTAAATCAATTTTCGAAAGAGTATGAGCACAGTTTATGAAGTAAATCAATTTCGAAGAGTATGAGGCACTGTTTGTGAAGTAAATCTCATTTTCGAAATAAATGTAACACTAAATAATGGGAAATAAAAAAATGGTCAACTTTGTTGGTTCGTTCTTAGAGTGGAGTGATCAGGATGTTGTTCAGTGCTCCCTGGTCTCTTTGTACGTGAGATTAAGTTCTCAGTCTTATAGGAGACGGACGATAAACTCATGTTCATTGTTCAAGTTGTGCAGGTGAAAGCATAATTGGCAATTGAAAGTCAATGAGAGTATACTCAAGGCTAGCAATGGTAGCAAAGAATAATAACACTGTGACCTACAAGGCATGTCGTAATAGGCGAGTAAGGTGGATGCATACAGAAGCTATCATAGTAAATAAAAAGCGTGGTAAATATCGGAAGTTCTGGCCTACTTGTAGGCGCAAAATTGGCACAACGTACAATCGCTCTGTCTCAGATCACATACAAATCACAAAGAGTGGTTAGCAAGTGGCATATATGGAGCGTTCAAAGAAGAAATATACTGCAAAGTGCTGCCGGGCAAAAATATTTAAAAGATTGACATACATTTTCTACAAAATGTTTTACAACAATTTATTCAAATTATATTGTCTCTCTTTATGCAGTTCGTCACTGTCGCTGAGATCTGCATGTGAACAAACATAATCTTAGCACACATCATTATTTACCGAAGTGCATTAATGATGGTTTTATCAATGAATTATTCAAATACCAGGTTATGTGTACACTTACACACTAAAACACAGTTTAGACTAAAGATTACCGTCGCGTTGCAGTCGCTTGTAGTTCTCACATTGTGTATCTGATTTTACATGCAAAGAACTAAAACAATATGTACCTGCGTCCTTCAATGAAAAACAATGTCATATCACAGAACCACTAGCTGTACACAATTTATCACAGTAATTAGCATCAATGTTATTTTGGTTTTGTTTTCAATTTGGAAGCTGATTTCCTAAAAGAGTTTTTAGTGCTACAAAGAGCCAATAATGACCTACAGATGCAACTGTTGGACAATGCAAACATATTATAGCAATTCTCTAAAGACCGCAGAGATGAGATTTTACAGAAGAACGCTGAGAATCACATGGACTACTAAAATAACTAATGTTAACGTGTTGAAAAAAATAAATGCACAGATTAAGCGTAGTATAAATATAAGAAAGAGACGATCACCAGTATCTGCTATGTGATGAGAAAGGAAAGTTTGAAACACATTATGACAACAGGTAAAATAAATGGAAGACGAGAATATAGTAAGGCAGCGGAAGCCAGATAGAAAAAAGGTCTGGACAGTCTGGCTTCATGACACGGAAGAATGTCAACATCCACACTGACAGTCAGCACTAAGGTGAGACGTTTGTGGAGATCCATGAGCGCTTACGTTAACCAGCATGTCACATAATGATGATTAATATTGACGTTTCTTATACAACAACTGTGTTATATCATCTATGACCCTTTCTATAACGGATTCAAAGTTCTTTTACATTTGTTTCCTTATTTCAGGCTATGAATACTGTCCGGCTATCTTTGATCATTGGCTGTGCTGGGATCATACAAGGGCTGGCACAACGGTGATGGCTCAGTGTCCCCATGATTTTAAGCAAGGTTTTAGTCCAGATGGTAGGTACCTTCATCTTCCTCTCAGTGTTTATAATTATCAAAATATTGTTTGTCTCTAAGGTTTAATAAAATAAAATAACATTCTTCGTTATTTACTAATTGTTGTGAGACATATCAATGTTTAGATATATATATATATATTTATTAGTTTTACTACCAAACTTCGACTGAGGTTTACGTGTAAAAACGTGTCTGAAAGTAAAGGCCATCATTTGGATCCCGCGAGAACACTAGAGAGAAACTGGGAAGTAAAGGTGGTCAGCGTTATGTTTACCACATTCCCCTAATATGTGCCGTATGGTAAAGTAAATACTGGATTAACATCATATTATAGTCTGTCCATTAATTCGTGAGCACGTTTGAAATTGATTTTCTCGAAAACTGCCTGTTGGATCTCAGTGATTTTTGCAAGCAGCCTTAGAATATCCATGACGCTAGAGAAATATTTTTTCCAAGAAAATTTGATGTAGTTTGAAATATTTCTTCTTCAGGTTATATTAAAATCAACCTCACCGGATTGTACACAATAGTAACAGATCTACGGTACACAGACGCGTTGTTCTAAAATACATTATGGTAACATTAAAAAATCGTGAGTACGCAACAATTTCACGAATTCCCGCGCACCTAACCCAGTCGACTTTGAAAGCGGAAAGCATATGACGTTATAATTGGGATACCGTTGTATAGTCATAGGTGTATCTCGCTATTTGTATGAAGCTATTTTATCATATTTGTTGGCTTATCAAAACTGACATTGATATCACATTCATAATGAGTCTGAAGTGCACATTTATAACAATGCAGAAGGTTACAGTTTTACTATACCAACACTTCCGTAGGGAATCTAAGAGAGGTCATCTATATTGCGATATTCATAACCCTGAGAAACGAACGCAACTGGCGCTTGGTCTGAATAGAGAATCCTTTTCCCGATGGATTAAACAGGACACAAAGTGCACTAATGTCAAGCAAGGAAGGAAAAGAACAATTGACGACTTTGACATAGATGTCATAAGACGGGAGCTCTTGAAATTGTTTGCGACAAATCAACTTGTTACTCTCAGGAAACTGAAATTAAAACTGCAATCAGATTGCAGCATAGACATTTCTAAAAGTACTCTATGGAAAATTGTAAGAGCCGCCGGCTTCACCTTCAGAAAAACTATAGGCGGCAGGAATATTATTTGTGAAAAGCCACATTTAATTGCTGCCCGAAGTAAATACCTGAGGCAGATCCGTGAGCGGTGGAGGCAAGGCTATGATATTGTATATTTGGACGAATCCTGGGTCAATGCTCACCACACCAATGCTAAAGAATGGCAATCAGTAGACGGTGAACAGAAAAGAAAATACCAAGCAGCAAAGGCCAGCGTATTATACTAACACATGCAGGAAGCAGTGAAGAAGGTCTTGTCCATGACGCTGGACTTATTTTCCAATCAAAAAGTACAGACGGTAGGGACTACCACACAGAAATGAATGGACATATTTTCAGGCACTGGATGGAGAAAGATCTACTTCCAATTCTAAACAGACCATCATGCTTGGTAATGGATAATGCATCCTATCACAACGCAGTATTAGCGGAAGACAAAGTACCAACTGCATCAAATACAAAAGATCAAATTAGGACTTGGCTTGCTAAGGAAAATGTCAGCTTCGATGATACATATTTGAAACCCGAGTTGTTGCACCTGGTGAGGATGACAAATAAGACAAAGGTGTTTCATATTGACAAAATCATTGCGGATTACGGACACACGTCTTTGCGACTACCTCCATATCATGCTCACCTCAATCCGATAGAGCTTGTCTGGGCTAAAGTAAAAGGGCAAGTTGCCGAACAGAACAGGACGTTTAAAATGTGTGATGTTGAAGTTCTGACACGTGAGTCCCTCTCAATGATAGACATGCAGTTCTGGAAGAAGTGTGTTGAACATGTGCTCCGAGAGGAAGACGAGTACTGGCACCGAGATGGATTACAATTTGTCCAGCCAGTAACAATTATCAACCTCATGGAATCGTCAGATTCGGGATGATACAAATCATATTTTGATTACAGACTGAGAAATAGCAACGTATACATTTCCATATCCAAATGCGTCTACCATCATACAATTTGTGGTGAAGTTAAGACACCCTGGGGTCTAATGGTGACCGAAGGGAGGACTAACTGTTGCATATTGTATCCAAGTTCACGATTGCACATAAAGGGCAACACACTTAATTACTTGACCTATCAAGTTAATATGGAGATACACCTATGAATAGAATTGACATGGACAAATTCTGGGATTACTGTAAAATCTAAAATTTGAGCCCCCCAGATTTGCAATTGTCATAAAAGATCAAAGGAATTCGCCGATGTGCAAAATCCGTAGCATCTATGAACTACTGGTTAGCTTTATTTTAGCGTCATGGATATTCTAAGGCTGCATGCACAAAATCACTGAGATCCAACAGGTAGTTTTCGAGAAAATCAATTTCAAACGTGCTCACGAATTAATGGACAGACTATAACATATATACATATTGATATTAAAACGGGTTTCTGTGCTTTTGTTTTTTGGAAATTTTATATGCTATTATATTTTATATGTTATATGCTGCAGAAAAAAACCTGTATTCTTGATTAGATGAGACAAGAAAGAGATTGATGTGTGCTTGATACAAAAATTTGAAAAACTAAATTTGTCTGTGTTTTGATAGAAAAATGTTGATCCGATTTTATAACTGATATTACCCTTTCACAAATGATGAAGCTACGTTTTCCCCAGTTTGCCTCTGCCCATGCTCAACGGCCTAATGAAATGATACGTAATACACTATAAAATGTATACATATTTAACAAACTAAATCAACTTATAACTCGGTAACGGAAGCACGTAAATAGTTGAAAACGGTTTACCTACAAATTTCTGCATGACCAGGCAACTCCAAATTTCATGATTCTAGAATTTAATGTTCTTAAATTGTTCATGTAACACAAAAGCAGACAATAAATTTGTATATATATATATATATATATATAGTTTACATAACTGAGCTAATAGTATTCATAGTAGATCCATAAGTGCTCATTCTCCGCTAAAAGTTGTCACACTGCTAGTTTGCTGGTCTAATATATATCTTACCAGGCCCCTTCAGGTACATATACCTATAGCGGTGTAGCATAATTAATACTAGATGTCTGAGAGATAGAATAAGGTGTATCCAGATGATTTATCTGTCATGTTCCTAAATTACTACCGTTAACTTTTTTTGTCAGACCAGTAGTTGCCACCAGAGGGAAAAAGAAAACGAGGACACCAAGAGAGACTCTGCGTAGAACCATCACCAGAGAAGGCTCAACGACGTATGGACACCAGAGGGAAAAAGAAAACGAGGAAGACCAAGAGGACTCTGCGTAGAACCATCACCAGAGAAGGCTCAACGATGGGCCTAGTAAACATCAAAGACTTAAAACAAATAGCAACGAACCGCGAGACATGGAGAGCTATGACCTCTGCCCTCATGCGCGCCACAGGCCCAAGAGGAAAGACTAACTAACTAAGTAGTTGCACAAAAACTTGGAATCCCAAGTTATAAAGTTTAAAAACTAAATTACAAATATTTCAATTCTAATGTTGTCTCAATCCTAACATATGCTAGTGAGGGTTGGACAATGACTATAGATATAGAAAATAATGACCATAAAATGGGAAGAATTAAGAAAAGTGATGACATCAGAGAAATGTCTGGTCAGGGACTAGTAACGACTATTATAAGAGAGAGAAGAAAGGGATATGTTGCATTGATTCTGAGTAGAAATAGTGAAAGAATCATAAAACTGGCATTGAAGTGAGAGGTGAAATGTTGATGAAAGAAAGGACGAGCTAAGATAATCACTGAAACAACTTTACTGAGAGAGGCGAAAAATGTAGGCAGCAATTTTATAGACGAGATTGAAAAACGTGCCCAGGACAGAGCGGTATGGAGAAATTACTTCACGCCCTATGTAACGTTTAACGGTACGAAAGGACGTTACGAGATACTATATATATATATATATATATATATACGTGTGTGTGTGTATGTGTGTGTAAATGCAGAGAGAGTGTGTGTAAATGCAGAGAGAGTGTGTGTTAGAAAAAGACAAATGTAATCTTACAAAATGATGCTAAGAATATGTGAATATAAGGAAACATGTGGTAAAATTGTAGCTACAATTGAATATACTCGATTATGTAGACACGAATCTAAGAAAGTTGGAGAATGTGTCACATATCCTACACATATCCTTCACGGATAGGACCCGACGTTTGCACACTGGCACAAAAAAGCAAGATATAGATTGCATGTCGAATCATGAGAAGGAATGAAGCATGTGATGTACACCGTATACAAGAGCAATTGATCTGGCTTTATGAACAAGAATATCGCATCAAAACTGCATACATTTAACAATAGATTTCTCCGTTTCAAATTGTCGCTATAAGTGCTAACAAATACGCCATTTTGGAAGAGTACCATACATTAATTTCTGATCTCAGAATCAAAGAAAACTGGCTGATGCTAGAAAAATGAATGAGAAATATGAAATATTTTGAACATATAAAAAGAAAAGGTTGAAAAAGACCATTATGGAAAGAGGCATCCCGACAAAGAAAATAAGATGAAGACAACGGAAAAGATCAGATTCAGCACATAACATACGATTTTAGCATAACCAGGACAACTGGACTATGAAAGAATGAAATTCTGAAGAATTTTTTTTTTAATGAAAATCGTGGCGTATCCTTTACAGGACGTAGCTATCAACCACAGTAAACGAGTCGTTGATTTTTAAGTACCACTTACACGTTCAGTAGTTTGCCAATGCTTTTTTAACGACGAGGTCTATTTTTACCTTTCGTTAAAAATCCCTCGGAAACTATTTTGCTTTCAAACTGCCTGCCGTGGAGTTTGAACCAGGTAAGCTTGGGTTGTAATTAAGTACAGTACTGCTTAAGTTACAGACGCCTGAAGGAAGTTTTGCGATGGCAAAATTGAACTTAAGTTAGGATATTTGATAATACGGTAGTTAACCAAATCGTCTAGATGTTAAAGGGACAATGGAACGATGGAGTTGGCACACCCACAGAAAACAAACCGCAAAAAATAACATGACAATTATTCAGATACTATTCAGCTTATTCTTATCGATTCTCAGTGATTGGAAATGTTCATTTTCTTGCTCATTTTGAAAACTATATTTATATTTTATAGCCTGTCTCTAATAGAACTAGGAACTCGAATCTCACTTACATTGATAGAAAGCAGTGGCGGCTCGTCATTAAGGGCCATTGGGGCCGGGCCCCACCAACAATATGTAGCAGATAAATGATGACTCGTATTTATTTATAAACTCTTGCACAGAAACCCTGCAGTTATGATTTGTATTTCTGTATCAAATATTGCACTGTCAACCTGCCTTGATTATTTGCATTTCTTTATCTACTATTGCACTGACAACCTGCCTTGATTATTTGCATTTCTTCATCTACTATTGCACTGACAACCTGCCTTGATGATTTGTATTTCTTTATCAACTTCTTCTTCACCTTTCAACTCCCAACGGATCACAGGTTTTCAACACACTTCACCCAGCGCAGTCTCTCTCCTGGCATCCCTTCAAATTCTCTCTATGTTTTACCTATCCTTTTATATCAGTCTCCAGCTCTCTTCTCCAGGTATGTCTAGGCCTTCTCATACACCTCTTTCCCTGCGGGTTCCAAAACAGTACCTGTCTTGCAATGCTTTGGGTCGGTCTTCTCAATGTGTGTTCTATCCATCGCCAGCGTCTCTTCCTTAGCTCTTTCTCCACTGGTATCTGCTTAGTTCTTCCTCTGAGTTCCTCGTGTGTAATCTTATCATACCATCTCAGTTAATCTATTCTACATAAGCATTCATTTACGAAGGTCTTTCTTTATCAAAATTTGCACTGAAAACTTGCAATGATGATCTACGAGTATATTTCTTTATAAACTCTAGTGCGGAAATCCTACAATGATGATTTGTATTTCTTTATCATCTTTAGCACTAAAATCCTGCAATGATGATTTGTACATTCTTTATCAACACTTGCACTAAAAACCTGCAATGATGATTTGTAAATTCATTATCAACACTTGCACTAACAACCTGCAATGATGATTTGTAAATTCATTATCAACACTTGCACTAAAAACCTGCAATGATGATTTGTAAATTCATTATCAACACTTGCACTAAAAACCTGCAATGATGATTTGTATTTCTTTATCAGCTTTAGCACTGAAAACCTGCAATGATGATTTGTATTTCTTTATCAGCTTTAGCACTGAAAACCTGCAATGATGATGGGACATGGTTCAGACATCCAGAGACAAACAAAACCTGGACAGATTACACACAGTGTCCTAATACTTTTGTAAGTTAGTTGGTTAATTAACTAGTTCTTCTTTCCTCTTTTTCTTCACACGCTCCATATTTGTTAACCACTCTTTGTGATTTGTATGTGATTCAAGTCTAACAACGATTGTACTTTGTGCCAGCTATGCGCCCACAAGTAGACCAGGACATCCGATTTCTGCGATGCTTTTTCTTTACTAGGTAGCTTCCTGGACCCCTACCTATGTCGCCTCTTACGACATGCCTTTAGGTCGCAGTGTTACTATTCTTTGCTCCCTTTGTGATCCCTGACAACTCACGAGCAGACTATTCTAAACATAAAATATTGATCACCAATCGATGAAACAAGTCTTATTATTTTGGTGATGTGTATGACGATTTCTGATGTGCTCATTTTGAACAGGACAAAAATCATGAGAATTTTAGGCATAGTTTTGGCTGACAACGGAGTTCTTAGCTCGGTGCCTCTCTTTCTCTTCTGTTTCGCTGCTATTATTCTCACACTGCTATACCTTTACTATTATTCGCTGCTATTTATTTAAACACTGCTATACCTTTACACGCAGAAATACACCAAACGGAACGATTCTGCCTAGCCACTTCTCATGTGTCATGGTCCATATCCAATACCTTTAGTGAAGTCTTGTTTATTGAGAGTGTACTTAATTCGTCTTTTTTTCACACTTGGTGACGTTTGTGTGTTTTTATCTCTCCATAAAATAGTATTTTAGGCAGTCGATATTTTGACATGTAAACTACGTGGTCGACCCATCATATTCTTATTTGTCCATTTATACTCAACTGAGTACAAGAGAATGTCTTGAAAGTAAAAATAGACAAAGTGATGTTGACTACATCAACCGCCCGTGTGGTGCCGGGGCCCGCAAGGAAAGCCAAGAATAGTACCACTGCGACCTACAAGACATGTCGTAAGAGGCGACTGATGTGGGAAACCATGAAAGTTACCCTAGTAAATAAAAGCGTCGAGAACTGATGCAGGCCTACTTGTAGGTGCACAACTGGCACAACGTACAGTCGCTCTTAGGCTTAGATCACATGCATATCACACATAATGGTTAATAAGTGATCGACATGAAACGTTCGAAGAAAAATAAGAATACTACAACACCAATTCAAAATGTGCAGCTGGTCAAGAAAAGATACGACCTCACAACAGTATTACCAAAAGATCACTCGGAACTATAACGTCTTCTATACGTTCTTTTACTACTTCCGCTGGGAGATACAAGAGCGCGACTCGTTTTTAATGACGCTATTTTCAAAATTTTCGAAAACATTAATAACTTCCCAGATCGATCCCAACGATGCCTCTGGGATCAGCGACACCCATTTTGAAAACCACTGTTGTATACACTAAAGCACCAATCGTTCCGTCGTTTTCTAGCAAGTGGTCGATAAGTAGCTACAGTATATCACCATCACGTGGTCGATAAGTAGCTACAGTATATCACCATTAACCATGACCAATTCTTCGTCTACTTCTGATTTTGATGAAAACATGTCTGCTCTCTCATTGTCGCGAATATTTGCATATTTCGGACATTAAATCGAAGCCAGTCCCAGGAGATTGGAATCATATATCTGTTACATGTACTATTATTTGACTATCAGAAGATAAGTGACAAAACGATTTACCGTTTGTTTTTGCCAACTGTTGTTTCATTCCTATACAAAAAGAATTCTTTCAAATATAATCTGAAAGAACGCACAATAAAAAACACCTAGTGTTTTAATGCAAGTAAAGTTCTTGCATTGTCGTTCGTGTAATTTACAGATTTGAAGTCAGAAATAAAAGAAAGGATAGAAAAGCATGAATATTTATAAGGAATGAATTAAAGTGATGGTCTTGTGAGATTTCACGACTGGACGGGGAAACAGTGCTGGTCTTTTACTTGAATTTTAGAAGAGATTTAATGATTTTTAACACCGGGTGGTGAGTCACTACGTATTGAACAACCGCATCTAATTGCTAGAACAATAACATTATTATAAACAGGAAAATGTAATCAATGAGAGCTTTTGTTTTGAAAGTTTTAACAAAGCTACAAATAACAATGAATATTTGAAAGATTAGATAAAAGTGAAACAAATGGAATTGCTTGCTTTTTTGTTTTGGCTAAAAAAAAATAGAGATATAACTTGAAAATAACTCATTGATTGACAAATTATTTGCTTAGGGTTACCACGGTTATCAGTTTTTATTGTATCATTGAAATATATTTTTTATCGCAACCACTTTGTAAGTGATATTTATGTTTCCGTTTCATGTTAAACAGTTATATTTAATCTGGTGTTGTCTGTATAATCAATCTATGTCTAATGGGAACTCGTTAAAAACATCACAAAGAGACAATCATGATTTGTCGCAGCATGTCATGAGTAAACGAGGTTGGGAATAAATTGTGACAACCGAGGGAATTCAATCGTAAACAAAACAGAGGACGAAAGAGGGGTAGAGAAATTCTTCTTCTTCAAACGCTTCATATCGACCACTTCTTAACCACCATGTGTGATTTGTATGTGATCTGAGCCTAAGAGCGATTGTTCGTTGTGCCAGTTATACGCCTACAAGTAAGCCAGCACATCCGATTTCTGCGATGCTTTTTATTTACTAGGTAGCTTTCCTAGGTCCTACATCAGTCGCCTCTTATGACATGACCTGTAGGTCGCAGTGGTACTATCCTTTGCTTCCCTTGTGAGCCCAATAAACCACACGTGCGAAACAACAGATTCATAAAACTGAATTTCAGTGACACAAGATTAAGGTGACAATTGATCAAATATTTTGATGCTCAAAGCTAATCTCTGAACCATTTTATTATTTAACAAATAACAATGATTTTTGAAACATAGAATGGGAAGATTACAGCAATTTCTGCCTTTTAGCTATTAATCATTTTAATGTTGCAATTCACCTAATAGTCTTTCGTTGCACAACGTTTTATGGCAGACCTGTAAATGTGATTTGAAATCCTATTATAAATATTTTAACGAAACCAACTTTAAAATTGCCTTGTAATGCTTGAATTAATAGTAAACTAAACTTTCCAATTCTTCTGACTGGGTGGTCTCTGTCGCGTAGGGGGTAGGTGCTCGTCTCTCGTGACCTAGGTACCAAGTTCGATCTCTCGTGGAGCCATCTGGATATTTTTCCAGAAATTCTTGATCTCAGTGTAGGTGAGATCGAGTTCCTAGTCCTGTCGGAGACGGACAATAAAATATAGGTCCTGTGTTCAATTTGAGCACGTAAAAGAACCCTAAGGAGGTCGAAAATCGATAAGAGCAAGCTGGAAAGTCGCTGCCCAAGCAAAATTCATTAAAAAATATTTAAAATAAAATTCCTACAAAAATAACTTCATCATCTTCAAAATTACATCGGAGACCCTTGTTGGTGCTACGGAGTTCGTGCACTGCAGCTGAGATCTTCCTGGGTAAGAAAGAGATCGGAGCATACACGGTTACTCACCAAAGTGCAATGATGATGGCCCTTTCAATCAATCAATCATTCACAAGTGGTTCATTAAATCTTTATTATTTAAACAACTAAAAGATCAAAATAGGTCGATTGAGAGAAACATCACCATTCCTCTTTGGGGAATAACCAGGTAGGCTCCGATCTCTTTCTTATATTGGAAGATCTCAGCAGTAGTGCACAAACTCAAGAGCACCGGAGAAGGTATGCGAAGTAATTTTTAAGTAGCTTCTAGAGTAGCTAAAATATCTTTAATTATTTTATTTGGTTGTGTCTTCTGTTAATTATCACTTATGTGAGATACGAACAAGTGATAACAGTTGCTACTATTACCAAAAGGGAATAATGGATTAATAGTAAACATCTTCAAGTCTTGCTGTGACACTTACGAAATGACAAAAGAATATGTATAGGCGAGGGCGTCCCATACATGTGGAACAAAGAAAACAAATAAATCACGGATACCATTTCGGGACGAGCTCTTTTGAAACGAAAACAGCCTCCGCTGACTTCTTCATCTTTGCGTTCGTTCTTTACGACCAATTGTAATCACTCTTTGTGATATGGTTGATCTTTGCTAAAAACGTGTATACGTTGCACATTGGTTTGGTAGGCCCCTAGACTTCTACACTTTTAGGACATATGCATCTGATTTCAGCCAACTCCGCTGACTGTATTCAAATTAACGTCTGAGCATGTACGAGTAAAATGGAAAACTACAGAATAAATGGCAATCGCCATGGCCTGATTTGCAGATAATAGTGCAATGGGATAGTTGGTTTTGGGTGTAAGCAACTGAAGATGTTTTCTAGACTAGAATGGTGGACACTGTGATATCTGAACAGAATGATGGACACTGTGATATCTGATCAGAATTAAAGACACAGTGATATCTGAACAGAATGAAAGACACTGTGATATTGAATAGAATCGGACACTGTGATATCTAAACAGTGAAGACAGGAATCATCAGAATGATGACACTGTGATATCTGATCAGAATTAAAGACACAGTGATATCTGAACAGAATGAAAGACACTGTGATATCTGAACAGAATGATGGACACTGTGATATCTGAACAGAATGATGGACACTGTGATATCTGAACAGAATGATGGACACTGTGATATCTGAACAGAATCAAAGACACTGTGATATCTGAACAGAATGAAAGACACTGTGATATCTG
This sequence comes from Arion vulgaris, assembly GCA_020796225.1. Classification (NCBI taxonomy): domain Eukaryota; kingdom Metazoa; phylum Mollusca; class Gastropoda; order Stylommatophora; family Arionidae; genus Arion; species Arion vulgaris. Next base: position 64,674,851 of record CM036753.1, on the reverse strand, counting down.
AACAGAATGATGGACACTGTGATATCTGAACAGAATGAAAGACACTGTGATATCTGAACAGAATGAAAGACACTGTGATATCTGAACAGAATGAAAGACACTGTGATATCTGAACAGAATGAAAGACACTGTGATATCTGAACAGAATGAAAGACACTGTGATATCTGAACAGAATGAAGAACGTATATCTGACAGAATGAAAACATGTGATATCTGAACAGAATGAAGCACTGATATCTGACGATAAGACACTGTATATCTGAACAGAGGAAGACCTGTGATATTAACAGAATGAAAGACTTCTGTGATATCTGAACAGAATGAGACACTTGTATATCTGAACGAATGATGGACACTGTATACTGACAGAATGAGGGCACTCGGATATCTGCGATCAACTGGATATCTAACAGAATAAGACCTGTGATATCTGAACAGAATGATGACATGATATTGACAGAATGAAGAATGTGATTCACAGATGAGACATGATATCGAACGAATGAAGACACGATATCGACAGATGAAGAATGATATCTAAGAATGAGACACTATACTGAACAGAAAGCGTATATCAACGAAGAGACATGATATCGACGAGGAAGACACTGATATCAACAGTGAGCACTGTGATATCGAACAGAATGAAAGTGATATCAAAGAATAGACACTGTGATATCATGAGATGGACACTTGATTCTGAACGATAGAACTGATATCTGAACAGAATGAGACTGTGATATCTACAGATAAACACTGATATCGAACAATGGCATGATATCTGAACAGAATAACTAACAACATCGTAAAAACGGATCAAGGTTGAGACCTCGTATATATATTCTCGTGTACCGTTATTTATATACATAATTTCCATTCCTCGAGCAACTAATATCAGTTATATGATACTATCATCGCCTCGACATGTCAATAGGTTCTTCGATCTCCACCTCAACAAATCCAGCAGCGATCAGCGACCCAACACGCCAGCTCGATGTTGATTAATCAATCTTTCTGCATATTTGCTCTGTGTTGTTTTCGGAGTGTACCAATATAAACAACTATCTCTCTCAATCTGGTCAGCGAGAGGGATTCACAACCACGAAACTGTTCTGTTCGAAAAGACTCAATGCGTAAAGAATGCCATTTCCGTCCATTGCAACCATCTCTGATATCATAGCTATGCCAGCCAATCTATAAACTCATTTATTACCCTGATTACTGCGTATCAATGGACTAAAATGAAGTTGCTCATTATCTTGTATGGAATTGAGTTAGATAGTATTCTTCTCCCTCAGTCTCACTGCAACAATGTGTCATAGTTCTCCAAATTCAGTCTTTGTTGGGATACTGGTAAAATAGAACCTTTACGCGGTGAGAGCGTATAGTACGTCGTTGATATATGGTAGAAAAATCTTTTTTTATCAAATAAAGTATTTCAATCTTTTTTTGTAATGGTTGATTGATCGATTGATTGATTTATACTACCAACATCATTGCACTTCGCTAAATAACCATGCGTGCTCCGATCCCTTTTGCTTTACACATGAAGGTCTCGGCCACGGTGAACGAGCCCGTCAGCACCGGCGAGCGTTCTAAGTGCAATTTGGAAAATGGTGTTATTCTTTTAATTGGGTACAACTGTTTCAAGCGGAATTAATGGAATTTTCCCCAAAAAGTAGATCCAATTCCACTTATTCATCACTTTTCCTAAAAGGTTTTTTTCTTATAAACAGCTCGTTTAAAGAAATTGTACATCAGACAAGTCCAATTAAACTAAGAAGAAAAATGTCTCTTTTTCATGCTTGCACTACGGGAAGTTCTGAAACTCGAACTTGACAGCGTAACCAAATTCTGAAAATATAAAAGAAAAAAAAAGAACCAGTACACCCTATTAAGCAATACAAAATTGACCCAAAAATTAGCAATACGAAAGAAATATTATTTTTACATATTGGTTTATTTCTTTGAATCAGAAATCATAATGTGAAAGGGAAGAATGTTACACAATATGCGGACGTTTGATTGTATTTACGTTTATTATAAGATTACGTCAATTTATAGTTTGTTTTATACTTCTCAGAAATATGAAATCCTTTGTTTTATACTTCTCAGAAATATGAAATCCTTTGTTTTATACTTCTCAGAAATATGAAATCCTTTGTTTTATACTTCTCAGAAATATGAAATCCTATGTTTTATACTTCAGAATATATTACAATTCTTATGTTTTATAAATCTAATCCAGAAAATGCAAAATCCTTTGTTTATACTTCTAAAATGTCAAATCTTTGTTTTATACTTCTCAGAAATATGAAATCCTTTTTTTTACTTCTCAGAAATATGAAAAACTTTGTTTTATACTTCTCAGAAATATGACATCCTTTGTTTTATACTTCTCAGAAATATGAAATCCTAACAGTTATTTCTGATTTTTCAATTCATGGATAAAAGTTAATACCAGAAAGAACAAAATGTGTTTTCATGATCAAAAAGTCTTCAACTAAACTAATGAAAGCGTATTTTGTTCATAGTTTCAGCAAGTGTTTGGTTTAGTAAGTCTGAATAAAACATAACGTAAGGTACTCCAAAGCCGATGCAGGCAAATTCATGAATCAGTAACTAAAATTCTACAACTGTTTCACCATGTCAAAATTTTCAATCGGGTATCTTTAAAGGTTTAAAGCCGAAGGTTGACTTCATTGCACCGGGTTTTACACCATATGGCTCGGTCTCTTCAGCAGAAATGGCACGCACCTGCCGAGAGTATTGCACAAAGCACGAACTCCGTAGCTCCAGCAACAATCCTAGGGGTCTCTGGAAAACTGCACTCGTGAACAGAACGGCGCGGTTCGGATTCGAACCCACGACCTTCGACTCACAAGGCAAAGGGCTTAACCACTCAGCCACAGAGACCCCCGTAAAAGATATTGACCTCGGGTATCTTTGCCTTTCTACAGAGCTCGTACTCTGTCATCGAGATCTTTCTGTGTAAGAAAGATATTGAAGAACACATTGTTATTACCCAAGTGCAGTGATGATTGTACATTAATCAATGAATCACTAATGGGAGAGAGTTGATTATAATAACCTATCTTTTGCGGTTTTCCCTTGCCAACATATGGTTGTGAGACAAGGAATATTGACAAAGCGACAGAGAAGATCATTAATGCCATTGAATGTAAATGCTACAGAAGAGTATATAGAATATCATGGACAGAGAAATAAAACAAATGCTTCTGTTCTGCAACAGCTTGATGTTAAAAATAGTTGGCTATTAAAGAACATAACATCAAAGGAAAATTAAATATTTCGGACATATCAAACGGCATAAGTGCACAGAGAAGATAATTTGGAAGAGAATAGTGCCTGGAGGAGGAATCAGAGGAAGACCTAGAAGACGTTGGGTGCAAGGTGTAATTGACGATCTGAGAATGACTGCTGCTGACGCCGGTCAACTTGCTCAGATCATATAGTTTTTCAAGACTCCTCATGGGAGTCAAACTCCGGAAGGGACAAGCTACTTGATGATGATGATTATTTTTGTTGCCGTAATTTTAATAGCATAAACTGAAGCATAATTTGCTACTATTTAATTCATGTTCAAGTCACTTATCACATCTTGTATCCATCTTTCCCTTTGTTTCCACTGGGAATATGCACAATATTTATCAATATTATGTTTGCCCCTCCGACTTGCTTACATGGTAAATATTACTTTAGTCTAGATATAGTAACACTGTCAACAGTCACGACATCCCATATTATTCTAGTTAAAACATCGCAGGATTGACTCTAGCCAAGAATATTTGTTACCCTAGATCACAAATCGTCGGATTGACAATAATCAAGACATTACATATTTTTATAGTTGAACAGGCGTGACTGGCACAGGCTAGCTTAGCCAAACAATCATAAGACTGACTATTTCATCGATTTTTTCAAGACAATTACATCATTTTATCATTTAAAGCATTCATACTGATTCTAGTTAAGGGGTTAAATATTTCATAGTTTTGAGTTGTAATATTCGTTTTTGAAATACACTTTTTATTTGAAACTTTACATGTTTATTATTCTAGTTTGATTTTCATTTCAAGTTGAAAATGATATGATGGAGTTAATAGTTGTTTCTGATATATGTTACATCTTGCATGAACAAAATTCTGATTCATCGATTTTTATCATGTTAAATTTATTTATTAAACCACAATTGAAACTATTTTTGGTATTAGAAATGAATACGCTCGTCTTATATCCCCTTGAACAGTGACTTTAGTGTTCACGATCTATACCAATTTTAGAGTTTGAGAAACAAAATGCGTATGCAGCTCCTCAAATGAAATAGGCTCGCTTTGAAATCGTATAGTGCATATTTGACACATATGAGTGAGAGAAAGCGAGAGAGAGATCATCTTTTTACATCAATATTTTTTCACAGAGTATTCCTTCCTGCTTGTATTTTGCCTGAATTATTGTCTATATATGTAATGTCTTTTGTAGTTCACACAGTGGGCAATATAGTTTCTTTACAGTGCTATTTCTTTGTGTTTTCTCACTATATCATATTCATGGTAGTTTTGAAGTATATGATCTGCATTCTGTGCTGCCAATGGACATATGAATGAATTGCCAAACTTAAGTTTTTTATACATGGGTCCACTGTGTCGATTGCTTCCTGTCTGAAGAGCAAAATTAAAACGTTGTTAACATGTTTAAAGTTAAGTAGTCGTATTGTGTTGTTATTCTGGTGCTTTATTATTGATTTGATAACCCTCATTTTCTGATTATATGTAACTGCCTGACATATTCAAGTGCACATCTGCAGTACCATCCTTAGCTATTCGGCCTGCTGTCTCGTTTTCTGGTATTCCACAGTGAGACAATCTCTGGTGTGAAATGAAATGCTTAAGGAAGGCAGTGGGGATCACCAGGAAAGACAGATTACGAAATGAGGACATCTGAAGCAGAGTGGACATAACTTCATGCACCGAATACATTGAAAGACAACAAATGCAGTAGTTTGGAAATTTAATGTGAATGGAATACAACCAACCACCCATAACAGCATATATTAAAGGGAACATGTATAGGGCCAAGGGAAGACCAAGAAAAAGATGAATAGACAATATCAAGACAACACTAAATAAATATGGATATAACACAAGGGAGACTGTAAGGCAAATTAGAGCTCCCACTCATATGCTAAACAGGCAAGAGTGGGCAACCAATTCCATCATCCACTTGGGAAAAACAAATCTCTACTACATTGCTACTTTGCTACAGTTAGATAGTATGGCATGTAGACTGGCAAGCTTTAGAAGGAAGGCTTGGAGAGCTAATCTTGCGCCTGTAGAAAATAACACAAACGAAATTTGTGTTAAAAAATATATCTGTTGCTTTTTTGATTGTCTGAATTTCTATAACCGGATCATGATAGAATTTCCCTGTTGGTTATACTACCAAATAGCTTGTCCTGTGCAGAACTTTGCCACCCGAAATAATCTTTGAATTTTTTCCCTATTTTACATGACAGATGTTTGCAGTTATGATAAAATCATCAGTCACATCCTGAATCCATCTTCTCCGTGGTCTTCCTCGTCTCCTCTTTGCCGGGACACCTCCTTATATAATAGTCTTCTCCCACTCATCGTGTCTTTTTATGTCCAAAATACTTCGATTTTCTGTGTCTTATTTATAGCATCAGGCAGTTTTCTTTGATTTTGTATTCTTTCTCAATAGATTTATTTACTCTCCTCTCTGTCCAGGATATACGGGTGGCTCTTCTGTACCACTTGTATTCAAACGCACATATATGTTTTTGCACTGCCTTGCTAAATGTCCATGCTTCACATCTATGTGTTGCCACTGGGAATATGCTTGCTCTTAATATTCTGACCGTTGTTTTACTATCAGTTCCATTCTCTACTCTTTTTATTTGCTGAATTTTTGGTACGGTGATGTTTATTTTTCTTTTAGTTTCCTTCATCCCATTTCCATCTTTTGTTAGCAGTCACCGAAATATTATTTTGTTAGCAGTCACCGAAATATTATTTTGTTAGCAGTCACTGAGATATTATTTTGTTAGCAGTCACTGAGATATTATTTTGTTAGCAGTCATCGAAATATTATTTTGTTAGCAGTCACCGAGATATTATTTTGTTAGTAATCACCGAGATATTATTTTGTTAGCAGTCACCGAGATATTATTTTGTTAGCAGTCACCGAGATATTATTTTGTTAGCAGTCACCGAGATATTATTTTGTTAGCAGTCACCGAGATATTATTTTGTTAGCAGTCACCGAAATATTATTTTGTTAGCAGTCACCGAGATATTATTTTGTTAGCAGTCACCGAGATATTATTTTGTTAGCAGTCACTGAGATATTATTTTGTTAGCAGTCATCGAGATATTATTTTGTTAGCAGTCATCGAGATATTATTTTGTTAGCAGTCATCGAGATATTATTTTGTTAGCGGTCACAGAGATATTATTTTGTTAGCAGTCACTGAGATATTATTTTGTTAGCAGTCACAGAGATATTATTTTGTTAGCAGTCACCGAGATATTATTTTGTTAGCAATCACCGAGATATTATTTTGTTAGCAATCACCGAGATATTATTTTGTTAGCAGTCACAGAGATATTATTTTGTTAGCAGTCACCGAAATATTATTTTGTTAGCAGTCACCGAGATATTATTTTGTTAGCAATCACCGAGATATTATTTTGTTAGCAATCACCGAGATATTATTTTGTTAGCAGTCACCGAGATATTATTTTGTTAGCAGTCACAGAGATATTATTTTGTTAGCAGTCACCGAAATATTATTTTGTTAGCAGTCACCGAGATATTATTTTGTTAGTAATCACCGAGATATTATTTTGTTAGCAGTCACCGAGATATTATTTTGTTAGCAGTCACCGAGATATTATTTTGTTAGCAGTCACCGAGATATTATTTTGTTAGCAGTCACCGAGATATTATTTTGTTAGCAATCACCGAGATATTATTTTGTTAGCAATCACCGAGATATTATTTTGTTAGCAGTCACCGAGATATTATTTTGTTAGCAGTCACAGAGATATTATTTTGTTAGCAGTCACCGAAATATTATTTTGTTAGCAGTCACCGGATATTTTGTTAGTAATCACGAGATTATTTTGTTAGCAGTCACCGAGATATTATTTTGTTAGCAGTCACCGAGATATTATTTTGTTAGCAGTCACCGAAATATTATTTTGTTAGCAGTCACCGAGATATTATTTTGTTAGCAGTCACCGAGATATTATTTTGTTAGCAGTCACCGAGATATTATTTTGTTAGCAGTCACCGAGATATTATTTTGTTAGCAGTCACCGAGATATTATTTTGTTAGCAATCACCGAGATATTATTTTGTTAGCAGTCACCGAGATATTATTTTGTTAGCAGTCACCGAGGTATTCAAAACTGTTAACATTTTCTATTTTCTTTTCGTTGATTAAAATTATCGTTTGACAGGCTTATTTTATCCGTTGTCATTATTTTTGTTTGTGGCCACATTGAGATTTAGATTTTGTTTTTCGCTTTTCTTTTGCACTTGCATTATTAATTTCTCATTTCCTTTTTGTAATGTTGACAGTAACACTGCATCGTCAGCATATCTTAGTTCAGGTATTTCTCTTTCTCTGATTTTAAAAGAATTGTGTTGTTCTTTCTTGTTATCTTCTGTAAAATACCTCATGATGTTTTCAGCATGTATGTTAAACAGACAAGGCGATAGAGTGCAGCCTTATCTGACTCCCTGACACAAGTCAAACCAATCTGATGTATCGCTTGTTCTTAGAGTCGCGATTTGATCACTATAAAGGTCTCTTATGATCTATATTAAATGTAATGTAAATCCCATTTTGTCCATTTTTCCACAACTTCTGATATTTTACCCAATCAAATGCTTTTAGGTAGTCAAAAGCATGAGTATAGATCTACATTACACTCCAGATTTTTCTATGATTGTACTCATGTTAAAATATGATTACGTGCACCGCATTCATTTTTCTACAGTTTTCCCATAAATATTTTAAGTAAGATTATTCTTGCGTGGCTAATCAATGCTATTGTTCTATAGTTGGTACATAATATTGTACACAGGAGGCTCTTTCTGGCACAGACTTTATTATGGTGTCAACTTTAGGTAGGTCAAAGTGTTTGTCTAGGAAGTGGTTTAGCCTAATCAACTGATCCGACCATTGTCATTGCACTTCGCTAAATAATCATGTGTGCTCTGATCTCTTTCTTACACAGGAAGATGTTGGTGGAAACGCAAAATAAACTTAGCACTGTCGATGGTCTATGGTGTAATATTGAAATAGTTCAAATCTGTGTAAGAATTTTATTTTGATCTTTTAGTGATCCCATCAGCAGACTAAACAGAAAACAGCACACAGCAATCTTTCGCCTAAGAACAGGTCACTGAAGGCTCAACCCCCACATGCACAGAATAAAGCCTGCTCAGACTGAACAGTGTGCATGCCAGACAGAAACACAGATTCCAGAGCACATCCTGCAGTCATGTCCATCATACATACACCAACGAAATGAAACATGGCCTCATGAACAAAGCTTACAGACCAAGCTATGGGAACTCTCGAAGAACTCCAACTGACATGCAGCTTCACATGAGATGCAACCTATCTCATGATTTAGACGAGCATACGAAACCGAACGCAAAGAAGAAGAAGAAGAAGATCTTTTAGTGAACTTTTCCCGGGCAGGAACTTTACAGGCCATTCTTGTCGATTTTCAACTGCAAAGGTTTTTTGGTGCTAAATTTAACACGGGCCTTACGTTAGATCGTCCGTCTCCGATACAACTAGAAACTCAATCTTACCTACACTGAGATCAGGTATCTTTGGAAAATTATTCCTATCACTCAACATGGAGAACGAACTGAGTGCCCTTGGAGTTTGATGCGAACATTTTACCTTCAAACCACAAAGACGCTCTTGACATAATCAAAATAATTTACTTCTCTTCAGTAGTTTTCACAAAACTGATATCGTATTCTAAAATAAAATATGCGTCCTGTATCAGTAGTAGTGGTATTCGCGCCGATGGTATGCATGCTTAATATCACCACTGTCCTTATCTCATCATTAAAACCTCATGTGTCCTAGAGTTACAATACATTATTAAATCCTGCGCTACCACCATCTCACCATTAATGCTAATTGTTATTCATTTCACGATTAATGTTACTTTCGCAGTCAGCTGCTCTTCATTGTTAAGTAAGAACAGAACATGCGCACGTCTATCTGTCAGCACCAGGCGCTGAAATAAACATTAGGTTCTCCAGTACAAACACGGATTGATCTCAGCAAGGGGCAATGGATTCCCATTTGCATTTGTAAATAAAAGACAACTGACATTAACATTATTTTGCTTTGTTCTGTGAAAGTTTCAAGAAAATGTGTTTTGAATGCATTGTTTGTATTCGTATACAGCAATTGAGACTTTTACTTTTGTATTCGCATCTCCACATAAAAAATGTGTAGCTGTTAAAAGAATACGATTAAGTTGACAAATAATAATTATTGTTACAAAATACAGAAGTCGAAGTTCTGATATGCGAATTTTTATATTGGGCAAATTTGCACTGGATACGATGTGACATGTTAAGTTCTCATGAACCCCAATTTCGACATCCAGTATTTGGTGTTTGGGAACCGATATTATTACACTCCGGGTAGACCATTAATGGCTCAGTCTCTCTTGGTAGATAGTGAAGGGTATATTTGCTGATTCTTCCCGTCGCAAGCTGGCCAATGATAATTCTAAACAGTCCTCTCCAGTTCCTTCTTCTTTGTCACCAATTGATTTCAAAATCGCTAATTCTCATCATTGCTGATTCGTCTACTGTGGTGTCTTCCTTCAGCAGACGATTATTTATTGGTTTCAGAATGTCTTCTCTGTTCATATGCATTGTCCTTGTCACAAGTCTCCTCGATTAGAGTGTATTTGCTTCTTCGAATCCCAAGGAACTGAGAGTTTTCACCCTTTTTTTTCCTATCAAGATCAAGGAGAGTACCGACCTTTTTTAAACCCAGCAGACTAACAACGTCAGGTCTGTAGAGGCACCAAAAGCAATTTTTTAAGCTGTTTAGAGGATCGTTTATGAGGCTCGTTTATGAGGCTCACTCAAAAGCCCTAGCTATAAATCTCTTATTATCCTGATGTTGTGAGGCAAAACAGGATTAGAAAAGGGAGAGTAGAAGAAGACTTCCAACAACTTCAGACCTGTAGTGCTATGCTTAGAATTGCGGAAACTTCTATTGAGGTAGCATCAGCTCACTCATTTTCACGAACCCCTGAATGACCACAACACTAGATCCATACGACTTTTTGACTGAAAGAGATATCTGTGTATGTCCTTCACTCATACCACATCAATCTGACTAGTATCTTCTGAAACATGAACTGTAAGTCAGATTCGCTGATAGCACTTGATGAATTGAGTGTTTGATCGCTTCTCGACCATTTAATTCAGATCAAAGTGTAGCGCCCACTTGATGGTGGCCAAATGGTGGGATGTCTTCATAAAACGACAAACGGCACAATAAACACTCTTAAACAAACTCCAGGCAGATCTCATTCGAAATAATCACGGCGCTCGGAGTTCACACGTTCAACCGCACTTGGTCCACTCGTTGTGGCACTTCCGGGTAAGGCCCATTTTTAAAAAATAGAAGTTTTAAAATCCATCCTCCTACTATAACTTGTCATGTATGTTCCATTTTGTTCCTCGGCGATTCTGACTCTCACAATAACATAGAATCCCCTTTTTTGATTTTACTCCACGTCAGACAGAACAATAATATTCTTCTTCTTCTTCTTCTTCTTTTTCTTAGAACGTTCGATATCGACCACTTGTTAACCACTCTGTGTGATTTGCATTTGATCTGAGCCTAACAGCGATTGTACGTTGGGGCACATATGACTTTAACATCTGAATTATGAGATGTGCCACATCCGATTTCTGCGATGCTTTTTATTTACTTAGGTAGCTTCCCTAGGTTCTACATCAGTCGTCTCTTACCACATGCATGGTAGGTCACAAGGGTACTATTCTTTGCTTCCCTTGCGGGCCCAGCACAACATGGACGAAACCTCAATACATACATCATCATTGCAGCATTGTCAACTATCAACTTTTCAATTTTGTCAAGATCTGATTTTCAATTGCAATACCAACTGCATCCTCAACACATAGAGATAATCAATTGTTGGTAAGTAACCCTTCATGCTTTCAAACATATTGATCTATGTCTCCCAATTGCTTATAATCTCAACTGTAGTTACAAGGCAATCTTTTTCTTTGCTCGTGCCGTGCATAACATTCCTCTTTCATCTCAGTCTTTTCATATTGGAAATCTTTCTATGTAGAAAGTGTCTCTTATCTGAAGTTAAACGCATATTGATTTTTTATTTCCAGACATTGGAACTTTGCTTACTGTGGAAGGAGGGGCTCTCTCTAGAGTACAGTTAAGGTACTCTCCTCTAGCTCCAAATGTACTCGATTCGCTCCCTACATGGAATGATCGGTATATTTTTTCATATATCCCTGATCTCAGTGTTGGTGAGATTGAGATCCTAGTCCTATCGGAGATGGATTATGTCCTGTGTTCAAGTTGAACACTTCAAAGAACCATTATCAGTTTTAAATTCTTTGGAGCAGTCTGCAATACCGTTGTCTGGGCTATTTTCATTAAAAATTACATCAGGGACACTCGTTATAGAGTTTGTGCACTATCGCTGAGATATCTATGTGTAAGAAAGAGATTAGAGCACGTGCAATGATGATAGTGCTATCATTCAGTCAACCAATCAGTACTGTGTAAGGATATTGTTTATTTGTTTCTTACTTCCAAGTATATCTTGCACGTTTATATTGCTGAGTTTGAGATAGTGCCCCTTCTGTCTGTTATGATTCAATACTTCCAAGTATATCTTGCATGTTTATATTGCTGAGTTTGAGATAGTGCCCTTTCTGTCTGTTATGATTCAATACTTCCAAGTATATCTTACACGTTTATATTGCTGAGATTGAGATAGTGCCCCTTCTGTCTGTTATGATTCAATACTTCCAAGTATATCTTGCATGTTTATATTGCTGAGTTTGAGATAGTGCCCTTTCTGTCTGTTATGATTCATGATTCCAGTATATCTTGATGTTTATATTCTGAGTTTAAACATGTGCTTTCTGATCTCGTTTGTTAACTCAGATTCTCAGTTTATTGCTGAGTTTGAGAGAGTCCCTTTCGATGTATGATTCAATACTTCCAAGTATATCTTACACGTTTATATTGCTGAGTTTGAGATAGTGCCCCTTCTGTCTGTTATGATTCAATACTTCCAAGTATATCTTACACGTTTATATTGCTGAGTTTGAGATAGTGCCCCTTCTGTCTGTTATGATTCAATACTTCCAAGTATATCTTACACGTTTATATTGCTGAGATTGAGATAGTGCCCCTTTCTGTCTGTTATGATTCAAGGTTACCGATTTTGTATTGATTGATTGATTGATTGATGATATGACCATCATCATTGTACTTCAGTGAGTAACCATGTGTGTTCTGATCTCGTTCTTACACAGCAGATCTCAGTTGCAGTGCACGAACTACGTAGCACCGACGAGAGTCCCCGATGTAATTTTGAAGATGGTAAATATATTTTTGTATGAATTTTAATCTTTTCTTATGAATTTTGTCCGGGCAGTGGCCTAGTTATTTTGTATTTTAGACACGTGGGCTTGTTAGGTTTTGTTGCAGTACCACATGTTTACATCCCTTATTCCAAGGATGAAGGTACATAACCTGTATACGGTCCTTTTCCGATCTCCATATGTCAAACCCTACTTCAGGATTAATACAATTGCAGCTCGCTACTTCCATAGATGCTCTAAAGACGGATTGAATTCCTTGCAGGTTTTACCCCATATGGCTCGGTCCCTCTCCGCAGAAAAGGCGCGCCATCTACCGAGAGTATTACACAAAGTATGAACTGCGTAGCTCCAGAACCAATTTTAGGGATCTCTGGAAAGGACTACTTCCATACATGTTTACAAGAAACAATATTGAACCATTAAATACGAAAACACCCATCGTATAGCATATAACGCGATAGTTGTTATTTGCCCAGAGTCCTATTGAGTGTTTCAATGATTCCAAATACAGATACTAATACGGGAATGTTATAACTATTAGGAGATAGTAGATCATTCCTTACTCTGTTCACTTACAAAGTACGAACTGACTGAACAACTAATCGTATTGAAGCTCATATAATCTCCAAATCCTGGATAACATCCTAAACGAAGTGTTGACTCACACTGGACCTAACAAAATATGTTGAAATATGTCAACAATAGCTGAGACTGAGGACTGGTACCAGAGATGTGGAAACAACTCTGAGTCCAGTGTGAGTCAACAATTCGTTTGGGATGTTATCTAGGATTTGGAGATTGATTATATGAGCTTCAATACGACTAGTTGTTCATTCAGTTAATTTATTGTTCATTACATTTTCTTGCTTGTCGTCATCTGGGTCTTTCAGCATCTGTTGTCTTTTTATTCCTCCTTCCCTGTTTCCATTCAATAGTTTGGTGAAGTACAATTCCTTCACAAAACAATTCGCACACAATCTCCAGTCACAAACTAGTTTTTCTTCAGTGAAATGTTATAGACACCACGTCTGGACTTTTCCTAAACTCACTTTGAACCCGATTGTAACAGAGGAAACTTGAGAATTATGTTAACAAACTTAAAACCAGACAATACCAAACTAGCAGTAACATCAAGCGCAATGATGTCATAATTAAGCTTCATTAGTAAGTAAACATGTTTGTGTGCGTGTTTGTGTGTGTGTGTGTGTGTCTGTGTGTATTTCCGATACAAAGAAATGATTATTGAAAATGTGCTGGGTTAGGGACGTTTCAAAATATTTGTTGTGAAATGGGGAGGAAGAAACTGTCTGAGACCAATGTGTTGATTCAGTGGGATTTTGTTTTGTCTAGAAACCACATGAGTCTTCTATTATCTGTGAGTTTCATAAGTTTACACAGACAACTGATCCAGTTTGTCGTTCTATAACAGTCAACTATGTTTTCTGGCTTCTCCTTCTTGTGGATGGATATCTCAGAGTCGTTCTACATCTCTGGTACCAATCCTCAGTCTCAGCTATTATTGACAAACTTCAATATTTTTTGTTAGTTTCAGATAGTTCAGTGTGAGTCAACACTTCGTTTAGGATGTTATCTAGGATTTGGAGATTATATAAGCTTCAATACAACTAGGTTCATTCAGTTGTTCATTGCTGATGGGAGTTTACTGCATTGTATTGTGTGTCGTCATCTGGGTCTTTCAGCATCTGTTGTTTTTTATGCTTCCTTTCCTGTTTCTATTCAATCGTTTGGTGAAGCTTTTCATCAAAACTCACAAAATAGCGCACACAAAAGCTCTTTCTATAAATCTCTTCTTATCCTGACGATGTGAGGCCAAAAAATAAGAAAACGAAACGAAAACTAAACAGGAAAGCTTTGGTAATGCTGTTAAAAGAAAGTTTCGGGTTTCTTTCCTGTGACCTCGTCATACTTTCAAATGGTAACTAGACCAGGTTTGATTGTTTTTTCTTCATTGAACATTCTGGTTATTTTTCCATTGTTTATCTCCCTGCTTATCAAAGATGGGTTCTTTTTTCATGCCATCTTTTATGGTGTTTTGTGTTTTTCTAAAGATAGCTATGGAGGCCTTAAATAATAGGTTATTGTCTGTGGATGTTCTTTTGTCTACTGTGTCCTGAGTTTTGATACTTAGTTCTAAAGCCTTAAAAAATCCAAATGATTGACTTCATTGCACCCGGTTTGACCCCATATACCTCAGTTCCTCTCTACAGAAATGGCATGCCACCGGCCAAGAGTATCACACAAAGCACGAATTATGTAGCTCTAGCAACAATCTTAGAGGTTTCTGGGAAAAAAATGGACTCGTGAACAGAAACTGCACGATCCAGATTGGAACACACGACCTTCGGAACTCAATGCTATGACTTACCCACTAGGCCATAGACACTCCTGAACTATATTTAATTATAGCCATAGACACTCCTGAACTATATTTAATTATAGCCATTGACACTCCTAAACTATATTTAATTATAGCCATAGACACTCCTGAACTATATTTAATTATAGCCTAGACACTCCTAAACTATATTTAATTATAGCCTAGACACTCCTGAACTATATTTAATTATAGCCATAGACACTCCTGAACTATATTTAATTATAGCCATAGACACTCCTGAACTATATTTAATTATAGCCTTAGACACTCCTAAACTATATTTAATTATAGCCATAGACACTCCTGAACTATATTTAATTATAGCCATAGACACTCCTGAACTATATTTAATTATAGCCATAGACACTCCTGAACTATATTTAATTATAGCCATAGACACTCCTAAACTATATTTAATTATAGCCTTAGACACTCCTGAACTATATTTAATTATAGCCATAGACACTCCTGAACTATATTTAATTATAGCCTTAGACACTCCTAAACTATATTTAATTATAGCCATAGACACTCCTAAACTATATTTAATTATAGCCATAGACACTCCTGAACTATATTTAATTATAGCCATAGACACTCCTGAACTATATTTAATTATAGCCTTAGACACTCCTGAACTATATTTAATTATAGCCTTAGACACTCCTAAACTATATTTAATTATAGCCATAGACACTCCTGAACTATATTTAATTATAGCCATAGACACTCCTAAACTATATTTAATTATAGCCATAGACACTCCTAAACTATATTTAATTATAGCCATAGACACTCCTGAACTATATTTAATTATAGCCTTAGACACTCCTGAACTATATTTAATTATAGCCTTAGACACTCCTAAACTATATTTAATTATAGCCATAGACACTCCTGAACTATATTTAATTATAGCCATAGACACTCCTGAACTATATTTAATTATAGCCATAGACACTCCTGAACTATATTTAATTATAGCCATAGACACTCCTGAACTATATTTAATTATAGCCTTAGACACTCCTGAACTATATTTAATTATAGCCATTGACACTCCTAAACTATATTTAATTATAAACTTAATTATATATCTGTGTAGGGGACTGCCTAGAGTAGTTGATAGTAGCTCGGCCTGCTAGCTGTGAGACGCCTCATAGCTCGGGTTCGAACCTACTGTCCGGCATTTGTTCGAGTCCCTGGTCTTACTCAGGACGATAACGTGAGTACCTCTGAAGTCGGAGAAAATCTGCCTGTATGGCGAGGAATACTAATTACGAGTACATTGAGCACACGGCTGCCAGTGTAATGTAATTTACAATGTGCACGCTGCTGCCATTGTAAGAAATTGGAAAAATGGATTTTCACGCAAAAATCAGTTTCAGAGATGAAACTTCGTCTGAGTTGAAAGCGGACGAAAAAAAAAAAAAATAAATATATATCTGTGTAAGGTCTTTGGAGATTAGTTTGCAATATTTTTGACGCCTCTTGATGTGGCATGCTTGGATGCTTGTATGAATGCGGACCTGTACAGTTTTGTCTACATTTTTTATTGTCGTGTTTATGATTCTAAAACTCGTGTAAGTCCATCTATCTGGGTCGATCTACTGACATACAGATTGCTTTATTCAAATTCCTTCTTGACAAGGTTGAGTACACATTGATGTATAATCCTTGCCAATGGTCAAATTTATGTGACACTGATCACTTTCATCAAGTTTTCCTAATACTTCATTCTGTTTTATTTTGTCAACAGCATCTGTTAAGTATAGGTCTTGAGTTAAAGTAATGTGTCATTGGCGATTAATATAAATAATATTTATTCTATATATAGAGTATAATGAAGATCTTCTTGTTCTTTTAGTAGTTGAAATTTTGCTTTGCGACCTCATTTTACTACTTCTTATAGTCTCATGTGATACGCTGTACATCTCCAGTGACAGCTAAAGTATCCAACCGCGCCACAGTTTTCTTTAATCGTTCCTATTGTATATTTTGTATAGATAGTTGTCCTGTTCACAGTAATAATTGTATATGATGTCTCTTTCCATGATAGAAATAAAAATGTTTCAGCTAATTATGTTTGTTGTTCTGTATTTATTTTAATTTCTGATGCAGAGATCTGGTTTTTAAGTAGAATCGGCAATATGCGTTGTCTGAGTTTTTTTTTGGTTGCTCCGAAATGTTCCTCGAATGATTGACTTGTTTTTATTTGCAAGGTCTGTTTTTGTATCCATGCATTGTCAAATTATTCTGTGTGCGATAGTTTTGTGGGTACTTTTTTATTATTGTAGATGTATTTTTCATTCCGCTTCAATATTTTCAGTGGTTTTTTGTGTTTGTGTTGTCTTTCTAAATTCTAGTTTGTTAACCAGTGTTTATTTTCCTCTGATTTCTCTTCCTGACTCACTATAATGAGGCTGATATACCACCGTCACCAAAGGTTGACTTCTTCGAGTGGGATTCTACAGATCAAACACCAAATCTTTTCATAGTCTTCTGACTGACAAGGAAGTATATCCAGTTATTAGTGTTTCATAGTATTCTGACGACAGAAAATAATCAGTTATTAGTGTTGCATAGTATTCTGACTGACAGAGGAAGTATATTCAAGTTATTAGTGTTTGCATAGTATTCTGACTGACAGAGGAAATATATCCGAGTTATTAGTGTTTGCATAGTCTTCTGACTGACAGAGGAAGTATATCTGAGTTATTAGTGTTTGCATAGTATTCTGACTGACAGAGGAAATATATCTGAGTTATTAGTGTTTGCATAATCTTCTGACTGACAGAGGAAGTATATCTGAGTTATTAGTGTTTGCAGCTTGTCAATTACACATTTCTGACTTTTCGGCCACGTACTTCGTCTATTTTGGATCAGTATTAGTTTGTCTAGTACTTTCCTAACCAAGAGTGTCCACAAAGCGGCGGAGATTTGAATTTGGAATTTTTATTTTCCTTGATGGTTTTCTTCTCGGGAGTTAGCAGTCTCCATCTGCCTGATGTTTAAATTTGGAATTCCCTATTCTAGGACGATTGCAATCCGAAAATTCTGTCCATTTGGACATGATTTAATCTTGGATATCTCTATATTGTGAATAACTAGGCTTGTCAGAGTCCTACTAGCTTGTAGTCTCGGGAACTTAGTTTTAAGCATGCACAACTATAAGATGGAGTTGACTTGTAAGAGCATTGTGCATCAACTTGCTACACATTTTTACTTTACCCCAGAAAGTTTAATACTCCTGACAAGCCAACCATACCTTTACCTTGCAGAATCTTCGGTTTCTTGATCCTGACAATACTATAATAACTTGAGCATGTGAGAAAGCTTAGTTCGTGTAAGAGAATTTTCACATTCTCTGTGACTTGCTGGTGATTACTTCCAGATATAGAATTATTGGAAAATTACGAATTTTCAGCAGAAAAGGTCTGTTGTTTACCCTTTTGGTACGTCAATGTCTTGCATTATAATTAAGACGTTTATTTGAAACTCAGATATTTTTACATAACATGAGATCAAACGACTGCACTACATTTCACATCGGCTGAAATGAAACCCTTCTTATTTTAGTTAACTGATCTTGGTTGTATAATAATTCAGCATATTTATCCACTAAGTGACATTTCCCTTACAATTATATAGTTTGCTTTCTCTAATTAGATGATTGGTTTAACTCTTTGTAGATCAAACGCTACACCAAGTGGCCTTGGGTTAAACATCTTTTCTACCAGGTGTCACACTAAATGGCGTTTTTTATTCTAAAAACAAATGGCGTGTAAACACATGCTTTGCCTTGATCTATAGAGTAAACACATGGCTTTGTCTTGATCTATGAAGGGTTAAGGTAAACACATGGCTTTGTCTTGATCTATGAGGGTTGAAGGTAAACATATGGCTTTGTCTTGATCTATGATGAGTTAAGGTAAACACATGGATTTGCTCTATGATCTATGATGAGTTAAGGTAAACACATGGCTTTGTCTTGATCTATGATGAGTTAAGGTAAACACATGGCTTTGCTCTATGATCTATGAGGAGTTAAGGTAAACACATGGCTTTGCTCTATGATCTATGAGGAGTTAAGGTAAACACATGGCTTTGCTCTTGATCTATGAGGAGTTAAGGAAACACATGGCTTTGCTCTATGATCTATGAGGGGTTGAGGTAAACACATGGCTTTGCTCTATGATCTATGAGGAGTTAAGGTAAACACATGAGCTTTGTCTTGATCTATGAGGGTTGAGGAAACACATGACTTTGCTCTATGATCTATGAGGAGTTAAGGTAAACACATGGCTTTGCTCTATGATCTATGAGAGTTAAGGTAAACACATGCTTTGTCTTGATCTATGAGGGTTGAGGAAACACATGGCTTTGCTCTATGATCTATGAGGAGTTAAGGTAAACACATGACTTGTCTTGATCTATGAGGGTTGAGGAAACACATGGCTGTGCTCTATGATCTATGAGAGTTAAGGTAAACACATGGCTTGCTCTATGATCTATGAGGGTTAAGGTAAACACATGGCTTTGTCTTGATCTATGAGGGTTGAGGAAACACATGGCTTTGCTCTATGATCTATGAGGAGTTAAGGTAAACACATGGCTTTGCTCTATGATCTATGAGGGTTAAGGAAACACATGGCTTTGCTCTATGATCTATGAGGGTTGAGGGAAACACATGGCTTTGTCTTGATCTATGATGGGTTAAGGTAAACACATGGCTTTGCTCTATGATCTATGAGGAGTTAAGGTAAACACATGGCTTTGCTCTATGATCTATGAAGGGTTGAGGGAAACACATGGCTTTGCTCTATGATCTATGAGGGTTGAGGGAAACACATGGCTTTGTCTTGATCTATGATGGGTTAAGGTAAACACATGGCTTTGCCTTGATCTATGAGTGGTTAAGGGATAAATCACTTTAAGTATTCGTCTTCTTCTGTGACCAAGTCCCTATGCTCAGAAGTCTATACAGAAAGTCGAGTAGTCACATGATTCCGTTTGTCATCAGGAGTTCCTCACGGATGTTCCTCAATTTCTCTCTCAAATTAATCTCACGGGTCCACATTTAAGACCTCGTCATTGAAAAGGGTGCATTATTGAAGAATATATTCGGAAGTCTGGGGCTCATTTGGCATGTGCATTGTTCAGTTTGTTCAACTTTCATTTTGTATAGGCGGACTTGTAATTTACAGCAGCGGTTCCTGAACTTTGCATTTACCGTGGACCACTTTTTAAATACATTTTTCTGCTGCAGAGCCCCAAAAGTTTATATATATGAAAATGAACAGGAATGAGTTATCTGTGTGGTACACTAGCAAACAATGTCTGCAATTTTAACCTTTTAACAAACATGAAGAGATTTCCTTTTGCCTTGAGCAAGACACGCTATCATTAGCTTCATCAGTACAATTGTGTTTCAATTTCAGCCTGCGATCCATCCTGAACATCAGCCAAAATATATTGTAGCAAAATCCAATGCAGGCAAACGTTTTTTGTCCTATCTTTTCCAAGATCGTTTCAGTTACTTACTTGAATTTCATTCTTCAAGATGAGTTATTATTACACCAGAAAAGAAAGTAAATCTCAATTCTCAGACTGAAGGATACTTAAATGATTATTCATTATCCTGTCAGACATTTAGACCCAGTCAGGTCTGATACTTGATTTCAGACACGAACCAGTTTATCCTGCTATTTATACGTTTAAAATTGTATTTTTCAATTTGAAATTTAAGATCATATTATATCTTCAAGCGCTTGCCAGACCACAGTAAGTAACTCGTGGACCACCGAAAGTCTGAGTCCCCTATTTATGAAATGCTGATCTAAGTGTCTGACAAGTTCTAAAGATGGTAGTTAAGAGATTACATCATAAATTAGGTCCTGTATGTATTATCCGCTCTTGTGAATGTCAATAGATCTTATTTCATTAGTAGTTTCTATCCTCAGTGAGTATTAAAATATGTTGTAATAAATCTATTCTTGACTATTTAAATAATTAAGACATGTATTCAATTATTGGGCTAGAAATTAACTTCTCTGCGCATTTCTAAGACAAACTGCCTGATTCTTAAAAAACCAGTCTAAATATAAATTATAAGATAAATACAGAAATAATCAGACACTAGTTTACAAAACTAAGTCAAAGATATAAACTAAGCCAGAACAAAGAATATTAACTGAAAAAGGTAATATTTAGAAACAGTACTAAAAATTTATAAATACAATTTTAATTATCAAAAATGAAAATTTAATAAAGATCTAGTAATACACATAAATTACCCAGACAAAGTAATAAATTAATACCAAGACAAAGTAATAAATTAATGCCCAGACAAAGTAATAAATTAATACCCAGACAAAGTAATAAATTAATACCCAGACAAAGTAATAAATTAATACCCAGACAAAGTAATAAATTAATACCCAGACAAAGTAATAAATTAATGCCAAGACAAAGTAATAAATTAATACCCAGATAAAGTAATAAATTAATACCCAGATAAAGTAATAAATTAATACCCAGATAAAGTAATAAATTAATACCCAGATAAAGTAATAAATTAATACCAAGACAAAGTAATAAATTAATACACAGGAATTAGTTAGAGTAACGGGTGGAGAAAGATTAGAACAAGAGTTAATTGATGAATATCTTGGACATATGATAACAAAATACAACAGATTTGAAAAGGAATCTCAGAAGAAAAGAGAAATAACCAGAAACAGGTTGATTAGTTATTGGTCACCGAATCGATGATATAACCTTCAGGGAAGATGCAAAGGTGTTCAGTCTCCCCCAACAAGTGTTTACGGATATGCATAATGATGGTGTTTGTAGCTTAAGCGCTAGTGAGCTCGATCACAATCCAAGGATACCTGGTTCAAACGCCGCGGCAGACAGTTTGGAAGCAAATTCGTTTCCGTGGGATTTTTACGAAATGTAAAAATATACCCTCACCGCTCAGAAAGCAATGGCAAACTGTTGAACGTATAAGTGGTACCTAGAAAAATAACGACTAGTTTACTGTCTGATGTAAAAGGATATGCCACGATTTTCATTTCATACTGATGTTCCTGTTGCTCTCTGGTTGAACACACTCATCTCCCCTCCAGGCATCCAGTTCTACTTGTGCAACGTATAATTCCTAGCTCCTTTAATCGCTGATAGATTCAACATCAATATTAAGTGTCTTCATTCAACAGTAAGTCACCAAGAGACTGAAGAACATCACTCTTATCTATCCTAAACTCCATCACGACCAGTGCTGTCGATGCAAGCATGTTCGT
This sequence comes from Arion vulgaris, assembly GCA_020796225.1. NCBI lineage: Eukaryota > Metazoa > Mollusca > Gastropoda > Stylommatophora > Arionidae > Arion > Arion vulgaris. Next base: position 64,652,440 of record CM036753.1, on the reverse strand, counting down.
TCCCTTGATGCCGCGAACACCCGCATGCCTAGGACATTAGATTCACGTGACACAGGATAAATAGAGCCGTGGTCTCCGATAACATAATCCCGGCGAGCTCGGTAAAATTCTAGGAAATCAGACCACAATCGTCGTGTGCCCTCGCATTCCAGTAATGTTAGATAAAGACAAATTCATTTGAAAAACAACACAACACGCTATATCAAGGTTATATTATGTGATAAATTACGTTTTATATTGTTATTTAAGTTTATAAATAACATTAAGGAATATCAATATTATTTACATGTTTCATCAATAACTAACAATGGACTCGTAGACCTGTGCACAATTGATTACAGAAAATCTTAGTGTTCTATCAAATATGTATAAAAACCAGCCCCAATTAAACAGGAATTTTTGTTTTCCCGTCTGAACTAGACGACCTTATGTTACCTGGAGCCACGAATACAACGTATGGACAACACGGAAAGTTAATAAAGTTCAAACAAATAAACAACAAACAAACTTGTCAAGTTATATATATATATATTCATCATTGCTGTATGGAGCAAAAACGTAGCAAATTAACAAACAGATGGAAAGAAGAACCGAAGCATGTGAAGTATGGATACACAAAAGAATATGGATAGTCTCATTTAAAGAGAATAAAACTAATAAACAATTACGTCAATAACTATGAATGAAAATAAAACTGCTTAAAGAGATAGATCTTCAATAAATTATATGTTTGCGGTCACATTAAGAGACATAACACTATGTTGAACACCATCTTGGAAGGGAAAATAGAAGGCATGAGAGCAAAGGGAAGATATAGATACAATAAGGATATAAACATCAGGGTGTGAACATACAAATGTCGAGTCCAGTGTACCGTCAGGGAAAAGTACAGAACTTGTTGGAGAGCCATTACAGCCAACCTTTGATGCGCAGATAACACATAACTGCTTGATTGAAAATGCCGGAAATTAAGCATTCATCTACATTACAAACATGATCTAATAAACTGAGCAATGATTTTCACAATATGAGTTGGTAAAACGAATCAAATATTCACAATACAGAATAGATCTCTCTATTTCCCTACGCTACAGTTGCTACCCTATGCTTTTCAAAATTGTTTATTCTGGTAAACTAGATAAATTATTGTCCTTTGTTGTCAATCAGTCGTCAATGACAACCAAGCGCGCATTTCCAAGCAATGAAGAATATCAAGTTTGTAAATATACGTGTATAGAAGCATTATTCAAATAATTGTGTTAGCGTTTGAGATATCGTTTGCTCGTTCCTTTATCAACCACCGCGTTTATTGATTACATGTATCGAATTATTAAGGAATCCATTAGATTATGCGAATTGTTATATTGAATTAACTGTGCAAATAGTGTTCTTCGACAAGCATTTTTTATTAATGAAACTATGATGTTAAAAACAGAACGTTTGCTATTCAATATTTGACACTGGTTGTATTACTTGCGTTTGACATTTTTTGTTCACTTGAGTATCAATGAGAATTGAACTGTTTAAATTTGAGCCAAATGTTTAGCATTGAGTGTTGTGATTTATTTTAGGGTGATATACGGAAATCTACAAATCTGAAGTGGTCAATCCGCGGGTAGGCTGCGGTGATACTAAGTACACTGACGTTTAAGGACAAAGACACGTGTGTATAGTATCACATAAGTAAGCAAGAATTTAATTAAATATAAAACTAACACAAGTGTTTTTGTCCTTAAATGCTTGATTTTATAAACTTTTTTGCAATGTTGTATTCCAATAAAGTTTTGGGGTTTTTTTCTCTAACAATATATTGTTTACTAATGTAAACACACAGAAACAGGCAATTGTGTTTCATTTGGCTCTGAAAATTTGATCATCTACTTTTGTAGACAAAGTGACATCAAACATATACCTAACTAAGACGCAAGAGAGAACTATCACAGTGGTAAAGATTTTTTAGAAGTTGTTTTAAAGTGAAGGATGTATATTTATATTTTATTTCCTTCTATGACTCGTTCTTTCTTCGCAGAAATTCCACCACGTCCTCTTTTGAGAGTATCACACACAACACAAACTCCGTAGCTCCAGCAACAACCATAAGGTATTTTCAAAAAAATGCGCTTGTGAGCCAAACGACGTGATTCTGATTCAATTCCAAGATATTCGAAACTTCAAAAGCAGACAACTTAGTCTTCTTCTTCTTCTTTTCTCTAATTCCCTGTTTTGCCTACATAGTATTTTTCACTGCGTTATTTTTGTAGTTCATCTTTTGTGTCAATGGCATTTTGCTTTGTATCCACTGTATCGGAGTAGCATTGCTGTTTGGGGTGCACTGTCTGTTGGTAATTTGCATTTGTGGTCGAATCCTTTAAGAGGTTCAATACTAATGGTGTACCCCGTTTCGCAAAGTGGGGCCACGCCCCATAGGGGCATTTTCAATGTTAAGGGGGGCAATGCATTCGTTCAGAGTTTAACTAATGTTCATGATGTTGCAAAACCGATATATCGGCTTTTGGATGTCTGTTGACAAAACGAATGTTGCTTCACAATCACTTTACTGAAGATTTAAAACGTCTTTCCAGCTTAAACGGAAAGTATCCTAGATATATCTGGTAAGATTTTAAACCTTCTTTCAACGAAGCTTTGAAAGCGGGAAAGCATGTGTTATTGTGTTAAAATCGCGTCATATTTGTTTTTTTAAAACTGTAATGTGTCGCGACATTTGCCAATCTTGTCATGAAGACTAAAATGAGTTTCTACAGTGCAATCTTAAGTATGTAATAGTATTGGACAGAGCCAAGCATATCATATTTCCGCTACAGAAATAGGTCCGAAGTTTGATCTGGCTTGAATGTTAGGTACAGGGAAGCAAAAATGAAACTTCAAGGTGGTTTGACTCAAATAAAAGTTATGGGCCATTAGTTTGATTACCAGAGTAATGGATACTCACTGCGCAGCTGGATTATACAGGTGTCCTTAGAGTACCATTTTGTAGTTGTATAGTTAGCGAAGGACATTTATATATGGATTACAGAGAATGTCATGAGATCTTTTTTCCATGTTTAGGACAGATTGAGAAGATGTGGTTGGAATACATTTTTAGACAATGACAGAAGAATGTCATTAGTCGAATTAAAATGAGTCTTTCCCAAGAGAGTAATAGATGTGGGAAATCGCAATCGTGAGAACAAAGTTTTGGATAGTAAAGTAATAGAATAATCACCCATATATATATATATATATAGACGATGGACTTTAAGAAGAGGGATAATAGAGCAGAAGAGCCGAACACAGAACAGCTGGAGGTAACTAAATAAAAATAGAGAACTAGACACAGAACAGCTAAAGTACAGGACTGCTAGGCCAGATTATACGAGAAAAACAAAAGAGAGCCGAAGAGCTTCACGTAGAAGATATAACTATTAGAGGTTATAAGTTATCAGAGTTAATTAGAAGAGAACACCGCATACCTTTTTAGAAGAACAGATTTGACCACAAAACCATGAGTATAAATATTGTTAATGATTTGTTTGGTTTTTTTTCTTCAAAATAGTCTTCTTTCTTCTTTTGTCGTCACACTGCTACCGGGTTGTTGCCCAGTGTCGTGGTTTTCTGTTTTTGTCTTGCGCTGTTCTGGTGGCTTGTGTGATTGTTATCTTTGCTCTTTCACAGGATGCTGCCACGCCATCTAACCATCTTTTCCGTGGGCTTCCTCTTGCCTTCTTTCCCGATGTTCTGTTGTAGAAGACTCTGTATACTGTGGAGTTTGGATGCATTCTTATTAAGTGGCCAAACCACTTCATTCTTTGTTTATCTATATAATTCAAGCAGGTTTGTCCAACTTTCTTTCTTATGCTGATGTTGGTGTTCGTTTTCTTGTTTGAGGAACTTTTTCAGGCAACCGGGATTATTTAATGATTTTTGTTTTTTTGTCATAAAATAGTCATGCTACAATAATCAAATTTTCTCTAACGTATATGACCTGATGTGAAATATTATTATATTAATGTATTCCACATTATTGTCTTTTATGTCAACAATGCTTAACCAACGAATCAATGAAACGAGGTCGTCTTGAAGAGCATTTGAAGGCGAAATATAGTGCTCATATTATGTCAGATTTGAATTACTTTAAACTTTAAAGACAATTTTGAAAAAGAGCAACATTAAAGTCTGTTTACTGCTCATACTGCAACTGTCAATCGTATACTTGAGGCTAGTTATTAAATTTCCTTACTCATTGCTAAATATGGGGAAAATCATACTATAGGAGAGAATTTAATCAAACCATCAATATCAGCATTTCTTTAAACGGTTCTGGAAAAAAGATGACAAAGACGTGAAAGCTACCCTTTGTAGTGAAGTTGGAAACGTACGTATGAACTATGAACATACACACAAAATACGAAATTATTGCTTTGCCAACTCTCGGCAGGTGACTTGTCATTTTGTCGGAGGACGGACTATATGAGAAAATCGGTGCAGTGAAGTCAATTCTTTGCCTTTAGACCCTCTTCGTGCACACTGCCTTATTCTTCTCTTCTCTTTTCAAATAATTGACTTTTTTAACACCTAAGATGCCCCAATTCTTACCAATTTAGATTTTAGATCTTTTTCAGTTGAAAGTTTCAGCGTGAGTGCACATGCGCCGTAATTACATTTCCGTTTCCATGAAAAAAAAACTTGCACCTAATACTATCACCGTTAACTGGTGGGCGAGTCCGTTTTTTCGTTAATTTCGACACACACTCCAAATCCTTGTAATTATCAACATTTTCATTTGCTGTATTTTTAGTTACTAATACCCGTCAACATGTGTTTGTCTTCTGTGTCTGTTTGTTTGCTTGCGTTCGATAATGAAACAACACTTTCTAACCTTTTCTTTTTTACTTTCGTGTGCAATTTGCGCTGAAAAGCGTAATTAGTTGTGTCATGGATTAGGGCGGTTAAGCTGAGATATTTATGCTCTTAGGTCCAGCACATTCGATATCTGCCTGGTCTCGTTTCGAGTTTGTCTTTTTCAATAATTTAGCAGAACTTGGGTTCTCCTACTTCAAGTCTCAATGTAGTCATGTAGTATTTATGTAGTATTTTATGTAGTATTTATGTAGTATTATATGTTAGTATTTTTCTAATAGTATTTTATGTAGTATTTTTTCTATAGTATTTATGTAGTATTTTTCAATATAGTATTTATGTAGTAGTACTAATAATAATAGCCGTCCATCGCAAGCAATGATGACAACAGCTTCAGGTGTGTGGCTGCACCTATTTGGTGTGTGCGGAGGTAGCTGTAGGGTCCAATCCTCGAACATAAGCCCCTACCACAGGTGGGGCATACATGATCAAGGTTAGACATGTGGGTGTTACGTGTTCCTTCTTTTCGCGCAGCTCGCTTTTTTCTCCACCTCAAAGACACGACGAATTTGGAGATCTTGCGCAAAGGATTTCGAGCAAATGGTATCTATATCGACGGATTTTAGAAACACTTTAAGTGTCTCCAACTAGTTTTTTTCTGTCCACCAATCGATCGTCTTGTTCCCTTCAATATCGTCATATATCAACTGTTTTGAGATACGTTTATCAGGCATCCAAGCAACATGGCCAGCCCATCTCACTTGGGCCTTTTGCTACATGTGTTCACGTTTGGAATCTTACATAATAGAAATAGAGATAGCATTTTTACATTCCCCGACATTGTGTTATCAGGGCAAGACTTGGATGTTGAAATCAAATGATGGAAGAAAACGTTTCACGAAGGAGATGAAGTGTCGACGCATAGTGCAGGGAATATCAAGAAGAGACTGATTTAGAAATGAAGCCATCAATTTTTTATACTGCGTAATTCTTCTTCTTACCCACATATCAGCAAATTGTTAACCACTTTTTACGATTTGTATGATCTGAGCCTAAGAGCAATTGTACGTTGTGCCAGTTATGCACCTACAAGTAGGCCAGCACATCCGATTTCTCTACGCTTTTTTTTACTAGGTAGCTTTCTAGGTCCCTACATCAATCACCTTTAGACTACCTTATAGGTCACTGTGTTACTATTCTTGCTCCCTTGAGAGCTCCGCAACACATGGGAGGAAAATCCTCACATCAACTACACTCTTATACATGTACATTCGCTTTAGAGCTAACACATGGAGGAAAATTACATCAATCCTCTTAGCTCCTTAACACTGTGAAGCCCCAGAGCTCAGACACATGGGAGGAAAAGTGCGTACAACATCAGAACTGAACTCCTTCAGGAAACAACAAAGTAAATGCTTAAACTACATATGTAGATTACCAACAGACAAGCGCCTCAAAGGGCAATCTATTCAGATATAATGAGATTCAAACAATATGCCACATTTGCAAAAGCTGGAACACAGAAATAACATGAGTAGTGAAAGACACCAGTACGAAACGCACACAAAACCATTTTAGAAATCTCTTCTTATCCTGAAGTTATGTAGTAACAGACAGGAATAGTTAAAGAAGAAGAAGAAGTAAAAGAGGTTGAAGATAACGGCGTAGATGTATATTCTATCCGGTTTCTCCAATTTACATCGTCTCTATTACTCTGTAAGTTCTCTATTGCCCTGTCAAATTTTCATCTATAAATCGTCTATCACGCTATTAATTTTTACCCTGCAAGTTCTTTATTCCCTGTCAATTTTCACTCTGTAAATTCTCTATCATGCTATTAATTTTTACCCTGCAAGTTCTTTATTCCCTGTTAATTTTTACCGAGTAAGTTCTCTATTGCCCTTTAAATTATTTTAACTTGTACTCTCTTTATATGTCAGTTTTCTAGTGCCATGTTTTTAATTTACCCTGTTACATTTTTATTAATGTATTAAATTCTCTACAACTCACTCAGTTCTTTGTTATCATGTTACTATTAACTTGGTTTCAAGATGGAAGGTGTAGTTTTCTTCGTACTTTCTATGGTCGGTTGATCTGAGGCTTAACCCTTTCGCTGCTACATACTTTCTGAAGGCTGACCTAAAATAGCTACTCTTTGTTTCTAGGTCACAAACGTGAATGTACGCCTATAGCAGTGACAGTAGCAATGTATAACGTGTTAACACGTCTTTAGCCCATAGAGGAGAAATAATAACAGATGTGTTAATGAGTCTTTAGAAGTGAATGGGAAAACGCATATATACGTCCTTAGCAGCTAAAGGACTAATAATCCTCAATCGTAAAAACCCCAGTATTTCGAAAACAGAGGATTTATCTAAATATGCAACTGTTCTATTAATAACCGCATAACATGGAGATCTAAAACCTCTGTCCTATGTGCCGTCTTTGGCACGAAAGGAACAAACTAACTAACTACTATTAACTTGAAAATTATGTCAGTTCTCAACTGTCTTATCATTTTGCTATTACTTTTCTTCTTCTCTATTACTTGTAACTTCTCTAATCTTCAGCCTTTTCTTCTATTCTCCCTTCTCTAGTCTCTACTAGCTCTGTTCTACCTTTTTCCCCTGTTCTTGTTCTCATTTTCTTTATATCTTTAACATTTCATATTTTGTCTTCATTTTCGAAATAAAATGTCTAACTAAAACTATACATTTACTTTTATTCCGTTTACAGCACAATCAGATGATTTTGTACATATCAATATCGGGTTACTCCATCTCCTGTGTGCTGCTGATAATCAGTATGGCCATATTCAATGCCTTCAGGTAACATACAAAGGAAATGTTAGTATCATAGTGACTTAATAGTTGACATATTAGTCATAGTGACTTAATAGTGACATTTTTGGAGCGTTAGGCATTTATTGTCTAGTTGTATATGTTATGTATGCCTTAAGAAATGAATTTCTTCCCTTCTGGTGTATCCTTTGCTTGATAAAGGCCTATTGGTCGAAATGTTGCTGTGTTTTGTTATTGTTTTTGTACTTTGTAAAACTACAATACTTTGTTTTTACGTGTCGCATTGCTACATATTTTACTACAGTCTTTCCTTATATCGATAGTGACTAATAAAATATTTAACTCTCTCTTCTGCGATCACCCTTAGACTGGTGTATCAGATTTCCCAATAACTCTCATTCATGTGGAAATCTGATTCATGCAGCCTTTAGCAGGGTGGGTTTCGTCCATCTTCAGCCCATTTGGAGCTCTAGTGCTTATTCTTCGGCGATGTGTCCGGTTTTAGCCAGCTTTACTGGTTCGCTCTCCGTCAGCCTTTGCTGTCCGAGCCGACCTGCAAGGCGGCAGGTTATGATATTTAACTCAAATTTCAAGGATGTCCTTCTACATAGTTCTGAGACATGGAGAACAACTAATGGGAATACCAAAACGTTGCAGACATTCGTCAAATAGATGACTTCGCACGATACTCCATCTACGATGGTATGACGAATCACACAGGAACTGTGGAATAGAGAGGGATAGAGCAGATGGAACAAGAGATAAAGGAAGAATGTGGGTGATAGATAGGACACACATTGAGGAGATCTCATAACGAGACAGGCCTCCGATAGAAGCCCCATGGTAAAACAGGTAAGGGAAGGTCCAGGAACACTTGAAGCCGGGAGTTTGATATGGATTGCAAGAAAATGGAGACAGAGTGGGGAGATCTGGAAAAGATGGCCTTAGAAAGGCGGGCTTGGAAGGCCTTGGTTGTGGACCTGTGCCTCTCTATGGACGAAGGGTTAAGAAAAATGATGTCTAATATGGCGTCTGTGACTGATTTTTGCGTGAATGCTGGAGTTAGATCATTGTGTTAACTTTAAATCTGGCACTAAGTTACTAAGTTCTTTACTATACTAATCACTCACTATAAATGAGACGGATTATCGTCACTGTTATATCATGTTTTCTTTGTAGAGTTTATTCTCTCGGGTGTAACAATTAGAATCCAGTGAGTACGAGCATTACTAGCATAGCAATCAACCTAGCGATGATTCCTATAAATATTAATTTAACAATCCCACAGCAATTCCTCTCAACATTAATATAATAGTCCACCAGCGATTCATCTACTTATTAATTTAATAATTCTTCTAGCGGTTCATCTACCTTGCAACACACTAGAAAGAAAGTAACCTTTAAACTGGCAAAATGTGATAGGTGACAGAAATGGAAGTATAAAAAAATTAATGAAAACAGTTGTTGTAGCATTCACATCGTGATAACGCTTACCAGTACCACACATATATCATCATCAAGTACCTTGTCCCTTCCGGAACTTGACTCCCATGACAGCAGTCCTAAAAAACGATCTATTCTGTGCAGGATGACCGGCGTCAGCAGCAGTCATTCTCAGATCGTCAATGACATCTTGCATTCATCGTCTTCTATGTCTCTCTCTCATTCTTCTTCCATGCACCATTCTCTCCAAAAGTATCTTCTCTATCCACTCATGTCGTTTGTTCATAGTTCATAAATACGGTTCCAACTTTACTGCAACGGGTCACCCCATAATTGCTCCGTTCCTGTGCCAACGAATATCACACTAAATGCTAACAACTGTGAAACGTTTCCTGTGTGAACTAATTCCAGAATGAAACAGCCGCGTAACGCCACAATCATGTCGTTTGATGTGTCCGAAATATTTAATTTTTCTTGTTTTTATGTTCTTTAATAGCCAATTCTCTTGAATGTCAAACTTTCAGAATAGAATCATTTGTTCTTATATATACAATTATTTAAATAATATCTTCATATACTACACCATTATCACTATCCGTGTTTGTTATTATACACTTGTCTACAATAACTGCATCATTTATATCTACTTCTGCATCGCAAACATCGATTTTCTTCTTGAAGTTCAGCATAATTATCCCTTTTTCATCTGGTAACAATTATCATTTTAACCCTGCGGATTTAATTGAGTAATTATAATTGGACATTTATTGCAACCGCATTACTTACAAAGTTATCACTGCTAGTCATTGTCCTTTCGTGTTTGTTTGCAGGCAACTAAGATGTACAAGAGTTATGCTCCATCAACATCTCTTTGTGTCCTTCATTGGCACTGGACTCATGTGGATCATAACATATACCCAGTTCATGATCAAACCTGAAATCAGGATAGATAATCCGGTAAGTCAAGACGTTTTACATTCATTGTTCAGTGTGTTTAAGTTAAGTAATAATAATAAGGATGCCCCCATTGCTATTCGTAGTTGTTATTGACTGGATAATGAAGAAGACAATTGAAGGTGGTAGCAGAGAAATTATATAGGGACATACCAAAAGACTGGAAAAACATTGACTTCGCGAACGACATAACACAATTGGCACACACTAAAGGGCATTGAGATTGGCGGCAATGAGAGTCATGGTGGCTGTTAACATCGAGCAACGACTGCTTGTCATCCTGTATCAGACATTGGGCCTCTCCACCATTGAATATGCAATGGCCACCCTTACTGTCAGCAAAACGCAAATCGAAAGACTGGAGAGAATACAGAACGAAGCTATGCGCATCATCCTCGGTTACACAAGGGATACACCCTGTGTGGTGATGAGGTTTCTCCTGAATTTACCGACCATGGAGTATAGACTTAAGATAGCTAGAGAACGTGCCTATCTCAAAATAAGTGCCAAAAGGATCACCCATTGCATGAACAGCTCAGCACCAGTGGTGGAAATCGGCTAAAGCGGGCAAGTCATGGGTTGGCCGTGCCGCAGATACTGTTCAGCTGGTATGCGGGCTCAATAATATTGACTGTGGGGAAGAATGGATACCGATGCCTCCAATATACTGGAACACTTTTTCAACCATCATTAAATTTGACAAAGGTTACAGAGAAGGAAATCCCGTGGCGTTGAATGCAGACGTCAAAGCCATCATCGATGAAAACTGCAATGCAGACGACGTTGTGATTTACACGGATGGATCGGTAGTTCATCACGAAAATCTGCATGGGCCTTCTCTGCAAGCTCATGTGGCAGAATGGTCAAGGAAGCCAGTGGTGCATTTAGTATGACAACAAGCAGCATGACAATTGAGGTACTGGCGGTGACCAATGCACTACTCTGGCTAGAGTCACAAAACTACACTCATGCGTGCATTCTGAGTGACTCATTGAGTATGATCCGAAAGGTGGAGGCCGGTTCGATGCGCAGGCAATGGACTGAATCACTGCAGACGTCAACAATTTGCAGAATTACACTTGTCTTTGTTCCGGGGTACATGGGTTTCGTTGGCAATGAGAGAGCAGACAGACTGGCTGGCTCTGCCACTATATCAGAGGGTCAACCAATGGACAGAGCTGACATCGTGAAGCCCTCATGGAGCGTGGCCGCAGAGAAAACATTCATCTAAACCAATCCACGTCAACTACTAGATTGCGAGAACTGGGTTTGAAGATTTGTGTGGCAAGAAAAGAACGGTACAACAGGTATACGAGTCGGCTCATCAATCAAAATAGAACTGGTACGGTAGTAGCTGGACGCTTTTGGAGATATTGCGAAGGAGATCGGAGCACCTATGGACATGTCCGGAGTGCAATGAAGATATTCCAAACTGAAACTAAAGGGCACACGGGAGAAAACAAACGAGTAAGTGATTTGGCCAAATCCGTATGTCTAAAAATTAATACTAATAAAAGCAAGGTGATGAGATTAGATGCAAAAACACAGATGAGATTATGGTAGAGAGGGAAAGATAAAAGAAGTAGAAGAATTCAAATATTTGGGCAACTTTGTAACAATAGATGGGGATGTAGGGAAAGAATTCAAATATTTGGGCAACTTTGTAACCATAGATGGCAATGTAGGGAAAGCATTCAAATATTTGGGCAACTTTGTAACCATAGATGGGGATGTAGGAAAGGAAATCAACGCAAGAATTCGAATGGCAACTGCAACATTCAAATCACTGGACAACATAGGAAGATCATCAGCTTACAAGACACAGGCTAAAATCAATATATACAAATTAAATGTGCGCTCAGTGCTACTGTATGGAACAGAGATATGGAAAGCAACTACCACGATAGACAGTCGCATAAGAGGAAGAGACATTTTCAGGGAAGATGTCTCAACAAGAGAATACCAAATACTGAGATCAGCGTAAGCTTATTCAACACAACTAAATGAGAATATAAATATTGAGTAGGCCTACTGTGACGCCTTCGAAGCAGCAACATCGAGCATGACTATGTAGATAGATCATCGCTGCCTCCATGGCTCACTCGTATGAGCCTGAACAACAGGCCCCCCATGAGATTATCATATTAGACTTCATGAATATGTTTCAGAGGAAGATTCTAGAAGTCTGCGCACGGAATGGGTGGGCAGTATTCGGCGGTCACATATTAATACCGTGACTTGTCAGTACACACCTGGATATGCTGAAGTGCAGTACAACAAACTTGCTGACTTTCTTGCAAATAGTCCCATACTCAAGCTGGCAGAAGTATGGACAGAGCTGATGTCAGTAATTTAGTTCGCACTCATTTATGTGATATGAACGAGTCTCAGACACAGAAACGATTGCAAACATTAGAAGTTAAATCTTGGTAGTAGAGAGCGAAAATATACTAATCAACTTCTCATGGGTACAGTGAGCAGGGGACTTCAGGATGGCTGCTACAGTGAAGGACAGAGCACTCATGGGAATGTCCAATGTGCCATGACGTCGATTGCATATCATATTGAAGATATAATAAGTAGTTAAAGTAAATCATTCGTATTGCTTCTTGACCAACGGCACACCATAGTTGTTATAGCAATCACAGCGTAGGCTGCCTTTACGCTTTAGTGTTTCTCTAGTACCAAATTGAGACTAGGTCGACATGAGAGCCGCTGTGATCAGACATAATCCCATTCCGACTGAGTAATTTGATCATAGGCCCACGCGTGTACAAAGTACGAACATTAACCAGTATGCTAGCACGGCTATCAGTAAAACTAAATACCAAAGACCTAATCTCAGAACACGGAGAAAATTAGTTTTTACTAAGTTTAAAAAGAGTTTAAAGCCGAAGAAGACTAATGGTTTTAATGATAGTCTTAAGAAATATCCCAACCTCCCAAAGTTTTGCAACAAAGAAATCAACTGTAGCAATGGCAACCATCCAAAATGTCACCATGAACACAAAAAGAGCAATGTTCAACACAATCTTTCTCCCCACACTATGTTACCAGTGCCAAACCTGGACGCTGACAACAAACGATAGAAGAAAACTAGTCACAACAGAGATGAAGTGTCTACGCAGAATGCTGGGTGTAACAAGAAGAGACCGGTTGAGAAATGAAGACATCAGGAAAAAGTGGGTACAACATCAGTACTAGACTTCATCAAGAAACAACAAATTAAATGGTTCGGTCACGTAAGCAGATTACCATCAGACAGTGCACCCCAAAGAGCAATGCTGCTCCGATACAATGGGTACAAAGCAAAAGGCCGGCCAGCAAAAGATGGACCTCACTATCTACGAAGCGCATACTAGGGCCCGTTTTAGAAATCTCTTCCTGACCTGACGCTGTGAGGCATACAGGATTCGAGAAAGAAAGAAAAAGCACTGGGTTTATTTACCCATTTGGCTCAGGTCCTTTTCCACAGAAAACGCGCGCCACCTGCCGAAAGTATTGCACAAAATATGAACTCCGTAGCTCCGGCAACCATTCAAAAATGTACTTGTGAACAGAACGTCACAGTTCGGATTCGAATCCACAAGCTTCGGAACGCAAGACAGGATCTTAACCACTTAGCCACAGAGAGTATTACAAAGTAATAGCCGTCCATCGCAAGCGATGATGACAACAATCTCAGACGTGTACTGTTGCACCTCTCTGGTGTGTGCGGAGGTGACTGTAGAGTCCAATCCTAGAACAGAATCCCCGACCACAGGTGGGCATACATGATCAAGGTTAGACATGTGCGTGTTGTGTGCTCTGTCTTTTCGCGCTGCTCGTTTTCTCTGTGACTCAACAATACGATGATTCTCAGCTATTCAGGTTCCTCTTTTGTTGTTACAGCGCCACATTTGGCGATCTTGCGCAAAGATTCCCAGCACGTATTGTCTATATCGAAGCATTTCAGAGACACTTTAAGAGTGTCTTTAAAGCGTTTTCTGTCCACCAGCTAAACGTCTGCCCCTTCAAGCTCGCCATACATCAACTGTTTTGGGATGCGTTTATCAGGCATTCGAGCAACGTGACCGACCCATCTCAGTTGGGCCTTCTGCAACAGGGTGTTGACGCTTGGGATCTTTGCTCTTGTGAGGACTTCGCTGTCTGGAATTTTGTCCTGCCAGTTTATTTTTAGTATTCTGCGTAGACAGCTTGTGTGGAAATGGTTTAATTTTCTTGCGTGTCTGCTATACACTGTCCATGTCTCGCTTGCGTACAGCAGCGTTGTTAGCACTATGGCCTGGTAAACTTTCAGCTTTGTGACTATGCTTATCCCCTTCCGTTCCCACACAGTGACACGTAACCTTCCGAACGCAGCACTGGCTTTGGATATCCTATTGTGGACCTCAGAATCTATGTTTGCCGATCTGGATAGGAGGCTGCCAAGATAAGCAAAGTTGTCCGTTGACTGGAGACGCTGGTGTTTAATGTTGATGCTTGTGAACAGAACTCGCAGTTCTTGAACGCAGGCTGGAACGCAACATGTTATCTTAAATTAGCAAAGTTTACAAAGACAGATACAACAACGTTATAAAACTATCTAATTTCGTATTTTGAGATTTAAGCTTCTTCTATCTATTGCCAGGCATATTATGCAAACGTCCACACTTTTTGTTAGAGACTGAAATATGTCTGCTCCCTTTACGCTCCAACAATTTTCAAAGAATATGACATTTACCCAAGATTTACGCTAAAGTGTTTATGTGTTGTAATCGATTGTAAATTTACTTTCATGTCATCCAACAGATGTTGTCAAATCAATACTAATATATAGAAACGCATCATATATAAAATCATCGCTAGATTTAATAAAGTCGATTTTGGGTGTGCCTCCAAGTAATTGTCAAATGTTGAGAATTGAATGTTTAATTTAAATAGCAGGCATGATGAGATGTGTGGTTTATTTTTAGCTGGTTTTTTGCTTTGTTATTTTCTTTATCAGTCAAGTTAACCATTCTTTGTGACTGCTCGTTTTGATCCGGGAACGTGAATACGTTGCCCCTTTAATAGGTTTTATGTACTTTATGTTATGTTTTATATCATCATCATCATCATCAAGTAGCTAATCCTTTCCAAAACTTGACTGGTGACAACAGTCCTGTGATATCAATCCTGAAAAACTCTTTGTTCTGTGCGATTTGACCGGCGTCAGCAGCATTCATTCTCAGATCGTCAATGACATCTTGCACCCATCGTCTTCTAGGTCTTCCTCTCATTCTTCTTCAGGCACCATTCCCTCCAAACTTATCTTCTCTCTATATAAATATATTTAATAGTAGCTTGTACTAATAATTAAAGATTACTGCATGTCTTTAGATTTTAATTCCTAGTGTATTTTATCAGTTATATGTATTATTTAACATGCACATTAGACATCTACGTAATAAAACAAAAAATTCAACTAAGGTATGGTTTTTTATATGGCTAGCTACTTTGTTTCACAAGCCCTAATTCATTCTGGGAGATATAAAAAGTTAATCTCATATCCTTTAGAGAACTTTGCGAATCAACCCCAGCTTTGTAACACTGTTTGTGATTTTAGGCATTATTACGTTCAGTAGTTTGCCATTGCTTTCTGAACGGATGGTGCTATCGTAAATTTTGTAAACATCCACGCGAAACAATTTGCAACCAAATTGTTTGCAGCGTGATTCGAACTCAGATCTTCGGGGTTAATAGACCGAGTCACTATCATGGGAGATATAACCCTTTATAAAATAGTTTTAAAATAAAGGATTGACTGTAGTACACAGTTTCCACATATGACAGGGTCTTTGTTCGCTGACTTAGAACGTCAACTGGCGAGAGTATGGTACAAACGCAAACTCCGTTGTTTAAGCATCAATAATATGGATTTCCGGAAATAAATGCACCCGTGAAAGAACGATGGGGATTCGAATAGTAACTGTCCGAACGCAAGCAAACGAATTGCCCACTTTGCCACGGTGAACCTAATATTTTGGTTCATATCCAGTACAGAACGTGCTTCAGATGTGAGTCGTGAAGAAACGAAAGTAGTGAGATTCTAAAAGACAGTTTAATGTTGTTTGATTGATGACTGACTGATTGATTGATTGATAGGACTATCATCAGTGCACTTCGGTTCTTGCACAGGAAGATCTCAGTGGCAGTACATGAACTCTATAGCATCGGCGAGGGCCGTTTTTTATTTATCTATGTCATCAATTTATTTGCTATTAAATAACTGTGGGGGACATTGACTGATTTTGCAGAGTTGACTAAGTCGTTGAAAGGGATATAATCCAACCTATCATTCAATGTTCCAGAAAATAAGAATTATCTCCCTTTCCTGTTTTGAACCGCATCAAATCTTTTGACGGACAACAGCTGTTCAAAAGTTCAGTGTTTACTTTGCGCTAATTATATATTATGGGCCGTATATGTATGTTAGTTCTTGTGTTTCGATCAATCATTTTCAATTACTTTTGTTTTGTGGTGAAAATATAATGTACAACACGTTTTACATGAACCAAGCTATCTGCTGACTGATTGTATGTTTGTTTTAGATCAGATCAAATATCTGCTCCACATTAGAGATGTTCTCTATATTGTAGATCTATTGTTCTATGCTTCTATCGATGATGGTACATTCTGACTGACTGCTGTTTGTTTTCATTTGAGCCGCTTGCTAACCTTTGTGTTATTACACTACATGGTTTATTTGGTTTTACATAAGTCTTGTTGAATATTACTATGAAGATGTACCACACAGTCGTGCTGCATACTTTACGAATAGCTAATGGGATCAATCAAGCTTTAAAATGTAATACCTTCGGTATATCGTTAAATTTCAATAAAGAAAATACTTACGCTATTTTTTCACAGTTCCTGAGATTTTGCATAAATCGGTTTTAGCAGAGATAAAAGTTTGAAATAAATCTTAAAATAGAACCCTGCCTCTCAAACAGTGTGACAATAATTTTGAAATGATTAACATATTTTAAGACAAACATTATTTTAAATTAAACTTCACTGGTTGTTTAGTGTCTCTGTGGCTAAGTGGTTAAACCTTTTGAGTCGAAGGTCGTGGGTTCGAGTCCGGACCGTGCCTTTCTGTTCACGAGTGCAGTTTTTCCAGAGACCCCTAGGATTGTTGCTGGAGCTACGGAGTTTGTGCTTTGTGCAATACTTTCGGCAGGTGGCGTGCTATTTCTGGTGAGAGGACCGAGCCATATGGGGTAAAACCCGGTGCAATGAAGTCAATCCTTCGGCTTTAAAACCCTTAAAACCGAAGTAAAAAATATCTTGTTTAGAAAATTTAGATAATTGTAGGATCATCATCAGCGCACTGTGATGAATAACCAAATGTGCTCCAATGTATTTCTTTATATGAAAGATATGTGGCAGTGCCCAAACTCTGTAGCATCAGCGAAGTTCCTCAATGTAATTTTGACATTTATAACAATACAAAACTTTTATACTGGTGTGTCTTGGTTTACACAGTGTTTCTCTTTACGGTGGTTGTCTGAATAGCCTGTTAAATGAGTACAATATGACTATTGTTAAATCCAATAAGAGAAAAGAGATATAGAGTTTAGAATTGTATGCCATGTTTTTGGTATGTTGCCATAAAGACAGACTGGGAGAACCATATGGTACATAACTTTGAATGTATGTCCATTTGCAACAGAAATTACTATATATGTGTGCTCATTGTTTCATATATTTTTTTATAATTTCCAGGCTTGGTGTAAAGTGGTCCACATCGTTACGCAGTATGCCTCTGTGTGCAATTACTTCTGGATGTTCTGTGAGGGATTCTTCCTGCATACAATTGTTGTCCATGCTTTCTCAAAACAGAAGAAGCTGTTCTTTGCTTGTTGTGTCATTGGCTGGGGTGAGTAATCAATCACTTTCACTAGAGTGAGTACTCTGTTGAATTTATCTATTCATCCAGGATTCATTGATAGAATCATCATCATTGATTTCTTCTTTTGTTTCTTCGGCTTCTGCTATG
Source organism: Arion vulgaris (assembly GCA_020796225.1). NCBI lineage: Eukaryota > Metazoa > Mollusca > Gastropoda > Stylommatophora > Arionidae > Arion > Arion vulgaris. The sequence goes on along the minus strand of CM036753.1, from coordinate 64,634,362 downwards.
CTTTTTGGTGTCAGAGTATGCGAAAAGTTCTATCAAGTTCCCTAGAGTGCTTCTCTTATATGGTGGTTCCTACTGCCTCTAATATTTCTGTGTCCATCATTTGCATGGATAGTCTTTGGCCATGTGAAATGAGCTTCCTGCGAAAAGTTACCAACAACACCAGAAAAGACAGAGCCATCAACATAAGAAAGAAAGTTGGCATAGAACCTTGCTTTAAATACATTGAGAAACAAAGAATGAAGTGGTTTGACCACGTAATAAGACTGCATCCAAACTCCACAGTATACAGAGTCTTCTACAACAGAACATCAGGGAAGAAGACAAGAGGTAGACCACGAAATGGATGGTTAGATGGCATCGCAGAATCCTGTCAAAGAGCAAAAATAACAATCCCCCAAGCCACCAGAACAGCGCGCCACTAGAAGAGCGCAAGACAAAAACAAAAACAGAAAACCATGACACTTGGCACCAACCCGGTAGCAGTGTGACAAGAAAAAAAGAAGTCTTTGGCCTTGAAACCATTGTATTTTAATAGCTTTGCTCATTGTGGACTACTGTTGGTTGAAAATCGTGTTACATGAACGAGCCATTTGGTTTCTACTTTCTTAAAAAGATCTAGCACATATGTAGTCATGGCGCCTGTGGATCATTTTTGCGTGAAAGTTTGCTTTCCTTATCGCCAGTGTCTCTCACCCTGCAGACAAGTCATACCCAGACTTCAGCATACATGTAATTTAGATCCCAAAGTAAAAGATATAAACTTTGTAATGTTTAATAATAATAATAATTCCTCTCGTACCGTTATACGTTACATAGGGCCTGCAAGTAATTTCTCCATACCACTCGATCCTGGGCAACTCGCTCAATCTCCTCCATGGAACTGAGACCGATATTTCCTGCCTCTCTCAGCAAAGTTCGCTTCAGGGTCTCCTTAGGTCGACCTCTCTTTCTTGAACCCTTTGCATCCCACTTCAATGCCTTCTTTGATATTCGTTGATCATTTCTCCTCAAAGTGTGTCCAACATATCTCCCATCTTCTCTTTCTTATAACAGTTGTCACTAGTGGTTGACCAGACATGTCTCTGATTTCATCACTTCTCCTGAATTCGTTCCATTTTATATTCATTATTTTTCGCAGACATCTATTTTCAAATGCATTCAACTTGCTTTCTATATCTTTTGTAATGTATACTGTACCATTTACATCATCATCAAAGTGTGTATCCTTTATAGGACATACTGTCTCTAGCCAGTTCAACCACTTTGTCAATGGTCATATTCATGGTTTCTTTAATATCTTGTAGCCATCTTCTTCTTGGTCTGCCTCTGCGTCCTGGGACCCTGCCCTCTAATATTGTTCTTTCTAGGCCATCGTGACACTTAATGTGACCAAAGTATCTAATTTTTCTGTATAGTATGTTGTTTATCAGTCAATTCTCTTTAACATTTAGTTCTTTCAGGACATCAGTGTTCTTTCTTTTTCTGTCCATGGTATTCACATGATCTTTCTGTAGCATTTAGTTTCGAAGGACTGATTTTTGTTCTTGTTTTTTTTTTGGTGTAATGGTCCATGATTCACAACCATAAGTAGCCACTGGAAAAATGCATGTTCTCAATATTTTTAATTTTAATATTTTGCTGGTGCTTTGCCACATGTTCTTCATTGTGTTTAACTTCTTGATTGCTAATGCCAATCTTCTTGAGATCTCTTTGGAACAGCCACCAGTTACATACTGAGATTATTATTCTATTTTTTAACGCAAACTGGCCTTGAACGCTGGTGGTCACTAGCACAGTGTTATGAATTTCGCTATTTCGCCCCACATATATGAAAGTGAATCTTGAACAAAAAACATGTGGGCAACTAAAATTCTGAAAAACCTCAAAGATGTGGTTTTAGAGAAGAATGTTACAAATCAGTTATATGAGGACTATCATCATAGCACTCCGGACACGTCCATAGGTGCTCCGATCTCCATCTCAACAAATCCAGTAGCGTCCAGTGGCCTAACACATCAGTTCGATGTTGATTAATCAATCTATTTGCATATGTGATATATCTTTCTTTTTTTGGGCTGCATTAATATCAACACCCAAATGTTACAAATTTCATAAGTTACTAAATAGATTAATGTAGATGTGCTAAGAAAGGTCAATGAAAGAAAAGGACATTCTAACAAATATCCTAAAGGAAGTAGTTATCTTTGCTTTTGATATGCTGTGCAAAGATGGAATGATCATTAGGACAACATGAAAACAATATTTGGAAGAGTGGTAAAGGATGGCAGAGGAAGAGGGTACTGAGCAATCTGATATTTTGGTGTGGAAGAGCGTCAGCAACTGAATTGATCACCAACCTTGAAGACTGAGAGTTGTAGGTATTCATGATTGACACCATCAGCAGACTCGATACGTGATGAGGATTGTGATGAGGATTGTGATGGTAATGAGTGACAATAACTTGGCTGAAATCGAATGCATGTGTTCTAAAAGTGTTAGAAGGCTATACGTTTAGGGCCTACCATACCAATGTACAACGTATACATGTTCTTGGCAAAGATCAAACATATCACAAAGAGTGATTAAAATTGATCTTAAGAACGAACGCAAAGAAGAAGAAGTGACAATAACATTATTATTCTTATTTAAGTTACGATTGTGTAGTTTTACCATGGAATGTTTCCAAAAATATTTCTGTGTTTGTTATGAAGGGTATTAAAGTCTCTTTAAGCCATGGCATGTATCTTCAACCTAAGAACAAGTCTTTTTAGATATATCAGGGTGTATAAGCCAAGAAACATAAACAGTAAGAATTAACTCCTTATGGAGAATCAAAATGTCACGTTGTTGTTTCTGAAAGTATTATGTTCTTTTTAACAGGGTTACCGATCCTACCAGTGACAGCTTATGTGTTAGCTAGAGCCCTGGACACTGCTGGTGACATCATGTAAGTCGCTTTGAATACAACGGTTTTGCAGATCTGGTTAAAGAGTTATTAGAACCACCACCGACTCTTTCTAGGCATCGTTATTTTGTTGTTAAGAAAGATAATTATTAAATTATAACTATATAATTATACAATAATTAACAGACTAACTAATCTGGTAGTAGTAATACAGGAGAATAATAATCCGTTTGAAAATTGTTGAAGTCTCTGCCACATTTATGCGCCATTAAAAAGGGAGCATTATGGCCAGATAATAGAGTTGCTCATGCTAGAGCCACCATCATTTGAACCGACAACGCTAGAGCATAAGTCATAGCATTGAAGTGAATCCCCACATCTTTACTGAAAGTGCTGAAAACAGTGCACGGTTTGTAGCTCACCTGACAGTTTAAGTTTATATTTTTTCAAAATGCATCGAGTATTAATTGAGGTTGAGAATATTAATTATTCCCCCCTCTCCCCATGAGGGTTCCGTGTCGGAGACAGGTGACGCGCAGTAGCCAAACCCAGAAGGAAGCTGATGTGCTGACGATTTTTTTGGGCCGCAGACAACGAAAGTAGAGGCTCCCAAGTTGATTTTGCAGAAGAAGTCCATCCTTATAGGGATATGAAATTTTTATCAGATGCTGATGAAAGATTGATGTTAGATAACTTTTATCTTCTGCGTGGCACATGATGATGTTAATTACATAGTTTTTCATATTGAGCAAAGGTTCAATAGAAATATTTCTTCCCTGGCAGTTCTATTCTTTCTAACTTGTATCTGTTAGCTTCTTTAACAGATAAAAGTATATGTTTGCCAAACAGATCTCTTGAAAATTTAATATCCCTTTTGTATGTCTCTCATGATATTTCTGTAAAGAACATGTTTCATCAATTCCATCTGTTAATTATATTTATTTTGTTTTGTTTACAAATAATGTATATCTGTTGTTAATTGTGTAATATAATGTTCATATCAAGGAAAGAAATTGGATTCCATTAGAAAAGAACTCATGCAAACAATATACCTGGAAGAAAAATTAATCTAACAATGGTAGAGAAAACAGAGAGAAAAAAGAAAACATTATTTTTGTTTTCAAATAATTCAGAATTGTTGTTAATTTTGTAGTAAATTGTTAATAGCAAGGAAAGAAATTGGATTACATTAGCAAAGAATCCATGAAAACAATATGTCTAGAACAAAACCTAACAATGGTAGAGATAACTTAGAGAAAAAAGAAAACACATGAACATCATTTTTGTTTACAAAACAAACAAGGATAATAACATTAACTACAACTTTGGAGTACATGCTGTGGACAAATTAATTTGTGTTCACTTTTTGTACTCTGCAGATGTAAGTAAAAAAATAAAAGGAATCAGTTTTCATAACATGTGGTATATTGGGAAATGCATGGAACAAATGGTGATGGGAGCAACATCATGTTGGCTTTCACTTTCCAGTTGTTCTCTCTGTTACCCAACTGGTAACTCCTGAGTTTACATGAATGTTTTTGATGTTTCGGCTTCTGTTCTTATGTACCATGGAAGACCACGCAAAAGAAGAGCGACGGCATCAAGAACAGCCTTATGAAAATGAATATCAGCTTACAAAGTGCCTTAAAAAAAAGCACACACAAGACCACTACATCCCTTTCCCCCTCCCCACACTTCTATAAAAAGTAAATGGTGAAAGAAAGAAGAAGACACAACTGGGGCTAAGGGGGCCAGAGAGCCGTTCCGATTGAAAAATGTGCACTACAACTGTAAAATTAACTCAGGACAACGATTCTATGTAGCACTTGCACTAACAATTATATACACTAAGCATGTGTGTATACAAGTTAAGCTACCATTTTATTTTATATTTTAACCAAATTTAATTAAATACATGTAATACTGTTTAAAAAAAACTTCTAACAGTTTGCCAACAAGCGAAATAACAATGAGTACAGGAACCTATTTCAATTAATTGATTGGTTGACAGATATCTCAGAAGGCAATGTATCGTGATTGAATGATTGATTGATAGGACCATCATCATTGCACTTTGGTGAACAACCGTGTGTGCTCTGATCTTCCTCTTACACAGGAAGATTTCAGCGGCAAGCAAAAACTCCATAGCACTGGCGAGGGTTCCCCGCGAAAATTTTTAAGATGGTGACAAAATTTTCACAGCTTCAAATTGTTTGCAGGAATTTTATTTTTATCTTTTTAAGAGGAAGACCACCCAGAAATTGGTTTATCTTTTTCAAAAATTAACCTCTAAAAGCTACTAACAAACTTGTCATAAAATTAAGCCACGTATTACAAGAGATGTTAGTTTTGATGACGAACAAAGTTTACTTTATAAATTGTACTTTCTTCATGTGAACATATTTAAATGACATAAAATGATAGAATAAATAAAAACAAAACCCAAAGAGCACCAGGGAATGAATTTCATTAACATAAAAAGAGCAAAGAAAGCAAATAAGCAGATGATGTTGTATCATGATTATTACTGGACATAATAAGTGATAGCAATGATGATAGTTCCACCTTTCATCTTGTTTGATATTATTAAATAATGTTTCCACAACTATACAGTATATGTTTTCTTTCTTTCAGGTGCTGGTTTCATCCAAATTGGACGATATGGTTACTTAGTTCTCCTATTGTTCTATCACTTGTGGTAATATGAAATAATATTTTAGTTTAACCTTTCATTTCGTGTTTGTATTTATTAAACACCACATAAATTGTGTGACACTGGCGGGTCTCAGACGCTGGAACGAGTTCGAGAATTAGGCATTAAGTTTGGACATGCCAGAGAGTGTCGTCTTTGTGGTAGAGAGAGAAGATATAGTAATCAACTCTCATGGTACTGTGAGTAAATGGACTTTGGGATGGCTGCTGCAACGGAGGACAGAGCATGAATGGGAATGCCCAATGTGCCATGACATCGATCGCATAACATAACATAACATAACATACTCTCAGACCTGAGAACAAACCTCTGTAATGACTGTATTTTTCACAGTTAAAATCTTGTAAAAGACATGCTACTAATTTATTCAATGGATCTGAATTATACAACTATAAAATGTAGCTATGTTATCAGTTATATAGAAGACTATCATCATAGCACTCCGGACATGCCCATAGGTGCTCTGATCTCCGCCTCAGCCTACAAAATGTACCTATGTATAAACTGTCAACTCATGAAAAATTCCTTCTCTGCAGCATAATAATTAAGATTATATAAATCCTCAATTTTCTGTATGCAGGTAAACTTCATTCTACTTCTCAACATTCTACGCATCCTTTTATCCAAGATACGGGCATTCAATTCGGCTGAACACAACCAAAACAGGTATCGTTTTGCTTATAAAATTATTATGTATACCATTTAATTCAAAAGAACAGTGAGTATCTGAGCCAGCTCTATGGCCCCCACAAACTGAGCTGCCCCCAGGCTAGGATATTTGGCAGGACCCACTACCTAATGCTAAGGGCAGCGTGATGCCTTACAGGGTTTAAGATAAAATGAGTCTATACACAATTGTTATATTTATATTTGGTTTTTATTATTTAAAGTATGGATTTAGATAATAACAACTTGTCATAATATTCAAAAATTATTTTAAAGTATATTTACTACTTTATGTCTACACATATTTTTCAGTAACTTCAGTTAAATCGCCTTGTTTAATTAAATAATTTACATTGCACAAAATTACTAGATGATAAAGCTGTACTTGCCTAGTTATTCTTCTTTGACATGTCTTCAATAAATTGGTAACTCTGCAGAATGATTGTTCAACTTAATAAACAGTAGGGCATGCAGGTGTAATGGGAAATGAACATGTTGATAGACTAGCAGATATGGCTGCTGTAGAAAACAGGTGAGCATGGGCCAGGCTGATATTCTGAATTCTATAAAGGAGAGAGGACATGTAAACAATTCAAGGAATGGTGGGGAATCTGTAACCCTAACCAGACTGCCAGTATGCAAAATCAAATGTGGTGTAGATAGACAAGAGCATAATACTGAAATCCAAAGAACCAACATAGAACTGGTGTCACTAGTTGCCACATGCTGAGAAACATACTGAGAAAGAGATTGGAGCACTTATAAACTAATTGGTTCAATATGCAGTGATGGTGATCTGATGACTAAACTAAACATTTTCCCCTATTTTTATTTTTAAATCATATTTTATATTGTTAACTTCGAGGAGAGACAAGACAGAGAGAGAAAATTGTAGACCTGACTTCATGGCACAGAAGAGCATAAACATCGGAGATAATCGCAAACAAAAGGGACAGAGATTTGTAGAGATCCATGATCACCTACGCCAACCGTCACGGCACCTGATGATGAACTTCATATAAGGAAAAGGACAAGTATATGAAGTACTGAAAAAAAGTTCAAGAGTTTTTTTGCTAGTGCTACTTGACTCAATACAAGTTAGTAATAATCTTTTAACTCAGCGTTCCCAAAGTGACTGTATCGTCCCTCATCCCCCTCCCCAGTGGGCACTAAAGCGTTCAGGCGACTAGGGGTTGGTAGCTCCGTAAAGAAGAAATTAATAATAAATATTTAAAATAAATTATTTAGTGATTTTGCGATTGAATAATCATTTAAAAAGTGAATTATGCATTTTAATTCATCTTATGCCTGTCATACACAATCCATTTTTTCATCAATTTTCTATTTCATGCATATAATCATTTGAAAATTGACCAAGTATTACAGAAATATATATCAATTTTCTATGTCAAAGAGAAAATAGAGCATATATATATATATGTGAGAGGGGGGCGTTGGCAAAGTGTTATGATGGTGGGCATTATAAAGTTTATGTTGTGCAAAGTGGGCGGTGGGCAGAAAAAATTTGGGAATCTATGTTTTAACCAATCTTACCCAGTGACACAATATTGTCTGCTGCACCTACATGAGATTCTACTGTTGCTGCAAGATTTTCTACTGTCGTAACACAAACCTTAAATTGTCACATTTGTATATATAAGTGTAATCAGCATTTTTATTACTCATTGACCTTCTTCAGACTTCATTTTTCTTACCTGTTAGTGAAAATACTAACTTTCTTTTTCTATAGACCACATTTCTATCAACCTCCAATAATAATTTTATTTATTTATTGTCCATCTTGTACAACATTCATGTGAATTCATTACATCAAGTCAAGCAAATTAATGTCCAATTAAAAATTATAAAAAATAACACATCTGTGTAGAACTTGATTTACTTTTCCAGGAGAGCCGTGAAAGCTACCTTGATTTTAGTTCCACTGTTTGGGCTTCAGAACATGTTCACATTGGTCAAACCACAACTGGACAAACCAGGATTGTTTGCTTGGGACATGACCTCTACTGTCCTGGTTTCTTACCAGGTAAAGTATTTGAATAATTTAACCCCTTCACCCTTACTGAACAAATATACTGGCTCACTGTATTTTTTAAGATGCCTTAAAGCCAGTATACTGGCTACATCGATATATATATTGCAGCATAAATTCATCCAAACATAAATAAAATTACAGAGTAAAAGGGTTAATTAGAGCCCTGGTTTCTCTTTATCTGCTTTCACCTAAACTCTCAGATGTCAACTTGAATACCTCAAAAAGAATACAGTTGAGAATGAAGTTGTTAGCGTCTCAAAAATAACTTGTCTTAGAATTGTTTGTGTAACCACAAAATACATTTTATTTGTTTAATATGTCTTTGGCACTTGTGAAACATGTTTTCGACAGTCTGTGCCACTGATTTTGTAATCTGTTCAAAGTTTGAAGATTCTGATTAGTTTAGTCGTCGGATCACCATCACTGCACGTCGAACAAATTAGTTCATAAGTGCTCCGATCTCTCCCTCAGTATGTCCATCAGCGTGTGGCGACTAACGACACCGGTTCTTTGTTGTTTACAATTCTTCTTTGTCTGCCAGCATAGCGTTCTTGTCGAGCTACACCACACTTAACTTTGAGTTCTTGCAGTCTGGTTAGTGTTGTGGATTCACCGCTATTATGTGAATCATGTACACGCCCTCTCTCCATTAAGGAATTTATAATATCAGCCTGGTCCATTGCTCGTCCGCTTTGGACAGCAGCCATACCTGCAAGCCTATCCGCACGTTCATTCCCCTTACACCTGCATGCCCTGGCACAAAAATAAAACTGATCTTTGTCAGCTTAGACCTCCCCAGCGATTCTATCCAATGTCTCCTAGCCCGTCCTGTTTCAATCTTCCTGAGCATACTCATTGAGTCACTGAGAAAACATGCATGGATTAAAGTCTGTGATTCTAGCCAAATCATCGCTTTGGTAACCGCCATGATTTCCATAGTGAGACTGCTCGTAGTCACGGCAAAACCACCACTGTCTTTCTTCACAACATCACCTCCGACCTGAGCAGTGAAAGCCCACGAGCTCCGCACATGTCGAATCACCGAACCATCCGTATAAATGATTACATCATGCTCAGATGCGTTCTCAGAAATTAATGCCTGAACCTCTGCCTCCACAACAAGTGGGTTGTGTTGCCTGCATTCTTTATCAAGTTCGATGCATACAGAAAAGGATGTAGCGATTCCTGTTGGCACTGGTATCCATTCTTCACCGGGATCAATATCTTCAAGTGTACACACCTGTTCAATACAGTCCTCGGCCTGACCCATCCAAGATTTTCCTCTTTTTAACCTATTTCCTTTTTGTCTCCTTATTTCCAAGTGCAGAGGATGTTGTGTGTCAGCATTGACTCGAAGGTATGCTCGTGCACGGCTCATCAGTATTCTATACTCCATAGTAGGATAGTCAAGGAGATAGCGCATCGCCCTGCACGACGTGTCTTTAGTGCAACCAAGTATAATGCGCATCTGATTCTGATTTACTTCTTTTACTGAGCTGGTAATATGAATCATCTTTATGATGGCCTGCACAAGAAAATTGGCATGCCTTCAACACCTTAGCAATATTACAGTAGAGAGTGTATAGTAAAAGTGTGGTGACAATAAGCACCAAGATTGCTGTGTATAGATCCTAGTGTTGAGCTGAGCATTATATTCTATGTCAGAAAATTGTGGAACCACACCCATCCATCCCTGCCCAAACATATATGAATGTCTTTCACAAGACTTGTCTGGAGTATAGGTCAGTAACTTAAAGTGACAGAGTGGCAAACAATGAGATGCTAACATTTACTGGGACTATTAGCATTAGAGCTGTGTGTCCGTCCTTCAAAATTAACAGATCCAGAGTTTATTAGTAAAACACGACTTAAAGCAATGATCTGTCTATTCTCAGTAACGTTGCCCTACTCCTTCGATCGAGCATTCATATCCCCTGCAATAAGAAACTTTGCGCCTGGAACATCTCTGAGTTTTTCAAGAAACTCCTAACTATCTGCAATATGAAGTTGGTCCACATGGGTGCATGCATTATAGATTTACCATACCCTACCATAAAGTCTTACCTGAATCCCCTGTAATTCCACAGACTCAAGCAAGGAGTAATATGTATCAAAAAAGTTGTGGGGAAGACCATGTTTCACATAGATAGCCTGTCCTCATCCCCCAGCAAGCTCACTGGGAGCGGAATAACATTTGAATCCTGGATATTCAATGACTCTATTCGGTTGCATGTTGGCTTTCTGAATAATGAAGATGTCAAAGTCATAAAGCATCTTCTGTAGAATTGATTCTCGCTGTTTTGCACTTCGGCAATTCCAACAGCCAATGCATAGATTTTTTATGACAAGTCGGTCTGTCTTTATCTCTCTCTCTCTCTGCGTTCCCGTTGTCTTTATCTAAACCATCTCTGTTCAGCTAGTCTCTTACATCCATTTCTATTCTCTCCTCCACTTCTTCTGTATGCATATTTCCTTGCTTTTTCTGCTGGAGAAACAGTCAACAGTGCACAAACTCTATAGTACCGGCTGGAGCTCATTGGAGATATTACAAATTAGACAACAATGTAAACCTGGAAATAAAGGGTATTTAACATTATATTTGGGGGGAAAAGTATAAATTACAAAATTATGAAACACTTTATTGTTCAACTTCTTGTCTACGATGTAGAATAACTAAATGGTAAGAACACTGTGTTACCACTATTAAACGACAACAGAAAGTTAAACACAGCTCAAAAATAGCCAACTGTAAAAAATACTAACATTACTATGAATAAACGTAATTATTAAGAACATGAAATTGAAATTTTAAATATCAAGAAAACAATTTGAATTAGTGACACTTTCACTTAGTGTTTTACATCAGAAGGTCATGGCTGAATATTCAATGAGATGGAATGATGCAATTGTCCACGAAACAGAACATAAGATGCAAAGTCTAATGTTTGTGCAGCCAAAAGAATAACAAACACTATCTAAAGACAACTTCAGATGTTAAGAATATGTACAATTCCTTGTTAATGAATATATTTATGCTTAGTTGTTAGGGTTGTGTTACAATCTGCTCCATATTGGTCCAAGGATGTCAAAGATCAAGAGATATTTAATAATTGACAATCCATCTGCTACCCTGTAAATATTGCCTCAAACAGTGTTGTCTCAAGCAATATTCTCTCAATAAAATTGCAATAGTGACTGGATTCTCTACAGAGTGATAATTCATATTTTTACCTGTTTGTAGGACCAACACGATTTGATATAACAAAAAAGAGGAATTGTTCGTAACATAAACTGGATATGTTTTGGCTCAAAGATACTTTAACACATTCACTACTAAAGTGAAAAACACAATGAGGATAAATTAATTTTTGTTCATACTTTTCAGCTTGAAAAATATATCAATTTCATCAAATTAACTAATTTTACCAAACTCCCGATTGGACCACAGTGAAGAGATGCATAGCTTTGCTGTAGATAGAAACCGAAAATTGTATCAAAATGCATAGATATAAATTTTGTACTAATATTGGCACAGTGTGCTGCATTTAGGTTATTTTAATAGATAATCTTGGCGTGCCCTACGGCAGTTATTACAGAATGAGTTAATCCCCATTAGAACAAATAATGAGAGAGCGGGCAGGCTTGTATGAACAGCATCGATTGTTGGTGAGTTGAAGATGGATAAGGGGGATGTTCTTTGGTCTCTTTGTGACTGTCTGCTGGATGAGGACACTAAAATCGATGTTGAATCGATCAAGCAATTTAGACAGTTTGGAGTTACCTGTTGTACAAGTTGAACTAGATGCCCGAGAGGTAGAGTGAGAGTTGTGTTAAATAAGCGAGCCACGGGAACCATCAGTATGCATACTCTTCAATATCTGTTGGGGAGACTGAGCACCTATGGGTCTGCCTGGAGTGCAATGATGTCAGTTTAGTAACCAATAACCAATAGAACAAATAAACAAAGTTGGATAAATAGACAACAACACTGTTATATAAAATAGATGACAGAAAAGACATAGTATGTAAAAGTCGGTATGAGAAACCACATATGCAGATAAAGTTTCTAAACTGTGTTTGTCATTGACTTATATTGTATCTATTTTCAGGGAGCAATAGTGGCACTGATATACTGTTTCTTCAATGGTGAAGTAAGATAAATATTGTATGCTTTAGAAAACGCTGAAATATTGTGCATTAAGCAGCATTACCATAAGATACATTTTGTAGATATGGTATTAATATATTCTATAGATAAGTATAGACACTGAACAAGCAGAAAGAGAACAAAATTATAGTTTTTGAGATTTGAATTTAGAGAAAAAATGTTGCATATTTTCATGAATATAAAAAACAGATCAGGATGTTCTGAAAAAGGAAAGAAGAAGGAATTGTTGCAGGCGATCAAACTGAGTCAAATCACATATTTTGAACACAAATTGTATGCATAGTGCATATAGCTTATATATTTCACGTTTATGCACACTTAATTACTATAATTTGGGGTTGGGGGAATTTATGTTGCTAAGTGGTTAAGCCAGTAAATTGCATCCTGAAGGTCATGAGTGGGAATCCAGACCTTGCCATTCTGTTGAAGAATGCCTTTTTTTCAGAGATCCCTAGGATTGCTGCCAAAGCTACATAACTCATGCTATGTGCGATGCAATACTCTCTGCAAGTGGTGTGCCATTTCTTGCTTATAAGGACCAAGCCATACGGGGTAAAACCTGGTACAATGAAGTTAATCCTTCATCTTTAGAACCTTTGGACTCAATTACTAGAAAAGAAAATATGCTACAAAAGGAATGTAAGCTTTTAACTCTTTCCACGCCTTAAGCCGCACACTGCGCCACTGCGGAAGTCCGTTGCACACCTTAAGCCGCACACTGCGCCATAGAGTTGCTTCCCTTATGAGGAGTCTTTCTAGTTTTACTTCTACTATTTTACTTCTACTACTTTTTAACCTTGTTATTCTATTGGGTTGTCCAGTTTTCTTCCATTTAGTATATAATAATATATATATATATATGTTTATTTATTGACAAGTGGTTGGGATGGTTTTTTTTAACTTCCCTTGAATTAACTGCTTAAAAATTGAGGAAATAACTGTGCGTGGAAAGAGTTATAAGTCTAAATAAAACATGGAACTCCTAGTTACATATTTTTAAAACTAAATTACAAAGTTTTAACTTCAGTGTTGTCTCCTTCCTAACATATGCCAGCAAGAATTGGAAAATAATTAATGATATAGAAAGTGAGTTGAATGCGTTTGAAAATAGATATTTATGCTAGGACAACCTTCAAGCAAACTTTACTAAGAGAGGCGAAAAATGTTGGACTCAATTTCATAGGAGATTGATTGATTGAGTTGCCTAGTTTATAGCAGTATGAAGAAATTGCTTGCAGGTCCTATGTTATGTTTAATAGTAGGAGAGGAAAATGTTATATACACTCAATACCCTTTCTCTTTTTCCTGCTTATGTTAACTTACATATCATTAGTTTCAGGATAGATTGTGTGTTGATTTATGTGTCATTTTCAACAAGTTGCTCTTTAATTACTTCAGCATGCAAGATATTTTTATACGATATTCTCTTCGCGGAATACTAAAAAGAAACTGGCAGGACAAAATTCCAGATACCAAAGTCCTCACAAGAGCAAAAATCCCCAGCGTCAAAACTCTGTTGCAAAAGGAACAAGTGAGATGAGCCGGTCACGTTGCTCGGATGTCTGATAAACGCATCCAAAAACAGTTCCTGTGTGGCGAGCTTAAAGGGGCCAGACACTCTGCTGGTGGACAGAATCAAATGCTTTAAACACACTCTAAAAGTGTCTCTGAAATGCTTCGATATAGACACCACATGCTGGGAATCCCTGGTGCAAAATCGCCAAATGTGGCACTGTAACAACACAAGAGGAGCCTGCATAGCTGAGAATCATCATGCCGTTGAGGCACAGCGAAGACGAGCTGTGTGAAAAGACAGAACACACAACACCCACATGTCTAGCCTTGATCATATATGCCCCACCTGTGGTAGGGGATTATGTTCAAGGTTTGGACTCTACAGTCACCTCCGCACACACCAGAAAGGTGCATCAGCACACGTCTGTGGCTGTTATTATCATCCCTTGCGATGGACGTCTACTAATATTTATAGCAAATTTTTCCACTATTTATGCTTTAAAACATCTATGATATATATATATATATATATATATATATATATATACATATATGACTGCTGTTAAGTTAGCAATAACACATGCAAATCCAGAAATGTAAATATACATGAATAAAAATCTTATCCTTCAAATGTTAAGATATATGTTTACAGGTTCTGACAGTGCTCAAAAGGAAATGGGACCAGTGTCGTCATAATTATGATCCTGCAATGGGAAGACCTTCATCTAACAGCACAACAGCTATAACCATGGATGATACCAGTACCACAGGAACAATCTTTAAAAATGGGAGCAGCAGATTATCAAGAATATCCAAAAATGTTAAGGTATGCGTAGTAGGCTAACTCTTTTTTTTATCCTATGTAGAACTTTGGTCTATTTTCATCCTGACTTTTATAGTAAAAGATTTAATCATGAAATAGGGTTATTATTTCAGTTTAGTTGGCGGATCATCATCATTGCACATGGAATAAATTAGTAAATAAGTGCTCCAATCTCCTTAGTATGTCTCTCAGCATGTGGCAACTAGCAACACCGCTTCTTTATTGATTTACTATTCTTCTTTGGCCATCAGTACAGTGCTCTTGTTACTTAAGTAGATCAAAAGACTAAATCATCATTTTGACCATAAGGCCTTTATCAAGGAAATAATACAATGAAAAAGAGCAACTGAAAACATATTTGACGATTTGAAACTGTTGCCCAACAAAATGTAGAATCTATCAACTATTATCTTATTTCGTATGTCCTTTGAAGAACATCAAAAAGAAAAGAAGAAAAATACTATCACATATGAAGGCAAAAGAGAACGCAGAAAGAGCATCCTGTGTATCAGCTCCAGTCTCCAGTCTTACCTGCAGCAACTGTGGCAAGGATTGCCACTCCAGAATAGGCCATTCCAACCACAAGAAATGATGCGATTCAGCGCAGAACATACTACGTGACATAAAACTTATTGTCTCCTGAGACAAAGAGACCAATGATGAATGATGATGACGAACATCTGTATCCTCACAGCCCACTTAAAAAATTGTCAGTCTTGAGCAAGTTCTCCACCTTCTTCAATATCATTCTCAAGTGTTCTTAAATGTCCTGTTGCCACGGTTTTTTTTCTTGATTGTCCCCTGTCTTGTCTTTCAGGAACCTTGTTCTCTTTACTGTTCTCTCCAAACCAGTCATGTGAAATGTAATCAAAATATTTCGGTTTCTGGGACATGATGTTTATGCACCAATGTTCCTTGATGTTCTTGTCTTGCAGGATGCCTATATTTTTCTATCTGATGTTATCTGATTTTGTTGTTAGATTTATCTTATATTTATGCTATACATCCATATACTGCGGAAATGTTCTCAGACTTATATATATGTGTAATGTGACATTGATACCCTTTACTTTGCTCTAGAGAATGTCTAAGTAAGTTAGTCTGACTAGATTGTTGAAAGATTCAGCATTGATCTCTAATATTTAGCCTATGCCATGATTCACTACACAATCTTGCTCAAGAAATGTGTCTTCAGACACTGTCAACTATATATATTGTGTACATGCTTGAAAGACCAACTCTTGAAAGTACCCTGGCATTTAACATATTTGTAGAAATGTAGTGTCAACTTTAAATACTGTAAACAGAGAAAACGTAAAGCATCCATTTTCATACCTTGGAATATTATGGAGAGCGAGGAGTTAGGCTCATATTTTTCTTTGACCAATGGTTCTTCTTCAAACACTCCATATCCGTTAACCCACTCTTTGTGATTTGTATGTGATCTGTGCCTAAGAGTGATTGTACAGTGTGCCAGTTAGGAGCCTACAAGTAGACATGTACATCCAATTTCTGCGATGCTTTTATTTACTAGGGTAGTTTCCCTAGGCCCCTACCTTAGTTGCCTCTTACAGCATGCCTTGTAGGTTGCAGTGTTACTATTCTTTGCACCCCTTGCAGGGCCCTGGCAGCACACAGGCAATATATAAATATTGCCTGTATACATAAATATATATATATATATATAATGTATGTATGTATATATAAAATTTTGTCCATTTGTTCACCTGCATGTTGCAGCTCCAGAATGTCAAAAAAAATATATTTTACTTTTTATTTGTATCTTTTGCTTATTAAATACTTCTTCATATGAATGTTGGCTTAATCTGTGTACTAATTTACAAAAGAGCCCATTTTCATGAAATGTGGAGTTAGGCTCATATTTTATTTTGACCAATGATACAGAATTGAATGATGTAGTCATCATCATGTAACCACCATCACACCAGTCACTTTTACTTCCCAGTGTTTTTGTAGTACTCTGTTGAGGATGAGTTGACCTGAGAATCTTAATGATAGAAATACTGTCACCACAACTGTGGATTTGAATCCTGGGACCACAAGATACAAAGAAAGTGCACTATCCACTACACATTCACAGCTCTCACTAAATGTAGCACTTTTTCTGAAATCTCACTATTGGAATGGTGGTTTTTTTTAATCCTAATGGACCATTAACTCTTTCCACACGAAGTTATTTCCTCAATTTTTAAGCAGTAAATTCAAGGGAGGTTAAAAACAACAACAAAACTTGTCAATAAACATATATATATATATATATATATATATATATTATTATATACTAAATTGAAGACAACTGGACAACCCAATAGAATAACAAGGTTGAAAAGTAGTATAAATAAAACAGTAGAAGTAAAACTAGAAAGACATCTTGTAAGGGAAGCAACTCTATGGCGCGGTGTGCGGCTAATAGCTTGCAACGGACTTCCGCCGTGGCGCAGTGTGTGGCTTAAAGCGTGGAAATGGTTAAGCTGTGTCAGTGAGAAAGTGCTTCACATCTACAATTGTGGACGTTAAGTTTGATACAGAAGTGACAGTTTTTAACACCATCTGTTACATCTTGACATTATGAATGCGCTCATAGTGTGCAGCAAGAGAATTTTCATTTAAACCAATCTACGTCAACTGCTAGATTGCAAGAGCTGTGATTGAAGATCATAGTGGCCAGAAAAGAACAGCACAACATGTATATGAGTAGGCTCATCTATCAAAATCGAACTGGTATGGTCAGTTGCTGGACGCTATTTGAAGACATTGAGAAGGAGATCGAAGCACCTATGGACATGTCTGGAGTGCAATGAAGATATTGCAAATTGAAACTGAAACTGTTACATCTTAAAGATGACAGACTTGATTCTTAGCATATGATTGTATTCTAAAATCAATCGCCCTTTCCTAAGCTTACTTGATCAGTCTGTACTAAAAATGCAGTAACTGGATCTGCATCTCTTTGCTCTAGACATTTTGAATTCTCACTCGTATAGTTCCTAACAGTATCTTATGACATGTTACTTATTTCTCATTTTGTATTCTTAGTTATAATTCTAAATGTAACAAGAAGAGATCAAATTAGAAACGAAGAAATCAGAAAAATAGTGGGACCCTTGCAGCTACTACAATACATTAAGAAACAACAGGTCACATGGTTCAGACACGCATCAAAGTTACCACAAGACATTCTCCCACAAAAATCACTAGCACTCAGATACAACGGCAACAGAAGACTACGTAAATGGTGGAATGGCAGAAAATCCAAGACACTAAATTCCACCTTGTACAAAGTGCATAAGGAACCCCATAATCTCAAGTGGCTTTCTTTTGACTTGGTGTTAAAAGGCAAAACAGGGATAGGGAATGGATAGTTATAATTTTCTTGTCTTGTGTACTGCTTTGATTGTGTTTGTAGAAAGTTGTGAAAATGTCATTTTAATACAAATAATAATAATCCCTTTCAGGACACAACAGAACTGCAGTTGATGATGCCAGCTAACAAAACTGACAAAGAAGTTACATTCAAAACATAGAACCAAACAGGAATTCTACTTTAAATGGCTCCAAATATTTGCATGTCGAGACATGTACCCCTGTACATGTATATAGTCCAGATGACAGTTGAAATCTTTTGGTCATTTTTAACGTCTGTTTTGGACATTGCAGTGTCACAGGGATACAAAACCCATGCTTGCTCGACTTTCCATTTTTTTTCTTGCTCACTTCCGTCGAGCATAATGAAATCAAGTGGTGAGAATTTGCTACATAAAATCCTGTTATTGAAAATGGCTAATGGTAAATGCTGTATATTGTACTTACTGTACCCCCCGTCTTTTAATTTCCTGTCCACATTATTAGACTTGTGCTCCTGCTTTATTTATATTCATATTGTTAACACATTATATCTCTCATACTGCATACAGTAAATTTACTTGTCTTATTTGCTAGAAAAAATTAGAAAATAACGAACTTGAAGTTTACAGAATATTTATTTGGTCTGTGGGTATCAACAAGATGCAAGATTATTCTGTAAAATATATGCACTTGCTAACAACAGCAGCTGTAACATATAATTGACTAATAAGTCTCAGTTTAGTAACTTATCATAGCGTAAGCAAGACTTCTAGACTTTAGTGTCAGTGCGTAAATAAAATTCATAATTGTATATAAACACGTAACATGCACTCAAATTTTGTAGAAATTATAAAGAATGGAGGTGTAATATATTTTATATAAGAGTAAAATGTACTTGCAAAACTGAAACAGCAACCACAAGTTTCTGAAGTGATGTACTACTATTAGAAATTAGAACAAATAGGTTTAATACTACAATATTAATATTTCTAATCATTAGATTTGTTATGTCAAGAATTAATTAATTATCAACTGAGCTGGATTAGTAAATAATTGCATGGTTCCTTTCCTTGAATAGTCAATTTCTGTGAATCATTGTCACAAATGCTGTGTGATAGCTATATTGCTCATACTTTCAGTTGATGAAAGGGACTGAGCATCTATTTTCTCAATTGAATTATATTGAAAACTCAATAATATATGCTTCATGCTTTGCCTTTATGCTAAATTTAGAAGTACAGTTTTATATGTGACATATTTTTATAGTTTTGAAGACTTTATCAACGGTGCAGTTTAATACCGTAGCAGAAAACATTATAATATTTAAATAACGTTTAAATGGTCTAGAGCTGAAGGATCAACCACAGTACCAGAGTTTACCCCATATAGTAAGTTAAAAAAGTAAAGGAACCCTTACATACCTTGTGGTATATAGGGCAATACAGTGTTAGGCCTGTATTATGCATTGACCGCCGGCACATGATGGGTGATATGGTCAGCATCACACCGGCCGCCTTTACTTTCCCAGAGCATGTCTGGTACCCAGTTAAGGCTGGGTCGACCTGAGAGCCGTCACGGTCGGGAAAAATTCTACACCAACTGCAAGAGTTGAACCCGGACCACCAGCCTTGAGAAGCGAGTTCACTAACAACTACGCTACCGCGGCTCTCTTTTACCCCATATGGCTAGCAGAAATGGCATGCCACCTGCAGAGAGTATTGTACAAAGCACAAACTTCTTAGCTCCGTCAACAATCCTAGGGTTCTCTGGAAAAAATGCACTCGTGAACAGAAAAACATGATTGGGATTCGAGCGCACAATCTTCAGAACGTGAGGCAAGGGCTTAAACATTTAGCCACCCATTAAATAAAGCTATAAGCAGGCAATAATAAACAACAAATTATGTAAACAATTGACACACAGAAGGTCCAAAACAACATATTGAAGTATTACAAGTGGATAATGTCTATATATGTTTCCAACTGTCAGAGACTTAGAGGATCTACCTACCGTCCAGGGCAAACTAGTGTTCACAGCAATAGGAAAACAGGCATCAAAAACACATATAGTCTGGATATTAAAATGAATAAAAGAAACATACTTTGATTGTTCAGCGGATGTCTGAGAACATGACAATTGATGGTAAATCTATACAACATTGAAAGTATTTTGATATCAAAAGTTGTAAGAGTAGGACTGAGCATCTAAAGAACAGACTAAAGAGTGTGTTTAACCAACAAGCAACAAAAATCAACACTACATATAGCCTTCTACATCTGCTGGGGAAGACTAAATGACTAGGAATCTGTCCGAAGTGCTATGACATCAGCTCATTAACCCTTTGAGTCTGTAATTGTTTTTCTTTTACTCATGGGACGGATTTATATTGTAATGTATACTAATTTAGCCAGCATACTGGCAATGCGTCTTATGAAAAAGTACCATGAGCCATGTATCAGCTCAGAAGGGTGAAAGGGTTAACTAATAATAAAGAATATTTTACAGCCTTTGATCCATGTATGTGGCGTCTGTGGCTTAGGGATAGTGACTCGGTCTATTAACCCGGCGTTCTGAGTTTGAATGACGCTATGGACAGTTTGTTGCAAATTGCTTCGCGTGGATTTTTACAAAAGTACGATGGCACCACCCGCTCAGAAAGCAATGGCAAACTACTGAACGTAATAATGCCTAGAAAATCACAAACAGCGTTAGAAAGCTGGGGTTGATATGCAAAGTCCTGTAAAGGATATGCAATTAACTTTTGTGAGCGCTCTGTATCTCAAGCGTAGTGAGATCGATCACGAACCTAGCGTATTGGTTCAAACCCCACGGTGGACAAATTTGGAAACAAATTCGTTTCTGTGGGATTTTACAAAAGATAAAAATAGACCTCACCGTTCAGAAAGCAGTGGCAAACTACTGACGTATAAGTGGTGCCTAGAAAATCCACGCCTCCGTTTACTGTGGTTGATGGCTACGTACTTTAGGATATGCCACGATTTTCATTTTCATTTCATGATGAAGTGCACTATATTTTCAAAATCGGAAAGCAATAAAAAATAAATTTGTTTCATACAAATAATGATATTTTTTCACTAGAATATACCAATTCAAAATATTGTCCTACATTTATTTTTAAATTGAACTATTTTCAATAAATTTGAGAACTTTATAGATTTTCACAAATGTTTATTTACAATTTCAGTAACTTGTATATTGTTAAGTTAGACAAAATTAACCTCCAAAAGTATATATTTAATATAGTTTTGTAAATGGCACAAAGCTGAGATGTGATTCTATTGAGACTGAGCTTTTATGCTTCATAATAAAATATTTATTCTTCTTGTTCCAAAGTCTCATTAACTATATAATCCTGCAAAGCTTTCTCTTTTCTTTCTTTCTTCTCGAATCCTGTATGCCTCACAGCGTCAGGTCAGGAAGAGATTTCAAACGGCCTAGTATGCGTTCGTAGATAGTCTCTTTGCACCTCTGTTATCTCTGAGGTCCATCTTTGGTCGCCTTTTGCTTTGTACCATTGTATCGAGCAGCATTGCTCTTTGGGGTGACTGTCTGATGGTAATCTGCTTACTGACCAACCATTTAATTTGTTGTTTCTGATAAAGTCTAGTACTGATGTTGTACCACTTTTCCGATGTCTTCATTTCTCAACCGGTGTCTTCTTGTTACACCCAGCATTCTGTGTAGACACTTCATCTCTGTCGTGACTAGTTTTCTTCTATCGTTGTTGTCAGCGTCCAGGTTTGGCACTGGTAACATAGTGTGGGGAGAAAGATTGTTGAACATTGCTTTTTGTGTTCATGGTGACGGTTTGCATCTTAAAATTGGCGCCATTTGCCCTATCATTTGATTTGCTTTGTTGCATCTGTGTTGAATTTCATTAGTTATTCTTCCATTTGCTGAAAAAATTCTCCCCAGGTATGTTTTCTTCACCTTTCAAATCCCAGCGAGCAAGGTCAACAAACTTCTTCCAGCTCTTCCTCTTCTTGTATCCCTTCCAACTCTTTCCATGTTTTACCTATCCTTTGAACTCTTTCCACGCTTTAAGCCGCACACTGTGCCACAGCAGAAGTCAGTTGCACGCTATCAGCTGCACACTGCGCCATAGAGTTGCTCCCTTATAAGAAGTCTTTCTAGTTTTACTTCTACTGTTTTACTTCTACTATTTTTCAACCTTGTTATTCTATTAGGTTGTCCAGTTTTCTTCAATTTCATATATAATAATATATATATGATAGGTGTCAATATTGGTGCAGCCCGAAGAGAACGACATACTAAATATGCAAAGAGATTGATTAATCAACATCGAACTGGCATGTTAGGTCGCTGGACGCTGCTGGATTTGCTGAGGCGGAGATCGGAGCACCTATGGACATGTCCGGAGTGCTATGATGATAGTCCTCATATAACTGATATGTTTATTTATTGACGAGTAAATGGAATCTTTTTTTTTTTTACCTCCTTGAATTAACTGCTTAAAAATTGAGGAAATAACTCCCCTTGGAAAGAGTTAATATCAGCCTCCAGCTCTCTTCTCCTGCAAAGCTGTTAATACATCTATATTCATATAAATCTGATCTTGTGGTCCTGGATGCACCTGGTAAAAATCCATTGACTGGGGCATGTCAAAACTATACTATGTTTGGGTAACAGCTTGTCACTTTGATAGGGATGAGAGTTGAAAGGAGAGTCGGGTGGGGATGTTGACTGGCATCATAGCTTGGTTGTACATGAGGCACTAATGACAATTAATCTGGATGCACAGATATGCTACCTTTGTTCACATTCTTATTCTCTAATATGGTGCATCTGATTTCTGTAAGAATAATTCCAGTTTTTTAAATTACTAAATATTACGTTTACAGTTTGTTTTGTATTAAATTATAACAATATGAATTACAATTTTGCCTTTGTAACAGTACATTACTCATTAATATTGCTTCATTGCCTTTTTTTGGTTCTTCTCTTCAAAAGCCTTTGGTGGAAACGTTGCTGTGTAATGTTATTGTTTTTAAAAACTACAGTACTTTGTTTTTGATGTTTTCTCTCTTCTAACAATATGTTGATTGAAAATTTCATTTTGCTACAATATATATGTAGAACTGCCCATAATCATATATTTGTTACCATTTGTTTTGCTCTATGATCTTGATTATTTGGAAGTACATGTTAAAATTTATTATATTTCTGTTTTTGTTCCTCAGTTTTATGCGATCTTACTTTGAACATGTTTTTCTTCTGTTTTTTTGCTTAATAACTTTTTAAACCTGATTTGAATATAAATGTTTTAACTGTAGTTAAGCTTAATAGTTTTGCCTGCATTTCATTTTAAAATACTGATGGTAATGTATATAATTGTAAACTGATGAAGACACTAAAATAGATGTTGAATCGATCCAGCAATTTAAGGAGTTTGGAATTACCTGTAGTACAATTAGAATTGGAACAATAAGAGGTAGAGTGAGGAGTGTGTTTAACCAGCGAGTCACTGGAACCATCAGTATGCATACTCTTCGACATCTGTTGGGGGAGACTGAGCACTTATGGATCTGTCCAGAGCGCAATGTCATCGATTCAGTAACCAATAATCAAGCCTACTGATCAGTTATATGAGAACTATCATCATAGCACTCCAGACACATCTGTAGGTGCTCTGATCTCCACCTCAGCAAATCCTGCAGCACCCAGCTACCCAACACACCAGTTTGATGTTGATTAATCAATCTCTTTGTATATTTGGTACATCATTCTTTTCAGTCTGCACCAATATTGGCACCCATCTCTCTCAATCTGAGATTAGTAAGAGGGATTCATCGATATGCATTGTGTATAGAAATGATGAGAAAAAAGTTAATCGAAAAAAGTACATGTGTACTTTGTCTACAAGTGTTTCTAACACAAAATGACCTACATTTTTAACACAGAGATTTCTGATAATTTCTCTGCTGCAAGTATCTTGAAGTTCTAAAATATTTATTTTAAAAAAAGAATAGTCTTGTAAAAAGGTATTATTACCAGGTGAATCCTTATCATCATCATGTAGCTTCTCCTTCCGAACTTGACTCTTTTCTACTTCTTCTTCTTTGTGTTCATTCTTTACAACCAATTTTAATCGCTCTTTGTGATATGTTTGATCTTTGCCAAGAACATGTATATGTTGCACATTGGTTTGGTAGGCCCTAAACGCAGACTTCTACAGGTTTAGGACATGTGCATCCGATTTTAGCCAAACCTCCTTAGTCGCCTCTTACGACATGCATGGATGGTAACAGTGGTTCTATTCTTTACACCCCATATTTGGGCCCGGTAACCACTCGGGTGGAACTTGGCTCTAATGACAGCAGTCAGGAAAACTCTCTATTCTGTGCAAGTTGACCAGCATCAGCAGCAGTCATTCTCAGATCATCGACGACATCTTGCACCTATCATCTAGCTCTTCCTCTCATTCTTCTTCCATTCCCTCCAAAATTATCTTCTCTATGCACTCATATCGCTTGATGTGTCCGAAATATTTAATTTTCCTTGATTTTATGCTCTCTAATAGCCAACTTTCTTTAATATCAAGCTGTTCCAGAACAGAAGCATTTGTTCTTCTTTTGTCTATGATATTCTAAGTATCTTATGTAGCATTTGCATTCAAAGACATTAATGATCTTTGCCACTTTTCCATGTCTCACAAGCATATGTTGCCAAGGGAAAAATGCAGGCGAAAACCTGTTACAAAATAATTTTGGGAAATAAATCATTAAAAATGAATTTACTTTATTATATTCAATTCGTTCAGAAAATCAATATTATTATTATATTTCTTTGATACTGTTATGTTACATAAGGCCTTCAAGCAATTTCTACATACATAAATATATAGACATAACCGCAAATGAATGACTCCCATCAGAAGGGGACTTTCCATGCATATCATGAATCATAAGAAAGCAATTATCTATTTACAGGTTGGAAACCACTGTTGAAATATACAAAGAAGTTTCCTGTACTGACAAAATTGTAGAATAATACTATATCTAGTTTTACTATATATTTTACTACTTACTTGGAAAGGTCACCAGCCTATTATAGGGCAGTGGGTCATAGTTTACTTATATATAATGGCCTAACATGTGAAAGTTTTGTTAATTGTAATTTTTATTTATATTTTAGTAAACAAATTTGTTATAAACATGTAATACTTTCTTCATCCTCATAATAAGTTAGCATTTTCTAACATTTTAAAATGACTGGCTCAATATATCTTGTTTGTGGACGGGAAAGGGTTTAAAGGCGGATTGACTTCATTGAACTTGGTTTCCCCATATGACTCTGTCTCTTTCGGTAGAAATTACATGTCACCTGCTGAGTGTTGCACAAAGTAAGAGCTCTGTAGCTCCAGCAACAATCCTAGGGGTCTCCATGAAATAAATGCACATGCGATATGAATGACACGATCTAGATTTGAACCTACAACTTTGAGATACAAATGTCTCCATAGAGACCCCATTATATATGTCCATTAATGCTACGTTTCTACACACTTGAAGAAAATTATTATTGGGACTACCACACAGTGCCATAACAAGAGTGAGCTCATTTTTATCTATAAGCATGTGCCTATTTGCTATATGAAAGCTCCACATTCTGGGGCGATCAAGCATTGGGCACTTCACTTTGACCTTGGCTAAAAGGCAGAGAAGCGAGGTTTCTACAATAATTTTTATAATACAAATTTGTATGGAAAGTGCTCTAATAAAATGTAAACACTAACTTCTTACAAACACCAACATTTAGAAGTTTATTAATATTTTCTAGTCTACAAGCTAATGAATACAAGGACTTGAGGGGTCGCCAATAGCGAAGACTTGGCTTAAAGAAAATGAGATGACATTATTAACACATAATTGATCATTTTATACATTCCATTTTTGGTTATGGCAGTTATCAGTCTTATTTTGGTGATGGAGTACATTTAAGAATGTATTTTGATAAATTTATTAGTTGTGTACTGGTAGCTTTTTTTTGATGATCATCTAACTTGCCTGTGACGAAACTTGGCTCCCATGACAGCAGCTCTAAATCTTTCCTTGTCTGCTTCGGACAGTCAAACTCAACTTGTCTTTAGCATCTTGCACCAATCTTCTCTTTTGTCTTCCTCTCTTTCATACACAAAGTATAATGCCCTCCAGAATGATCAGTCCACGATATTTCATTTCTCTCTTCTTTATCAGCCACTTCTCTTTAATCTGCTTTAAAATGGACATATTTAATTTTCTGAGTACTCTTCTGTAGCACTTGCATTACAAGGAATCAATGGATTATTCAATTGTTTTATAAAAAATCCATGTCTGGCAACCATACATTGCTATGGGAAAATACATTCTCTTAAATTTTGTCTCAGTTTCCATCTATAGGTTTGTAGTGCCATTAATTTCTGCAAAGCTCTATTCATTCTTTCTAAATCTTCTATAACATTTCTGTCACTTGTTAGCAACGAACTTAAACATTAAAAAATATCAACTCTTTCTAATTTATATCCATTGATGCATATATCACATGTTATATCTGTTTTATTCATTGTAAAGATTTGTTCCATTTAGATCCTAGTTTTGTTCCTTGCTGTTTCTATGAAATTGCATCAATTTCTCAATACTATTTTGTGAGGTGGAGACAAAAGAATTGTGTCATCAGCATATCTTATCTCCTGTAATACATGCCCTCCAATCACTAGAGCATCCTACTGTTCTTTATCTTCAACTTCTCTAACATTTCTCATTATATTTTCTGCATATACGTTGAATAAATAAGATGACAAGATGCAACCTTATCAAACTCCTTGGTCCATGCCAAACCTGTCTGATGTTTCATTATCTATTCTCTTATTGGTCTTATATCACATGTGTTAAATATGTTCATAGGATAAAACTGTTGTTCATGTGTCATTATTATATATTATGTAAGATTATGTTTATTGACCTCTTGGCACTTTTTTTCTAATTTACAGTCTTCAATTTTCTTCCTCAACAATTGATTTTAACATATTCTTCTACCATGATGTTTTAAAAGGAGCATATTGTTTTTTGTTCAGTTTTAAAAGGCTTGTGTCAACAATATATAATTCTCTAAATGTTTTTACTTGTTTCTTCTTCTTCTTTGCGTTCGGTTTCGTATGCTCGTCTAAACCATGAGATGGGTTGCCTCTATGAAGCTGCATGTCAGTTGTAGTTCTTTGAGAGTTCCCCATAGCTTGCTCTTTAAGCTTTGTTCATGAGGCCATGTTTCGTTTCATTGGTGTATGTATGATGGACATGACTGCAGGATATGCTCTGGAGTCTGTGTTTCTGTCTGGCATGCACACTGTGCAGTCTGAGCAGGCTTTATTCTGTGCATGTGGTGGTTGAGCCTGCAGGGACCTGTTCTTAGGCGAAAGATTGTTGTGTGCTGTTTTCTGTTTAGTCTGCTGATGGGATCTTGTGGGTGTTTGCCTGTGGGTTTGTTGTCTTTTCTATTTTTGTCTCTACTAATGAGAGTTTTGCTACTGATAGGGACACCCATGTCAGACAGGTTGAAAGATAGATGGCAGACAAACCATTACTTTAAAAAATATTGTGTTACAGAAGCAACAGATACCTATGTTATGCATCGGGTGAGGAGAGCTAGGTCAAATCAGGCAACTGATTTCATGAAGGAGGGAGATCAAACCCAAAAAGGAGTCTCCATCCAAACGGTTAACTTTCTATCACCTAAATCCACATTTTTGATCGGATGTTGAAATGTAAAAACTTTCTATCAGATTGGCAAAGGTGGAAAAGAAATGGTCATGTGTGTCGTATACAAATAGGGGCATTGACTAGGACAGCTTTCCGATGGACAGCAGATGGGAAGAGAAGGCCTGGGCATCCAAAGGAAACATGGAGAAGAACAGTGGGAAGAGAGTTGAAAGATGTGACCTGTTGTTGGGAAACTATTAACAGAAAGGTGACAACGGAAATTTTTTGTGGAAGTTGTGTCTAATGGGGGACCACTAAGAGGATATCGATATTTATCTCTAGTTTTTCATATTGAACTCGGGGAGGAAGAAGACTTGGTGTCAGCGTAGTTTAGCAGTTTGCCTTGTGTTCTGAAGGTTACAGGTTAGAATCCTTGAGTATTATTCAGTTCACAAGTGTATTTTATTTCCTGAAATCCGTAGGATTGTTGATGGAGCTACAAAATTTGGGACTATTTTCTAGAGTATCTTCACAATGCATTTATTACCTTTCATGCTCACTGGTGTCAGTCCATTCATTGTCATGTTTGATATGATCAAGTAGTCTGATAGACAGTATTCCCCTGCTTTTGTAAGACATTCCCCTTTTTAATTTATCTGCCTTCGCCCTGTCAGACGGTCCCCTCTTTAGTTTTCTGCCTTATCAGACAGTCCCCTCTTTAGTCTACTGCCTTTGCCCTATTGTCAGTCAGTCCCCTCTTTAGTCTTCTGCCTTTGCCCTATGTCAGTCGGTCCCCTCTTTAGTCTTCTGCCTTTGCCCTCTATGAAGTGGATACCGTCTATCAGCAGAAACACATAAGTATGTCTTTGCATGGGCAGTCTCACATCTTTTAGACATGTCTGGTAGGTAAGTCGTGTATTACACAGTTTGGCATAAAGTGTCTCATGTACACTCCAGTATCAATCTAATAGCCTCATTTTGCACTGAATCCAGCCTCTTCATTTGGGCTCTGTTGATTGAGATCCAACCCATAGCCAATCAGTTTGAATAACAGTCCCTGATACAGTAAGATAAGCAACTGCTATCACTCGTAAGCCCTCCCAAATCTTAGAGATCCTAACATAATCACATGTAACATATACCAGAACTGTTGTAGGGGACTTCGAGTCCAGTCTCTTGCTGTTAACTCTTTCATATCATATCAAAATATCATTTACTATGAGACATGCCTAATATTTTATATTGTCAATTCATTCCTTTTTTTTCTGCCTTGACTCATTTTCATTCCATGATTTCTTGAAAGACAGTTTTAGCTAAAACAAAATTACATCCTGGTAGAGTGCAACATCAAACCAAGAGGGGGTGCTGTAGGTCCATTGTAGTCAATCTTCGATGTAAAGACTGCACCTGATGATGATAATTCAGGATTTGTGTTTACATAACAGATAGATGTATGCTAAAGTATATATTATAAATAGAGGAACCCCTTTTTTCATACCTGGAGGTATACTGGTAGTTAGTCTGTATTTATTCATTGATCGGCGAGCTGCCTTTACTATATTTTTCCTGGTACCCAGTTGAGGCTGAATCGACCTGAGAGCTCATACGGTTGGAAAAATATTCCACACCCACTGTGGAACTGAACCCGGACCAAGCGCCTAACAATTGATCTCCCTAACAACTATGCTACAGCAGCACTCATATACTGTAACTAATTATTTTTTATGATGTATTTAAGAAACCCAATACTATGCTTGACATTATATCATAAGCAACTGTAGGCATTCATCTACACAAGTTCTTAGTCATTAAAGTACTTTATTCCCATTTCATTGGGGGATTGTATAGGGCAGAGTAATTAAAGACACCTCCTAGCTGTCACCACGCATGTGCAGGTCTTTGGTTTTATTTTCTTCCAAACAGAAAAGCTTTGTTAACCATCAGGAAACACCTCATGTTTAATACTTCAGCCACCTGCTCTGTCCTGACTCTTAAATTGATACTTTTGTCTCGTCTCCCATTAATTTTGCCAGTTGTCACTAAGTGTTCTAAATCTCCCATTCTCATTATGTTTCTGAAAACACTATGGTGATTATTATTAAATTCAAGCACAAATCGGTCAGCTACATTTTTTAAACACAAAAACAAATCAAGCATTCATAGTTACTGACTCTAATATACTGAGAATGTTTTTCTTTATTGTTCATTTTAAAACACTAATTCCAATTACTGTTTGTTTTTTAATTTAGAACTGAATTTTTAATCACCTGCACAGAAGTTTGGTTGCTTTATGTTATCGACATCACTGTTTACTGCAGTAACATATATTGGCAGTATTTTGAAACTAAAGCAGGTATCCAAGTAGGAGGCAATGTGTTCAAGAAAGAAAGGATGCGTTAAGGAAACCCTGAAAGAAGTTTTATTTAGAGAAGCGAGAAATATCACTCAATTTTATAGAAGAAATAAACGAATTGCCAGGTTAGAGCGGTATGGAGAATATGCTTGTAGGCCCGCCTATGTAATGTATAAATGTACAGAAGAAATATGATAATTTTGAAACTAGACTAACTTATCTCAACTGGGTACCAGAGAAACACTGGGAAGTGAAGGTGGCTAGAGTGATGGTAACATCAGCTATCATGTGCCACTCACAAAGAAAGTATGGAATACAAGATAGCTTTCAATGTGGTATGAAAATGGGTTAACTACTTTTAAGTACAGAAATACAAGTAGTGCTAACTTAAAAGAAGGATTAATGGATATAAACACAAAGAGGATTAGTCACATATTTTGAAAACCAAGAACAGTTGCTTTCATCATGAGATTCGCCTTTGTGGTGCCGGGCCCACAAGGGAAGCAAAGAATAGTACCACTGCGACCTACAATACATGCCGTAAAAGGCGACTGATGTAGGTTCTGGGGATGCTACCTAGTAAATGAAAAGCGTTGCAGAAATCGGATGGGCTGGCCTACTATAGTTCGTTCCAAAATCCGTGATCACACTAAGGTTTAATTTGTACGAAATCTATCTGATGGATACAAGTAATTTTTGCATGCAGTCTTATATACCTCACGACGTTACTAATCCATGTTTAACTAATTGGTAGGTAGCTTAGTTGATGCAAAAACGTTTTTTGTTATATAACTTGCATAAGCACAACAAAATGATCATCAAAGTTTAGAACTTACAGTAATATACAAAATGGTGGCGAATGATTGCAAAGGCGTATTCCTATTACATATTATAAAAAGAAAGGTCACATAGTGAACAAATGATACCTTCCACTTCTATAAATGAAAGTAAATGTTGCGTATATACGCCAATGACAGTCGGTAGGAAACATTGTGAACTGATTAATTCCACGGGATTCCCGATTTTGACGTGCACTGAATTGCATTTGGAACACGGAAATGCTTAGTTATAGACAAACTTGACAATCGTACTGTAAAATTTCAACAAGTAGACCAGATCAACATCGCTGTAAATTTAGTAATAACATATAACAAAATTCTTACAGAACTAAAGGTAGGGTGGGCAAAAAATACTTTTGGAACATCGTCACTGTTACCTATATAAAATGCAAAAATCAAGAATTTCTGTCAAGTGGATGATCACGAATTTCGGAACGAACTATAGGTGCATAACTGGCACAAAGTACAATCGTTCTTAGGATCAGATCACATACATACCACACTAAAAGAAGAAGATTAAGCTCTTAGCTAGTTGTATGATTGTTGTTGAAATCTTACATTTGATAAACACTAGACATTTTGGCAGAGAATATCAACCCAAAAATTTTTTATTATTATTAGTTTAAGATATTTTTCCTGTTTAAATACTGTGCTCTTGTTAAAATGTATTTTCTTTTTTGGTGACTAATAAAGAATATATTAATATAAAAAATCAAATGGGTTATTCATTATTTACAACATAATCATCTCTGACTTTCATTGAGTTTATTACAAGAATTCACAAAGCAACCATGTTTTGTTCATTTCACATCAATATAACCCGTCCGTGTGTTGCCGGGGTTTACAAGGGGAGAAAAGAATAGTAACACTGT
Source organism: Arion vulgaris (assembly GCA_020796225.1). Lineage (NCBI taxonomy): Eukaryota > Metazoa > Mollusca > Gastropoda > Stylommatophora > Arionidae > Arion > Arion vulgaris. The sequence continues at coordinate 64,602,373 of CM036753.1, read as the reverse complement.
GACCTACAAGGCATGTCATAAGAGGCAACTGAGCCTAGAGAATCTACCCTAGTAAATAAGTGTCGCAGAAATCAGATGTGCTGGCCTACTTGTAGGCACATAATACAATTACTCTTAGGCTCGGATAACATACAAATCACAGAGGTCGATATGGAGTGTTCGAAGAACATCAATAGAACCCACATCAATTTTTTTTTAAATCGCACAATAATATTTATATAAATTTACACAAACTGACATCTATCCAAATTAGCCAGCTTATAAATCACAAGAAACAAGACAAGACACTGCTCCAAATTAGTAAATACATAGATACATATTCATCCACGGTGTTGCAAGCATGCACATTCATCCAAGTTGTTGCAAGTATACGGATACACATTCATCCAAGTTGTTGCAAGTATACGGATACACATTCATCCAAGTTGTTGCAAGTATACACCACATTCATCCAAGTTGTTGCAAATATACATATTCATCCAAGGTGATGATCGGCTATATATATATATATATATATATATATATATATATATATATATATATATATATATATATATATATATATATATATATATATATATATATATATAAGTTTTGCTAAGTTTTTCAAAAATCTAAAAGAAAATAGCACGCTCATTTCATCAAGAGTTTCTAACCAAATTGCCATTAACGTTTCCGGAAGTCTACGGTGTCCGAATTAATATATACACATCAGATTTAGCTGAAATTTACAGGATATGTTTGTTTTGATGTCGGAATGCTAACTGTCACAGTTTTAAATAGGTAGCACTGATAATTTTAGAGAAAATCTTTTAAAAATCGAAAACACGCTAATTTCATCTAGAGTTTCTAAATTAGTTTACATCAGTTTCGAAGTCTACGGTATGCGCATTAGAACATACACAAGGTTCGATGACGTATGATTCAAGTCAATTTTTCAAACAAGCTGAATTTAAAATACGCAATCCAGGTTTGTTTCTACTCATTTCTAATCATAATCATAGATACTGCAAATCATATTTTAAGTTATCGTCAACTATGCCATCAATGTTTGTTAGCTATGTTGGCAAAAATGCTCTATATTCGATTAAACCAAACAAAACTACGATCAGAGGAATACGTTAATTTGACAATTTGAGGAAGCTATTGGCATTGCTATAGATGGCAAGGCAAACAACTTATTTTGCCATCAACGTTTATCTGAGGTACACGTTATATGCATGAATATTACCCAATATTCGATTACATGGCAGAAACGGGGTGACCATTTATTGTTTTGTAAATCAATCCATAACATTGACCGCTATAGCGGCGTGCAATTCTAAATTAGTACAACCATTTCGAATAGGTGGCGCTGAGTCGTTTCGACAAATGATTCATACAGTTTACCTGATTTTTCAAAACATTTTACGCACAGTTTCTATGCATTTCCTAATAGAATTTTATCAAATGCTATTTTTTTAAATTTATTCCAGCGAAACATCAAAAGTGATATTTAATTCCGTGTGTGAAGCAACAAGCTGCAACTATTTCCACACGCTCTTCACTAATTTTCCACACATTTGCAATTATGCCTCCCAAACGAAAAGCTATTGGCCCATCTACACCTAGAGCACGAAAGAAAAGGCATTATTAGCTTCAGAAACAACGAGCAACGGAAGCAAGACTGCAAACCGTTCGGATACTCACTACTCTATCGAGACAACACTGCACGCTGATTTAAATCTAGGTGCATTCCATTACAATACTAATTATGATTACATCTTCATCCAAATATGGTTATTGGAAAATGGATAGATTATGGGTGTATTGCATTGCCGCAAATTTAAGAATGAAACACCAGGAATGTGCGCAAGTGAAAAGTGAAATTGCCAGTATTACATTCACCACCCGAACCATTATCAACGTTGGTATCAGGTGACACAAGCCAATCGAAACATTTCTTGGCAAACATACGCAAGTACAATTCATGTTTCCAAATGACATCGTCGTGCAACAAATATCGTTCACGAGAATTACATGCCCACATTCAAAGTTCAAGGGCAAATTTATCATCGTGCTGGCTCACTACTACCACTGCCGGATGCAGATTAAAAATTTCTTCAAATTTATTTCATGGGAAACACTGATGAACAAATTGTTCACCGAGAATTTCGTTTGTCGATCGTGAAGCTTGCCAAGAATTAAATCTTCTTGAAAACGATGCACATTGGGACATTTCACTGCTGATGCATCGAATACTGACACCACAGCAAATACACACATTATTTGCAGTAATTAACAACGTGCTTCCCATCCAATCCAAAAGAACTTTGGGAACAATACAAAGACTACATGCGTGACGACATCCTACATCGCTTCATGCAACAAATCAAAATCCAGACATTCGATTCACACCAATCGTATGTAATGAGGCACTGGTGGCCAAAATGGTGGATTGTATTTCATAGATGCTCCAGAGGCAAAACTTTTCTCATTTCACTTATTTTTGCAACCATACGATCATGAAATAATATTTCACTGGCAATCGCATCTTCTGGAATTGCTGCAACTCTTTTAGATGGTGGTCGAACAGCTCATTCAGCACTGAAATTGCCGTTGAATATGCAAATCACTGAGACACCAACATGCAATATCAACAAAATTCTGCAATGGGTAAAGTACAATTATGTCAACTCATTATATGGGATGAAGGTACTATGGCGCACAAAGAAGCATTACATCGTATATTAAAAGATTTGAGAGGAAATGACAAGCTTTTCGGTGGCGCATTCATTTTATAGTCTGGTGATTGTTCGATAAACTCTACCAGTTATACCAAGATCAACACCCGATGAATTCATACAATGTATCACATTGCCAACAAACTTTTGTAAAACCACAGCAACAACAGACGAATTGATTCAGAAAGTTTTCCCAAATATCGCACAGAATTACAAAAATCATCAGTGGCTCAGTGCACATGCAATATTAGCAGCCAAAAACAAAGATGTATATACCATGAATTTTAGCATTCAAAACAAAATACCAGGCGCAGTGACAACGTATAAGTCCACCGATACTGTAATGAATCAAGACAAAGTTGTCAATTATCCAACTGAATTTTTGAATTCACTTGGTTTGCCAGGCATGCCACCACACGTTTTAACATTGAAAATTGGCGTGCCTATCATTCTTCTCCGAAACATCAATCCACCACAACTGTGCAACGGTACCAGGCTTTTAGTGAAAAATATGAACAAGATCATCGAAGGTACAATTTTAAATGGAAAATTTAAAGGAGAAGATATACTGTTGTCACGCATCTCAATGAATCCAACAGACATGCCATTCGAATTCAAACGATGGCAATTTCCGGTGCGACTCGCCTTTGCAATGACCATCAACAAATCACAATGACAATCGCTACAAGTGTATGGACTACATTTGGAAAATCCATGCTTTTCACATGGACAGCTATATGTGGCCTGTTCACGCGTTGGAAAACCTTCTGATTTATTCGTGTACACACCAGACGGACAAATAAAAAATATTGTATATCCAAAAGCACTTCAATAAACAGAATTAAAATGAAACGTTAAATTGTAAGTTTTTTTCCGAGAAAATGAACAAAAGGACAATGATCCAAAATAATTATTAAATATTGTTATACCGACTTTCCTTTAAATTCAATTTCTTTTGGAGGCGTAGTAACCTGCAGGGTATATATATATATAAATATATATATATAAAACACGGATACACATTCGTCAAATTAATGAACATGTGGATACACATTAATCCAAGTGGGTGCATGTATGCTTAAGCATTCAAATGAAATAAGACTAATTTCACAATAAATTTGTAAATGACCGACTTTAATCAGTTTTAATATACTGATTTTGAACATTTCATCAGTCAATGGTAACATAATTATTTTTCAATCACAAGTAGACAGAGAATTATATCCTGCTCACAAATTTCTAATGCAGTATGTGTCATTCATTAGTGGCAGACATATAAAATGTGGTGGTTATGACAAACATTTACAGCTTCCATATATATATATTGTTCTTTATCGCTGCAAGTATTTTCTGATCCATTCAGCAGTTTTATAAATAGTAATATTCTGTCTGGTAGTAAGCAATAAATTAAATATTTCGGACACATCAAACGACATTGAGTGCCTGGAGAAAATAACTTTGGAGGGAATGGTGTCTAGAAGAAGAATGAGAGGAAAACTTAAAAGACGATGAGTGCAATTAAGAGCCAAGTTCCAGAAGGGACAAGCTACTTTATGATGATGAGTAAGCAATACAGTGGAACGAATTAGTTTAATGCATAATCGCTCATCTATTGACTCAGACACAAGAAGGTTGTGTGGTTTCAATCCCCACACTTGATATTCCACATGCGAGGAAATGAATTGGCCCTCCTACCTCCTGCACACTGGGCATAGAAATGTGAAGTGACTTCATACCCTAAGTTCTGAAAAGGTTATGTGAAATTGTATTATTTATTAGTAAGCTATATGCAACACTACTGTCATCATACAATTTTTCCAACCGAAGTTGAACTAGCAATGCACTTTGAAATGGCTATTGGAAAATTCATGCTAATTTGTAGTTTCTTTATTCAATCTGTGGTAAATGTATACTTTTAAAAAAATGTTAGTTCCAAAAGGTTTAAATGTGAAGTATTGACTTCAGTGCATCCAGTTTATTCATATGGCATGGTCCCTATCCACACAAATGGAATGCAACCTGCCGAGGGTACTGCACAAGGGCAAGCTCCAAAGCTGCCGCAACAATCCTAGGGATCTCTGGGTAAAAATGCACTGTGAACGACAATGCTGTTCGATTCGAACACACAAAAATGGCTTCACCAATTCACCAAAATGCACTTGGAACCGAACAATGCTGTCTGAATTTGAATCCACGAAAATGACTTCACAACTTCACCAAAAATGCACATGTGCAAAGAACAATGCGGTCCGAAATCGAACCCATGAAAAGGGCTTGATCACTATGTCACAGAAACCGCTAGTTACATTTTAGTGTGAAGCAGCATGGTGTCTCTTACTTAGTACTTGCCATGTTCTGTAGTATATGAGGCTTCCACAAGAGCTCTCCAAGAGCTTGTCCATGCTTTTCAACGGGTGTCTAATAGGAATATACTGTTTCATAATTTGGCAAGAACAATTTGTTTATTCTAAGCAGACATGAGTGATGAACGGCGGGTGGACAGTCTGTTAACATCTCTCTTGATTATTCATCATTCTGATCCATATACCAGAACAAGCAAGATCTTTCTTTGTGTGCCTCTGCTACTTTGCCAGAACAATAAGATTGAACAAATAGTTGTGCTGCAGATAATAAGTAAAAATATATTAGAGACATGCAATACAAAAATCTTGCAATGAATATTGTTAACTTTTTCTACAACTTGTTTCTATCCACACTTAATTTATATACTAGATTATCAACAAACTATCCAATTTTTATCATATTGTTGTCATTTGTAATTTTTATGTCAGAATTATAGTTTGGAGAAAAGAATGCTTTTGAATTGCCACTCTGTTACCTGCATTTGGCCTTTCGTACAGTTAACTGCAGTCTTCCCTTATGTCAACATGACACAGACAGAATACATGAGACCTTCACAGTCTTGCCTAGAGCGGGCAACTATGGTGTAACAATTAACATGTGAGCTTACATACACAGCAACTCATTGTGCATCTCTTTGATTTCTTTTTCCCTACTATTTGTACTGTATTTGAACCTGATATTTGTCTCTTGATGTCAGCCAGAGAAGTGTGTGGTGAATCCACTATATGATTTTGCTTGTCCAAGTTTTGAACAGGTCACATAGTATTCATGATTGCTCCTGCACTACTATTATACCGCATGGTAGCTCTCCTACAAACCCCATCCACTTTACCAAATTGCTGTGCTGCAGTCTGTTTCCAGATCATAGGTGGAGGTCGCTTTGATTAGTGCCAGCTCACTGACCCTGGCACATCAATGTCACTTTGTTTTATTGCGCCTGTGGCCCCTATTTCAGCATTAATGCACAAGTCCCAACCCTAAAGTTCACCCCTGAGAAACTATAGGATATCTCTTGTAATCATTATTTTAAAACTCAATTTCATTGTGGATCTCAACATAAAACAAGGAGTTGCAACTACGGTTGAGCAAATGGTCCAATCTATTTAACACAGTTGCTTCCCTTAGAAAGAAAAAAAAAAAAAGATGAAAGACAAGAAAAGTTCCTTACTTGGATTTTCCAGGCTGTTATTTCACTTGTTTCATCTGTTTTGATCAAAACCAAAAACATTACTTATCCCTTGTATACATGGCAACAAACTTCTTTAAAGGACAAAATTTTTAAAAATACCAGACACAAAATAACACACTGACTACTTCACATGTGTCATCCGATTTAACAAACAAAGGAAAACATTACAAATTACTTCTCTCTCAAATACAAGACAATTTTTTTTTTTTTAAAGACAAAAGGGCAGAATGAAGAAGATAACATTGAGCAAAATAATACACAGTCAAGTTGACAACACATTAAAAGAATTATGTTGTATATATTTCAAACAATAACAAATTTATATAATTTCATCAATATAAGGGAAGCTGCAGTAAACTATGCAATGGTGAAACATGTGAAAACAAAGTACGGTAGTTTTACAAAGTACAAAAACAATACACAGCAACGTTTTGACCAAAAGTTCTTTATCAAGCAAAGGATACACCAGAAGTGAAGAAATTCACTACTTATATGGCACACAACATATAGAATCAGACAGCCATGGGGATTTATTGTCTGATTCTATATGTTGTGCGCCATATAAGAGGTGAATTTCTTCACTTCTGGTGTATCATTTGTTTGATAAAGGACTTTGGGTGAAACGTTGCAGTGTATTTCTTTTGTTTGTGTACTTTTTGCACCTATAGTACGTTATTTTTACGTGGTTCGATAACGTCATCAACTATTCATAATTAGCCAGCAATTTATTTGTGTCTTTATAATCCCTACATCAGAACATCTCAGAAGTTACAACACCATTTTCTTATGTCTTACATAATGTCATCAAAATCAAGATATAATTGCAAAGAAAATATAATTTTAAAATTATTTCCGCCACCCAATGACTTGATTTACTAAAGCATCTATCATATCTGAGTCTCAGTTTAACTTCAAGAGGTCTGACAGGTTTAAGTATGAGTTAATGACATATTAATGTTTTCAACCTCCAGGGTTTCTCTTCTTCCACATCTTTGTATTTGTTCTCATCAACCAAGTTAATCCAAAAGAGATGATGGAAATGGATCAGACATGTGAAATGCATGGAGGCTAATTGTTACACAAACTGCACTGAGATGGACACCAGAGGGTAAACGAGAACGTGGATGACCCAAAACAACCTGCAAGCAAACTGGAACAGAAATAAATTAATCACAGCTGAAACACAATACAGAGGGTGGCCAAGAACTGAGAATAATACATAACCGTACGAAATGAATACCGAACAATGTCTTCAGCAAATTTCAACGTGGTGGAGATGTTGAATCTTTCATTGTTAGTGGTACCAGTCTGTTACCAAGACATTTCACAAGAAGCAAGGTCTTGAAAAATGTGTTTCCTGGAAATATTTCTTCAGCCAAATGGAGTTAAATTACAGTTAAGCTATAATGAAGATATGGTAAATAATATGATTAATGTAAAATTAGAACAGCAGTTAATGTTTACTTACAGTATTCTTGATACAATCTTTTAGTGCTTCAAATTCTTTAATGCAGTCTGACTTCCTAATATTCTCCTTTACTGTCACACATTTCCCGTAAGCTGTTGCCTGCAATGAAGTAATCCTACAAATTACTCTAATGAAATAACAAAATTCATTGTACATCTGTGGCAAAGAGAATACATTACAGTATTTTGTTAAACTGGGGACCTAACTTGTGCAGGTGATCATGTCTCCCTATAAAGTGGGGTCTTTAAAGGCCTTGCGTTTTCAAGGTTCTGGGTTTAAATCAAAATTAGTAATGGGAAAGTTGTTACTAATGTTACACACCAAATGGAAAGATGGGTAGAATACTTGAGAAACTCCTGAATAGACAAGTATCTACAAACCCTCTAGATATCCAGCTGCAGAAGTGGACTTTGACATCAACTGTGAGAAATCATTCAAAGAGGGATAGTAAAGCCATCAAACTGTTGAAAGATGGGAAAGCAACCGGTATAGATGGTATCCCAAGAGGTTAATACAAACACCTTTACAAAACTACTACACTATGTATAAGAATCTAGGAGGCCAAAGAAATACCCACAGTTTGGAGAGAAGTATACCTAGCAAAGCTAACAAAGAAAGAGGATCACCAGGAGTGCAAAAACTATAGAGGAATAATGTTGCTGCGAATTCATAGAAAAGTGCTAAGCAGGATCATCCTGGAGAGATGCCACCAAAATAGAACTTAGAGAAGAGCAAGCAGGCTTTCGAACTGATAAATTCTGCATCGACCAGATAGTCACATACCACATAATAATATAGCAAAGTACTGAATGATAGTCCTCACTCTATATCGAGTTTGTGGATTACGAGAAAGCCTTCAACATCATTATATGGAAGTCCAATTCACTCAGCAAGCACTTAAAATTAAAGATCTTTAACTCTTGTGTGATTCCAGTATTAACTTATGGATGCGAGAGTTGGAAAGCAACAAAAGCTCTAGAAAGAAAATTAGATAACTTTGAGAATAAATGTCTTAGAAGAATACTGAACCTCAAATGGTCAGATTTCAGACCCAATACACAAATAAGACAAGAGACCAAGCAAGAAAATGTATCAAATTTTATAAGAAAGCGCCGCTGGAACTACATCGGCCACACACTTAGAATGGATGAGAGAAGACTCTCTTACCAATCCCTCATATGGACACCAGAGGGAAAAAGAAAACGAGGAAGACCAAGAGAGACTCTGCGTAGAACCATCACCAGAGAAGGCTCAACGATGGGCCTAGTAAACATTAAAGACTTAAAGCAAATAGCAACGAACCGCGAGACATGGAGAGCTATGACCTCTGCCCCGCCCACAGGCCCAAGAGGAAAGACTAACTAACTTCAACATCATTGATAGGAAAACCCTTTGAAAATTGAGGAGGCAATATGAGATTCCACAGACAATTAACCTAGTATGGCAACATGAGAGCCATGATATAATAGTGGTTAATGCATTCGCCACTTAGGAATATGGTCTGGGTTCAATTCCACAGGAGGAGTGGAATTTCTTACCAACTGTAATGGCTCTCAGGTCAATCCAGTCTCAATTCAGTACCAAAAAAGCACTGAGAAGTGATGGCAGCCATTGTGATGTTGACCATATCACCCTGATACTTAAGGAATTATATCAGGAGTGCAACAGGGATGCTTCTATCACCTTTGTTGTTCTTACTGACTACAAAATGGATTATGAACGCATCTGCATGTAACCAGATGTATGATACACTAAACACACTTGATAAGAGTTCACAACAACAAAGGATAAACATTCACATGGGAAAGACAAACAAGAGGAGTATTAATCAAACAAACAACTTAATCTCTCTTGGCAAAACCATACCACTTCAATCATACACATAAGTAAAAAAGTAAAGGAACCCTTTCATACCTCATGGTATATAGGTCAAACAGTGTTAGGCCTGTATTTTTCATTGACCGTTGGCACACGATGGGTGATGTGGTCAGCATCACGCCGGCCGCCTCTACTTCCCAGAGCAGGTCTGGTACCCAGCTGAGGCTGGGTCGACCTGAGAGCCATCCGGTCTGGAAAAATTCCACGTGCACTGCGGAGTTGAACCCAGACCACCAGCCTTGAGAAGCGAGTTCACTAACAACTAGCTACGCGTCTCCAACCATACACATACTTGGGTAAAATGTAGACAAAGAGGGACAGATAAAGTCTAAAGATATCAGAATTTGAATACATAAGGCTAGAGCTTTCACCGTACTAGGAAAATTGTAGAAGTCTAAACAAATCAAATCTAGAACCAAAATTGGAACATTTAACACCAATGCAAAGGGCTGTTCTGATCAATTGGAGAAACATGGAGCAAGACTCAAACAGTAACTAATAAATTGTAAACATCCACTAGTCTGTTGTGCAGAATACCCAATGCCATACCGATGGGCGATGATGGTGATCCTATAGTCAAAACTCACTGGTCTGTCTTAACCATAATATATACAACAGATACTACATTCTTAATTTTTCAATTAGCATTGTCATTTATGAGAACGTAAATAGAAGGGGAATGAACATTGAATGACTACTAATGAATGACGAAAAGATCCTTCTCAAGCAACTAAGTTTTGTAAGTCAAGCTTCAAGTAGTCGGTCAACTTAGGAGGTGTCAGATTTAAAACTTGCCCCCAACTAACCTGCGTAGCACACTTTGCTAAAGCCTCTGGGTAATGCAGCATACGCTGCCTAGCATTGGTGACCGACTTCATAACTAGAATTTTGACGCCAATTCAAAACCTGTTTATTTTTCTTGACAAATTAAAAACCACTTTTGTGATAAAAGTAAGCCTATTTTCAGGAAGGTCACTGCAATGAATTCGATTGTATTGGAGAAACGGAAGTAAGACTTACATTGTCTTCCAAACAACATGAGCTGTCCTTCATTACCTTTCAAAGCATAAGAGTTCATTCAAGATTTTATCTTTCCTTGTAAGTTAAATGCTATAATATTGCACACCGGATTTTTTTTTTATTTGTCAAGCTGTGTCCATTACTAAGACATGTATCTTTACAAATAATGTGGACAGGAATTGTTTCTTTACATTTTCTATTACTAACAAGAAATATTTGTTTTTATTTATGGGAATTGTAGCGAAAATATTTAAAGGAAAAATTGACATGGAGAATAGTGCAATTTATTAATAATAGACGAATCGGTATAATTCTGCTTCTATCTTGTCTTTTTTCCGTAATCCTGGGTAGCATTAAACCACGGCCTTCTCTGTGATCTGTATTTACGATGGCCGCGATTAAACCGTCAAAACAATTCCAATATTTAGTGGAGAATAATTTATCGTAGCTTGCCAACTTGTAAACAAAGAATGTGTTATTTCCCCTAGATTAGTCAGCGGTACCAAAATAAAGTTCTCTAATTTTAAAGAAAAAACAAACGTATATGCTAGCTTGTGTCACTGAAGTTTCTATATTGTTTCGGCTGTTAAATAATTGTGAATTATATGATTTTTATGCGTGTGAAAATCTAGTCCACATTTTATTTTTATCTCGTAAACTGGTGATTTATAGAATGTTAGAACGCTCTTACCTACCAAGCCTTGCAATATACACAAACATGCGTGTGCACAAACATAACACAAAATCTGTAGGGCCTGTTACTGGTTATTTCTATTGGTTACTGAAACTGCGTCGAAGCATTGCTGGCAGAACCATAGGTGATCAGTTACTCCCAATAGATGTCGAATTGTGTACATATTGATGATTCATGTGGCTCGCTCGTTAAACACAAGCATCTCTCTGCCTATCAAGCAGCCAGTTCTACGTGTACAACGTTAATTCCAAACTCATTAAATCGCTGGATAGATTTAACAACAATATTATTGTCCTCATGCAAAAATAGATAACCAAGATACGAAGAAAATCCCGGTTATCCATCCTAAACTCCCCGACAGTTGATGTTGTCGATGTAAGACCATGCCCGCTCTATCATTGTCACGAACACACGCTTACCCTTGACAGTAGATCCAGGCGAGAATTTGGAAACCTCTATAGACAACATCCATTACTCATATCGCACATGTAATGCCAGCTTATACAGAACAATATTTTAAGGCAGTGTTATGCAATTATACTTTTGTGCATGGATCAGTGTTTAGTTTGTTCAAACTGCTTTGATGTTTGCAGAAAACTGTTGGGGTAGCTTGAGAAAAGCCAACACGAAGTATATCAATTTTTTAAATGAGAAAAATTATTATATATAAATATAAATGTCAGGCGTCCCCATGCTGGCATAAAGAAGCGATTCAAAGATACGATCATAGGCTCAATAATAACTGTTGATATAAACACTAACTTGTGGAAGATTGCTACATAAGACTGAACGACGTGACATACACTACATCGTCACTATGCAGTGATTTGTGAAGCATCTAGGACAGCAACAGCAGAACAGAGGAGACTAGTCAGAAAAACAATACACCGATCAACAATTACAACAGTGTCATGGGTACACTGTCTTAACGCATTTTAGGACTGCACTGGCTACATTAATCATCTAAGAATCAACACACAGATTGACTTGATCTTTATCTACTAGATGCTAGTGCAATATGATCATTTACACAGATTAACTTAATCCTTATCTACTAGATGATAGTGCAATATGATCATTTACACAGATTGGTTAGTAGCTCAACACATGTGGAGCTCACAGTCTGTCCATGCTCAAGTCAGAGGGGATGTTGCGAGGTAAGACAGTGGTAGTTTTGCTGCAAATAGTTCGACTATGGAGATTTTACAGTAACTAAAGCACTGGTTTGGATAGTCACATACTTTTATCCATGCATATTTTATCAGTGACTCAATTGGCATGCTTAGGAAGATTGAGAAGGGATGTGTTCGAAGACAACGCATCGAGTTTCTGAAGAGGTTTAGTTTGGCAAAAATCAGTGTTATTTTTGGGCCAGGACCTGCAGACGTAAAGGACACCCTTCCCCCTCCCCTTTCCCACCTTTGGGAATGAGTGCGCCGATATGCTTACTGGTAGGGCTACTGTAGATAGCGGGCAATCAATGGAGCAGGTTTATATTCTTGACGTCCTAGGTCAAAGAGGTCGTAAAATGTTTTAAAGAATCGGAGTGAATTTTCAACCCTACGAGGATACAAAAATATCAAATAAAACGAGGTTTAGCTAGACAAGAGAGTTATACTGGAAGTCAGAGAATAATCAACAATCTAGAACTTGTGTCTTTAGTTGCCACACAGTGAGATACATATTGATAAAGTAATCGGAGCACTTACGGACTAATTGGTTCGCTGTACAGTGATAGTGATCTGTCGACTAAACTAAGTAGCTACTAATGAACAGAGTGGTTTTATTTTACTGATACTGATGAATAGCAATATACATATATGTTATATCTTCTCATTGTCGTCGCATGCTGAATTTGCCCAGATACGGCATGGAATGCTGAAGTGTCTAAAAACGAGTCTAAAGCGAAAAATTTACTTCATTGCAACAGGTTTTCCCATATGGCTCGGCCCCTTTCCGTAAAAATGACACTCCACCTGCCGAGAGTATTGCACAAAGCACGAACTCCGTAGATCCAACAACAATACTAGTAATCTCTGGAACAAGTGAACTTGTGAACAGAACAGTGAGTTCCGGATTCGAACCCCGGCCTACGGAACGCAATTCGAACAACTTACCATTTAGCCACAGAGATCCCCAAAATAAATCACTGTCACATACCATATTGCGTTTTCTCAATTTAGTTCTTCTCCCGTTTATGTTTTCATTGTTCCAAGAACAACATACGGGAAGACCCGATATTGATTGAGGGAATGTCTATAGATGCTATTGGGGAATTTGTCTATATTGGAAGTAAGATCAGCCAATCAGGAGATCAACCAATCTGTGTGTTGCTGGAGTCCTCAATGGGAACAAAAAATAGTAACACTGCGACCTACAGGACATATCGTAAGAGTCGACTGAGGTAGGGGCCTAGGAAGTTACCTAGTAAATAAAAGCAGCGCAGAAATCTGATTGTTGGCCTATTTGTAGGCGTATAACTGGTACAACGTACACTCGCTCTTAGACTCGGATCACATACACATTACAAAGAGTGGTTAACAAGTGGTCGATATGGAGTGTTCGAAGAAGAAGAAGAAGAAGAAGAAGAAGAAGAAATACAATTAAAATCCAGACCGTTGTCAACAGATGTCTTCAGCGTATTATCAAACTGAGATGATAGGACATATAACGCAGAACAGAGATAGTTTTATATGTTTTTGTAAAGTACGATAATTGCATAACTTGTGATATAAAGAAAACGATTCCGCCGAAACCATAATATTCTGGACTGAATATAAAAGGCACAAAATATCGTAGCTGTTCGACTAATGCTGTAAACAAGAAGCGCAACGTACTTGGCTCGCTGGTTCAAATCGCATACATGACACATAGAATGGCACAAAGTGGTGTTCGAGAACGATCACTTTAGAAGAAGAAGAAGAAGATAACAATAATTGTGTAGTATAATTGTTCAGAAAGCAATGGCAAACTACTGAACGTATAATTGGTGCCAAGAAAATCAACGCCTCGTTTACTGTGGTTGATGGCTACGATCTTTAGGATATCCCCCGATTTTAATTACAATATAAATATAACGATAGATTGATATCAAATAATAAAGCGATGTACGGAAACTTATAAATCTGAAGTGGTCAGAGCGGATCAGATCAGATCTGGAGAAAACCTATGGGTGGCTGCGGTAATACTTAATAAATTAACGTTTTAGAACGAAGACATATATGTATGGCATCACATAAGCAAGCAAAATGAATAATAAAATCATAAAACTAACAGATAGTATACAGTTCATGGTAATAGCATAACATCATATTTTTAATGCAGTAATTCTATAACATAAAAGGCAGTAAGCTTGTGATGTGTTAATTAGACGCCTTATAATACTATACTTTATCATTTGAAGGTTCAGTGATCAGTTATCATCTTTTTTCTTTCCTTGTATCATTGCAATTGATTTCAACACATTGTGACATTGCAGGTAACGAAACAGCTGAAACACTTACGAAAGCAGGCACCAAAAAAGAACACTTATACCACAGTCTCACTGAGAGAAACAAAAACACTTTTCACATGTAAATACTAATGTGTATGGCATGAAGTCATAGAAAAGATAGCAATTACTCACAAGACCCCGTCTTAAAGTTCGATAGAAACCAACAAACTACCATTTTAGACCCCGCACAGGACACACCCATCTCCATAAACTGAAACATGCCTAGACTGATCAATGTACATGCGAAAAGAGCACACAGACTGCTGAACTCATTCTTCAAACCTGCCTCCACTAAACGAGAAGCTCTACGGAGGGGCGGAGTCCCTAAAAACAATAGCAGAATTTATGAGAAAATCTAGTACATTAGTCCAAGCGGGTATCATGAGAGAGAGAGAGAAACCTGCCCCCCCCTCTCAATGATTTGAGGTCTCAAACATGACAGAGTTCGACTAATCTGAAAAAAAGAAATTGTGAAGCACATGCGAGGACTCTCTGCTGACAACTAAATTCATGGAGACAACTCATCTCACTGTTTACACATTTGAGCATAGGAAACTGATCGCAAAAGAAGAAGATTCAATTGATTTAACTGAACGGGATTTTGAAACAAACCCGACTTTTCTCGACTGCGTTGAAAGCGCTCTAGCCACTTAACCTTTTCAGCCCGTAATTTTTTTTTTTTTTTACCTCCGGACGCATTTTTATTGCAATGTATACTGAAGTAACCAGTATACTGGCTTTGCGTCATCTTAAAAAATACTGCAAGTTAGTATATCGGTTTAGTAGGCCGAATGGGTTAACTATTTCTTCACAATCATATATCAATATAACCAGCACACATCAAAGGGAAGTAACTTCGCTCGGAAAGCTGTTTCCAATAGTAAACAAATACTTATTATATAGAAGCTTTACAAAGCAATAACGACAAACAAGTGCATATACATAATTTAAGTCAGAAAAATATGTTACAACAGATTACTTGACTGATACTATGCAATAAAAGATAGTAGTATTATTGGAAAGTGTCTAAGAAAGTTTTGGTTTGGACTATTGGATCAAGCAAACTGTCTCACAATTTAATGTGAGAATTGAGACTGCCACTGTCGCATTTGACTTTACAACCATTAACGGGGCTGCAAAGCTTCTAACTAGTGACACAGCTCATTGGTACCTTTGTACTAAATAAAACTAATACTGTCATCTTGACATGTTTTTACTGTTGTTATCTTGTCTTTAAAATGTTGTCTTACTCAAGTTATTACTTCCGATTCTTCAAAGTTTTAAATTGATTGTTTAATGCATCCCTGTTAGAATAAGTGAAACAACTACAGAGACATAAACATAAAGACACACACACACACACCCCACACACAGGGGGAAAACCCGTTCATAGTTAGAGTATGATTGCCCCCAAAGTATTCTAATAATGTGAAACTCTGGTTCTTGTAAAAATGTAGTGTTGCTTATTGTTAGCCGTACTTCGCCGCTGTCCTACTTGTAGGGGCATAACTAGCACAACGTACAATCGATCTTAGGCTCAGATCACATACAAATCATAAAGAGGGATTAACATGTGTTCGATATGAAGCGTTCGAAGAAGAATAAAAAGTTAACCGTACTTAAATAACAAATTAACTTGAATATAAACTTTGAGAAATTCTCGAATAACAAGGTAACATTTTTTAGCAGCCATTTATCTACTGTATTGCTACAAAAAACAATCAAAAAATTGTTGTTATATTTCAACGTAAGTAATAAAAATACAAGTTTAGAGTTTTTGTCATCGACAGGTATATTAGAGAAGACGGTGTTGGGCTTGGAATTTTCGTTGACTGAAAATAAAACACACAATAGGTGATATAGTTTACACCACAACCTACGTCTTTAATTCCCGTTTACACCACATCGACCGTCTTCCCTACTCGACGCTTCTTTGTTATTAAATTGAGGTTGGCTCGTTTGAAAGATATACGGTTGGAAAAATCTCACCCCAACTGGGAAATTTGACCCTAGGACCACGCGCCTACGTAAGAAGTGTGATAATCACTATTCTATCACGGCTTTCTAAGATTACAATGTAAGAAGAAAGAACAAATATGACCAATGCCCAACACAAATGTAAAGAAGGAAACTAATTAATCTTTTTATTACAACTAATATCCAGTTAATTGTCCTAGCACCAGATAATGTTTCCCACAAATGATGAAATAACTGTCAACTACTACTGTTGACTGAATAGGAGAGAAAACAAAAATTATATTTAGCCAAGATTTGGGCTAATAGAGAAGAACTCGCGTGCGGTAAAAAGAATTCCCATTTAAAAGAGAGAGAAAAAAAGACCGTGAGTTATTGGTTGGATGAAAGCACCTGCTGTTCGTCTCGTCTTCATCTGACTGGTTTGTGAATCTGGTTACGAAGGGATGAAGTCTCACCGACAACATCAAATGCTATTATGACAAAATTCTAGGGCGATGCTTCTCCAGGCCGCAGAAACGCGACCCCAGAGCCGCGCCTCTACGCAAACAAGCATTATATTAACGACCCCGCTTGAACTTCTGGGATGCGCAAAGTGAAAGAAAAAATGTGCCTACAAAATACTGAATTAAGTCAAAGAAGTGATGACAGATAACAGCAAACGCGACGTTGCGAAGTAAAATACAATTTGTTGTAAATCGCCGCAGGTAATTTAAGAAAACGAAAGACGTTACCAAAAATGTGTTGGCTCAGGAAAATGCAGAACAATAGAGATTTTCCAAAGCAATTGTTTGTCCATTGTGTTTTCATTATTGTAGTGCAGAACCTAAAAGGCGATCTCAAGGCGCTTCTTTGGTGAAAAGAAATTCATGAATTTCAAAACAAAAAAGATTTATCGAATTCTGGAGGACTGGCAAGGGAGAAAACTCTTCACAACTCTATTGTTTAAAAATTGCCCATGTTTTTTTCTTGGCAAGCGCTATAACGGAACGGTGTAAAATGTTTCCCTGTTATAAATTTTATGATTGCGCTAGATTTCTGTAACTTTTATGACTTATGATTTCATTATAGTTGTGTAACTTTTATGAGTTATGATTTTTTAAATACTTGTGTAACTTTTACGAGCCACGATTTCCTTATCCGGCGCTAAGAACGCTCACCTCTTTCGTATTAAAGAAAGTTTATTAGCCAAAGAAAGGAAAATGTATATACTTTGAAGCGCTCTCTGAATTTCAAAGAAAAATTAAATGGTGATGCAGACAATATTAAAACTGGCAATAATAGTAATAAATACATTATCTTTCAAATTTAAGATTTCTTTCAAAATATGGTATTGTGAAAACGCGGTTTCAAAGAAACCAACTTTTTTCAGATTCTATACAATCTCTTTTAAATTTAATATTTCAGTTCTACGCCGTTTATTTCAATTACAACACATTTAACATTGTTTTTACCTTGTGTATAACTTGCCTCTACTTTAGTCTTGATTTCTTTATGAATATTTAAGTTGTTTTTAAAAAAAAAAAAATAAAGAATGAAGTTTTTTTAAAAATGTCCACAAAGAAATTCTCCCGTAACATACCGATTGCAAATGAATGAATGGAAGATGTTAGAGATAAAGAAATATTATAAATATCAAAACCAAGCACACATATAAAATCTATAGAGTTTTTCACTCCGTTACTTTTACCGGTAGTCGGCGCGCGCTATCAGCTGATTCAGAGCACGTGTGTGAAAACCTGCAGCTCGCGCTATGCACGAACGTTTATGTCACGGCCGACAATAGAATAGCTGATACAATGCACGCATGCGCTCCCCAAGCGGTTGCTACATGGCAACCAAGAGGAGGGAAATTCAAAACATGGAATATACTGAGACAACATTAGATAGCAAAATATTGTTGTTTGTGAAGATTAGATATCAACTGTTATGTCTAGCTAACGTTGTATGTTTGATGCGGAGGTGGGAACACTAAGTAATAAAAATATTGATTAGCATTGGCAACTCTCAAATTTCAATTTTCTGACAAATCCACACGATCTCATGGTCTAAATTTGGTGGAAAGATTAGATCTAACTGCTTAATAAATTTGCACGAATTTCTTCAATGAATGTCCAAATTGGTATTTCAAAGTAATACAATCTGAACATTGAAACAGATAGGATATTATGATCACACAAATCAGCAATCGAATCTAGCAATAATGGAAGACAAAAACGATATACATGAAAAATGTGTTGCAACTATGATGAGAATGGTGATAATCTTAATAACACTTTGCAATAACTCTAGATATATATGAATATACACTCCCTTGCTAATCAATCAATGAGATCAACAAAATAATTATTGTGTATATGTGTAAATGGACGATTGTTGATGATTTCAGCATTAGCAGAAGATTGTCTGTTATTGTTGTTGTTGTTGTTGTTACCCAAACATAATACAATACAGTTTGAATATAAGAAATTATGTGTGTATTGTTGATTGGACCAAATTGGGAAAAAGATGGAGAACCAGGTGCCTTTCTGCGCGTCGTGTATTCTATTTTTGTTAGAGTATTATGGGCATCAATGGGCATCGATGTCTGAATGTCCATATCGTTGGTGCATGTGGATGCTCACACGGTGAAATAGGAGGGAGTTTGTAAAGATATTATCTATATGTTTATGTGTATACATCTTGAGGAAATGAAAGCAGATTTGATAGAAGGCTGGCAATGTCTCTCTTATTGTCTTCAGCACGTTTCATACGACAACTATTAGCTTGGACAGTTTCTTCTTTGAACAAACAGGGGTGACGTCATTTCCAATTTTCTCTTTGTACATTTGGCATTTCCCTTGTAACTTATTATTTATGATGATGTAAGACGCGTTCGGATATTACCATCTGCCTGTTAGCGGATCAAGACATTTCATAGAAAGAAAGACCTTTGCCCATCAAGACAAAAGTTCCTGTAACCCTTTAATCTTTTTTATAACAATCGAAAGATGATTGGAGAATAACAAGCGGCAGCCAGTTAATTTGAAGCTGTGGTTAGCGATGCTAGATAATAAATATTGTTAGTAAAGTTGGCTTGCAAACTTAAACTTCAAATCTGGAGTCTGCTTAATGGCGAGCAGGTGAAGCTGTCTTAAGCGTGACGTGAGGGATTCGGGGAAACTTCGAATCCAAGCCTACAAAGAGCAACTTGCCGTCTGTATTGTGCAGATTTCAATAGTTTGTAAGATAAAAATGCATGAGAAACGAAGACAAAAGTGACGAGTGGCAACGGGGATCGTTTCTTTGACACAGACGGTCTCTGCATGTAACGGGCGTATGCTATGCAAACGTGGCTTTTACTATCAAAAACACCTGAAGTTTGCGTTCTTTCTCATATACGTTCCTAATCAAAAGATGCCAGACCTTTTATGCAAGCGTGGAGAGCGACCTTTTCCTTATTAAACAAATAAGGTGGACAGATTTTCACTTTGTTGCTAGTGCAGCTTGACTAGCAGATGGATGGGAAAGAGAAGCATTTTTGGTTGGAGACATGGAAGACTTACGACTGGTGCTTACGTCTCAGATGGAGTGAACTAAACCAGATGGCGAACCATCAAGTTCTGATAACGATGGCGACAGATTGTCCTTACCGATGCAAATCATTTTTTCGTTTCCTTTATGAACTCTCCAAAACTTACACAGCTGATTTTCCATAATCTTATGTTGGGACCAGATCATTTGAGAACATCACAATTAATGTCAAAACGGGACATACAACCCTTCTAAGTGTCGTCACAGTATTAAGCCTGCACAGTGGGAATGAGGCACCCCTTTATAATGTCGAGATTGGCTTGTATCAAGACCAGGTGGTACCCAACATTGTTGAAAGTTCTGAAAAATAGCAGCGTTGCCCTTCATTAACTAACGCTTGAGTAAACTTGTTCGAATGCTTGGCTAATCGTTACGCCATCATATTTTAATCTACATGGGTCTATTCAAACTCTTCAACGCAGCATCATTAGTTGAAGGCACCACTCATCTCAGGCAATAAAATCATACACAACACGTGTCAGGGATATTGTATTTGCGCTCAATCCATGTGGAATGATGGGTGTCATTATCAGTTCTCATACAACAAGGTTACAGCATGACATGACGTGAGAGGTCAAGGTTGGCGTGTTCATATACCTGTCATCATGAATACGTCAAAATAGAAAGTAAATATGCAGCAAAAATGCAAATAATCAACATTCAAAATAATTACGATCAACATTAATTATTAAGTTATCGTCGACTAATCTACTCTATAGAATATAGTAAAAAGAAAGAGCAAAAAAATGAATGTTTTTTTTTTAAAAAAATATGTCCCCTAGCATTTTCAGATCTTAGAGAATGAAGTGCATTTCACTTCACACTTCTAAACATAAGTGTGCAGGAGGTAGGAAGGCCAATACCTTTACTCACATGATGAACGTTGGATCTGGGAACGGAACCCACAACTCTCTTGTGCCAGATGTGAAAATCGAACGCTATACGTTAATTGAGAGACAATATGAAGAAAGATAGATAGAAACAATGAAAATATTCATCTGAAAATGTAAAATATTGCTTCCATATTTCAACAAATAAGCTAATTATTCTCTGCTACTACTGTCATGTGGTCAGAATCTTACAGGTGTCAGAAATCATCTTAGCTGTTCTTTTTAGAAAACCCTTTTCTTCCTCTACTTCTTCTTTAAAACCGTTATCAGTCATCAATCATATTTCATCGTTGATATCTCTAACAGCATAGCAGTCCCACATCCTGTACAACGTTTGTGAAAGATTGTACAATGATTTGAGCTAAAAAGTGTGGGTACTTTTTAAGTAGTTTACAGCAGTTAAGATGCAGAAGGAGTGATGATAAAACTTTTGTAATAGGAATAATAATTCCTCTCGTACCGTTATACGTTACATAGGGCCTGCAAGCAATTTCTCCGCACCGCTCTATCCTGGGCAACTCTTTCAATCTCCTCCATGGAACTGAGGCCGATATTTCTTGCCTCTCTCAGCAAAATTCGCGTCAGTGTCTTCCTAGGTCGTCTGTTTCTTGAAACCTCTGCACCCCACTTCAATGTCTGCTTTGATATTCTTTGATCATTTCTTCTCAAGGTGTATCCAACATATCTCCATTTTCTCTTTCCTATAACAGTTGTTACTAGTGGTTGACCAGACATTTCTCTGATTTCATCACTTTATCTTCAACTTACTGTCTCTTCAATACTCCATTGATGTTTGTGATAATCTTATTTAGTTATGTCATTCTGTCAGTGATTTGTATTATTTTTCTATTTTACTTACATATTCTGGTTTACATATTTTGTTTTGTTTCCGCCGGTTCTTTACGACTATTGATCACTCTTTGTGGTATGTATTATTCGCCACTATCGTTTTCAATCACTATCATCATAATCATCATCATCAATCACTGTCATCATTAATGACTATCATCATCAAGCGTCATCATTGCCATTGTCAACGTCATCATCATTATCATCATCAGCATCATCATCATCATCAACAATCACTGGCATCATCAATCACAATCATCATCTTCAATCACTGCTATCATCATCAGTCACTGTTTTCAGCAATCACTGTCGCCATCATCAATCACTATCATCATCATCCATACCATCCTCAGCATCAATCACCATCTTCATCAATCCCTGTCATCATCATCAATATCAATAACAATCATCATTCATCATCAATAACAATCATCATTCATCATTATCATCAATAACAATCATCATTCATCATTATCATCAATCGATATCATCAATCACTGATATCATCATCAATAAGTATTATCTTTATCATGCACTATCATCATCATCAATCGCTACCATCATCAACCACTGTCAAGATCATCATCAAGCACTATCATTATCAATCACTGTCACCATCATCAATCACTAACATCATAATCAATCACTGTCATCATCAATCACGGTAACCATCAATCATCGTGATAATCAAATATAAAATTAAAATATAAAATATAAATAAATAAATAACTAAACATCTTCAATAAATATAGTATCATTAATCACTATCATCATCAATCACTAACCATCAATCATTGTGAAATCAATCCTATCATCATCAATGACAATCATCTCAATCCTATCATCAAATCACTATCATCATCAATCACTATCATCATCAATCACTATCATCATCAATCACATATCATCAATCACAATCGTCATCAATCACAATCGTCATCAATTAATACCATCAACAATCACTATGATCATCAGTAATTATCTATATCATCAATCCCTTTCATCATCATTATAAATCACTGTCATCATTATCATTGATCACTTTCATCAGCAATATCTAATGTCATCATTCACTGTCATCATTATCAATCAATATCATCATCCATCACTGTCATCATCATCCATCACTGTCATCATCATCCATTACTGTCATCATCATCCATCACTGTCATCATCAGCAATAAATATCATCCTCAATCACTATCATCATTACACTCATGAAACTCCTCTGTTCGAAAAGACTCTCTCAGTGCGTTAAGAATATCAGTTCGGTCCATGGCAGCCCCCTCTGATATTGTAGCCATGCCAGTCAATCTATCAGCTCATTCATTACCCCTGACTCCTGCATGCCCAGTGACAAAAATAAAGGTTCTTGCTCCGATCACTGTCTTTGCCAGTACCTCCACCCAGTTTCGTTCCATCATTCCTGATTTGCATGAAGGAGTATTTGCATTTGTTTGTAAGTTGTTGCTTTGCTCTACAAGTGTTTTTCAAAACCTCGAAGTTAACAACAACAACAACAAATGTAATTTTCAGCTAAATCACTCACTCATACCTTCTTCTTCTTTTGTCGCCACACTGCTACCGGGTTGTTGTCCAATGTCGTCACACTGCTACCGAGTTGTTGCCCAGTGTCGTGGTTTTCTGTTTTTGTCTTGCGCTGTTCTGGTGGCTTGGGTTATGTTTGCTCTTTGACAGGATTCTACTATGCCATCTAACCATCTTTTCGTGGTCTTCCTCTCACCTTCTACCCTGATGTTCTAGTGTAGAAGACTCTATATACCGTGGAGTTTGAATGCATTCTTATTAAGTG
The DNA here is from genome assembly GCA_020796225.1 of Arion vulgaris. Classification (NCBI taxonomy): domain Eukaryota; kingdom Metazoa; phylum Mollusca; class Gastropoda; order Stylommatophora; family Arionidae; genus Arion; species Arion vulgaris. Next base: position 64,578,445 of record CM036753.1, on the reverse strand, counting down.
GCCAAAGCACTTTATTCTTTGTTTCTCAATGTATTTCAAGCAAGATTCTGTGCCAACTTGCTTTCTTATGCTGATTTTGGTGACTGTCTTTTCTGGTGTTGTTGGTAACTTTTCGCAGGCAGCGCATTTCACATGTAGTTATTTTTTGTGACGGCGCTTTGCTCATTATTCATGTTTGGCTCTGGTAACACAAAGTAGGTATGAAAATGCTGTTTATCATCTGTTGCTTAGCTGTCAGTGCAATCTTTGGGTGCCCTAACAATGGAGCTAGCTGGTGTAGAAGTGAAGTTATGTTTATACCAGGAGATAACGATGAATAAAGATATATTTCTAGTAGAATGAAAGCAAGGAAGGAATGACCAGGCCATTATAAAATCTTAGCAAGTCTAGGAGGAAAAAAAGTGTACCCAAGAAAATTGGACGTAAATAAGAAACGTATTATGTAGTAAACATCACGTGATATCCGTGTTCTATTCGACAATGAACTGATTAAAAGTTTGGTATAACACAACACATTTTTGATAATGACGAGGAATTAAAGATAGAGATAGGAAAATTCCATGTTTATTACTTCATAGAACCATGTTCGAGAAGGGATGACGCGATCATATATCATCATATATCATCATCCGGTAAACAAGTGGAGAAACTATTTGGATTGGTAGGTTGAAGTAAATAGACCAATGAAATTCGTAGAGTATTGATAAGTGTAGTATTTTGAGATAAACAACCCCGATCTAGAACTTTCGGGAGGATATAGATTGCATAATGCCAGCCTGGTATAAATACTGTGGGACGGAATTCGAGAAACAGACCGAAGAGAGACTGAAAACAGTAGAGGCCAGGACAGCTGCTCAAGGAGAGCAGGCCTTGTACATCTCCGTGGAGGGAGCTCGAGCAGAACAGGCCCGGTGTTATTTGTAGAGATCCAGTGGACATGGAAGATTTAACAGACCAGTAGGGATTTTCTGGTAGATCTATCTAGATATTCAAGTCAGTTAGTGTGGAGGATGAGAATTCCGATCTAGAGAAATATAGTCGGAGTAGTGGAGACTATGGAATTGTGAGTTGGATTGAGTTTGATTTTTCTTCATAGGACAGTGTAATTTTCAGTCAAGCCCTGAGATCTCTCGAGACATTGATTTCTGTATTATTGTTATATTAATTCATGTTAATGATGAAGTTCTCAGTAAGAATAGCTGAGAGAGGAATTAAAGTTTGATTGACATTTATCAGATATTTGGTGTATTTGTGATGTGATTTAGAGAGGGAGAGATTCTCTTGTTCTTATAGCAGCAGAAATAGAAATCTTCAAGACACCTGCAGAGAATCTTATTCTGGTACAGATACCAGTGGTGCCGTGGCCAAACTAATAGAATAGAAAAAAGAGTATTCAAGACGTCTACAGGGACCAGTATGTCACTCAGTATGTCATTCATGAGAAAAATAACAGCACGCCTCCTACCACAGCTGGTAGGTTATAACATTGCTTTTGCACTCAAGCCTCTATCTCTCTATCTAGTCTTCTGTGAATATACTTCCTAAGTATTGGAATTCTTTCACTTGGTTGATTACTTCACTTTCTGAATTTTCTGAATTCTGATTGATTCACTTTCTTTCGCTCAAACCATCATCTGGAAATAATTCATGCGAACACCCAAGTATGTTTCAGTTAATCGTCTATATGAGACAATAGCTTAATGATTAAACAAAAGTAGACACAAAAATTGTTCTAGAAAAATCCTCAAAAATCTCAAAGCACAATGAAGAGATAATGTAAAAAATCAAAGAAGGAAAAATGTTAGTGACAAAAATTCTTCTTCTTCTTCGTTTGTACTATATCAACCACTTGTTGAACCACTTTTGTAGTTGGTATCTGAATTGTGCCTTAGAGCATGAGTTCGTTGTGCCAGTTACCACCTCTAGACATGTAGAACAGAACATCCAGTTTCTGTACGTTTTTTTAAAGTCGGGCTCGCCTTCCTACATAGGAAAAATAAAAACTGACCTAGGGAGTTCATGACCCTATGTGAGCCAAAGCCCAGCTAGTCTATGACTCGTTTGCCATTTTTACCTTCACATTTTAACGTTGGAAATTTCTTTTTCTTCTTTTTCTTCCAACGCTCCATATCGACCACTTGTAAACCACTCTTTGTGATTTGTATGTGATCTGAGCCTAAGAGCGATTGTACGTTGTGCCAGTTATGCACCCACAAGTAGGCCAGCGCATCCCATTTCTGCGACGTTTTTTATTTACTAGAGTAGCTTCCCTAGACCCCTACCTGAGTTCCCTCTTACGACATGTCTTGTAGGTGTTACTATTCTTTGCCCCCCTTTTGAGCCCCAGAAAAACTAGGGCGGACTTTGAAAACCAATCATAGCACGGCAGTCTGGCAAAGTGAGAAACGATCGAAGGGGGAAGTTACTTATGAGAGGAGGTAGTGGTACAAGTGCAGCAGTACATAGTACCTGATTGACTCGCACACTCTCATGGTGACTGTGTTTCCTGGTTCTCCTTGATCGATGACAGAAGATCAAGTTCCAGTGTTAGTAACAGCTTCCGTCTGTCGGTCAAAATAACTCGATACTTACAGTTTTAGCTGATTGGTCATTGACCCCCGGCAACATAAGGCCGACTAGCTCAGGCGAGAAATCAAAATTCATGTTTAATGGGGGCTGGTTTTTATAAGAGTTTGATAGAACCCTGTAAGGTTTTCTGCACTTTTACACAATTCTACGAGTCCATTGTTATTTATTGATGAAAAAAGTTAATAATACTGATATTGCTTAGTGTTAATCTTAATTTGTAACATAATATAACCTTGATTTAGCATGTTGTGTTGTATTTAAAATGAATTTGTCTTTACATAGTAATATTGAAATGTGGAACAAAACGATTCACTTTCGGTATCTTGCACACTATGGTGGAGTCTTTTTCTTCTTTATTTCATCTTTTGTCGTCACATTGTTACCTGGTTGTTGCCCGGTGTCGTGGCTTTCTGTTTTTGTCTTGCGCTGCTCTAGGAAATTGGGTGATAGTTATTTTTGCTTTTTGACAGGATCCTGTTAAGCCATCTATCCATCGTTTTCCTGGTCATTCTCTTTTTGCCTAATGTTATATTGTCTTAAACGCTTTGAGTATTGATGAGTTTTCCTGTGTTATTAATACTTCCTTCCACTTTGTCATAATGTGTTTGTTTTTATTGCGATTTTTCTTGAATTTTCCACATAATTCCTTAACAATGGGGTTTGTACAAACAAATCCTCTACCAGTTTGTCTTGCCTGTCTTAGATTCATCATTGTTTGAACATTTGATGTTATAGAAACACACTAATAACACATTCTAATGTACCTTTGAAGAGAACGATTCATTTACGGAGTAAATGTTGTTAAAGATCTAGGCTAAAGATGAGAAATGTTTGCATAGAAACCTTTAAATTTTCGAGCGATACACTTAGTGAATTTGGTTTTCCTTGTTTCTGTCAGAACTGCACAGTGAGTGGATAACATGTGAGGCGGAACACCACCACCTGTTCTACTGTGGTCAAATTCTAGAGAATTAGCGAAGTAACATTATATAGAAACCTCTGGCAGAGCAAGCCCTCTAAAAGATGTGGTCCATGCGAGGTCCACCGACTTAAGAATACGTTCTAGCCTATGATTTATTGATTGATTGATCCTTGCATCATTGCACTTCAATACGTACTATGTGTGCTTCGATCTCTTTCTAATAGGAGCCATTGACCGTTGACAATCGATAATAAAGCCAATTAACAAAATTAAAATATAATTGCCTCTAAACGTTTTCACTATCTTCAAAATTACACTGGGGATCCGCACCGCTGCTACGGAGCTCTTGCACTGCCGCTGATAAGAAAGAGATCGGAGCACATACGTTTATTCACTGAAATGCAATTATGATTGTCCTATCAATTAATCAATCAAAGCAATCGTTCTGTACACATGCCTTCTTTTTATGTTCTGTTCTGTTACATAGTCTTACAGTTGAAATGAAAATCGTGGCATACCCTTTACAGAACGTAGCCATCAACCACAGTAAACGAGTCGTTGAATTATGTTCTAGGCACCACTTATACATTCAGTAGTTTGCCATTCCTTTATGAAAGGTGAGGTATATTTTTACCTTTCCTAAAAATTAAGTGGAAACGAGTTTGTTTCCTAACTGTCTGCAGTGGAGTTTGAACCAGATACGCTTTGGTTGTGATCCAGCTCACTACTGCTTATAACATGATTAAAATGTTTACACTAAAGAAAACTTGCTGTTTGTCATACTTGATGACTTTTATGACATTCTGTTTTTTATTGCAAACATTATATACTTCAATTCTGACATAAATTATTGAATATATATATATATATATATTCAGCAAAATTCTCTCAGCAAAATTCGCTTCAGTGTCTTCCTAGGTCGTCTGTTTCTTGAAACCTCTGCACCACACTTCAATGTCTGCTTTGATATTATTTGATCATTTCTTCTCAAGGTGTGTCCAACATATCTCCATCTTCTCTTTCCTATAACAGTTGTTACTAGTGGTTGACCAGACATTTCTCTGATTTCATCACTTTATCTTCAACTTACTGTCTTCTTCAATACTCCATTGATGTTTGTGATAATCTCATTTAGTTATGTCATTCTGTCATTGATTTGTATTATTTTTCTCTTATTTTACTTACATATTCTGGTTTACATATTTTGTTTGGTTCCGCCGGTATATATTTATATATATTGAACTATTATGAATTATAAAAATACATATATTAATTATTTCATATCTTATTGCCCATAAAGGTTCTCCATGTATTTACATGTAAGTGGAAAAACGCCATATTTTGCCTATTTGAGAAGAGGACGTGAGATAGATCGAAGAAGACATGGAAAAAGAACGACGGACGAGAAAAAGTACGAGTGTGAACTGACATGAGATAACGAAAATAGATTGATTGATTGACTGACTGATAGGACCATCATCAATGCACTTCGGTGAGTAACCATGTGTGCTCTGATCTGTTTCTTACACAGGATGTGTGCACAATGCAGTGCACGAACTCCGTAGTACCAGCGAAGGTCCTCGATGTAATTTTGGAGATGGTAAAGAAAATATATATATATATATGTATATATATATATATATATATATATATATATATATGAGGCAGGAAATATCGGTCTGAAGTAATGACATTCGCCAGAGAGGAAAACAATACCAACATCTCCATCGATAATCATCTACTAAATCAAGCAAAGATTTCACATACCTGGGGAGCATTTTTTCAGCAAATGGAAGAATAACTAATGAAATTCAACACAGATGCAACAAAGCAAATCAAATGATAGGGCAAATGGCGCCAATTTTAAGATGCAAACACGTCACCATGAACACAAAAAGAGCAATGTTCAACACAATCTTTCTCCCCACATTATGTTACCAGTGCCAAACCTGGACGCTGACAACAAACGATAGAAGAAAACTAGTCACAACAGAGATGAAGTGTCTACGCAGAATGCTGGGTGTAACAAGAAGAGACCGGTTGAGAAATGAAGACATCAGGAAAAAGTGGGTACAACATCAGTACTAGACTTCATCAAGAAACAACAAATTAAATGGTTCGGTCACGTAAGCAGATTACCATCAGACAGTGCACCCCAAAGAGCAATGCTGCTCCGATACAATGGGTACAAAGCAAAAGGCCGGCCACGCAAAGATGGACCTCAGAGATAACAGAGGCGACGAAAGAGACTATCTACGAAGCGCATACTAGGGCCCGTTTTAGAAATCTCTTCCTGACCTGACGCTGTGAGGCATACAGGATTCGAGAAAGAAAGAAAGAGAATGGTTATTTTACGTGCTCAAATTGAAAACGGGACCTACATTTTATCGCTCGTCTCCGATAGGACTAGGAACTCGATCTCACCTACACTGAGATCAGGAATCTCTGGAAAAATATCCAGATGGCTCCACGAGGGAACGAACCTCGTACCTTTGACATAAGAGACAAACACCTAGCCTCTACGCTACAGAGATCCCACAGATAAAATAGAAAGACAGCAGTCTGGCAGAAATTGTGATTAAATATTTTGTGTGTGTGTGTGTGTGTTAACTCATCATCTTCATCAGGTGCCGTGCCGGTTGGCGTAGGCGATCATGGATCTCCACAAATCTCTATCTTTGGTGTTTGCTATCAACTCTGATGCTGTGTTAACTACGACATGAGAAGGTTACAGATAATACAGATAGATTAACATTAAACAAAGAAATAAAATAGATATTACGATTTGAAACAATCGATAACACCAACATATAAAGATTGTAAAGATGTCCATAAATAGGAAAGTTCTAACAGTTTTGTCTTTAAGATTCGGCACAAAATGAACTACTCATTGGTACTTGCTAGCGTCCAGCCCCGCACGTGCATGCAGCTAATCACCAGATCGATTGAAACAAAAGGTTGCAGCCGTTTCTTGTACACGACTTTCTTGTTTTATGTGTGTGTTCTCCTGATATTACGACTATCGAGCTATGAAACACAAACATGGCTGTGTCCCTACAACCACGTTACTAGGGTAAACAAGATATTATTAATTCACGAGTTCGCATACAGGTTCCCCGACTCTCAGTCTATATCATGTTTCTCCTGGTATCTTCTTGCTGGAGTTTTATTTCATTTGAACATCGGTTATTGATTAGAGGTAATTTATACAATGAAGACTAACAGTTGGGGGATATGATAAGTGTGTTGTAAAGTGGACATCAGCAAAATGAAATATTAATCTGTCCAAAACTTTATTTGGTAGTCTAGTGTAGTGATTGAAAGGGGCCGACGTTCTGCTGGTGGACAGCAAAAAAACGATTTAAAGACACTCTTAAAGAGACTCTGAAATGCTTTGATACAGACATCACGTGTTGGGAATCCATGGCGCAAGATCGCCAAATTTGGCGCCGTAATAACACAAGAGAAACCAACATAGCTGAGAATCATGGGGTCGTTGAGGCACAGAGAAAACGAGCTTTGCGAAAAGACAGAACACACACCACCTACATGTCTAACCTTGATCATGTATGCCCCACCGGTGGTAGGGGATTGTGTTCTAGGATTGGACTACATTCACCTCCGCACACACCAGAGAGGTGCAGCAGCACGTCTGAGGCTGTTGTCATCATCGCTTGCCACGGACAGCTAGTACTATTATCCAGAAAGAACTGAACATCAAATAAAACAAATAAGAATAAGAAAATTGAACAATGTTGGGCATATAAAGAGACACGAAGACTAGTTGGAGACCATTATGAAATTAGGGTTTATGTGGCTTAGTGGTTACGCCTTTGCCTTGCGCTCCGAAGGACGAGGATTTGAATCCTACGATTGTTTCCGGAGCTACATATGTCGTGCTTTGTGCAATACTCTCTGCAGGTACCGTGCCATTTCTGCGGCGAGGAACCGAGCATATGGAGTAAAACCCGGTGCAATGAAGTTCACCCTTCGGCTTTATACACTTTTTTAAATTATGAAAGGAGGCATCCCTGCAAAGAGGAGAAGAGGAAGATCACGGAGAAGATTGATTCATGATGCAACTGATGACTTGAGTATGATGGCTGCGAAAGCGGGACATCTGGTCTATGAGAGAAACTCCGAAGGACTGTTAATGTGACAGAGTTCTGACCAGGACAAGCTATTTGATGATGAGTGTAATGACAAGACATAGAAGGTTAAATAAAAAGAATACAGACATACTACACAACTTGAACATCGAGGAATAATGGCTTATAAACAACGTCATGTCTGGGAAACTGAAATATTTTGATTACTTTAAATGCCACAGTGGTTTGGAGAGAAGAGAACTGAATGGCATGGTTTCTAAAGATGCGGCAGAGGATGACCACGAGAACAGTCGCAAAAGAACATAAATGAAATCATGAACATGACGAGGCTGGAAAAGGCTGGAAAACGTGATAAAGAGCCAGAGATTTTCAGAATGACTGTGATGAGACGTTCTAAAAGGACCTGCTACATGTTGCATGGAATGATCAGATATGATCGGTGTTGTTTTTTTCTAACATATTTAGATCTGTCAGAGTATCTGTTTGTATGTGGGATAATGATGATGATGATGATAACGACCTGATGATGATGATGATGATAATGATAAACAACATGATGACTATCTTCTTCTTTCTTTTTTTTTCTCTTCCTGTACGTATGTATGTAGTAGCCCCCAGCTCCAAGGTAGTAGCTAACAGACTAGACAGGTAGTTTAGATAGAGATAGGCTTGTAAAGGGAGATAAGTAGAGACTTAGTGTTTGCACACCAAAACTGCCCATTATAAGCAGATAGCAACACTAGAACGAGACATTGACGTAGTGAAACTAGTTGACGTAGATGTTAGTACTGCTTAGTAACGTAGTGACAACATAGAGAGACGAACAAAAACATTGGACGCTGATGGACGTGTATTAGTCTGTCTGTTAACATCAATAAAGATAAGGAAATCAAACAATAAATCATGGTTGTTTCCTATGTTGTATCATCGTATAACTGTTGTGAATACCATCTAATAAACACGAAAAAGGAAACCATCAAATAAATAAACATCAACAAAAATCAGAACTACAACATGTATAAGCGAATCAAGAATATTTTTACACATATAGACAGACAATCATCATCAGGTGCGTCTCCGCATCGAAGGTGTACTGCAGTAGACCCCAACATTCTCCAATTTCTTGCTATTCATGTTGCACTTTGCCGTACCTTAATTTGTCCATCTTTTGATGCTACCCTCCCACTTTTGTCTTTGTCTTCCTTTTACTATTCAACTTCTTATTTAATACGGTTTTTATCGATGTTTCATTACTCTTTATGTTTCCGAAATATTTTTTGACTATTTGGTAATAGACAATAGCGAACTGTAAATATATATGTCAATAATTCAGGGAAGGGGAGATCGTGGAAGACACAAGAAGAAGATGTTGGATGGTCCGACTTCGTGATTCGACAAAAGATTGACGTCAGAACGGCTGAAATGTAACAAGGATCGAGAGAGTTGTGGGGAGACATGACCGCCTACGCCGACAGACATGTCACTTGATTGATTGATTGATTAAATTATTTATTTAACATTACAAGACACATGCGAAATATGGCAGATTGCAACATATGAATACTATTGTAGTGAACAACTGTAAAACGGAATCTCTACTTGACCCTGTCATTGTTCATCTACTCATTAAACAGAACTAGCTACTACTCCTCCTGTCAAACTTTATATTTAACAACAATTTAACAGCTTTGGAATACGACCAGGTTAAAAAAGACATTATGACTGTTTCAAAGAGATATTACTAAAGCCAATTTGTTAGAGAAAAAAACAAACTGAACAACACAGCTACTTGTTTGGAGCAAGCCATTTCTGAAGTTCATTTTTCAGTCCAAATAACAATTAACAAAGCGAGTTCATTTATCATTCTGAACTAAACGTGACTGCGTTATCAGAAATTTATAGAACTGTTTATGAACATGCTTTGACATGTGTATTGGTGATAACATTTCATTTCACATCAACTTGGTTTTAATGCTTTTGGGATAGTTTCTCATCTTGTGACAAATACAGAGATAATTTGTATTGTATTTTGGTTTTGTTTCAAATCAGGAGATACAGGGAGTTTGTCAAGTCTCACAACACTTCCTATGTAGGTTAGCGTGAAAAATGTAGTAGTACATGATGTCATAAAATTATGTGCTAAAACAAAGTAGTGAAATTAGTTACAATGGTTACTGCTATGGTCTACGGTTGTTCTGGTAAACTAAAAAGAACAAATTAAATATTCATTATAGCAGATGTTGGAAATATCCATCACAGGCTTCAAGATATGTCTGTACACGTTTCTTCATGTTGTCAAATATTCTGTCTTCAGTTGAAAACACCATTATGGTTTGAGTGAAAATTATTACTCCAGCAGACAACAGTCATTCACTGCATATTGCACCACAATTGACTAAGGAACACATTTGTTGATGATGTCATGTACTTTGTTTTTCACATTTATTCTACATATGAAGTGTTGTAAGACTTTTTTTTCCCGATCCAGAAGATCTTTTCAGCTCTTCGACTCGGTGTCATGGACATCGTAACCCTTCGGTTCGGTGCCACGAACACCGTAAATCTGGGAATCTGTGGCTTTTTCTGCCATCCCGCGGAATTGAACCCGCACACACAGAGGGATAGTCATCCGTAGTCCAATGCGCTACGAACACGCTGGGCAGACGGGCGTTGTAAGACTTTACAAACACCCTGTATTACAGATTTATTTTTGTGTAACTTCAGAGCAGGACTGTTCCATCGATTATGCAGTTCACGATAAATCGCGTCTGTCACGACTCAGTTTAAAATCTACTCACCCGTTATTTATGGAGTTCGTACTTTCGCTTCAACTTCTGTGAGTTTTAAAAAATACACTTCCGCTGTTATCGAAAACTCGGACAGAGACAAGAGACTATTTTCCTTTTGTTAATTTTTCCTGTCTACACGTGCAAGGCCAAACAAGTTAATTTTCTGCCACTTCCTAACACGCCTTTTGGAAGGAAAATAGAATCCTCTTCTAGCTATTTGTTGTTTCTCTTTCAATTTATTTTCTCTGCCGATACTGATAATTTGATCTTTTAGGAAAAGGATCACTAATAAGGGTCAAAGCGCGTGCAGGAGAGGTCGGAGGTTGGTGTGGTCGGAAGTCGTTTGTGATGATTGGAACATGTTCTTGCTAAACACACGTATCTGGAAGAAAATTATAAATGAGAAATGCAAATTTTTCACTATCAACTTTGCTTTATTTCTATGTTTATATCTTTCTAATATACTGCAAGCTGTTTCTATGACTGTCGATATTCTTGTAAATCACATAGGCTACGTTAAGTAAGATTTACAGAAATGATCGTTGTCTTTGAGAAACGTCTCTAAGTCTCATCTGCTGATGATTGTTCTTCTTGTTGATACAGTGCAGTAACATTTCATACAATATACTTTGGACCTGGAAAATTAGGAAGCATGCCCTGGCATTTTGTCATTCTCTATCTCCTATTTCAGTGTTACTGTTGTCAATGTCACTGTCACTGTTACTGTTGTCACTGTCACTGTTACTGTTACTGTTGCCACTGTCACTGTTACTGTTACTGTTGTCAATGTCACTGTTACTGTTGTCAATGTCACTGTCACTGTTACTGTTGTCACTATTACTGTTGTCACTGTTACTGTTACTGTTGTCACTGTTACTGTTACTGTTGTCACTGTTACTGTTGTCAATGTCACTGTTACTGTTACTGTTGTAATGCCACTGTCACTGTTACTGTTGTCAATGTCACTGTCACTGTTACTGCTGTCAGTGTCACTGTCACTGTTACTTTTGTCAATGTCACTGTCACTGTTACTGTTGTCAATGGCACTGTTACTGTTACTGCTGTCAGTGTCACTGTCACTGTTACTTTTATCAATGTCACTGTCATTGTTACTGTTAACAATGTCACTGTTACTGTTGTCAATGTCACTGTCCATGTACGTGTCAATGTCGTCATCTAATGTTTCAGGTATGAAAACATCTAAACGGTCTAAACAACGAAGAAGTGACTTCATTGCACAGGGTGTTACCATATAGCTTGATCCCTCTCCATAGGAATCGTGTGCCAGCTGCAGAGAGTATTGCACACCGCACAAACTCTGTTGCCCCGACAACAATCTTAAGGATCTCCGGAAAAATACACTCGGTAACAGAACATGTGGGTCTGGATTCGAACCAACGACCTTTGAAATACAAGACCAACAATCTACCCACTTAGTCACATAAATTTTCCCAAGTATGAAAAAATATCCAATGACAATCTGTGTCGGTATAATAATTATATACATTATCCTTCAAAATAATACCTGGTCATTCTTCTTCCTCTCTTCGCCTCAAATATAGGAGAGAAATATGAAGTCTTGGTGTGCTTATCATGGTTCTTATAAGTTCGTTTATTTCTAAAATTGATCTTGACGTACGCTCATCGTTTATGCAGTTTCCCTTTGCTTGGTGGTCATTATATTTGTCAACATTGCACCGTGGCAGATGATACAGGATATTTTCATCAAATATTCAGACCACTAATCTGTTGCTCAATTAATTTTCTACTGCTGATTTTAATCCAGTTCAACTAATTCTTAATATTCAATTTTGTACTTCTTTGGTACTCCTTTAGCTCTTCTAAGACATCGCATTTCTGTTGATATGATGTTATTTTTATTAGCTGCAGTCAGTGTCCATGTCATTTCAGTAGACAAACCTGGACACTGACATCAAACGACAGAAGAAAACTATGAAGTGATGCAGTGTCTATGCAGAAAGCTGAGAGTATCAAGAAGAGATCGATTTAGAGATGAAGACATAATGAACAAAGTGGGTACAACATCAGTACTGAACTTCATAAAAAAACAACAAATTACATTGTTCGGCCACAAAAGTAGATTACCAAAAGACAATGCGCCGCAAAGAGCAATGTTACTCCAGTACAGTGGATACAAAGCAAAAGGCCGTTCACGCACAAGGTGGACCTCAGAGATAACAGAGGTGGCGAAAAAACACTGTTTATGAAGCGGGCACAAAAGTCTGTTCTAGAGATTTCTTCTTATCCTGACACTTGAGGAAACAAGAATTAGAGAACAGAAGAAGACAAGAAAAAAGTGTCCATGTCTTACAATGTTAACATGAAGATTGTCCAACAATAGTTCTTAAAGGGTTTGGTTTAGTTTTTAATAATATTTGTTATTTAATAGTATAATTAGATTATAAATGCAATCTTCATACCAACACTGTACTACCAGTGCCAAACATGGGCACTGACGAAAAAACAAGAAAGGAAAATTACCACTTGTGAAATGAGATGCTTGAGGAAAGCGGTAAATAAAACAACAAGAGACCATATAAAAAAGGAAGAAATTAGAAGAACAGTCAGAACAACACCTGCTATTTGATTCATTGAAAAACAGAGACTCAAATAGTTTGGCCACTTGGTTAGAGTGAACAGCAATTGTAAGAGTGTACAATCTGAAAATGGAATCATCAAGAGGAAGGGGCAGACCAAGAAAAAGATAGATTGATTGAGTTACAGACATCTTAAAACTTTACAACACCACATCATATCAAGCGACCGAGCGCGTGCTATCTCGGAAACTGATCATCAGTTAAACCTGCTACGCCTAACGGCAAACAAGCAGAGAAGAACAAAAGAAAGAAAGAATAGTATAAATGGAGGAAGCTGGCCTAAACTGATTTGCTTTTCTACATCTTGTGTTAATTTTACTATCCATTCTCCAGTCTGAAGTAAAAGTTGACCCTAAACGACTTAGCTAATACACTCCTGTGCAAATACACTCCTTTTGATACCCAGTGGAGATTCCTGTTCTATGTGCTCTTGGTATCGTTTCAGAACGTGACCCATGAACCTTGATTGGGTTAAAGTGTGCCATCATGTCTTCGCAATACCACGACAGACTATTTGTTATCATCTGTAGGTTGGACTGTTTTTGTTAAAGAGAAGAGTGGAGTATGTTGAATGTCCTTAACTGGGGCCTCGGGTGATTTATAGAGATGGTCGGAAGCGTGCCATCACAATAACGTAATGGGGGCATTCGTTATTTGCCAGTTCTTGACATGTAGACGTGACCTGGCTGATAATTTGTGACAGTAACATTGTGAAATGACTCAATTATTCACCAGTTCTGTTGTTCTTTCAACAGTGGGATGACTAGCAAAGATTCTTCAGTGTAGGTGTTAAAACTGTTACTAACCAGAGTCCTGTTTCCTACTGAAAAGCATTTTAGTATGAGAGTCGCAGTGGCGTAGTTGTTAGTGAACTCGCTACTTAGTCTAGTGGTCCAGGTTCAATTCAACAGTGGGGTTGAATTTTTCCGACTCTAACAGTTCTCGTGTCGATCCAGCCTTTTTTACTTTTCTCTTATACTATAGCATGTCACAACGAAATGTCTCTTTTCGACATGCTTCCCACCCATGCTTCACACCTAACGTATGGGTGCGAACAGTGCCGGATTAAGCCAGCGCGGGGCCCGTAGCAAATTTTAGCGCGGGGCCCTAGATTTTGTATGATAATAAAATAAAACACAACGTTTACAAACAAACTTGTCTCGATTTAATGTGAGCAAACTTAGAGATAACACTAGACAAATCAATTTTTTTCATTAAATTACATTCAATGTTCATTAAGGTAAGGTTATTTAAACGATCTTGCTCCACCTGGGAAACACGACTCTAATAAATTTTCCATTATAAGTTTATAAAATTGCAGTTCAAGAGCCTCATGCTTTTCGTTGTTAATAGCAGCAGCTACATTAGTTTTAAGAAGTGCACAAGTTAGTCGCCTAGGCTTTCTTCCAAATCCTCTTAGTAGAAAGTCTTGGTAGACTTGCTGTACATTCTACTTCCGTTTGTCTTGTGGAAAATGTGGCTAAATCGTGAAGAGTTGCTGATCTTAATGGTAATATTGGTATTGATGATTCTTCTATAGCAATGCTTTCATCTACTATACAGTGAGTAGCGACCTGTATTTTCTGCTTCGATTTCTTTGGACCATCACACACGACATTCACAAATTCAGACAGCTTGCGTGTTTTTGATTGGTTATTGTTTATTAGTTATTGGTTACTAAACTGGCGTTATTGCACTCCGGGCAGACCCATAGTCTCCTCCAACAGATATCGAAGAGTATGCATACTGATGGCTCCTGTGGCTCGCTGATTAAACACACCTCTCACTCTACCTCTCAGGCATCCAGTTTGACTTGTACAACGGGTAGCTCCAAACTGCCTAAATCGCTTGATCGATTCAACATCGATTTTAGTGTCCTCCTGCAGCTCAAGCGGTAGTGAGCTCGATCACGAACCCAAGCGTACCTGGCTCAAACCCCACGGTGGGCAAGTTTGGAAGCAAATATGTTTCCGTGGGAATTTTACAGAAGGTAAAAATAGACCACACCGTTCAGAAAGCAATGGCAAACTACTGAACGTATAAGTGGTGCCTTGAAAATCAACAACTCGTTTACTGTGGTTGATGGCTACGTCCTTTAGGATTTGCCACGATTTTCATTCATCCAACAGACAGTTGCGAAGAGACCGAAGAATATCCCCTTATCCATCTTCAACTCCCCAACAATCGATGTTGTTGATGCAAGCATGTCCGCTCTCTCATTACCGTAAATACCCGCATGTCCAGGACAGTATATCCACGTAAGCCGCTGGAGGTTAGAAACTTCTATAGACGACATCCACTCATACCGAAACCTGCCCTTTTTGGATCTTGTGAAGCATCGACTGAGAGTCAGATACAACAACGCCCCAGTAAATGAAGTCCCAGAAATCCAATGGAGGGCAGCAGAAACGGTCTCAACCTCCTTCCTCATACTAGAAGTAGTTGTCCTGTATGCCCCACTTCGCTCTGCAACAACCCTACCATGCGTATTAACCAAGAAACCCTAGCCGGAAATCTCATCACGATGAACCGACCCATCGGTATATACAACAACATCATCATCCCTTGCATTATCTTCTATCAGCTGCTTAACTGCGAGATCAGCCTTCATGTTGCCCCAATCTCTTCATTCTCTTCCAAGAGTAATGATAAAGTTGAGTATTGAGCGTGTTTTTGATATAACATCTTGATTCATTTTTTCTTTTCATCTCTGTCATAAGGCGCGGAGCCCCAGAAGCGCGGGGCCCGTAGCATTTGCTACTTCTGCTACTAGGATAATCCGGCGCTGGGTGCGAAGCATGAACATTTAATAAGACAGTGGAAAAACATATATGTCCTTTTGAATATAAGTGTTACAGAAGAGTCCTCCGTATATCATGGACAGAGAAGAGAAAAAATAGATCTATCCAGAAAGAACTCAAAATCAAAGAAAACTGGCTGATGGTACAAATAAGAATGAGAAAATTGTAGTATATTGTAAGTATATTGACATATAAAAAGACATGAAGGACTGGAGAAGACCATCATGGAAGGAGGCATACCGGCAAGAGAAGAAGAGGAAGACCAAGGAGAAGATGGATTCAGGATGTAACTGATGGTTTGAACATGACGGCTGCAGAGGCAGGACACCTGGCCTATGGGAGAGAAAAATTCCGGAGGACTGTTGGGGTGACAAAGTTCCGATCAGGACAAGCTATTTGATGATGATTACTTTTCTTATACTATAACATGTTACAACGAAATGTCTCTTTTCGACATGATACAGCAAGGATCTACTTTGAAATGTCTCTTTTCGACATGATACAGCAAGGATCTACTTTGAAATGACATATAGCTACATTACAGATATCAGATCACATAACATCTTAACATAACTGACATATGTCAGCTCTTATGGTCTTCATACGATAAATCATATCTAATAACCATGCTACAGTATAACTCCAGATGTGGTACTTTCAAGTGGAATCTTTATGTTTCTAAAATCTTAGTTACCCGTACGTACATATGTGTGTCCTGTTAGATAATATGCATACACGTTGACCAAAATTCGAATGTGCCTGACCTACATGCAATAGAGGTCTAACAGAAACGCAACGTACTCCCGTTCTCGGAGCAAATCACGCAGCTCACAAAGAGTAATTACCTATGTTAATAAGAAAAAACGAAAACAAACTAAAACTTTGTATAACCCACTTGTCTAATTGATTTTTCAACATTGCTTCTCACCATCATCATCATCATCATCAAATATCTTGTCCTGAGCAGAAGTTTGCAGCCTTAACAGTCCTTCGGAATTTCTTTCTCGCATAGGCCAGATGTCTCACCTCTGCAGCTGTCATGCTCAAACCATCAGTTACACATCCTGAATCCATTTTCTACGTGGTATTCCTAGTAGTATGAGCAGCAGTAGTAGCAGAAGTAGTAGTAATAGAAGTAGTATCAGTGGTAGCAGGACCAGTAGTAGTAGTAGGGGTAATAGTTGTAGTAGTAGTAGTAGTGGTAATATTAGTAACAGTAGTAGTATTAGTAGTAGTAGTAGTGATAATAGTAGTGGTGGTAATATTAGTAACAGTAGTAGAATTAGTAGTAGTAGTAGTAGTAGTAGGAGTAGTAGTAGTAGTAGTAGTATTAGTAGTAGTAGTAGTAGTAGTAGTAGGACTATTAATGGTAAACTATTCTGAGGCTGATTGTACCTAGAAAATCAACCACAAAAGCTGATAAATGAAACCAAACTTTGTGATTGCGCCAACATGGTAATCTTTGGTAAGCGGTTCTTAAAAATATGTCATACCAGACGGACAGTGAATAATCTTTTATTTTGTCTTCTCATAAAAATCAGGATGTGCAAATGCATACAATGTGACGCACGTGTCGTCGTTACAAGCACTGGACAACTGGCATTCACTGGCTCTTAATCTCAATCATTCTATTATTCTTCACGCCACGCGCACTTCCCAATCAAAGACATCCGGCCGAGACGCATCGACGAAGGATACTTGGAGAGCAGTTCGTTCTTAAAGAGAGTAACGATTTTGATACTTGCTAACCCCCCAGTCCATCTTTTTTTTTCTTTTATCTCTATTCTAATTTTCTATTTTCTTAAACTGTTGGTTGGGGTCCAGTATTCGGTTGTCAATTTTTTCCTTAACGTTGTCAACCTACTTTTCTCAGAGATATTTTCTTCTTGTCTTAATAGAGATACTTGTCCTGCAATCCATTTTTCTTTGGCCGACCTCTGGGCTATTATTTAAACGGATGTTGTAGGATGCAGCGAACGTGAAACTGCAGACGTTGTGGTCGTATCCACTTCATATCCAGGTCATCTAAGGCTGTCTGGACGTGTTTGCTGGTTGGACGTCTTTGTAGGACTTTTGTAAGGTGGCTATGGGGACCATCAGATGGTCCGTAGATGAAGGTCAAAGTTTAAGAAAAGGGAGGACAAGTCTGACGACGTTTCCAATGAAGGTGTACTTAAACGAACGCTAAGTGTTCCGTTTAAAACTAACATTATTTGCATAAGGTGATCGTTGGTATTATCTGTGAGAATTACTGGACACAATTGGAAAAATGAATTAATGGATAACTTTACAAGTTGTTCATATTTCAAGTGTTGTAATGCGATAGTTTTTAGGACACGTGCCAATAACGCAAGTTTCCTACTCAAAAAGTCATAAAAGAATTTTTAGAATTGGGGTCTTAGGTTTGAGGTCAGCTGACAGCGGAATTAACATAAATAATTTGCTTAATTTAATGTCAATTTTTTTATATCAGAGTTTGACCCAGCCAAATGAAATCTTAAAGATGTGGAACAAAAAAGGAGGGGGAATTAAAGTTACTTAAAAGAAAAATGTAAAATACCTGAGAACTTAGTTTTCTTCTTCTTTAATCTTTTTTTCCATACCTCGAGGTATAAAGGTATATGGGGTAATATGGTGTTATCATCGTATTTTTGATTTACCTTTCTTTACATGATGGGTAATGTGGCTAACATCACGCCGTGAGAACTTAGTACTTTTAATATATTTGTATGAATCTGACTACTGGAGAAGGTTGTATGAATCTGACTACTGGAGAAAGTATGATTCTGACTTCTGGAGAAGTTTGTATGAATCTGACAACTGGAGAAGGTTGTATGAATCTGACTACTGGAGAAGGTTGTATGAATCTGACTACTGGAGAAAGTATGATTCTGACTTCTGGAGAAGTTTGTATGAATCTGACAACAGGAGAAGGTTGTATGAATCTGACTACTGGAGAAGGACAGAAAATGAAATAACTAGATTGTCAGCATTCTATACAACCTGGCTAAGAAAAGGTCAGAAAAAGTCTCAGTACATTTGTTCCTGACATTATCTATCAGCACCTAACAATTGTTCAACAAGCGTAATGAGATATTGGATTTTGGATATTGGTTACTAAACTGATGTTATTGCACTCTG
Source organism: Arion vulgaris (assembly GCA_020796225.1). Lineage (NCBI taxonomy): Eukaryota > Metazoa > Mollusca > Gastropoda > Stylommatophora > Arionidae > Arion > Arion vulgaris. The sequence continues at coordinate 64,559,476 of CM036753.1, read as the reverse complement.
TGCAGACCTATAAGTGCTCAGTCTCCCCCAACAGATATCGAAGGTTATGCATACTGAGGGTTCCCGGGACTCGTTGATTAAACACACTCCTCACTCTGTCTCTCAAGATTCTAGTTCTACGTGTACAACGGATACCTCCAAACTGCTTAAATCGCTGGATCGATTCAACATCTATTTTAGTGTCCTCATCCAACAAGCAGTCGCGAAAATGCCGAAGAACATCCCCTTATCCATCTTCAACTCCCCAACAATCGATGCTGTTGGTGCAAGCCTGTCCGCTATATCCTTTCCCCAAATACCCGCATGCCCAGGACAGTATATCCACGTAAGCCTCTGAAGATTAGAAGCTTCTATAGACGACATCCACTCATACCGAAACCTGTCCGTTTGGATCTTGTGAAGCATCGACTGAGAGTTAGATACAACAATGGCCCAGAGAACCAATGGAGGGCAGCAGTAACGGTCTCAACCTCCATCTTCATAATCAGAAGAAATGTACACAGTGGTAAAAAAGGAATATGCTAGAGTTGCATAATACATATACTCAGAAGTGTTTCAGATATCATCATGAGAGATGTCACGCAGCGGGCCCATGGAAGGAGTACGAAAGTGGTGCAGACCAAAAACAACGATTCGAAGAACAGTTAAGGGGAAGATGCGCAGTGTTTGACAGGGCCTAGGACTCCTTGCAAAGGATGGATAAAGATCTATCACAACCAAGAGATTTTGTTGTTGCCCAACAAGATGCCAGAAGACCTGTCATCCTCTGACTGCTTCGTAGATATGTTTCTTAGGACCAGGAATCCCTGGCATAGATCAGAGAAGGGGACTGGAATGTATATATGTTTGATAGAACACTGCAGGCTTTTTTTGCAATTTTACTCAATTCTGTGAGTCTATAGTTATTTATTGGTGAAAATATTCATAATGTTGATATTCTTTATTATAAAACTTAACTTGTTGGATAATATAACTTTGATTTAGCATTTTTGTTGATTTTAAATTGAATTTGTCTATATACAACAATACTGGAATGCGAGATCACGTGGTGTAGTTGTGATCTAATTTCCCATAATTCTTACCCGAGTCCAAAGGCCCATTAGTTTATAGTTGGTTCTGATAAGGCCGAGGCACGCCACTTTCAACCTAAGACATGTTTCTTTTTGGTTATATCAGGGCGTAGTGGCCTTTTTTCTTGGTGTAGCCATGTGGTCTGGAACTCGTCCTGGTGTGAACTGTGTGCCGAATTTTGTGTTTTTCGATGAGTACTGAGAAGGATATGTGGTCTTGTTCTGTGTATAGCCCTTATAATGTTTTTTTGTGTTGATCACAACCGTATATCACAGCAGGGGTGTTCTTATATATGTTTATTTATAATATCACAGCAGGAGTATTCTTATATATGTTTATTTATAATATCACAGCAGGGTGTTCTTATATATGTTTATTTATAATATCACAGCAGGGTGTTCTTATATATGTTTATTTATAATATCACAGCAGGGTGTTCTTATATATGTTTATTTATAATATCACAGCAGGGTGTTCTTATATATGTTTATTTATAATATCACAGCAGGGTGTTCTTATATATGTTTATTTATAATATCACAGCAGGAGTGTTCTTATATATGTTTATTTATAATATCACAGCAGGAGTATTCTTATATATGTTTATTTATAATATCACAGCAGGGTTTCTATATATGTTTATTTATAATATCACAGCAGGGTGTTCTTATATATGTTTATTTATAATATCACAGCAGGGGTGTTCTTATATATGTTTATTTATAATATCACAGCAGGAGTGTTCTTATATATGTTTATTTATAATATCACAGCAGGGGTGTTCTTATATATGTTTATTTATAATATCGCAGCAATAGTGTTCTTCCTCTTGTGCACACACTCATTCGTTACTTTTACTTATAGAAGGCACAGATGCCTGAGTTTGTTAATATTGTCACACATTAACAGTTGTTTAGATGTTATATGTCATTGTGATTGTGCTGTGCTTCATAAAAAAAGTCATTTTGTATTCCTTAGTCACAGGATGATGAAGATGATGGGTGTCTTGTGTCCTTAGTATTTTAAAGACGAGTTTTTGCAGACAAATATTCACTTCTGTCGAGCATGCGTAATTAGCTCTTTATTATATGTCTCAGAAACATGGACGTCTTACTCAAGTCGTGAGAAGAGACTTAACATCTTTCATCCTTGATGTCTCTGCAAGATTGAGAGCATCAGGTGGTACGGCAAGATAACCAGATGTGAAGTACTGCAACGTGCAATCTTGCCATTCATCATGGGAATACTCTGTAGTAGAAGAAAAAATGGCAGGACACGGGAGAAGAATGAAAAATTGTCGCATACCTCGACAGGTGCTGCTCTGTGAACTTTCTGAAGGAAAGAGGCACCAAGGCAGACCACTGCTCAGGTATAAAGATATATACAAGGCATCAATGAAGAACCTTTATATCGGTCCTAGCAAATGGAAAACGAGCTGATGACCGATTTATGTGTAAAACAATATTACGCAAAAGTGCAGAATGTTTTGCAGAGAAACTTAGGAATGAGCTTGATAACAGGAGAAACAAGCGCAAATCAATGTATTTTTAATTATAGCATATGTTATGAAAACAAGGTTTTTTCGACTCCATCTGTAACCTTTAAACTAATAGTACTCTGATTATTTATAATGCTCCTGCATTTGTCTTCAGTACAACTGTGTCCAAGACATGGAAAAGCAGGTATAACTTATAGGACAGTCGTTTCTCTTCATCTTGTTTAAAATGAACGAGCCGGGCATTGGATCTTCTCTTTCGACCTAGTTCCTAATAGCGTATACATAGTTCTTGATGTCTGTTGATTTTTTACTCACCCCGAACAAGAACTAGAATTGGACTGTCTTATCGAAGGGGATGAGGTTGCTCTCTGTGCTACTGAATGATACAACAGCCAAAGGTTACGGGGGTCATCCACCACCATCTTCTGGTCAGGCCGAGGTCTATTATACTTTGAACATGTAGAGAAGCATTACGTTATAAGTCTCTACGACTTTACGGTTGTCGTCAGTACAAATATTTCTTCTCTCTACATGTGTCGGTATTACATGTGCATATTAGGGACAGATTAGAGCGGTCGCATAGAGCATTGGCTTATCAAATCGAACATAAGAGGTTGAGCGTTCAACCCCAAACCCTCAACGTCCTACACGTAAGGAAAGGAATTAGCATCATGCCTCCTGCAATACACTTTGACCTACACGTGAATGGACAGGCACTTTAAACCCTAAGTACTAAAGAAAGACTATGTGACATTTATTATACACGTGTCTAGTCAGTGAAAAAAATCGTGGCATATGCTTTACAGGACGTATCCATCAACCACAGTAAACGATTCGTTGATTTTATAGCCACCACTTACATGTTCAGTAGTTTGCCATTGCTTTCTTAACGGTGAAGTTTATTTCTACCTTTCGTAAAAATCCCACGGAAACGAATTTGCTTCCAAACTGCCTGCCGCGGAGTTTGAACCAGGTACGCTTGGGTCGTGATCGAGCTCACTACCACTTAAGCTACAGACGCCCACTTATAGTTAGTACCAATCTGGTTTCTTTCCAACAATCTGGTTGTGTTCTTAAAAACGCTCGTTGTAAGACTCTGAAATTTGGGCTGTAAGAAATGATGGTTTGTGGTTCGAATTCTTTATTTTTTGGCCTATACTTGTATTTTTTTATTTTTACATAGCTCCCTACATGGTGTTTTCATTGTCTGATTTATGTGATCATTATACATTGTCTCCGGTGCTACCATGGTGTTGTTATATATACATTGGCTCTGGTCTACTATGGTGTTGTTACATATATATTGGCTCCGGTGCTACCATGGTGTTTTACATATACATTGGCTCCGGTGCTAACAGGTGTTTTACATATACATTGGCTCCGGTGCTACCAGGTGTTTTAATATAATTGGCTCCGGTGCTACCATGGTGTTCTTACATATATATTGGCTCCGGTGCTACCATGGTGTTGTTATATATACATTGGCTCCGGTGCTACCATGGTGTTGTTACATATACATTGACTCCGGTGCTACCATGGTGTTGTTACATATACATATATGCTCAATGGGATATACTTACCATTATAGGTGTTCTTACATATACATTGACTCCGGTACTACCATAGTGTTCTTACATATACATTGGCTCCGGTGCTACATGGTGTTTTACATATACTTTGGGCTCCGGTGCTACCATGGTGTTCTTACTTTATATTTGGTCCTGGTGCTACCATGGGTTCTTACTATACATTGGCTCCGGTACTACCATGGTGTTCTTAAAAATCTAGTTATTCTCTTCTTCCAATCACATAAAGTGCATGTATATTGTCTGGTAAGACACAACTTGAACCATGCGGCTTCGTGTTCATTTTTGTTGGTGGGACCAGACAAAAAATTTCGGAAAAATCATGGTTTTAGGTTAGGTTATATTAAAATTTATAAAATAATAAATACACGTTACATATTATTTCTGGTGGGACCCGGCCCCACTGGCCCTTAATGACGAGCCGCCACTGACTTGAACTATATATGGACATGTTTATTAGAACCATTATCATCAAAATAACGGTGCAATGGGTCCGTGTACATTCAAGTTCACCCTAACATGATAAATCAGAAAGGTTAGCTAAGAAGGGATCAGTCACACATTCTCATAACATTCAAAAGCATTTACACCATCCGTCCTTCAGAGGGATTAGTCTACACATTCTCTAACATTCAACATTTCCAAATCAGTCCCGAGATTATACATTTCACATTCGCATTTACATCCGTCCTTCAGAGGATTAGTCTACACATTCTCATATTCAAACATTACACATCGTCCTTCAGAATTAGCTCATTCTCATAACATTCAGATGCATTACCATCCGTCCTTCAGAGGGGATTAGTCTACACATTCTCATAACATTCAAAAGCATTTACACCATCCGTCCTTCAGAGGGGATTAGTCTACACATTCTCATAACATTCAAAAGCATTTACACCATCCGTCCTTCAGAGGGTTAGTTACATTCTCAAATTCACATTTACACCATCCGTCCTTCAGGTTTTACATTCTAACATTCAAAAGCATTTACACCATCCGTCCTTCAGAGGGGATTAGTCTACACATTCTCATAACATTCAAAAGCATTTACACCATCCGTCCTTCAGAGGGATTAGTCTACACATTCTCATACATCAAAGCATTTAACATCCGTCCTTCAGAGATTAGTCTACATTCTCATACATTCAAAAATTCACCATCCGTCCTTCACACTGTAAAGCAAATCCAAAAAACAACAAATACATAAATTTGATGAACCGAGTGATATGTGTAACACTAGAAGAGAGGTCTACATACATATGACCAACATTTAATTTAACGACAGCAATTAATCAATTTACATGGATAGAGACGGATAGATCATAGCACTCTTTTTTGACATATAATCCAACATATAAAATAAAATTTCCAATAGCCTTTTCAGGGTATGAAATCACTTCCCTTCACATTTCTAGGCCCAAGTAAGCAGGAGGTAGGAGGGACAATTAATTTCCTCAGGATTAAGCCCACAGTTTTCTTGTGTTCGAGTGGAAAGACGAGCGCTTATGCATTACGCTAATCCGTCCCACAATCCAAATATACCCCTTTAAAATGACATAATCAGAATTCAAACACAACACACTTCCGAATTCCAACTGTTTCCACGCCCCTTTGTCAACCTTTAGATGATATTAGTAAGAATATTCTTGTTTCAAGATCAGATACACCAAAGGTTCCCAAAGTGGCGTACCGCCAGTGGGCGATGAAGCTTTCAGGGTGGCGATATGGGCTCAGAAGCATTTGGTGGGAGTTTTTTTTCGTGATTTTACAATTGAATAATCATTTTAAATTTTGATATCTGCATTTTAATTCATGTTATGCCCATCTTACACGATCCATTTTTTCCTCAATTTTCTATTTCATGTATATAATCATTTGAAAATTGACCATGTAGGACAGGAATATATATCAACTTTCTATGTCAAAGTGAAAATCGAGCATGTTTATATATGTGGGGGGCGTTGGTAAACTGTTATAATGTGGAGGGGGCGTTACAAAGTTTATGTTGTGCAAAATGGCGGTGGGCCAAAAAGTTTGAGAATCTATGAGATACACGAATAACATTATAATATGGAACAAAGCAACAATATGCAATCTCATACATACACAATTACAAAGCTTTGGGTCGAAGAGCAAGAGCCCTTACACGACTGGATCGTTAAAGAAGATGCTGATTTTCTCTGTCGTTTCCCACTCTCTCCCTATGTCTGTTCATTTTGTTCTCTTATTCTTTCACACACACATACACACACACGCGCGAGCGCGCACACACATTCACACACACACACACACACATTCACTCACACACAAACACATTGGCTGTTGTTCTACATCCCTTTCCTCACATACACTATCCACGCATCTTCAGATCTTTTCCCCAACCACATTTTGTTTTATTTCATTTTCTTAATGTCTTTTTATCTTTGCTTTTAAACACCTAATTTGCCTATCTTAATTCTTCACGAAACAGCGCAATACTGTTTGTTCATATTTCTCTTAGTAGCACTCTCAAAGCACTCTTGAACAGGTTCTCCTCACCCCATTTCCAATAATCTTTCTGCATTCTACCTTCTATTATCGTCACAAAAACACAGTCAATTTGTTTTCAAATTATTCCATTTTTTCCTTTCATATCACATATACTTTTTTATGTCAATCTTTCCAAACAACTACAGCTCTATTATTGTTATTCTTTTTTTCCTGAACATTCTTTTGTTATTTTTCTATTATTTCCTCTTTTCACACAATCTTAGATATGATTTCTCTCGCAAATACATGCACATATATTCCTTTAGTAATATATTATAATTTAAATTTCGCACATTTTATCCCTGATGAACAATGATATTCGGAGGTCACTATTCAAATTCAAATTTTTATATTTTCTAACTTTATGAAACTAGAAAATGTTCTGGCTGTTCTGATTTTTATCCATCCTTGTTCCGTGTTCATGTCTCAATCCTAGAATCTGCTATCGCTCAGTTCTAAATCTCCATCTTGCTGACGTTTAAGGGCGCTTGTGTAGCCTTCCCTGAGGCATTAAGTCTCAAACAGTTCAAGATATTTCCTCTTTCTCGCTGGCTCTCAATTTTTTCCTTTCACTGGATTAGCCATTGATTGATAAGGAGGGAAAAAACGCATCCAGGTGACTCCCTCCAAAATATTCCCGCACATCACGACTGCTCTTATCGCTTTTCACAAATAACAACGGAATATTGATTGATTATTTTAGATGTGCTTTGTTCTATTCTCTAACTGTTGTTAGAAATTATTACTAAATAATTATTTTCTTGTTTCTCGATTTATATTACCATTACTGCTGGTATAATTAGTCACATTAACATTATCTTTAGCAGAATTAGTAGTATTGCTTTCATTAACGTTACTACCAGCATCCTAAGTAGTTTGAAAATGGAATGAAAATCCTGGCATATCCTTTTACAGGACGTAGCCATCAACAACAGTAAACGAGTCGTCGATTTTCTAGGAATCACTTATAAGTTTAGTAGTTAGCCATTGCTTTCTGAACGTTCATGTCTATTTTGTACAGTTCGTAAAAATCCAAGGGAACTAATTTGCCTCCAAACTTGCACGCCACAGAGTTTGAACCAGGTACGATTGGGTTGTGATCAAACTCATTACCGCTTAAGCTACAACGCTCAGTAGTACGAGTAGTATAAGTAATGTAAACATCCCAATATTTGCTATTAGTACAATTAACATATATATTAATACAGAAACATTAGCATTGCCAACATTACCATCGTTAGCATTAGTAATAGTACCTTCAGAAGCATTAGTATAATCAACATTACCACTGTTAACATTATGCTTTTGTACTTTGTAAAACTACAGTACTTTGTTTTTGCGTTTTCGTCATTGCTACATAGTTTTACTGCAGTCTTACCTTATATCAATAATACCGTTAACATTAGTAACATTCTGAAAGGGTCTAAATCCGAAATATTGACTTCATTGCACCGGGTTTTACCTCATATGACTCGGTCCCTTTCTGCAGAAATGGCCCACCACGTGCTGAGAGTATTGCACAGAGCACGAACTCCGTAGTACCGGCAACAATCCTTGTGGTCTCTGTGAAAAAAACTCACCATGAACAGAACAGCGCTGTTCGGATTCGAGCCCGCGACCTTCAGAACGCAAGACAAAGGCTTTAGCACTAAGCTACCGATACACTCTATTATTATATTTTATAGTAACATTATCTTCAAAAGTATAATTAATGTTACCATCGATATCATTAATAACATTACCATAATCGCTTTCCAGCCTGCTCTTTTCGATTTTGAACTGCCAATGGTTCTTTTACTTGCTCAACCTGAACACGGGACCTACGTTTTATTGTTCGTCTCTGATAGGACTAGGAACTCGATCTCAACCACACTGAGATCACGGATCTCTGGAAAAATATGGCTAAAGGATGGAGCGAACCAAGTACTTTTGTATCCAGAGGCAAGCATTAATCTCTACGCAACAGAGAACCCCATGCTTCCTCTTCTTCTTCTTTGAACGCTCCATATCAACCACTTGTTAACCACTCTGTGTGATTTGTATGTGATCTGAGCCTAAGAGCGATTATACGTTGTGCCAGTTATGAGCCTACAAGTAGGCCAGCACATCGATTTCTGAGACGCTTTATATTTACTAGGGTAGCTTTCCTAGACCCCCTACCACTCGTCGCCTCTTACGACATGCCTTGTAGGTTGCATTGCTACTATTCTTTACTTCTTTTGTGAGCTCTGGTACCACACGGGCGTAAACAAATAAAAACATGAATCATTTAAATAAATTTATTGCAAATTTTCACTATCTTAAAAAAATACATCAGGGATCCTTACCATTGCTACAGTGTCCGCGTGTACTGACATTGAAATCTTCCTGCGTAATAAAGAGATTGAAGAACACATGGATATTCACTGAAGTGCAATGATGATGGTCATATCAATAAATCAATCAATCGATGTTACTAATTTTACAAATATTACGTTGATGTTACTAATGCAAACGATATGAACATTAATATTACAAATACTGTTGATGGCAACACTGACATTCTTAATACAGTTGATGTAAACATTTAATGTTACAAATATTGTTGATGTCAACACTGAAGTTCTTAATACAGTTGATGTAAACATTTAATGTTACAAATATTGTTGATTGCAACACTGAAATTCTTAATACAATTGATAAAAAAGATTAATGTTACAAATATTGTTGATGTCAACACTGAAGTTCTTAATACAGTTGATGTAAACATTTAATGTTACAAATATTGTTGATGTCAACACTGAAGTTCTTAATACAGTTGATGTAAACATTTAATGTTACAAATATTGTTGATTGCAACACTGAAATTCTTAATACAATTGATAAAAAAGATTAATGTTACAAATATTGTTGATGTCAACACTGAAGTTCTTAATACAGTTGATGTAAACATTTAATGTTACAAATACTGTTGATGGCAACACTGACATTCTTAATACAGTTGATGTAAAATATTAATGTTACAAATATTGCTATGAGATATTTGATTTAAATGGTTAAGCCATTGCCTCGCTTTCTGAAGATGGCGGGCTCGAATCAGACCGCGCCGTTCTGTTCATAAATGAATCTTATCCAGAAAGCCTTAGGATGGTTGCCGGAGCTCCGGAGTTCGTGCTTTGTGCATTACTCTCGGAGGTGACGTGCCATTTTTGTGGAGAGGGACCGAGCCTAATGGGGTAAGTGCAATGAAGTCAATCCTTCGTATTTAGACTACCTATTATTGTTGCTTGTAATATTGAGGGTAATGTTACTGATAATTATAATATTGATGCTAGTTTTTATTTCTGAACATAACATTGATGTTACTAATAATGTTAATGGTTATATTGACGAAAATAAAGCCGGTGATGGTAATTTTGATGATAATAGTTCTGCTGATGGTAATTTTGTTTTTACTAATACTTACAACAATTTTAACCATGACAAAAACATTGTTTAGTTGTTAAATGCATTTCTAGCTAAAATCAAAGTAGATTATATTTCTGCTGCTTAATTCAGATTTTAGAAGGAATTTTTTAGAAGAAAATTGAATTCATTTTTTTTTGCAAAAATACCGTAACATTCACATCACTATTACCCAATAGCTTGTTCCAAGCAGAAACTTACCATTCTTACAGTCTTATGAATGGATAGCAATATTCTGAGAATGTTAGTATTATTATTATTAGTAGTAGTAGAAGTAGCAGTAGGAGTAACAGTAGCTGTAGCAGTGGTAGTAGTAGCTATAGCAGCAGTAGTAGTGGCAGTAGTAGTAGTAATATTCGTTGTAGTAGTAGCAGTAGCAGTAACAGCAGAAACAGTAGCTGTAGCAGCAGTAGTTGTAAAAGTAGCAGCAGCAGCAGTATTAGTAATAGTAGTTGTAGCAGTAGTAGTAGTAGTAGTAGTAATAGTAATAGTAGCAGTAACAGCAGTTGCCGCAACAACAGTAGCTGTAGCAGCAGTAGTTGTAACAGTACCAGCAGCAGCAGTAGTGGTAGTAATAGTAGTAGTAGTTGTAGTAGTAGTAGTAGTAATAGTAGTAGTAGTAGTAGTAGTAGTTGTAGTAGTAGTAGTAGTAGTAAGTAAGTAAGTAAGCAATTAAAGGAACCCTTTTTCTAGCCTCGAGATATGTTGGGGAATTCTGTGTTAGGTCCGTATTGTTCATTGACCGTCGGTACACCATGAATGACGTGGTCAATATCACGTCTGGCACCTTTACTTCCAAGTGATTTTCCTGGTACTCATTTGAAGCTGGATCGATCTGAGAGGTCGGATAAATATTTCCTGCCACTTTGAAATTGAACCCGGACCACGAGCCTAGGAAGCGAGTTCACTAACAACTACGCTACTGCAACTCGCGTAGTAGTAGTAGTAGTAGTAGTAGTAGTTGTGGTAGTGGTAGTAGTAGGGGTAGTAGTATCAGTAGTAGTAGTAGTAGCAGTAGTTTCTCTAAAGTGGGAGTAGGCCCGCCTGTATTACTGGAAACACTGATAAAAAATGAAAGCAGGCTTTCACACAAAAATCAGTCAGAAGTGCCATACCAGGCACCCTGACTACTCGTGAGTTCATAGCGGTCGAGCGCAAGAAGAAGAAGAAGAAATAGCAGCAGCAGTTTCAAATTGATTGACTAAAAAAATACATCCATGAAGGAACTACTAATAAATAAATTCTCAGCTGCGTTTTTTAGTGAGTTACTTTGCTAAGTTTTTACTTTTACGTTGGTGATATCAGAGACTGCGGTCTTCCAAGACAATGAATTTTAGACATAGAGCTGCTGCGTGGCAAAGAATAGATACCACATCGCACCAATAAGCAACCTGTATAAAATAAAAAATAATGTAGAAAAAACAACACACACACTCAAGCTATGCTGACAAATATATAAATATCACTGCAGGTTATGTATAATTTAATACATGAAAAAAGGCAGTGGTGAATTGGGGAAAAGGCCATGGCATTGATAAATTTACTTTAAAGAAAAATCATGAAAATATACAAAAACACTGTAAAGAAATAAACAATATTTCGATGAATGAACACTGGATAGTTATGAATAATTAAACATTGAAGATATTGGGACAAATAAATGTCAACAACAGGACTTGCAAACATATCCAGAAATGGGAAGTTTTGAAGAGGTGTGATCGCTCACGCCTGTCGGGAAGACGACACGTGAAGATGAATTAATAACAGTAGATATTGCCCGCATAATACAATTTTTTTCAGTGAAAAGCTTGAAATATATTTTGAGTTCTTCTAATGCTTAATGTTGAGATGGAACTGCAAATGCAAGCATTTATCTTTTCCATTTGTGATGCATATATTTGAGCAAATAACACTGAATCTATGTGCTTGAAATAATTATTATGAATCTAAGCTTAATTAATTTCCAATCGTCATTATTCAACTGGAAAATTGAGTTCATTCATTGTTAAGGTTCTATTGTACTTTGCGAACATTAATTATTCATAGAAGAATATTCAGTGCCTCTTATTCTCGAGTTCTGAATGGAATCTGAACGAAAGAGGACTGGTTTTTCTTCCATCTAGGAAACATTAGGGTTTTTAATTGCAGCTTTCTATCTGAAGAACGATTATCTAGTGTGGTGATTTTCTTGTGGAATCTGTCAGGGCACTCCGGGTCCTGTCTCAGGAAATCACGGAGTATCGACCGGAAACCGTGGGAGAACGCCAACTGATTCGTCTCTGTGAGGCCCGACCTGTTTACATTTAGACAACAAACCAGCAGTATTGGTTATCGATGGGGGAACATAGGAGGAGGGCTCCATTTTGTAAGATCGTTGCAGATAATCAGCAAGGTGGTGGGGGAATAGTTGCTGTGGTGGTGCTGTATTTAAGGCTGTAGCTGCTGATAGTGGTAGTTTTACTAGTGATGAAACTTCTGGTAATGAATGTTGTGATGGTAAACCAGGCAATGGTAATGCATATATAGAAATATATTTTAAGATGTCATACAATGACATTTTTTAATACAGAACACTATTAGAATCTTTGATTCGACTTTTCAAATCAAATTTATATTTTAATTTTGTAGAGAATGGAAAACTAGAACTGTGTGTTCACGAAACAGGGTAAAGTGTAAAGGCAGTTAGGTCAACATTGCATACTAGATAAATTAGACAATCGGATGCCAGGAAGTGAAAATACTGAAACAGAAAAAATATATGCATTGATTGATTGATTGAATGATTGATTGGAAAATCATCATTGCACTTCGGTGAGTAACCATGTGTACTCCGATCCATTTCTTACACAGGAAGATCACAGCTGTAGTTCATGAACTCCGTAGCACCGGCGATGGTCCCCGATAAAGATGGTGATTTGAGGATAGTGAAGATATTTTGTAGAAATTACATTTTTAAAATTTGATCTAATGAATTTTCCCACGCAGCAGCTCTTCTCTTCCAGCCTGCTATTCTCGACTTTGAACTACCAAGGGTTCTTTTACGAGCTAAATTGAACACGGTACCTACGTTTTATCGTTCGTCTCCGATAGGACCTGGAACTCGATCTCACATACACTGATAATCTCAGGAGAAAATATTCCGAAGTCTCCACGAGGGAGCGAACCGGTTATCTTTGACACAGTAGGATGAGGCATTGGATAAGATAAATTCTTACTTACTTACTTCCCTCTAGTCCTGGTATAGGATAGGACCTTAACAGTTGTCCTTCAATTTCCCGGGTCTCTGTCCATTTTGTAATGCTTACCAGGATAACCCGGCATCCTTCAGGTTACATAGGAAGACTGTGTCCCCATGTCTGCTTATGGTCACCTTTTCCGACATCAGGATAAGAAAGACAGTTGAATTAGAACCTTGCTTGAAATACATTGAGAAACAAAGAATGAGATGGTTATGTCACTTAAAATTAATTGAACCAATCTCCACTGTATACAGAGACTTCTACAACAGAACGTCAGTAAAGGAGGCGAGAGGAAGACCACGGCCAAGATGGATAGATGGCATACCAGAATCTTGTCAACAACAAAAAATAACAATACCCCAAGCCACAAAAGCAACACAAGATAAAAACAGAAAACCCCGACACTGGGCAACAACTTGGTAAGAATGTGATGGCAAAAGAGGAAAAGGAAGAAGTTAGATTGCCCATAATTTTCTTTTTCTGTCCACATTAATTTGATGCCACTGTTAACATGTGTTATAAGCATCTTTCACTTATACTATGTAGGAAATACTATGATTGTCTTTTTCGTATGTTGATAATGAGATGACTCCGTAGGTTAACCTCCAGAACACGGATCTTTTTAGCAGTAATTAGTGTTCTCAGCATTTTTCTGTAAACCCCATCTCTCAGGATTCATGAGAATTCACAGTCTTTTTATTTATTGTCCATGTGTGACTCCTATATGTCAGGATTTGATCTCTGTAGCACTGAAAAACTATTTCTAACTTCCATAGACCTCGACTTGTTGCATATAATGGTCTTTATTTTCTTGAAGGCTTCATTGGTTTCACCTACTCTATTCTTTATTTCTGATCTACATCTACAATATTATGTTCTCAGAGATTACAAGATATTTATAGTGATAAAACTGTTTTAATAACGTTCCATTTACTTTAATATTGTATTGTAATGTAGTTTGTTTTTTAGACCCGATCATAACTTTCGCTATCTTATTATTAAAAAGTACTTATTTGTTAAAACTAAATTCCCAATTTTCAGTTCCAATGTTGTATCAATCCTAACATGTGCCACAGCGAGTCGAAAAATGACTAAAGTAAGTAAGTAAAGAAAGTAAGTTGAACTGATGAAATCTTCTTCTTCTTCTTTGCGTTCGTTCTTTACGACCAATTTTAATCACTCTTTGTGATATGTTTGATCTTTGCCAACAACGTGTATACGTTGCATATTGGTTTGTAGGCCCTTAACGCATAGACTTGTACACGTTTAGGACACATGCATCCGATTTCAGCCAAACCTCCTTAGTCGTCTCTTACGACATGCGTGGCAGGTAACAGTGGTTCTATTCTTTACACCCCAAATTTGGGCCCCGGTAACCACTCGGGCGAAGTGATGAAATAAGGGAAATGTCTGGTCAACCACTAATAACAGCTATTGTAAGAAAGAGAAGATGGAGATATGTTGGATACGCTCTGAGAGGAAATAATCAAAACACCACAATGCATTGAAGTAGGAAGCAAATGTGCCAAGCAAGTAAGAACGCCTTAAGAAAACTCTGAACAAACTTTACTCAGAAAGGCGAGAATATTGGACTCAATAGAAAAGATTGATCTCGATATAGAGGAGACTGCAGTAAAACTATATAAACTTTGTTATTACGAGTTTCGCTAGAAAAAATTGAACGAGCTTCCCAAGATAGAGCTGTATAGGAAATTACTTGCAGGTTCCGTGGAACTTTTTTTGTATACACCAATGGCGTCAAAAAGAATGTATACTGGCCCCAACACTCTTCAGTATGATGTTTGCTGTCATGCTCATTTATGTCTTTTATAAAGACTATGAACATGGGGTAAAGATTAGATACAAACAGACGATAATATATTCACTCTTAGGAGGTTAAAATCCTCCACCAAGGTAAAAGAATCAACCATCTCAAACCTGTTGTTTGTTCCATCACTTTGAGGAGACACTTCATCTCTGTCGTGGCTAGTTTTCTGCTATCGTTTCATCATTAACATTGCCCAAGTGGTTACCGCGGCCCAAATTTGGAGTGTAAAGAATAGAACCACTGTTACCTGCCACGCATGTCGTAAGAGGTGGCTAAGGAGGTTTGGCTGAAATTGATCACATATCCTAAATGTGCAGAAGTCTGCATTTGGGCCTCAAACTAATGCAACGTATACACATTCTTGGCAAAGATCAAACATATCACAAAAAGTGATTAAAATTAGTCGTAAAGAACGAATGCAAAGAAGAAGAAGATCATTAACATCAGCTGCAAGTATTGGTGGTCTGTCACACTTCGCTTTTATATTTAATTCTGATTCATCATCATCATCATTGTATTTCATCCATCTTTCTATTATGTTATCTTATCCATTTAATATCACTTCTTTCTTTTATGTAATATATTCAATATATGGATGTGTTCTTGAGCATGTGCTTTTCCATTTTCTGGCTAATATTTTGGTGTTTTTGTATTGTTTTTGAGCTCACTACATCATAGAACGAGTCAATTATATTTCGATGTCCTGCACTTATCTGTTATTTCCATTTTTTATCTGCCATACTCTATCTCTTGTTTCCTATTTCTTCTTGCACCTATTAACTATACAATTACATTTATCATCAATGTCACCCATGCGTTGCTATTCATTCCTGAAATGATTTCACGATATTTAATGTATTGATTTGTGTAGTTCCACGTTCGTAAATATGTGGGTTTTCATTGCATTGTATTTTTATAAGAATGAGAAGATGGAGATATGTTGATCACACCTTGAGAAGAAATATCAAGGAATACCAAAGCATGCATTAAGTGTAGGCAAAGGGTTGAAGAAGAAAGACGCCCAAAAAACCTGAAATGAATTGTGCTGATAGAGACAAGAAATATAGGACTCAATTCCATGGAAGAGATTGAGCGAGTTCAAAAAAGACGGCTTGGAGAAATTACTTGAAGGTCTCATTTAACGTAAAACGGTCCGTGAAGAATATATAATAATTGTGTCCATTATGGATACGACAAATTCAAGAAGTAACAACATTCATATAACAAACTAAAGTTTGCAGCATCCACGTGGAATACAAGAAATACTTAAAGATGTGAACATTTAGGAAAAAAGGACATTGACAACATTAACACAAACCAGAATGACAACATCTACAGACCATCTAAAAGCGACAACATGAGGAAAACAGAGACATGACAACATCTACATGACATCTAAAAAAGCGACAACATGCACGGAGCAAACGAGACAGTGATAACATCTACATGACCATCTAAAAAAGCGACAACATGCACGGAGCAAACGAGAGACAGTGATAACATCTACATGATCATCTAAAAAAGCGACAACATGCACGGAGCAAACGAGACAGTGATAACATCTACATGACCATCTAAAAAAAGCGACAACATGCACGGAGCAAACGAGAGAAGTGATAACATCTACATGACCATCTAAAAAAGCGACAACATGCACGGAGCAAAGAGAGAAGTGATAACATCTTACATGATCATCTAAGAAAGCGACAACATGCACGGAGCAAACGGGAAGTGATAACATCTACATGACCATCTAAAAAGCAACAACATATACGGGGCAAACGAGAGAAGTTATTGATTATTTATTATTGAACATACGTTATATCACTGGGCAGATCCATATGTGCTCAGTCTCTCCCAGCTGACGTCGCAGGGTATGCATATTGATGGTCTCTGTGGTTCTCTGGTTAAACACACTACTCATTCTGCACCTCAGGCATTGTTTTACTTATATATAGTACAAATAAAAGCGCATTATATTCTGTATAGATTCAACCTAAATGTAGTGCCCCTATTCAACAGACTGTCACCAAGATACAAAAAAATAACCGCCTTAGTTCTCGTTAACTCTCGGACGATCAATGCTGTTGATGCAAGCTTGTCCGCTATCTCAGTGCAACGAAAAACCAGCATGCCACGGACAGTAGATCGATGTAATCCTTTGGATGTTGAATACCTCTATAGACGACATGCACTCATACCACAGTCTGTCATCTTGGACCTTCTGTTGACATCGGCTGATAATCAGATACAACAACGGCCCCAGTAACCTGAGTCACTGAATGGCAGCAGTAGCGGCCTGTCTCAATCTCATACTGGAAGTAGTTGTCCTGTATGCTCCGGTTTGCGCTGCAACTACCCTTTCATGCGCGCAGCCATGAAACTCCAGTCCGACTTTTCCTCACGATGCACATACCCATCGGTATAAACAACAAAAGCATCATCACGTGTATTATCCACTAGCAACTGCTTCATTGCAAGTTCAATCTGCATGATGCCCCAATCTCTACATTCTATTCCAAGAGTAATAAACAAGAGAGATGATGATATCTACACGAGAAACTGAAAATGTGAGAACATCTTCACGGGAAAAGATGAAATGGAAAACACATCTAGCTTGTCCTCCGGAACTTGGATCCCGTGACAGCAACCCTTAATACCTCCTTGTTCTGTGTGAGGGTGAGCATCTGCTGCAGTCTCACTTAACTCGTCTATCCCATCTTCCACCTATTTTCTCTTTGGTCTTCTTCTCTCACCTGCCAGGTAAAATGCCCTTCAGAATGATATTATTCATAGAATTATGTTGCTTCACATGCCCAAAATATTTCATTTTCCTCACTTTATCTGCTTTATCAACCCCGTCTTTTCAATTTTAATCTGTTGCAAAATATACATATTTATTCTATTTTCTGTCTATATTATTCTTCGTACTCTTCCGTAGAAGATTGCATTCAACTACATTTATTTATTTTTCAGCTGCGTTATCAAAATTATATTTTTTACATACATATATTGCTATGAGAAAAAAACACATGCTCTTAACTGAAAAATCTACGTTTTGTCTTTATATCAGTGTCCCTTCCATAGGTTTTGCAGTTGTTTTAATTTCTGCAGTCATGTTCTTTCTTCACTTAATTTTCTTTATAATTTTTCTGCCATTTGTTATCAATGAACCTAAATATTTAAAAAGTTCCTTTCTTTCTAATGTATGTCCATTGATGCATATATCAGCTGTTATATCTATTTAATCAGTTGTAAAGATTATTTTTTAATTTTGTTCTATTGAGATGCTCGTTTTGTTCTTCACTATTTCTATGAATTTAAATGATTATTTTCTCAATACTATTTTGTGAGGTGAACAAAAGCACCGTGTCCTCTTCAGCATATCTTATCAACGGTACTACATGTCTAATCAATAGAGCATCGTACTGTTCTTTATCTTCAGCTTCACTAGCATTTCTCATTATATTTGTGGTGCATATATGTTGAATAAATAAGATGTGAAGAGACAACACGGTCGAACTTCTATACCATTGTCAAAACAGTCTAATGTTTAATTTTCTACTTCCACAGCTGCTTGTTTATCGTTATATCATTTTTTATATACAAATCCGAGGTGAAACAAGTAGAGCAATAATAAGAGCCAAGAAAAAAATCATGGGAAACATTCAGAAGCATTCTGGCAGAAGAAGAAAGAACAGCGCCAAGAGAATATTACAGGAAAGTAAGAGGAATAAGAGAGCACAATGAAGAGAAGAAGAAGTGTTTTTATAATGTGTTCTATGTGGGATGTACCAAATGTGCAGAAATCTTCATCTCTATCATTATATTCCGAAGCACCTACATGATCAATTAAAAATGCAACATCACCAACACACAAAAGAGAGAAGTTACAACACACATATACCCAAATAAAAATAAAGCCAATATCTACAGGACATAAAATATATGTGAAATGTGTTACAAGACAATGTAAATAAGACAATATTCATAAGCAAAATAAAGAAATATCCACATGGAAAACTAAAAAGGTATTTGCTGTTTGTTACCATTGGTTTTATAACAATAATTTCTTTAAAACTCTTTGTGACTTGTTAATGATTAGTGCGAAAGAGTGTAAATATGCTGTGCTGTTTTGTAAAGCCTGGGTTGTGATATTTGGTATCTTTAGTAATGCACATCGGACTTCATTTTGCGTTTATTCTGGTACGCCCTTCTAATCCGTGATATCTTCCCATTTAATGCAGGTAGAAGCAGTGTATGTAACTTTACCCAAGGACTGATGTGTTGTCTCTGGTAACATGATCCGAATATCGGATACTGCTCTCTATTCTGCAACAGTTTCCACATTGACTATGGAGCGTCACATGTGGCTCTTATCCGGAGAAAGGGTATGAGACATTATCCGGGCACAAAGTCGTTTTGTATAGAAATACGCACTGTGTAAGTGGAATACCTTCACAGACTTTAAGATACATGTTGTCTGTGTTTGGTTAGTAATGACCTAGGTCAGTTCTAGCAAGTCTGAGACAAACAGAATTTTTGTTTTTGTAGAATTATAGCAGAAGTCAACACAGTAACAGACTCCAGTTGACATGCAATGAATACAATATGAGAAAAGAGATTGCCCAAAATGGAAGTAAACATTCGCTAGAGAGGAAAGCGCTACCAGTGTTTCCATCGA
Organism: Arion vulgaris; assembly: GCA_020796225.1. Classification (NCBI taxonomy): domain Eukaryota; kingdom Metazoa; phylum Mollusca; class Gastropoda; order Stylommatophora; family Arionidae; genus Arion; species Arion vulgaris. The sequence goes on along the minus strand of CM036753.1, from coordinate 64,539,594 downwards.
CAGACATCAGTTAAAGCAAATCATGAACTTTGTATGACTGGGGAGCGTTTTTCGAATTATGGAAGAATGGCTAGCGACGTCCAACATAGATTCAATAAAGCAAATCAAATCATAAGACAAAAGACACAAATTTTGAAATGCAAACTTGTCACCAAGAACACTAAAAGAGCATTGTTCAACGCTATCTTTCTCTTAGAGTTATGTTATCAGTGTCAAACATGGACGATGATATAAAATGATAGAGGAAAACTAGTCATGAGAGAGACGAAGTGTCTACGCAGAATGTTGGAAGTATGAAGAAGAGATTGGTTTTGAAATGAAGACATCAGGAAAAAAGTGGATTCAACATCAGTACTGAACCTCATCAAGGAACAACATCAGTACTGAACCTCATCAAGGAACAACATCAGTACTGAACCTCATCAAGGAACAACATCAGTACTGAACCTCATCAAGGAACAACATCAGTACTGAACCTCATCAAGGAACAACAAATTAAATGATTTGAACACATAAGCAGATTATCAATAGACATTGCGCCTCAAAGAGCAATGCTACTCCGATACAGCGAATACAAGCAAAAGGTCGTTCATGCAAAAGGCGGATCCTAGAAATAACAGAATTGGTAAAAAACGCTATTTATGAAGCGCACAGAAAATTCCGTTCTGAAAATCTCTTATCCTGACGATGTGATGCAAAACAGGATTAGAAAAAAGTAAAGAAGAAATAAAAGAAAATAGCGGAGTTTCTCTAGTGCTGAACCGTATTCTCTACGATAATGTCCCAATTTAGGTACCACCGTCACATTCTACTGGATATAGGCTGCATGCATAAATTGCAGAGCTACAACATTTTTACCACAAAATTGAGATGTTGCAACACTTATTTGTAACATCCAAAGTGGCAACATCTACAGGACAAAATAAAGAATAGATAGCTTCAATATGACAAATTCAAGTTAGTAATAACATCAAAACACCAAATTTTAAAAAAAAGGATAACATCCACAAAATAAATTCAAAAAGTGATAGCATCGACAAACAAATTTAAGAAGTGGCAATATCCATAAGACAAGTTCATGAATTGATAACATCCGCACAATGTATTCAAGATGAGACTACATCCACACGAGAAGATAACAAGACAGCATCCACGCAATGTATTCAAGATGAGACTACATCCATACGAGAAGATAACAAGACAGCATCCACATCAAGAGTTAACAAATTATCATTTATGAAATAGCCTGTCGTAAGCAGAATTGTGCCATCCTGACAGTCCTTTGGAATTTCTTACTATCTCTCATAGGAGAGATCGATCATAGGCCTCTGCATCCGTCATGCTCAAATCACCAGTTACATTCCGAATCCATCTTTTTCATAGTCTTCCTCTTCTCTTCGCTAGAATGTTTCCCTCCACAATGCAACTCTCCATCTGTAACCCTTTGTGTCTTTTGATATGTTCAATATACTTCAACTTTCTAATTTTTATTCATCAGCCAGTTTATTCTGATTTGTATTCTTTCTAAATATATATATTTGTTCTCTTCTCTGTCTATGGTATACGGTGGATTTTTCGGTCAAATTTATATTCAAAAGCACATATATGCTTTTTCTATGTCTTGTTAAATGTCCATGTTTCACACCCATACGTAGAATTATCATTCACGAATCACATTAACAAAATTGCATTTACACGTCAAGTTCAGAAAGTGACAGTATCAAAATGACAAACATTATAAAATCTTCAGCACATTTACTTCACCTTTACGTTGTACAAATTGCAGAATACACTTGTCTTCGTTCCGGGGAACATGGATGTCGTTGGAAATGAAAGAGCAGACTGACTTGTTCTGCCACCATGTCAGAGGGCCGGCCAATGGAGAGAGCTGACGTTCTGAATGCCCTCATTTAGTGTGGCCGCAAAGAGAAAAATAATCCCCGTCAACTACTAGATTGCAAGAGCTGGGATTGAAGATTGGAGTAGCCAGAATAGAAACAGCAAATATGTCATCATGAATACTAAAAGAGCATTGTTCAACCCAATCTTTCTTCCAGAGTTATGCTATCCGGACCAAACATGGACGCTGACATCAAACAATAGAGGAAAACTGGTCACGAGAGAGATGAAGTGTCTACGCAGAAGGCTGAATCAAGAAGAGATAGGTTTAAAAAGGAACACATCAGGGGAAAAAGTGGATACAACATCAATACTGAACTTCATCAAGAAACAACAAATTAAGTGGTTCGGCCACATAAACAGATTACCAACAGACAGTGCGCCTCAAATTGTAATGCTACTCCATACAGCGAATACAAGCAAAAAGCCTTTCAAGCAAAATTTAGCACAACCGGTATATGAGTAGGCTCATCTATCGAAATCGAATTGATACGGTCAGTAGATGAAAGCTTCTGGAGATATTGCGAAGGAGATCAGATCATCTATGGACATGTCCGAAGTTCAATGAAGATATTCCATGCTCAAACTGAACTTTCTTCTTCTTCTTCTTCTTCTTCGAACGCTCCATATCGACCACTTGTTAAAACATATTCAAGATGACTCATACACTTTGTAAGTGATCTGATCCTAAGAGCGATTCTACGTTGTGCCAGTTACGCGCCTACAAGTAGGTCAGCACATCCTATTTCTGCGACACTTTTAATCTACTAGGGTAGCTTCCCAAGACTCCTACCTTAGTCGCCTCTTACGATCTCCCGTGTAGGTCGCAGTGTTACTATTTTTTCCTCCACTTGAGGGCCACGGCAACACACAGACGAAAACTGAACTAAAAAAAAAGTTATAAATTCTACAACATTGATAAAGTACACTAACAATGAGACAGCTGTTGAGTAGTCATTTTTATTAATTTTTAATATTTCTCACAAATGTCATATACAGGATTTAGTGTTGGATATCATATGTACAACAAACAGGTAATGCACAATCTCGGCCTAGTATTGCACAGATAATCACATTTTTTAAATTTTGTTTGTGATGAAAATGAGAATGAATTCGCAATGATTGAGACATATAAACATATAAAAAGACACAAAGGGTTTAAGAAGATCATTCAATGAAGAAGATAAAGGGTATTCTCTATCTCAGTTGCGCAAGTTGTGCATACCGATAGGTGCGGAAAGACGGGAAAATCACGAGAGAAAACCAAGTAGATGCACCAATCAACACAGAACGAAAGTTGTTAGCCTAAACACACTGAAATACATGCTTGGGAGGAGATCGGAGCAATTATGGACATGTCCGATGTGCAATGAAGGTCATCCTGAAAGGAACAATGAACAATGGACAAGAAGATCATTGTAGAAGGAGCCATTCTTGCAAAGAGGAGAAGAAGAAGACTACAGAGAAGATGTATTCAGGGAGTAACTCATGCTTTGAGCGTAAGAGATACAGAGACCACAGATAATCACATTTTTATTGAACAGCAATAACATTGCGTGTTCCTGAGGATAATAAGGATGAATTGATAATTGTGAGGACAATGCAATGACATCGATGATGATGATGATGGTTAAGATGATGTTGATGATGTGACATTGAGACGATACAATGATATTGATGATGATGATAATCATGATGATGATGGTAATGATAATGAAGAGGATGCTGATGCTGTGACATTTAAACGATGCAATGATATTGGTGATGATGATAATCATTATGATGATGGTAATGATGCTGATGATGAGGAAGATGGGGATAATGATGATGATGATGATGACAAACATGATAATCATGATATAAAAAGTATACAAGTACTTTAAGATAATTGAATTTATGGAAATATATAAGAAATCAAATCTGGGACCATAATTAAAGATTAAATGTTAAAACAGTTCTGCTGTGTGTCAGACTCATGAAGAACGATTAAAGCAATAAGAAAATAAACTGCAGATATTCATCAACTAGTTGCCCAGGATAGAGCGGTATGGAGAAATTACTTGCAAGCCCTATGTAACGTATAACGGTACGAGAGGAATTATTATTATTATTCATCAACTGGTGTCTGCCCAGAATAGAGAGACTAAGATGGTATAATAGAGTCACAAATGAGGAGCTTATGGAGACTTCTTCTTCTTCAGCGATCTCTGGTCATGCGCATAATTTACTGTGGACCACAAACTGGGCGGTCAGCTTCAGGTCTGTCAGATTTCCTCAAAGCTCCGTTTTAAGGTCTACTGGGTGTGGCCACATGTTGCTTCTCAGCTCACCCAGGAGAGGACAGTCTTGCAGGATATGCTCCGGTATCTGTTCCATCTGCTAACACTGGCAGATAGCTGTTTGATTTATTCCTAGTCTATATAAATGTTTGTTGAGTCTGCAGTGTCTGGTGCGTAGTCGAAATATAATGACCTGGTCTGTTCTGCTTAGGTCTTTGAGGGAGTCTTTTCCATAATCATATTCAGTGTTTGTCTTTGACAGTCTACTGCAGATTTTCTCTGTATGAGGGTTTCGACCTCTTGAAAAGACAGGGTTGGTAAATTTGCTCTTTGGCACTGTCCTCCTTAGCACTCTCATTGCCTGCAATGCCATAGTGAGATGGAATCCACTGCAAGTGAATTTCTGCCTTTTCTGAAAGTTGAGCAAGTTCTCTTTTCAGGTTTTGTACTGTGCTGTCAGCGGATTTAGCCTCAAGGGCTTGTATAGCTGACAGTGAATCTGTAAGAAATATCATCTTTCCTGCAGGCTCATGTGCTGGCATCTTATTTATGTGCTGTACTGCCATCAGAAGGGGTAAGAGTTCTGTTTTGTAGTAGGAACATATCTTATGGAGACAGCGAGACAGACCACAGTGAACCAAGAGGTGAAAAACAAAATGTTGGATCTGTAGATAACACACTTTGAGAAAACCCTAGAGGGCACGGTCTTTTCCGTGAACCTGCAGGGAAATCGAAAGATATAGAAGCCTGTATATACATAGAGAAGAGACTTGTAGTCCCCTTCACAAATTAACCATTTCAGTTCTCTGAGCCGATATACTGGTTCGCTGTATTTTATTCAATGACGCACAGACAGTATACTGGCTAATTCAGAAAATATTGCAATATAAATTCGTCTGAAGATAAAAAAAATGCGGATTGAAAGGGTTAATGATATACAGAAGAGCTTGCAGGTGCTGAAAGAAATAGCTAAATGTAAGAAAACAGCATGAGATGGTTAAGGGCATATGTCCCAATCGGAGTTTAAAATACACAAGATAGAGAGAGAGAGAGTAAATTAATTGTAACAGCTATGTGCCCTATCATAGTCATGTCAATGATAACATAATAGTTTACAAATATCATGCAGTAATTGCAACTATTGGATATTTACCATCATGATAACAATCATACAAAATAATATATACTCGTATGTAGTGAACATTAATGATAACAGAGGACTTACATGGTGATGACTATGATAACAGAGGACTTACATGGTGATGACTATGATATGATAACAGAGGACTTACATGGTGATGACTATGATATGATAACAGAGGACTTACATGGTGATGACTATGATATGATAACAGAGGACTTACATGGTGATGACTATGATAACAGAAAATGTATAGGTGGTACAGTAAATTAGTTGAACAGTGATACAATGACAAACATAGAATTGAGGGTGTGTGTGTGTTTATTATATTGTTGTTCTAGAAGTAGTACTGATGAGACGTGTCTTATTTTGAATGTTTATTAGACTGGTGTTTTTTAGTTTAAATGTGTATTAGATTGGTGTCTTTTAGTTTGAATGAGATTGGTCGTCGATAAAGTAAACTCAAGCTGAAAGTGTGTAAACTGTATGAATTTCTTGGAATAAATGTCAGCTTCGGCGGTAAATGCAAATGAGATGATCTCTCGACAGAACCAAAAATGTGGGTAGCTGAAAGAAGGAGAAAACACAGAGACAACTCGTTGTATTGATTAGTCATTGTTTAAGAACTGACATCATTCACTATAAGCAGTTAGGGTTGGGGGAAGCACATAGGTGCTCAGTCTCACACAGCAGATATCGAATGGTATGTGTGAGGAATTATATCGTCGAACGTTGGTTAAAATGTTTTCCAACCTTCTTCTCTTGCGTCCCTTCTTGCTCGTCCCTTGCTGAATTCCAAACTTCATAATTATCCTCACCGATTTATCCGTGCGGGTTCCTTTCTCAAGCAGGGGATAAAAATGGTCTCAGTATGTTCCTGTTTTTCGTACTGAATGTCAGCACATTAGCATTTTCTTGAGAACCCAAGCATGATCAGGACAGCAGATCTATTCAATTTCCTGGAAGTCTGAAATCTTTATGTTTGAAGCAAAAGGATTATCTTTATTTGCACCGGGTTTCCAAATATGGTTCTGTCCTTCTCCGCAGAAATTACACACCATCTGCCGAGGTTATTATACAGAGCACAAGCATTGTAGCTACAGCAACATTCTTAAGGATGTCGGGAAAAACTGTAAAAGGGAACCTTCCGGATTCGGACCCACGTTCTTTGAAACACACGGCAAACGGCTTAATCACTCCGCCACAGAGAAAACGACTCGTTGTGCTATTAACGAAATCATAATAAATGTAACCCAAATAACAGTTCAGTATGTTACTCAAATAACATTTCAGTATGGTTTATGTTACTCAAATAACATTTCAGAGGCTTAATATGTACTCAAAAACACTGTTAGATGCATATTTACTAAAACATCAGTATGTTATGTTACTCAAATAACAGTTCAGTAGTATGTTACTCAAATAACATTTCAGTATGCTTATGTTACTCAAATAACATTTCAGTATGGTTTATGTTACTCAAATAACATTTCATTATGTTATGTTACTCAAATAACATTTCAGTATGCTATATGTTACTCAAATAACATTTCAGTATGGTTTATGTTACCTAACAAATATGTCGAATTTTGTCCTAATCATTTATTAAGACAATGGAAATGAGTATTAACAGGTTTAAACACGCTACTTATGTGTTATGTTATGTTATGTTATGTTATGTTACGTTATGCGATCGACGTCATGGTCCATTAGGCGTTCCCATGCGTGCTCTATCCTCCGCTGCAGCAGCCATCCCAAAGTCCGTTTGCTTACCGTACCCATAAGAAATTGATTAGGATATCTTCTCTTTCTACCACGAAGACGACACTGTCTGGCATGTCCACACTTAACTCTTAATTCTCGGACTCGCTCCAGTGTCTTAGCCTCGCCCATATAATATAAATGAGAGTGTACCGCATTTAGGACATCGGTTCTGTCCATACTTCTGTCCGCTTGAATCGGGTATTGTTTGCAAAAAAAGTCAGCACGCTTGTTACCCTGCACTCCAGCATGTCCAGGTGTGTACAGCCGTCACTTTCTTGAGATGTGATCACTGATAAGCAGCCAATGTAGGTTTCGCTGTGCTCATTCCCAGTCACCAGATTGCTTTCGGGTCAAGCTGAGTTCTAATATACTTTAAGCATGTGTCCAGAATAGACGAAGTGTTCTTGAGGAACTGAAGGGTGTTGTACTATCCTGGAATGCAATAAAGAAAACAGCCAGAGACCAGGAAAAATGGCGAACAATTGTTGATGTCCTATGCTCCCCGAGGAGCGAAGAGGAATAAGTAGTAGTAAGTATGCGTCCAGAATGTCTACTCGAAGAACCGCTCCTTAGTTGTCTCAATAATCACAGAAAAGTTTCACTCAAGTTTAGTTTGTCTGAGACTAATGGACTTCCGAGTAATATTTGGACACATTTCGTTTTTATTATTGGAAGCATGTCTAAAACTGAGGGGAATCAACTGTAGAATGCAACATTCCTGAACAGTCTGCTTCCTGTTGTTTGTTAGATCGTGGGTCTTCAGGGGTCCATATTTTGGCTATCATAGTGTTCCGAGGACCCAAAATAGGATGCTTGATGTCTCGCCACGACAAAGAGTGGCCTGTAAGTGGGGGTGGTCCAAATAGGTCAAGATCTTCGTTTGCTCCTGTTGAAGAGAACAAAAGCAAAACTAATATTACAGGATGTTGAGAACAAAAGAATGTGAAAATGCATGGGCGTGTCTGCATAATTATGCGCGCTGAAAGTTGAAGAAATTTCATATAACTCAACTTAGGTATATATACAAAAACACATACATACATACATTCATACATACATGCATACATGCATGCATACATACATACATGCATACATACTTCCTCTCGTAATGTTATACGTTACATAGAGCCTGCAAGTAATTTCTCCCTACCGCTCTGTCCTGGGCAACTCTCTCAATCTCTTCCATAAAATTGAGTTTGGCACTTCTTGCCTTCTCATCAAAGCTCGTTTCATGGTCTCCTAGGAGTCCTCTCTTTCTTGAACCCTTTGCCTGCTTTGGTATTCTTTGATCATTTCTTCTCAAGGTGTCTAACATATCTCCATCTTCTCCTTCTTATAACAGTTGCTACTAGTGGTTGACCAGACATTTCTATTATTTCATCACTTCTCCTGAATTCGTTCCATTTTATGCTATTTAATTTTTGCAGACATCTATTTTCGAATGCATTCAACATACTTTCCATATATTTAGGCATTTTGCAGCTTTTACTGGCGTATGTTGGGATTGATACAACATACACACATACATACATACACACACATAAATACACACATACATACACACATACATACATACACACATATATACATACAACATACATAATATACATACACACATACATACAATATACACAGACATGAACAGACATGAGTAAATACCATTGACTGTAATAGAAGACGGTGTGTGACAATATGTAACCTGGATATCCAATTGTAAATGTTGGACTGGAGAAAAGAATGGACACAGTCTTTTCGGATAGTTGTCAAATTCACTTGCTTTATTTATATCACGTTCTAGCCCTTGACTACAAGACAACAATGAGCAGGTCTGTTTTGTTCCCGGCTAACTACCGAAGGTGCATCGGATCGAATACCCCAACTAGGGCGTCAAATCCAGACGTTAGTTTTCTGTAAGAGGATTTAGTGTGGCACATAATTCAATCTTAGCAAATATTGTTGACCAGACAGAGAGGCAACAGTGAAGGGGTAGGGGTTCGGACACAAGAGTTAGTTGTCGGTGGGAAAGGAAGTAGGAAAACGTGGTCCAGGCCGTCTCAAGTAGATGGTCGAATAAGAAGTTATTGTGATTGGAGAAAGGAGATAGTAAGAAAGACGTAAGAAGAAATAAAGAGAGGGACACTGAGTAAAGGTAGAGAGTATAGAGAGATGATGAAAGAAACAAACAAAGGAGATTGAGAGAGGGCGAGAGTGGAAGAGATAGAAGACATGGAAATGAGAGAAAGTGTGAGAGTGGAAGAGATATAAAACAAATGGAAATGAGAGATAGAGCGAGAATGGAAGAAATATAAAACAAATGAAAAGAGAGAGAGAGAGAAAACAACTGGAAAATGAGAGAGATGCAAATGTCTACGAATAGAGACGTGGATATATGGTTTGTAGTCACTTTCAACATAGTTCAACTAGATTAAATGTTTTATTCAAATTAGGACGTATCTCTTGCTAGCTCATTCATGTGATTGCTTACTTCCTAATTTACTAACTAACTCAATAATTCAGACCCTCGTTCAGTTCCCCCATCATCTCACTAATCCACTCACTCACCTACGCCCCCCAACCACTCACTTACTCACTAATTTTACCCCCTAATTTTCACATCAACATACTCTATATAAAGTTGTGGTCAGTCAAGGGATTATTGATTGATAGGACCATCATTATTGTACTTCGGAGAGTAATGTGTGCTCTGATATCTTTCTTGAACAGGAAGATCTCAGCGGCAGTGCACGAGCTCGGTAGCACCGGCGAGGGTCACCAATGTAATTAAGTTGATAGTGAAAATATTTTACAGGATTTTTTAGTATTTAGTAGTATTTCTAATAAATGTTGTCCGGCCAGCGGCTTTCCAGTCTGGTCTTCTCGATTTTGAACTGCCAAAGGTTCTTTATCGTGCTCAACTTAAACACGAGACCTACGTTTTATCTCCCATCTCCGTTAGGACTAGAAACTTGATGCTACCTACACTACGATCAGGGATCTCTGGAAAAATATCCCGATAGTTTCATTAGGGAGCGAGCCGAGTACCTTTGGGTCAAGAAGTGAGCACGTAGCCTCTACAGAGGATGTCTTGAAAGAAAACAGTTGTCAGTTTGAATATGCAATCGTCTATATAAAGCAGGGGTCACTTTGATTAGCGTCTCCATAAAATCAGGGGCAGTTTGATGCTGTTACCTTCTCGAAAGATCTCCACGAAATGGTGAGGGTTATGGACACAAAAGTTTTGAATGCATTTAATGTCTGCACATAATATTTTATAATGTTGTAACAATTGAACTTGCAAGCGCAAAATTCAACTAATGAAGAAATATAATTTGTTACTTTACTTTCAAAGTCCACGTATTGAGGTTTTAATCAAGACGAGAAGTACAACAATAGACAGCAAATTTTTGTCTGTGAGACCAGTGCATCACAATATATACTCGGCCATTTAAATTATCAGACTGTGGTCACCGATACCGAGGTTGATAACACGTCGCGCTAGTGACCACGTCTCGTAGAAATTCCAGGGTTCGATGTCAACTTCGGCCAACAATGTTCATTGTGTACAGAGTACGTAGTTAGACTACAGGAAACCTAGATCCTTGACTTATAGAACTACATTACAACTACCTCTGAAGTTGGAGTAAGACTCTCCTAAATGGCGAGGGACACTGATGATCAGAAAATGCATGTAAAAAATCAGTCAAATGCGCCACATTAAGCGTCATGAATACAACAAGAATTTGTCTTCTTCTGCCATGTTCGTTCTCATACTCCAATTGGTTATAGCAGAATGCAGTCCGGAGAACGGAATGCGTCGTGTCGCAGTTTTCAGCGTGAGCTGTGGTATCTGGACCATACGGTCGGACACATCCGACTTCAGCATAACACTTTTTTGGGTACCGGGTTAACTTCTCCCTCTTCGATCTCCCCAAGCTTAGTGATACTTCTCAGTAACCGCATATTTTCACTGCCACCACTGGGAGGCTGAGTGGAGTCTTAACCAGCTCTATTCTTTAGCTGATCCTGACGTTAGCAATTAAATATTATTCGCTGAGTGATACAAATACATACAGCTTGTGTGTACAGAGGAGACGGAGAGTCTGGCCCAGGGTTTTTAACTAAGTAAGAATGTATTTGTCGACTCATTTGCATGTATTTATATGAAAGGGGAGCAAAGAATAGTAACACTTCGACCTACATGGGATGTCTTAAGAGGCGACTGAGGTAGGGACCTAGGAAGCTACCTAGTATAATAAAAAGCGCCGCAGAAATCGGATGTGCTGGTGCATAACTGGCGCAACGTGCATTCTATCTTAGACCACATACAAATCACTAAAAGTGGTTTACGTCAACGATATTGAGCAGTCAAAGAAGAAGAAGCTTATATACATCCGTATATCACATTTAGAATCTTTCAGTCGGTCTTTTTCCATATATCAATTCTCAATAAAGAAGATACATAGGAATTTGACCATCTTACACGCTGGAGATGTGATCCAGACACCGGAGACGCCTCTGCATAAGGAGAGTGTACATGGTGGGAATTTCTGCTCTTTCATTTGGATATTCACACAATTATTTACACAACAAAATAGACGGTTAGAGAATTTTAAATAGTGAAACATTCTTCTCCAACACTCAACAGGAATAATGGCACATGCTCAAACCGTCTCCCTTACAGCTACTGTACCTGAGAGTTGACCGGCGGATGGTACACAAAGGACAACAAGTGGCGACAGAAAGGTGCTAGACGTTTATGTCAAACGTGGCTGTAGGACAGCTAGTGTGACATTTGCTTCAACTGGGGCGTGACAAAAACGTGCTTAGTGTTTACGCAGAACGTGGCTGTGCAACAGATATTGTGACATTTGTGTCTAGTGGGTCATTGGCAAGTTATCAAAGTGACCCTTGTCCCTAACGATATGTCTTCATTGTACTACATTATTCGGAGAGTACGCTGGCGTAGCGTGTAGGTTCTCTGTGGTTAAGGGGTTAAGCCGTTTGCCTTACGTTCCGAAGGATTAGAGCTCGATTTCGGACAGCGCCTTTCACGATCACCTTTTTTGGAGACCCTACGTTTTTGTCGCAGCTACGGAGTTCGTGCTTTGTGCATATGTCGACAAACAACACGCCATTTCTTCCGAGAGGGGCAGAACCATACGGAAAAACTGGTGCAATGAAATAAATCTTTCGCCTGCAGACCTTCAAGTTAAGTTTGTTTTTTTCGCTCGCTTTGAATTCAAGCATATTATGGCACCTCTGGCTGATTATTACATTTGGCTTGCTTTCCCTACCACCACTGTTCTAGCCCGCCTGCCCAGCGTGTTCGTAGCGCGTTGGACTACGAATGATAAACTCCCTGTGAGCGCGGGTTCAATTCCGCGGGCTGGTAGAAAAGTCACAAACTCTCCAGATTTACGGTGTTCGTGGCACCGAACTGAAGGGTTACGATGTCCATGGCACCGAGCTGAAATTTCAAGTGCTTCTGGATTAGGGGGAAAAAAATAATCACCACTGTCCCTCGTTAGTCAGGGGAATCAGTTGTTCATTTCGTGTTTGTTTCCCAGAACAATTATTTCTCCTCGTAATCGTTACTATAGTTACTATATACAAGTGTTCTGCTATTGACATATTTCGCTTGCTGAAACGAACTGTGCACTTATGTGGATACCTATTATGTATACATGTGGATTTCATTTATCAATTTCATTTATTATAGCTGTTTTTAACATGGGAAGCTGGGGTAGAATAGCGGTTAATGTATTTGCATTCGAGATGAGTGGTTACTGTTCGATTCTCATTTGAACTTATCCAACAACAAGAGCTCTCAGGTCGATACAGCCTCAAATGGATAGCATAGAATCTCTCTCTATATATATATATTTATATATATTTATATATTTATATCCTCTTCGTGTCTCGTCTGACACATAATGCTTGTACAAGACATTTCCATTCTTGTCATGCTTACGTCTTTCTGCCAATTATTTCCTACATCAGACCACAACTTTTAATTTATTTCTCTCATTTCTTATCTATGTTTTTTCTTAAACGTCCAGGCCTTCTCTTCTTATCCATTTGTCATCAAAGAGCTGTCCTAGCCAATGCCTTACTGGAATACAACATGCATGTCCAGTCTATTTTGATCTTCGTCTATTAAAGATGGTCTCCAATCCTGCACAGTTTGATCATTTTAAAGCTCTTCATTTCGTTTCTTATTTGGCCAGAAAATGTACAGGATTCTTCTTAAACATTTATTTTGCAATGTCTTTCCCTTGTATTTATCAGCTGCGATGAGAGAAAGGAAACTGCTTTATGGGCAAAAACAAGAAATGGAAAAAATGAATCACAACTGGAACACAATACAGAGAACGGTCAAGAACAGAGAAGACTGGCATACATTTATTTCTGCTCTAAACGCCAATGACGCACCGTGCTAGAGAGGAAGAGAGAGGATCCATGTTCGAGATGACTCTTTGGAGAGCAATGGCTCTCAGGTCGACTCATCTTTAGTTGGATACCAGAGAAACACTGGGAAATAAAAGCGGATTGATTCATATCGAACACATTACCAATCATACATTGCCGATTAAAAAAAAAATATGCGGGTCTAACAACGTAATCCCCAATATGCGGGTCTAACAACGTAATCCTCAATATAAAAAAGGGATCTAAAGTAGAAGGATTGACTTCATCGCATCGGGTTTATCAAAATATAGCTCGGTCCCTCTCCATAGAAGTGGCACGCCACCTGCTGAGAGTATTGCACAAAGTACGAAATCTGTAGCTCCGGTAACAATCCTAGAGATCTCTGGGAAAAAATGCCATTTTCAACAATGACACGGTTCGGAATCGAATCCACGATCTTCGGAACGCAATACAAAAGCTTAATTACTTAGCCACAGATACCCCCAATATACACCGTAGTATGAAAACCGATTCTTTACTGCTACTTATTTTTTTATCTAGAATAAAATTGACGCTCCTACTCCACCAAAACGTTATCTGTACAAGTTTTATACGCATCTTTTACTATTCTCATATCATTGATCAAATAGTAATAGTACCACAGATGGCCGAAAAAAATGATTCAGAACTTTAATAATCATGTTTCCTCAATGTCAAGCGCTTAAAAAACACAAATTGAACTAAATTGCTATTTTATGAGTTGTTTTTTTATTCCTCAATGTTGTTTTAAAAATAATGGACTACAAATTCTGTCACTGCTCTTAAAAAGAGGTGTCTTAAACGACATTTGAACAAGTAAAAGTCATTTTCTCCTGAGTAGCTTGACCCGTTTTCAAGTTTGACCAACATTGTTTGATATTAATTACATTTGAAGTGCTCACTTAGTAGCGGTCACTCAATGGACTTCAACTAGTTTTAGTCTTGTTTGTGTTTCAGTTATTTCTTCTCAACCCTTTATACATTCCACCTTTTCTCTCTCTTCTTCTCTGTCTTTCTCTCTCTCTTCTCTTCTCTCTCTCTCTCTCTCTCTCTTTCTCTCTCTCTCTCTCTCTCTTTTCTCTCTCTCTCTCTCTCTCTCTCTCTTTCTCTCCCTCTCTCTCTTTCTCTCTCTCTCTTCTTCTCTGTCTTTCTCTCTCTCTCTCTCTCTCTCTTTCTCTCTCTCCCTCTCTCTCGCTCTAATGCGTATTTTGTTTCAAATCATGTGTGTTGTTCTGTTGAAAATGAAAATCGTGACAAATCCTTTACAAGACGTTGTCAGCAACTACAGTAAACGAGTCGCAGATTTTCTAGACACCACTTATACGTTCAGTAATTTTCCATTTATTTCTGCGTGGTTTGTTCTATTATCAGAAATAAATACGAGCTATCTTTAGATTTTAGAAGTAGCAAAAATTGCATTAAAAATTCTTAATGGGTTATTGATCATTATAATAATGAACTAAATAATTCATATATTTTAAATTTATATGCAAACAAATAAATATATATAGATATTTAGATGAATTGAAAGTCGTGGCCTATCCTTTACACAGTACCTCGCCATCAACCTCAGTAAATGAGTCGTCGATTTTCAAGGCACCATTTATACTTTAAGTAGTTTGTCAGTGCTTTCTGAACGGTGAGGTATATTTTTACCGTTCGTAAAATTTCACTGGAACAAATTTGCTTTCCAAACCTCGAAGTTTGAACACGGTAGTGATCGAACTACAGACGCCCACGATATATAAGTAGACAGACATAAATATAGTTAGCCAAGAAGACATGTAAATGGACCAAACGGCAGAGAGACATACCAACAGAAAGAGAGATAGAAAGACAGACGGATAGATAGGTAAACAGACTGATAGACAGATACAAACAACGAACAAAAGTTGTACTTACCAGCATGGCAATGAATAATGACTTTCTTTGGCTGTTCGTGAACATGCGTGTGTGCACTCTCCTTGCTGTGAATGTCTGACTCGACTATCTCAGACAGGAAACCAATGTAGCCTATAGCAAGCTTCAGGGTGTCCACCTTACTTAAACGTTTCTCGTATGGCAGAGTTGGGATGTGAGAACGTAATCCTTGCAATAAGAAATAGAGAAATGTTTTGTCAAACAAAAAGTAGCAAGATCTCACTGATCACATGTGATTGTAATTTATATAGCAAGATTTCACTGATCACATGTGATTGTAATTTATATAGCAAGATTTCACTGATTACATGTGATTGTAATTTATATAGCAAGATTTCACTGATCACATGTGATTGTAATTTATCAAATTATTTCAACATTCATAGAAACAGCAGTAATAAATATGAAATATTAGTCAAAATAAATAGAAAAAAGCAGCAATAAGTATAGAAAGATCTCACAAAATGAGTGGTGATATCACCAACAAATATGGAACATCTGTTAAAGTACATATAAATATTATTCATATATTTGGGACGTTTCTCTATGGTAAACGTCTGCTTTGTATTCGTGTGTTCGAACCCAGACCCCGTTGTTGTGCTGAAAGTTTTCACTCAGAGATCTTTTTAAAAATAATAATATTCCTGCCAGGGCTACAGGTTCGTGTCTTGTGCAATATTTTCGGCAGGTAACGTACTATTTCTGCAAAAAGTGAACTAGCTATAAGTGGATATTTGGTGCAATGAAATCAATCCTTCGGCATTAAATCAAAGATAAAGGGACCCTCTTTAAAAAAAAATAAATTAAGTAATGCAAAAACCCACTTAACGTACACAGAAAAAACAGTAATAAATACGAAACATTGGTCAAACTAAATATAAACTAAGGATCAAGTAAACAAATAAAGTAAGTCAAACATGTATACAATGTAAAACAAAATAATAAAAAACATCGAGCATGTTATGTTATCAAGCACTATTAGAAATAACAAAGTTTCCGATAAATAGCACTGCTATATTTTAATTTATATACTATAATATTATGATTAATATTATTCTAAACTAGCCACAACAGAGATGAAGTGTCTACGCAGAATGCTGGGAGTAACAAGAAGAGACCAGTTTAGAAATGAAGACATCAGGAAAAAGTGGGTACAACATCAGTACTGAACTTCATCAAGAAACATCAAACTAAATTGTTTGTCTACATAAGCAGATTTACCAGCAGAAAGTGCGCATCAAAGAGCAATGTTACTCCGATACAGTGGATACAAAGTAAAAGCCCGTACACGCAAAAGGTGGACCTCAGAAATAACAGAGTTGGTGAAAAACACTATTTATGAAGAGCACACAAAAGCCCGTCCTAGAAACCTCTTCTTATCTGACGCTGAGAGGCAAAACAAAATTAGAGAGAACTAAAAGAATTATTATGTCATCTACTCTCATTGGGAGCATAGATCATCAACCGTAGTTTTCCAGCTATTCATGTTCTCTGCATCCATCTTCACATTTTTCCAACTGAGACCCATTTGTTTGATTATCGAAAAGGGAAGACTGCAGTAAAACTTGGTAAATAGCAAAACACGTACAAACAAAGTAACTATAGTTTTACAAAATACAGAAACAGTGACGATAAACGCAACGTTTCGACCAAAGGCCTTTATCAAGCAAACGACACAACAGGAGTGACGAATTATAGAACACTTACAAATGGACGATAACGGAAACATGTAAATGTATCTAATGAACTGGGAATAAAACGAATAACGAAATGAGTGCAACACAAAACTAGAAGTGGAAAAGAAGAGAAACAATATACAATCAAGTGAAAATATAAATTATATATATGAAGCAAATACACATATAGATTCAAGGCATGAGATGAGAAAGTACTAATAAGCATAGGAATGTAAAGCTTTGAGTCAAGAGGCGCAAGGTATAAACATTCCTATGCTTCTTAGTACTTTCTCATCTCATGTCTTGTAATCTATATGTGTATTTGCTTCATATATAATTTATATTTTCCTTGATTGTATATTGTTCTCTTCTTTCCACTTCTAGTTTTTGTTGCACTCATTTCGTTATTCGTTTTTATTCCCAGTTCATTAGATACATTTGCATTTTCCGTTATCGTCCATTTGAGTGTTCTCTATAATTCGTCCTCTTTGTGTCGTTTGTTTGATAAAGGCCTTTTTGTCGAAACGTTGCTGTTTATCGTCACTGTTTCTGTATTTTGTAAAACTATAGTACTTTGTTTGTACGTGTTCCCCATTTGTTTGATGTATTTGTCTAGTCCTCTTCTCCATGTTTTCCTATCTCTGCCTCTATTTTGTTTGCTATATGAATTTCTCTGTGGCCTAGGGGTTAGTGACTCGGTCTATTAACCCGACGTTCTGAGTTCGAATCACGCTGCGGACAGTTTGGTTGCAAATTGTTTCCGTTGATTTTAACAAAGGACGATGACACCACCCGTTCAGAAAGCAATGGCAACCTACTGAACGTATAAGTGGTGCCTAGAAAATCAACGACTCATTTACTGTGGTTGATGGCTACGTCCTTTATATGCCACGATTTTCATTTCATATGAATTTCAGTTCTGCCTCGCAATGTTAATGCGTAATTTCTTCAGCGTATGCCCTATTCAACTCCATCTTCTCCTGTGGAATTTCTTCTTCAATATTTCTTTGCTTGGTTCTATACTATAATCCTTTGTTATTAATTACTTTTGATCATTTTATGTTTAAGTTCCTTCTCATGATACTAATATTGTAATTTACTTCCGGGTAATTCAGAAATACAATAGCACGTAACGTGAAACAATATTAATGTATCTTCATTTGCAAACTTCCCAAAAAATAACTTTCTGTTTCAAATAGCCAAACTGCATTTGCTAACTTTCTCTGCTAATCTTGTCCTGTTCTTGTCGAAGGTCTTGATAGCCAAAACGCTAATATAAATTGTTATTTCACAGCTGTAAAACTTTTCGTTTTAAAATTTACCAATTATATGCAGTTTTAATGCAGTTACTTTCTAAAAAAATGCGTTGATTAAACATTTGTCAATGATGTACTGTTTGTATGAAATTCTTATCCTACAAATTGATTTGCTGTAACTTTTACCAATTACCAACAGTTTTTACATAATTACTGTTCTTAAAAAAACTTTTGCTGTAACATTTCCCAATGATGTTCAATTTTACACAGTTACTATCTTGGGTAGTAAAATCTCTGCAGGTCACAGAGATGTGGCTTTACAAGAGATTGCTATAGGTTAAATGTAATGCTAAAATGATTAATGTTGATGTGTTGACAAAGGTCAAAGCACACAAAAACAAACTTATTATATATATATATATATATATGTTTATAAAAGACACGACTGATGGAAACTTTTTTGTTAGAAGATCTAACCGGTTGTGTTCTTCAAAACGCTCATCTGTCGGGCTTGACAATGGGTGTCGTAAGAAATAATGGTTTGTGGTTCAAATCCTGTGTACGGTAATTTTTTTTTTTTTCCGAAGCCCCGATAACTTGTTCACATCCCTTTTATTGATCATATTCATAGACTCCGGTGCATCCCTTTTATTTTCTTAAACTCTTTTTTCTTCTACTATTAATATAAAATGTGACAATGAATATTTCAAAAGTTTAAATGTCACTTTTTGTGTAAAAAATTCTTCTTCGAAGATCTCTGTAAATTCCTAGATATGATGCTCGCCTTCCGTTCCGAATGTATTCAGTTCAAGTCCCGCTTGGAGTGATCGGATTATTTTCCAGTAATCCTTGATATGGTGAGATAAGTGCCAAATCATATCTGAGACTGACGACAAAACGCAGATACCATGTATAAGTTGTTCGAGCAAAATAGCTAGTGGCAGTTGAAAATTGATAACAGAAATCTCAAAAACCGGTACGAGGACACCTAATAAACACTAATTTTAAAAAAAATCTATACATGTTAATCACTCTCAAATTACACCATCTCTGGTGGTATGGCGTTTGTGCACTGTCAATATGATCTTTATATGTAAAATGAGATCGTAGCACAAGTGGTTATTCACCAAAGTGTAATGATGATGGTCCTATTAATCAATAAATCATTCATTTAGAGTACTTTCATTGTCCCTTGAGAAAGTGCTTGCATCTCAAGTCATCCCATCAAAAAAATTACATCTGAGCAGACTATATTTTAGAAAACTGATCACTATGAGATGTTAACTTCATTCTTTCTCTATATCTTCTGCCATCAACTTCTGCTATGCGACTATTTCGATCAGTGTCATAAATGCTTGAGGTCTTCACCGATTCACCCCCACCTCCCACCACCTAGTTTGTTCTGAAGGGTTGTTTCTGTTAGCCAGATTTTCATTCTCACGCTGCTATTGCTGGGGCAGTCTTGCAGAAAGTGCTTTGGGGACAGCACAGGTGCAGGCAGCCGAGTCCCTGAGACCCATTATACGGAGGTGTGCTCTGAGATTGCAGTGACCTATTCTAAGTCTGAAGACTGTGGTCTGCTCTTTTCTGTTTAATATATTTATGTCAACGTGCTCTGGCTTGTATCCTCCTTTTGCATCCTCCTTTATCCTCCATGCAGTAATTTGTCAATGAACGGAGCAGGCAGTTTCAGTTCAGATTAGAAACAGTGTGTTCTTTATCTATCACCGATTTTATTGATTTCCTAGAATTAATACTCAAACTCTGCACTAACTACGAAAGGCTTGACATAATTATTAATTAGTATTATCTATGACTTCAAAGTATGGCTAAACGACGACGGAACTATACTTTCAGTTCTGAATGAAACTATCAGTATTGTTTTATTGAATACAAAGGCAAATCGGTGCGTATTTTGTGTAACGGTAGTGTATCTGTTATTAAAAAAAAAAAATAACGTAGAACTACATTTCTTTACTAATTACAAAAACTTTTATAGCGACTCTGTGAATACTTAGTTCAACTGAATATCAAAATTTCTTAACTTTCAGCAAATATGCAGTGTCAAATTTCACATTAAGTATGTTCGTAAACTATATTGTTTTTATAATTACGCGTTCTGTCAGTGTTCCCATCTGTTATTATTTTTATTAATATTAACTATTAATATTTATGTATTATTATTATTACTATTATTACTATTATTGTTGCAATCTCCACACTGTGTCGACGTCTCTACAATCATCAGTCAGATACACCCGAGTATACAAACAAAAGTTAGGCGACTATTTTAAAATTATTATTCTTCGAACGCTCCATATCGACCAGTTGTAAACCATTCTTTGAGATTTGTATGTGATCCGAGCCTAAGAGCAATTGTACTTTGTGCCAGTTATGCGCCTACAAGTAGGCCAACACATCCAATTTCTGCGACGCTCTTTATTTACCATGGTAGCTTCCCTATACCCCTTCCTCAGTCGCCTCTTATGGCATACCTTGTAGGTCGCAGTCTTTACTCCCCTTGTCAACCCCGGCAATACGCAGGCGCTATTTTAAACAAACTGCTACGAAAAGTACAATGCACATGAGTAAGAAAATGCTTCAGCGCTAGCTGACTGTTGAAGATAGTGCTGCAGCATCTATCAGTAATTTCAACAATGTACTGAATTGTAGAAGATCGTACATCTACAAATTATTTGTTTTATATCTGGGCAACTTAATGGAAAAAATGGGAAAATGGTAGATAAAATGATGTCAAAATAATTGATCGATTGACTGGTTAGTTGATTGATTGATTGATTGATTGATTGATTGATTGGACCAATATCATTGCACTTCGGTTAATAACATGTGTGCTCAGATTTCTTTCTTACATAGTAGAATCTCCGCGGTACTGCAGGAACTCTTTAGCAGCGATGATGGTCTCTGGTGTCATTTGTGAAAATTGTGGAAAATATTTTAGAAATTTTAATGTAATCTTTTTCATTAGTTTTGCTCTGTAGGCGGCTTTGCAGCTAACTCTAATATATTTTTTTTAACTGTCACTTGTTCGTTTGCTACCTCAACTTGAACGCAGTTTTATCTTTCGGTTTCGACTGGACTAGGAACTCGATTTCATCTGCATTGAGTTTAGTGTTTTCTAGAAAATATCTAGATCGCCGCACACGGTGAACTAATCAAGTACCTTTGAAACAAGAGGCGATCACTTTACCTCAACGCCGTAGAGATATCTAAAGGAGATTCCCTAAAGTTAAGTCTTAGAGAGAGGGAGAGACTACAGAGAGAGAGAGAAACTAGAGAGAGAGACTACAGAGAGAGTAGAGAGAGAGACTAGAGAGAGACTACAGAGAGAGACTAGAGAGAGGAGCTAGAGATAGAGTATCGTAGGGTTGTTAGCAACTAACGTTCTGGCTACATCACCACAAATGGTGTACAGTCCAGTGCTCTGAGATCTCTAGAGTTTAATATATCAGTTATATCACTTCCAAGAAATACGGATATTACACTGGAATCCAAAATGATAAAAATAACAGTGGACGAAAGGAAGAAGGAAGATAAAAATAACAGAGCAGCTAACTAATTTGGGTGGCAAGTTTGATTAAACGAGAAATACTTAAAAAAATAAATCATGCTACGAATTGTCAAAACAATATAAGTTTTTTTTACAAATCTAAATAAAATATGAAACTCTAAGTTAGTTTGAAAACTAAATTTTCAATTCCAATTTTATATCAGTCCTAACATATGCCAGCTAGAGTTAGAACATGACTAAATATATAGAAAGAAAGTTAAAAGAATTTGAAAAGAGATGTCGAAAAATAATGAACATAAAATGGGACGAATTCAGAAGTGATGAAATTAGAGAAATGTCTGGACGACCACTAGTAGCGAATATTATAAGAGGGAGAAGATGGATATATGTTGTGCATGCAAAAGAAATGCCTGCAAGGATAGCCTCACTTGACACCAGAGGAAAGAGAAAGACAGGCAGACCACGGACAACATGGAGGCGCATGATGGAAGAGGAACTGACACCGCATCTCTGACGTGGGCTCTCGCTGAAGGTTGCACGACAGGAGAGCATGGAAAGTCCTTTCGAAGCCCCATGTGTCACTAGGCATGACGGATTAGTAAAAGTAAGTAATGCAAAAGAAATGATCAAAATATCACAAAGCACACATTAAAGTTAGGAAAAAGTTCACGAAAGAAAGGACACCGTAAGCGAACATTGAAAAAAGTATGCTGTGAGATGCGAGAAATATCGAACTTTCTTACATGGTAGAGATTGAACTAGTTGCTCAGGATAGAGCGGTAGGAAGAAATTGCTTGCAGGCTCTATGTAACTACGATGAAATATAATAATAATTGTGTCATTGATAAATGATATGACTGTTGGACATTGACATACCTTCAAAGGCATCGTTGATTGACTGCATTCTCTTGCGTTCTCTCATGTTAGCCGCTTGTCGTTGCTGAACTTGCTGTTGTTGACACTTTCGTTTTCTTCGTCTTGGTGCCTTCACACAGCTATAACCTGGAGGGTAATCGGGCATGTCCGCAGGTGATGGACTGTGAAGAAAGGTTATGGAGGATGGAGATGGAGGCGAATCTGAGGGTGAGTACCCATAACTGAGTCTAAAGCTGGTGTAGAGATAGTGAGGATGAGTTTCATCATACTGATGAAGCTGTTGCTGGAGGTCGTGATAGTAGTGCACTGGATGTTGGGCCAATTCCTGATGGTGTTGCGTGTTATGATGAAGTTCGTGATGCAATTGTTCATAAGTAATTCCGTGTGTATTCATAGTCTCGTCACTGTTAGGCTTCAGCAGACACATCAAAGAGCAATTTCACACTTTTGTTTGAGTCAGCAAATAATTTCAACACACGACGTCAATATTCTCATTGTCTTTAAAAACACAAATTTACTGAAGAATTTTACTCAAAATTCTCCCCAACACTAGACTTGAAATTGTGGTTCAATTTCATGAGCTTGTAACTTACTGCATGAGATTTTTAAATATTAGACAATTGTCCAAAAATAAGTACAAGAAATACTTTGTTTCCTTTCTCCACAAGATGCGCTGTTCTTAAATCAATTTTCGATGTTACAGATTACTTTGTATTATTTCTTGGTCTATGTTTATCATGAATTATGTCATATATCAACTTTCAGATGGTGGATAAAAATCAAACTTTCTTTTCTATATAAAAATACCAAATATGAAAACAAAATAAACTACAAAACGAACATATCAAATGTAGGATATTTGATGTAAGCCGTATCACGAAGCTAATAAAGATTTTTTGTTCTTCAAAATGTCATTGCTCACTCGCAGGCGGGTATAACCACTTCAAAACTTGTCGCACTTGCTGTGATCCGGGTATTTATAGCGTTTAACAGCTAAAGGCGGAACCAAGAGGTGTCGCCGCATGTCAATATTTGAGCACGTGCTATGGGGCAGCAGCGACCAATAGCGCGCCTCGCCAAAAAATGTCCGCTGATGGTTTCTCATCGATTCTTTAACGGTATCTTCGGTGGGACAACCCCCCTGTGGGTGGAGTTAATGAATATTTAAACATAATTAGATAACACACGTGATGATAATGCACGTGAAAGTGACATCAAAATAATGAACTGGCCACAACACTAAATATGTACACAAGCAAGACAAATAAGTAAATTTATTTAACGAAATTCCTCTTTCTTTAATGACAACAATGGTGTCCCTTAGCTTCAAATGCTTGGTGCTCTACAGAGAATGAGAGTAGACAGCAACATAATACAATTCTTGTCTAATGTGAATATAATTATTACTTAATAGCAAAGATTACGTTAGAATAATATCTTTCTTCTTTCTGTCAGCACACTGTTACCGGGTTGTTAGCCCAGTGTCGTAGTTTTATGTATTTGTCTTCCGCTTCTCTGGTGACTTGTGTGAAAGGTTTTCTTAGTCCCCTGGCATAATTCAATTACGTTATCTATCCACATTTTCCTCAGTCTTCCTCTCGCCTTCTGTCCTGATATTCTGTTGTGGAAAACTTCATAGGCGGTTTGGTCTGTTCGCATTCTTACTAAGTAGCCAAACCACTTCATTCTCTGTTTCGCTATATATATATAGAACAATATAATAACAAAATTATCTGTAACCTTTTCATACCTTAGGGTTTAATGCACTTCCCTTCACTTTTCTAGGTACTAGTGTACAGGAGGTAGGAGGGCTAATTCCTTTTCTCGCGTGTGGAACGACGAGTGTGGGATTGAACCCACAACCCTCTTGTGTCCGAGCCGAATGGCGAAAGTCTATGCATTACACTAATCCCTCCCCCTATAGTATAATACCATTAACAAATATATAGGTGAGAAATATTAGTCTCACAGTACTAGATCTTTGTATTTGGAGGTGATAATGTCATCCTTATCGCAAAATTTACTATTACCTAATTTGTTCATCAAGCATCCATTTATATTTTAATACGACCAATACGTGCCATTATTGAGTAGAAAATGTTTGTTTTTGTTGTGTGATTTGTTTGAATTGCGAAAACAGTGCTCAAATAGATCCGTGGGATTAAAAAAAAACAAGAAGACTCTACACTACATTTTATGCTGCTGCAACAGACGACTAAAGGAGAATGGTCATCGAGTTAAAAATGGCCACCTTATCATTAGCTCTCGTCGCGCCAAGGGACACATAAGTTAAAGTTAATTGCATATCCTTTACAGGATATTGCGAATCAACCCCAGCTATTAACACTGTTTGTGATTTTTCTAGGCATTATTACGTTCAGTAGTTTGTCATTGCTTTCTGAACGGGTGGTGTCATTGTCCTTTTGTTAAAATCTACGCAAACAATTTGCAACTAAACTGTTCGCAGCGTGATTCGAACTCAGAACGTCGGGGTTAATAGACCGAGTCACTAACCCCTAAGCCACAGAAAAAAAGAATCTCTCAAATAAGCAGTCTAGACTTTTGTGTGCCTGTGCTTGTATTTGTTAGCTTATTTTATAGTCTGGAATCGCAATATACGATCCTTTTTAGTCGCCTTTTGCGAGATTCGAGAGGGGACAGTAGTTATGTTATTCGTTGCTATGGAAACCACATGGAGGTTAGTAACTTTATTGCAAATCAAATTAAAGTATATAGAGTATAATTAAGTATAAAGAACACGTTTCAGAATGTATATTTCTTTTGGTGCTACCTTCCTTGAGATGCTCAAATTTCTAGACAAATTTGTCTAGACAAATTCACCATTCAATAAATGTTATTACAGTGTCATTTTGAATTTTAATCTAATTATTAAATTTCATTGTGACCTATTACTTGTTTCCTGAAACAAACTTTGCTGAGAGAGGCAAGAAATATCGGTCTCAGTCCCATGGAGGAGATTGAGCGAGTTGCCCAGGATAGAACGGTATGGAGAAATTTCTTGCAAGCCCTACGTAACGTATAACGGTACGAGAGAAATTATTATTAATTATTATTATTTCTTGTTTGATCGTTTTTCAATTTTGCTTTTATTCGTTCGACCGCTATGAATTCAGACTAATATGACACCTCTGACATGTTTGTGCGTAAAGCTTGCTTTCCTTATCACCAGTGACCATCATCATTCAGGTGAGTCCTACTTGAACTTCATAGCTAGTTCTAATTTAGATCCCCGTGTAAAGGATCAATGTTTACTGTAGTTCAACCGCGTACCGTCTTCATACCAAATGTTTTTGCTTATCAAACTGGTCTCCAACTCCAGAATTTCAACGGCACATGGACTCCAGTTCTTCAATAATGTGTTACCTTATTTGTATGTCCTAAGTCACTTATATTATTAAGTATGAATGAATTAACACCCCCTCTCCATGTACTTCTCCCTTAATTCCCAGAACTAACATAATTTATTTATGTGTGTATTTCATCATTTCAATAAATTTTACTCCCATAATAAAATATCATCAGTAAGTAGCAAGTCCCTTACAGAACGTTGCTTTCATCACAGTCTGTCCGTAAAACACTCTGTATCTAGAGTAAGTTCTCTCCCCTCTTCTATGATCATGTTCAAGGTTACAAAATATGTGTTTTTAAAATTGCAATTGTTCCCCCGTTGTACTTCAATTTTCACATCTACTTAATATTGCTAATTTTATTGTTTATTATGAACGTGTAATGAAAATGGGAGAAGGCAATGCCATATTAACCCTTTTGCCCTTCGAAACCGATATACTGGTTCGTTGTACTTTTCAAGATTACGCAAATCCGATATACTGGTACTGGCTCGTACTTTTCAAGATTACGCAAATCCGATATATTGGTACTGGCTCGTACTTTTCAAGATTAGGCAAATCCGATATATTGGTACTGGCTCGTACTTTACAAGATTAGGCAAATCCGATATATTGGTACTGGCTCGTACTTTTCAAGATTAGGCAAATCCGATATATTGGTACTGGCTCGTACTTTTCAAGATTAGGCAAATCCGATATATTGGTACTGGCTCGTACTTTTCAAGATTAGGCAAATCCGATATATTGGTACTGGCTCGTACTTTTCAAGATTACGCAAATCCGATATATTGGTACTGGCTCGTACTTTTCAAGATTAGGCAAATCCGATATATTGGTACTGGCTCGTACTTTTCAAGATTACACAAATCCGATATATTGGTACTGGCTCGTACTTTTCAAGATTAGGCAAATCCGATATATTGGTACTGGCTCGTACTTTTCAAGATTACACAAAGCCAATATACTGGCTAGCTCAGTATACATTGTCACATAAATGCATCCAAATATATCCGGAGGTAAACAAAACAAGGAGGAGTGAAAGAGTTCTTCTCTTCCACCATTTATTTCTTTATAGAAGTGATGGGGATGAAACGTAGTGTGTGCTTTTTAAAGGCACTTTGTAAGCTGATATTCATGTTCGTAAGGCTGTTCTTGATGCCGTCGCTCCATCTTTTGCGTGGTCTTCCTCTTGTCTTGTACTCATTATACTTTTTCTGTGTGGCTCTCTGTGGTAGGCGATACCAGGGCATTCTGGTCAGGTGTCCAAACCATTTAATCTGTTGTTCTTTTATGAATTGCATAACTGGTTTCACATCCAGTCTCCTTCTGATTTCTTTACTTCTAATTGTGTCTCTTATTGTCACACCTGCAGCTCTTCTAAGACATCTCATCTCTGTCGTTATAATTTTCCGCTCATTAGCTGCTGTTATAGGCCATGTTTGACACTGGTAACATAGTGTTGGCCAGAAAATCGTTCTTATGAGATTTGCTTTAGATGTTAGCGTTATCTCTTTATGTGACAACAGTGGTGTTAACTGTCCCAGTACTTGGTTAGCTTTGTGCAACGATTGCTGATTTCGCTATCAATACTTCCATCAGCTGTGAAAATTGCTCCTAAGTATTTGACCTCAATTGTTTGTTTTATTTCTACGTTCTGGAGTTTTATAGTAAGGCTTTCAGGTTGTCTACTTATTGCCATTGTCTCTGTCTTTATTATATTTATTTTCATGTTGTACTCCTCACCCTTGATGTTAGCTAAGCTCAAATGGTTCTGGAGAGATTCTTCATTTTCTGCAATCAGTACTTGGTCATCTGCAAATAAAAGTTCTGAAATATTTTCTTTCTCTATTCCTGCTTCTCTACTTATGTTGTCCGTGTATGTTATAAGTGAACGAGTTAACAACAAAAATATTAATGAAAAAGAGACAGGCGATTAAAGCAGATGATATTGATTTGCTAATTTAAAGTTATGGCAATGAAGAAAATAAGTATCCGATATCGACGATCACAGAGAGCCACACTGAAAAAGTGTAACGAGTACGGAGCAAGAGGAAAACAACGTAAAAGATGGAGCGACGGTATCAAGAACAGCCTTAAGAAAATGAATAACAGCTTACAAAGTGATTTGGAACAAGCACGCATAAGATCATTACAACCCCTCCCCCTCCCCCTCACACTTCTATAAAGAAGTCAATGGTGAAAGAGAAGAAGAATAACATAGATATAGATGCAAATTTGTATAGACAGACCCGTCATTGTTTTCTCAGACTTACTCGAACAAGGAGGACACATACATACTATAGAGACAGAGAGAGGGAGAGAGAGGGGAGAGAGAGAGAAAGAGAGAGAGAGTGATTGCGTAAACTGCACAGTGGCTGAGAAATGCTGCAGATGTTGGAGCTTGAGAAAGAAACAAAAGCAAACACAGAAGAGACGTGAAACAGTAACTAAAAGCAAATATAAATAGATGAAATACTCTTATATAAAATCAAAATGAAATATGTATTAAGAATTTTACAAATACTCAAAATAGTGGTTGAATAATTGGGATATAAAGAGAGCAGAAGGGTTGACGAACTGATGCAAAATTGATCGAGGGTTACTATGATGTGTTTCATGCGTGTTTAGTCCTCTTTCTTACACAGAGAAAAAGGAGTTTCAAGGACCCCAGAGGTAGCACATCAGTCAATGAATATGATTAACAAATAGACATGGAACACGTATTAGGGGCCCCCCACACAAAAAATATTACTAAACACATTCTTCGAACCACAAACCTTTATATCGTACATCCCCCATTGTCTATCTCTACAGACGAGCGTTTTTAAAAACACAGCCAGCTAGCTCTTCTTACTTATGAAGATTTAAACGGCAAATCCGAAAGTACCGTCGATGGTTCCCGATATAATGTGGAGAATGATGACAGTTTTAATAAGTATTTCATCTGTTATTCATTTTAATTTCAAATTGAAATGAATATTCAAATTGCATTCAAATTACTAATTTTAAGTAGTTTTAGATAGATCAAAGGGATCAAAATAGCAAAATCGGGTGAATATGACATTCAAGAACATTCTTCTCCTCATTCCACGTCCGTTCTAATATAATAAACACTTCGATTTATGTCATAAATTTGACAATCTGTCAACAATTCTCAAATAAGAAATACAAAATGAGTAATTGTTGATCACCGGATGATGTATACAATTTAGAACGTTAAATAGTATAGAATTATAAAAAGTGACAACACTGAACATGTAAATATTGAAATCAACTTCATTTTTTTTTTTTTTTTTTTTAACTTTTCATTTAATCATGTTTTGATCTGCTACAAAGAAAAAATACACCAACGTTTTTTAAAAACTCGTCTAACTCTTCTTGAAAGGGGACTAAAAACTTCGACATATTATTATTTGCAAACATTTTACCATAGCAGCGTCTGGCCGAATGGATTAGAACGCGGCTCTTATGTGGGAGACAAATATTCGATCCACGGTATGGCCAAGGATTTTTCTGTCTGAGGCATAAAGAAAATACTAAGCTGAAAGTTTTTGCGGCGACTGCACTAGCCATGCGGCCATTAAATTCCTCATGCTCTCATCGACCCTGTCCTACACCCCATAAAAAAGTGGCACTAAAGGCAGTAACGACAGGTTTGTTTTTTTACCAGTGGTACTCCACAGAGCTTAACCACAGAAAAAAAAAAAATTCTAAATATTATATATATATATATATATATATATATATATATATATATATATATATATATATATGCTGTGTGTGTACAAGGTGAGCAAGGGGACTTTCTGGTGGCTGCTGCAGCGAAGGACTGAGCACACATGGGAATGTCCAATGTGCCATGACGTCAATCGTATAACATAACATAATGTACATCAAATTACTTGAGAAAATAATAGGTAGAAAAGTAATGTAACATCTGGAAATATAAACACAAATTTTTTTTTCTAAGACTTTGCGTTTCTTGAAGAAAACTTGAATCAAATCAAGGCTTTACAAAAAAAAAATGAAACAACTAAAATCAATATAGAATGGCACTGACATGAAAACAAAGCTAAGAATTCTAAGACCATGTATATTCCCAGTGGCAACGTATGGGTGTGAAGCATGGACATTTTTGTGGAAAAATATATATGTGCTATTGAATATAAATGTCGCCCGAGTGGTTACCGGGGCCCAAATTTGGGTGTGGAATGTAAAGAATAGAACTACTGTTATCTGCCATGCATGTCGTAAGAGGCGACTAAGGAGGTTAGGCTGAAATCGGATGCACATGTCCTAAACGTGCACAAATCTATTCGTTTATGGGCCTACCAAACCAATGTGCAACGTATACACGTTCTTGGTAAAGATCAAACATATCACAAAGAGTGATAAAAATTGGTCGTAAAGAACGAACGCAAAGAAGAAGAAGAAGAATATAAATGTTACAACATGGTCCTCGTATATCATTGACAACGAACAGAACAAATAGATCTATCTAGAAAGAACTCAACAAAAAAATTGGATGATGCTACAAATAAGAATGAGAAAATTGAAGTATATTGACATATAACGAGACACGAAAAGCTGGAGAAGACCATCATGGAAGAAGGCATTCCGGCAAAGAGTACAAGAGGTAGACCACGTAGAAGATGGATTCGGGATGTAACTGATGGTCTTAGCATGACGATTGCAGAGGCGGAACATCTGACCTACGAGAGAGAGAGAAATTCCAAATGACTGTTACGGTCTAAGATGGCAAAGTTCTGCTCAGGACAAGCTTGATGATGATGATGAACTTCCATGAATAACGTTATGCAGACAATACAGACACTAACTGTCACGAAAAACGTTATGCAGACAATACAGATACTCACTGTCATGAATAACGTTTTACAGATAATACAGTCACTAACTGTCATGAATAACGTTATGCAGACAATACAGACACTCACTGTCATGAATAACGTTCTGTCGACAATACAGTCACTCACTGTCATGAATATAGTTTTACAGATAATACAGACACTAACTGTCATAAATAACGTTATGTCGACAATACAGACACTAACTGTCATGAATAACGTTTTACAGATAATACAGAGACTTACTGTCATGAATAACGTTATGCAGACAATACAGACACTAACTGTCATGAATAACGTTATGCAGACAATACAGACACTAACTGTCATGAATACAATTTTGCAGACAATACAGACACTAACTGTCATGAATAACATTATGCAGACAATACAGATATTAACTGTCATGAATAACGTTATGCAGACAATACAGACACTAACTGTCATGAATAACGTTATGCAGACAATACAGACACTGTCATGGATAGCGTTCTGCCACAATATAGATTTAAAAACTACTCTGCACAGTTTGTAAAATAATAGCCAATATCATGGGAAACAACAGCTCGTTAAATGAAAACGAAGATGACGACATATCAAGATTGTTCCCAAAAGATAATGAAGATGTCGTAAAAACAACAATGAGAACAATGAATGGACCATAAAGTGATGTACACAATCAAAATAAATACGAATAAATGAGGAGAATACTGGTGTATTATGGGTAAATATTTTTGACTGCACTTAGATCAGCAATGGAGCCTGGGGAGAAAAGAAGTGTATGAAATGCGAGAGGCATGCTTAGAGCTTCAACTGCGCGCTCAACTGTCTCACTTTGGATATCTCTTGATCCTGTCCTCACAGGAATCACCTGCTTGCAGCAGATCTCGATATCATGTAGACACGAGTGACGCGTCCCTACCTGTGGTGTGTTAAATCCTTAACGTACATTGTATATTTTCATTGAAGTGCTGGTAGTGTTAGTGTAAACTTAGAAAAATGCAAACAAAGCAGCAAGATATTTGGTTAATGTATTATAAATTTGATTCCGAGTCTCAAAATAATTCATGGTAATGTCTTGCTTTTCTCTCTCTCTTTTCAGTGGTGGTGCGGGCGAAAGTTGTATTTTTGAGTTCACTAATGGAATAGTGAGTCAAAGTGTTTGTGTCTTTGCATATTTTTTAAAATTTATTTAATTAATTTCTGTTCCTTCTTTCTCTAGTTTGAACTATTCTCTACATATTTAACGTTGTTATATTTGTGCGTGTGGTCTCTGGCTAAGTGGTTAAGCCGTTGGTTTGCGTTCTGAAGGTCATAGGTTCAAATCCGAATATCACCGTTCTGTTCACGAGAGCATTTTTCCAGAGATCCCTATCGTTGTTGCCGGAGCTACGGGGTTCGTATTTTGTGAAATACTCTTGACAGGTGGTGTGCAATTTCTGCGAAGAGGAACCGGGCCATATGGGGTAAAACCCGGCACAATGAAGTCCATCCTTCATCTTTTTTTTTTTTCCGATCCAGAAGCACTTGAGCTTTTCAGCTCTTCGGCTCGGTGCCATGGACATCGTAACCCTTCGGTTCGGTGCCACGAACACCGTGAATCTAGGGAATCTGTGGCTTTTCTGCCTGCCCACGGAATTGAACCCGTACACACAGAGGGCTAGTCACCCACAGTCCAACGCGCTACGAACACGCTGGGCACGCGGGCCATCCTTCATCTTAAGACCCTAGAGACCCGTTGTCTCTTTTATGAACTACACTGTTGTTTTTTTAGATCACACACAAAGGTGTATTTTTCTTTCAGTGCTGGTCAATAGGTCAGTGAGTTTACCTCTGTATATCATATTCGGGGAGTCTTGAAGTATGTGCCCTGTAGTCTATGGTGTATGTTCATAAGTACACAATGTTGAATTGCCAGTCTTATATTTTGTTTACATATTGTGACAACATATGGACGATAATCGTTAACATTGAAGAACTAAATTGAAGCTTTTGAAACAAGGTGTTACAGAAACGTTCTTAGAACATTCTGGACAGAGAAGAGAAAAATAAAGACATCATACAAGACCTGCATATCAAGGAGCATTGGCCCATAAATAACATCATGTCAAGGAAGATTAAATATTTTTTGGCCACGTTAAATGTCACAGTGGTTTGGAGATAACGGTAATGAGAGGCATTGTTCCTGGAGAACAAGGATGGGAACGACCAAGTCGAAGGTGGTAGCAGGACATCAAAGAAACATTGAACATGACGCTGGGGGAGGCGAGAGAACTTGCATGAGGCAGATAGTTTTCTGGTTTTCCTGCAAGGGAAATGCTATTACTTGATAGAGGCGACAGTGCCCTGTTTGGATACCCAGAATGACAACCTGTTCTGTTCTGCTTCTTGTTCTGTGTTAATGTTGTTGACTTTCTGATTGATTTAATCATCTTTTTCTTCTAATAACACACAGCGTGTAGACTCGGTTGCTTGCGGGTGGTTGAGCTTCGTGATCAATACGGATGCAAAAATATGCAAAATGTTTCCGACCGCAACGATCTCAGGTCGATCCAACCTTAACCCTTTCATTCCGTAATTTATTTTACCTCCAAACACATTTACTTTGCAATGTATACTAATTTAGCCAGTATATTGGCTTTGCGTCATATTAAAACGATTCTGTGAACCGGTGTATCGGCTTTGAAGGACGAAGGGGTTAACTGAATACAGTATCTTTAAAGTCGGTTGGTATTATACTGACTGCATCACTAAATATGAGCCATTGGTCAAAATATGAACCTAACACCGTATTTCCTTATATATCTTATATAGTGTACAAGAAGAGTCCTCTGTATATCATGGACAGAGAAGAGAACAAATAGATCTGTCCAGAAAGAACTCAAAATCAAAGAAAATTGGCTACTGCTACAAATAAGAAAATTGAGATATTTTGGACATATAAAAAGACATGATGGGCTGAAGAAGACCAACATGAAAGGAGGCATACCGGCAAAGTGGAGAAGAGGAAGACCACGGAGAAGATTGATTCAGGGTGTAAATGATGGTTTGAACATGACAGCTGCAGAGGCGGGACATCTGGCATATGAGAGAGAGAAATGCCGAAGGACTGTTGGGGTGACAAAGTTCTGCTCAGGACACGCAATTTGATGATGAACAAGAATTCTTTATTTGATTTGATTGATTGATTGATTGATTAATAGGACCATCATCATTGGATTAGAGTAACCATGTGTGCTCCGATCTCTTTCTTACACAGGAAGATCTCAGCTACAGTGCACGAACTCCGTAGCACCGGCGAGGGTCGACGATGTAATTTTGAAGATGATAAAGATATTTTTGCAAGAATTTTATTTGAAAACTTGTTTTATTGAATGGACAGCAGCTTTCCAGCTTGCTCTTCGGGATTTTGAACAGCCAAGGGTTCTTTTAGTGCTAAAATTGAACACGGGACCTACATTGTATCGTCCGTCTCCGATAGAACTAGGAACTCGATCTCACCTACACTGAGATCACGGATCTCTGGAAAATATCCAGATGGCTCCACGAGGGAGCGAACCTGGTTCCTTTGGCACAAGAGACGAGCACCAAACCTCTACGCCACAGAGAATCCTCATTCTTTATTTACAAACGGAAGATTCACTTACAGCAGGCAGACAATTTGAGCAGAAATGGAAACAATAATATCAATGAAAGTAATCGGAAAACTTGTGTAACAATGCTGGAGTGTTTGAATACCGATAATGAAGAACTGGATCCGGTGTGGAACGACACTTTTACCGGTTATTCTATTTTATGCAGCTTTTATCCGACACGCGCCAAACATGTCGTTACAAATCTGAGAGAGATTACACAACAGTAGCAAATAGTACTTCACGCCCTGTGTCACGTGATCAGCGCAGGGTCAGCGTGACTACATTCGCTGCGAGAGCATCGCAAAAAGCCTCTCTCTGGTCCTTCAATAGACGCACTTGCGCTAGGTGGTCGCGTGCACTGAAATGACGTGTAAACAAGTCTGGGGGGAAAAGCCTTTGAAAGAAGGGCTGGCGGTGTTTTCTGAGGAGCGAAGCCAAAAATTATATCTTTTTCTTAGGCAGCATCCAGGATTGTCAGTTGGTAAACCTGAACTGCAGCCAATTTATAAGCTTTAAGAATATCCGGTGACATAGGGAATTATCAGGAAAAGTGGCTTAACTAATTTGATGTGACGAATGAAAGCGAGATTGATTTATCAAGTCGCTGCTATGAAGTGTCTATTACATTAAGGCCGTTATTGCATTGTGAAGAACTGCAATCATCTCATTGTGGTCCTATTGTATTTGGTGCGAACCCTCAGAATAAATACAGCTTATCTATATGAGTAATCAGGGCGGCTCGTCATTGGGGCCAGTGGGGCCCGGCCCCATAATAATCGAAAGGGAGAATAACTTCCCAGAATAGACAAATAATAATTAATATTCCAAGAGCCATGATTTTTTCCGAAAATTTTCTTGGCCTCACCAAGAAAAATGACCACGAGCCGCCACTGTGAGTTCTTTCTTTTGTCTTTCTTTTGTCCTTCTCTGCTTTTTGCCGCTAGGCTAGCAGGTTTAACTGATGATCGGTTTCCGAGATAATGCACCTCTGTCGCTTATATGGTGTGGTATTGTGGAGTTTTAAGATGTCTGTAACTCCATCAACCCATCTTTTTTCTTGGTCTGCCCTTCCTCTTGATGATTCCATTTTCAGGTTACGCTCTTGCAACTGGTATTCAGGGTTCATTCTGACCAATGCAAACCATTTGAGTCTCTGTTTTTCAATAAATCTAATAGCAGGTGTATTTATGACTGTTCTTCTAATTTCCATCTTCTTATATGGTCTCTTCTTGTTTTATTTAACTGCTTCCTCAGAGCATCTCATTTCATGTAAAATTTTCTTCTTGGAAGATTAATAAGTTCAAGTAGGCGTAAAGCTTGGTGTCTTTCTCGTTTGTACTCGTTTGTTCCTCCGAGCCATCTGATATTTTCGAGGTCTCGATCCAGGTGTTGAATCTGAGTTCATATTCAAAATGGAGAAGGACGATTAAACGTGGTCAGTGTTCAGTTAGAGCTTTTAAGAAGATTAAAATAAAATTCTTCAAAATAGGTTCACTAAATATCTTCTAAATTCATTGACTCGCCAATGCTGCAACTGTGTATTGGTGCTGATCTTCCTGATAAAGAGTCGGCAACCATGGTTGACTCTGAAATAAATCATAGATGGTCCTATCAATATCAATTATCAATCAATAATGGCTGTTATATGGTCAGAAGCATGGATATTTACAATGAGTATAAACATTTCTTTTGAATAAAAGAAGCATGTTCGTGTTATCGAAAGAACCCACTTGTATCCCATGGACATTGAAGAGAATATCTATACAGAAAGAATTCAATAAAAGTTTATAGAGAAGCACCACCGGACTAAGTATATCCA
The DNA here is from genome assembly GCA_020796225.1 of Arion vulgaris. Lineage (NCBI taxonomy): Eukaryota > Metazoa > Mollusca > Gastropoda > Stylommatophora > Arionidae > Arion > Arion vulgaris. The sequence goes on along the minus strand of CM036753.1, from coordinate 64,503,117 downwards.
TAGTGTTATAGAAAAACCAGAAGAGAAGAAATATATCTATACAAAAAGGGATTCAAAAATATTTATTTTATTTCGATCCAGAGCGCATTGAGCTGAGTCTTCGGCTAAGTCATGGACATCAACTCTTCGAGCTCGTGCCAATCAACAATGAATCAACTCTGTATTTTCGAGCATGGATTATTTACAAGGAAGTACATGTCAAGAGAACACGTCCCTGTGTTATAGAAGAACCCACCGTATACCATGGACATAGAAGAAATATATCTATACAGAAAGAATTCAATAAAAGTGTTATAGAAGAACCCACCGTATACCATGGACATAGAAGAAGAAATATATCTATATAGAAAGAATTCAAAATCAATGAAAATTAGCTGATGCTACAAATAAGAAAATTGAAGTATTTTGGACATATAAAAAGACATAATGGGTTGGAGAAGACCATTATGGAAGGAGGCATTCAGGCAAAGAAGATAAGAGGAAGACCAAGGAAAGATAGGTTCAGGATGTAACTGATGATTTAAGCATGATTGCTGCAGAAGCATGGCTATGAGAGAGATAAATTCCGAAGGACTGTTAGGCTGGCAAACTTCTTCTCACTCATACTGTTTGATAATAGTGACTAGTATTGTATGTGGTTAGTGTACGTGCTTCGTAGACGTGTGGTCACAGACTCAAAATCTCCAGTTACTGTGGGATTTTTATCCCACCCCAACAGCGCTCACGTCGGCCTTGTATCAGATGGGTACCAGGAAAGGTGGGAAGTAAGCATGGTTGCGGGATGTTAACCATCGCTCATCATGTGCCGTTGACCGAAGAAATATGAGTCCAATACCGCATTCCTCAAATAATGAAAATCGTGGCATATCCTAAAAGACGTAGCCATCAACCACAGTAAACGAGTCGTTGATTTTCTAGGCACCACTTATACGTTCAGTAGTTTGCCCTGCTTCTGAATGGTGAGGTCTATTTTTACCTTTTTGTAAAAATCCCACGGAAATTAATTTGCTTCCAAACTTGCCTACCTTGGGGTTTGAACCAGGTACGCTTGGGTTCGTGATCGAGCTCACTACCGCTTGAGCTACAGACACTCACTTCCTTAATATAACATTCGGTATAAAAATAGATTCTTGACTTACTTGACTTTCTAGCTTTCTAGTACTTTCTTACTGTATGTACCTGTTTCTCTCTCTCTCTCTCTCTCTCTCTCTCGATCTCGACCAGTATGTCCGTTTGAAAGTGGAAGAAGAACAAGATGATACTCAACATATCTGAGAAAATAAAGATATCAGTAACTACTACTCCTCACTCAGTGTAATCCTTCAGTTTATTTTGCTTTGAATTTTTGTTTACAAATTTAGAAAACTAATGGAACACAATACCTGATTATTGTGAATGAAGATTCTGAACTCTTCATTGGGCGCGGTTTCTTAGAACGACAAGGATATGTTTCAAAGACATCTCTATTTAAGCTAGATCCATACCATTAATCACTATCAAGTAGTCGCATGTACCTTGCGGAACATTGATTTCATCACAGCTAGCCTAAGAAAATATATATCTCTAGAAAGCTTTCCCGCCTCCTCCAGCGTCATGTTAAAGGTTTCTTTTATCTCCTGCTGCCACCTTTGTCTTGGTCGTCCTCTACCTCGTCCTCCAGGAACTATGTCTTCCATTATGTTTCTCTCCAAACCCGTTTAACGTGGTTAAACTATTTCATCTTCCGGGACATGATGTTATTTATCTCCTGCTGCCCCCTTCGTCTTGGTCGTCCTCTACCTCGTCCTCTAGGAACTATGTCTTCTATTGTGGTTCTCTCCAAACCCGTTTAACATGGTTAAACTATTTCATCTTCCGGGACATGATGTTATTTATGAGCCAACGCTCTTCGATATGCCGGTCTTAGTTTTTTCTCTTCTCTGTTCAGCATGTTCTAAGAGCTTTTCTTTAACACCTTAACCCCTATAGTGGCGTACAAATGTGTGCCAGTCGCATCATCTATAGTTGATTTTCACAAAGAGTACATTCTTTATCGTTATACCAAACCTTCCAAATGTTCAATGCAGATATTAAAATAAAAACAAACATATGTATAAATAGTATATTAGATAATGAACTTTTCTATCGATTCCAACAAATAGGAATAACTATCTGATGACCGAGTTATGTGGAAATCAGCATTACGCAAAGGTGCAGAATATTTGGAAAAGAGACTTAAGTATGAGCTGAAAGGCAAGGCAGACAAGAACAAACTCAGAAGTTGTCACGGTAAAACACTTGCCAATTAACAGTCTGTAAAGACAAAAATGAATTAGACTATATATATTATGATAAACAACTACTGCAAACATGTTTTACGAAACAATATGATAAAAAGGTACGGTGTCATAGAGAAATTATTGTCAAAACTCAATAACATTAATGGTATGACAAGAATTACATGTGTTTCTTCCGAGTAATACTTAGTGTTGACATGAAGCTATCCCATACCTTAGTTATACATAGTACTTTAATGAGGAAAACACAGTGGCTCTTCTTATATCAATGACAAGATACAATATATGTTGTCATCAGTAAATGTCTATGTTCAATTACATCGTTAACGTCACTAATTTATGTGCACATTGGCACACGCCATAATCTCTCTCCCAAACACAGGATTCCCGAGACCTGAATTATCTATTTCAAAAGTGGGATTTCAAAGTTGAAGCTTTCGGTTATGACCCAAATGTTTCTCAAGCCATATTGTTAATGGATTTATGTAATGTTGGCTACCCATCTAAAATCACAACAGATAACAATTGAGTTGATGACATTTGTATATATGACGGTGAATCTCTGCAGCGTGGTGAGATATCTGGCTGAGGTGTTCTTTACAGCACACGTGTTTGTGCCGCCGCTGAGATGAATGGAATACATATAGCAATTACTTCTCATGAGAGCATGGATAATGGGAACGCCGCAGCCGCATTCAAAACGACTCTCCGAAACACAATTGAATGGGACAGTTATCGTGTCAGAATCTCACAAGTTCATATTTCCAAAGATTCAAAGAGACCCAGTGTTTGATATGAATAGTTGGCTTACAACATAGTTAGCGTCCAAACTCAGTCTTATTTGAAACTACTATCTTGAAAATGCAGGTTTTTGCGGTCATTGAAACTGACAGGATGACTATATAAGTGTGTTTTTTATAGTTGGATAAAGATGGGAACATGCTGCTGTTGCTTAGCGACCTCATGTTAGATGGATTCACATAAATAGATGACGTATCTATAGCACGATTGATTAATATTGAATACAACATTGCAAGATGATGTCTAGACCAACATTTTCCAAACTGTACGCGAGGTACTCACAGAGGGTCCTCAAGAGCTTGAGAAATATTATGATCTTTGACATTTCAAACAGACAAAATACATTTTATTAAACATGTATAAAAACAGTGGTAAACTAGTTCGCTGCAAAATAAAAAAAACCCGGGCTAGACCGGAGTCTAAATGTCTGACAGGACAAAATGAAAAATCATTTGCAGTTTCCCGTAGTCTGAGAAATTGGAGCCAGCTTGAGTGTTGATATGGTGTAATAATAACTCCATCGATAGAAGATTTTCATATATAGAAACTTTTGGGGGTTTGGGCAGCAAAATATGTTTAAAAGCGGGTCCGCTAGAGGTGTACCGTCCAATTTACTATGGGACTCGCCTATTCCCCAAGACATTATAGTTAATCTAATTTGAATTTAATTTCCATGTGTCATAAAAGCATCAAATAAACGTATTGATTACACAGCATTCATATTTCTCAAAATTTGCGTCACAATACTCAAACGATATTTCGTGCTAATTGAGAAACCAAAGACATCAATCAATCTGACATCGCAAGCGCTCGTTTTTTTTTTTTACCAAAGTGGATCATGACGTATTCGGCTCTTTCCGTGATGGGGACTTGGTTCGTCGGAGCGATTCCCCAAGCAGGGCCTTCTCATAATGGCCGCAGCGCAGACGGCAATATTGCCATGTGACGTCACAGGCTGAGGCAGTGTATTCGCACAGACTAACTATTGTCTGTTACTATTGGAAAACGCCGATCTAGACAATACATCTTGCAGATGTTAGAAACTTTTGTTGGATGCATGTGTATTACAAAGCAAGTTTTATGATGAGTAGCTATAGTTGTTGTTTCCACATACTATTTTAGTTTAATTTTATAAAGAATACTTCAGAGTGAGGAGTAATTTTATACAGAATGAGAAGTAATTTATATATGATTACTAGTGTACTTACATCAGCTTATGATAGTCTCTCATCAGTTGTCCATGAATAAGTAAGCCACATGTTTGTACAACACCACAGCTTCTGGTTTGTCGTGGCCAAGAACTTTTTGTACATTATGTCGAAGGAGATCAATAGTCTACATACCAACTTTTATTACATTATGTCGAATGAGATCAATAGTCTGCATGACAACTTTTGTTACATTATGTCGAAGGAGATCAATAGTCTATGTGACAACTTTGTTACATTATATCGAAGGAGATCAATAGTCTACATGACAGCTTTTGTTACATTATGTCGAAGGAGATCAAGTCTATGGGAAACTTTGATCATTATGTCCGAAGAGATCACTAGTGATACAGGATAACAAGGGAAAACAAAATGATGTGCCAATCAATTTTCACCACACTACAACTTGATTAGCACATAAACTAAACAGTATTACACAAATATATTTATCTACTACTGAATTTTGCTCCTTTTCTTTCTTGTGAAGAAGCAGCTTGCTGAACATTGCATTGAACATTCCTGATTTTATATCATTGTTGAGAAAATGTTGGAACCGCAGACAATAAAATATTTCTTTTTTTTGAGCTCCGCAGACATATACAGGACTGTCTAATGAGAATTTCATGTAACTGTAGTTACAATTGATATGACAATCTCCTTATGGTTTGTCGTGGCTAAGAACTTATCTTCTTATCCAGATGATATGAGGACAGATCAGGTTCAATTTTAATATGTCATAAATGCAAAACACTAGGTGTTATTGCTATACCATTTTCTGTTATCTGGAGTTTTGACCAGATGCAACTGTTCATGGAGGAATTGGTTTTTTCAGGCACAAAACTAGTGCTTATTGTGGTGGATGATAAACTAATTGCTTCAACCAGATTATCATGTGCCATTGTCATGTAATAGTCAACAGTTGGTGCTCTTCTAAATCTTTGCATGATTTACTTGTTAAATTAACTTAAATTATACAATAATTATAATCGTAATTTGATCTACATTTTGGTACTAATACTTACTAGCTAGGATCGTTATTTTGTTGTTATGTTTACAACACTGACAACAGTTACATTTATGAAGAAGACACTTGTAAATAATTAAATTATACATATATAATTATAATCGTAATTTGATCTACATTTTGGTACACATCACTTACTAGCTAGGCATCGATATTTTGTTGTTATGTTTACAACACTGACAACAGTTATGTTTACTGAACAAGGTACTTGTTAAATTAACTTATATTATACATAATAATTACAATCGTAATTTGATCTACATTTTGGTACACAGCTCTTACTAGGCATCGTTATTGTGTTGTTATGTTTACTAAAGAAGTCCGTTTGAGTCCGTATGTTTACTAAAATGTCCATATGTTTACTAAACACGTTTGAATAATCCGCCTCACCCTCCATCTTGAAAAATATTGCGCGAAGGCCAGTATTTACGATGGCCGCGCCCCAAGTGACAGTCTGTGTATGTATATGAAAAGCGCAACACGTGGCGTTCTGTCGTAGGCCTATTTATTTGCCGTTTTAATCTTCTAGGTTGTAGTGCTTTGATTATTAACCTTATTTAATTGTTCCAATTAATGAAAGAGATCTGGGGAAGTGTTGGATTGTCAATATAGCGTGACATCGCTTCAAAGTAGGAAATATAGGTAGGGAATAGTATTTGAAAGCAATTCCTCAAAGAGTAGAGTATATTATATAGACATGCGACAAGTAAGTATGTCAGAGGTATATTCAATAGTGCATGTAGTGTCGTTAGCTTGTCACATGTGTTCTCGACCGATTATTCGCAGTATCATTTGGAAGTCTCAGTTTGAAGAAAAGTATCAAATAATAACGAAAGGTACAGCCACAGCGATTACTGTAAGAATGAAAAATGAAATACTATATGTGCTATTTCAAAACGGGGACTATTATATTGGTACAAAATGGTTAAATAAATTGAAATCAAGAAACAAATTGGCTCGTGTGTTGTCGGGATTGTACGGCATGTAGTAAGAGGCGACTGAGGTAGAGACCTAGGAAGTTACCTAGTAAATATAAAGTCTCGCAGATATCAGATGTGCTGGCTTACTTGTAGGCGCATAACTGGCACGACGTTCAATAGCTCTTAGGCTCGAATCACATACAAATCACAAAGAGTGGTTAACAAATGGTCGATATGGAGCGTTCTAAGAAGAAACAGATTGTATCAATTGTTCGCATTGTGGTGCTGTTTGAAACAGATTGTATCAATTGTTGACATTGTGTTGCTGTTGGAAACAGATTGTATCAATTGTTGACATTGTGTTGCTGTTGGAAACATATTGTATCAATTGTTGACATTGTGTTGCTGTTGGAAACAGATTGTATCAATTGTTGACATTGTGTTGCTGTTTGAAACAGATTGTATCAATTGTTGACATTGTGTTGCTGTTGGAAACAGATTGTATCAACTGTTGACATTGTGGTGCTGTTTGAAACAGATTGTATCAATTGTTGACATTGTGTTGCTGTTTGAAACAGATTGTATCAATTGTTGACATTGTGTTGCTGTTTGAAACAGATTGTATCAATTGTTGACATTGTGTTGCTGTTTGAAACAGATTGTATCAATTGTTGACATTGTGTTGCTGTTGGAAACAGATTGTATCAATTGTTGACATTGTGGTGCTGTTTGAAACAGATTGTATCGATTGTTGACATTGTGGTGTTGGAAACAGATTGTATCAATTGTTGACATTGTGGTGTTGAAGCAGATTGTATCAATTGTTGACATTGTTGTGCTGTTGGAAACAGATTGTATCAACTGTTGACATTGTGGTGCTGTTTGAAACAGATTGTATCAATTGTTGACATTGTGTTGCTGTTGGAAACAGATTGTATCAATTGTTGACATTGTGTTGCTGTTGGAAACAGATTGTATCAATTGTTGACATTGTGTGCTGTTAGAAACAGATCAAGTAATGTGGAGTAATAATGGTTTTTGTGATATCAGTAATTTTCACAAAGCCAAGATGCGACACAAAAAGACTCACATCTATCCGCAATAACTGCATTAAAAACTTTCGAAGAAACTAGAATAGTTTTGTAATTGAGTGAGCTAAAAAGGTTTTAAAATATAACGCATAAGTATATTCAAACCGGGAACTACTGAGGAGATTAATTTATGCGGGCTGGTTATTTTTTGTTGCTAAACCTTCTTCTGCGTTCTCACTAGACTGGATTTTCGGATTCTCTAATAAAGGCAGCCGTCTGTCTCAGATTGTCAGCCACGCCATACACTTTGTCTTGTACGCTGGTGTAAATGGGCCAATTTTTCTTCTCAGGTCTGCATGCTGTGGGTAGTCCTGTAGGATAGGCTCTGTTATACTCGCTAAGCCACAGTTGCACAGGTCGTTAGCGCCTATCTTGAATTTAGTGTACATGTGTTGTCTCATTCTGTTGTGACCCGTCTGGAGGAGAAGTATGACTGTCTGGTCACTTCTGGACAGTTGGTAATATCCATCGTTCTTGTTGTGTTTTGGGTGTTATTTATCCTACTTTGCTACGTAGTCCCTTTTGGGATGGTTTTGCTTCTTCATAGCTGACCAGGTTGTCATCTTGGGGCATTTCTGCTCCCTCTTTAGCCAGTCTGTCAGCATCCTCATTCCCCTTGATCTTGCAATGTGAGTTATCCACTCGGTTACTACCCTCTCAGAATCATGGGACAACTGGGCTACGATTGACCTGAGATTACTTAGTTCTGTATTCCTTTCACATTTCCTTTCAATAGCACTATTTTTCCATATATTTGGTTCACATGTGCCGTTTTTCAGCTGTACTGAGGGCTTCTACCGCAGCCCTGAAATTGGTTGAGAACTTGCCAGTGGCCAGAGCTAAGGTTTGCTCTTCTCCATTTTTTAATCGTAGGACAACTCCCCATTCTCCATTGTGGGTGGCATCTGTAGCTGAGCCATCCGTGTATGCATGTATCCAGGAGTCCAATGGGTTGTTTTTGTTCATGTGTTTTTTCTACCATGAGCTTTCTCTCCAGGTCTGTCTGTGTTCCTTTCTTGCTAATGCCACTTATTTCTTCTGAGACCTCTGGGAGCCTGCATGCCCAGGGAGGAGAGGGGCTGGCTGGTTGTATGTGTATTGGTTGAGCCAGTGTCACTATTGGGTCTTTGTAAGCGAGTTCTTTGGATTTTGTCACGAAGTTACTTTTGTTCAATCTGCCCCTACCGTAGCTGTTGATTCGGGGGTGCATTGGATGGTTCTTTTGTATTTTTCTAATTGTTGAAGTAACTTCATGTCCCGCATGTCCTCCATTGGCTGAAGTCCTGTCACAGTTTCCAGTACTTCTATGGGGATAGCCTTCATGGCTCCAGTGATGATCCGTGAGGCCTGCTTTTGCACTCTGCTTACCTTTACGAATAGTGTCGTGGAGGTTGTGGCCCAGACTGCTATGCCATACTCAAGTACTGGTCGGACTCTTCCAGTGTACAACCTTTTCAAAATGCCACTATCTGCACCCCAGGTGGTGCCTGCTCGTTTGTTCATGATCCATATTCTCTTCTTTGCTCTTTTCCCCATCTTTGTCTATCTGTGTTTTCCAAGTCAGTCTTCTGTCCATTGTCATTCAGAAGTCACAAAAAAAACAGGAAAATTTCAATATCTGGAAAACTATATTAAATTCATGAATTTACTTTATGACTACTATATTAAATTAGAGTTTCATCTTCAGATTGGGGGAGGAGGGTTTAAATGAACCTCTAACTTAATTCAAAACGACATCATTGAATGTGCTGGTGATGTCATTCTGGATAAAATTACGTCGGAACTAAATGATGCATTTTATTCTAGCAGTAATGTTAGACAAAACTATGGACATTGCAAAGCTCTCTCGAAAGACATATGCTGTGTAAACTGTGAACGGTAAAAGTATCCTTGTTAAGCTGCCTTGTTCCTGAACCTAGTCCCCTTTGAGCAAAGTCACCGCACGCTACTGGGGTCCGCGGTAATGCAAAGTTTGGGAACCGTTGGTCTAGACTCGTGCAAGGGGGATTAGAGAACACGTTTGAACATTGGGGAATAAAATTCACCAACATGCTTATTCTTCGTCTTCTTCTGGTGGTTACTGCGGGCCTTTGTACCCGCCTAGTGTTCGTTGATTTCATTTCAATAACACGTTATCTATCTACATGCCGCTAAGCAGTGGCAGCTCGTCATTAAGGGCCATTGGGGCCGGGCCCCACCAAAAATACTGTATAACGTATATTTATTATTTTATAAATTAAAATACAGCAACCAAAACCATGATTTATCCGGAAAAAATGTCTGGCCCACCAACAAAAATGATCACGAGCCGCAACTGCCGCTAAGTATCATTTGAGAAATGGTTATCCAACTTCCGATAGGTGTGGCACTATTTATATAGTCATTTCGTATGGCTTTATTGTGTCTCTAATATCATCGATCCACTTTTCTTTTGTTCGACCTGTTGTTTTTTAATCCCAACTGCATTTGAGCAGGTATTTGATATTCTTGAATTCTGACGAGATTACCAAATCACCAGATCTTCTATTTTTAACTCGTAACTAATAAACAAGTAGCTTAACGAGGTAGTCCTCTCCATGAGGCCATTACCTTGTAGTGGTGGGGAGGCTTGCGTGCTCCAATGATACAGTGAGCTAGCACGGAGGGAACTTATGTTCCCGGAAGGGTTACCCAAGTCGAAAAGGTCACTGAAGAGGGGACAGACGAAGCATGGTCTCCTGGTCCTCCAGGTTGGGGTTGGGCTTGGGACTAACGATCCCATCCTTTAAAAAAAAATGAAAGTTACGGAAACAACAACAAACATACAACCTATCCACAGGCATGAAGGGCTACCAGAGTCATTGACTCACATGACTGGAAGTGGTGAAAGCCGAAAGGAAGTTAAATGAATCATAGCTGGAACAAAATACAGAGGAAGGCCATGAACAGGGAAGAATGGTGTATGTTTGTTGCTGCCCTAAACGCCAAGGGCGTAACAGGCTAAAGAGTTAACGAGGTAGTGAGCTCGATACCAACCCAAGCGATCCTTGTTCAAACACGTGCAATTTGGAAGCGAAGTCGTTACAGTGGATTTTTACGAACTGTTAAAATAGACTTCATCGTTTAGAAAGCAATAACAAATTACTGAACGTATAAGTGGTGCCTAGAAAATCGACAACTCGTTTACTGTGGTTGATGACGAAGTATGTAAAAGATATGCCATGATTTTCATTGTCAACTGATAAACAATAATATTTACCCTTATTGTCGCTTATCGTTGTCTAGAATTATATCTTAAAAAATAATAACCGAATAACTGTAGCATGTGTTCCGATACACACGACACAATTTGTTGTGATGAATTATATACTTGATATAATGTTTATTTCCTTCACCTTGTGTATGTTGTCATTTCTTGTTGACTCGTCGTGCACTCACTGATCTTAATTTGAACTGGTGTCTGTGTGTCGTACAGGTTAGGTGCTCGTCTCTCGTTCTAAAGGCCTCTCGTTCGCTCCCTTGTGTAGCCATCAGGATACGTTTCCAGAGATCCCTGATATGAGTGTAGGTGAGATCGAGTTTCTAGTCCTATCAGAGACGAACGATAAAACGTAGGTCCTGTGTTCAAGTTGAGCATGTAAAAGAACCCCAAGCAAAATTTTATGTTGATTCAACATTAATTTTATAATAAACAATGTGACGGCTGTTCTGTGCTATCTCATCATGTAATAGTTTGTCCTGAGAAGAACGTTATCACTCTAACAGTCTTTCGGAATTCGTCTCTTTTATAAGCAAAATGTTCCACCTCTGCTGCATCCATCATGCTTAAATTATCATTTACATCATGAATCCATCTTCTCCGTTGTTTTCCTCTTCTTCTCTATACCGGGATGCTGCCGGAATGTCTTCTTCCGTAATAGTCTTCTCGACACGCAAAATTCGAATGTGCTGGCCTACTTGTAGACGCATAACTGGCACAACGTACAACCGTTCTTAGGCTCAGATCACATACAAATCACACATAGTGGCTAACGAGTGGTCGATATGGAGCGTTCGAAGAAGAAGAAGAAGAAGAATATGTCCAAATTACTTCATTTTTTCATACTTATTAAACCTTTCGTGATTACTGCAGAGATTCAATCGTAACAAAGACATTGACAGAAGCGAAACACTAAAGTATCCTGGAATAACAGTTGACAGAAGCCTGTCATTTAAGAGCCATGTTGAGAACGTAATCATAAAGGCAAGAAAAGGGCTAACCGCTCTCAACGTTATGGCGGGGGCGGATATTGAGCAACGCTTGCTACTCTTTCTTTATCAGGGACTAGTGCTGAGCGTGGTGGACTATGGTCTTGGTCTTCTAACAGTAAGCAGAACATCGCTGGATAAGTTAGAAAGGATCCAAAATGAAGCGATGAGGCTTATACTCGGTTGCACACGTGACACTTCTTGTGAGTCAATGCGCTATGTCCTTGGATTGCCAACGATAGCCACGAGACACAAAGTCGCACAGGTAAAAGCGTATCTGAGAGTTTCTGCGGACACAAATCATCCTCTGCACAAATCCATAAATGAGAACAAGGGAAGGCGATTGAAGAGAGGTCGATCCTGGATGGCCGAGGCAGAGGATGTTATTAAACAGGTCTGTACTCTAGATGAGCTGAGGCACGGTGACGAAGGGATGCCTATATCAGAGGATATGACTGCTTACGCCAGGGTTATCAGCACACTTGGACGCCGCTGTAGAGAATGGACCCCGGGCATCGTCAACGCGGAAATTCTTGCACTCGTGGATCAGCACTCCCACTCAGGTGATATCATTATCTACACCAATGGCTCTGTCAAGCGTGGCACCAGATCATCGTGGGCTTACTCAGCACAACGAAACGGTCGCACACTTCATAAGGACTGTGGGGCTTTTGAGACAACGACATCGAGCATGACTATGGAGATCACCGCTGCCTCCAGGACGCTGTCATGGGTGGCTGAGCAACATGTTACCCATACGATCATCATATCAGACTCGATGAATATGCTTCAACTGATTGGATCTGGAAGTATGCGTGTGGAATGGGTGGTCATCATTCGGAGATCACATCTCAAGAAAATGACTTGGCTGTACACGCCTGGACATGCTGGAGTGCGGGGTAACGAGCGTGCTGACTCTCTTGCAAACAGTGCCCCGACTCAAGTGGGCAGAAGCATGGACAGAGCCGATATCATCAATGCGGTACGCTCTCAATTGTGTGACATGGGCGGGTCTCAGACACTGGAACGAGTTCGAGAATTAGGCGTTAAGTTTGGACATGCCAGACAGTGTCGTCTTCGTGGTAGAGAGAAGATATAGTAATCAACTTCTCATGGGTACTGTGAGCAAATGGACTTTGGGATGTCTGCTGCAACGGAGGACAGGGCACGAATGGGAATTCCCAATGTGCCATGACGTCGATCGCATAACATAACATAACATTCAATCTATTTTTAAAATAAAGTACTCTTTGGGATCGGAGTATTCAACTTTATTTAACAAATTATCTAATCTAAGTGCATAGATAAGATATGACCTTCAATAAGTCTGTTGTTTTCAAACCACACAAACAGCTGTAGTTTATATCTTATTTAGAACATGGTCTAGAACAGTGGTTCCCAAACTTTGCATTACCGTGGACCCTCTTTTAAATACATTTTGCTGGCGCGAATCCTCAAAAGTTTATATATGTGAACATCTTCTAGCGATGGAGTTATTATTATACCACACCAACAGTCAAACTGGCTCCAATGTCTTAGCCTGCGGGAAACTTCAAATGAGCTTTCAGTTTGTCCTGTCAGACATTTAGACTCCGGTCTGGTCAGGGTCTTTCGGTTTCGCAGCAGAGTTAGTTTACAACTGTTTTATACATGTTTTTTAAATTTATTTTGTCTGGTTGAAATGTTAAAGATTATATTATTCCTTCAAGCGCTTGAGGACCCCTGTGACTGCCTCGCGGACACGTTTGGGAAACGCTGGTATACGTACTGTAATTATTGATTTAAAACAATTAATTTTCTTGAAAATATGTTGTAAAAATCCACTTCATCGTGCAGTTGATTTCCAAAATATATGACATGTAAAGAATGCCAAACTTGCATATCATGTACATATCACCCATAATTATAGCGTGAACCTCCAAAAATGTCTAACTCAATTGGTTTTGTAGATATGGCTTTTGCAATGTAACCCTTCCAAATAAAAAAATAATAATTTCAAATTAGAACAGCAATATCTTTGCTTATATAATTATATACAGTTTAGACAAAAAGTGGAGGTTCATGCTATAACTATGGATGATATGTACATCATATGCCAGTTTGGCATTCTTTGGACTTCTTATATTTGTGAAATCCACTGCACGGTGAAGAGGGTGTTTTTACAATATATTTTCAAGAAAATTAATTATGTTTTAAATAACTAATTACAGTGCATTCACTAAACGTTGTTTATCATTGAAAACAATGCCTTTTGCAACATGTGGCCAAATTGTATTACAATATCTTTGTTAGTTTTTTTTCTGTGAATTTTAAAAATACAAACCTTTTTCTGGGTGGGTCCCCTGCCTTCAAATCACTTGCATGGTAATGCAGAGGATAACGTTTGTACCAAGGTTTTCTATATGGCTTTCTTTCTTTCTTGAACCATTTGCCTCCCAGTTCAATATATGATCTGTGAGTCTGATTAAATCTTCTCATCATAGGTTCAACATATCTGAAAATATTTAGACTAACAAACATCAGCTTCATTTTTGTGTTAGGGCATGCATACTTAAAGAGGAGTAAACGGGCTAATAACTTGTGTGCGTTGCCACTGGGAAAAGAGGACAAGCAATGACACAGGTTGATATTATAAATGCTCTAATGGGGGCTATGGGGTATAATCGATTCAAGGAATGATGGTGAATGTACAGCCCTATCCAGACCGCAAAAACATGAAATCAAACGGGGTGTAGCCATACAAGAGCGCTGTACTGGAAGCAAGGGAAGAATAATAAAGCAAAACAGAAATGCAATCATTAGTTGCCCTACACTGAGGGACATACTGAGGAAAAAATCGGATCACATCTTGGTGTATTTCACATTTTAAATACACCAATAAATCAGCCAATTAACTAAATGGATTGGACACACATTGAGAAGACCGACCGGAAACAATACAGGCACTGTTTTGGAACCCGTAGGGAAAGAAAAGTAGGGGAAAACCTAGACATACCAGGAGAAGAGAGCATGGAGACTGATATTAAAAGGATAGGTAAAATGTGAAAAGAATTGGAAGGGATGGCAGGAAAGAGGAAGAGCTGGAAGAAGTTTGTTAAAGACCTGTGCTCCGTTGGGAGTTGAAAGGTGAAGAAGACGTCTCCTTCAATCTAATAATAATTGTTTTTTTTCAAATTAGGTCGTGTATGCTAACAAACATAGCACATAAGAATTAACTGCTTGCGTAGAATCATTCTGGAAGTCCAAAATCTACAATAGGACCACAAAGCTTAAACTCTATAAAAGCATTGTTTTGCCAGTTTTGCTCTACGGATCGGAATGTTGGAGGATGACCAAAGGAGATACTAGCAGGCTGTCAGTTTTCCACCACTCTTGTCTTCGCAGAATCTTGGGAATCTTTTGGCCAGTAAAAATATCCAATAACCAACTACTCCAAGATACAAGACAAGAGGCAATGAATGACATACTCAAAAGAGAAGATGGAAATGGCTCGGACATGTTATGAGAATGAGACAAGAAATGCCTGCAAGGGTAACCCTCACTTGGACACCAGAAGGAAAGAGAAAGAAAGGCAGACCACGGACAACATGGAGGCGCATGATGGAAGAGGAACTGGACACCGCATCTCTGACGTGGGGCTCTGCGCTGAAGGTTGCACGGGACAAGAGAGCATGGAAAGTCCTTTCTGAAGCCCCATGTGTCACTAGGCATGACGGGATTAAGTAAGTAAGTAAGTAGAATCATTCTTGTCTATTTTGTGGGGGGGTTTAAGACGTGCTTTCAACGTAAGAACAAGTATTTTTTTTTATATCAGAGCTGCCTTGATAAATATCCACGTTTGACACCAGGGCCATGCGGTATATTTTCTCAGTATGATGCAAGTCTTCGAAATACCGCCCCTTAAATATTTTTCTTTTCAATAACCTTCAATTGTGATTTTGATGTTTATGTCGCTCCCCCTTTACGATGCCGCCTGATGCGTTCGTCTCTCTGTATCATAGAACGAACGGTACGGCCCTGTTTGACACTGGTGAAACACGTAAAAACGAAGTAATTTAGTTTTACATTTCACGATCAAACTTTGCTACTGAGAATATGCATTATGTTAGTATTCTAAACTTTGTTTTCCTATCAGTACCATTCCATACTGCATTTAGTTGTTTACGTTTTGTTATGGCTATGTTTGTTCTTTTGATTTCCTTCATCCTTTCCATCTCTTGTTAGCACTGGACTGAGATGTTCAAAACCGTTCACATTTTCTATCCCTTTATACAAACATTCTTCCTAACGCTTGTTTTATTAGTTATTATACATATTTATAAGATATTACAACAGTTAAAAATGAATGAAATATATTTAGTCACATTTTCATTCATTTTTAACCGTTGCAATATCTTTGTCAAAGTCTATATGTAGTGTTCTGTGACATTCGTCACTTTTGCTGTATCGTTTGCTTGATGAAGGCCTTTCTGGTCGAAACGTTGCCGTGTATTGTCATTGTTTTTGTAAAACTACAGTACATTGAGATATATATTTTGTTATTCGCTTTTCTCCAGCACTGCCATTTTTAATTTCTCAGCCCCGTTTTGCGATGTTAACAGGTATCATTGTATTATCGACATATGTTAGTTGAAGTTTTCTCTTTCGTATATAAATGTATCGTATTGTTATTTACCGCCATCTTCCTCGTGATGTTTTCGGCGAATTGGTTGGTGAGGTCACGTGATCAAAATGGTTGTCAAAGTAGCTCACAACCAGCCTTAACCAGGTTGTTATATTCAGTGTCAGCATGACTATCACTATGCTAAGTTGGAACAATAATTAATAACCACTGGTAAGTGATTTACAAGATGAATGAGCAGTTTATCACTTAGTTGAGATGGAAATGATTTAAAGTTTTCCTTTTACATATTTGTTTTGACACTACAGCTACACACACTTTGACTTACAAGTTAGTAGTTACAGTGAGTGGAGTTACATAAGTAACAGTTACAGTAGTGACACTACACTGACAAACTTCACATACACTTCACTTACACGGTCAGTTACAAAGTCTACAGTGCACTGGTAAATTGGTGTACAGTACGTACAGTCAGTTGTTGACTCACTAGACCTAGTCGCTAGTCTAGTCACTCTAGTACGCCCATCGATGTAAACAACTGTACACCGATCGGGCAATCCATACCTATCTATCACTGATTACTATCACTACTAAGAAGAAGTACGGTTTAATATTTGATAATAATTACATTGTAACTACTTAGTAGTTCTACTAGTTTAGCTATTAACTTAAGCTAATGTGTAATGTTAAAAAAAGTTCGACAAATTTGGAGCCTGAAGAAACAGCAACTCAATTAACTCATTGTTTATATCCAATCAAGTGATTATCAACCATTGCGGCCAGTTCATTGCCTTTCCACGCTCGAGACTAGCTAGCAGAGTCATTGAGTAAAGTAAGTTGAGTAAATTTGACTCGTAAGTTCGTGAATCGCTTAATGTCGTCATCACTTAATGCCGTCATCACTTAATGCCGTCATCGCAACCATCAGAATAATGGAGTATACGGTATACCCGTCACGGTCTACTATCTGCTTTCTTAAAAAAAGGATTTAAAAGTCAAAGGATTGACTTCATTACACCGGATTGTACCCTATACGGCTCGGTCCCTCGTCGCAGAAATGGTACACCATCTGCCGAGAGTATTACGCAAAGCACAAACTCCGTAGCTCCAGCAATAATCCTATGGGTCTCTGAAAAAAAACTTCACTCGTGAACAGAATGGCGCGGTCTGGACTCGGACCTTCGACTCACAAGGCAAAGGGCTTAGCCGCAGAGACGCCTGCTTTTTATATTCTTGGAATCGCCGTTGGGCGTTTGTTCTCCATTTATTAAATTGATTTGAAAGATTTTGTGAATCCACATTACTTCTTTACTCAAATAACTACATTACAGTTCATTATATAAATATATATGATAGTGAACTTGTCAATTATAAATAAGAAGAATGTTGTAGGTCACTCTTACTGTTACAGTTAAGTGAGTTCATTCTGAAATATAGAACAACACCTTTGAAGTTTCTTAATGCAGATTTGTAATAAATATATGCAACTTTCTAGTAGTACAG
Source organism: Arion vulgaris (assembly GCA_020796225.1). Classification (NCBI taxonomy): domain Eukaryota; kingdom Metazoa; phylum Mollusca; class Gastropoda; order Stylommatophora; family Arionidae; genus Arion; species Arion vulgaris. The sequence continues at coordinate 64,485,446 of CM036753.1, read as the reverse complement.
TATATCACAGTCAGTATTCATATAGGTCTGTAAATTGCAAGGAATTTGACAATAAAATCAAGAAACAAGGGTGATAAGAAAACCATGTATCAAGGAAGTTGAATCTGTCACCTGGCTCTTCTGCTTCTATAATAATTAGATCACAAGACTACGAAAACGTGGAAGATGCAAAAACGAGCTTGAGGAAAGCTATAGAACAAGAAGTGAAAGAAATTAATCACATTTGGAACACAACACAGAGGATGGCCAAGAACAGAGAAGAATGGTGTGTAGTTGTTACTGCCGTAAGCAACAAGGCGTTGAATGCTAGAGAGATGTTGTTTTGTTAATGGATATGAATTAACTTATCCATACAAAATTACGAGTGAATTAATTCAAATGTGTGAGGCAAATCATGACTGGAGGAAAGAAAGACAAGGCGCATAGGAAGGCTCGCTCCAGGTGTTTCTTTTTTTTTCGACCTAGCCACCGAGAGGCAAGACAGGATCAGATAATAGATAGATAGAATGCAAGACATGAGATATACTGAACAGGCTAGACGTTGAACCTCATTTGTCAAAGTTATGTATGGACTCGAACCAATTCCCACAGCAGTATTAACCCTCTAAGCCCTGTCATGAAATGACTAATGGCATGCCAACTGTTGAGAATATTGCATGAACTCTGTAGCTCCTGCAACAACCCAGGGATCATTGGAAAAAATGCACCAGTGAACAGAACAAGACAATCTGGATTCGAACCAACAACTGTCAGAACACAAGACAAAACAGCATGACCACTTCGCCATAGATACATCCATATAAATTATAGTAGCATTAGTAATACACACAAGATATAAGCCAGGTCCGCTTGCAAATAGGTTAATCATCCCCTGGAAAATGAAGATTTGATGGTTTATAATTAAGTAGTGAAATAAAAAAAAATTATTACATCTCTTTTGTTTTATTTTATTCCTAACCAGGTTTTGTATATTTGATAATGGACCTCAACATGGTCAACCTAACATCCTCCACCTCGGATGTGAGTGATGTTTCATTTGACCACTTGTATAGAGCTATTATCCAATGCTTTGTCATCATGCTTTCCGGATATGTAGCTGGCCGAGTGGGACTCGTCACACCCACTCAGAGCGCTGGTATTGGAACTTTTGTATCAAAGTTCTGCTTGCCAGCTCTGCTCTTCAAGAATATGTGTGAGCTCAACTTTTCTCAGGTTTGTTACTAATTCCTTAGTATTGGCTTACACTGTACACTTTGTATGGATAGATTTTTAAAAAGTTTATTGTAGTTATGTCGTTATATTGAAGTTAGCTATTAAAGAGTATAAAATCAAGGAAAATTAAATATTTCAGACATATCAAATGATGTGAGTGCCTGGAGAAGATCATTTTGGAGGGAATGGTGCCTGGAAGAAGAATGACAGGAAGACCTAAAAGACGACGGGTGCAAGATGTCATTGATGATCTGAGAATGACTGCTGCTGACGCGGTCAACTTGCACAGAACAGATAGTTTTTCAGGAATGCTGTCATAGGAGCCAAGTTCTGGAAGAGACAAACTACTTGATGATGATATGTGACTAGATATAGCCTGTCCAATAGAAGTTTTTAAAAAAAAGACATTTGTAATATTCCAGAAATATAACGGGTTTTGGCCAAATTTGACAGATTAAAAATATCGATATAAGTGAAGACTGTAGTAAAACTATGCAGCAATGGCAAAACCTAAATGGTGTTTTCATTTTTAGTCACATATTTTCATTTTAGGGCCGTTGGGGACTTATTGTCTGACTGTATATATTATGTCTGCTGTGTAGGAATTTATTCGCTTCTGTTGTATCCTTTGCGTGATAAAGGCCTTTTGGTAGAAACATCGCTGTATATTGATTTTGTACTTTGAAACGCTACAGTACTTTGTTTTTACATGTTTCTCCAGATTTAAAATAATAATTTTTTCAATGATGATTAATAATAAGTAACAGCTTTAGAAATGTTTGTTGAGGACCAGTGCTTCAGAGGAAGATCATTGGTGTTGGATCATTTTCTTCAATTGTGCTCAATGTGGGTACCCAGACAATTGAAGGAGGAACACAAAATGAACAGATTTGGCCTGTCCTTGTGTCATCTCTGTCGATACGAAGATGAAGGAGAAGAGATGGTGAACATGATTCTTACTGAGGATGAATCATGGGTGCATCACTACCAGCACGAATCAAAGCGTGCTTCAATGCAGTGGAAACATCCTTCTTCGCCTTGTGTCCAAAAATTCAAGGTTACGCCATCAGCAGGGAAAGTCATGCTGACGGTGTTCTGGGATTGTCAAGGAGTGCTTTTAACCAATTTCAAGAAGAAAGGTGACAATGTGAATTCTGAATCATACTGTGAAGTTCTATCGATTCTTCATGATGCAATTCGAAAAAAACACCCAGGACTGCTGACTACAGGAAAGTTGCTTCTTCATGACAATGCCAGACCACATACGGCTCGATTAACTCAGGAGAAAATTAACCAACTACGGTGGAAAGTTCTGGAACATCAACCTTACAGTCCCGACTTAGCCCCTAACGATTTCCACCTTTTGGTCCACTGAAAACCCACCTTGGCGGGAGACATTTTGCGAATGACGCCAAAGTTGAATGTGAAGTGAAACGTGGTTTAGAAAACAGAGCCCGCAGTTCTATGCAGCGGTTTGGGAGGATTGATAAAACGATGGGATAAGTGCATCAATGTTGGTGGAAATTATGTTGAGAAATAAAGGAACAATGTATGTATAAAAATAAACTGGTTTCAAGTTGTTATCATGTTTAGTTATTTTTCTACAGCCATTTGTGGCTTACTTATTGACTTCCCCTCGTATGAAAATGAACAAAAATATTATGTGTGAATTCACTACCAATGACACTGCAGAAACGAGTACTCCAGTGCTATATTGAGATAATACTTATGTATGGCAGCGTATCATGAACAGTGAACAAGCAATCAGTAAGATCATTTCAAGTCAAATAGATGTGGTTTTACAGAAGAATGCTGAAAATTCATTGGATCGCGAAGAAAATAAATAATGAGTTTTAAAAACAGGCATGCACACAAAGAAACCTTATCAAAAGAACAAGAATCAGACAATCAAGGTTCTTCGGGCATATAATGCGAAGAGAAGGTTTAGAACATTTGGTGACAACGGATAAAATACAGGGAAGGAGAGATTGGGGAAAACAGGGAGAAGATGTTGGATGGTCTGACATCGTGGTTCCACAAAAGATCGGCTCGAACTGATTAACTACACCAAGGAGAGAGTTGTAGAGAGACTTGATTGCCTACACCGGCAGGCATAGCACTCGATTGAACCTCTACCAATTGAAGGGGCCTAGGACGTAGTGAATTCCTCTTTACGTTTGTTCTTATGAACCAAGTTGGCGAGAATGTGTGTACTTTTTGCCCTGTTTGTTTTTACCCCTACTGCATGTAGGAAAGCGCATCCAAATTTCGACCAGGAATTAGTGAATGATATGATGAAAGTCAGTATAAAAACTGATCAACTCTTTACTCCACCTTCAAGAGGTGGCACTAGTAACAAGTCAGCAGGGATACATTGCAGTCTGGCAAAGTGAGTATTTGTCTAAGAGGAAGGCACATCTTATCTCTGAAATGCTGTACTGAAAGTGATGCCTTTCTTTGTCAGTTCCATTTTGTGTTTACATAACTGGAGAAATGTAATAATAGTTCCCTTCTGGAAGGAGAAAGGTAGATAAAAGTGTTGTTCGGAATATAGAGTAATATCACTACTGAGCCACACAGGAAACATACTTAGTAAAATACTGTATTTGTAAGCATGTGTGTTTTTTTCAGCTCTACATCTTCAACTCCTAAGTTGCCTAAAGACTGTAATTTGTTTCGTTGCTAAAGATGATGTTTGTATTTTAATGAATTTATGTACATTGTCAGGTGAACTGGATGTTTCTGGTTGGTATTCTTATTGCCAAGACATCAATGTTTATCTTAGTGGGTCTGGTCACATTGCTGGTTAAGAGACCTTTGAACCTGGGCTATGTAGGTATCTTTGGTATATTTGCCACTCAAAGCAATGACTTTGCTTTAGGATACCCAATTGGTAAGTTGATAAAAATGTGAGCTGCTTTAATAAATGAATTCACAAGTTAGATTTGCTTTTTTTATCATCAAGATTTGAAATATTCAACACTATTTATATCATCATCATCAAGTGGCTTGTCTCTTCTGAAACTTGTCTCCCATGATATCAGTCCTGAAAAACTCTGTTCTGTGCAAGTTGACCGGTGTCAGCAGCAGTCATTCTCAGATCATCAATGACATCTTGCACCCGTAGTCTTTTAGGTCTTCCTCTCATTCTTTTTGCAGGCACTATTTATATAAAAGTTTGTATTTCCTTTATACTGTAACATATGGGTTACTGAACTGATGTCACAGCACTCTATGCAGACCCATAGGTGCTCAGTCTCCCCAACAGATGTCAAAGGGTATACATGATGGTTCCTGTGGCTTGTTGGTTAAACACACACTCTCTCTCCCTCAAGCATCCAACTCTACTTGTACGTGTAATTCCAAACTCCTTAAATGGCTGCATTAATTCAACATAAATTTTAGTGTCCTTATCCAACAGTAGATTGCCAAGAGATTGTCTGTCAACTGGTCCTCCAGCAGATCAAGCAAGAAAATATGCATATAGAAGAAGAGGTAGAGAAGAAAACCCAGCTTGTACCAACAAAGTCCAGTGGTTGGACTACAAGAAACCATGAAGAAACCATGATTATTTACTTAGAAGTCTAAAATACAAGTACCTCTGAAGTCAGTAAGGTTTACCTGAATGGTGGGGGACTCTGGTGAAAGGAAAAGCAAGCATTCACACAAAAATCAGTCAGTCGAGCCATATTAAGTGCCATGAATATACCTAAATTCATAGCTGGTGAGTGAAAAACATGCACAAAAACAGCAAATCTAATCTAAACAGGAACAAATGAAAAGTTTTTATTATCTTGAATCTGTAATAAAAGAGGTTCAAAGATGTGAAAACAAGGTCAGAAAAAGAATATGGGTTTTGAAAATCTATTCTCAAATGCATTTAACTTGTTTTCTATATTTTTAGTCATTTTCAAACTCTCGCTGGCATATGATACAACATTGAAATAAAAAATTCTTAATTTAGTTTTAAAACTGTAACTTGCAGTTCTATATTTTACTTAGTCACTAAAAATGTCTAGGCTGACAAAAATATTTTTGTACCAGGGCATGCAGGTGTAAGAGGAAATGAACGCGCCGATAGGTTTGTAGGTATGGTTTGCTGTAAAAAGCGAGCAAGCAATAGACAAGACTGATTTTCTGAAATTCTTAAGGGAGAGAGGATGTGTAAATAAAAAATAGTGGTGAATCTACAACCCTAACCAGACTGCAAGAATACCAAGTTAAATGTGGTGTAGCTAGACTAAAGCACTACACTGGAAGTCAAAGAACAGTAAATCAACATAGAACTGGCGTCGTTAGTTGCCACATGCTGAAAGACATACTGAGGAAGAGATCAGGGCACATACTAATTGGTTAGATAAGCAGTGATGATGATCCTGCAACTAAAATTAAACACAATTTAAACAGATGTTAGGATACTAAATTTTATGAGAACAAGTATAGTAGACACTAAGAATACAAATATAACATGTACACAGCTGTACTATGATATCAATAATGACTATTACATGCAATATTGCAGTGGTATTATTAATTGTTATAACGATCATACCAGATAAGAGTTACACGCATAATGTAATGGTAAATTTACTGTCCATATAATGTCCACATAATTGTTGACTGATAGTAATAGTAGTCTTTTCATCTCATTTTTTTCAACTAGTTTGCCACGTTTGCATCTATCAGAATCCATTTTCATTATTTGAATATGGTTGCAACTGTGGTTACCTGAGCTATAGCCCTTTTAGTATGTGCAGTACATGACATTCCACACTGAATACTTGGGCGCTTATCTAAAGGTGGTCGAAAGACTTCATTGCACCGGGTTTCCCCATATCTTTGATCCTCCCGCAGAAATGGCAGATCATCTGCTGAGAGTATTGCACAAAGCAAAATATAAACAGAACAATGAGGTTCGAACTCATGACTTTTAGAATACAAGGCAAATGTTTTACCGCTTCACCACAGAGACCCCCACCCCCAAATGCATACCCTATCTATCAGTATTCTTGTTTAGTGAGCATTTTGGTTTGCAGTAACATGTATACAGAAATTGCGTTGAGTTGTCTTGCCTTAGGGTGAGAATGAGAAGGGAAAGTAGGAAAAGTATCTCAGGCATGTATATCATTTCTATGTGGATTCCTCTTGAGGAGTTGAGGAAATAAATTCAGAGCGTGGGTGAAAGTTATACAGAACACTCACTGTCTTAGCCTTTCAGTTTGGAATATCTTCATTACACTCTGGAATAAACTAAAAATGAAAGAAAACTGGCTGTTGCTACAAATAAACATGAGAAAATTGAAGTATTTTGGACATATAAGAGACACAAATGGTTGGAGAAGACCATTATGGAAGGAGTCATTCCGGCAAGGAGGAGAAGAGGAAGACTACAGATAAGATGGATTCAGGATGTAACTGAGGATTTGAACATTCCTGCTGCAGAGGTGGGACATCTGGCCTATGAGTGAGAGAAATTTCGATGGACTGTTAGGGTGGTAAAGTTCTGCTCAGGAAAAGCAGTTATTTGATGTATGGTCCACTACTTAGTCCACAAGTTGCCATATCAAAAAGGCATGCCCTCATAAGTTGTATTTTCATTAAATTACCTGCTGCTTTAGCAAAATAGATCTTTAACAAAAATATACATAAAAGAATCAAGTGTTAATGTGCACAGCCCAAAATCACTGCACTCAGGGTACCCATAGATTCTCAGTCCCTATTAGCGTGCTGAAATTGTCCTCAGCAAAGTACTTGCACAGTAGCTGCAGTGATGTTTCTAAATATTCCTCTAACTCAGAAAGTTAGATACACCATCTTTAGCTGAGGGTACTGGGAATGTTGACTGTAAGAAGATCTAAACCCTTATATGTTTGGGGATTGAATTTAGTGTACTAACCACTATTCTATGTCACTGTTCATGACAGCTTATCTTGTGGTCTCTTTGCTTCTTTTTCATTGATCTTTCCTGTTGAAATAATGATTTGTATGTAGTCTTTTTTCAAAGTATGTTCAATTAATTTTCTACTGCATTCAATCAAAAGTCTCTGGCAAAACCCACCAAAGTTTGAAGTGTCTGTGCAGAATGTTTAGAGTATCAAGAAGAGACTGGTTTATAAATGAAGACATTAGGAAAAAAGGTACGGTAGACTATCAGTACTGAGCTTCATCAAGCAACAACAAATTAAATGGTTCAGCCACTTAAGAAGATTACCAACAAACAGTGTACCCCAAAGAGCAATGCTACTCCAATACAGTGGATACACATCAAAAGGCCATCCTTGCAAAAGATAGACCTAAGAAATAACAGAGGCGGTGACAAACACTACTTATGAAGCGCACACAAAAGCCTGGTCTAGTAATCAATCTCTTATCCTGTCGCTGTGAGGTAAAACAGGATTAGAAGAAGAAAGAAAGAAGTTTGAAGATCACATCATTTCTGTATAGTTTATCCCAGACATACAATGGATTTTGATTATTTTCCATGATTTATGCTTTTCTTGTGTTTAGACATAAGTTAGTAATTAACTTGTATACTTATTATTTGTTTTCCAGTTCAAGCTTTGTATGGAAAAACACGACCAGAGTTCCTGGAGTATCTCTACCTGATTGCACCAATTTCACTTGTTCTCCTCAACCCAGTTGGCTTCATCTTAATGGAGATCCACAAGCATCACTCAGTTAATGATGATAGTAAAAAGTCAGATCGAAGTTTCAAGATGGCAGTGATACATGTATTGAAAGGTGTCATTTTGAATCCTATTGTTTTCATGACAGTTATTGGCGTCATTGGAAACTTTATCTTTTCAGGGACTGTGCCAATCATCATTGATGATATACTTACTGTGTTGGGTAGGTTGTATGTTATTGTACAAGTTATGTTATATCATGCTTCTTTTTATTTCTTTTCTCTAAATCCCGCTTTAAATATAAAACTGTGTAAATATAAAAGATATATTTATAGACCATGGTTCTTGTGTGTGCTTCATACATGGTGTCTTTCACAGCCTCTGTTATTTCTATGGCCCACCATACTTCATACTGTATTTTTCTATATCCTCTTCTGTCCTGTTTGACACACAAGGCTTGCACAAAAGATTTTCATTGTTGCCATTCTGCTGCCATTCTATCATTTTCCACGTCAGGCCACAATTTGTTACTCTTTTTCAACTGTTCTTCTCCATTTTTCCTTTGGACATCCAAACCTTCTTTTCCCATTCACTATCAATCGTAGAGCTGTCCTAGCCAATGTCCCTACTGGCATACAACACACATGGCCAATCCATCTCCAGCTTTGTCTTTTAATGAAAGACTACAATGATCCACAGTTTGTTCACTTTAGAAGCTCTTCATTTGCTATCATACTATATACATCATACTATATGTACATCATACTATATGTACATTTCTTCCAGTACCAACGCTGATGAATAATTGAACTTTTGAATCAGCACATGAAACCAACATATCAGCTACACAAACATAGAACAGAAGGTATGTGTCAGAATGAACTATCACAGAACATGAACATATGTTTCTGGAGGTCTCTGTGGTTAAGTTGTTAAACCCTTGCCTTGCATTTCGAAAGTCGTGGGTTCAAATCCAACCACGCCATCTTGTTCACAAGTGCATTTTTTCCAGAGACACCTAGAATTGTTATAGGAACTATGGAGTTTGTGCTTTGTGCAATACTTTTGGCAGTTGGCGTGCCATTTCTACGGAGAGGGACCGAGCATATGGGGTATAACCAGGTGCAATGAAATCAATCCATCTGCTTTAGACACTTTTAGAACATATATCTGATGCAATTTAAGAAATTAATTCACTCAGAACCAGCAATTTTCTTCTCTTTGTAGACATGCATTATAAACTGTCATATAGCTTATATTCCCAGTTAGAGTAATAGCTAGAGAGTTTTCTATAGGCTGGAGATTTTAAAGGCTGCTATGTCAATGTGCAGGTGATTTATTTTGTACTCTTGGGGGAAAAAAATGACATTGCTTTGAACACATTTTTTATTTCCATTTGCCCGCTATGAATTCAGACGTAGTCATGATGCTAAATATGGCACTTCTAATTTGTGCATGAAGGATTGCTTTTAGGTGAGTCTCACTCTGACCTCAGAGATATTTGTAATTTCGATCCCCAAGTAATAGATCAGTGTCTCCTGTAGTCCAATCCTTACTGTGTGCACACCAAGAATTTTTGACCCAAGCTGGTCCAAAACTCCGGAATTTCCATGGCACATGGTCCCTAGCGCAGAGTGTTATCAACTTTGATATTGTCAACTCCCTACTTTTGACATATCAAATGACATGATTCTCTGGAGGTTTTTTGGGGGGGACATGATACTGGACAGATGGGGGAGATAAATACCAAGTAGAAGATGAGTGCATGCTGTCATAGACTAGTTCGCCCGAGTGGTTACCGGGCCCAAATTTGGGGTGTAAAGAATAGAACCACTGTTACCTGCCACGCATGTCGTAAGAGGCGACTTAGGAGGTTTGGCTGAAATCAGATGCATGTGTCCTAAACGTGTAGAAGTCTTATGCGTTTAGGGGCCTACCAAACCAATGTGCAACGTATACACGTTCTTGGCAAAGATCAAACATATCACAAAGAGTGATTAAAATTGGTCGTAAAGAACGAACGCAAAGAAGAAGAAGAAGATAGACTAGTTAAGTATGACTGCAGCAGATTCTGGACACCACCTGCAAGACAGGAAGGCATTTAGAACTGCTTTCATTCTTCTCTTTAAGGTGATGCATATAATGCCTCAGCACTCTTCTATTTGGGTCTGAGTATGGTGGGCAAAATCAGAAGCCAGATGGGTCTTTGTCTGGTGATTCCAGTGCTTCTCATTACAGCTAAGAAGTAAGTATGAAATGTGTATTTATTCTCACATAGTGTGTTTATCAGCTTTCTCACTTTTCAAATATGTATATGTATTTTTATTGTTGTTGAGAACTAGGCTGTAACATAATGATTTTCACAGATGGATTGGTTGTTTCATTATTTTCGTAGCATATGGACTTTCACAGCTCAGTGTATCAGAAGAGTTGTTAGAAGAGAGGAGAGTGTTGCTTTTGCCGTGACCACAAGTAGCTGGACTATTGAAGTTATAGCTCTAACCAAGGCAGTGACCTGGCTGGAGATGATGTTCACCATCCATGCCTACATATTTAGTGACTCAAGGAACATGCTCAGGAAAATCCAGGCGGATTGTTTCAGTTTGGAATATCTTCATTGCAATCTGGATATGTTCATAGGTGCCCTAATCTACGTAATATCTCCAACAGCATTCAGCTTCTAACCGTATCAGTTTGATTTGATGTTGATTGATAGGCAGACTCATACACATGTTGTGCTGTTCTTTTCTGGCCACTCCAATCTTCAATCCAAGTTCTTGCAATTGAGCAGTTGACATGGATTGGTTTAGATGAAAATTCTTTTTGCAACCACACTTTATGAGGGTGTTCAAAATATCTCTCTATGTACAGGGTGTTCAAGATAAAAGCAGCCTGTGAATGGAGCTAATCTGGCATATATTTTTGAAAATGAGATGGTTCAGTTATGACGTAGTGTAAGTCAAGGTTTTGTGGTGGTGTGTACTTCATAAGACGGTTCCAACTTCACTGCAACGGGTCACCCCATAATTGCTCCGTTCCTGTGCCAACGAAAATCACATGAAATGCTAATAACTGTGAAATGTCTTCTGTGTGAACTAATTCCAGAATGAAACAGCCGTGTACCACCACAAAAAGCAACATGCACCGCATAAAGGCATATGGCTGTCGCTAAAGTTGCAACACAAAACTGTTCATCAATTGAATTGCAATTCATGTCGAAGGGAACATCAATCGTGACAAAATCCAGCTTTCTGCACCCGCAATATAACTGCATACGTCAGATTGAGTTTGTTCGTCATAACCACTGTCCGCCATTTTCTGAATACACACAACAAACGCACAGTTGACACAGCCAGAAGCATTCCATGTAACATTCATAGCTCACAGCGTTGCTCAAGCACTAACTCAGTAGCTCGGCAAAACGAAACCGGAAAATACCCAATCAAACATAGTGGAAATGCGCTAGCAAAGTTGTGTCCAGAATCAAACAGTCCTGACTCTGAATGGCCCACCCGCATTCCGCCATTGCTGGCCAGATTGGTGTGTACTTATGGTGCAGGAAGGGGCGATGAACAAATGTGACGTAGGACGAACTAGCTAATGATTCTTCTTCTTTGCATGTGTTCTTTATGACCAATTTTAATCACTCTTTGTGATGTGCTTGATCTTTGCCAAGAACGTGTATCGTTGCACATTGGTTTGGTAGGCCCCTAAACGCATAGACTTCTACATGTTTAGGACACATGCATCCGATTTCAGCCAAACCTCCTTAGTCGCCTCTTACGACATGCGTGGCAGGTAACAGTGGTTCTATTCTTTACACCCCAAATTTGGGCCCGGTAACCACTCAGGCGGCTAATGATTCAATTTGACTTCTATTTAGCAGCAAGAAGTGATCTAGTGGAACTTGACATAACAGTGCATGTAAGAACAACTGTATTAGGACCCTCATGCTCCTACTGGAGCAGAAAAGATAGGAAGGATTCATATCATATAGTTGATAGCCATGTTTGTGAACAATCATTTCTAAGAACATTTTTGATTGATGTAATTCTACAGCTTTTTTTTAGTTGCTACATTTTTTCATATACTTATATATTTAACATTTAGATGTATACACATACGGACATACATGTGATGACATAAGTGTGCCATAACCAAACATTTCTTCTTCCAGTATACTCCTGCCATTGATTACATGGGAAGTTGTTGATTGGCTTGAAACTGGAAATGATACAACTGCATTTAGCATGTATGCCTTCCTGTATGGTACATTCCCTTCAGCTCCTTCTGTATTCTTGTATGCCAGTAACTACGGAATTGCAGAGAATGTGGTGAGAACGTTTTTTAAAAATCTTATTTATTACATAGATAGAATTAGTACAAGTATCGTTAAAGTATGTTCTATCACATATATTGCAGTAGGAATGTGAAGTATTAGAGATCTTGCAGTACTAGACTTAGCATTTCGAAGCTAGGTGGACAATTTTCTTGATCGTTCACTCTACGAAATGTTAGGAACCCTACAGTATTAAACTTTCAAAATAATTTTAAAAAAAGAATTGGACACAGAATAGTGTTGTGAATAATTATTACATCTATCCTTCAATACGAAGACAGCACTAGATCTGTTCAGATAATGTGTTACTAAGTCCGGCTGGGGTTTCTTGGCTAATGCACATAGCAGGGTTGTTGCAGAGGAAAGTGAAGCGTACAGGACAACTACTTTTAGTATGAGGATGGAGGTTGAGGCCATTACTGCTGCCCTCCTACAGACACTCTCTGGGACTTCGTTTACTGGGGCCGTTGTTGTATCTGACTCTCAGTCGATGCTTCAGAAGGGCAGGTTTCAGTATGAGGGGATGTCGTCTATAGAAGTTTCTAACCTCCAGCGACTTGCGTTGCTTGGTCCTGGGCCACGGTGTTTATGGTAATGAGAGAGCGGACAGGCTTGCATCAATAGCATCGATTGTTGGGGAGTTGAAGATGGATAAGGGGATGTTCTTCGGGATTTTCGCAGTGTCTTTTGGATGAGGACACTAAAATAGATGTTGAATCGATCAAGCGATTTAAGCAGTTTGGAGTTACCCATTGTACAAGTAGAACTGGATGCCTGAGGGGCAGAGTGAGAGGTCTGTTTAATCAGCAAGCCACGGGAACCATCAGTATGCATACTCTTCGATATCTGTTGGGGAGATTGAGCACCTGTGGGTCTGCCCGGAGTGAAATGACGTCAGTTTAGTAACCAATAACTATGTTCTATAATTGCAGATTGCCACAGGTTTAGTGCTAGGGACTTTCCTTTCTGCACCTCTCATGTTTGTGTCAGCGAAGATGATGACACTCATTGTGGTCACTGGAATGGATTTCAAGAACTTGCTAATCAGCACTTCCTTTGATATCAGTATTGTCAGCATTCTATGTTGTGTATGTATTGCATTTATTATTTACTTTATTATAGAAGAATAGTAAGATTAGTAGATTTAGAATCATCATTTGGTTACAATATTGAAATTTATAACACTGTGCTAGTGACCATGTGCCATAGAAGTTTCAGTGGTCAAGCCCGGTCTGACAAAAAATTGTTGGTGTGTTCACAGTGCACAGTTGGACTACAGGAGACCGTGATCCTTTACTTGGGGATCTAAATTATTAGTTCCTCTATGAGTATGCCTGCATTCATTGCTGGGTGAAAAAAATCATTTAATATCTTGCTGATAAGAACATGACACTGTCCTCTGTGAAGTGGATGAGTGGAGAAAGTTCTTGCCTGACACATCCTTGGTTTGTTGAGCCCATGCTTTTCTTTGACTTCCTCTTCTTCTAACACACTCAACTGTTCCCTGAAGAGTTGTTTTTGAGAGGAGTCATGTTCTAACCATGCAAGCTTATGACGTTTAACCACTCCCAAGATACTTCCTGATGTCCTTCCAGTGTGGTTGTTTTAATTCTAACAAAATTCATACATCTCTTCAATTCTCTTAGGTCATTCTTTCACCATATGCCACATTTAATTCCAGATACTTCATTGTTTGTGCTATTAAATTATTTGTATTGATGTCTGTAAACTAATATTTCAGCTGTGGGTGATCGCAATATTTGGACTGAGTGGCAAATGGAGAAGAATACCTCATAGTTTTACTATAGCGCTGATGTTATCACATGTAAGTTCTGTTTCAACTGGTCATTTTTTACTCACACAAAATTAAAATTTGCACATGCAAGAGATTTCATCAGTTATATAAGGACTATCATCACAGCACTCTGGACATGCCCATAGAGGCTCCAATCCCCGCTCCAGCAGCCCAACACACCAGTTCTATGTGGATTAATTTTCTTTCTGCATAATTGGTCTGTCGTTCTTTGCAGGCTGTACCAATAACGACACACATCTCAATCTGGTCAGCGGCTGGGATTCACAATCCGGAAACTCCTTCATTCGGAAAGACTTTCTCAGTGTGTTAAAAATGTCATGTTGGTCCATTGCAGTTCCCTATGATATTGTAGCTATGCCAGACAATCTATCAGCTCGTTCATTACTACTGACTCCTGTGTGCCCAGGGTCAAATATGAAGGGGATTTTTGTGATCATTGTCTATACCAGTACTTCCACCCAGTTTCGTCTCACCATCCCTGTTTTGACTTTATGAATCATACTCAAGGAGTCAGTGAGTATGAAAGCATGAGAGTAGTTATGAGGTGCCTCTTCAACTGCCCACATTGTCAAATTGCTTGTGGTTTTCACATAGGCCCCACTGGCCTCTCTTATTATTTTTCCTCCTGAACATGTCTAAAAAGTCCACACATAAAAATATCCTCCATATGCCCAATGACGGAAACATTAAGGGAGTAAGAGTCGATAGAAGCTCTAGCCACTGGAAGAAAACCTCAGCAAACACCAAACTGATATCTTATAGCCACTATCAGAACATGAAAAGAATATGGGAGACAGCCTGGACAGATAACCCAGTCAGATCTGATGAGTCAGTTATGATATCAGTGGACATCAAGATGTGAATAAAAAGCAGTCAGATAGAATGTACAAGAAATCAAACTCATCTGTGATACATTACACTCAACCTTTGCTGTGAAGATTGTACTGGACCAGAATTTGAAACGGAAAGTTTTATTTATGTATGGACTAATTATATCTGATGCTAAAAAAATCTTCTATTTTGCATTCACAGATTCTTGCTTGCATCGGTATGATTGCATTTTACTGCCATGGAGAGAACAAAGGCTGGCAGCATTATCTCATTATCATTTGCTTGTTGGTAGGAGTTTTTGCAACACGTTGTTGGACAGCAGTTATTGCAGTGGTTCTTTGCTTGTTGCACATTCGCAGTCTCTGTTTTGTTTTACGCAAACGGATTTGGTTCTATTTTTTTGGATTTGGGTAAGTTGTAGTTGCTATACAGTTGAAGTAGGATATAAGTTTCCCAGTTATGGTATTATCAGTATGTACGCCCTTGTGGTGCCGGGCCCGAAGGGAAGCAAAGAATAGTACCGCTGCAACCTACATGGCATTTCATAAGAGGTGACTGATGTAGGACCTAGGGAATCTATCCTAGTAAATAAAAAGCATAGCAAAAATGGATGTGCTGACATAATTGTAGGTGTATAACTGGCACAATGTACAATCGCTTTTAGACTCAGATCACATAGAGTGGTTAAGGGGCTGATATGGAGCGTTTGAAGAAGACCAGAATGAGTATGTAGGCGTCTTTAGCTTGAGCGGTAGTGAGCGCGATCACAACACAAGCATACCTAGTTCAAACTCCGCTGTGGGCAGTTTGGAAGCAAATTTGTTTGTATGGAATTTTACCCACAATAAAAATAGACCTCATCGTTCAAAAGGTTGCTGAACGTATAAGTGGTGCCTAGAAAATCGACGACTCATTTACTGTGGTTGATGGCAGAGCCATATAAAGGATATGCCCCGATTTTCATTTCAAGGTAGTTTTACAAAGTACAAAATCAAGATACAGTAATGTATCCAAAAAAAGTTCTATCATGTGCTGTCTCTTTTCTCTTATTTTCCTCTTTACTCTCAAAGATATTGAAACACAAAGAACAGAATAATGAGTTTTAAGAACCCCAGGGGAAGCACAGAAGCTAATGAATATGATCAATAACTAGACGGTGAACAAGTATTAGGGCTTCGGAAAAACAAATTACCAAGCACAGGAGTCAAACCACAAAATTTTATTTTTTAAGGCACCCATTGCCTAGCCCTACAATATGAGCATTTTCAAGAACACAACCAGCTAGCTCTCCAAACAAAGAGCTTTACTAAGGAGTTTTATTCATAAACAGCATCATCGATTGAACACAGAATAATCAGGTCAGATTCGATTGAACATTGTTTGCACAAACACATACGATAAACTTTTTGTGCTTGTATATTTCAGAAAAAACAACAGCATACATACACATATGTATACATATATAACCTACATTATCTGGACGAGAACAGTAGAACAAGACTTGAGAAAAAAATCACAACTAGAATGCAATACAGAGGACAGCCAAGAATAGAGAGAATGTGGTGTGCATTTGTTGCTGCCCTAACCACCAGAGGCTTCACAAGCTAGATATATATATATAAATATAGGTCCTTATTTCACATTGGCCATAGAAGTGAACAAAGATTATGGGGAAAAATAGAATGTGTGAAGGACATATTCAGTTATATCATTTATGAATTACATACATTTTACATCAATAGAATTGATGGGACTTTCTTGTATTGACCTTTTGAACAAACCACATAAAATAATAAATATAGCCAATAACTCATTAACCAGAAAACTTATTTACCAGACATTTGCTTTTTTCTATTTCAGAATTCCTGTTTTTACTACAGGTCTTCTATTTATGTTAGGGTCACACAATATTGATAAAGATATCGATCCATCATTCCACTACGGCTCTTTACAGGTACAGTTGATATAATTTATGTCTAATGAACTTTATATAGTAGCACTTTGACTGTAGAGAATACTTTATCATTATTTCTTCTGTGATGTCACTGATATTTCATGCATATTCCCAGTGGCATTGTATGGTGTGAAGCATGGACATTTAACAAGGTGGTGGAAAACATATCTGCTTTTGAATATGAGTGTTACATAAGAGTCCTCCGTATATCATGGACAGAGGGTACTCAAAATCAAAGAAAATTGGTTGATGCTACAAATGGGAATGAGAGAATTGAAATATTTTATTTTGGACATATAAAGAGACACAATGGGCTGGAGAAGACCATCATGGAAGGAGGCATCCCGGCAGGAGAGGGAAGAGGAAGACCATGGAGAAGATGGATTCAGGATGTGACTGATGGTTTGAGCATGGCGACAGAAGCAAAACATCTGACCTAGAGAGAAATTCCAACAGACTGTTCAGGTGGCAAAGTAACCTGCTGCCTTGCAGGTCAGCTGGGGACAGAAAAAGACTGACGGAGAGCAAACACAGTAAACGCTGGCTAAAATTGGACACATCACCGAATGACAAGCACCAAAGCTCCAAATGGCGCTGAAGATGTGATGAAACCCACCCATGCTAAGGCTGCATGAATAAGATTTCCACATGAATGAGGTTTATGGGGAAATCTGGTACATCAGTCTAAGGGTGATTGTGAGAGAGAGAGAGAGGTGGCAAAGTTCTGCTCAGGACAAGCTATTTGATGATAGTGAGGATGTTACGGACAGTTTTTTTCTTTCTTGTTTTTACTTTAAGGAGATAAATTTTGAATGAGTCTAAAATATCTTCCATTTTGTGTGTTGTTAATAGTTTCTGAGGGGCTGCCAATAAGGAAGTTGATTACACGCTAAGCTAGTGAACACATGCCGTGGAAATTCTGGCGTTTGCATTGACATTTTTTGCAATGCACACGGTATGCGATTGGACTCCAGGAAACCTTGATCGTTTACTTGGGGATCTAAATGACAAGTACCTATTAAGTTGAAGTAAGACCGCCCGTGTGGTGCCGGGGCCCGCTAGGGAAGCAAAGAAGAGTACCACTGCGACCTACATGGCATGTCGTAAGAGGCGACTGATGTAAGGGTCTAGGGAAACTATACTAGTAAATAAAAAGCGTCACAGAAATTGGATGTACTGGCCTACTTGTAGGCGCATAACTGGCACAACATACAATTGCACTTAGGCTCAGATCATATACAAATCACACAGAGTGATTAACAAGTGGTCGATATGGAGCATTCGAAGAAGACGATTAAGAAGAAGTAAGGCTTTCAAAGGGGACTGATGATAAGGAAAGCAAGTCTTCTAACTCAGAAATAAGTCAGAGGCAGCATGTTTAAGCCTGAATTCATAGTGGATGAACAAAACAAAATAGTATCAGAGAGTTATAATAGTGTTATGTTATTGTACTTGCTTCATAGATGTGTGGTCCAGGGTCCATTCCACAATTTTAGTGAGATTATTTTCTGGTGGTTTTAACGGCTGTCATATCAACTAAACCTCAATTGAATACCAGAGAAATACTGGAAAGTAAAATTGGCCGACATGTTGCTGACACATCACTCATTATGTTTTGGCAGAAAATCGAACATGCCTATCTTACATGCTACATAGGCCTAACAGGTCATAACATACTCATGTTCTCGGTGCAAACCACACAGATCACAAAGGGTGATTAACTTGGTTGATAAGAATAAACAAAAAGAAACAAACATCACTTATTGTGTGCATTAAACAAAGAAAAATAACGGCCCAACACCATATTCTCCAATATGCTTCATAATACGAAAACGTCACAGTGGTTTGAAAATAACGGTAATGGAAGGCATGGTTCCTGGAGTACTAAGCAGGGGATGACCACAATGAAGGTGGCAGAAGGACATCAAAGAAACCTTGTGCATGACGCTGGAGGAGGCTGGAGAACTTGCTCGAGACAGTGAGTTTTTCAGACAAGCTATGATGAAAGCAATGTTCCACAAGTGACAGGATACTTCATGAAGTTGTCAATTCCATATGTGCTAATCATAATTAGTTCTTCTGCGATCAGTCTTTTCTGCCATTTTGATCATTCTTGTTTTGATATATAAACAGCCTTTGCCAAGAACGGTTTTTACGTCACATCATTCAGCGCCATTTAGAGCTCTGGTGCTTATCCTTTGACGATATGTCTGGTTACAGCCAGCGTTTACGGGGTTTGCTCTCCGTCAGCCTTTGGCTGTCCCCAGTCGACCTGCAAGGCAACAGGTTATAATTAGTTCATGTAATGTTCAAATAAACAATCTCAAGTAATTTTGATTTATTTTAATTATAATTTTAAAAATAGTTTAATCAGATTTTAAATATTCCTCTTTTTTTTAGAGTAGTTTTTCACTGGTGATTTTGACATTGTCTGTTATCATCACCATTACTTCCCTTGTGTGGTGGCAACGGCAAGAGAGACATGCCACTCAACATGGTAGAGAACCTGCTTACTCAAGACTGGAAAATTCTGACAGTTGCAAAGATATCGGGCAGTGTGCATCTGACTGTGATGATGGAGCCAGTGGTGATGATTCAAGACTGGTCACTGAGGTGTCTGTGAACTCTACTGCATCAGCATTCAGGTCAAATAGAAACTGTGAAACATGCAGTGAAAATCAGACTTGGAAAAAATGTGAGTGCATATAACCTATTTCTTTCTCTATTTGTATTGTTAGCGCATTCCATAGCAAAAGCTACACAGCGTGTACATTGTTTTGTCAAGTTATTTTATGGGGCCAAAATGATATGTAATTTTTTGAACTGGTTACCAAGTTGTAGAAAAATCATTTACCAGAAGAACCAGTACTAGAGTCAGAAACAGTATTCATACTCCTTATTGATTGATTGATATTGTCATCATTACACTTCGGTGGATAACCATGTGTGCTCCAATCTCTTTCTTATACAGGAAGATCTCAGCGGCAGCGCACAAATTCCATAGCACTGGCGAAGCCTTGATGTAATTTAAAAGATAGTGAAAATATTTTGTAGGTATTTTATTTTTGAAATCTTTCTAATGAATTTTACCCGGGCAGTGACTCCTTATTCAACTGCTAAACAGATCAGAAACTAATTCTAACCGAAAGTTGATAGGTCTATTGATAAATATACAGGCAAAAGCAATATGGACAACAATTGTAACTTGGGATTTGATAGTACTAATAAATAGTGGTGACTTCTTGAACGCTTCATATCAACCACTTGTTAACCACTCTGTGTGATTTGTGAATGTGGCCTGAGCCTAAGTGCGATTGTACGTTGTGCCAGTTATGCACCTAAAAGTAGGCCAGCACATCTGATTTCTGCTATGCTTTTTATTTACTAGGGTAGCTTCCTAGGTCCTACATCAGTTGCCTCTTACCTTTGTAGGTAGCAATGGTACTATTCATTGCTTCCTTGCCCGCACCACACAGGCTATAGTGGTGACAATACAAGCACTATTGATGAAGAATTTTACTGGCTTTACAACTCCTGCAATTTATTTACTTTTCGCTCACTATGAATTCAGTCATAGTCATGACACCTCTTTTCTGATTTTTGCATGATTTGCTTTCCTTCAATATCAGTGTCCTTCCATATTCAGGCGAACCTTACTCCAACTGCTTAGGTGTTTTTAATTTAGATCCCCAAGTTGCACAATAGGCTAAGGAATCATCTGTTTATCAAGTACCAGATAGTCCCTGCTGACAAATGCACATGTGGCACCAGCAATAGACAGACACACATTCTGCAGGAGTGTCCCAAAATACAATGAACAGAGGATGCACACGTGGCCAACTCTCATATCAGTCCAAGACAAACTATATGCAAATGCATAAAGACTACAATTGACAACAAGCTGTTTTAGAATTACACAAGTCGATGTTTGAAAACGTTAGGGAAGAAGAAGAAGATCCCCAGGTAAAGAATAACGGTCTCCTGTATTCTAAACATGTACTGCATACACACCAAGAAATTTTTGGCCAAACTGGTCTCAACCCCTAGATTTTCCACAACATGTCATTGTCGCTGAGTGCTAGTAGCTTTGCTATTGACGACCCTAACTCCTTCAATAAATATGTAGACCGTCATTAAAGATGGAACATGGTGTAAGATATAATGAAATTTGTGTGATAGAACAGTTTGCTTTCCATTATATTCTTTAGCAGACATTTGAATTTGCAGTTGAATTTTCTGTCACATGTTTTTTCTTTAGTGATTCTTGTATGAATCATGATGGCCCTCTATGTGGGAATAAAGAAGAATGAAAAGGATACAAAGATAAAGGATTGACTTCACTGCACTGGGTTTCTCCATATTGCTCCATTCCTGTCTGCAGAAAGTGTTGCACAAAGCGCAAACTCTGTAGCTCTGGCAACAATCCCAGAAGAATACCAACAAAGCAATTTGTTCTAAAATAATGCTCTATTTGTGTAAGCAGTGAATTTTTATTATGCAAAGAAAAACGAATAATGTGTAGGCAAATTTGTCTTCGCAAAATATATCATGTATGTATATATATATAGTTATATTTTACTGTTTCTCTTCTGCAGCATCAAGTATTGAAGATCTTGTTCCTTATTCTGGTTCTGAGTCAAGTGCATCTGATATAATGCAGAATATATCCGAGCGAACTTGTCTCCTAGGCCAGTGTAGCACGGAACAGAGGCATGCCTGCATGGACAGGCTTCGTTCTTATACGGCTAATGTCCTTGTTACTGATGAATCTCCTCAAGAAATGGATGTCAAGTCTAATAAAGATCTGAACAAAGAAGAATATCAAACAGATCATCATCTGATATTATTGTTGCTTCTGCTTCTTTCCATGTTTATTGTAAGTGAAAAATATGCATGATTGCATTTGTTACTAGTTATACAGGATTGTGACGCATGGTTGTATAAAAGAGGTAGTAAAAAAAACCATATTTTTATACCATCTTTGTTATCTATGTATATGGTTCGATGATTTGTGTAGCACAATTTGAATCGGTTTACAGCTATGTACAGGGCACAATAGGCTGAAGTACCATCTGTTTAACAGGTGCAAGATATGCCCTACTTATATATGCTCATGGGACACCAGCAAGTCGACAGAGAGACACATATTCTGCAAAGAGTGTCCAACATACATTGAACAGAGTAAACACACATGGTCAACTCCCATGTCAGTCCAAAACAAGCTATTTGTAGATCTACACACGCTCCAGTTGACCACTAACTGCTTAACTCTTTTCGCCACACACAGCGCCTCAGCGGAAGTCCGTTGAATGCCATTAGCCGCACACTGCGCCATAGAGTTTCTTCTCTTATTATAAATCTTTCTAGTTTTACTTCTACTGTTTTACTTATACTACTTTTTAACATTGTTATTCTATTAGGTTGTCCAGTTTTCTTCAATTTAGATTATAATAATATATATGTGTTTATTTACTGACAAGTAATTGGTATTGGATATTTTATTTTTACCTCCCTTGAATTAACTGTTTAAAAATTGAGGAAATAACTCAGTGTGGAAAGAGTTAAGAACTATGTAAGTCGATGCCTGAATACTTTGAAGGAATAAGAAAAATTGGTTTATGTGGTACAGATGCACAGTACCGGAGGTAAGTTGTGCATTCAATGCAACCACTTCAAGTAGAACAATGGACATTGCTACTGTCTCTGGGGTGATTATTATGACTAGAATAGCAAGATACAAACAGCATTAAATGATAGTAACAGTCTCAAAGATCATACTTCTCATTGAATTAGTACCCACTCTGTCCTAGCAGAGGTTGAATTAGTACCCACTCTGTCCTAGCAGCGGTTGAATTAGTATCCACTCTGTCCTAGCAGAGGAAGAAAAGTTTGCATTATTATGGTTCCTGTTGCTCACTGGTTAATCACACACCATTTCTGTTATCATGGCCACCACTTGTAGATGGTTGAGGGTCTGGATGGATCTGCCCTGAATGCAAAGATATTAATCCTAGTGACTTTTAGCTTTAAACATAAGAGATGCAATGTGGTTTCAAATTTATACATGTTGAACCTAGCACTGGTGGGGCCTTCACAAGATGGAAGAGATGCGAGAGAGGATGATTTACACATATGTGTAGCCATAGTGTGGAGCACCTAGCCGAATGAATTAGAGCAGGGCTCCATGCGGAGACATACTTTCAATCCATGGTAAGATCAATGAGTTTTTCTGTCGGGGCATAAAGAAAAATCGTAACCTGAACATTTTCGTGCTGACTGCACTAGCCATGTGGCCATTAAATTACATAGGCACATGTTCCCCCTGTCTACACCCATTAAATTACATAGGCACATGTTCCCCCTGTCTACACCCATTAAATTACATAGGCACATGATCCCCCCTGTCTACACCCATTAAATTACATAGGCACATGTTCCCCCTGTCTACACCCATTAAATTACATAGGCACATGTTCCCCCTGTCTACACCCATTAAATTACATAGGCACATGATCCCCCCTGTCTACACCCATTAAATTACATAGGCACATGTTCCCCATGTCTACACCCATTAAATTACATAGGCACATGTTCCCCATGTCTACACCCATTAAATTACATAGGCACATGTTCCCCCTGTCTACACCCATTAAATTACATAGGCACATGTTCCCCATGTCTACACCCATTAAATTACATAGGCACATGTTCCCCCTGTCTACACCCATTAAATTACATAGGCACATGATCCCCCTGTCTACACCCATTAAATTACATAGGCACATGTTCCCCATGTCTACACCCATTAAATTACATAGGCACATGTTCCCCATGTCTACACCCATTAAATTACATAGGCACATGTTCCCCCTGTCTACACCCATTAAATTACATAGGCACATGTCCCCTTTCTACACCCATTAAATAACATAGGCACATGTTCCCCCTGTCTACACCCATTAAATTACATAGGCACATATTCCCCTGTCCTACACCCCAAAAGGGCATTACAGGCAGTAATGACAGTAGCCAGAGTACGTAAGAAACAAGCATACATACCCTTCACCATACATACCCTTCACCATATGCTGAGGGAGACTGAATACCTATGAATATGGCTGGAGTTCAATGTCAGTTCTTGACGAAAACACTGAAAATCTGAATACTACCAACACTTTGTTACCAGTGCTAAACTTGGTCCCTGACAGGAGCATGACACAGAAAGCTCACCGAATGTGAAATAAAATGATTGAAGAAGGCAGTGGAGTCGCCAAAAAGATATGTCAGGTACACTACGAAACAAGGACATCAGAAGCAGAGTGGGCATTACTTTGTGCACCGAATACATTGAAAGACAACAAATACAATGGTTGAGACATTTAATGAGAATGGAATACAACCAACCACCAACAAAAGCATACAATAAAAAGAGATCAGGTTATAGAACCAAGGAAAGACCAAGAAAAAGATGGAAAGACAATATCAAGATCACACTAAACAAACACAAATATAACACAACAAGGACGACTCATCTGGCCCTGGAACACAAATTAAAGCACCTGCGCTTAACGACAAGAGTGGATAACTAACTCCATCATTCACCTGAGAGAAGACAATAGACTAAATAACCTTTATTGTTAGGAGCACTGACAAAAATACATGTCTTTAATTCCATGCTTTCAGGGTATGTTTCTATGTGCATGGCGAGTCTTTCACAGTCAACCAACAGGGATATATGTGGAGATTGAATTTTTGGATTGTGTTTTTAACTATGGACAGGTAAGACCACTAGTCTCTGTGGTGATGTATTACATTATCTAGCACACCTCAAACATGTCAGTGAATCACAACAAATGGAAGATATCTGGACATGTTAGTTATTGTGAGTGGTATTTATTCTGTTATTCTTGTATAATAAGCAGACAAGCTGAGAATCATTTGCTCAGTTAGATCTATTTTTAGAAGATAGAATTTGCGTAATAACTTCGAGTCAAACCAATGTTAAACCACTCTTTGTGGGGATCTCTGTGCTTAAGTGGTTACGCCCTTGCCTTGTGAGTCGAAGATCATGGATTTGAATCAAGACCATGCCTTTCTGTTCACGAGTGCATTTTTTTCCAGAGACCCTAGGATTGTTGCAGGAGCTACGGAGTTCGTGCTTTGGGGAATACTTTTGGCAGGTGGCATGCCATTTCTGAGAAGAGGGACCGAGCCATAGGGGTAAAACCCAGTGCAATGAAGTCAATTTTCTTCTTCTTTGCGATTTGTATGTGATTTGAACTTAAAAGCAATTGTACATTGTGCCAGTTATTCGCCTACAAGTAGACCAGCACATCCGATTTACGCTTTTTATTTACTAGGGTGCTTCCCATGGTCCCTAACTTAGTCTTCTCTTTTGACATGCCTTGTAGGTCACAGTGCTACTATTCTTGCTACCCTTTCGGCCCCCCAAACATACAGGGGAGATAACTACTTAAATTAGCAACATTTTCATAGTTACTTCCCCTAATTCTATAATACAATTGATTAATTGTTGAAATTCCATGTCCATATTGAAATCTGACTGCAATGAATCTCCCATTCACTTCCTTCTCCTTGCCATGCAGACTCTGGTCAAGAAACTGGTACAACCAAAGTTATTTTTCTGTTTTAAAGCACGCAAGGAAAATAACAACTCATACTAAATCCCCTCAAGGGCACTACATCCATTGTCTCTTGAAACTTCCAGAATGTCTCCATCGTAACTAAGACAAACAAGTCTTTAAACAAATTATAATTCAATAACAATGATTTTAAAGTTTGTAGATGATTTCAGATTTTTTGAGTGAAGTGCAACAGAAATTAAGAAACAGGAATGAAATAAAAAATCATTGAACTGATAAATGTCCACAGTCAGTAGATTGATTATTAATTGATTGATTGGACCAACTTCATTGCCCTTCGGTGAGTAACCATATCTGCTCCAATCTCTTTCTTACACAGCAAGATCTCAGTGGCAGTGCAGACTCCGTAGTCGCGGTCCGATGTAATTTGAAGATCTCGGGCAGTGCATGGACTCCGTAGTACCGTGAGGGTCCCTGATGTAATTTAGAAGATGGTGAAACTATTTGGTAGGAATTTTATTAATTAATGTTTCAAATGAATTTTCTAGGGCAGCGTCTTTCTAGCCTGCTCTTCTCGATTTTCAACTACCAAGACTTCTTTTACATGTCCAACTTGAACACAGGATCTATGTTTTATCGTCCGTCTCCGATAGGACTAGGAACTCAATCTCACCTACACTGAGATCAGAGATCTCTGGAAAAATATCCAGATGACTCCACAAGTATGGATTGGTTGTATCAAGATCTAAAGTTTATCTGTCAACTACTGATTATTTTTTCTTCCTTTCCAGGGTATTCTAGTTCTCATTGTATTTGGTTTTGATACAAGACTTGTATTTTCACCCATTGTTAGAAGGTAAGACTATGGTGTTTTTTTAAGAGCTCACTGCCTATAGAGCATTAAAGTACTAATCTGCTAATTCTATTTTGCCTTGTTGGTGCTGGATTGTCAGGCATGTTATTTAATTGCATGCTAAATGCAAGGCATGTTATATTATTGTAACCTCTTCTATATTCATCTGTAATATTGACTAATCCATTTATTTACATGTTACATATGTATGTTAGGGTGGAGGTGCTAAGTTGTTACGCCATTTGCCTTGCGTTCTGAAAGTCGTAGGTTAGAATCCTTTTTGTTCTTCTTCTTCTAACTCTCCATATAACCACTTGTTAAACATTCTTTATGATTTTATGTGATCTGAGCCTAAGAGTGATTGTACATTGTGCCAGTTATATGTCTACAAGTAGGCCAGCATATCTTATTTCTGCAACTTTTTTAATTATTAGGGTAGCTTCCCTAGACTCCTACATCAGTCGCCTCTTAAGACATGCCTTGTAGGTCCCAGTGTTACTATTCTATGCTCTCCTTGAGAACCCCGGCAACACATGAGCATGTAAGAATCCAGACCACACTGTTGTGTT
The DNA here is from genome assembly GCA_020796225.1 of Arion vulgaris. Classification (NCBI taxonomy): domain Eukaryota; kingdom Metazoa; phylum Mollusca; class Gastropoda; order Stylommatophora; family Arionidae; genus Arion; species Arion vulgaris. The sequence continues at coordinate 64,458,643 of CM036753.1, read as the reverse complement.
TGCAAGTTCATTTTTTCTAGGAGTGTTGCTGGAGTTACAGAGTTTGTTGTTTCTGCAATACTCTCGGCAGGTGGCTTGCATTTCTTCGAAAATGGACCAAGCCATATGGGGGAACTCAGAACAGTGTAGTCAATCCTTTGTCTTTAGACCCTTTTTAAATATGTTTGTAAGTTCAACCATTTGTTTTTTTCTCATGCTTTAACAAAACATATGCTTTTATTTAATCTCGTCATATTTATGGTTCACACACACACAATATATATATATATATATATATATATATATATATATATAACTTTCTGCTTTAAAATTGTATCTCTTGCTATCTTCCATGCAGGCAGATGTCCAAATATAGATTTCTCTATATGACCTATGTTAGGTAATTCATTCCGGTTAATGTTGGTGTTAATTGTTTACCGTGATTAATTATCAGCTATGCGTTTATATCTACATTGTTTCACTTTATTTCAATGTATATCTATTTACTATGGATGTGCAATATTAAAATGTTGTGTTGGTGTTCTTGCAACTGTTGATATTGTAAGAAATTCTTCTGTTACACTTATCATGTTGTTTAGTAGATTTCGGTATATTACTATCTGCTTCATGTGTGACCCTATTTTAGTTCATTGTTCATTTGAGGATCATCGCACATCGGACATATCGTCCATAACTGCTCCGATCTCCTCCCATGTATCTCAGTGTGTTTAGGCTAACAACTCCTGTTCTGTGTTGATTGATGTATCTACTGGGTTTTCTCTTGTGGTTTTCCCATCTTGTCGCACCTATCGGTTTGCGCAACCAAGATAGAGAATACCCTTTATCTTCATCGTTGAAATCTTCAGAGTGTATGTTTTCTCTTAGACCGTTGATGATGTCGCTTCTGTCCATAGAAGACCCATTCTCAATCATAACATTGCCCTTCACCCCAGCATGACCGGTACAAAGATGAAGGTAAGTATTTGGATTGTCGAGTTTTGTATTAATTGCATCCACTGCCTTCATACATAACCGACCTTGATCTTCTGTATCACTATTTTAGTACTCATTGCTATGTGCACATATAGTACATTAGTGTTTTGGTCACCCCAGCTAAAAAATAATAGAGATTTACTTTATTTTCATTTCAATTTGTTTATTCTGTGTGTTTTTTGCATAGAAATCTGAGAATTACATTTGTAGAAATTATGAAACTATAATAGTTTACATCTCGAGTAAAGATTAGAAAAAGTGTGCATAATTTATCAAATAGGTGATACATGTTTTATTGTACTATAAGTTTATAAATCTATATTATTTGTTATTTGTAAAAGTGAAAATATTCAATATGAAAAGTTAAACATGAACAGAAGCTGACAGTCTGTATCAGTTCATTTAACTCACTAACTACTGGAAGCCATCAAAGAGTTCAATAAATTTGGTTTGATGTATCAGTACAATCTCATTAACAACCGGAAGCCATCATAGAGTTTAATAAATTTGGTTTGATGTATCAGTACAATCTCATTAACAACCGGAAGCCATCATAGAGTTTAATAAATTTGGTTTGATGTATCAGTACAATCTCATTAACAACCGGAAGACATCATAGAGTTCAATAAATTTGGTTTGATGTATCAGTACAATCTCATTAACAACGGAAGCATCATAGAGTTTAATAAATTTGGTTTGATGTATCAGTACAATCTCATTAACAACTGGAAGCCATCATAGAGTTCAATAAATTTGGGTTGATGTATCAGTACAATCTCATTAACAACCGGAAGCCATCATAGAGTTTAATAAATTTGGTTTGATGTATCAGTACAATCTCATTAACAACCGGAAGACATCACAGAGTTCAATAAATTTGGCTTGATGTATCAGTACGAACATTTATCTCTATAAAATAAAATTGATAAAAATTTATCAATTCTGATAACTACAGATAAATTTGTCACCTGCAGGATGGAACAATAAACAAAAGTTGTTTCATCAATAGCATGTTTTTCATTTCAGTAGTTAATGTGGCCGTCTGTGGCAAAGTAGTAGTGAGCTTGATCACAACACAACTACATGGTTCAAACTCTGCTGCGAGCAGTTTGAGCAGCAAATTTGTTCCCGTGGATTTTTACGAACGGTAAAAATAGACCTCACCATTCAGAAAGCAATGGTAAACTACTGAGCGTTCTAAGTGGTGCCTAGAAAATCGACTCATTGTGGTTGATAGCGACGACCTGTAAAGGATAGGACACACTTTTCATTCATTTAATGTTTAGTAGTTAATGGATCTCCAACAAGGATGAAAATAGTGAATAATGAAGAAAAAGAAACAATAAGCAAATTTGTAATTTATTTAAATCACCATTAATTGCCACCATCACGAAAGGTGGCTAGGGGGCACAGAAAGAATCGCAGAAAATGTAGTCTAAAATTGTATATACAAAAAAGATGAAGGTAACGAGAAAATGAGACAGACTAAGAAAACAATGGAGAGATAACATGGAAGTAAAAGAAAGCTTAGAACAGATGAATAGAAGCAGATAATATCTGCAGCAATGAACTCAAAGGATCAGCAAGCTGAAGAAGTAGTATATGGATCTGTAACAATCAGCTTGTGAAACAAAATGTTGACGTTCCAGTTCACAGTTAATGAGAGATAGAGTTTACGTTTTCCAGTACATATTAACATGCAAATAAATAATTTATTATATAACCACCTTCCTTCATTGAACAACCATTAGTATTAATTAAATCTACCTGATCATAAATGGTTTGAAAGTGTTGCTTCTAACTTAACTTTTTATTACCAGTGTTCGTTGTATCATCAGTTTTTTACATGGTAAGTGTTTGGCTATGGCTGTCCCATATCTAACCACACAATTGAGATTACTTTTCTTCCATTTTATCAGCTAAGAATATTTGGAAATCCTGCTAATTTTCAGTCATTTCATTCACTTATGTACAGTTTCTACTATTTATATCAATACAGTAATAATATAGTTGTCAAGTAAAGCAACCCTTTTTATATCTCAAGGTAGATTGGGTAATATGGTGTTAGGTCTATATTTGTCCTTGACTGTCGGCACACGATGGGTGCTGTGGTCAATATCATGCATGCCACATTTACTGCTGAGTGCATTTCCTGGTACTTAATTAAGGCTGGGTTGACATGAGAGCCGTTACCATCTGAAAAATATTCCACACCTACTGTGGAATTGAACTAGGATAACTAGTCTAAGAAGTGAGTTCACTAACAACTATGCTACTGAGACTGTGTATAATAAATTAAGATGCATAAAGTAAGATAACATAAAATAAAGAACTTGTTTTCATAGTATGAGCTGTATTGGGTAATTTAGTGCTCGGAATGTATTAGTTGTATTGACCAGCAGCAAGCATTGGGTGACCCCGGTCAACATTACACCAGCTGTCCTTACTTCCAAGTGTTTCTCTAGAACTCACTTAAAGTTGAGTCATTACAGTCAGAAAACATCCCACTTCAGCTAAGAAATTTAATCCTGGAACCATATACTATGAAGCAAGTGCGCTAACTACTATGCTTTTGCAGCTTTTGATATTCTAATAGTGAATTCCAACTATTACATCAGTGTTAAGTCTAAACTAAATATTAATTTTGTATTCTTCTTCATTAGCCCTTTAAAGGGTGTTTGTTTCATTGCACCCCATGCAGAGAAGAAAACCTAGCTGATATGCACACCCACCCAAGTAACTTTGTCATCTGTACGGATGGTTTGGTGATATGTACACCTGCCTGAGTGACATCGTCATCTTTACAGATGGTTCAGTGATATGTGCACTTGCCTGAGTTACTTTGTCAATATGTACACCTGCCCGAGTGACTGTCATTTGTACAGATGGTTCGGTGATATGTACACCTACCCGAGTGACTGTCATCTGTACGGATGGTTTGGTGATATGTATACCTGTCAGAGTGACTGTCACTTGTGCAGATGGTTCGGTGATATGTACACCTGCCCAAGTGACTGACATTTGTACAGATGGTTTAGTGTTATGTACACCTGCCCGAGTGACTTTGTCATCTGTACGGATGGTTTGGTTTCAGTGATATGTACACATGCCATGCTAGGCAGGTATGTAATGCTGTCATGAAATTTATGCTAGTTAGGTATGTAAAGCTCTCAGGAAACATATGCTAGGCAGGCATGTAAAGCTCTCAGGAAACGTGTTTTAGGTAGATATGTAAAGGTCTTGTGAAACGTGGAAAAAATAGACAAGCAACATCATGAAGAGGCAATCCTTAATTGAATTCTGGTCTTTTCAAACAATGTTTGCACCTTGCCATGAAAAAAGTATGTGCTAGATAGCTCCACAAAGTATACACTTAACAAAGATACATTCATTAGGGAAGTTGCTTCAACACTTAGGTCCATGTGTCTTTCTTGCATGGGCAAGGAGTGACATGTTGGAAAAACTCCACTAATGATATAATTTTTTAAGTGTCTTTAGTTGGTGGAGCTAGCTAGCAAGTATTTTTCACATGACAAGGTGTTACTACCATTCTGACAGGCCAATGGTTCAAAACTGGATTGCTTCTTATATTTTTCGCTTGATTGTTTGGTCATGTATCTGAAGAATTTCACATACCTTTCAATCTGTTAATTCACTATTGTATAATTATTTTCACTAGCCTCGCACTCTTTAATTCTAATTTTCTTCTTTAATTGAAGTTATCACTGTTCATGATTTGTTTGTCAGCATAATGCACTACAGCCTTTCAGATTAGGTTGACAGGTTAGTTAATGAAGAGATTGCATCTGTAAATAAATCTGTATGAACTTGTTCCATGTTCCTTAGTTGCGGAAGATATGTGTTCGAATGACTCAACGAAATGTAGCACTTTTCTTTTAAAGTACTTAGTTGGAGTTATCTCACTTGCATTTTCTTGTGACAAGGGACTACAACCGCTATTGGGACAGGGGTTCGATTCCAGATTACCTCTCGAGTTTTCATCTGTGTTGTTTTGTGTGTGATTCTAGATTTCATATATTGTCAGGCATATTATTTTGCTATTTGTGTTCACTAGCCTTGGGGCCTACCCAGGATTTTTAAAATTCAAATTTCTTCACTTTTTCTATACAAACTTTAATTTTACCAATACATGCTTCAATATTTCATGCGCTTGCTACAACACTGCACAATGCAATCACGTGTTGGTTTACTCCTTAAACATTGCTGGATATAATATTTTTTAAACATTTCTTAATTGGCTCATTTTCATGGGATTTAAGTATTTTGTATTTACACCAGTCCCTGGCTTAATAATGTCATTTATATGCCAGTGAGACATGGACTTTTACACCGTCATGCTAAGCTGAACCATTTTACACAATTGTCTAAAGCTGCTGAAAATCAAGTGAAGACAGATCCCAGATACCACTGTTCTTGACAGGCTGGTTTCAGTATTAACACCATACTTATGAAACACCAACTTCGCTGGGCAGGACATCTCGTCCGCATGCCTGATCACAGGATGCCAAAGATACTATTCTACAGTGAAATGTCGAGTGGCAACGCTCCCGAGGGGCCAAAGAAGAGATTCAAAGACACGCTCAAGTCCTCTCTAAAATCCTTCAAAATCAAGATTGATACCTGGGAAAAGCTGCACAGGACCGAACATCCTGGCTCTCCCTACGAAAGGGTGCAAAATCCTGTGAGGCAGCACGTCAAGCAGCTTAGTACTGCGAGACAAAGAAAAGGCCAGTGCACACGAGTCCCAGACTGTAGCAACAATCTCATGCCCACACTGTCCACGACTCTTCAAGGCAGCATCGGACTGACAAGTCACCTACGTGTCCATTGACTGATACTACATTTTGTTTGTTGGATGAAATAACTATGTGGTTATAATCATATTTGATTGACGAACATTATCATTATTAATGTCATTTATATTAGCCCCTCACTTAACAATGACATATTTATGCTAGTCTCTCACTTAGCAGTGACCTATTTACACTAGTACAAATGTTTGCAGAAACAGTAACCAGACCTCTTACCAGTTTCACCTGTGTAAATCATATCACAATGTTTTCAAATGATGACATAGATAGTGTTGTGAGACTCGCATGTAAATATCATTTTTTAAGCTTTAGAAGGATATTTTTTTGTATATCCTCATCCAAATGTCTAGACTTCGTTATCAGAGTTTAAAAGTATCCATTTCTAAATATCCTCATCTAAATATTTACATTATCATTTATTATCTGAATATTTATGTTATACTTGTTTCTAAGTTTCTAAATATCCCCAAGTTTCTAAATATCCTCATCTGAATGTTTATGTACTCGTTTATTATCTAAGTTTCTAAATATCCTCATCTGAATATTTATGTTATCGTTTATTATCTAAGTTTCTAAATATCCTCATCTGAATATTTATGTACTCGTTTATTATCTAAGTTTCTAAATATCCTCATCTGAATATTTATGTTATCATTTATTATCTAAGTTTCTAAATATCCTCATCTGAATATTTATGTTATCATTTATTATCTAAGTTTCTAAATATCCTCATCTGAATATTTATGTTTCTGTTTATTATCTAAGTTTCTAAATATCCTCATCTGAATATTTATGTTATCATTTATTATCTAAGTTTCTAAATATCCTCATATGAATATTTATGTTATCATTTATTATCTAAGTTTCTAAATATCCTCATATGAATATTTATGTTATCATTTATTATCTAAGTTTCTAAATATCCTCATCTGAATATTGTTATCATTTATTATCTAAGTTTCTAAATATCCTCATCTGAATATTTATGTTATCGTTTATATCTAAGTTTCTAAATATCCCAAGTTTCTAAATATCCTAAGTTTCTAAATATCCCATCAAGTTTCTAAATATCCTCATCTGAATATTTATGTATTATCGTTTTATTTTCTAAGTTTCAAATATTCCCCATCTGAATATTGTAATAGTTTATTATCTAAGTTTCTAAGTATGTATAAAAATTAACTGATCGCAAATTGTGAAGTAACATTCACTAACTTTATATTTCAGTTGATATTTTCTAATGTTTGATTTGGTAACTATATACAATTATCAGTTATATGAGGACTATCATCATAGCACTCTGGACATGTCCATAGGTGCTCTGATTTCCGTCTCAGCAAATCCAGTAGCGGCCTGGCCCAACACACCAGTTCGATGTTGATTAATCAATCTCTTTGCATATTTAGTATGTCGTTCCTTTCGGGCTGCACCAATATTGCAGATTACGATTATGTTGTACTATAAATTACCTTTGCTGATGGACAGAAAATAATCCATATAAATCATATACCTCATTACCTTTGATCATGCAACACATTGTATATTTGTTAAAACAACAACTGAATTAGACAAATGTTAGCATCATCATCAAATAGCTTGTCCTGCGCAGAACCTTGCCACCCTAACAGTCCTTTGGAATTTCTCTTTCTCATAGGCCAGATGTCCCACCTCTGCAGCCGTCATGCACACATGATCAGTTACATCCTAAATCCACCTTCTCTGTGTCTTCCTCTGCTTCTTTTAACCGGGATACCTCCTCCCATAATGGTCTTCTCCCAAACCCAAATTTTGTCTTTCCTTGTATGTCCAAAATACTTTCTCATTCTAATTTATAGCATCAGCATTCATGCAACAAATTTTATATTTTTAAACAACAACTGAGGTAGATAAATATGAGCATACATTCTTTTATTATCATTATATTGTATGTTCTAGGTGGCATCTGTGGTTAGGGATAGTGACTTGTTCTATTAACCCTACGTACTGAGTTTGAATCATGCTGCGGACAGTTTGGTTGCAAATTGTTTTGTGTGGATTTTCACAAAAGAATAATGGCACCACTCGTTCAGACAGCAATGACAAACTACCGAACGTAATAATGCTTGGAAAAAACACAAACAGCGTTAAAAGCTGGGGTTGATTCGCAAAGTCCTGTAACGGATATGCAATTAACTTAGTATGTTCTTGCAGAATGTCACTCTCTTACAGTTTGCCTTAAAAACTCTTGAACTCTAGCTAGTTTTCCCATCAATGTTTCTTCATGTCCTGTTGCAACCATCGTCTGTGTCATCCTCTTCCCCAACTTAAAGTATTGCTGTTTCTAAATCACAGCACTGTTTGTAATTTAACCAAAATATTTCAGTTGATGAGATATAATACTGTTTATGAGCCAGTGTTCCTGTTCACATCTTCTAGGATGTCTATATTTTTCATCTTCTCTCTCTCTCTCTCTCTCTCTCTCGATCACCGCTTAGACCGATGTACCAGATTTCCCCATAAATTGTCTTATTCATGTGGAAATCTGATGCATGCAGCCTTAGCATGGGTGTGTTTCGTCATATCTTTAACGTCATTTGGAGCTCTGGTGCTTATTCTTCGGCAATGTGTCCGGTTTTAGCCAGCGTTTACTGACATGGCATTAGTATTCCTCTTCTCTGTCCAAGTTGTTGTAAGTTTTTTCTGGAGCACTTTGTTATTACCAAAGATTCTATTTTGTTCTTTAATGTTTGTGTTATTGTTCATATTCATATGTTGTCACAGAAAAACTGCATATCCACAGTTCTACTGTTGATTCCTTGCTTGTGTCATACCATAATTTATTCATATTAACTCCTTGTGTACACATACTAAAGCCACATCAATGCGCTCCATTTTAAATGAAAGACACTATATATTCATCTACCGTACTTTACATAAAATTATATACAAATAGTTGATGGATCTTGTGAATAATTTTGTTTCTATTTAATGTTTTGGTTCATGAGATAACTGAGAAATTGATACTGTCAGAATGCATTGCCAAGTGACTTGTTATATTTTAAGAGTTAGCTAATCTCTGAATTGTCATAACTAGTCTCCTGATTCTTTTGTAAAATCTATAATTACAGAGCCATTCTTTTATACTATCAATAATATAATATTACTATAAGTGTAGGACTCAGCAAACCTTCATTTCATGCACTTTTATGTATGATATTCACTATAATTACATGTACCACTGTCTGTCAGGTCTTCCAAGAATGCTACAGAGAATAAGAATATGCCCTGCTGATTACACTTTTGGCAATATTCTGCTGAAAGGGGACTGAGCACCGACAGGTCACCCTTACTTTTTCAAACCAAGTGTGTCTGCTAACCACCCCACCCTCCTCCTTAAATTAGATATGAGGAAGCAGTTATAGTCTGATCTTCCATGATAGTGAGATTGTATCCCTTTTTTTTTTACTTTTGATCCAAGTGCTTTTTTTTTTAACTCTTGATATATCTACCCCCAAAAATCGTCCAGATATTCCACCATTGTTTTCATGGCAGGTTTCAGAAGACTGGATATGAAACCAGTCATGCAATTCATAAAAGAACAACAGATTAAATTGTTTGGACACCTGACAAGAATGCCCTGGTATCGTCTACTACAGAGAGCCACACAGGAAAAATATAATGAGTACAAAGCAAGAGGAAGACCACGCAAAAAATGGAGCGACGGCATCAAGAACAGCCTTAAGAAAATAAATAATAGATTATAAAGTGCATTAGAACAAGCACACACAAGATCACTACATCCCCTTCCCCCAACACTCTATAAAGAAGTAAATGGTGGAAGAGTAGAAGTTCCTGCCGGCTAATCCATCTCACAAGAAAAAGAATAGTAGCTTGAAATTAGGGGTGGGGGTGTAATAATGAGACGCCATAAGTGTGGGGTAAAATGAACAATGGGGGGGTGATGTTAGATAAAGGGGGAATTTAATATCTAAGGTTCTAATACTATTGTTAGGATAATATTTTTAAATATATACAATAATGAGTTAAATGTTATTTGGAATGACAAAATCGCACAGTTCCTGTGAAAATGCATGCGATGGAAGCTTGGTCTGGTGCCAGTGATGTCATTATCTCTTAGAAGACCACACAACTTATTTAAAACACGTGGTATTTTCAAGTGCGGTCAAAACAGTGTTATTTAATGCAGTATCTCATTACATCATGCTAGTTCTTCTTCTTTTCTTCTTTGCGTTGTTCTTACAACCAATTTTAATCATTCTTTGTGATATGTTTGATCTTTGCCAAGAACGTGTATATGTTGCACATTGGTTTGGTAGACCCCTAAATGCATATACTTCTGCACATTTAGGACATGTGCATCCAATTTCAGCCAAACCTCCTTAGCCACCTCTTGTGGCATGCGTGGCAGATAACAGTGGTTCTATTCTTTACACCCCAAATTTGGGCCCGTAACCACTAATCATGCTAGTTAAAATTTATATAACTTGGTGATATTACTTTATGGATTTTTGAATGTTACTTTATCTTTGATATTATTTGCAGCGAGAAGGATGGGTGTTTGTGTTAAGGGACCAATGAGCAGTTCTCTAACAAAGTTTGAGAACACTATAGTTTATAGAATATTCATCGAGCGTAGTCAGGGGTGTTGAAGATAGATAAGGGGATTATCCATCTTATAATGTCAAAATCAAAGCAGTTTGAAATCGAAAAGAGCAGGCTGGAAAGCCGCTGCCCTGGCAAAATTCATTAGAAAGTTTACAAGTAAAATTCCTACAAAATATTTTCACCATCTTGAAAATTACACTGGAGACCCTGTCTGTGCTACAGAGTTCATGCTCTGCCGCTGAGATCTTCCTGTATAAGAAAGAGACAGAAGCACACATGGTTACTTACCGAAGTGCAATGATGATGGTTCTATCAATCAATCATCTCCAACACTTCCTTGTTGTTTATTAGAGACCTCCTGTTTATATTAGGACACTGCAATTGATGAAACATCTAGAGGTTGATGAAATATGAAATCAAATGTTGCATGAATAGAACTTTGTATCTGAGGGGGCAGAATGAGGTGTGAGTTTAACCAGTGAGCCACAGCAAGCATCCTTCGATGTCTGCTGGAAAATACTGCGCACCTATCTCAAGTGTGTTAACTAGCTATCTAACTAATTTTTTATTATCTTGCTCTGCCTTGAAGTCTGTTGTTTTCAGCATATGCTGTTTCTAATTGTCATTAGTTGTGTATATTTGATTGATTGGTTAATAGGACCATCATCATTGCACTTTGGTGAGTAACCATGTGTGCTCTGATCTCTTTCTTAAATAGGAGGATCTCAGCTGCAGTGCACGAACTCCATAGCACCGGTGAGGGTCCAAACTCCTCATGTTTTTGTTTAATGTATCTTCAAATCTTGATAGCTTAATATCATTTCTTTTGAACATGTATATGTATATATTCATATACATAAGTAAGAAACCATATGTTAATACTCATTTTCTATCGTGTTTGTAGACGTAAGTGTATCTTTCACATAGATCTATATAAATAGCATTTCCTAGAACTACGATATGATGGTTATTTCCCCATTAAGTTTAAATTGATTGTCATTGAATACAAATGTCACAGAAAAGTACTCAGAGTACAAAATCCATTTTTTCATCAATTTTCTATTTCATGCATATAATCAAATGAAAATTTTCTATTCAAAGAGAAAATATAGCATGTATATATGTGGGGAGGGTGTTCAAACTTTATAATGTGGAGGGGGCGTTACAAAGTTTATGTTGTGCAAAGTGGGCTGAAAAAGTTTGAGAATCTGTGCTCTAGATATATGGCCTGCCATTTCTGCAGAGAGAGATGACTCCATATGTGGAACCTAGTACAGGGAATTCAATCCTTTGCCTTTTAATTCCTTTTGTTTATTTATACATAGTTGTATATGGGTCTTCCCGGAGTGCCATGACGTCAGTTCAGTAACCAATATATATATAAACTAGCAACATTTCCTTGATCTAATGCATGATGATTGTTTCCCAAACAGATTACGTCGTTATCTATTTGGTGCAGAAATGGTTCGCCTTCCGAAACTTTCTGACCTGGACATGGAGACAAAACAGACCTGCCAACAGTTCATAGATTACCACAAGGAGAATTGCTCCCGAGAAATTGTCAGAGACCGAAGGTAAGAACAGTAATCCATCTCGGTCATGAGTAATCCTATCATATTCTTCCCATATTACTGTCTTCATCTCCTGTCCATATCAATCTGTTTACAGTACCAACATTCAACTATTAGTTTTCCAGATTTTTAGGGCCGTTAGGAATTTATGTCTGACAATATATGTTATATCTTGATAGAAGTCTGAATTTCTTCACTTCTTTTATCTGCTTTGCTTGTTAAAGGCCTTTTGATCAAAACGTAGCTGTGTATTTGTATTTTGTAAATCTATATTACTTTGTTTTTTACTGTTTCTTAGTTATCCAGGTCTAAAGGTGAACCAGAACATCACAGATAATCCAAGTTGACACAAGTATCATAAAAATAGGGTACAATATGGAAATATTGTGATTTTCTTTAATTTTTACAAAAATGTACATTATGAATACACAACTGAATAAGAATAATTGACTGAATGCATATTGGCCTGTCCAAAGTTCTCTTAGGTCAAGCTCTCATTAGCCACAAATTGTATTTATACTTGTCTAAATATTTGATCCATGTGCATATGCCTATGTGTTGCTGGACCACAAGGGTAGCAAAGAATAGTAATACTGCAACCTACAAGTATGTCATAAGAGCGACTGAGATAGGGGCCTAGAGATCCTCATCAAGGTGTATCCTTTATAGGACGTTGCTCTCTTTGCAGCACATCTGAAATTCACTCTGTCTCTGCCAGTTCACCCACTTCGCCGATGGTCATGTTCATGGTTTCTTTAATATCTTGTAGCCATCTTCTTCTTGGTCTGTCTCTGCATCCTGGAACCCTGCCCTCTAGTATTGTTTTTTCCAGGCCATCGTGACGCTTGATGTGACCAAAGTATGTAATTTTTCTGTATAGTATGTTGTTTATCAGCCAATTCTCTTAACATTTAGTTCTTTCAGGACATCAGTGTTCTTTCTTTTTTCTGTCCTTGTTATTTGTAGGATCTTTCTGTAGCATTTAGTTTCGAAGGACTGGATTTTCTTCTTAATTTTTGTGTAATAGTCCATGATTCACAACCATAAGTATAGAGATCCCACCCTAGTAAAAAAAAAAGTGTAGCTGAAATCTGATATGCTGGCCTACTTGTAGTCGCAATAACTGGCAAAGTGTACAATCGTGCTTAGGCTCGATCACATACAAATCACAAAGAGTGGTAAACAAGTGGTCGATATGGAGCGTTCATAGAAGAAGAGTTATCACAAAAAGAATATAGATAGATGATAATTATTCATAAATTGTATTGATACATTTAATTAATTAAAATTTTTTCAAACAACAGTTTTGTCCAAACAGTTTTGATCTCCATTCTATTTTCATTGTTCTTAGCCCGATGCAATGTCTTTTTTTTACAAAATTCTGTTAGAGACTTTGTACTAAGATGCTCATTATGCATAAAATATATATATATATATATATATATATATATATATATATATATATATATAATATATTTTGGGGCAATAATATCATACTGTAAAAACAGATTGATTGAGACTATATTTTATGTCACAATAATATCATACGTAAACAGTTTGATTGAGACTATATCTATGTTCTTGACTATCTGAGACTATATTTGAGTTTCACTGCTATTAGTTATTGACCGCAGCCTGTGTTTCCAGGAACATGTTGAGTATGTCATTGTCAAGGCACGCAAAGTTTTGGCGGCAATGAGAGTCATGGCGGCTGTTAACATTGAGCAACGACTGCTTGTCATCCTGTATCAGACACTGGTCCTCTTCACCATTGAATATGCAATGGCCACCCTCACTGTCAGCAAAACGCAAATCGAAAGACTGGAGAGAATACAGAACGATGCTATGCGCATCATCCTCGGTTGCACAAGGGATACACCCTGTGTGGTGATGAGGTTTCTCCTGGATTTTCTGACCATGGAGTATAGACTCAAGATAGCTAGAGCATGTGCCTATCTCAAAATAAGTGCCAAAAAGGATCACCCATTGCATGAACAGCTTAGCACCAGTGGTGGAAATCGCTAAAGCGGCAAGTCATGGTGGCCGCCGCAGATACTGTTCAGCTGGTATGCAGGCTCAATAATATTGACCATGGGGAAGAATGGATACCGATGCTTCCAATATACTGGAACACTTTTTCAACCACCATTAAATTTGACAAAGGTTGCAGAGAAGGAAATCCAGTGGCGTTGAATGCAGACGTCAAAGCCATTATCGATGAAAACTGCAATGCAGACGATGTCGTGATTTACACGGATGGATGTTAGTTCCACAAAAGTCTGCATGGCCTTCTCTGCAAGCTCATGTGGCAGAATGGTCAAGGAAGCCAGTGGGGCATTTAGTATGACAACAAGCAGCATGACAATGGAGGTACTGGCGGTGACCAATGCACTACTCTGGCTAGAGTCACAAACTACACTCACTCGTGCATTCTGAGTGACTCATTGAGTATGATCCGAAAGGTGAGGCCGTTTGGTGCGCAGGCAATGGACTGAATCACTGCAGTCTCAACAATTTCAGAATTACACTTGTCTTTGTTCCGGGCAATGGGTGTCGGGCAATGAGAGAGCAGACAGGCTGGCTGGCTCTGCCGCTATATCAGAGGCCAGCCAATGGACAGAGCTGACATCGTGAACGCCCTATAGAGCGTGGCGCGAGAAGACCTTCATCTAAACCAATCCACGTCAACTACTAGATTGCTAGAACTCGGTTTGAAGATTGGTGGGGTAAGAAAAGAATGGTACAACAGGTATAGAGTCGTTCATCAATCAAAATAGAACTGGTACGGCAGTCCTGACGTGTGAGATATTAAGGAGATCGGAGCACCTATGGACATGTCCGGAGTGCAATGAAGATATTCCAAACTGAAACTGCTATTTGTACTTGTGTGTCTCATTCTGTTATATATCTTTAGTGAAATATTATTCATGTAATTGTTATACATGACTAGTGGAACGTCTAGGGAAGTGATTGGAGTGCTGCTCCATTCGTAGACCCGGTTCAATCTTTGGTAAGGCTCATTAATATTTCCTTCGAGACATAAGAAAAATCCTAACCTGAACAGTCTCGCGCAACTGCATAGCCATGCGCATTAAATTCTACAGGCTAATGTCTCCCTATCCTATCAATCAAGTGCCATGCCTGCCGGCATAGGCGATCATTTCTCTCCACAACTCTCTCTCTCTGCTTGGTTTATGTAATCAGTTATGACCGTGATCTTGTTTTGAACCATGATGTCAGGCCATCCAACATCTTCTCCCTCTTTCTTCCACGACCTTCCTTCCTGAATTTTACCTGTTGTCACCAAATCTTCTAGACTTTCCTTTCGCAGTATATGCCAGAAGATTGCCTGATTCTTATTCTTTTGATACAGTTTCTTTGTTTGCAGGCCTGATTTAAAACCTCATTTGGTTTCTTCGCTCCATGAATTTTCAGCATTCTTCTGTATTTGTGGCTTCCAGTGATCGTATTGATTGTTTATTCATAAAGCGTATTACAGACAGTAACAACAGTTTTATACGCACTAAATGCAGTCTCGCCCGAGTGGTTACCGGGCCAAATTAGGATGTAAAGAATATAACCACTGTCACCTACCATGCATGTTGTAAGAGGCGACTGAGGAGGTTGGTCATGGGGCTGGCTACCCCACACCGTAAAACACCAGATAGCTACAGAAACCACAACCAAGAAAATTCAAAGCTCGCCACCCGAGGAAGAAGAGGGACCCCAAGTAGAGGGACTCATGAAGCGACCCGGTGAAATTCGAAGAAAATCGGGCTGCCGACTCACCTTCTTTCAACCCTGAAGATCTCCAGGATTGGCACCTGGAATGTCCGCACGATGTTCAAAACTGGGAAGACAGCACAGGTGGCACGGGAAATGAGGACATATGGACTGGCCATCCTGGGACTTGGCGAAACCAGATGGACAAATGCAGGACACACTAGACTTACAACAGGGGAATCATTACTGTACTCCGGAAGAGAGGAGGAAGACGCACACACATGGAGGAGTAGCATTGATGTTGGCAAACAAGCACAAAAGGCATTAATTGAATGGGAGCCATAGGGACCAAGAATGATCCTGGCAACTTTCAAAACCTCCAATGCAAAAATTAAACTGAACATAGTCCAATGCTACGCCCAACAAATGACAGCAAAGAACAAATAAAAGAAGAGTTTTACAATAAGTTACAGGGTGTATTAGGCAAATTTAAAAGTAAGGATCTTACTATTTTGCTAGGAGACTTTAATGCAAAGATAGGCAGAGACAACTGGGCTTGAAGAAACCATGGGCAAACACGGACTAGGAAAATAAATGAAAATGGAGAGATGTTTGGGATCTGTGCAGCAAACCAGTTGGTTATAGGAGGTAGTCTCTTTCAGCACAAAAGAATCTACACAGCTACATGGATATCACCAGACCACAGGACAGAAAACCAAATCGACCACATCTGCATAACAGGAAGTTCAGAAGGTCACTTACGTAAAGTATATAGAGGAGCAGATGTGGTCTCTGATCACCACCTTGTTATAGCAAAGGTGCGAATGAAACTCAAGAGATTCATGACACCATGCATGGTAACAGGTGAGATACAATGTGGGACATCTGAAGGAGCAGAAGGGAAAGGATATATTTAGTGTCACGATTTCCAACAAATTGAGGCCCTAGAAGTTGATGAAGAAAGTATTGAAGACCACTGGCATAAAGTTAAAGAAGCCTGGACTAGCACGGTGAAACTACCCATGGAGAAAAGATAACAGAGAGAAGAGGCAGAAAGGCTGACCTCTGTAATAGCAGAACAAGATCAGCAAAGGCCGCAGCACAAGAACAGTACACAAAAGCCAACAGGGAGGTGAAGAGAAGTATATAAGCAGATAAAAGAAAGTATATAGATGACCTGGCAAGAGAAGCAGAAGAGGCAGCAGCTAAGGGTAACCTGAAAGATTTATACGATAATACAAGGAAATTGACAGGAAATACACAAATAAATAAACCAATTAGGACAAGGCTGGAAGATTACTCGGCAATGCTCAAGAACAGATGCAGAGGTGGGCAGAACATTTCAAAGACCTTTTAAATAGGCCAGTTCCCCTAGGCCAACTGGACATAGATCCAGCTGCAAAAGATCTAACAATCGACTGTAGCAAGCCAAGCAAAGCGGAAATAAAGAAGGCCATTCTCCAACTACGAAATGGTAAAGCTACAGGCCCAGATGGTATACCTGCAGAGGCCATAAAAGCAAATGCTGACATCTCAACAGACATGCTACATGCTTGTTGGGAAAAATTGGGAGAGGGAAGAAATACCAAAAGACTGGAGAGAGGGCTATATAGTCAAACTACCTAAAAGGGTGATCTCCAAGAATGCTTGAACTATAGAGGAATAATGCTCCTGTCTGTACCAGGCAAAATACTAAGTCGAATCATTCTAGAGAGACTCAAAGAAACTACAGATGCAGTACTAAGGGATGAACAAGCAGGATTTAGGCAAACAGATCCTGCACAGATCAAATATCGACGCTACGTATCATAGTGGAGCAGAGCATCGAGTGGAACTCATTCCTCTACATAAACTTTGTGGACTATGAAAAGGCATTCGATAGCCTAGACAGGAAACACTCTGAAACTTCTACGACACTATGGCGTCCCCATAAGCTAACCAATTTAATAAGAAAATGTATGAGGAGACTACGGCTAGAGTACTGCATGAAGGAAAACTGACAGAGGCCTTTCAAATAAAGACTGGTGTGCGACAGGGCTGCCTTTTATCGCCCTTCCTTTTCCTGCTGGCTATTGACTGATAATGAGATCAACAACTGCCAGGGGAAGAAATGGAATACAATGGACCATAATGAGTCAATTGGAGGATCTGGATTTTGCAGATGATCTAGCACTTCTCTCTCACAACCATCAGCAGATGCAAGAGAAAATAACAAAACTAGAAACAGTCTCACAGCAACTAGGCCTGACTATTCATGGGAGAAAACAAAGATCATGAGATTAAATGCTGGTTCCAGAGACCCAATCTTATTGAGAGGATCACCACTAAAGAGGTGGACACATTTACATATCTGGGAAGTGTCATCAACATTCAAGGTGGCACAGATGAAGATGTTAAGGTTAGAATACAAAAGGCAAGATCAGCATTTGCCATTCTGAAGAACATATGGAGTTCAAGAATGATTAGGAATAAAACTAAGATATTGATATTTAACTCAAATGTCAAGTCTGTCCTTCTGTATGGAGCAGAGACATGGAGAACAACTAAAGGAACACCAAAAAGTTGCAGACATTCATCAATAGATGCCTACGCAGGATACTCCATCTGAGATGGTACGACAGGACCACAAACAGAGAACTGTGGGATAGGGCAGACAATGGCAGGTGGAACAAGAGATAATGAGCAGAAGGTGGAGATGGATAGGACACACACTGAGGAAACACCCTGACAGCATCGTGAGACAGGCTCTCCGATGGAACCCCAGGGCAATAGAAGTAAGGGAAGACCCAGAAACACCTGGAGATGGGAGTTAGAGATGGAATGCAAGAGGACGGGAGAGATGGCGAGATCTGGAAAGGATGGCCTTGGAAGGCCTTGAAGGCTGTTGGACCTATGCTTCCCTAGGGGTGAAGAAGAAGAAAATGCAGTCTAGTTTAAAAGTTACATGTCATTTGATTTATATAGTTTTAGTTTTACATGAATACAAAGTTTGTGTGGATGTTAAGAGATATTTGCTAACTTCTATCATTATACAGTGTCACTTCAACAGAATGATGTTTTAGTTGGCACTGCTGCAAAACTCACGTATAGATGTGATGGTTTGTGGTGTTTTATTTTAGTCCTGCTGTGAGCTGGCTTTGCTACTCCATTATATGCACTTCTTGCCTCTGCAACTATTTATATTTCTTGAATTGCATAGCTCATTACACAGAGACTGGTAGAAAATTATTCAAACTAAAAGAGCGCCCATGTGGTGCCCTAATGGAAGCAAAGAATAGTACCGCTGCGACCTACAAGGCATGTTGTAGAGATGACTGAGGTAGGGACTTAGGGAAACTGCCCTAAAAATAAAAACTGTCGCAGGAATCAGATGTGCTGGCATAACTGACACAGCGTACAATCACTCTTAGGCTCAGATCACACTGAGTGATTAACAAGCGGCAGATATTGAGCGTTTGAAAAAGAAGAAACTAAAAGATGGAGTTCTATGGGTGGTTATTTACTATTGGAGGGCTTCCTTTGAGAAGTAAAGAGCTTTTGCATGGAGACACATTTATTATAACACCTGTTCTCAGACATGATACTGGATAATAGGTTGAGTTAATTTTTTGATAACCCCACACACTGTTCAGCCAAAGTTACAGCTGCAAAGAACATTCCAGGAATAATCTGACAAAAGTAGCAAACACTGATTTATTGTTCTCTTCCATTTTCTTTTCAACGAGTTCCAAAGTTAATCCTCTACATAAGAGTTCTTTTTTTTCATCTCATAGAAGAAATGAATTTAATTTGTATTTAAAAATCTTTTGTTTGAAAAAATTGTCATGTCTTTCTGCTTCTCTTCTTATTTTTCTGTGTGTTTGTAAAGACCCATTTAATTTAATAACCTTATTCTATTAAAGATTGATAATGTAGTGTAAAAATTGGGTTGTCATACATATAATATGTGCTTCATTTCGGGAAGGTTATGACATTTTGAAATTTGTTTGCAGTGTTCTAAAATATTCATAGCATGTTACTGCTTTACAGATAAAACTGTAGATTTACTGATTACCAATGGTAAAAAGGTAAAACAAAGCATGAAGTATAGTAGTTTTATAAACAACAAAAACATGAAAAGTTGACCACTAAACCAGAAATTACAGTATACACAAAAATTAAACACAATAAAATTAATACATCCATTCTTAATCTTGTTTGCCCGCTATGAATTCACTCATAGTCGTGGTGACTAGTAAATCGCCTCCGACTAATTGTTGCGTTCTTATCATCATTGTCTATCACCAGTCAGGCGAGCCTTAATTCTGGGATTCTGTTTGTCTGTATTGCAATCAGATCAATAGCATTTGTGATTGCGCCCACCATTACCTTACTTTACTGTAGCTCTCCCCGATTCTCATCCGCTTGCAGACTCGAGTGCTGCAGTCTGTTTGGAATAGGATCTTGGTTTGTGCCAGCTCACTGACCTGGCACAACGTTGTCCTTTTTTTTTATTGCTACTGCAGCCCCAGGCACCGATTGAGGCTTGCGAACTGTAGTGGGGCAGCACCTTATTGTCCAGGGGATGCTTATCTTGAAGCGTGTGGTAGCTGTCCAATGAGACATGATGAGCTCTCTCACCATTGAAGATAACCAGTGGCATCTGATACTCTTCGCCAATTAAGCTGGACAATAACCCATAACCTTTGTCCTCCGTGTTGGTTCGTTCAACAAAGTCAGCCTCAAGGTGACCTCTTTGTGACAGCAAAACACATAAAAACAAAGTACAGTAATTTTTCAAAAACAATAACAATACACAGCAACGTTTCGACCAAAACGTCTTTATCAAGCAAAGGATTTATGACACACACCTAAACAATTTTTATGGAGTAGCCTAGTTGCCCAAGCATCAACGATCTATTCCCTCTCGACTTTGCAGAGTCCTGAAGAATGCAAACACTACATCTGGTATTAGCTAATATAAACAAAAACAATACATTAGCAAGAAACACACCAGAAATCAGATATATATAATGACTTTTCAGCAAAATGTACTACATACTGCTTATTTGTTACTACTGCTTTTTTGGTAATATTGCCCAAATATTTATTTCCTATAATGTGTATTTAATAATTATTTTGTTTTTGTTCAAAATGTTTGAAGTCTGCAAAATAACATTGTACGCCCTTCTGGTACTGTAGAAAAGTTTTGTATATAAACACACAATTTTCAAATGAGGGTTAATAAAGTGTCTTTTTATTTATATTATTATTATTATATTCTTCTCGTATTGTTATACCTTATATAGGGCAGCCTTCAGGTAATTTCTATCTATCATGGGTATCTTGTTCAATCTATGGAATTGAGTTTGATATTTCTTGCCACTCTCAGTAAAGCTTGCTTCAGGATTTCCCTATTGCATACTTTCTTGAGCCATTTGCCTTTCATTTCAATGTCTTCTTTGTTATTCTTTGATTACTACTTTTCATTCATTCATCATCTCTTATCATAGTTGTATTAGTGGTTGACCAGACATTTCTCTGATTACATCACTTCTGATTTCTTCCCATTTTATGTTCATTATATTTTGCAGACATTTATTTTCATATGCATTCAACTTACTTTCTATATCTTTAGTTATTTTCCAACTCTCGCTGGCATATGTTGGGATGGTAAATCGGAAATGGAATAGAAAATATGTGATATATTTGTAAAACTATATAACTTGGGAGTTCCATATTTTATTTAGACTTTTGCTAGCTGATGTTGCTTTGACAGTTCGTAGCATAATTTATTTTTTTTAACATTTCCAGTGCAATCAAAATTGCTACCTAAATAGGTGAACTGCTCTGTTATTTTTCTCATTTTGAATTCCACTGATATCTGCATTACTTGCCATATGTGTCTGCATTATATTTGTCTTTTCATAGCTTTTCTGCAGTCCTACTTTTGTTTCTATAGATGAAAGTTTTGTTGTTGTTGCACATCTTGGTTATTTTTACTTAACAGGCAATACTATTTCCTACCCAATTGATGCCAGTTTCATCTCTGCAACATTTTATCATCGCCCAGTCAATGGCCATCCAAATTATATATATATATATATATATATATATATATATATTCCACTGTTCCATAGGGCCTTAAGTAATTTCTCCATACCACTCTGTCCAATGGGACACTCACCTAATCTCTTCCATGGAATTGAGTCCGGTACTTCTTGTCTCTCTCAGAAAAGTTTATTTCAGGGTTTCCCTAGGGTGTCCTCTCATTCTTGAACCCTTTGCCTCCTGTTTCAATACCTTCTTTGTTATTCTTTGATCATTTCTTCTTAAAGTATGAACACCATATCTCCATCTTCTCCTTCTTATAACAGTTATTACTCCAAACAATAGCGGAGATAAAATAAACTGTACTCTATTGGGTTTATAAAATGTATATAGTTCACAGCTTCTATGAAACTTCAACAACTGCTAGTTGACAGTTGCACACTAGATTAATGAAAGTTGGTAAATTAAATTATGTACTGTTAAAACACTTGTATGTACTTTTTAACACTTGTGATTTCACAGTTAATTTTCATAAGACGTTCATGCAGACATTGAGATCACTCAACTGTTATCTTTTGTTATTTCTCCAGATTTCAATTTCGCACATTCAAGAATGTATTCACGGGCACAGCCATGTGTGATTGGCTAGTCAGAGCAGGTTTGGCAGCCGACAGAGAGAGTGCTGTGGCGTACGGATGTCGACTTTTACTTGGTCGAGTTTTAACACACACTAGCAGTGAGCAAAATTTTCACGATGCACCTTTCTTTTATAAGTTTTTGGACACATTTGAATATATGGAATGCTGATTCAATATTCTGGATTTGGCACTGTCTTGAAAGAAAACCTGGCTAGAATCAATGTCTCTGCACACAGGGCACCTCTATAGGTGTCCAGTCTCTTTCAATTAACTGATACAGACAGCTTGTACAGCAGTGCTGTTCAACATTTTTATATATTGGGACGCATCTGACTGATGACTTGGGAGGCGCTGGCACCATAGGATGATTGCAATACTACTACTAATAATAATAATAGTAATATTAATTATACTCAGATATGGTGGATAATTTGAAAGGTGCATAAAGTGGGCCACAGAAATAACAGAGGCATTGACAGACACCATGTATGAAGCACAGAACAATTGTACAAGAGTCTGTTCTTATCCTGACGCAGTGAGGCAAAACAGAATTTGAAAAAGAAAAAAGACGATGATGTAATAATATTAACAATAACATTAATATAGTTCAAAAGCTAGCGCTTTCTCTAGTGAAAAAGCAAAGGTGGAGTTAGGAGACAGTTGAGTGGTTACAACATAAAATAAGTGCAAAAGCAGAAAGATTGTGTGCACGGGAGCGCTACAAATAAACTGAAAAATATCTTGGTTTCTTGAAATCTGAAATATTAAAGACGCCAAAGTAAAATAATATGCCATGAATGTATAACATGTGTACCATAGCATCCGCGGACACCGTATTGGACAGCGTTGATGTGAGTATCTCCAGCAACACTTTCAAATTTTCTCAATACTTGAACAGAATACTTATGTTAAACTGGTTAGACAATGCTGCCATTGCACTATTCCACATTATTTTTTCACATACTTATACTGGTTAGACAATGCACTATTCTACATTACGTTTTCAGATACTTAAGTTAAACTGGTTAGACAATGCTAAAATTGCACTATCCACATTAATTTATCAGATTCTTATGATAGACTGGTTAGACAATGCTAGAATTGCACTATTCCACATTATTTTTCAGATACTTATGTTAACCCCTTGTTTACCTGAGGTTATAGGCCAAACCGCCCAGCGCATCCCAAGTGTTTTTCTGCATTTCTACCAACTTAATTGAAAATTTAATAACTCTGTTATTTTTGGAATATTTGTTTGAAATTTTGTATTTTGAAATAAAATATGTATGTGTATGTTTTGATAATAAAAATTTGTGTTTGTACTGCTCTATGTACTAGTAGTACTTGCTATTTGCTCAGTACTAGTACTTGCGACAGGGTCAGTTCTAGAACGCTTGCTTGGACGTAAATCACATTCATGAGTATCACTATTTTCGTCTTCAGTGTCTCTCACCTGTACAGAATTTTCAGAATCTGAGTGAACAGATTCACTTAATGAGAATATATCATCATCTCCGCTATCTTCATCGTTAAATATGTCGTCAGCACCATATGACAACAACGCAAAGCTTTTTCTGTCAGTGTAATCGTCCTGATAGATTTCCTAGACGCCATTTTGCTTGAAAACTTTTTGACAAAGAGATCACTCTTTCAAAGATATAAATAACCTTCATACGGCGCGAAAAATTGACCAATGACAATGTTTTATATAAGGGAAGATGTCGTCAATGCTATAAATAGTCTATTGTAGCAGTAGTTCCCGTTTACTACACATATTTTGACGATGAGTTTACTACGTGACCCTCACGTAATTGGGAGACGCCAAGCGCATTCCTACTACGTCACCCTCACGTAGTTGGTAAACAAGGGGTTAAACAATGCTGCCATTGCACTATTCCACATTATTTTTAATTCTATATTATTGTATATTTGTTGATGGTATTTTAGAAAGTAATTTTTATCACAATGTTCTACCTTGATAATGTGCTAACTAAGTTTATTTCATGTAAATTATGTTGAAAATATCATTATTTTTGGCATTGTTTATTGTTTAATTTGTAGGTGTTTACATTGTACAGTAATACATTTTAATGAGATGATTAATATTACTTCTGATCGTCACAATTACACAGATTCATTTTACATTAATTATTTTGATATATATTTTATTGTGTACCTTATGCTTGACAAATGCTTTGGTTGTTACATTGCTGTGTCTGTTGATGCACTTTTTAAAAACTGCTATACTTTGTCTTTTATTTATTATCATGCCACCTGATAATGTAAAGTCGAGACAGGGTTGGTATGGAGACATTGGGTGGAATTGCTACAAACCTTCAAGGATAAAAATGATGAGTTGAGAGTAATAAATGCACTGACATACTCACTGGCTTGACAACTGGGTCAGAAGGAAGAGCACTAGACCGTCCAGAAGTACTGAATGCACATGGAGACTGCTTGAGTAGTGGATTATTTGGGGATGTAACTCATGGTCACTGGCCAGGATGCAGGAGATGGAAGTTTGTCTTAGCACAGCCGTAAGGACAACTACAACTTATAGACAGAACAATTGTACAATCAAAACAGAACTGGGGTTGTGAGTTGCTATACTTTGACGGATATGGTGAGATGGGGAACCTATGTTTCAGTCTCAGTATGGAATATCTTCATTGCACTCTAGACATATCTGTAGTTGCTCCGATCTCCTTCGCAATATCTCCAACTGTGTCCAGCGACTGACCGTTCCAATTCGATGTTGATTGATGATCCTACTCATATACCTGTTGTGATGTTCTTTTCTGGCCACTCCAATCTTCATTTCCAGCTCTTGCAATCTTGCAGTTGATGTGGATTGGTTTAAATATATATCCTCTTTGCAGCCACATTCTATGAGAGCGTTCAAAATGTCAGCTCTATCCATTGTACTTGTTCAGAGTGCAGTAATGATAATCTACCCATACAAAACTGGTATGGTGAGCCGTTCAACTCTGGCGGAGATGCTGAGGTGGGAATCAGAGCCCCTATTAACTTGTCCTGAGTTCAGTGCTGATAATACCCCCATAACTCAATGTTACTTACAGTTAAAACAATTAAGTATTTAAAGAGTTTAAATGCAGCAAACTACAATATTGTCATATCATTTTTTATTTAAATTATCATATGTGGTAGTGTGGAATTTTTTCTGACCATAAGGGCTCTCAGGTCGGCCCAGCCTCATTTGGATACCAGGAAAAGCACTCGGAAATAAAGGCGGCTTACGTGATGTTGATGACATCACCCATCGTGTGCCAACGGTCAATGAAAAATATGAGCATAACACTGTATTACCCTTTATACCACAGGATATTAATAAAAGGTGTTCCTTTATTTTTACTTTTTTTTATAGGTGGCAGTTGATGTTCTGTGATAAAATATTTAATGCATGTACTTTTTATTATACTTGATGTCTCCGGAACTTATGTTGAAGTGTATCTTTATCCAATACTACAATGCTTTGGTTAGGACATGGCAGCAATAAAGACAAGACATTCATAACCAATAAGTTTGCATACCTTAAGAGTAATAAACTAGTAAGTAACTAACTATTCCGAATGTCTGGTCAACCACTAGTAAGAATTGTTATAAGAAAGAGAAGATGGAGAAATATTGAACATACTCTGAGAAAAAATGATTAAAGAAACAAAAATCATGCATTGAAATGGAAGGCAGAGGGTTCAGGAAAGAAAAGATGCTCTAGGAAACTGCAATGAACTCTACCGAGAGGTAGAAATATCGGACTCAATTACATAGAAGAAATTTAGTAAGTTGTCCAAGATAGAGTGGTATGGAGAAATTGCTTGCAAGGTCCTATGTAATGTTTAACAGTACGAGAGAAATATCTTCTTCAGCGATCTCTGGTCATGCGCTAAGGGGATTCGGGTCTTGAAAATCAAGAATCTATTTTCGTTGTTTTCATATTAATATAAAATTTGTATAAGCATTTTGAAAGAGTATGACTTAGAATAGTAGAAAAAAATAAGTAAAAAAAAAAATGTCAAAGTGTTGCCATAGAAACAATACAAAATGGCCGCCAAAAACAAAATTTCAAATCCTAAGGCTCTGAATCTAATGAATGTAAATGAATTCTGTTTTCACTCTAATTGTAATATCTAAAATATTACACATGATTTTAGGATATATTAAATATTTAATTTTTATAAATTTTTTGGTAAAAATTACCTCAAAATGTGGTCAAAAAAAGCTGTTTTTGGAGGGTGTGTTTACACAAAATTCATAAAATGTAATATTTAATATATCCTAAAAAGATCAGTAATTTTGTAGATATTACAATTGCCACCTTAGAGTGAAAACAGAATTCATTTATATTCATTAACTTCAGAGCCTTAGGGATTTGAAATTTTGTGCTTGGTGGCCATTTTGTATTGTTTCCATGGCAACGCATTGACTTTTATTTTTTCTAATTTTTTCTACTATTCTAAGTCATAATCTTTCAAAATTGTTATACAAATTCTACATTAATACCAAAGCAAAGAAAATAGTTTCCAGACAAGTCCCCTTAATTTACTGTGGACCACAAATTGGGCAGTCAGCTTCAGGTCTGTCAGGTTGCCCCAAAGCTTAGTTTTCAGGTCGACTGGGTGTGGCCACATGTTGCTTCTCAGCTCACACAGGAGAGGACAGTCTTGCAGGATATGCTCTGGTGTCTGTTCCGCCTGCTGACACTGGCAGAGAGCTGTTTGACTTATTCCTATTCTATATAAGTGTTTGTTGAGTCTGC
Source organism: Arion vulgaris (assembly GCA_020796225.1). NCBI lineage: Eukaryota > Metazoa > Mollusca > Gastropoda > Stylommatophora > Arionidae > Arion > Arion vulgaris. The sequence goes on along the minus strand of CM036753.1, from coordinate 64,431,495 downwards.
AGTTGCGTAGTCGAAATATAATGACCTGGTCTGTTCTGCTTAGGTCTTTGAAGGAGTCTTTTCCATAATCATATCCAGTGTTCGTCTACTGCAGATTTTCTCTGTATGAGGGTTTTAACCTCTTGAAAAGACAATGGTTGGTAAATTTGCTCTTTGGCACTGCCCTCCTTAGCTAAGACATCGGCACTCTCATTGCCTGCAATGCCACAGTGAGATGGAATCCACTGCAAGTGAATTTCTGCCTTTTCTGAAAGCTGAGCAAGTTCTCTTTTTAGGTTTTGTACTGTTCTAAATAACTACATGAGAAATGCAATGCCTACAAAAAGTTACCAACTTTTTAGGGGGAAGAGAAGTTGGTAACTTTTTGTAGGCATTGCATTTCTCATGTAGTTATTTTTTGGGATTGTGCTTTGCTCATTGTCCATGTTTGGCATGGTAACACAGAGATGGCATGAATATGTTGTTGACCATCTGTTGTTTATATGTCACTGAGATGTTTGGGTACCTTAACAATGAGACTAGCTTGTAGGTTATAGCATTTACTTTTTGCACTCTAGCTCTCTGTCTAGTGTTCCATTTTCTATGAATTTGCTTCCTAAGTCTTTGAATTCTTGAAGCACTTTTTTTATATGTAGTGCCATTGACGTTTAGTTTACAATGTTTTCTTCCTATACTGATTATTTTGATTTTAATCTTATTTATTTTTATGTCATTTATACAATTTTGAATACAATTGTGGAAACATTCATCCGACACCTAATGTAATGGAGAACCAGTCGTTCATTCCTTCTTTTGTTCTCTGGCCATCTTGATATACGGCCATGATGCTAATAGTTGTCCCTGGACACCATATTCTTCAAGGATCTTCCATAATTTGCACCTGTTTACTTTGCAATGCCTTCTCTTGGTCTATAAATATAAGTTGTTTACTTTGATCATCTTCGATTATTTGTTTGCAGATCTGTCTTAGTGTAAATATTGCGTCTGTGCAGCTCTTACCCTTCCTAAACTCCAAACTGGCTATTGTTTAACTTGGGCTCTAATATTTGTCTGTCTCTTCGTTCTAATATTTTTGTAAACATCTTTTCTGTAGGGCTCAAAACAAATATATCCCTGTATGTTTAACAGTCTTATTTGTACCACCTGTTCTTCCATATTGGGGACTATAATTGCTCTCTGCCAGTCATCTGGAACTTCTTGTGTCTCCCAAGCTATGGTACATATTCTGGTCAGCCAGATTATTGCAATTATCTTACATGCAAGTAACATTTCTGTTGTAATACCATCTATCCCTGCTGCCTTTTTTAAAATTGTGCTTTGTTTTAAGGCTGTTTCTACTTCAAATTCTAAAATGTTCATTTCCTGGCATGTTCCGTGTCTCATTTGGTATGCTCCTGTACTTTGTGTTTCACAACTTAACAGTTTTGTGAAATATTCTTTCCATCTATTTTCAATATCTTGACAATTTAGTTTTGAAGATCAACTATCACCTTTCTAGGTTAACGTGGCACATGAGAGTCATTTTCTATCCATCAGGTTTCTCTGATGTCTCTTTATGTGAGCAATGGTAAACACATTAAAAAAAAGTACTGTACTTTCACAAAATACAAAAACAATACACAGCAACGTTTGTTATTGTTTTTGTAAAACTACAGTACAATGTTTTTACGTGTTTCACCATTACTACATTGTTTTACTGCAGTCTTCTATGTCAATAAATCTCTTTATGTGACCGAAATAATTAAGTTTCTTTTAAAGTTTTTCATTGTTTTCCTAATTGTTCCAAACTTCTTATATTTGTTTGCATGTGTTACCATTAAATTCTTCCATTCTTGCTTGTATCTCAGCACCTTCAATCTTTTCATCTGGATATAATAACTGAACTTTGGTATGATGCAGTTGTAACAGATTCTCTATGACCAATCTTGAGTCAGTTCTGATGACAGATTCTCTATGACCAATTTTGAGTCAGTTCTGATGACAGATTCTCTATGACCAATTTTGAGTCAGTTCTGATGACAGATTCTCTATGACCAATTTTGAGTCAGTTCTGATGACAGATTCTCTATGACCAATCGTGAGTCAGTTCTGACAGATTCCCTATGACCAATCAGATCTGATACCATGCTGCAGTATAACTCAGATGTGATACTTTAAAGTGGGTTTTTTCTTTTGTATAATCTTGCAGTCCTGTTGGCTAATACAGAAACACTTTAGCCAAAATTTGAATGTGCTTGGGGGCCTAATGAATGTGCAAAGTACTCACATTCGCAGTGCAAATCACACAGGCCACAAAGCGTGGTTAACTTGTTTGATAAGATTGAGCGCAAACAAGCAAAACTAAACTTTACTTATTGAACTGTATTTGATAAATGAATTTATGATTACCACTTGTTTAAATATACTTGGTTTTTTCCTTCAATGTTTTACTTTGTTAGATTCTTGCCAGAAAATAACTTTTGTGATACAATATCTTCAAGCTGTTTACACAATTGTATTTCTCATGTATGGTATTAGCAACCACTTTTGGAGTTAACTCAAGTTAAACATTTGTTACCAAATATTTGATGAACATAAAAGTACAGTGTCTGTTGGTCACATATGATATATTCTGATCTGTACAATTGCTAGTCAAGAGTATTTGTACAATAAAAGTTTAACATTATAAACTAGTGTTTGGTATTTTTCATATTTTTATGACAATATTTGTAAAATTCAATTTTAAGTAGGAAGAAATAAGAGAAAATGATCAGCCAAAATGACACCAACACTAAATTGCAAACATGAATCTTTACACACAAAACAAGCCTTATACAATGTGATTTTCATCCCAACGTTGTGCTATCAGTGGACAAATGTAACACTTACAGCAAATGGGAAAAGAAAATTTACAATAACCATGTAACATGATTACACCACACGAGAACTACTATTCGGATACAATTGTATCAAGGCCAGAGGGCGTCCACACAAACAATTGACCTCAGAAATATTAGAGGCGCTAGAAGACACCACATACAAGATGCACGCGAGAGCACTTGCCAGAACACTTCGCATACTCTGTATGGCACAACAGGAATAGACGATAGAAATAAGAGATGAACAGAAAACGTTTTTGATATATTCATTAATTTACTAAGTTATCAGTTATATGAGGACTATCATCATAGCACTCTGGACATGTCCATACATAAGTGTGAAAATATAATTAATTTTCATTATTCACATTAAAGGTTGACTGCAATTCTATGATAACTTGCATCATACTCTTAACAGTTATATATTTCCTCTTCTGTCTGTTAGTTTGCCCCTAAATGGGTATTGTTTTTATGATGTGTCACAGTTCCCAGTGAGACTGCAATATCTGTGTCGAAACTGCATTCAGTTGATGACACAAGTTGTTTACGTAAAATCTGGTTTGCTGAACAAGACTTCTGTTATCTCATTTGTCATACTTTATTCCACAATTACAGGATAATCTATGTTGCATATTGTCACAGGTGTAAATATTATATCTTTATTTCTAGAACTGTACTGAAATTCTTCAGGGTTGACATTGTTATTGAACATTTTGTAAATAAATCTTGTTTATTATATTATTTAGTTGTTCATATATTGATTCATTCATGTTACATGTGCTGGCAAGGATCATGGACAAGTACTGCTCAAATCAAACTCTTTATTCAGTTTACAGTTTATCCTTACCCTGCCTGAGGTACCCTGCCTGAGGGCCAGAGTGAGAAGTGTGTTTAACCAGTGAGCCATAGGAACCATCAGTATGCATACTCTTCTATATCTGTTGAGGGAGACTGAGCACCTATGGGGTCTGCTCGGCATGCAATGACATCAGTTTAGTAACCTAATGAATCCTACAGTTCTCAAGAAGTAACAATGTATTGGTAATGTTGGAATGGGATTTGTGCATGATATGACAGAGATAAGTTATAGCAGATATGATACTTATAATGGTTCGGCCACACATAAGCAGATTAATAATAGGCAGTGCGCCACAAAGATCAATGTTACTCCGGTACAGTGGATACAAAACAAAAGGCCGGCCATGCAAAAGGTGGACCTCAGAGATAAACACAAAAGCCCATTCTAGAAATTTCTTCTTACCCTGAAGCTGTGAGGCAAATAAATACTGGAGAAAAGAAAGAAAGACAAGGCGCATAGAGAGGCTTGCTCCATGTGTCTCCTTTTTTCGACCTGACGCTGAAAGGCAAAACAGGATTTGAGAATAGATAAACAGACAGAATAGACACATACTTATATGAAAATCGTGGCATATCCCAAAGGACATAGCCATCAACCACAGTAAACGAGTAGTTGATCTTCTAGGCACCACTTATACGTTCAGTAGTTTGCCATTGCTTTCTGAACGGTGAGGTCTATTTTACCTTTTGTAAAAATCCAGCGGAAACAAATTTGCTTCCAAACTTGCCCACCGTGGGGTTTGAACCAGGTACGCTTAGGTCTGTGATCGAGCTCACTACTGCTTGAGCTACAGACGTTCACACTTATAATATAGTTTCCTAAAACATGAAGTGCTGAAGATAAAATGAAACAAAAGACTCAACTTCTGCAAAAACAAAAAGTCATGCAAAGACAACACGTTTCAATGCATTTATTGTTCAAGAAATTGTATATGCTTTATATAGGTTGTCTCTTATATACATCAAGAGGTAAATTGGATTCAAAATATCGGAAAGTGCAGCAACAAATAACATATTCATAAATACATCACTCCTTTTCTTTGTAAAAAATATATGGGAGTTGAGAAATAAGATCAATCAAAAACTGCCTCCATTATGTTGAAATATTGATGCACTTTGCTTGCTAAACAGATCTAGGATGCAGGTTTCTGCATTACAGATAACATGAAATGTTGTCACTACCGCATGTCTACATTATGGTTATAAATTATTCAGGGATTACATCTACGGACTGGCACTAACATGAGAATTAAGGAGGTATATTTAAGCGTATGCATCTAAAAATTCCTGTTCAAATTGTTTGCCAATTTTTGACTGAGTTCCACAATCTAACATGATGTGAAAGCTCTCCCAGAAAGTTTTGAAACTCTCAACTGTGAAGAACATGAACCTACAAGTAAACCAAAAATAAAATAATATCTGAACATAATTTTGGTTGGACTACATTTTCAACATACAATATTTACATCACCTACACATTGTAAATTACAATTGTAACGTCATCCCAAAGAATTATAGTTACTTACCTTGTTTGCTTTAGTACTAAGACCATCATCATTGCACTTCGATGAATAACCATGTGTATTCTGATGAGCATTGAGTGGTTTTCACTGGCACAGGAGTAATTATGGGGTACTTTGTGGCCGTGAAGTTGAGACTGTGACTAACTAACTTGTGCAAGTTACCACACAGAGAACTAGTTTTATCTTTAGGAGTTACCTTTCATTTTTTCTTGGTATCATTTTTCTATGGCATCTGGATCTTGATGGGCAGTTTTTTTTTTTACAGTGTGGAGTTGCCAGTCAAGTCTTGAACCCCTCTTAGTTGCCTTTCACAACAAACATTGAGAGGAGACAGGTATTCTTAGCTACCCAGGAAACCACTTTTGTTTTGACTTGTATTTATATTAAATCCTACTTGTTCTGCAGTGTTGTTCAGCCTAGTGCTATTTTTCTAGAATGTGCTCGTATTTATGAGTTAGAAGACAGAAGGGCAGTGTTGTCAACAAAGCCTAGATCTTCCAGCGTGGTGAAGGTTTTCCAGCTAATATACTTTTTTTCCAAGGCATCTTTAAAGATACAATCAACTTGCTTGCAAACATTTGCAGTGAGATCGTGTATAATGTGTTCAGATTATGTATTTTTACAGCATTTTCTGCCTGAATCTAGAATGCATCTATTCAGGACATGAAGATCCCATACACTCAGAGAGGGTGATCATCATATCCGAGTCGATGGGCGAATACTTACACATTACGCTAATCCGTCCCAGGACATGTACATTTCCATATAGCTTGTCTTGGACTGACATGGGGATTGGCCATGTGTTTTCTCTCTGTTCAGTGTATGGGCACCATCTAAAGTACATTGTCTTGATTAATATACTTACTTGTATAAGAAATTCTTGGAGAGTATCCTGCAGCAGAGCTTTGAGTCAGGTCCAGTTATGATGACAAGGAAGCCTGGTTATCTAAGCACATCTAGCTATCGTTTCATACGTGGAGGAATTGGTGGAGGAGCTAACGAGCTTTGAGAATGATATGGTGGAGGAAGTAGAGGAGGGCTAACATGTGAACTGACTGGTCTTGCACCTCGAGGTGGTACAGCTGGAGCCGGTGCATTCCAAATTGCTAGTAACAAATTGAACACAAAATTAACTACTGCACATTGCCACCTAAAGAATAATACTATAAATGTTTCAGTACAAATGATAATTACAGATTCAGTGCAGACTTCATATTCAAAGTTGACTAACAGATCTTCAATGTTTGTTTACATTTGCGATAGCTGTACACTTAGACAGACAGTTATTTGTTCAAATTTTATGTTTCATTTCCACTAGTCTTCCTAATGAATATTTGCTTTTAATCTGTCCTATTATTGTTTTAACCCTTAGAACCCGGGCTCCCGATATTTCAGGATTGAATGTAAGCACTCCATACCCTGAGCTCCCGATACATTGGTCTGAGCATATTTTTTCACTATTCTTCGGTATTTTAAAATAAATTGTGTACAAATGAGACGTAAATCACAACCCATGTGTTCTACATCATTTTACGAGATGGCGGACGCTGTTGTGTGATTTTATTGCACTGATAAGGTAATTAGTTTACTATTTAATCTTCATATACGGGAGTATTCACGACCGTGTCACATATTAAATCAAATACATTTTAAAGTTTAGTATTCTTCAAATATATAATAAGCAGGAATAACAGAGATGATCTGGTAAATCAATAACAAATTATAGAGCACTTAAGAATGCTAAATTATTGTGTTTTAATATAACTCTGATGTGTACTGTTTTTGCCCAGGAGCTTCGGGAAGAGATTTTTAAGGTACAGGGCCCAGGGTTCAAAATGTTAAGAAATGAACTCTCTCTCTTTATGTGTTCAAATGTTTTATTTGTCTCTTAATTGTTTTCAATACTTTATGATTGTTCAAAGCCACAACTACCTTATATCTTTCAATGAAAAATAGGTGCCATTTTATGTATATATTGTGGGTGTCTGTGGTTTAGCGGTAGTAAGCACAATCACAACCCAAGAGTACCTGGTTCAAACTCCACAGCCATACGCTTTTAGATCCAGTTTATCAGTTTGTTCATTATCACATGTCTAGGACAATATATTCACAGCTGACAATGAAGATTTGAGTTTACTATAACTGTAATTCACTCAATTTACAACCAACTATTTTGAACCTTGTGAAGCATGACTGTCTTTCTTTTCTCCAATCTTGTTTTGCCTCACAGCGCCATTATAAAAAGAGATTTCTAGAACAGGTTTTTGTGTGTGATTAATAAACAGTGTCTTTCGTCACTTCTGTTATCTCTGAGGTCCACCGAGAATCTTTAGCCTGATTCCTCTATATAAAGCACCATACCCATCAGTATGCACAACAGCATCACTATCTTCCATGTTGAAATGGTAATAAAATATTACTTTGGAACAGATTAACTTCACAACAAAAACTTGTACAAATAGTACTAATCTCAACTTACCAGGGGCTCTTGTGTGTTTGCTAGGATATATTTTACCCATTATACTGACAGGTCCAGGAGGTGGGACATCACTAATATCATGAAACCTGAAGTTTGCTTCAAAATCTATCAAATGTAAGGACATTTTAAAAAATTAGTAAAGAACCAAAGAACCAGGTTTCATACTTTGTCTGTATATTCTGAAATACAGTGTTAGAGCTATATTGTCTTTGACAAACAGCACATGATGGGTGTCTATGTGGTTGAGCTTTTGTCTTGGGTTCAAAAAGTTGTGGGTTCGAATCCAAACCGTGCCGTTCTGTTCACAAATGCATTTTTTTTTTCAAAGACCACTAGGATTGTTATCGGAGCTATGGAGTTTGTGCAATACTCTCGGCAGGTGTCTTGTCATTTATGCTGAGAGGGACTAAGCCGTATGGTGTAAAATGCGGTGCAATGAAGTCAATCCTCCGGCTTTAGATGATTTAGACGTGATGGCTCATGTTGGTGAACATCAAGCCGGCCATCTTTACTTTCCAGTGCTTCTGATACCAAATTGCATGGCATGTGATAATGATACCTTGTTTTATTTGAATTCTTCCAAAAAAAATATTTCAATCATGTGTAGGGATTGGTACAAATAGTCAAATCCAATCTCAAACTTAAAAATGGGGATGAGTTAACCATGGCAATAGCCACAGGAAAGTTCTCATGTTCTCAAACCGTTTCAAAGCAGAAATGGCAGCTCTCAAGGTGGCAGCAGAAACACTAGATATACAATGAAGCTATTGACCATGATGGATGCTCTTTTGGTTATAAATGCTAAGAAATATCAGAAGAGCATGGAACTGAAAAATCTGATGGAAACCCCAGGGAGGATGGTTCCACTTCCAGATAGCATTCATTCAGGAGATACCATCACACTGCAACATTAGGGAAAATGAAATAGTTGATAGTCTGATGAATGGAGAAAACCTAACACAAAAAATCTATGAGGAAGCAAAAACTACCATTCAAGGACAATATAATATAAACCACATAGAAAACAAATGATTGATATTACTAACTGTACAGAAAAGACCAGGCAGTCATACTTGACCTCAGAACAGGACACAACAAAATGAGACACTATTTGCACACAATTTTCAAGTAAGGAATCTTTAGTCATTGTCACTATGAATTCATATTTATGATGGTTGCAGATGTTCTTCAAAACTGTCCCCTACAAGCAGAGCTCAGGACAAGAATGTGGCCCACACTCATTGCCTGTAAAGAGAAACCGTGAAAATGAAACCCTGAAACAGACTATGTCAGAGAATCTGAAATCCCAGTCTATACTAAATGATGATTAAAAAGGAAGAAGATCAAAGCAAATTTTTAATCACTAAATCTTTTTTTTAAACAGACGTCAGTTTAATTCTCAAGAATTATTACTATTAGCAAATATAGCAACCATTCCTTTCTTGAAAACTTTTTGTAAACATATTATGTATATAACAGATTTATAACAACATTTGCTACAACTGTTAACGGCAACATTTTTCACTTAAGAAGTAGATTTTAAGTGATTTTCAAGTGCATCAACTAAAAGTTAAAAATCTTAGTACGTGAAACAAGAGAAACCTAAAGACAGATCTTAAAGGAGTTATAGGTGATATCATCCTGTAGTTTTCTCTCTGGTTGGTCTCTATACCACAGGGTAGAAGTGCAACAACTAAGCGTAGATAGAACAGACCTTTGATGCATCAAATATCATGTAAGCTGAGGAAGTGACTAGAACAATATTGTGCAGATTAGGGCTGTATATGTACATTGTCTTATATAATAAAACATGGTGTAGTCAGACATGAGTGATATGGTGATAGCAAAAGCAGAATAGTAAATCAAAATGGAACTGGTGTCAGTAGTCGTCACACACTGAGAGACATCCTGTAAAAATGATCTGATCACTTATGGACCAATTGATATGATATACTTCCTCTTCACTCCTAGGTAGGAATAGGTCCACAACCAAGGATTTTCAAGCCCTCCTATAAAATTTTATTTTATTTTTCCACTATCTCCCCATTTTCTCCATATTCCATCTCCAGGATTTGATATGCAGTTATGATGATCTGTTGACTAAACTAAACAATGCTGTTCAGGACTGTATTTGAACATTATGATCTAATTACAAAGTATTGGGAACAATAAATATGCTCCAAGCCCAGCAGCTTTTTCCAAGATCTTCTTACTTTATCTTCCTTTTCTTCTTTTGTCCTGTACAATCATGCTATGATTTAGTGTGTGTGTGATTACTGGCAAAGTTTATTACCAATGTTATTACAGCATTGCTATTTTTAAAAATACAGTTGGAAAGCTGGTTAGAATCAACATTACAGACTCAGGTACCCCAACACATGCTCAGTACCTTTCCCTTTAATCTTGCTAGAAGTGCAAGCATCAGAGTACTTACACTGCAATTTAAGTTGCAATGTCCAAAACTGAGTCTGATTTGTATTGTTAACTCATCCCATAATCAACATATGTTGTTACCGCCTGTAATACCATTTATAGGGCAGTGTAGCATGTGAGCCTGTGGAATTTAATGGCAGCATGGCTATTTTATATTGAAATTTACCATGGCTAGTGCAGTTGCTGTGAAACAGTTCAGCTTAGGATGTTTTCATTATGCCCTCAACAGAAAAAAACTTCTTGCCTTACGAGCATTGAACCCAAGTCTCAAGCATAGGAGCAGCACTCTAATCCATTCGACTAAACGCTCCATATATCATTAATAGTAAATATTCTTTCCTATTTTCTTATTTTATTATCTGATATCCAAATATTTTTATTGTACAAATTGAACAAAACAAATACATAACGGACTAAACATATTTACCAGACATGTTAGTTCCATAGGAACCAGGCCGTGTCACTAAAGTGTGAGAACGTGAGGAACCTAGTTGAAATTAATTGAAACATTATTGATGCAACAATTCTTATTCTTTACTAGTGGATTAACACAGTAACTTGGGGGCTTTGTGATGAAGTGGTCAAACAGTTTATTCTACAGGTCATGAGTTCGAATCTTGACCGCATCATTCGGTTCATAAGAGCATTTTTTAGATCCTTAGGATTGTTGCTGAAGCTAGAGAGTTTGTGCTTTGTCCAAGTAGGTGGTGTACAATTTTTGGGAGATGAACCAAACCATATGGGAAAACCCAGTGAAATGAAGTCAGTACTTCACTTTTAAACGCCTCAACACATTAACTCTTAGTCCTGTAGCATTTGCATACCGTATGGTATGAAGTGCCCGTGACTCATAATTCTAGCCCCCGAGAGGCTGGAAGACCACTTCCTTTCTTCATTTGTGGAATGCAGGGTGTGGAAATTGCACCTACAACCCTTTTGTAACCGATTTGAAAAGCAAACATTCTACACATTATGTGAATCCGTAAAATGTTTACTGCTAAATTGAAAAACACGACGTTGCAGAAACAATATTTGTTAACATTTTTACTCCACTACTGTATGTGTAAAATAAACTGTAGTTCTCTAGAGATTTTCTATGAATTATAAGTGATTTTGTAAATATGTTAATGCACTATTATCATGAGCTAAAATAATTGTACATATAGATGTTATAAAAATTGCCGAACTGACCAGAGGTATTTCAGGGTTGTAAATCCCAGTCACTGACAAGATTGAAAGAGATGGGTGTAGATATTGGTACAGCCTGAAAAGAACGACATACCAAATATGCAAAAACATTGATTAATCAACAAAGAACTGCTGTGTTGGGTCGCTGGATGCTATTGGATTTCATGAGGCGGGGATTGGAGCAACTTATGGACATGTCAGACGTGCTATGAAGATAGTCCTCATATAATTGATATTGAAAGATCTAAATAAATTGATAAGTAGATCTGGGCTGCTGATGGAGCAAAGTGAATATTACATGTTTCACCTAGTTTTTACTGTAACTGTTCTATTTCATGAGTTGCGTACATCAGGTACCATGTGTACCTTTAACTGAGGCTCATGTATTTATTACAGGTGTTGTAGTATCAATAAATATATCCACTAACATCAGTGTTTGCAGGAAAAGTAACTGTCTGGCAAAATGCGTTAAAATTTAAACAAACTACAAATTTTGATCATTCTCAAAATAACATTGGGGGCTCTCACAGTTGCTATGGAGTTTATGTACTGTCACTGAGATATTCCTGTCTCAGAAAAGATAGGAGCCCCATGCTTATTAAGCAAAGTGCAATGATGATGGTCCTATCTATAAATCAAATCAGAATCAATAAATTAAAACAAATGTTAAGTATTTTTTCCTACGAGGTAATTTGAGTGTTTATTTCAGTTCAAGCTTTTATCTATACCATACCTGCACTTCCTACGTCCTGTCGAGGGGGAGGGACAGGTCGTCCATAAACACTACTTGGTATAGGAGGTGGTTTCTTTTGTAGTCTAGGAGGGACTGGAGGAGGCCTGTCTGCAGATGAATTGAAGTTGCTAAAACTGGAACTACTATTGTTTTCATCCACTGAGCTACTAAACATTATAACTCCTTCTGAATTAAGATGTCCAGGCACTCCTTCATTGGTCAACTTGGTGTTGCCTGAAATAAGACAAGATGGCCCAATTGTTATAGGTTTGGTATCATTGACAAGTGTAGACTCTTTCTCATATCTGTTCACTAGAGGTTCATTGGTGCTTGAAGGAGCTAGAAGCAAACTATCCTTGGGGAGGCAATCTATGTCATTACCACATATAATATTTAGTCCTTTGCTCATAGATCCTGGACGTTCAAGTTCTGGTCCTCCACCTGAAATATAGAAAATGATTTATATACATTGTTTTCCTGATTAAAAAATTCTTGCTACTGCCTGTAATACTGCTTTTTAAGGCAGTGTAAGACGGGATGGGGAGGGCGCGACATGTGCCTGAGGAACTTAACGGCTACATGGGTAGTGCAGTTGCCACGAAAATGTTCAGTTTAGGATTTTTCTTTATGCCCCAGACAGAAAATACCCATTGACCATACCAGGGATTGAACCCGGGTCTCCTAAATGGGTGCCGGACTCTAACCCATTCAGTCATACGCTCCAGTTGAAAATTGAAACATTTTGTTTACAAAAAATTCATAAAATGCTGGAGAAGTCAATTATATAGAAAGGTTTCCCAGTAAAGACAAAAAGAGGAATACCACAGAGAAGCTGTAACCAGGATGTGATAGATGATTTGAGAATGATGGCAGAGAATCTTGACTATGAGAGCGAGAAATTTCATAGCACTTTTACAGAGAAACTGTCAATCAATGCAGCTCTAAGGATCCATAACAATCTCTCTCTTGCGATAGTTCTTTTTGGCCATTTTGATCATTCTTATTGTGATATATAGATAGCCTTTGTCTAGAATGTATTTTTACGTCACATCATTCAGTACCATTTGGAGCTCTATTGCTTATCCTTCGGTGATGTGTCCGGTTTCTGCTAGCGTTTACTGGGTTCGCTCTCCGTCAGCTTTTGGCTGTCCCCAGCCTACCTGCAAGGCAACAGGTTGCTATTTTCTTTAGGGTAGCGACACTTAGACAACCTACCCTCCCGGATTGTTAAGCATCGTCTGCCCAGGTTACCTGTCTTTTTTTGGGACTACTTGGTTTGCCTACCATCCAGTTTTGTGTAAGGTTTGATTGTCCCCAATCTAACTACAAGGCAGTAGTAGTTCCTGCAGAGCAGAAACATGCACTGAATTCAAGCCTCTGCCGGGCTTTCCAGTTTTTCTGCACATTTGGGTGGTCTGCTCACCCCTATGCTTGCCATACCCCTTCATTGCTCCACCATCAGCACCGTGCATGTTTGTCCCACCGTTGGGCCCATCTGTGCATCGTTTGCATGCGTGTTCGTTCTGCCCGGTGCCTGCCCACTGTGTCTATTCTTTCTCACCGTGCACACATTCACCATGCCTCTAGACTATCCGGACACGAAGCTCAACTCGGGCCCCCACCTCAGGGCTCCAAGTTTTGCCCTATGTGGTCCACGTGCAACTCAACTTGGGCCAGGAGGTGGTGGCCCGAGTTTCCTCGCTGGGACCATGTATTTTCTCTGGATGCACCCTCATCCTTTTTGTTTATCCGTTCAGCTTTTCCCATCGCCGGGAGAGATGTACATTAATAGTCACTCTGGGTTTCCACTCGTCTGTGTTGCAAGTGGATCTCATCTGTGACTATGTCTGTATCACTACTTTTACCATAGTAGCTCTCCCTCAATCCCTACCTGCTTAGCCAGACAGAAACCATTGTCTGTTTCCAGGGTCAGCACGTGGAAGTGGGGTAGGATCTTGATTAGTGCCAGCTCACTAATCCTGGTACTGCGTTGTCCCTTTGTCCCTTTGCTACTGCCTGTAATACTGCTTTTAAGGCAGTGTAAGACGGGATGGGGGAGGCGCGACATGTGCCTGAGGAACTTAACGGCTACATGGGTAGTGCAGTTGCCACGAAAATGTTCAGTTTAGGATTTTTCTTTATGCCCCAGACAGAAAATACCCATTGACCATACCAGGATTGAACCGGGTCTCCTAAATGGGTGCCGGACTCTAACCCATTCAGTCATACGCTCCAGTTGAAAATTGAAACATTTTGTTTACAAAAAATTCATAAAATGCTGGAGAAGTCAATTATATAGAAAGGTTTCCCAGTAAAGACAAAAGAGAATACCACAGAGAAGCTGTAACCAGGATGTGATAGATGATTTGAGAATGATGGCAGAGAATCTTGACTATGAGAGCGAGAAATTTCATAGCACTTTTACAGAGAAACTGTCAATCAATGCAGCTCTAAGGATCCATAACAATCTCTCTCTTGCGATAGTTCTTTTTGGCCATTTTGATCATTCTTATTGTGATATATAGATAGCCTTTGTCTAGAATGTATTTTTACGTCACATCATTCAGTACCATTTGGAGCTCTATTGCTTATCCTTCGGTGATGTGTCCGGTTTCTGCTAGCGTTTACTGGGTTCGCTCTCCGTCAGCTTTTGGCTGTCCCCAGCCTACCTGCAAGGCAACAGGTTGCTATTTTCTTTAGGGTAGCGACACTTAGACAACCTACCCTCCCGGATTGTTAAGCATCGTCTGCCCAGGTTACCTGTCTTTTTTTGGGACTACTTGGTTTGCCTACCATCCAGTTTTGTGTAAGGTTTGATTGTCCCCAATCTAACTACAAGGCAGTAGTAGTTCCCTGCGAGCAGAAACATGCACTGAATTCAAGCCTCTGCCGGGCTTTCCAGTTTTTCTGCACATTTGGGTGGTCTGCTCACCCCTATGCTTGCCATACCCCTTCATTGCTCCACCATCAGCACCGTGCATGTTTGTCCCACGTGGCCCATCTGTGCATCGTTTGCATGCGTGTTCGTTCTGCCCCGGTGCCTGCCCACTGTGTCTATTCTTTCTCACCGTGCACACATTCACCATGCCTCTAGACTATCCGGACACGAAGCTCAACTCGGGCCCCCACCTCAGGGCTCAAGTTTTGCCTATGTGGTCCACGTGCAACTCAACTTGGGCCAGGAGGTGGTGGCCGAGTTCCTGCTGCGGACCATGTATTTTCTCTGGATGCACCCTCATCCTTTTTGTTTATCCGTTCAGCTTTTCCCATCGCCGGGAGAGATGTACATTAATAGTCACTCTGGGTTTCCACTCGTCTGTGTTGCAAGTGGATCTCATCTGTGACTATGTCTGTATCACTACTTTTACCATAGTAGCTCTCCCTCAATCCCTACCTGCTTAGCCAGACAGAAACCATTGTCTGTTTCCAGGGTCAGCACGTGGAAGTGGGGTAGGATCTTGATTAGTGCCAGCTCACTAATCCTGGTACTGCGTTGTCCCTTTGCGCCTTTGACCCCCCATAACAATCTGAGAGCTGTTCTAGCCAACGCCCATACTGACATACAACATACATGCTTAATCCACTTCCATCTGTGTCTTTTAATGATGGTCTCCAATTACACACTGTGTATTTTGAAAGCCCTTCATTTGCTATTGTACTTGACAAGAAAATTTGCAGGATTCCATTCTTATAATGGAAGTTAAAATATGAGTTTTACACCTCATTAATGACAATGCTTCTAACTCCAGCTGAGAAACCCAAACCTAATCTTTCACTACACAGTATAAAGTCTTTGGGATTTACTATTGTGCTGTCCTCTTCCCAGTTATCAATTGCTTTTTAGGGTCTCTATAGTGAAGTGGTTAAGACGTTTGCCTGTTGTTCTGAAGGTTGTGGGTTCAAATCTGGGTCTAGTCACGTGCAATTTTTTCAACGAGATACCTAGGGATGTTGCTAGAGCTACGGAGTTCATGCAACACTCTTGCAGATGTCATGCAATCTATGACAAGGACAGAGCTATATGGGCAAACCTGGTGCGATAAATTAAAACATACGCAACCCTTCCTCTCCACCTCTCTCCAATTTAGCTAAAAATATCATCAATATTGTTTTATTTGTAGTTGCAACATATACATGACTTATTTTTGTCATCGATGATAGTCCTGGTTGGGGTGAAATCTGGGAATACATAATTCTAGATATAAACGAATATATTCACCTTTCGCTTGTCCTTTAGATTTTAATTTAGGCATTCCCCCAGCAAATAATCCACCCAAAGTTACAGGTTTTTCATCACTACTGCTACCTTCTCCCTCACCTCCACTACTATTGTGGACCCCTCCAGCACTTTGACCGGCTGGTGAGATAGAAATATAGGTATACTGTTATACAGAATGTAAGTATTTTATTTAAATTAATAACAATTAGTACACCATTATTACTTGCTGTAAAATCAATTATCAATCTAAGAGCCATCACAAATTATTACATGCTATTTATAAAATAATTTCAATTATTTAAGAGATATTTTAAATGTTAGTTTAGATGTTCTTAGCTTCCTAGTTTGGTTCGTTCTCCGTCTGGAATTATCATGATATTTTCCAGAGGCCCTGATCTCAATGTAGAGGTGAGATTAAACTCCTAGTCATGTCAGAGACGAACAATAAAATGTAGGTCCTGTGTTTAAGTTGAGCATGTAACAGAACCCTTGGTAGTTAAAAATCTACTAGTGTAGGCTGCAAAGCTTATCAAATGCAATTCCTACAAAAATTATCCCAATCTTCAAAATTACATAGGGGACCCTTGCCTGTACATGCACTGCCATTGATGTCTTCCTGTGTAAGAAAGAGATAGGAGCGAAAATGATTATTAATCTAAGTGCAGTGATAAGTGCCCTATCAAACAATAAATAAACAAATCACTTGTTCATGACTTCTTTTATTTGTTTGTTTCTATGTCCATGTAATATGCATGTTTTCTTTTTAAAATCTGTGTATACAAAAAATATTGTCCTCTAGCTCGCCGAGTGGTTACTGAGGCCCAAATTTGGGGTGTAAAGAATAGAACCACTGTTACCTGCCACGCATGTCGTAAGAAGCAACTAAGGAGGTTTGGCTGAAATCGGATGCATGTGTCCTAAACATATAGAAGTCTATGCGTTTAGGGGCCTACCAAACCAATGTGCAACATATACACGTTCTTGGCAAAGATCAAACATATCACAAAGAATGATTACAATTGGTCGTAAAGAACGAACGCAAAGAAGATCACTACACTTCAGTTAATAACCATGTCTACTCTGATCCCTTTCTTGTTTAGATCTTGTGTAGAAATTTTCATTTTGATTTTTAACGAATATTGCCTGGGCAGCAACTTTTCTGCCTACTCTTATTGACTTTCAACTAATAAAGGTTATTTTGCATGCTCAACTTGTAAAAATTGGCTTACATTTTATTTCCTATCTCCAACATAACTAGGAATTTGATCTCACCTGCAATTAGATCATGAAACACATTAAAATAGCCTGATTGATTCATACGAGAAATGAAACGAGTACTTTTGGAGCATGAGTACCTTCACACTACAGAGATCTCAATTATGAGGTGAATCAAAGGATTGTAGTCTATTCTTTTATTCTTCTAATCCTGTTTTGCCTCCCAGTGTAAGGATAAGAAGAGATTTATAGACTTTAGTGTGCGCTTCATAAATAGTGTTTTTCACCACTTATGTTATTTCTGATGTCCACCTTTTGTTTTTTATCCACTGTATCAGAGTAGTATTGCTCTTGCAGGCGCACTATCTCTTGGTAATCTGCTTATGTGTTTGAACCATTTCATTTGTTATTTATTGATGAAGTTCAGCAATGATGTTGTTCCCAATTTTTTCCTGATATCTTTATTTCTAAACCGGTAAATATTGCTATTTTTTGGTTTATTAATTTCTTCTATGGTGTCTTCTACGTTTTTTTTTTTTTTCTTTCGTCCGCTTTCAACTCAGACGAAGTTTCATCTCTGAAACTGATTTTGCGTGAAAATCCGTTTTTCCAATTTCTTACAATGGCAGCAGCGTGCACATTGTAAATTACTTACACTGGCAGCCGTGTGCTCAATGTACTCGTAATTAGTATTCCCTCGCCATACAGGCAGATTTTCTCCGACTTCAGAGGTACTCACGTTATCGTCCTGAGTAAGACTAGGGGACTCGAACAAATGCCGGACAGTAGGTTCGAACCCGAGCTATGAGGCGCCTCACAGCTAGCAGGCCGAGCTACTATCAACTACTCTAGGCAGTCCCCCTTACGTTTTGGTTGATTCCCCAGATATTAATGGTGCAAATCTTAACATTATTTCTTGGTTTTCTCCCTTTGGTCCTGTTAGCTGATTCGTAAAATCTCTATAATTCTATGAGCATCAGTTAGATTAAACCACTGTCTGCTTTCTATGCCTGTCACAGTGGCTTCAGATTCCCCTAGATGGGTTACACTGTGCCCTAATCTATCAGAATCAGGCTAGAATACACTATGATTAGAGTCATGCCGAAATACACCTCCAACATTTTGACAGTAAGCCAAGGATTGTGGTATTCTTTAGAAAAGTGTTTGCAGCTTAAGGACCAAAGAATACATCCATTTTGTGTTCCTTTTAGTGACAAATGAACATTACTTATCAATCTAAATTTGAATTTTACCTATGCTATCACAACTCTTCATTTTGATTAATCTTCTCTTTCCACATTACTACTACAGATGCCTAACTAATAGTCTTCTAAATAACTATATTCCTCAATGCCAGTAAGCAAGTAATCCTCAATCTGAATAGGCGTCTAGTGACTTAACACACTATAAAGTACTAGCACTAGTACACTATAAAGAAAGAAAGTACTATACAATGGTCTTACCTCCTATTTTAGGTGCGCTGCGATCATCTGTTACAGCCTTCTTTAGCATTGCCCCTTGATGAATCTGGTCTAAAAAAGCTGAGTGGCTGGGTGTTGCACCAACTTTAGTACCTCCACCAAATGATGGTGGAGGTGGAGCGTATCGGACCAGGTGGGGAGATAGGGAGGGGTTGGCATGTTTTTTTAGATCCTGCAACCCAGCAGCTTGAAATTAGACAAATCAAAAATGCTTTATAAAGTAGCAATCAAATAATGAGTCAGCACTAGGAATTAGTAACTGTGAGGTTAATTATTCTAACCTTTGCAGGTATCATGTTTTGGTCTCTGTTATTTGAGCTCTTACACTGTCACTCTATATCTTCATTGTCTCATTTTGCTTCAATTTTATAAAAATTATATAGAAAATATACACCAATTTCACAGCAATTGGTCCTGCCCATTAATTTTCAAACATGATATTTAACCAAGAAGTTGACATCTAATCTCTAGATCTTCATCAACAAATGTGTAGGTAGTATGCTTCATATTTATACGGCCAGATACAATAACAAAATTTTGTACAAGAGGAAAGCAAACACTACAGATTACATTTTTCTTTTGAAAACCATGGTAATGGATTCAACACACCATCAAGTCACAACCTGACAATGCAATTAGATATATACTTGATAGTCTCATATGGGAACAATGAGGCAGAAGATAACACCATTTGACAAATGGTAAAAATGAATAATAAGGCAGAAGACCATTTGACAATGAAAGAAAGTAGAAGAGACCAGAGAAACTAGAGACCAATGCCGTATTTTTTTTTTTTGGTGGGAGGGGTAATTCAATGACTGCATTGACTGCGCTTAGCTTGTCGAGTGAAATCTTACGATTACAACAAATAATTTGGGACAAAGATCACAAGAAACATTACTCAAAAGCTTTTGATAAAGTGAAACATGGAGAAACAATTAACGTGTTAGCAAACTTACATACTGATGGGGAAATCTGCAGCTGATAAAAAATGTGTGCTGGCAACACAGAACAGTTATAAGACTGGTGAATCAGAGTAGTATCTATCAGGAGATACAACTAGGAGTAAGATAGAGATGTGTACTCTCACCAGACCTGTTCAATCTAAATAGTGAAAACATCACGCGACATAAAAAAGAAATGACAAGAATAACAGCTGGTGGACAGAACATGAGCAATTTAAGATATGCAGAAAATACGATTCTCATGGTGACAAAGGATCAAGATGTATAAGACATGATGTACATAATATATAAAGTGAAAAGAAAGCATTGAGTGTGAATACAAAGAAAACAGATGTAATGGTTATTTCTAAGAAACAAGAAACACCACAATGCAATAATCATAATAAAAATTACAACACTGAAACAAGTCCATCGATTCAATGAATTGGAACATTTATAACATCAGATGAAAGATGTACAATAGAGATAAGGAGTAGAATAGCTCAAACGAAAACATATGAAAAACATACTACCAACTATACTGAGTGAAAGAATAACCCAATGAAGTACAGTGCTATATGTGTACACTAGTATTTATGTGTGGTAGCAAATCATGGACAATGAATAAACAATAAAGACGCTCACTGGAAGACGGAGATGTGGTTTTACAGAAGAATGCTGAAAATTCCATTGTCAGCACAAAAAGAAATTATGAGGTTTTAAAAGAGGCCTGCTCACAACGAAACATGATCACAAGAACGAGACCATAAATGTTCTTGGGACACGGAAAATTTGGTGACAATGGACAAAATACGGAGGAGAAGCAGTCAAAGTCAAAGAAAAAAAGATGGGTGGTCTGACACCTTTGTTCGACAAGAGATCGTCATCAAAACTGGTAAGCTGTACCAGGTAGAAGATAATTCAGATATACTAGTTTCCTACTCCGAAGGCATGACACTTGATTTATAGAACACAGGGGGAAAGTTCTAAGATAGCATGGCATTAAATAACTTCATCATTGGTTTGTTCGAGATGAAAAGATGACCAGAATTGAGAACCACATCAAATTTCGATCTAATACCCTGGAATGATCAAAACACTAACTCAGAAGTGTTGATTTTGGGAGAAAATTGGTCGTTAAAACAGACATTACTTGCACGCAGTTATGCTGAAACCAGACTGATGTGAAATGTGTACCGATTGCAATAAAATATACACCCCATAATATTTGTCTACATTGCAAGAACAACGTGAACGATGGTCATGAGCAACATTATTCAACTATCAACTTTGTATCAAGTAACAATACTCAATAGTTACTAACTATAACACGAGTACTTACACATTCTCATTCTGTGTTTACAAGCATAATCCACTTGGAAGATCACATACACGTCTAGATTAATAAAGCAGATGTAAGTATGTAATGAACATTAGTAACACCTACCGTTTGTTTAATGAGTCTTATAACACAAAACGTATAAAGGGAACCCAAAAAACTTTTTCCTGTCCTTCCGTTGGCCGTTGTACCTAACAGGAAATTGGTTTTTGACCCGAAAAGAGCGACATCATTTAGCGCATGCGCGCTTTGCTACGCCTACAAACAATTAAAAGTTCGTCTATTATCAATCAATCAAGTGCCGTGCCGATTGGCGTAGACCATAGATTCCCCAAACTTTTTCGGCCCACCGCCCACTTTGCACAACATAAACTTTGTAACGCCCACCTCCACATTATAACAGTTTGCCAGCGCCCCCCTCCCACATATACATGCTATATTTTCTCTTTGACATAGAAAATTGATATATATTTCAGTAATACATGGTCAATTCTCAAATGATTATATGCATGAAATAGAAAATTGATAGAAAAATGAATCATATAAGACGGGCATAATATGAATTAAAAAGCAGAATTCAAATTTTAAATGATTATTCAACCGGAAAATCACGAAAATAATTTAATTTAAAATATGTATTATTAATTTCTTCTTTAAGAAGCCACCGACCCCAATTCGCATGAACACCCCCAAATTCTTCTGAACCCACTATCGCCCCCTAGAACTCTTCAGAGCCCACTGGGGGCGGTACCGCCCACTTTTGGAATCGCTGGCGTAAACGATCATGTCTCTCCACACCAGTCTGTCTCTGGCACAATCCATCAACTCCGTCACCGAACCATTGCGGAACCACGATTTCAAGCTGTCCGTAATTGTGTCCCTTTGTCTCGTTCTATTTATCTTCCCCTGTATTTTGCCTGTTGTAACCAAATGTTATAAACTGGCCCTTCGAATTATATGTCCGAAAAATCTCGTTCAATATCAGCTGCGTTATTTAATATTGATTAAAATGACGATTGTTGTCCAATTACGTTGAATCTCCGATTGTGGTTATTTCTTATTTTTAATGTTTGCTGATCAAAATATCTCTTACACCGACTCTTAACGGCAAGATTTGACAACCAATTCCATCATCCACTTGGGGAAAGACAATAGAAAAAAGACAATATGTCAACACGCCATAATAGAACAACAATTACTTTCTTTTTTTCCGTTGTATTTCAGGCGTCCATGGTAATGAGGTACCAGTCTGCAACCTATTGCAAATACTGTCGTAAAGTTCTTTTTATGAAAGGGGTACATAACGCCGACGTGTGTTTCTCATTTTGTTATCTTATGTTGTGTAGATCTACAACAGGTGTTCGGCTATTATTGAGCTGTTACAACAGATACATAGATCTGTTGTTCTAATCCTATATTGTGGGTATGGGGTAGAGTCTCAGTCTATTGTGTTCTGTGTAATTTCTGTAGTGGCAGCGCTTTCTTCACATTTCTAAGAGTAAGCTGGGAAGGGAAGAGGAGTATAGAGCAGATAGATTAAGATCACTTGCCTGAAGCTGTCGCCATGCGTGTGCCGGTCATTCGTTTTATTTTCTCCCCAGCCGAAAGAACTTTCGACCTTACTGAGAGATTAAATCCGGGACGTTTCCATCAGGAAACGCCACCAGGCTTAACCATTCGGTCAGCCGTTCTTATTGCGTCGTGTGTAGAGCTGAAAAATCGCACTCTGATCCCCTCTAATAGCCGTGATAAGAACAGTCTCAAACGTGTTACACCTCTCTAGTGTGTGTGGAGGTGTCTGTAGAGTCCAATATTGGAACAAAATCTCCTTAAACGGTGGGACATACATAATCAGGGTTGGATATGTGTGTGGTGTGTATTCTATCATTTCGCGCAGCTTATTTTCTCTGCTCTTCATCAGTACAACGATTGTCAGCTATGCGAGATTTTCTTGTGTTCCCGTCTATGGAGCAGATAATTGTGCGACGTTTTTTATTTTACTTGGCTTGTCTCGCTCAATTTTTTACTTAAATGTTACTTTTATAGTTGTTTTATAGTTCTGCAACATATTGATATTAAAGAGAATTGGCTATTAAATAGCATAACATGAAGGAAATTAAATATTTCGGACACATCAAACGACACGAGCGCCTAGAGAGAATAATTCTGGAGGAATGGTGCCTGGAAGAAAAATGAGAGGAAGACCTAGAAGACGATGGGTGCAAGATGTCACTGACGATCTGAAAATTACTGCGGGTCTGCGCTGACGCCGGTCAATTTGCACAGAACAAAAAGTTTTTCAGGACTGCTGTCATGGGAGCCATGTTTCGGAAGGCACAAGCTACTTGATGATGATGATGATGAGCTGTTTTGGCAACTTCATGAGTTGCTGCTCTGTAATTTGGAGCAGGACGACTATTTGATCAAAACGAACACAGACGTTAAAGAAAAATATAAATTAGTTGAAAGAAATCAGGAAGTTGTATTGTCAATCTCTTCATAGACTTGTCAATTATTTCACAGAAGTACTAATGTATGAATGTGATTGGCTATTGGTTACTGAACTGACGCTCCAAACAGATCCATATGTGCTCAGTATTCCCCAACATATGTTAAATTGTATGCATACTGACGATTCCTGTGGCTTGTTGGTTAAACATATTTCTTTCTCTGACCCTCCAGCATCCAGCTCTACTTGATTAACGTATAATTCCAAACTCCATAAATCGCTGGATTGATTCAACGTCAATATTCAACAGTAGGTCGTCAAGAGACCGAAGAACATCCTTCTTATCCATCCTAAACTCCTTAACAATCGATGCTTTCGATACAAGAATATCCGCTCTCTCGCTGCTACGAACACCCACATGTCCAAGTCAGTAAGTTCAAGTGAGTATCTGGAGACTGGAAACTTCTACAGACGACATCCACTCATATCGCAACCTGCCATTCTGGATTTTCCGAAGCACCGAGAGTCAGAAACAACAATGGAACAACCTTATAGATAAATAAAAAAAAGCGTAACAATTTCAATCCCAACAATAATCTCAACACTATACGGCATTGTGCATCACACATATGAGTAAAACGTCATGTTTTTCTGTTTACAAAATAAAAGGATCGCATTTTCATACATACTACTATTTTCTTAACTGCGGACGTTGATCTGAATTGTAACTATAGCTTAATCTGTGTATTAGATTCGTTTTTATTCCCATCCTGGATCTATAGTCATAATGATGTGTTAATATACTGTCATAAAATTGATAATGAAGTCAGCGTCACAAATGTATGTCAGATTTGCATATGCTCTTGACGAATGTGACTAACCAACGTTTGTATATTTCAAGGTAAGTTAATCTTCTTCTATAATGGTCCAGTGGTGCTGGGACTCTTTCTTTCAACCCATTGTTTTGTAGTGGTAACTGCATATGTTTTAAAGTTGTTATTTTGCTTCATATAATGGGTAAAAAGTTTTCTGACACTGAAGGAAGAAATATCTTCCTGTCATTATCCAGCTCTTGGCTCGTGGAGCTGGCGGTCAACAGTTTAATTAGGATGTATTCACAGCTGGAAAATATGTGCGTGTTATGTTTGCGCTCATGGGATTATTAACTTGTATCTGTTTGGTTTGTAGTCGAAAAATGGTGCTTTGATTTCTCCTTGAAAAGGTCTTTTGCAAGTCTTTGAGCTCTTCTTCAACCGTTCGCCTCCATGTGCCCATATGCCTCTCCTTTTCCGCTGTTCCCGCGGTGTTCAGTGTATTGGATGTCTTAGTCACATTTCTTTTTTCATCCTGAGGACATGTCCAATCGATCGTCATCGCATCTTTTGTATCTCTTTAGTTATGTCTTCCAGTCCAGTTAGCTCTTGAAGTAAATATTGCTAATGTTATTCTGTCAGGTATACCCAGGTATCCTTCAAAGAAGCCCTCGAATCCTCTTAACATACCTTATAATTTCTTATTTGTTTTCAATGTATCAGTTCCATAGATGAAGACTGCTTTAAAACATTAATGTGTGTGTCCGAAGCTTTGTTTTGATACCATAAATGTTAGATTTTCAGATGCTGCGTAACCTGTTTTTTTTCTATTTCTGTAGCTGTTTGCTTTTTACTTACAGTGTAAGATCGCGGTGCCTCGCTACAACCAATCTTACTCACCTTTTACAACATGCTTTGAGATCGGACAGTGATTCTATTCTCTGATATCTCAAACTACATACTGAAAAACTATTTATCAAAAGCAAAATATCACAACACAAAATAAATTTATCTCAATAGCTCATTGGCTATGATAGGCTCTTCGGTGGACAGCGGATGGGAAAAGAAATAATTGACGTTCAAAGAAAACATGGAGAGGAACGGTGGAGAGAGTTGAAAGACTGTGACAGGACGTGGGAATTAAGTAATAGACGGCAGAACGACAACAATGGAAACGTTTTGTTGAAGCATCAGTGGCGGCTCTTGATCATTTTTGTTGGTGGGGCCAGACAGATATTTTCGGAAAAATCATGGTTTCGATTAGGATATATTTTAATGTATAAAATAATAAATACACGTTACATCTTATTTTTGGTGGGGCCCGGCACCACATACCCTTAATGATGAGCCGCCACTGTGAAGCATTATGTGTCAAACGAAACACGAAGAGTAGATAGATATAGACAGAAACAATAATCTGTAGTAAACAGAAAACAACCATCACATGATACATTTAACTCCTGTCTTTCATTTTCTCTTCAACACTTTCTTCAGTACATTCTTGAATTTTTTTTTCTAATTCTTTAATAAAATATACTTTCTTAAATTGAGAAAAAAGGAATATCATTGTTAATTAATTGTTCTTTTGAGAATCATCTTCATCGCACAACGGACATGTCCATAATTTCTCTTATTTCCTCACAAAGCATGTATTTCAGTGTGTTTAGACTAACAACTCCCGTGCTGTGTTGGTTAATGCAGCTACTGGGGTTTCTTCCATGGTTTTCCCTTCTTTCCGAACGGATCGATATATCCTCGTTGAAGTCTTCAGAGCGTATGTTTTCTCTTAGTGCATTGATGATACCGCTTTTTTTCATAAACGGCTCATTCTCTATCGCAGTATTGCTCGCCATAGCATCCACTGTCTCATTGGCCATCACCCCAGAGTGAGCATTGACAAAGATTATGGTAAGTGACTGGATTATCGCGTTTTGTATTCATTACATCCACTGACTTCGTACATAACCGGTCTTGATCTTCTGTATCATGCTCATAGAGTCACTGAGCATGCATGTATGAGTTAATGTTTGTGTCTTTAGCCACTCCATGAATTTTGTTACCGCCATCAACTACACATCAGCTTCAAATAAAAGAATATGAAAATGTTTTATCATCAGATAAACAAAGACAGCTGCTGAAGACAACAATAGAAAACATTCTAAATCAGACATTCATAAAATGTGTTGCTTGAGTGGTTAAGCACTTCGCCTTGCGAGTCAAAGGTCGTGGGTTCAAATCCGAACCGCGCCGTTATGTTCACGAGTGCAGTTTTTTTCCAGAGACACCTATGATTGTTGCCAGAGCTACGGAGTTCGTGCTTTGTGCAATACTCTCGGCAGGTTTCGTGCCATTTCTGCGGAGAGTCATCGAGCCATATGGGGTAAAACCCACGGTGCAATGAAGTCAATCGTACGACATTAAAACCCTTTATATCAACGAAATGTATGTTTGTTTAGATCCGTACCTAAATATTATACCAAGCAATAGATTAAATACTGTTTTGGTTCATGATAATTTTTCAGTTTATAGTCAATGAAAAAGAAGGAGATCTCGTTTGGAATATAATCCACTTGAGAAAACGAATCAAATCTTAAACAGAGGTAGAAGGAAAACAATGAAGAAGCATGGCGTAGATATTCAACAACTGTTCGAAGACATTCCTGGAAATAAAGCTATGTCTGCTTCTCGCAGAAAGAAAACTGATGTACCAGATAAACCAAAGTTATTATCTATTCCTAATCTTGACGCACCAGTAAGCAAAATTTTTCTGACTCCATCTCAACGCACCAATTCCTCACTTCTCAAGAAACCACGAAACCAGTCTGTAGTCCAAACGCATGATGCACTTACACCTTCTGAAACGATTGCCAAGTTTAGGTAAGTACCTTTTAAGTCTGTCTTTACTGCCTGACATATGTACATGTGGCACCAGCAAGTGACAGAGACACACATACTGCAAGAATGTCCAACATACACGGAACAGAGAGAAAACACATGGTCAATCCCCATATCAGTCCAGGACAAGCTATACGGAGATGTACATAAACTCCGGTTGACCACTAACTACTTTAAAAGTATACAAATCCATGTCTGAAAACGTTGGAAGAAGAGAAGAAGACTGACTGTAACACGGTTTTTAGGGCAGTGTATCCCATATCAGTCCAGGACAAGATATACGGAGATGTACATAAACTCCGGCTGACCACTAACTATTTTAAAAGTATACAAATCCATGTCTGAAAACGTTGGAAGAAGAGAAGAAGACTGACTGTAATACCACTTTTTAGGGCAGTGTATGCCAGGGGGACATGATCCTGGGAAATTTAATGGCCATTGTGTATGCCCGACCCATCGTCATTTTCTCCTGTTAATCTAGGCCATGACAACTGACGAAAAGCGCAATAGAACATAACAAGACCTGTAGTGTGGCATTCATAGACCAGGAAAAGGACTTCGACAGAGCCGATAGAAACATACTATGGGATTGTCTAAGAACATATGGAATCAGCAAACATCTCATCAAGGTCTGCAAGAGTTAATACATTTCAAATAAAAGTTACAAAAGAACAAAAGCCGGAACATCAAAAACATTAACAGTAAACTCAGGAGCTAGACAGGGATGTGTGCTATCCACACTGCTGTTTATAACATACATGGACAACATAAGTAGAGAAGCAGGAGTAGAAGAAGAAAATAATATTTCAGAACTTTTATTTGCAGATGACCAAGAACTTTCTTTCTTTCTTCTTTCTTTCTCGAATCCTGTATGCCTCACAGCGTCAGGTCAGGAAGAGATTTCTAAAACGGGCCCTAGTATGCGCTTCGTAGATAGTCTCTTTCGTCGCCTCTGTTATCTCTGAGGTCCATTTTTTGCGTGGCCGGCCTTTGCTTTGTACCCATTGTATCGGAGCAGCATTGCTCTTTGGGGTGCACTGTCTGATGGTAATCTGCTTACGTGACCGAACCATTTAATTTGTTGTTTCTTGATGAAGTCTAGTACTGATGTTGTACCCACTTTTTCCTGATGTCTTCATTTCTCAACCGGTCTCTTCTTGTTACACCCAGCATTCTGCGTAGACACTTCATCTCTGTTGTGACTAGTTTTCTTCTATCGTTTGTTGTCAGCGTCCAGGTTTGGCACTGGTAACATAATGTGGGAGAAAGATTGTGTTGAACATTGCTCTTTTGTGTTCATGGTGACGTGTTTGCATCTTAAAATTGGCGCCATTTGCCCTATCATTTGATTTGCTTTGTTGCATCTGTGTTGAATTTCATTAGTTATTCTTCCATTTGCTGAAAAAATGCTCCCCAGGTATGTGAAATCTTTTGCTTGATTTAGTAGATGGTTATCGATGGAGATGTTGGTAGTGTTTTCCTCTCTGGCGAATGTCATTACTTCTGTTTTGTCGATGTTTATTCTCATGTTGTATTCGTTACATGCTAACTGGAGTCTGTTGATGTGTTGTTGTAGCTGTTCTTCTGTTGTTGATATGATTGCCTGATCGTCTGCAAAAGAAATTCATTTAAGAGTTCTCCGAGGTTGTTTCCTTCGCTGGTGTTAGCTATTTTACAAATGTGGTCAATGTACGTGATGAATAGCAGCGGGGATAGTACGCAACCTTGTCTTACTCCTGACCCTACGTGAAACTTTTCTGATAATCCTGTATTTGTTCTAATCGTACATTGGCTGTCAGTATAAATGTTCTTGCAAAGGTTGATTAGGTGTTCATTAACCCCATAGGTTGTTAGTATTTTCCACAACTTGTGTCTATCTACGCGGTCGAACGCTTTTTCCTGATCTACAAATGCAACGTGTAAATGTTTGCCGGATTCGATAGTCCTTTCTACTAACTGTCTGAGGGCGAATATTGCGTCTGTACAGCTTTTGTTCTTCCTGAATCCCATTTGGGAGTCATTAAGCTGTGGCTCGATGATGTGGCGGAGCCTTTTCTCAAGTATTTTGCAGAATATTTTCCCAGTGTGGCTCAGTAGCGCTATGCCTCTATACTTTGTACAGTCCCTCTTGCTACCTTTCTTCTTCCAGATGGGAACAATTGTAGCATTCCTCCAATCTTCTGGTGTTTCTTGTGTGATCCAGACTTGGTTGAATAGTCTATGGAGCCAGCTGATTCCTACCTCTTTAGTTGCTTTGATTAGGTCGGCCGGGATATTGTCTGGGCCTGGTGTTTTATTAGGTGGGGCCATATTTACAGCATTTCTGATCTCTGATAGTGTTATGCTTGGTTCTACTTCTGAAGTTACATTTACTGTGTGTTCTTGAGTGTTCGGTTGGTCCTCTTGTTGTAGGTTGAGAAGTTCACTAAAGTATTGTCGCCATCTGTTCATTATCATTTTTGGATCATTAAGAGCTTGGCCGTTTTCATCGTTAATAATTTCAGTTGGGTCATATTGTTCTTGTCTTTTCCGCATAGCTTTAATTTTCTTGTAAAAATGTCTTGTTGAATTTTGTAGTCTGAATTTAATGTTTCGCCATAATCTTGCCATGCTTGTATTTTAGACTTCTTTATTATATCCTTGGCTTGTTTTCTAGCTGTTCTATACTCAGTGAGGTCGTTTTGATGTTTGTTTTTGCCCATAAGTTGTATCTGTGTTTTTTCTCCTTTACCGCTAGTTTTACTTCGTCATTCCACCAAGTTGTGCTTTTGGTCGGGTACCTCTGTATTTTGCTGTTCCGCATGTTTCTTTGGCTGCTTCTAATAAAGTTCTCTTAAATACTGTCCATTCTTCTTCTACTGACTTGCTTTCTTCAGTTAGTTTAACAAAATTATCTGTGACTCTTTGAAGATATGACTCTTGTGTGTTGACATCTGTTAATTTATTGATTTTGATTATTTCTTTTGTAGTCGTGTGTTGCCCTCTGGTACTCTTCTTGTGTGTTCTGATAGTCATAACTACCGCTTTGTGGTCCGTGTCTATGCATAAATTTGGTATAGCCCTAGCGTCTACCACTGACCTTCTTTTGATCTTTTGACTAGAATGAAATCTATTTGGCTCTTGCA
The DNA here is from genome assembly GCA_020796225.1 of Arion vulgaris. Taxonomy (NCBI): domain Eukaryota; kingdom Metazoa; phylum Mollusca; class Gastropoda; order Stylommatophora; family Arionidae; genus Arion; species Arion vulgaris. Next base: position 64,400,944 of record CM036753.1, on the reverse strand, counting down.
GTCTAAGTTGTTCCATTTGTACCAAGTATAAATGTGTGATTGCCGGTGTTGAAATTGTGTGTTGGTAATAATTAGGTCGTGCTGGTTACACAATTCCAGAAGTCTTATGCCGTTTCCATTTCTCTGACTAGTGTTGTCTCCGAAGTGTCCTAGATATGACTCAACTCCTGTCCTATCAGAACCTAAATGTGCATTAAAATCACCCAATAGAAAGTAGTCTCCCCTGATTTGATTCTATTTATAGTATCGCTAATGACGTCATAAAATTCATCGCATTCTTCTATATTGTCAGCACTATTACACGGCGCGTAAATTTGAATGTAGGTCGTGTCCGTGTCGTTCTCCCGTATTGTGATTGTCATTATTCTTTCTGAGATGTAACCTATGTGTAGTATTGACTTAGCTAGATCTGGGTCAATGATGAATCCGACGCCATGTTTAGCTCTTGCGTTGATTTCTACACCTGAGTATGCGTATGTGTAATCTAGATGTAACCTCTTGCAGCCTTGTCCTTTGGTGCGTGTGTCTGCTAGTCCTAATATTGCTATTTTACGTTTTTTCATTTGTTCTACGATGTCTTGAAATTTTCCTCGTGCTCCACAGATATTAATAGTGCATATCTTGATGTTATTTCTTGGTTTCCCCCCCTGTGTCCCTGCTTACCGTTTTCGAAATCTCTTCATAATTCTACGAGCACAAATTGGATTATACCACTGTCGGTTTGCTAGGCCTGTCCCAGTGGCTTCAGAATTCCCTAGATGGGTCACACGGTGCACTAGACTATCACATTCAGGCTAGAATACACAAATTCCATCCAAAGAAAACTGAAAATCGACTTCGGTTAGAGGCCGGCAGAAATTCACAACCAGCTTGCCGCGCCATCTTGACCAAGAACTGATTGCAGAAAACGAAGAATCTCTCCAGAACCATTTGAGCTTAGTTAACATCAAGGGTGAGAGTACAACATGAAAATAAATATAATAAAGACAGAGACAATGGCAATAAGTAGACGACCAGAAAACCTTACAATAAAACTCCAGAACATAGAAATAAAACAAACAATTGAAGCCAAATACTTAGAGGCAATTTTCACAGCTGATGATAGTATTGATAGCGAAATCAGCAATCATTGTACAAAAGCTAACCAGGTACTGGGACAGTTAACACCACTGTTCTCACATAAAGAGATACCGCTAAACAGTAAAGCAAATCTCATAAGAACGATTTTCTGGCCAACACTATGTTACCAATGTCAAACATGGCCAATAACAGCATCTAATGAGCGGAAAATCATAACAACAGGGATGAGGTGTCTTAGAAGAGCCGCAGGTGTGACAATAAGAGGCAAAATTAGAAATGAAGAAATCAGAAGATGGCTGGATGTGAAACCAGTCAAGCAATTCATAAAAGAACAACAGATTAAATGGTTTGGACACCTGACAAAAATGCCCTGGTATCGCCTACCACAGAGAGCCACGCAGAAAAAGTATAACGAGCATAAGGCAAGAGGAAGACCACGCAAAAGATGGAGTGACGGCATCAAGAACAGCTTTACGAAAATGAATATCAGCTTACAAAGTGCCTTAAAATAAGCACACACAAAATCACTACGCCCCCATCACTTCTATAAAGAAGTAAATGGTGGAAGAGAAGAAGAATCTTGACCATAATTGGTTCCTGTCCTGTTCTCATCCACAGGTCTGTGTTTGCAGCTCTGTCGTACCATCCCAGTCTGATAATATGCCGAAAACATCGGTTAACAAAAGCCCGAATCTTATTTGTATTTAACTTGGTGACTCGATACGTTTCCGAGCCATACATTAACACATATTTCACAATTTAACTGAATATCCTGAGCTTTGTTTTAGTGGACACGGCAGTATATTTCCACACTGTAGGCAGGAGAGCAAAGACTTGTCGGGCGTATATGAGTGCTACCATACACTGCTGTTTAAACAATTTTTTTTTATATCTTACAGGACTAATTATAAACGAGATAAAAACTTTCGAATGTGCACGGAATAGTTATTTGAATAGCGATCGCTTAGCAAGAACTGAGACATGATGTTTCGACGAGTGTTGATACGGATTGAGTAATCATAAATACGAACTTCCTGGGCGAGATGCATCTAAGACAGCGGTCCCCAAACTTTGCATTATCGCGACCCCTTTCAAAAACATTTTCTTTGCGGTCACCAAAAGTTTCTATATGTGAAAATTGACAGGAATGAATTATCCGTGTGTTACAATAGTAAACAAGGTCTGCAATTTAATATTTTAATAAACAGGAAGAGGTTTCCTTTAGCCTGGAACAAGACGCATCATCATTAGCATTATCAGTACATTTGCGTTTCAATTTCGGCCAGCGATCTATCCTGACGCTCAACCAAAATGTATTGTTGTAAAATTCAATGTACGTCAACGTTATTTATCCTATCTTTCCCAAGATCGTTTCAGTCAATTACTTACTCAAATTTCATTCTTCTATCGATGGAGCTATTACTACACCACACCGACAGTCAAACTGGCTCCAATTTCTCAGACTGCGGGAAACTTCAAATAATCTTCCATTTTTTCCTGTCAGACATTTAGACTCCGGTATGATCCGGGTCCTTTGAGTTCACAGCGGAACTAGTTTACCACTGTTTTTGTACATGTTTTTAAAATGTATTTTTCTGTTTGAAATGTCAAAGATCATAATATTTCTTCAAGCGTTTGAGAACCTCTGTGATTATCTCCCGGACCCTAGTTTAAGGAACGCTGATCTAGGAGATTACAATGAATTTAGCCTCATATCTTTGACAAATTTGAAGAAATACAAAGACAAACGAAGTTACTCAAGAAAATGGGGGCTCTGCCATAAAAGGACACAGGGAGACCAAAATAACTAATTAGCTGACCATCAGATCAACGTGAAAAAAAGAGAGAATTACATTCACGTAGAAAAGAAATATTTACTGATGACTTTCTAATCGGGGTAGAGTAAGTTGTTTTCCAGGTTTCTTACGCCACAATAAATTAAGATATCATTTACTTCACGATATATATATATATATATAAAATTACATTTTTGGCGGAGGTGGGGGAGGACTTGGGGAACTAAAGACTAAAGGATTAAAACTTGATAGAAAAGTATCACTGCCTTGTGGGTCAGCATGGTTATGCAGAAGGCTAGATTAATAAGCCTAGGTCACAAATCCGGAGATAGGAACATAAGGTAGTTAATGGCTAGGCATATTCCATTCCATCTTCTGACGTCCCTTGCAAACCATTCTTGATTCCAAAAGTATGAACGCTGTCTTTCAGTTGGAAGAAAACAGTTGTCTTTCAGTTGGAAGAAAACAGTTGGTCGTGAGATGGTTTGTGAAAAATAGACAAAGTCCATATCCCATAGTAATTGTCCATGCTGTGAAGGAAATCCTAATGTATTATTGTGTGAATACTCCACAGCGATAAATTATCACCATACGAGATGGATGAGATTAAAAGCTACCCCAGAGTCTATTGTTTTGGTCTGTTTGCCAAAAAGATCGGCTTCTCTAAAGAACTTTCCATCAAAGACAACTTTGACTACGACGACATCGAACATTTCTACAAGGTAGTTCCGAACGATCACATTGCCTATCGGTATGAGGTTGCAGATCGACCATCGTTAGGGCAAGGCACTTTTGGCCAGGTTTGTTATACGTATTACGAATGTGTTTTTTTACATTGTGCAAATCGTGTACATTACCCTGAGCATACTGAGTGATAATAACACAGAAAGAAGGAATTTGTGTTATTGTTGTGTGTTCATGTATGCCTTGGGCAGTATAAGTTATCGCTATTAAGTCTAGCGTTTTGTAAAAGTCGTTGTGAGCCCACATTGTTGCAATGTTTTTTTAATGTTCTCTCTGTTGTATCCTCATAATTGTTTGTCCAAAAATCTTGACTTTTCCCAATATTATTTGTTTTTTTTTCATCAGCCAAGTAAAACAAAAATTCGATGTTCTTACTACATATGTTGACTGTATATAACGATGTATATAACGGAAGATCCTTGAAGAATATGGCGTCCAGGGACAACTATTAGATAATATCATGGCCTTATATCCTCAGTTCCTGTTTCAACTTTACGAATCATACTCATGGAGTCACTGAGTATAAAAACACGGGCGAAGTCATGAGATGCCAACCACGTCCTCGCCTTTGTAACCGCCCGTACCTCCATCGTCAAACTACTTGTGATTGTCTCGTAGGCCTCACTGGCCTCTCCTATTATTTTTCCTCCTGAGCGTGCAGAAAAAGCCCACGCACAGCGTTGTTGACGTTGTTGGCGTCGATGGGTGTTTTATTTTCCTGGAAAGTTATTGTTTGTTTCTTTTGTTTATGTGTTGCCCCCTCCTTTGTTAATTTGTCTGCTATCTCGTTTCCTAATATGGCATAGTGTAGTGGTATCCCTGTCTCTGCACAATCGCCATATTATCAAATGCAGCAACGAGATCATTGATTCATAGACAGTAAATAATTGTAATGTACCTAGTCGTTTCTATTCATTAATCTCAAGTCACAGCAACCAATAATATTCCGATAACTGATTCAAACCTATATGCAGCTACTAGCAACAAAACGAATGGTGGAGATGTAACAAACAGTGGTAAAGTAAGGAGTACTATTTGTTTTCTTGATAATATTCGTTGCTTTCGGATTAAGGCATTAACAAGATTTCGAGCAACGAATCAGTACTATTCGCACACCTCTAGTTGTTGATAATTCCGGTACTGTCCTGGTTATAGACACTGCGTTTCATCCGTACCAGTCTATCCAGAATCATTCATAGTTTTAGAATAATGAATGAAAATCGTGGCATATCCTTTGCATGGCGTTGCCATTGTAAGCGAGCCGTTGATTTTCTAGGCACCACTTATACGTTCAAGGAGCCACAGTAGCGTTGTTGTTAGTGAACTCTCTTCTTAGGCTAGTGGTCTGTGTTAAATTTCACGGTGGCGTGGAATTGTTTCCAACTGTAACAGCTCTCAGGTTGACCCAGTCTCAATTGGGTACCAGGAAAAGCACTGGGAAGTAAAGGCGGTTGGCGTGATGTTGACCACATCGTGTCAACGAAAAATACGGACCTAACATCGTATTACCCTATATACCCCAGGGTATAATTAAGATTCCTTTACTTATACGTTCAGTAGTTTACCATTGCTTTCTGAACGGTGAGATCTATTTTTCCCATTCGTAAAAATAAACTGAAGCAAATTTGATTCCAAACTGCCCACCACGGTGTTTGAACCAGGTACTCTTGGGTTGTGATCGAGCTCACTACCCGACCTTATTAAAAATCGAGTCTCTCTCTCTCTCGAGATCACCGCTTAAACTGATCTACCAGATTTCCCCATAAATTCTGCTGTTGCTTTTAGGGACGGATCTCCGTACAGTTGTGTCTTATTTATGTGGAAATCTGATTCCAGCTCTGGTGCTTATCCTTCGGCGATGTGTCCGGTTTTAGCCAGCGTTTACTGGGTTCACTCTCCGTCAGCCTTGGGCTGTCCCCAGCCAACCTACAAGGCAGCAGGTTGCTATTTTCTGTTAGGGTAGCTACACTTAGACAACCTCCTTCCCCCGGGTTGTTGAGCGTCATCTGCCCAGGTTACCAGTCTTTTTTGGACTACTTGGTTTGTCTACCGTCCAGTTTTGTGTACGGTTTGCTCTGCTTGTCTTTGATTGTCCCCAATCAACTACAAGGCAGTAGTAGTTCTCTGCGAGGGAAACGCGGTTATTGTTCTCTGGATGGAGACCCCATCTTCGATGCTCGATACCGTTTTGTCCACATCTCGTTTCTTTTGGGTGCCCCTTCGTCCATTTCTGCTTGTGCCCTCGTCCACCGACTGAGCCCGCCCCTTTTCTCTTTGTCACTTGTGCTCACATTGTTCTACTGGGCGACACCTTACCCATTTGAACAATCAAGTGAGATACTAAACACTGAACTATTGAATGACAGAAAAGAGTATACCATTAACATAATCACATTATTTGACTTACACTGACCTGTGTTGTCATACACTTTAGGTAATAAAAGCTTATGACATGAAAGAACGGCAGCACGTGGCACTCAAAATTGTAAGAAACGAGAAGGACTACCTGAAGCAGTCGCGGGAAGAGCTAAGGATTCTCCACGTTCTGAAGAAGCACGACGTTGACGGAAGTTACAATATTGTCACCGTGAAGGAGTTTTTCATGTGAGTTATGGCAGGTCTAACTTGTCTCAATATTCTTTTTATCCTTTCATTTTTAGTCGGGTATATACACAAAAAGAATATAAAGCCGTAAGAATGACTTCAGTGCACCGGGTTTTAGCCCATATAGCTCGGTCCCTCTCCGCAAAAATAGCACGCCATCCGCTCAGAGTATTACACAAAACACAAACTCCGTACCTCCAGCAACAATCCTAAGGGTCTCTGGAAAAAATGCACTTGTGAACAGAACGATCTGCCCCCTACCCTGCAATGCCGCAGTGGACGTTTCGGGAAGCTCCTGATTATAGTTACACACAAGTCACCATATTATATTATTTATTCCATTTCTCTCAGCAACCATGTACATGCTCCGAGCGTCTAATGTTTTTTGTGGCGAGATCTATTAGAGACTTTTATACCGTGTGCTAGGACAATAAAGAAAACGATGGAAACAAAACATTAAAGATATTCTGAACATGACGTTGAAGGAGGCGGAAGAAAACCTGCTTATATATTGAGTGTCTTTCGTGGGTTCTGCTAAGGACAAGCTACATGATGGTGACCACAATATGAGAGATAAGAAGTGCTGAAGGTCTATTAAAGCTGATGTGGGAAATAATACCTGATCAAATGTAATCAAATGTTCCAAATAGGAGATAGACAAGTTGCGCGCAGTAAGACAAAACTACCTTTCTTGAAAAATATAAATAAACATCCCAAACACAAATCAAAGTATTGGTATTACCAACTCTTCAGAAGAAACCAGGTAGTCATAGTTTGATTCAGAACAGGACATAACAAAATAAGACACCACTTGCACATCAAATTCAAAATAGACATCTCTAGCCGTTGTCACTGTGAATTAGAATATATGAATAATAGAACAAGCCTTTAAAGTTCCAGTCAGACCTGAAGAAATAAATGTAACCTAAATGAAAAACCTACATCCACCAAATCACCATCAAAGAGAAACTGTATGGCTGAAGTCTTTTTTGCCTTTTCTTCAATTGGCAAGTGTTTTACTGTGACAACTTCTGAGTTTGCACTTGTCTCTATTGCCTTTCAGCTCACTCATTAGTCTCTCGTGACTGTTGTTTTCCCTGTTATGTCCAAGCAAAAAGCAAGGATGAAGTATCCTCTCCATGTATGCTTAGCCTAGGCAGCTGATATGAGGAATGTGCCGTACCCATTTCGCACAAACCCCCTCTCTACCCTACTGTTTCATCCAAAGGAAAGACGAAGTCAATACGTTTGGAATCAATCAGGGTTTCCAGGGATACCAAAAGCTGGAATTGGATATCCACATAACCATAATATAGCCTTAATGTCCCTCCCTTCGGACTTGTGGTCAAGGTTTACTCCTCTAGCCGTATGCATAATCATTCAGAATCACAAGGCAGTGGTAATTTTCTATAAGGCTTACTCTCCTAGACTTTAACTCTCCCGAGCTCATCTCTACAAGGCAGTGGGTTTAACAGTTGCAGATCGTACAGCCTACTGTCCTACGGTAGAAGATGAAACATCTGATCTGACTTCATGGGGGAGGGGCATATATAATGAATAATGATCGCAGAGGAAAATGAAAGGTATATGTATTTAAAATAGATTTACTACTAACATCTATATATATATATATATATATATATGTGTGTGTGTGTGTGTGTGTGTGTGTGTGTGTGTGTGTGCGTGCAGTGCGTGTGCGTGCGTGCGTGTGTGTGTGTGTGTGACAAACAAAAATTAACATTGAAGACGAAGATTCAAATATATCGAGCCTGTGTAATTAGCTCTTTACTATATGGTTCAGAAAGTGCAAACTTGCCTTCCGTCATGGGCATGCTCAGCAGTAGAAGACTTAGATGGCTAGGCAAACTTGCCTTCCATCATGGGCATGCTCAGCAGTAGAAGACTTAGATGGCTAGGCAAACTTGCCTTCCATCATGGGTATGCTCAGCAGTAGAAGACTTAGATGGCTAGGCAAACTTGCCTTCCGTCATGGGCATGCTCAGCAGTAGAAGACTTAGATGGCTAGGCAAACTTGCCTTCCATCATGGGCATGATCAGCAGTAGAAGACTTAGATGGCTAGGGCATGTGCGAAGAATGGACAATGGCCGCATTCCAAAACAGATGTTGTTCTGTGAACTTTCGGACGGGAAGTGGCTCCAAGGCAGACCACTGCTCAGATATAAAGATGTCTGCAAGGCCTCAATGAATAACTTTTCTATCGGTCCCAGCAAATGGGAAAAACTGGCTGATGATCGAGATATATGGAAAACAACATTACGCAAAAGTGCAGAATCTTTGGAAGAGACTTAGGGATGAGCTGAAAGACAAGAGAGACAAGCGAAAAATAAGAAGTCACAGTGAAATATTTGCCTATTAACCGTCTGTAAAGACGAAAAAGGCCATAAATATATATTACATTTTGTGTTCGAAGATTTCGAAATCATATGGTCATGTCCTTTGAACTACTTGGAATCAACCTGTATCAAGCTATAAAACTGAACATGTACCGTGGTATGCAAATGCAAAAAATCAAGACAATTGCTAAAGCTATTCTGAGAAGTTTGGAGCTGCTTTTCAAACTCCGTATCATACATTGTGACGTGAAGCCAGAGAACATCCTCTTACGAAAAAACGGTGACTACAGTTCGGTCAAGGTAACGTGTTTGTGATATTGTCTAATGTTCTTCGATATTTCGTTTTTATATTCATACATTCGATAATCTCTCTCCTTTCTCCCTGCCCTCCTCTCGCTCTATATATATATTAGGGGCCTACCAAACCAATGTGCAACGTTTTCTGTGGAAGAAAACAGTACGGTCTAGAAGGGGTTTGTGCAAAATGGGCAAAACACATTCTCCGTATTAGCTGCTTAGGCTAGGCAAGAAATAAAATATAACAAAAAACATTGCACAACGATGCAGTATCTTTCTAAGAGGCGCTTAGAGATGAGTTTGAAAGCAGAAGAGACAAATGCAAACCCAGAAATCGTCAGTTACACACTTGCCAAATAACAGTCTGTAAAACGAAAACGAATTTGTATGTGTGTGTGTATATATATATATATATATATATATATATATATATATATATATATATATGACTATATCATAATTGGGTTATCAGTTATCAGTTATATGAGAACTATCATCATAGCACTCCGGACACGTCCATAGGTGCTCCGATCTCCGTTTCAACAAATCCCGCAGCGTCCAGCGGCCAGTTCGATGTTGATTGGTTAATCTCTTTGAATATTTGTTATATGCGTCCAACGCAAGTTATGACGACAACAGCATCAGACGTGTGCTTCTGCACCTCGCTGGTGTGTCCGGAGGCGACTGTAGAGTTCAATCCTAGATCACAATCCCCTACGACATGTGGGGCATATATGATTAAGGTTAGACATGCGGGTGTTGTGTGTTCTGTCTTTTCGCGCAGCTCGTTTTTTCTGTGCCTCAACGGAACGACGATACTCAGCTATGCGGGTTCGTGTTGTGTTGTTACGGAGCACATTTGGCGATCTTGCACCAGGGATTCCCAGCACGTGGTGTCTATATCTATGCATTTCAGAGACACTTTAAGGGTGTCTTTAAAGCATTATTTTCTGTCCACGAGCAGAACGTCTATGCCCTTCAAACTCGCCACACATCAACTGTTTTGGGATGCGTTTATCAGGTTTATTTTGACTACTTGGTTTGCCTGCCGTCCAGTTTTGTGTACGGTTTGCTCCGCTAGCCTTTGATTATCACCACTCTAGCTACAAGACAGTAGTAGTTCCTGCGAGCAGAAACGCGCACTGGATTCTCTCTCTCTACCTCGATCGTTCTTTTAGGCCATTTTTATCATTCTTATTGTGATATATAAAGAGCTTTTGCCAAGAACGTAGTTTTTCATCACAATTTTCAGTACCATTTGGAGCCCTAGTGATTGTCCTTCGGCGACGTGTCCGATTTCAGCCAGCAATTAACTGGGTTCGCTCTCCGTTAGCCATTGGCTGTCCCCAGCCAACCTGCAAGGCAGCGACCCATAGACGACCTGCCCACAAGGGTTGTTGAGCGTCATCTGTCTAGAAAACTTGACTTTTTATGGACTACTTGGTTTTCCAGCCGTCCAGTTCTATGTACGGTTTACTCCGCTAGCCTTTGATTGTCCCCAATAAAACTACAAGGCAGTAGTAGTTCCCTGCTAGCGGAAACGCACACTGGACTCAACCTCTGCTGGACTTTCCAGTTTTTTGCACATTTGGGTGGTCCGCTCACACTCACGATAACCACGCCCCGTCAGCGCCGTGCACGTCTGCCCAGTGGTGGGCCTTCTCGTGCATCGTCCGCTTGTGTGCTCGCTCTGCCCTGGTGCCTGCCCCACCATCTCCATCAGTTCTCACCGTGCTCACATTTACCATGCCTCTAGGCTGTCCGGACACGAGGCTCAACTCGGGCCCCCACTCAGGGCTCCGAGTTTTGCCTTATGTGGGTCCACGGGCAACTCATCTCGGGCCCAAGTTTTGCTCCACACGGGCCGACGTCTTTTCTCTGGATGCATCCCTCATCCCTTTATGGTTATCCGTTCTGCTTTTCCCATCGGCCGGGAGAGACGTGCATTAATAGTCACTCTGGGATTCCGCTCGTCTGTGTTGCGAGCGGATTCCATCCAATGTAACTACGTCTGCTTCTCTACTTATGCCACAGTAGCTCTCCCTTGATCCCTACCCGCTTAGTCAGACCGGAACCATTGTCTGTTTCCAGGGTCGCCACGTGAAGGTGGGGTAGGATCTTGGTTAGTGCTAGCTCACTAATCCTGGCGCGGCGTTGTCCCTTTGCGCATGTAAACCCCTTCCCTTTCCATAGTCTAAATAACCTGCTATTCCTTCTTGTTCGGAGTACACGTTCCTGAATAATGATGTGCATCTGGCCAGATAAAAGTTGCAGTTATTATTTTCCATTGTTAAGTATTACTGATAGCTGAGATTGGAAACCCTGAAACGAAATTTACTGGGACGCAAGACATATTAGAGTTGCTCAGGAGATATTGCTTGCATGATCTATGTAACGTTAAGTGAGGAATATAATATAATGCTGCTTGTGGCGCCTACGTGCGCAAGAATTAGGTTATAAATAGACACCGAACATAATGGCTGCGTTGTATATTGACAATGGGCAGGATTTGTCACCAACGTATAATGTTCAATTATAGCAGTCGACTTCACAGTCATCCAACTGAAAATAAATTGTCAAAGTTTTAAGTTAAGAATTAATACAAATTGCTCATCTCTGTTATCGTGTAACTATTTTGACACTGACTCCTTCAGCTAATAAAAGGGGCCGAGCACCCTATTTGAGTGTCATGTTATTGTGTATGCTTCAGTTATTTTCAGTTTTCCAATAAATAAGTTACACAAGTAGAAAAAGATTTAGAAGTAAAAGAACAGAAATTAGAACACGTAAGAGAAGATATAATATGACGCAATCTCAAATATAAAACTCTAATATCTATTTTACAAAAGCTGGCAGACTTTGGTTCAAGCTGCTATGAACAGAGCCAGATATATCACTACATACAGTCTCGTTACTACAGAGCTCCAGAGGTCATTCTTGGCTTCAGGTATGGACCTGCCATCGACATGTGGAGTTTGGGATGTGTCCTTGGTGAACTCGCTAAAGGGACTCCTGTTTTCATGGTAATTTTAATTGTTGTCCATAGAACGCAGAGGCCGGTTGTTTTTTTTATTTTCATGAAAGTCAGCAATATGAAACATTATAGTCACGGCCATACTTTTCTTCCTCTCAGTTCGCCTCGGATAAATATTCACATGGCTAATGAAGGAATGATAGACGTGAGCTTAGGTACGCTGTGGTGAAGCATGTTGGAGACATACCCGATGAGAAGGAATCAGATCTATGTCTTCAGCATGTCTCGAGCTGTGATGAAGCATGTTGGAGACATACCCCCTGAGAAGGAATTAGATCTATGTCTTCAGCATGTCTCGGGCTGTGGTGAAGCATGTTGGAGACATACCTGATGAGAAGGAATCAGATCTATGTCTTCAGCATGTCTCGGGCTGTGGTGAAGCATGTTGGAGACATACCTGATGAGAAGGAATTAGATCTATGTCTTCAGCATGTCTCGGGCTGTGGTGAAGCATGTTGGAGACATACCTGCGGAGAAGGAATCAGATCTATGTCTTCAGCATGTCTCGGGCTGTGATGAAGCATGTTGGAGACATACCTGATGAGAAGGAATTAGATCTATGTCTTCAGCATGTCTCGGGCTGTGGTGAAGCATGTTGGAGACATACCTGCGGAGAAGGAATCAGATCTATGTCTTCAGCATGTCTCGGGCTGTGGTGAAGCATGTTGGAGACATACCTGCGGAGAAGGAATTAGATCTATGTCTTCAGGATGTCTCGGGCTGTGGTGAAGCATGTTGGAGACATACCTGCGGAGAAGGAATCAGATCTATGTCTTCAGCATGTCTCGGGCTGTGATGAAGCATGTTGGAGACATACCTGATGAGAAGGAATTAGATCTATGTCTTCAGCATGTCTCGGGCTGTGGTGAAGCATGTTGGAGACATACCTGCGGAGAAGGAATCAGATCTATGTCTTCAGCATGTCTCGGGCTGTGGTGAAGCATGTTGGAGACATACCTGATGAGAAGGAATTAGATCTATGTCTTCAGCATGTCTCGGGCTGTGGTGAAGCATGTTGGAGACATACCTGCGGAGAAGGAATCAGATCTATGTCTTCAGCATGTCTCGGGCTGTGATGAAGCATGTTGGAGACATACCTGATGAGAAGGAATCAGATCTATGTCTTCAGGATGTCTCGGCTGTGATGAAGCATGTTGGAGACATACCTGCGGAGAAGGAATCAGATCTATGTCTTCAGCATGTCTCGGGCTGTGATGAAGCATGTTGGAGACATACCTGATGAGAAGGAATCAGATCTATGTCTTCAGCATGTCTCGGGCTGTGTTGAAGCATGTTGGAGACATACCTGCTGAGTAGGAATCAGATCTATGTCTTCAGCATGTCTCGGGCTGTGTTGAAGCATGTTGGAGACATACCCGCTGAGAAGGAATCAGATCTATGTCTTCAGCATGTCTCGGGCTATGGTGAAGCATGTTGGAGACATACCTGATGAGAAGGAATTAGATCTATGTCTTCAGCATGTCTCGGGCTGTGGTGAAGCATGTTGGAGACATACCTGATGAGAAGGAATTAGATCTATGTCTTCAGCATGTCTCGGGCTGTGTTGAAGCATGTTGGAGACATACCCGCTGAGAAGGAATCAGATCTATGTCTTCAGCATGTCTCGGGCTATGGTGAAGCATGTTGGAGACATACCTGATGAGAAGGAATTAGATCTATGTCTTCAGCATGTCTCGGGCTGTGGTGAAGCATGTTGGAGACATACCTGATGAGAAGGAATTAGATCTATGTCTTCAGCATGTCTCGGGCTGTGGTGAAGCATGTTGGAGACATACCTGATGAGAAGGAATTAGATCTATGTCTTCAGCATGTCTCGGGCTGTGGTGAAGCATGTTGGAGACATACCTGATGAGAAGGAATCAGATCTATGTCTTCAGCATGTCTCGGGCTGTGTTGAAGCATGTTGGAGACATACCTGATGAGAAGGAATCAGATCTATGTCTTCAGGATGTCTCGGGCTGTGTTGAAGCATGTTGGAGACATACCTGATGAGAATTAATCAGATCTATGTCTTCAGCATGTCTCGGGCTATGGTGAAGCATGTTGGAGACATACCTGCTGAGAATTAATCAGATCTATGTCTTCATCATATCTCGGGACTGTAAGAGAATAACGACAGTCTCTTCTGTGGTAGAAGGTTCATTAAATCGTAGCACTGGATCGGCCGTAATATGAGGAAACAAATGTGGGGTTTAAAATGAAGCTTTTGAAACCTACCCACCAGAAAGAATCATCACAAGTATTGCACAAAGTACAAACTCTTTATCTCCTGCAACAATCCTAAGGGTCTCTGGAAAAATAAATGTATTCGTAAGCAGAACGGCTCGGTCAGGATTCGAACCCCCGACCTTAGGAACTCAAGGAAACGGCCACAAAGACAAACTATGCGTGCGTGCCCACATGTGTGTGTGTAAAAATAACAAAGCTTCTTATTTGTATAAAAACACATACACTGTCTTTTGTCACCGTAATAATGGCTTCTTCTTCTCTTCCACCATTTACTTCATTATAGAAGTATTGGGGGTGGAGGAGTGGAGGTAGTGATCTTGTGTGTGTTTGTTTTAAGGCACTTTGTAAGCTGATATTCATTTTTGTAAGGCTGTTCTTGATGCCGTCGCTCCATCTTTTGCATGCTATTCCTCTTGCTTTGTACTCATTATACTTTTTCTGTGTGGCTCTCTGTGGTAGGCGATACCAGAGCATTCTAGTCAGGTGTCCAAACCATTTAATCTGTTGTTCTTTTATGAATTGCATGACTGGTTTCACATCCAGTCTTCTTCTGAGTTCTTCATTTCTAATTTTGTCTCTTATTGTCACACCTGCGGCTCTTCTAAGACACCTCATCTCTGTCGTTATGATTTTCCGCTCAGTTGCTGCTGTTATTGGCTATGTTTGACACTAGTAACATAGTGTTGGCCAGAAAATCGTTCTTATGTGATTTGCTTTAGTTTTTAGCGGTATCTCTGTATGTGACAACAGTGGTGTTAACTGTCCAAGTACTTGGTTAGCTTTTGTGCAACGATTGCTGATTTCACTATCAATACTTCCATCAGCTGTGAAAATTGCTCCTAAGTATTTGGCCTCAATTGTTTGTTTTATTTCTATGTTCTGGAGTTTTATTGTAAGGTTTTCTGGTTGTCTACTTATTGCCATTGTCTCTGTCTTTATTATATTTATTTTCATGTTGTACTCCTCACCCTAGATGTTAACTAAGCTCAAATGGTTCTGGAGAGATTCTTCGTTTTCTGCAATCAGTACTTCTGTAATAATGACAAGAGAAGGAAATGTTAATTGTGAATTGTATATCTGCAGGGCGAAGACGAGTTCGACCAGCTGGCAGCCATGGAGGAAGCATTAGGTCCAGTTCCGTCTTCGATGGCAAATCGAAACAAAATAAGACCACCTCTGAGAAGAGATCGTGGACCTCCTGGCAGCAAATCTTTGAAAGTTTTGCTGATTGGGGATGATCTTTTCAAGGATCTAGTAAAACGGGTACAGTATATTTATATTTTACATTGATAATTTACGCCTGGATCTTTACGATGTAGTAAATAATACATTTTCTATTGGAGAAATGGAAATTACGACGTTTCTGCACTTTTACGTATTCGCTACCTTAAACTCTTAGTGTACCAGGGCAAAGGCGATGTTTAAACAAGCCATTTGTTTTGATAATAAAAACCGCTCTTTAGTGTAGCTCCTTGTCGTCCAACCCAAAGCCACATGGGGTGGCGTTTGGTCCGCAAGTTATGGTGTTGGTAAAGCATTTTAGAATATATATTTGTTTATATAATATTATATTTTTCGCTTACCGTTATAAGTTACAAAATGGTTGCTAGTAATTCATCCACACCGCTCTGTCCTGGTCAGGGCGCTCAATCTTTCTGTGAAATTTAGTACGATATTTCTTGTCTCTCTTAGCAAAGTTTGTTTTAGAGTCCCCTTACTTTCAGTGATCCCTTTCCTTTCACTTCAATGCCTGCTTTGTGACTCTTTGATCATGTCTTCTCAGAGTATGTCCAACATAACTCTTATCTTTTCTTTCTGATAACAGCTGTTACCAGTGATTGACCATACATTTCTCTGATTTCATCCCTTTTCCTGAATTCGTTTTTTTTTAATGATCATTATTTTTCGTAGACATCTATAATTTATATATGTTGTTCTTGTTTGCGCGTATTAAGTCCAGATTGTATAGTACATACAGCACGATTGTCAAATAAAAATGCATTGCGAATAGTGCGTTTGATATAATGCCTCGTATTTTAGAAATGGTTTGTTATTTGTTACTGAACCGACTCCATTGCACTCCGGGCAGACCCATAGGTACTCAGTCTCCGACATCAGATGTAAAAAAAAAGTACGCAAACATGATGCATACTATTTCCGTGACTCGCTGGTTAGACACACTCCTCATTATACCCCTCCAGCATTCAGTTCTGCTTGTACCACGTGTAGTTCCAAAATCCTTCAATCGTCCGATAGATTCACTATCGATTTTAGTGTTTTCATTCAACACGCAGCCACCGAGAAACTGAAGCAGGTCCCCATCGTTAACACATCGGCAAACAATGCTGCTGATGCAAGCTTATCCGGTCTCTTGCTGTCATGAGCACCAGCATATTCAGGGAAGTATATTCACGTCTAAAAGGGTCAGTAGTGAAGGTCTGATTTCTTTGCACCGGAATTTATGCCATATGGTTCAGTCCCTCTCCGCAGAAATGGCACGCCATCTACCTAGAGTATTGCAGAACTCCTTAGCTCCGGCAACAATCCTAGGGATCTCTGAAAAGAATAGACCCGTGAACCCACTACCTTCTGAACGAAATGCAAAGACAACCACTTAGCCACAGAGACTCTAAGTCTCTGGAAGTTTGAAACCTCTACAGACGATATCCATTCATACCGCCATCCTGCCATCTTGGACCTTTCAAAGAAATGATTGAGAGTCAGACACAACAACGCCCCAAATAAACGGAGTCCCAGAGAGCCACAGTAACATCTTCAACCTTCATCCTTATATTGGAAGTAGTTGTGAAATGTTCCAGATATTATATACATGTACATTAATATGTGTGATTTGCTATTGGTATTATTGACGGGATATCACTTATCATCCGATCAGTCACATAGATAATAAAAAAGTAAAGGAACCCTTTCATACCTTGTGGTATATAGGGCAATACAGTGTTAGGCCTGTATTATTCATTGACCGTCGGCACACGATGGGTGATGTGGTCAGCATTACGCCGGCCGCCTTTACTTTCCCGGAGCATGTCTGGTACCCAGTTGAGGCTGGGTCGACCTGAGAGCCGCACACTACGGGAGTTGAACCCGCACCACCAGCCTTGATAAGCTAGTTAACTAACAACTACGCTACCCAGTCACATAGATAAGTACATAAAATTAAAATATATTCTGCAGATGCTAGAACTCAATCCTGAGGTTCGTCCAACACCTTTCGAGATACAAGAACATCAGTGGTTTGGTACTGTAAAGTATAGACCAGAGAAGGAACCCACACCACGAATAACAACAAATCCAACTAGTGGCCTCAAGAAACTTTTGGGAAGAGAAACTGTAAATCAGCAAACCGCCCGACGCTAGATTACAAAATATGTGTGTTGTGCGGATGTGTATGTTGGTGTGTTATTGCGTGTAAAAAAAAAAAATTTGGAGCTGAGTGTGTTGTGCAAGTGTGCATTTGTTGAGCAGAAAGTGGAATTGGAAACTAAAACTCTCAAGTTTGTGTGTGTATGCACACAAAGTCGTGTGATAAACGACAGAGCGAAAGAGAATGCGAATCCATCGTGATTACAACATTCGTTTTATACGTTCATCGTTTCTCTTTTTCTGTCTCTTCTCTTCACAATATGAATTATCGAAACCGGAAAGACTATAAATGATTTACTTCTTTCATTATTTCTTTCACAAAAAAAAAAAAAAAACCATTGAGAGAATTCTTTCCAAATAATATGTCAAAATGTAATCTATTTATTACATTATAGTCTAGATATGATATATTTGTTGATATTTCACCGATATATAGGCGCACATAAGGGTTCGGGGTGAGTTATATCATGTTTAATTTGGGGAACTATTAACCCTTTCGCTCTTCTGAGCAGAAATACCAGCTGGCATATTTCTTTAAACCCTTTCGCTGCTACATACTTTCCAAAGACGGAGCTAAAATAGCTACTCTTTGTTTCTAGGTCACAAACGTGAATGAACGCCTATAGCAGTGACAGTAGAAATGTGTAACGTGTTAACACGTCTTTAGCCCAAAGAGGAGAGATAATAACAATCGTGTTAACGCGTCTTTAGCAGTGAATGGGGAAAACGTCTTATACACGTCCTTAGCAGCTAAAGGTTGATTACGCAACATATTGCTGAATGCAGTATACATTGCGATATGAATGCGTCCAGGAATAACACCCAAAAAAAAACACCGTAAAAGGGTTAAATTATAATTCAATTTTGAAATAATAAATTTGAAAATAATTGATGAGGTATTTTGATTTTTTTGTTTAGCAAATGCAACAAACAAATCCAAGGTATTGACCAACATACTATCACCAGAGCATAAGATACAGTATCATGTGTAAAACATAATAAAAATGTGGGAAAATCTCATTTATTTCTATATCCACATAAGATACAGTATCATGTGTAAAACATAATAAAAATGTGGGAAAATCTCATTTATTTCTATATCCACATAAGATACAGTATCATGTGTAAAACATAATAAAAATGTGGGAAAATCTCATTTATTTCTATATCCACAGAACCTATCTAGATTTTTACAAATCAGAATTCTGGTTTGTTGGAATCAGATTATCACGTCGACTTCAAGCAATATGCTAAAACCGAATTATTGAAATCCACTAATATGATAAGAGATAGAGTAATGTTAATAAAATAGCATTGATAGTAAAAACTGAACATTTGAGACATCAAACTCCCCGACTAGGGAATCTCTATTGCTACTTATAGGCTCATATAGTCAAGATATTCAAACTTTGTAATAATATAATGTACTCACCATAAACGTTTTCGTGACATTTATACTGCGTTTAAAAGTAGTACGTTTGAGTGCAAATATAAGCAATTAAAAACACACTGATTCTTCTATGATTTTTGTATATATTTAGTTTACATAACGTATATCCATATTTCAGATTTACGAAGATTGCTTATATTTAGTTTACATAATGTATATCCATATTTCAGATTTACAAAGATTGCTTATATTTTTACAACCATGAATGCCTTTTTAATTTAATTTTTAGAGAAGCGAGAAAATATGTACAATATGCAATGAATATAATTGGTACAGACCACAGTCTTCAGTCTTAAAACGGGACACTGCAGTCTCAGAGCACACCTCCATAGAATAGGTCTCAGGGACTCTGCTGCCTGCACCTATGGAGCACCAAAGCAGTCCCCAGAGCACATCCTGCAATACTGCCTGGGCAGTGTGAGAATGGAAATCTGGCAAACAGAAAGATCCCATCAAAACAAATAATAGGGGACCAGGGAATACCTCAAGCGTACCGTCATGTTTATGACATATACCGGAGTAGTCGCATAGCAGAAGTTGATTGCAGAAGACATCAAGCGTACCGTCATGTTTATGACATATACCGGAGTAGTCGCATAGCAGAAGTTGATTGCAGAAGACATCAAGCGTACCGTCATGTTTATGACATATACCGGAGTAGTCGCATAGCAGAAGTTGATTGCAGAAGACATCAAGCGTACCGTCATGTTTATGACATATACCGGAGTAGTCGCATAGCAGAAGTTGATTGCAGAAGAAGGTTCTAATTGGAAATATTAGATGAACTTTGAGGTCAATGTTAACACCTTCTTGTGGAAGGAGGGAAGAGGGGGAATAAACAACTCCAGTATTTTTGTACCACCCGTTTCATGAATATTGTATTTTCAAAATGTTTAATTTACACGATGAAATTTCTCCTATAGTTTCTATAGACTCTAAGATGACATTTGTTCTGTTAAGAATTTATACATTTTCATTTCAATTAGAATTCTGACTCCAACATTGAATTTGATTATGAATTATAATGTTGAAATACACATGTTCTGAATTGCGGTCCTAATTTATTTTCTATCAAGTGTTTTTACTTTCTGTCTCACTGCTTACAACTCAGATATAACTTGTATATGTTGTTCGTTAGCTAACAAACACAAAAAGCAACGCTCAAACCAGCTCACATGAAAACAAACTAAAATAACAACAATTCAGTGAAAAACAGAAAAACGACACTCAGAAACTGTTAGGAGAAAAGTAATGATATAAAACAGTTCCATCTTGTCTCTCCAATCATGTTTTGCCTCATAGCTTCAGGATAAGAAGAGATTTATAGAACGGACTTTTGTGTGCGATTCATTGACAGTGTCTTTCGTCGCCTCTGTTATCTATGAGGTCCATCTTTTGCGGGGCCGACCTTTTACTTCAAGAAAACTACAATGTTCAAAAGATTTCCGCAAACAATATTAAAAGTTCTCAATTATGTTCCTATTGAAAAAAAGGAAAAAAATCAGTTCGGTGGCAAATATAAATAACAATTTAAACAAACAATTCCCTTTCAAACATGATCAATTATGAGAAATTGATTTTGGGATTTCCCATAAGTTGTGTTGGAAAATTATAAGGGGAGGGAATGTCTAAAATGTAAAGGATTTACTTTATTATATCGGGTTTATCCATAATGCTCGGCTATTCCTGCAAAAATAGTATGCAATCTAGAGAGAGTATTGCATAAAGCACAACTCCGTGGCTCCAACAACAATCCTAAGGGATCTCCGAGAAAAAATGCATGTTCAAGCAGAATAACGCTTTGTGGATTCGAACCCACGACTTTCAAACGCTTAATAGCTGTACAATAAAAAATATTTAAGAAAAACTACAGTCGAACATCCAAAAATAAATCCAGAGATAAGTCACAGAAAACAGCTCCCATGTAAAATAAAAGCACTTAAAACAGAACCGTAAGTAACACAATAAGACAACAGTAAAATACAATTCATGTGAGAAAACAAGCAGTTTCATTGGAAAACAAAATAATGAATGCTTAACGTTTACACACAAGGAACGCACAATAAGCAGTAAAAGTTGAGGGGAAAAAAGGTTCCTGTGAAGAAAAAAAACAAGTTCCATAAGGAAACACTCAGGAGTATTGAGGGAAAAAGAAACACAGAAAACAGCTACAGTGAAAAAATAAAACAACGCTAAAGAATGTTTCCTTTGAAAACACTTCATCCAGCTTCCATGAAAAACAATACTCCTCTTCGTTTCATTGAACACAGACTTACATAGCAGTCAGTGTCTGACATACTTTGTTATGCAGGATCTGTCAGGGCACAGCCAACTCTAGATAACTGTTGGCTCTGGTCAAGGCAACCAGAAAATATATCATGATCAGTCTGTGATCATCCTTCACAAGGATCCCCGAGACTGGTCAATACTGTCTATCTCTTTCTCTGTTCTCCACCAGGATATCTTGTGCCTGTCCTCTCATCCTTCTCCGGGGTCAACTGCATGGTAATTGTCATGATGGTTTCTGGATCACTTCTGATGAGTAAGTATCCTATCCAGAACCAGTAAAAAAAAAAAAAAGTAAAGGAACCCTTTCATACCTCGTGGTATATTGGTCAATACAGTGTTAGGCCTGCATTTTTCATTGACCGCCGGCACACGATGGGTGATGTGGTCAGCATCGCGCCGGTCGCCTTTACTTTCCCAGAGCATGTCTGGTACCCAGTTGAGGCTGGGTCGACCTGAGAGCTGTCGCGGTCGGGAAAAACTCCACGCGCACTGTGGAAGTTGAGCCCAGACCACCAGCCTTGAGAATCGAGTTCACTAACAACTACGCTACCGCGGCTCTCCATCCAGAACCAGTGCTGCCTGTTATCACTGATGAGTACATTCCCTCCTGATAAAAAGTAATACATTCAACAGTTCAACTTATTGATAGCTCTGTTAATATATATATCCAGTACCCTAATGTATTTTATGAGCATATTTTTTCTGTGTTAATAAATGCACCAGTCTCCTTTTTTAATAATTCCATCTTGATTGTGTAGGACTTGTGTTTCTACTGGGACATTGGGTACATGCTCGCCCTTTTAATATTACTGATTGTCACCAGTACCATTTTTTGACAAGATATTTTGACACTTCTACAGCCTTGACCTGACATGTTCAAATACATGAACTCACATCAACACTTGTATGTACTTTGCCAAGCAATGGGAATGTAAGTTTTTCAACATCACTTTACTAAACAAGGGTTGGCCTACAGGTCGCAGTGTTACTATTCTTTTCTCCCCTTGCAAGCCCCAGCAACACATTGGCAAAAAATGAGGTCTTAAGCTAACGGAGCTCTGTCTTGTCTTTGGTGAATGACACCCTAAGGTCAGATTTTTTAATATGTCCTAAGTAGGGAGGCGATTTCCCAGAAGTTGTGGGAAAATTATAGGGGTAGGGAATGTATACTGTGGTTGATGGCTACGTCCTTGAGGATATGCCAAGATTTTCAGGGAGGCAAACCCAAATAACAAATTATGCAGAACCCGGATGTGCGAACCTAAAGGGTTTGTAAGCGTCTAACTGGTCTGCCTGTCCAGCATGTTCGTAGCGCATTGGACGACGGGTGACAACCCTTCCTGTGAGTGCGGTTCAATTCCACAGGCTGGCAGAAAAGTCAAAGACTTCCAGATTTGGAAGGGGAAATTCTGACATTTGCCGATGGACAAGATGCTGACATGCCACATAACACCAAATACTATTACGTAATTAAACGGGCAAGCTCATTAACATTTCAAGGGAGGCCAAGGATTCGTACATTTGTGATGAACAAGATTGACATCAGTCGGTCAGCGTGTCAATCTCGATCAGCTTCATGAAACGGCTGATGATATAATTACAACACCTGGCAATGTGTTCAACATAACCGTGATGTATAAGATATTGTTTCATTGAGTTAACATACATGACACTAAAAAATTAAAATAATATTAAGGTTAGTTGAAATTCTATTGAGGAATTTGGGCAAACGTCCTGCAGCCAAAACGCCTTGCGCCAAAACGTCTGCGCCAAAACGCTCCTGCGCCAAAACGTCTGCGCCAAACGGTCGCGCCAAAACGGCACGTACCGAATGGAGACTATGCTTCATAACAGGCATCACTGGCACAGTGAGATAAATTCAAATGCCTAGGGATCGTCCTGCTTCATAGATATTTTAAACCTGCATTTGGTATATCTCTGACATCAGACCTATTGTGCAACTTTCGAACATCACTATCATTATGACCTAAGACTAACAGAGGACAAAAACACTGTTTACAGACTAGATGTAGCGCACACAAAAGCCTGTTCTAAAATCTCTTCATCCTGACGCTGTGAGGCAAAACAGGATTAGAGAAAAGAAGATGAAGATAAGAAGCATAAGAGTAAATAAATATTCTAGAATAAAGTTCACCATTGTACATTATAATTTGAATCACCACCTTGAGAATATTCTTCTCTGTGTTCTCACTAGATTGGGATTTGATTCTCTAATAAAGGCAGTCATCTGCTCAGATTATCAGCACTATACAGTTTGTCTTGACGCTAGTGTAAGGGGCCATCTCTTTTCTTAACTCTGATACTGGGCAGTTCTGTAGATGAATTCAGATTTCTGCTTCTGCTTGTGCCACTTCCCGCAGTAAGTTTGCCATCCTCGTGATAGTAGGTCTGATATTCTACTGCGTGGCTAAATCTCAGAGGCAGATTCACCGTAGAACTGTATCCCATTCCACATTGTGAGGGTTGTTGCACCATGTTATATGCCCACGCCTGGTGCATCCGTTTTCAAGCATTGTGTCGGGTTAGTATTCCTAGCGAACTCGCATCCGATTTCAGCCAACTCTAGTCGCCTACGACATGCGTGCAGGCAACAGTGGTTCTATCTTTACATTTAATTGGGCCCAACCGATAGGGACCGGAAAATATACGAAAGGTTGTGAATACCTAATTTAAATACGTAAAACAAAGTAAGGTAGTTTACAAAGTATAAAACAAGATTGAAGCTTAACAAAAGCTCTCAAGAATAAGAATGAACATGTCTTCCTTATCTTGGGGCGCTGTGAAAAACCGATTTGATACGAAAGACTTCACTTGTTCAACTTAGGAAAGAAAAAATGAAAGCAAAGAAAACTTATTACTGTTTCTCATCAAAACATAGTATATTATAAGATTACTGATGTAGATTAGAGCTAGAAATTTATCATTTCTGATATCTGGTGTATAAGATCAGTCTCCATTCCGTTTGTTCGGTGTTCTTTCCTTGATAAAGACCTTGCGGTCGAAATGTCATTGTATCTTGTTTTATATTTGATAAAACTACTATTCTTTGTTTGACATGTTTCGTCTTTGAAACATAAGTTTTACTGCAGTCTTCCTTGTTTCAATAATAATATGTCTTTGAAACATAAGTTTTACTGCAGTCTTCCTTGTATCAATAATAATATGTCTTTGAAACATAAGTTTTACTGCAGTCTTCCTTGTATCAATAATAATATGTCTTTGAAACATAAGTTTTACTGCAGTCTTCCTTGTATCAATAATATTATTTTGAAACATAAGTTTTACTGCAGTCTTCCTTGTATCAATAATAATATGTCTTTGAAACATAAGTTTTACTGCAGTCTTCCTTGTATCAATAATAATATGTCTTTGAAACATAAGTTTTACTGCAGTCTTCCTTGTATCAATAATAATGTTTCTTTTAGTGTTCATCTACTGTTGTGGCGGCTCAGTGTTCTTTAATGAACAACAAACGCCCGCCTGTCCAGCATGTTCTTAGCGCGCTGGACGACGGGTGACAAGCCCCTGTGAGTGCGGTTCAATTCCGTGAGCTGGCAGAAAAGCCAGAGGTTCTCCAGATTTACGGTGTTCGTGGCACTGAATCGAAGGGTTATGATTTCCATGGTACCAGAGCTGAAGAGCTGAATGAGTGTCATGGTACCGAGTCGAAGAGCTGAATGATTTCCATGGTACCGAGCCGAAGAGCTGAATGATGTCCATGGTACTAAGCCAAAGAGCTGAAAGCTCAAGTGCTTCTGCATCGAAAAAAAATAACAAACAAATAACATACACAAACAAATGAACAAAAAGAAAATTTATAGATTCCTTAACAAGATATTCTGTTTTTAATGATATACTTTCATTTGGTCTTTCTTCATATTCTCTCATGTAACCACAGATTATCATTTTCGATGAAGGAATGGACACACTCTCAGTATTAACATTTTCATGATGACTACATTATATGATCATAATAACTACAGCAGTAGTAGTTACAAATAATGAAAGTACAAGATATTTAGTATCTTTAGTATTAATCACTAAATTATTAGTGTCTCTCGGTATCACTCCATCAGTTTCAGTATGGAATATCTTCATTGCACTCCGGACATGTCCACAGATGCTCCGATCTCCTTCGCAATATCACCAACAGCATCCAGCGACTGACCGTAGCAGTTCGATTTTAATTGATGAGCCTACTCATATACCTGTTGGGATGTTCTTTTCTGGCCACTTCAATCCAAGCTCTTGCAATCTAGCAGGTGACTGCATCAATTATTGCTGTAACCATACACCATTACATGGTACTGGGCCGAATGAAGGGCAATAGCACATGCACTTCTAAATCTGTGAATAAGAAGTCAATGTAAACTGAAAAACGTTCCCCACATCCATCTTCAACTCCCAATGATTGAAACCTATCAACTATCTCCCTACCATGAACATCAGTATGTCCAGCACAACCACGTTAGCCTCTAGAGGTTGGAAACCTTAATAGACTACATCCCCTCATAACGCAACTTGCCATTATGAACCTTACGAAGCATTGACTAAGAGTCTGACATAACAAAGGCACCAGTAAACGGATCTACAGTGAGCTAATTGAGAGCAGCAGTAAAAGTTTCAACCTTCAACCTCATACTGCAAGTAATTATCCTGTATGCTCCATTCCACTTTGCAACAACTCTACCATGTGGCTAGCTAGAAAACCCCCAGCTGGACTTCTCACTATGATGCACAGGCCCAGATTGCCTTGCATTCTGTAGGTCTTGGGTTCGATCTATACTGTATCATTCGGTTTATGAGTGAATGTTTTGCTGAAGCTACGGACAGAGTTTATACAATGCTCTCAGCATGTGGCGTGCCATTTCTAGAGCGACTGAGCCATATGCAAAAACCCGGTGGAATGAAGTCAATCCTTCACTTTTCTAGAAGTTAGCTATTTGTAAAAGATATCCATAGAAATCTTGTTATACTTCATCCAGCACAAATGATCCTCATCATCTTAGGAGGAAGAGAATGATCATGAAAGAAATCTCAGCATTTTTGAACATTTCATTGTTAGCTTCTCTTGAAAAAAAAACAGGACAACTGAACATTGTCTACGAACCACCATAGGTGCTCAGTCCCTCTCAGTTAGGTGAGAGTGTCAAAGTACTTTTATATAGTAGCTCTGGAAAAAATTTCAAATCTTTCCCCAGCTCAGAAAGTCTGTGCAGCTTTCAACTGAATATTGATTATCATCTGTTGATGCACAAATCATATCAACTGCATTTGTGTCACACTGACTCTGAAAAATCTCTAAAATGGTGCTAGTTTTTCTAATGAGGTGTTACATAACTTGTCAACACATTTAAATGAACAAGTTTAACATTTTATTAAATGAGTTGTTACATAATTTACCCTAACATTTCAATTAACAAATCTAACATATTAAATTAATTGTTACATATTTTACCCCAACATTTCAATTAACAAATTTAACATATCAAATAAATTGTTACATAATTTACCCTAACATTTTCATTAACAAAGTTTAACATATTATTAAGTGAGGTGTTACATAATTTGTCAACATATTTCAATCAACAAGTTTAACATATTATTAAATGGGTTGTTACATAAATTGCCATCACATTATGTCATTTAACAAGTTTAACACAGCAATAATGAAAATATTACATAATTTGTCCTTACATTTCAATTAACACATTATTGATATTGAAAACAAAACACATATTAAATAATAAGGAAGGCATAATAGTGTAAGAACCAAAAAAAATCCTTCTGTGTAAATAAACTCTCCAATTTCTGAATTATCTGCTTAATTGTTTGCATGAATATATAAAATATTTTGTACAAAAGCACTATATACAGTTCACAAATGGTAAAAAATTGTGTCATAAGTTTAAAGAAATATATTCATGCTCTTCTAATACCAGCTACATGATTAACTGATTGATAGAACCATCATCCTTGCACTACAGTGAATAACCATGTGTGCTCAGATCACTTTCCTACACAGAAAGATATCAGAGATAGTACACTAACTCTGTAGCATAGATAAAGGTTGCAATGTAAATTTGAGGACAGTAAAAAATTTGTAGTAATCTTTCATTAATATTATTTATTTATTTTGCCTTAGCAGCGTCTTTCAGCCTACCAGTATTGACTTTCAACTTCTTCTTTTCAAACGCTCCATATGAACCACTTGTCAAACCCTCTTTGTGATTTGTATGTGATCTGAGCCTAAGAGCGATTATATGTTGTGCCAGTTAAAGGGTTTTAAAGCCGAAGGATTGGCTTCATTGCACCGGTTTTACCCCATATGGTTCGGTCCTCTCCCAGAAATGGCACGCCACCTGCCGAGAGTATTGCACAAAGCACGAACTCCGTAGCTCCGGCAACAATCCTAGGGGTCTCTGGAAAACTGCACTCGTGAACAGAAGGCCTGCGTCCGGATGTGCCAGCTATGCACCTACAAGGAGGCCAGCACATCTGATTTCTGCAACACCTTTTATTTACTATGGTAGGTTCCGTAGGCACTTACCTCAGTTGCCTCTTACGACATGCCATGTAGGTCGCAGTGTTACTATTCTTTGCTCCCCTTGCAAGACCCAGCAACACACAGGTGCATTTTCAACTGACAAGGGTGCTTTCACAAGCTCAAATTTGATGTGGAACCTATGGTTTATTATCCGTCTGTGAATGGATTACACATGTCCCTATCTACCCTGAAATCAGGGATCACTAGAGAATAAGCCAGACTGATAGAAGACTCACTGAACTGTCAGATATTTAACCATAAACAGACAGCTTGGATTCCTGCAAATGCAGTAAATCACATGACACATCCTCACAAAATAAGGCTTATTTTATCTTGTGAGCTTTAAAAGAATCACAAATATATTTCAGTACTTAATTTAAGTACAGAACAATAACAAATGGTTGACTTCCTGGCTACCAAAAGGAAATGCAAGAACTGCAACAAATTATCTTTAAAAAAACCCAAAAATGTTTTTCCGACCCCTGTGTAATATGACTTTTTAGGGCAATGTAGGACAGGGGGGAACATGAGCCTGAGGGAATTTCCTGGCTACAGGGCTAGTGCAACAACAGCGAAACTATTCAGGTTAGGATTTTTTCTTTATGTCCTCAACAGAAAAACTCCCTGACCTATCCTGCGATCAAACCCTGTTCTCCCAAATGGGAGACCGTACTCTAATCCATTTGGCCAGACATTCCTCTCAAATTATCTTAAAAGTATTCAAATTATACTTAACAGAATTGATGATTCATAAGGCACTGACATATGATAAAATGAAACAGAATAATTATAAAACTAGAAGTAAGAAAAACAATAACAAACAAGATACATTATTTTTTTAACATAAATTCTAAAAATGAAAACTGGTTTTCTAAAATAATACTCACATGGTAAAATTACAAACAAAGGCTCTAAAATATCAGTGCCATATATTGATAATGGGGAAGAATGGGGTACAACTATGTATAACAATGAATATGAAAACACAAAGTAATGTAGTTTCAGCCATAACTATGAAGTCAATATTCGGTTGGGAAATGAGAAACTGGTGAGACAGTAATATCAGTTTACAAACTGGTATTCCTGATAGATGGCAAATAAAGAGACAACAGTTTAGTATTTAAGGGTAAAGAAATAAATTGCCAAACACTGAATTGAATCCCTACCCTTACTCTCTGCGCCAATTGTCTAGCCGTGATCATGAGTGTTTTTAAGACCATGATCAGCTAGCTCTCCCAAAAATGAGTCTTGTTTTGTAGTGTCTTCAATCAAGTGCCATACCTGCCGGCGTAGACGATCATGTCTCTCCACAACTTTCTTTGCTTGGTGCATGTAATCAGTTCTGACGTCGATATTTTGTCGAACCATGATGTCAGGCCATCCAACATCTTCTCCTCTGTCTTCCACGATCTCTCCTTCCCTGAATTTTACCTGTAGTCACCAAATGTTCTAAACCTTCTCTTCGCATTATATGCCCGAAGAACCTTGATTGTCGGATTCTTATTCTTTTGATAAGGTTTCTTGTGTGCAGGCCTGATTTAAAACCTCCACGTTTGTTTTCTTTGCTGTCCATGGAATTCTCAACATTCTTCTGTAAAACCACATCTCTGTGGCTTCCAATCCGTATGTAGTGTCTTACGGGTCTTAAAAAAGTCAAGTTCGTGGCCAAGGCGATTTAGTGGTTCAATTCAGTCTTTGACAACTGTTTCTTCTAGGACCCTAAAATATTTGTCTATGTCCTACTTATTTGGCCTGTTCATTGGTGCTTTCCCTTGGATCCATTGAATTTGTAAATTCACTCAAAGCACATACTTTAAGACTGCCCCCAAATATGATATACTCAGGTAAACTCACTGACCTAGTACTGAAGTAACACCAGCATGACAACTAAATAGACTTCTGTATAATTGACTGGACCATCATCATTGCACTTCGGTGAATAACCATGGGTGGTCCAGTCTCTTTCTTACACAGGACGATCTTAGCAGCTGAGTGTGAACTCCATAGCACAGGAAAGTTTCCCCGATGTAATTTTGAAGATGATTAAAAATGTTAGTCGCAATTTTTTATTTTAATCTTTTTAGTAAATTTTGCTGGACAGGGGATTTGTAACTAACTTTCATCGATTTTAAACTGTCATGGGTTCTTTTACATATTCAACTTAAGTATAGGATCCACATTTTATCGTCATTTGTCTTTGATAGGACTCTGAACTCAATCTCAGCTACATTGAGATCAGGGATCACTGAAAGAATATCTTGGTCACTCCAAATGGAAATGAAAGGTGGGGACCTTACCATCAACACCACAGATGAGCTACAAAAAGACAGTGAAGATTATACAAGAGACAACATAAAATATATAGACAATATTTCAAGAGAACAAAAAGGAAGTACATATAGTTTTACAAAGCACACAAACCAATGTTTCAACAAAAAGATCATCTGTCAAAGGATACAAGACAACACAGTATATAAAAGGGCATCATATATATCGAGCAATACTGTTTTTATTATGTGTTCCATGGAGCATCGTCTTTCTATATCCCTTGTTATCTTATATCTTTTTCATAATGATGGTCCTTTGGTCGACACAAAGCTTTGTCTTGTTTATGCACTTTGTAAAACTACAATACTTTGTGCTTTCATATTTAAAATACCAATAAAATACTGAGAAAAATATATTTTCTCATTTTAAAATATCACAAATGTACTGTTTTTTAAAAACAAGTTACAGAAATTAAAACGCGTTTTCCACACACAAAAAAAACAACCCATCAATGAACAAAAGTCGCCAGTGAATTTTTTTATCAAAAAGAAATGACTGGTATGATCAAATGACATGACATAGTTTCATCAATTTATGATATACCAACAATGAAGTTTATCAATTTATACAACAATGAAGTTATCAATTTATGATATACCAACAATGAAGTTTTATCAATTTATGATATACCATGAAATTATCAATTTATGATATACCAACAATGTGCCTAATTAGATATACCAACAATATTTCATCAATTATACCAAATGCCATCAATTTATGATATACCAACAATAAAATTTCATCAATTTATGATATACCAACAATGTCGCTCATCAATTTATGATATACCAACAATAAAAGTTTATCAATTTATGATATACCAACAATGTCGCTTCATCAATTTATGATATACCAACAATGAAGTTTCATCAATTTATGATATACCAACAATGAAATTTCATCAATTTATGATATACCAACAATGTCCAAATTATGTTTACCAACAATAATTTCATCAATATGATATACCAACAATGAAATTTCATCAATTTATGATATACCAACAATGACTGTTCTTCCAACTTGTCATAGTCTAATCAATAATGTCAATATTCCCTGAAAAGTAATAATTCTAAGAATTGTGAAGATGTTAAGAAAACAATGTGTAGTGATAGTAAATAAAACAATTACCTTCACCTATCAAAAATAATCATATTGTGTGGCGAGTCTCAACATTTTTTCAATATTACAGTAATGTCTGTTTAACATACAAGCTGCCACAGTAAAGTATATTTGCTATACAAGCTGCTGTAGTGAAGTCTGTTTTACATACAAACTGCTACAGGAAAGTCGGACATGCAAGCAGTTACAATTATGCCTGTTTAATGTACAAACTATTACAGTTAAGTCTGTTTGATGCACAAGATGCCAGTCAAGTCTGTCTGACATATAAGCTGCCACAGTGAAATTTGTTGACATACAAGAGGTTACAGTTAAGTCTATTTGATGCACAAGCTGCCACAATCAGGTCTGTCTGACATATAAGCTGCCACAGTGAAATCTGTTGACATACAAGCGGTTAAAGTTAAGTCTATTTGATATATGTTTGACACACAAGCTGCCACAATCAGGTCTGTCTAACATGTAAGCTGCCACAGTGAGATCTGTTGACATACAAGCGGTTACAGTTAAGTCTATTTGATATATGTTTGACACACAAGCTGCCACAATCAGGTCTGTCTAACATGTAAGCTGCCACAGTGAGATCTGTTGACATACAAGCGGTTACAGTTAAGTCTATTTGATATACGTTTAACACACAAGCTGCCACAGTACAGTTTGTTTGACACACAATCTAGATAGTAACGTATGCTGAAAATATAAGATGCTGCAGCAAAGTCTGTTTTACATACAAACTACTACAACAGTAACATTTGCTGCACATAAAAGCTTGCTACAAAAGTCTGTTACATACAAACTACTGCAATAAAGTCTGTTTTACATAAAAATACTACAATAAAGTCTGTTTTATATAAAAACACTACAGTAAAGTCTGTTGCACATACAACCTACTACAATAAAGTATGTTTTACATACAAACAACTACAATAAAGTCTGTTTTACATACAACTACTACAGTAAAGTCTGTTACATACAACACTACAGTAAAGTCTGTTTTACATACAATCTACTACAGTAAAGTCTGTTTTACATACAAACTATACAGTAAAGTCTGTTACATAAAACTACTACAATAAAGTCTGTTTTAATACAACCTAGTACAATAAGTCTGTTTACATACAAACTACTACAGTAAAGTCTGTTTTACATACAAACAACTACAATAAAGTCTGTTTTACATACAACCTACTACAATAAAGTCTGTTTACATACAACTACTAGTAAAGTCTGTTTACATACACTACTACATAAAGTCTGTTTTACATACAAACTACTACAGTAAAGTCTGTTTTACATACAACCTACTACAATAAAGTCTGTTTTACATACAAACTACTACAGTAAAGTCTGTTTTACATACAAACAACTACAATAAAGTCTGTTTTACATACAATCTGCTATAGTAAAGTCTGTTGCAGATATAAGCTTATGCAGGGAAGTCTGTGTGACATACAATCTGTTCCCATGGAGATACATGCTAGAATGAAATCAAACATAAGTAAGAAAACAATACACAGGTAGAAATTCAAAGTAACCCTCACAACATTTGTATATACAATGGAAATTTAACAATGCCCTATAGTAATCAAAAAAGCTATCAACAATCTTGTTTTATATACATAGAATAGAAATCAAGACTTGTACATTTCAGTCAAGCAACTTCTACTATTTTACTTTACTTTTTAACCTTGTTATTAGGTTGTCGAGTTTTCTTCAATTTAGTATATAATAATATATATATGTTTATTTATTGACAAGTAGTTGGGATTTTTTTAACCTCCTTGAATTAACTGTTTAAAATTAAAGTCATCAAATATAGTAAAAATAGCAATAAACAAATTCATACTTTAATATGATCAATTTTATATTGCAGAAGTAAATAAATTAAGAAATAGAAATGACTATTTAAAAAAAAATGTGAATCAATGATTTTTTGTTCTATAAAAATATAAATAATATTGCAATTAAAAGTACAGTAGCCAAACATTCAATCAATCAAGTGCCATGCATGCCGGTGCAGACGATCATGTCTTCCATAACTCTCCCTGGTGCAGTTAATCCGTTCTGACTTGATCTTTTACCAAACTCCGATGTCAGACCATCCAACATCTTCTCCCTCTGCCTTACATGATCTTTATTCCCTGAATCTAACCAGATGTCACCAAATGTTCTAAACCTCCTCTTCGCATTATATACCTGAAGAACAAGGATTGTCTTCCTTCCTTTCGTATGAAATATTATCTATATATTCAACAATGTCTCATGTATAAACTTCACTGTCTTTTCTAGCTCCCACAGTGGTCCATGTAGTTTTATGTTCAATGTTGTTTCGTTAGATGCGCTCTGCAGTCTGATGTGCCTGTCCACATGGCTGAATTGCCAATCTTGATTGTCTGATTCTTATTCTTTTGATAAGGTTTCTTTGTGTGCAGGCCTGTTTTAAAACCTCATTTGTTTTCTTTGATGTCCATGGTAAAATCACAACTCTGTAGCTTCCAGCAATCTTATTGATCGCTTGTTCATTGTCCATAAATCAAACATTAGCATCTCTCTATTCCTTGTTTCAACATAGCCATAAGTATAATTAACCAGCTCAACAACATAAGAGCACAAGATTTCTATGTCATTTTTGAAACCTTGAAGACAGACAGAATTAACATAACCATCATGGATAAAAAAAAAAAAGTAAAGGAACCCTTTCATACCTCGTGGTATATAGGTCAATACAGTGGTAGGCCTGTATTTTTCATTGACCGTCGGCACACGATGGGTGATGTGGTCAGCATCACGCCGGCCGCCTTTACTTTCCCAGAGCATGTCTGGTACCCAGTTGAGGCTGGGTCGACCTGAGAGCCGTCGTGGTCGGGAAAAATTCCACGCGCATTTCGGGAGCTGAACCCAGACCACCAGCCTTGCGAAGCGAGTTCACTAACAACTACGCTACAGCGGCTCTCAACCATCATGGATGCTCTATAATAAACACATGCTCACAAGCATGAAAACACACACACACATATATATATATATATGTTCATTACCACACAAATATATACATATATTAATATATACAATAAAGTTAAGTTTTGATTTATTTAGCAAATAATATCACAGAAGATGAAAAAGGAATAATTTGTTGGAATCAGTTGAGACTGGAAAAACTAAAGATGAAACAAGCAGGAAAAAAACCAAGTGCAGATTGAAATGCAAACTATTTTCTATTCATCATCATCATCATCAAATAGCCTGTCCTGAACTTTGTCACCCCAACAGTCCTCCTGAATTTCTCTCTCTCATAGACCAGATGTCCTGCCTCTGCAGCCGACATGTTCAACCCATCAGTTACATCCTGAATCCATCTTCTCCTGAATCCATCTTCTCCTGGTCTTCCTCTTTTTCTTTGCCAGTATGCCTCTTTCCATGATGGTCTTCTCCAGCCCTTCATGTCTTTTTATATGTCCAAAATACCTCATGTTCATAGCTATTATGATATTTGTAGATTTGACTGGTTCTTCAACCAGTCTGTTGACCTTATCACATGTAACCACTGATATACCAATGAAGCAAACTGCTAAATCAGTTAAGAAAAGCACACAGATTTAAGAATCAAGTTGCAAAAATAAAGAAAGCATAGACAGTGTAAGCTAAAGAGAATTCGTTCCATTTACCCAAGTTAACTTTAAAAAGTAATAAATTCTGATTAATAATGATGAATCAAATTAAATCAATATCTGACAATGATTTTCTAACATTAGTTCATCAAGTAAATCAACAACCAACAACTGATACTGAAAATATTTTACTTTAACTCACTGACTGCTGAGCACTTTTAGTTGTGCAATAGTATTCAGTGCTGGGATTTTTTGACCATATTTCACAAAATTATTTGATGACATAAATGTTGCATTACAAGTATGAAAGTTTTATATGTTGTTTCTCATTCATTTATTATTGTAAATATGTTTAATTCTTTGTTCTATGCCTAACGGATTGACCGTTGAACAATGGTCACTTTATCTCTGAATAAAATTTTTGCATGATATGTTTTTAAAAATCATAAAAAATAAACTATGGCACATAGGAACTGAAAATAGTATCACGAACATACACACTTGGACAAACTTGAGAAAATCGCACTGAACTTTCACCATGTATTACAATTAGTTCTCTCCTCATGATAAACTGCACAAATCTAGTGTTGTTGAAAATCTGCCGAATATTGTGACTACTTTTTCAGCTTGTTCTCTTTTAGAAATCATAAAAAATAAACAAACTAAAAGAAAACAATAACATTTTGTATTATCATCGCCAATCAAATTTTGATTATCATCACGAAGAGTTGCGTAATCAGCACTGACACTATAAGCATTGCTTCACATAACTGTTGAATGATTAGTGGTCAGAGAGTTAAACTGATAAAATTAGCTATAAAACATAAGTATGATGGGACACAAAATATTACACAACAAAAAATAATAACTATTACAGAAATCTTTGTTCATATTTCTTTGTTTCATTTTACTTTTTTTTAAAATAAAACAGATGCTTAAACAGTGGTATGACAATAGATTGTGCAGGTTGTGTAACATATGTGGAACGACCTCAGCATTGAGAAAGTACACTGGCAGTGACAGTAGCTCATTTTGGTAAAAACTTTCAGAATATAACCAAAATGAAGCCCTAATCTACACATACACACTCAATGGTTTTATTTGAATGTGTGACTGGTGTGATATAACAACAATCTTTCCCTAGAAGTATTGTTTACTGTACTTTGAACTAGTGCATGTTACAGCTGAGATTTTTAGAAATGTGTATATGATGTCTACAATTTGAAATTGCTAGCGTGACTGCTGTGAAATGTAAACAATTTTTTTCCAAACTGAAGCTTCCCAGAAACTACCAATGAAGTACTATGTATTAAGAGTGACCTAGAAATGTTGTCAACTGAACACGAACAGGTCAAAAAGGCTGTATACTTCAAAAGTGATGTATATTTGAATGCAACAGAAGGCACAAACAAACAGTTCTAGAATTGTCTGCTCTAGACTACTGAAGAAGCTTAATTGGTTGTCTGATTTGTTGCATGCAAGTACTTGATTTTTTTCAATTCTAATGTTTTATCAATCCTAACATATGCCAGTGAGATTTGGAAAACGACTAGTGAATAGAACGTATGTTGAATATATTTGAAAATAAATGTCCGCAAACATAAGGAACATCAAATGGGACAAATTCAGAAGTGATGAAATCGGAAAAATGTCTCGTCAACCACTGGTAAACAACTATTGTCAGAAAGGGATAATAGAGATATGTCCGGCATACTCTGAGAAAACAATTATCAAATAGCCACGAAGCAGGCACTGAAGTGGGAGGTAAAGGGTTCAAGAAAGAAACAACGACCTAGGGAAACCCTGAAACAAACTGCTGAGAGAGGCAAGAAATATTGGACTTAATTCCATAGTAGAGATTGAATTGGTTGTCCAGGATAGAGCGGTAATGAGAAATTGCTTGCAGGCCCTATGTAACATTTAACGGTACAAGAGGAATATAATACTGTACTTGTTTTGCTTGAAACTATGTGCCCACAGCAAAGACCTGCCCAAGAGACTCCCAAAAACCTTGCTTTACCACCAGTGTTTTATTATTTATAAACTTTAATCCACAATATTTTTAAAGACCTTGCTACATAGATGTAAATATACATAATATTAAGAAATCTGCAGAAAGTAAGCAAAGACAACTAAATAAAAAACAATTTAGAAGAACATATTATAAAGGTGATACTTGAAAAGGGAACTAGCGCTGGGAAAAGCTTGGCAAATAAGGAAAGTTTAGGAATTTCTGAATACAAACCCAACAGTAAATTCAATGACTCACTAGATTCTCAAATAAAAGAGCAGAGTTTTTCAAAGACATGTAGATTGTAGGTCATAACTCTGCAAACGTCCAACAGGCTGTAACGCTGAAATTTATTTTAAAAATAAAAAGATGCAATCCCCATAAGAGAAAATAGACTGTTAAAATTGTCCAGGGATATGAATTAAGTAAGCACACATCAGATACGTTTGCATTATTAATTATAATGTAGATAAGTTAGTTTGTTGAAGACCTGTGCTCCGTTTGGAGTTGAAGAAGATTAGCTATTTATATATGATTCAATCTTCTTCTTCGAACGCTCCATATCCACCACTTGTCAATCATTCTGTGTGATTTGTATGTGATCTGCGCATAAGAGCAATTGTACGTTGTGCCAGTTATGCACCTAGTAGTAGGCCAGCACATCTGATTTCTGCGCTACTTTTTATTTACTACGATAGCATCCCTAGGACCTACATCAGTCGCCTCTTACAACATGGATTGTAGGTTGCAGTGGTACTATTCTTTGCTTCCATTGGGGCCCCTACGCCGGTTCTAATAGTCCTTGTAGTTTTTTATCATTTTGATCATGAGATTACAGCAACATTTACTATTAGAAGCCCAAATGCCATACACTGTGTTGGACACCAATTTACACAGACATCACTATAAAGGGATTTTTAAATGTAAGAGTTAAACAGTTGTAGTAAATTTATATTCCAGTTAATTTTTTATTAAATTAACCTAAGGTCATTCCTCATTTTTCGACTTTACATGTGGACATAGCTTATTTTGTTTTTAGTTTAGTAAACTGTGATAAAATAGGTAAAAAATGTCATGATTGTTTTACACGCAATGTTGGCTTGAAATAAGGGCTTCATCTTTTGACACGAAAACTGTAAAAAATGTTTATTTATTCATAAAAACTTATGAAACTTTCCTATATTGTGTAATTATGGATGTAGTATGAATAGAAACATGTTTTATGGCATGTACAAGATATATTCAAATTGAGTGGTAAGTGACAATTTTGTTCTCATTTTACTAATTTTTTTTTCCCTGTCTTACTAAAACTCATTTTGCATTTCCTTTTTCTTATTTTGAAATATTTTACCAACGTAAATAAACATTGCATTCAGCTCTAAACATTTTAATATATGGTACATGTTCCATATATAAAAAATAAGTTTTATAATAAAAACTAATAACATCTGTCTGTATAGAAAATGTATTATTAAAAAAAACAGCGTTGGTAAAATGTGGTTTTTGTCCTAGTCCTCTAAGAGTTAGTAGTAACTTTTGATCAAGTGTATTCCCAGTAAGATAAAATGTTAGCCAAAAGACAGAAAGTTACTGGAATGAAAACAGATGCCCTTACTTTTACAAATTTAATAAAAACAGGTTGATGATACATGAGAACCATGAACAAGTTGAGAAGATTAAATAGTGATTGGTGGTACACTTTTCCCACAAAAATAAATTCACAAAATGACACGGGAATGACTAAATAGGTGGGACAGATTATCAACACTTAATTATCAACAACAAATAGAGATGACCATCATTTAGTCCTAGCTAGAATAAAGATGAAACAGTGAAAATTAAAAAAATTAATAACTAAAGCACAAACTATTATTCTTCTTCCTCTTTTCTCTAATCCTGTTTTGTCTCACAGCATCAGGGTAAGAAGTGAGATTTCTAGAAGGGGCTTTTGACTGTGCTTCATAAACAGTATTTTTCGCCACTACTTCTATTTTTGTGGTCTACCTTTTGCATAGACAGCCTTTTGCTTTGTACCCTCGGTATCGGAGTAGCATTGCTCTTTGAGGTGCAATGTCTGTTGATAATATGCTTATGTGGGCTGAAGCATTTAATTTGTTGTTTCTTGATGAAGTTCAGTACTGATGTTGTACGCACTTTTTTTTCTGATGTCTATTTCTAAACCGGTCTCTTCTTGATACTCCTAGTATTCTGCGTAGACACTTCATCCCTGTTGTGACTAGTCAACTATTAACATCAGTATTAAAAACAACTGCTGTTATGTGCTAACAAATAATAAATATGGTTACACAATTCAAGCATAAAATGTTCAGTGATAAATATATCAACAAGAAAATTTGTTGAATCCCCTCAATAAAACATCTCACTTGATTTCATATTAACTTTTAAAATCTGTATATAATAACAACAATATCACCTCATTGCAAAAACTGTTTTAAAAAAACAATTTAAAAAAACAAGAGCTGTAAAAATGCATACAATTTTGATTGCATTGTTCAACTGGCAAGCAAAGTTCAAACAGAAAGGCAAATATCAGTTTAACTATGCTAATGGTGCAACATATCTGTGTATACATATCTCTTTCTTAAAAAAAGAAAATATATATATATATATATATATACACATTGTGTGGACTGAGGTTATATGGAAATCATTAGTTGACTTCCTAATAGTTCCAGCTGAATATAGGTGAATGACATGAATTAGGGGAAAATTCTGAATCATCAGTGAAGCTGCTGAGCAAGTGTTCTGATGCTGGTACTTCAAAGCTGAAAGGGACCAACACCTATAGGGGTGCCAAGAGTGCTGTGATGACGATTCAACCAGTTTTCATGTTGTAATATTAACAGTAGCATTGTTGGTATATTAGTAGTTAGGAGTGGTTTAAAACTGGAACAAACCTATGGTTCAGGCATGTTCCATTCTACCAAGCTATGGAAAGGTTCCACTGAGTTAGGAAAGTAAAATAGCATGGAAGTGAACTTCAGCAATAAATCTAAAACAACTGGATAACTGCTTCACATTGATGAGAAAAGTAATGGAAGGCATGGTTCCTGATAGTAGAGGCAGGGGAAGACCAAGACGAAGGTGGCAGCAGGACAACAAAGAAACATTGAACATGATGTTAGAAGAGGTGAAGAACTTGCTAGAAACAGAGTTATTAAGGCAGGCTGTGATGAAAGTGACATTCTGCAAAGGATATGCTACTTTATGATAGATGTTACTACACTTTGGTCACCAACAAAGGTGCTTATTCAGCTTACTAAAAGAGACAGCATTAGAGCTCTTGAATAGTAGCACAGAGATGATTCTCAATCAACTATCAACTGATAGAATGAGTACATATTTTCAGCTGGGTGGACTAATGAACCAACTAAACTGGAACACCTTACTCCTTGTTGATCGAGTCTAACATATTAATCACTGTATAAAGTTATCGTAGAAAATATAATGAATCCATAAGAATCCTTTCTACTACAAACATAAATTATATCAAAATATATAACAAGTATGTATCTAATCTATAAGATTTAGAAAAAACCTCAACTGAATACTGAAGCAACAGAATTTCCTTGCTGCATGTTTTTTGCTTTTATTCTGTTTTCTTCATGCATTCTTCGATAGTTGGGCCGAAACAGAAGTGCAAGCACA
The DNA here is from genome assembly GCA_020796225.1 of Arion vulgaris. NCBI lineage: Eukaryota > Metazoa > Mollusca > Gastropoda > Stylommatophora > Arionidae > Arion > Arion vulgaris. The sequence continues at coordinate 64,360,352 of CM036753.1, read as the reverse complement.
AAAGCACAAACCACGCTGTATCCATTAGAAATGAGATTTGGTACTGTGGAAGTGAAGAAGATAGATAGATCACCATCATTGGATTATGTACTAGTTAGTAAATTCATAAAACAATGCTATGATTTCTACCTGGTAAGATCAAACTGATGTGCAGTTTGTGTTATTATTGGTTAGCTGTTTTCTAGCAGATAACTGTGAGATTTAAGCATAACATAATGTAAAATAAAATAATAATTTCTAGCAGATAATTGAAGGAAAGCTGCCACAAAGTCTATACATAATTATAATAAAAATAATAATTTCTAGCAGATAATTGAAGGAAAGCGGCCACAAAGTCTATACATAATTGTAATCAAAATAATTTCTAAGGCACAGTGTTGCACAAGGATCTCATAAAATAGACTTTTAAGACGATCTTAACATTCCTGTTATAATTCTATTTGATATATTTTCTTATTTCGTGGATGCATAATAACCACACAAACACATGAGTTTATGAAACCTAGAGAAATAGACTGAGTGGCAAACAAGAGCTCACCTGTCCAATCTTGAGGATCAAACTCCCCATCACTAGGGCAAGCCTGTTGTAATGTTGCATCATGATCTGAAAGTGGCTGAGCAACATACTGAGCTACAAGCATCAAAATAATACCTTGTAGTTGACTGAAAAGAGATAAGGTTATCTATCAAAATACTGACATGCAAACCGAACATGAATTTATCAAACACAAAATAATATCTTCAAATTTGCCTGAAGGGACAAATATACTATTCTACCAACATTAAAAAAATGTCAATTTATAAAAAGAGACAAGTGTTCTTCTTCCTCTTTGATCCTTTACATGGATATGAGGGCACAGATGAGAACAATTTTCCTGTCAGCTTCTGTAAGATTTGTCTGTTGTGTACATTATTCTGAATGTTATTTACAATGAAGTTTGACCACTCTTTTATGCTGTCAATTCATGTCTAATATTTCTTTCCTTTTTTTTCCGTTCATTTGAAATATTGTCTAGACATTCAATGTTTTCTCTTGTATATACTTTACTGTCTTTTAGAGCTCACACAGAGGTCTGTGTAGTTTTCTTGCCAGTGTTCTCTAACTAGGAGGGTGAGCTTGCCTCAGTATATCATATTCAGTGCAGTCTTGAAGAATGTGCTCTGCAGTCTGTAAACATGTACACCTGAATTGCCAATCTTGAATTTTGTATACATGCAGAGTCGATTGTGTCCTGATCTGAGGTGCAAGACGACAGCTTGTTCTAATCTGTTCGTATTTTGGTAAGTCATCCTATGTTAGTATTAGTGGGCGCTATTGTAATTGATCTAATCCTTATTTTTGTTTGGCGAGAGGTAACTGGTACATTTGGTTGCTCTCTTGCAGCACCTTTCTTGGCCAGTGGGTCTGCTGGTTCATTTCCTGGTATTCCACAGTGAGACTGTATCTCCTGCAAGATGACCTTGCACTGCTTGTAGGGTCTGTAGACATGGCAATTGTCTGGATTGAAGTGATTGGTGTGCCGATTTTGCATTTGTCAAAAATACCACAGGAACTCCTGTCTACATAATGAAAATAAATTCCAACCACAAAGGGTTCATGTAGATTATCCAATAGGACACAATTTTGTACAGATGAATTACTGGAAAGATTTTACAAACAGAAAACCAAACTTTATAGTACCACATCTTATATACAGAGTTATACAGTAGCATGGTGTCAGACATGGTTGACTTTTATCAGCATTCTATACTCTTATTTCTAATCAATGCACTATCATATTTGATAATGTTACTATAGATAGTTGAAAAACTGGCTAAGAAACATACCCTGAGAGAAACACAATGCCTGTGCTTGTTGCTTCAGCCACTGGATAGGTGATTTCCACTGCCATTTCCAAAGCTGTTGGATAAATGGCAAAGCCGAAACATCCAAACAGTGCAATACTCACTGCAACAGGAACGTCCATGTCTCGAAGTCTTGCAAACTAGAGACACATTTATATACATATATCAAATACAGACATACATACGTGTGTATAGATACGTTTCTGTTTAATATACATATATGTATATATACCCCTTAAGAAAACTGGATACCAAATACCCCTTAAGAAAACTGGATAAAACTTAAGTCTCCATCTCCCCTTTAGTAGGTATATGTAGTTCTTTGTTATGACATCTTCCCACTGAAGAAGAGAATGACATTTTCTTCCCCATGATGTATATATATTTGTGTATATACGCATAGAATCGTGGACCATAACAAAAACATTTTAAAAAATTTTTAAATTGAAGCTTTTGCAACAAGGTGCTATATAAAAGTTCTTAGAACATCCTGGACAGAGAAAAAACAAAGACATCCTACAAAACCTGCATATCAAGGAGCATTGGCTCATAAATAACATCATGTCCCGGAAGATGAAATATTTTGGCCACAGTAAACACTCCAGTAGTTTGGCGAGAAAGGTAATAGAAGGCATAGTTCCTGGAATACGAGGAAGAGGACGACCAAGACAAAGGTGGCAGTTTTAATTGACTGTTGGCACACGATGGGTGATGTGGTCAACATCACGCCGGCCGCCTTTACTTCCCGGTGCTTTTCCTGGTACGCAACTGAGGCTGGGTTGACATGAGAGCTGTTACCATCAGAAAAGTATTCCAAGCCCACTGTGAAATTGAGCCCTGACCACTAGCCTAGGAAACAAGTTCACTAACAACTGTGCCTCTCTTTCTAGTGTAGAAGGAAAAGAAATGGCCAGCAACAGTATCATTGCAGGACAAGATCTTTTGAAGATGTCGACAACCAGAAGCTGATCAATACTTTTGACTTGAACATATTAAAGTTGATCCCCAGAAGTGAATGAATAAAAACACTTGCTGTGTGAAACTATATAGTAAAACATAACTTTTATATGTGTGAAACCAGAACCTGACATTTTGAAAATGTAAAACATGCCACGACAAAGCAAAAACATGTCCAAATTGCCCCAGTCTACGCTACAGTGATTGTCTTGAGACTAACATGATGCAATCATCATAAAGAATTGAGCAGCTGTGCACTTATTGTCAGCCAATATCACATGTTATTTATTTGCTGTCACATCACTGAGCGAAAAAACCAATGATCAACCAGTGTTAAAGTGGAGGGGCTTACCTAATAGTTACATGGTTCCACCAGGTTTTAAATCGTCGGTTGGAGTGGGTTTTTATCCCTATCAATAGCTCTCAGATCGGTCCAATCTCAAATGTGTACCACAGACACACTGACAGGTAAAGGCAACATGTGTGATGTTGAACATATCCCCCATCGTGTGTTGGTGGTCAAAGAAAAACATCGGATCTAACATTGTATTCTACAACATACCTATTGTCTATCCCATGGTGGATGATGGAATTGGTTGTCACCTCTTGCCGTTTAGTGTAGGAGCTTTAATTTTGCATTCCAGGGCCAGATGAGTTGCCCTTGTGTTATATCCGTGTTTATTTAGTGTGGTCTTGATATTGCCTATCAATTTTTTTTCTTGGTCTTCCCTTGGCTCTAGATCCTGATCTCTTTTATTATATGCTGTTATTGGTGGTTGGTTGTATTCCATTCTCATTAAATGTCCGAAAAATTGCATTTGTTGTCTTTTAATGTATTTGTTGCAGGAAGGTATGCCCACTCTGCTTCTGATGTCCTTGTTTCGTAGTCTATCTTTCCTGCTGTACCATAAATTACCATATATTACAAAAAATACACTTGTTACTTTTAGTTTACTCTTACCTGGACAAATGCGATACTACACAGTACACTCAGACAAAATCCTATTTTTGTAACTTCTGAAAACTTGCGGGTCTTATCTGCAATAACACCAGCGATAACTGCTCCTACGATACCAAAAGCTATCATAAGAGCTCCGCATAAACCAGCAAATTTCTGTATAGAGGTACACCAAAATTAGAATTTTTAAAAATGATAGCCATAACCAAGAAACAAACAATGCAAAAAATTAAACTAATCAGATTTTCTGATGGTTTGCGAATGACCAGATAACAATGTGTTTTCTTTATTTTACATAGCTTTTCTGCCCCAGTAGAACATTCTTCTGAAGCTGTCATCACCATTTTTTATTCTGAACTGTTTTTCTTCAAATTTCTGCCCTTGAAACTGCAGTTTCTCTAGTTTCCTCTTTTCAAGTTATTTTTCTACCCAATTGCCCTTCTTTAATCTAGTAGATTTCAGTTCAATGTTTAGTCTATGTTAATTTATCCATAGTTTTCTGTCACAGAAAAGTTATTGTCAGGATACATATAATAAGAGCATACTTACATTGTCATAGTTCTGGGGACACAGAATTTGCTCCAAAAATGTGGTGTATGCTGTGAAGAATCCCAGACCACCTCCTACTGCAAAAGTCAGCAACCAAAATGCATAATTTTTGCGTAACTGAAATATGAGTAAAGAAGTTACTTAGTCATCATCAGATGATGATCCGCACTGCTCAAGGAACAAGTCTATAAATGCCCAGATCTCATCTGCAGTGTGTCCATCAGCACTCAACGAGTACAGTTTCAGTCCTGTGTTGGTTAATAAAACATATACTTTCCATATAATATTCAAATCTAGCACTACCAAGCCGGACCCCAAGTTCCTGTAGTTAAGACATGGATGCAAAATCCGTCACCACATGAACCCTCTGTCCGGTCATTTTACCATAATTCTACCTAAGGATGTTCAGGACATCAGTCCTGTCCGATGCTCTACCGCTTGTTACTGTAGCCATTCATGCAAGTTTATCTGCGTTTCGTTTCCCTGACTTCCGATATCCCGGTATGAAAATGAAAGTGACTTTCTGCAGTTAAAACTCAACAGAGTCCAGTCACTGTCTACACACATTACCAGCCCAAATCTTCCTGAGCATGGTCATTGGGGCACTCAGAATGCAGATGTGGGTGGCATTCTACATCTCCAACCAAGCCATTGTCTTGGTTATGACCATAATTTCCATAGTCCTGCTACTTGTGGTCGCAATAAAAGCACTGCTCTCTTTCCTAACAATTCTCCAGCTACAAGTCTTTTCTTCTTGTGTTCGCACACTATGAATTAAGATGCAGTCAGGGTAACTGGTATGGTGCTTCTGACTGATTTTTGTGTGAAAGCATGCTTTCCTTATCAGTGTCCCTCACCACACAGTCATCCCTTCTCCTACTTTCGAGGTAATTGTAATTTAGATCCTCAAGAAGTGATCTTTCCCATTATATTGTGCTGTAAAGGTCAACATGCCATGCAAATGATGCACATCTGATTCATCTGTGCAAATAACAAAGTCACCATTTATGGAATTCTTGCTTACAATGTCTGCACCTGTGATTCTACAGCCACTAGGTTATACTTTGTACTTTCTGTCATGTGTGGTAATGACATTGATGTAGGACAGTGAGTTTACCAGCACCCGTATCCATCCTTCACCAAGTTATATATCCTCCAGTGTACTACAAGTAGGATGATATTCTCTGCCTGACCTAACTATGACTTCCATTGTTTCAATCTGCTACTTTTTCTCATACTGTGCATCAGGGCGGCTCGTCATTAAGGGCCAGTGGGGCCTGGCCCCACCAATAATCGAAAGGAGGGAAACTTCCCGGAATAGACAAATAATAGTAAATACTCCAAAAACCATGGTTTTTTCCTAAAATTTGTGTCTGGCCCCACCAAGAAAAATGACTACGAGCCGCCACTGCTGTGCATCTTATCTAAATGGGATAGGATACTGTCTCTGCAATAAAAATTGAATGTAATGAATCCTCAAGATTATAGGTCCGTCTAAATCAAGTCACATGCTGCCTCTACAACAAAAATTCATTGTAATGAGTCCCCAACATTTTTGTCTCTTGTCTGAATCATATTAAGTACTGTCTCTGCATTGAAGTTTTACAGTAATTAATCTCAAGTTTCTTGCTATATTGGTAGACTGACAAACTTATTTGTCTATCTCTTTGTGATTTGTTCCCTACTATAGTGTTGCATGCTTTACGGTGACTAGCTATTAACCATTTCTTCTAGTATGATCTTCAACATTGTTTCAAAAATATATATATCTACACATTTGAAAAATGTGGCTACTGTTGAATTAATTATTTGTTCCTTTTCTGTCAGTGAGAACAGCAGAGTAGATGTGGAAATTGTAAGTATACAAAGTAGTCTGTTTTCATGAATAATACAAGACTATGTGAGCCTATTTTCATAAATAATACAAGATTATGTGATCCTATTTTCATAAATAATACAAGACTATGTGATCCTATTTTCATAAATAATACAAGATTATGTGATCCTATTTTCATAAATAATACAAGACTATGTGATCCTATTTTCATAATAATACAAGATTATGAGCCTATTTTCATAAATAATACAAGATTATGTGATCTATTTTCATAAATACAAGACTATGTGATCCTATTTTCATAAATATACAGATTTGATCCTATTTTCATAAATACAAGACTATTGATCCATTTTTCATAATAAAACAAGATTATGAGCCTATTTTCATAAATAATACAAGATTATGTGATCCTATTTTCATAAATAATACAAGACTATGTGATCCTATTTTCATAAATAATACAAGATTATGTGATCCTATTTTCATAAATAATAAAGACTATGTGATCCTATTTTCATAATTACAGATTATGAGCCTATTTTCATAAATAATACAAGATTATGTGATCCTATTTTCATAAATAATACAAGACTATGTGATCCTATTTTCATAAATAATACAAGATTATGTGATCCTATTTTCATAAATAATACAAGACTATGTGATCCTATTTTCATAATAATACAAGATTATGAGCCTATTTTCATAAATAATACAAGACTATGTGAGCTTAATTTCATTTATTTTACAAGTTTGCATAATTTAACTAGCCAAAATAGCATCATGGAAAAGTGATTTTTAAAACACAGTAAAAATTCAGCTTAAAATTTGCAAAAAAGCAGTAGAAAGCAGGAAGTGATATAACAAACTGTGCATGTTGCAATTAATCTAATAGAAAAAAAATGTTGATAATAAGGAAGTATTTGATTAGCTAATTACATACAGATGTTTGAAGTGTTTAACTTTGACATGAAAATGAAAACTGTGGCATATTCTTTACAGGACTTCGTCATCAACCATAGTAAACGAGTCTTCGATTTTCCTAGACACCACTTATACTTTCAGCCATTTACCATTGCTTTCTGAATGATGAGGTTTGTTTTTTACCATTCGTAAAAGGCCATGCAAACAAATTTGCTTCCAAACATGCCCGCAGTGGAGTTTTAACCAGATACTCTTAAGTTGTGATCGAGATCACTGCCACTTAAGCTACAGACGCCCACTAGCTTTGACATGTCTTCAACAAATACAACATGAAAGCTGGGTGTTACCTTTTTAATACCCATAAGAAATGGCTCTGACTGTGCTGCTGCACTAGGGCTTGGTGGCGATGGTGGAAGAGATGCCCAAACACCAAATGTAGACAACAGCACACCAACAAGGCTTGCAGAACTACACACCCACAACTGAAACAAGCAAATATGTGATAATAAGTTTACTTAAAAAATATATATATATATATATATAAAATATATATATAATATATATATATATATATATATGATATTGTTTATGAGCATTGTTCTGCAGTGTTACGGTCTGTTAGGATGTTTAGACTTTTCTTTGTTCGAGGCATTTCAAGAATTCTTCTGCAGCCCTTTGTTATAAAAGATTTTAATGTCCTCTATATGCTTGTGCATCCATGATTCACTTCTATAAGCAGAAACAGGAAAAAGGCATGCCCAGTGAAGTTTCAATTTTTGTTTCCTTGCTTGTTTTATGTCTTTGGTTTTTTTACACTTACCCTCTAAATACATTACAACAAAAATTGTATAAATTTTGACATGAAAATTGATAACACTAAAACCGAAATAATGGATACAAGAATAAAACATAATAAACTAGACATTCATGTCAATGGCACTACAATCAACGAAGTGCAAGAATTTAAATACTTAGGAAGCATATCCATAGAAGATGGAAGACTAAATAGAGGGATGGAGGCTAAAGTGTAAAAATCTGGGAACAAATGCTGCAACCTACTAGCAAGCCCCATTGTTATGGCATCCACACATCTCACTCGCAGCTAAACAGATGATCAACAGCCTTTTCATGCCTACTTTGTGTTACCAGAGCCAAACATGGACAATGAGCAAAGCACAGTCATAAAACATAACTACCTGTGAAATACGATTTCCTGGAAAAGTTACCAACAACACCAGAAAAGACAATCCCCAACATCAGCATAAGAAAGAAAGGAAAATAAGATTACCGTTGCAGCCCATGGCACCGAGTCTCTTTTTCTAGAAAGGTGGTCTGGGAAAGTGTAGCAGCACCACAATAAACATTTGTTGATTGCATTTTTTCACAATGAACCAGGACAACGTTTGCACAACCCAACTCCAGAGTTATTTAGTAGAATCACAAAGGAAAGCATCCACACACTGGACCATTTTCTGTCTAAGGTGCAGGTCGCTGCCACAGTATGAGACAGATATTGCTTTTAGTATGGTGGTCCTGGTAACAGGTTGCACTATAGAATATAGCTAAGTAGGCAGGGTTTTAAAAAGGAAGATAAATGTTGAACCCCAAAATGTTGTGCTAAGACCGGATGTGTTGGACTGAAAGGCACAGATTTTGCTGCAAATTGTGACAAGACATAATACAAATTTCTCACATAACAAAAGAAGGAGAATATGAACCTTTTTATTTTATTTTCTCAAAAACTGACTTTATTTACTAATTTGATTTTTAGATATATTCAATACATATAATAAACGGAATATGATGGTTTACCATAATTGGAACATCACTTGGTTCTGTCACTAAGGCTGGTGATAATATGTTTGCAACCATGATGCCTAAAGGATTTGCTGAAAATGTAAACAAAAATAGAAGTGATTGCATACAATTTCTCTTCCACTTGTGTCTCATTGATTTTTTTAGACCATCATCATTGCACTTCGGTGAATAACTATGCATGCTCTGATCTCCATCACAAAGTAAGATCGCTAAGATCAATAGTGCATGAATTCTATAGCACTGGTGAGTTACCAATGTAATCTTGAAGATAGTAAAACACTTTGTCTGAATTCATTAAAATTGTTGAAATAAATTTTGCCTGGGCAGCGGGTTTGCAGCCTATTCTTAATAATTTTCAACTGTCAAAGATTCTTTTACTTGTTCAACTTGAATATCTTCAAGAGAACTTGGAACTCAATCTTCTGTTTTAACAAAACAGTGTTACATTTAGTAGGAGAGCCACGGTAACACAGTTATTAGTGTACTTGCTTCCTATATTCTATTTTCAATTTGATCTGCAGTTGGAGTGAGATTTTTCCGACCACAAACAGCTGTCAGGTTGACCCAGCCTTAATGTGGGTACAACATAAACATTAGGAAGTAAAGGTGGCTGGTGCGATTTTGTTGACGTCAGCCATTGTGTGCAGTTAGTCTAAGAGAAATACGGGACTAACATCATATTCTCCAATATAATACACAGTATAAAAATGTTATTTGCTTACTACATTGGCAATGTACGATTTCTATGATTGTATTCAAACAACAGATACATGAATAATAAAACATATAACCTAATATACAATCAAAAAAGTTTTTAAAACAAAGAACAAAAAGATTGAGAATAGCAAATTATAAACGATGATTCTCAACAATAAGAATGATGGGTGTTTAAGCTATTTGGTTTCATGATTAACTTTTAAAACTATATGATGTTTTTTCATACTTAATAATTCCTCTTGTAAGGTTATACGTTACATAGGGCCTGCAAGTAATTTCTCCATACCGCCCTATCCTGGGCAACTCGCTCAATCTCCTCCATGGAACTGTGGCCAATATTTTTTGCCTCTCTCAGCAAAGTTCATATCAGGGTCTCCTTAAGTCGTACTCTCTTTCTTGAACCCTTGGCATCCCACTTCAATGCCTGCTTTGATATTCTTTGATCATTTCTTCGCAAGGTGTGTCCAACATATCTCCATCTTATAACAGTTGTTACTAGTGGTTGGCCAGACATTTCTCTGATTTCCTCACTTCTCCTGAATTTGTTCCATTTTATATTCATTATTTTCACAGACATCTACTTTCAAATGCATTCAACTTGCTTTCTATATCTTTAGTCATTTTCCATACTTGTATTCATCTAAATTTTCAGCTGTTATATCTTCTTCTTCTTCTGTATTCGCCCGCTGCGAATTCAAGTGTAAGCCGTGGCGCCTGGTATGGCGCTTCTTATTGATTTTTGTGTGAAAACCTGCTTTACCACTGTTATATCTAATAACACTACTTACATGTGCTTACTACTGTGTTACTAAATAGCTACACTCAGTTACTGCCAACCTATACCACTTATATGTGCTGGCTACTTTGTTACTAAATAGCTACACTCAGTTACTACCAGACTACACTACTTACATGTGCTAGCTACTTTGTTACTAAATAGCTACACTCAGTTACTACCAGATTACACTACTTACAAGTGCTAGCTACTTTGTTACTAAATAGCTACACCATTTACACTCGAAGACCACTTTGTTGCTAACTAACTACACCTTTTACACTGTACTAACAAAACTATGTGGCAAAGTGGTTACGTTATTTGTCTTGGGTTCTGAAGACTGTGGTTCAAAACCGGACTGAGTAGTTCGGTTCCACAAGTGCATTTTTTTCTGGAGATCCCTAGGAACCTTACCGAAGCCAAGAAGTTCATGCTTTGTGCAATATACTCAGCAGGTGGCATGCCATTTATGCGGAGAGGGACCTAGCAATATGAGGAAACCCAGTGCAATTAAGTCAATCCTTAGCCTTTAACAATCCCATTTTTTAAAAACTACTTACCCATGGTGGCTAATGTTGTGGCTAAAGCTCGCTGACTATCTGGAAACCACAGTGCTGCCGTTTTGGCTGGTGTAAACATAACAAAAGTTTGACCACATGCAGCTATGACTTGTCCAGTGATCAGAACAGGAAAGCGAACATTTGATGGCATAAAGCTGAAAATTGTTAAATTACGTAATACTGACCCTATCAAATTCAACCATGCAGCACAAATAATCTGAAAATAAAGAGAAGAAAAATGGTTTAATCTGTCTGCATTGATAATATGGAAGACTGCATCAAAACTATTTACAAATATGAAAGATCAAGTAAAGTAGTTATAAACATTTAGTTTTCGTCCCAATATTCATCATATTTTGGAGATGAATTGAGTGTGTATGTCGTATATCAGTAGTCACATTAGCTAGTACAGCTTGTTAATGGAGAGAATATGAGAAAAGAAGACCTGGATGCATAAAGGAAACATGAAGAACTGTGGAAAAATAGTTGCAAGATTGTGATTTGATATGGGAAACAATTAGTAGTAAGACGACAACAATAAAAATCTCTTGTGGAATCCTGTCAAACAGAACATACAAATGATATAGATAGCTAGAATTCTTCTTTAAATGCTCCATATCGACCACTTGCTAACCACCCTGTGTGATTTGCATGTGATCTAAACCTAAGAGTGATTGTGCGTTGTACCAGTTATGCACCTACAGGTTGGCCAGCACATTCGATTTCTGAGATGCTTTTTATTTGCTAGGGTAGCTTCCTAGGTCCTACATCAGTCGCCTCTTATGACATGCCTAGTAGCTCGCAGTGGTACTATTCTTTTTTCTCTTGCTAGCCCCAGCAACACACGGGCAGATAGCTAGAATGAAGATCAAAGGTGGAATTTAAAAAACCTTTTATAGACCAGCTGCATGAGATCATCCAGATATCCAATCGATCAAAACGAAAAACAAGAGCTACATGTTACCTGTGAAATATTAAGTAAAATGAAATAAAGAAAACTAATTTTCTGAAAGAATGAAGGAAGCTGGGTCAGACAGAATCCCAGCAGATGGTATCATAGTGGACAATGTACAAATTACTAGACAATGTCTGGGAAATATAGTCAACTGGAAAGAGGGATATCTAGACAAGCTGCCAAAGAGAAATTTATTTCTTAGTCCACAAGATCCTGATATATAGTTCTGGAATGTTAACAATTCCGTCCCAATATACTGGTCTGACAAGACTCTGTCGTTATTTGTCTGCGATCAAAGATAAATTGTGTACAAATGTGAAGTCAAACATAATCCATGTGTTACTAATTGGTTTAACAAGATGGTTGACATGTTTGTGATAATTTGTTGTGTTATTAAAGTTATATTTTAAAATTGCTTGCGATGAAACAATGGGCTAAAGATACAAGAAACAGCCACTCAAAAAGAATAACAGAGCAAGCTGTTAAACTCATTTTAAATGATTCTGAAGACGAATTAGACTGTGACTATTCTGATAAGGATATCGAAAGTGATTTAGGCGAACATTTAAAAGATGAAGAATTGCTTAAATCGATTGAGGTTCAATCTAGAGAACAAGCTACAGTACCTGGGAGTGTATATGGTGCAGTCTAACTTCCTTTGGTAATTGAAAATCAATAACAGTAGCCATTGTCCAGGCAAAATTCAATAACAAATTAAAACATAATTGTTTATAATTTTTCAACATTCTAAAAATGACATTGGGGGATATTGTCATTGTTATGGAGTTCATGTATAAAACATCATAACAGTTTGGATACGATATGCAATATCATATACATGTAAAGACAAAGAGGGAAGAAGTTGAGAAGATGTGTGCAAGATGTGATAGATGAATACCAAATGGGTGCATCAGATGTGTGGCAATTTGCATCATATATTTTGGAGAGCTGTCAAAGAAGCAAAGTTTCTTAACGGACAAGCTACTGAATGAATTTATCTGCACATGACTTACACTAGCCCGCAATCCCACTGTGTCCAGCAGCCATGAGGCAGCAATTCCACATGGAAGAGATGCAACAAGATAAACAAGTGACAACCAGTTCACATCCATAAAAGAAATACTATAATAATTTGCTGTTTTGTCTGTTACTGGTGAAAACATTATCCATATCTGAAAATACAAGTAATTTCATAAAAGAAAACCTGAACGATGTACAATTGCAATAGCTCATACGTAAAGTATTACAATTTCAAGATAAATTTGATTGTTTCTCCCAGCTAAGGTTATCAGTCAGCATTTATGACAACAAATTCAAATAGATAACTGTATATATGCACCTCATATCAGATGGCCAGAAGTGATTTAAAAATACAGAATTGCAGATGAAAACAAGATTGGAACCAATATAGTTAAAGGTTAAAAAAGTAATGAGATGATGGATTGGATAAATTCTCAGGAAACAATGGCACAACATAACAAGATGTGCACTTGACTATAATCCACAGGATGGAAGGGGAAGTTCATATAATACTGACAAAAATACAGTAGTACAGAAGGTCATAGCCTCATGGGACGAATTGAAGAATATAGAGGAGAAATAGCAGCAATTGATGAGTCCATACTGTTAAGTCAAAACTGCCATCCGTAACATAGCTGTCCTTACAGATGCCAAATCAGTGTTACAAGCAGTAAAAGACTTCAAAAATTACCACCAAAATAGGTTTTGGAAATTACTCCATCAGCTGAGTCAGATGACTAAACAAGTGATTCTCTAATGGTTTCCAGGACATTGCAATATAGTAAAAAAAAAAAAAAAAGACAGAGCTGACTTCTGGAAAGAATAGAAGGAATCCTTGGAAGAATTAATATCAAGCTACTCACACCAAGAATCCAAAATACAGATCAAGGTAGTTATTTTGAGACAGTTGAGGGAAAGTCACCATGACAATAATTCAAATGAGTCAATAAACTTTCCTGCAACATACCACAATATTCAGATTCTGAACATGTCACAATAGGCTCTGGGGCCACATGTATACAAAATTCAAGATCTGGGAAGGGAAGTCTGCCACTGGGATCAGTTCATACTATGCAGTCAAATCCCAGTTATACAGCATTAAGGAGTCAAATATCGCCATCTAACCACTCAGAGGAAACAAAACTCTATGATATGTTGGACATGTATCACACCACAGTCTTCATTCATAGAGTAGAAGTATCAGGCTTACAAATCTAATTAATACCAGGCAGGTAGAACAAAGATGAATGTATGTATGCATGTCGGTTATATAATGGGAAGACAGAGCAAATGTGGGCTACCAAGACAGCACCACTTCCAAGCCTGAGGGGCTTTAGTCTATAGATATCCTGAAGCTAATGTGATACAGTTCATTGAAACTATTTAGTGGTGAAAAAAATAAAATATTTACATTAATTGATAGACGAAGAGAAGGCATTAGTTTGTCAACAGGGGAAAATTATGGAAGATCCTTGAAGAAAATGGCATCCAGGTAAAACTATTAGGTAAGATCATGGCCTTATATCATGATAGACAGAGCACAGAAAGAACAACTGAAGTAATAACGACTGGTTTTTTTCCCACTACTATCACATATATCTCTTCTTCTTCTTCACGTTGGTTTCATATGCTCATTTAAACCATAAGCCTCTATGAAGCTGCATGTCAGTTGGAATTCCTTGCTTGGTCTGTAAGCTTTGTTCATGATGCCATGTTTCGTTTCATTCGTGTATGTATGATGGACAGGACTGCAAGATGTGCTCTGGAGTGTGTGTTTCGATCTGACACATACACTGTGCAGTCTGAGCAGGCTTTATTCTGTGCATGTGATGGTTGAGTGCACTGTCCTGTTCTGAGGTGATAGATTGTTGGCATATATGGACAAAATAAATCAGTCAAATTCAGATAATGATGAAATAAATGAACTGCTTTTCATAGATGATCAATGCTTGGTCCACCAAAAAGAATAAGACCTTCAACAACATATATATTGGCACCTTGAACCAAAATTGTATAAACCATGACATGAAAATCAATAACTGTAAAGCCTAAATTATAATTATAGGTAGGAAAAATAATGAACTGAACATCCATATCAATACAATCAACCAAATGCAAAAATTCAAATACCTAGGAAGCATTTTCATAGCAGATGGAAGACTAAGAGAGATAGAGGCTAGAGTAAAAACAAGTAAAAAACAAATGCTGCAACCTACCTACCAGCTAGCCCCATTGTTACTGTTAGGGCACCCAATTCAAACATCTCACTGACAGCTTAACTTGGGATCAACAGCATGTTCATGCCTATTCTGTGTTACGAGAGCCAAACTAGACAATAGCAAAGCACAGTCGCAAAAAAAAGCTGCATGCAAAATCCAAAAGTTACCATCAACACCAGCACAAGAAAGACGGAACAGAACCTTGCTTCAATTACATTGAGAAACAATGAGAATGCAGCCTAATTCTACTGTATAAAGATAGTCTTCTACAAAAGCACATAGGGAAACAAAGCGAGAGAAAGATGGCATAGCAGAATCATGTCAAAAAGGAAACGTATTACAAGCCACTAGAGCTGCAGAGCAAGACGTAAACACTAAAACGAAAACCACGACCCACCACTCACTGTGCTGCGTGCAACAAGTTGAACAACCCGGTAACACAGTAACGTAACGTGACAACAAAAGAAGTGTATTGCACACTTGCTAAATTTACGGACAGTATGATAATGATAGTTAGTTGCAAATTAAAATTATATTTTACAATAACAGTAGGTTCCAGTTAATTTACAGGTTTCAGACGGGTGTACTACACCGTGTAGTGTGTACTTTAGTATGACAACCTTTTAGTAAAAATGTTATGTAATCTTAAAAAAGAACTTACCAGGGCATTTGTAAAATTGATTACAACTATTACAAACAAAAGAAACCATCTTCTTTTGTAAACAGTATAAGATGATGGGTCTTTAATATACGCATAATGTTCATCAATTACGTTTTCAGTTGCAATAATTTTGTCATTTTCACTCGTTTGACTTCGATCAAGTGTTTCAGAATCTTCCATAGCCATAGCTACCCGTGTCAACGACGCTGAACGTGTGACTCAGGTTGTCAGACGACAATTTTTATTTAAAGCCAAAACAACTCTGTAAAGAGCCAGAATAGAACCAAACATAATTTTAACAAATTTTTTATACTAACATTGCATAAAGAGCTATAGATTCATTTTATTACTGCTGTCCTCATTTAAAAAGTTACAAATCTGTAACAAAAGCTTTTAAAGATATAATGTACTTCAGCAGCAGATATTTAAAATGTATTTAATGGACTGCAGATAATTGCTTAATCTGGACAAATGTAATATCGGTCGACTAAAACTAACCTGAAAGTTTATCGCATGCTTGTCAAATATTGATAACAGGAAATTAAACATACCACTAATGTGGTAGTATTATAATTCATAATGAAACACGCCTAGGCTTGCACTGGTTACTTCATATTTGTTGACTATATACAACACAGCTCACAAATTTTTGTCAAATATCATGGGCCCCTTCGCCTGAGTGGTTACCGGGACCCATAGTTGGGATGTAAAGAATAGAACCACTGTTACCTGCCACCCATGTAGTAAGAGGCGACTAAGGAGCTTTGGCTGAAATCGGATGCACACGTCCTAAACGTGTAGAAGTCTATGCGTTCAGGGGCCTACCAAACCAATGTGCAACGTATGCACGTTCTTGGCAAATACCAAACATATCACAAAAAGTGATTAAAATTGGTCGTAAAGAACGATCGCAAAGAAGAAGATCATGGGCCCTGTGCATAATAATACTTACTTTTTCCCCAAACGTTGTTAATTTTTAAAAAGGGATTAGTAGGGTCTCTGTCATATATGACTGAGCTAGCTTATGACAGTAGACGGGTACATGTTTTCTGCTAGAGCTAAATGTTGAAAGGCGCCTGTCAAACCTAACTACCTTGGCTGAAATCGGATGCACATGTCCTAAACGTGTAGAAGTCTATGTATTTAGGGGCCTACCAAACCAATGTGTAACGTATACACGTTCTTGGCAAAGATCAAACATATCACAAAAGTGATTAAAATTGGTCGTAAAGAACGAACGCAAAGTAGAAGAAGAAACCTAACTACCTATATTGCGCCACCGGTTTCATATTTGGGAACACATTTGGGAGGATACAAGGGTTATCCTTGGGCGAGGAAACGCCCACTATAGAATAGAAAGTTATGGTAGGCAGCAGCTTAAACGACTATAAGGAGAACCGTAATATAGGTAATAATAAGTTAGTCACTGATGTAAGTAATAATTGGTTAGTGTTGAAGCAAATAAAATAGCAAAGTCATACTCAGAACTATTTAATCATAAATCCATACTAGAAGAATTACCTATTGACAAGTCAGTAACACTAACTTTTTCAGCCTCCATTCCTAAATTGTCCCAAAAAAAAGACACCGAGCATAATCTAGTGAAGAAAGCAGTCACAATTTAACACACAGCTGGATAAGCATTTACACAGAAGGATCGGCTATGGAGGCAACCATGAATGGTGGAGCGGGAGCTTATGTTATTAAGCACGTAGATGTCACTAATGTGTCTCTGAAGACCACATTGGGCGAATATGTTCCAACTAAAAAGCAGAACTGTTAGTCCTCTAATGGTAGTACCGCACATGAATAAACTGTAAGCACCTGCCTTTCTTACAGACTCACTATCAACAATACAAACCCTGAAGGCTAAATCCGTTGACTCCTTGGCTAAATCCGAGGCTAAGCACGGTACATAACGTAGAAAAAGAACTTGTTCAGTTGTTTAAAATGGCATAAATTCACATGAGAATTCATTCTCACTGTGACATTGAAGGAAATGAGAGGTCTGATGTCTTGACTAAGAAAGAAGGCTGTGTCTAGGAACAAATCTACCAACAGCTGTCTTTTCAAGAGGCCAAAACACTCATAAAGAAAATAATTTCAGTTAGAAAAAACTGGATATGATTATGGAAAAGACTTCCTCAAAGACCACAAGAGAAAAGTTCAGGTAATTATATTTCTCGTCTGCGTACGGGAATCTGCAGACTGAACACTCACATAGAGTAGAAATGTCAACAGCTCTCTGCCAGTGTCAGTAGGTGGAACAGATACCCCAGCATGTCCTTCAAGACTTTTCTCTCTTCAATGAGTTGAGAAACAATACGTGGTCTCACTTAGTCGACCTGGAAACTAAGAAACCTGACAGACCTGAAGTTGACTGTCCAGTTTGTGGTCCACTGTGGACGGCGCATAACCAGAAATCGCAAAAAGGATAATAAAATTAATGTTATACATAAAGTGGGTGCTTCTATTTATGTGTGTTAACAATAATAATAATAATAGTAATTTTTATAAACATGGTGTTAACAGCTACGACGGCATATTATGTCGTTTAACGTATTTGCTTCTATCTTTTAATGTGAATGTGATGCAGATTGTAAAGCGTCCGAATACTAATTATTTCACAACTACACCACTAGTGGCAGAAAAGATCAGGATTTAAATCTTGAATGGCTGCTGATCTAGGATGGAAGCTCTGGCAGACGAACATATAGAGCATAGATTCCCAAACTTTTCGACCCACGCCCACTTTGCACAACATAAACTTTGTAACGCCCACCTCCACATTATAACAGTTTGCCAACACCCCCACATATATACATGCTGTATTTTCTCTTTGACATAGAAAATTGATATATATTAATGTCATACATGGTCAATTTTCAAATGATTATATGCATGAAATAGAAAATTTATGAAAAAATGGATCGTGTAAGATAGACATAAAGTGAATTAAAATGCAGAATTCTAATTTTAAATGATTATTCAATCGCAAAATCACGAAAATAATTTATTTTAAAATATTTATTATTAATTTCTTCCTTTAGGGGGCCACCGACCACTAATCGCCAGAACACCCCCTCCTCCCCAATTCTTCTGAACCCACTATCGTCCCCTAGAACGCTACAGCGCCCACTGGGGGTACTGCCCACTTGGGAAACGCTGGTATAGAGCATCACTCTGCTGATTCGGCAGTAATTGCAACTTATCTTTTGCACTAATGGATTGGTTTTACCTTTTCTTCCCAACACGTAAGGAGACAACGAGAGTAGCCAATAGAGATAGAGAAAGATCGTGCTGCAGGGACGACACTGTATATATTTTTGCCCAGACATAGGGTTATGCAAACGTTCTCTCCATTCCTGGAGTTACACTATCGTCTGCAAAGACGAACAGGTGTATACCAAAATCTATACAAAGGGACTAAACCTCTGTTTTCTTTAATCATACAAGGTAGATAACAGCATCAATTGTCTCATTGTTCATTGTCCAATTAATATTGAATCCCAGCAAAATTTATAAATTTATACAAGCGTTATTTTGACATTCAACTCCTCATAAGAAACCAAATTCTGATGTACGGTGGAGGACATGCACCACATAACGATCGTCACAGATGCATCAGATCTACTAATGTAACGATCACTGGCATGAAGAGCGACGAATTTGTACCCTAGCTTGATAACATTTGTATTGTCTAATACTAGATATGGTTTGGTGTGAGCTGAGAACGCTGCATTTCTTTCTTCCATTTGTTTATAACGTATATTTTGGTAACACTAACTCTGCTAACTCTCCGAATGCTACTGTGGCATGCTGGGAAACAGAATAACAACAGTGTAGCCTACCATGCATGTTGTAAGAAATGATTAACGATTGACTGCAGGCGTCAACACTTTGTAGAATTACACTTGTCTTTGTTCCGGGCACATGGGTGTCGTTGGCAATGAGAGATCAGACAGACTAGCTGGCTCTGTCGCTATATCAGAGGGCCAGCCAATGGACAGAGCTGACATCGTGAACTCCCTCATAGAGCCTGGCCGCAGAGAAGACCTTCATCTAAACCAATCCACGTCAACTACTAGATTGCGAGAACTGGGTTTAAAGATTGGTGTGGCAAGAAAAGAACGGTACAACAGGTATACAAGTAGGCTCATCAATCAAAATAGGACTGGTACGGTCAGTCGCTGGACGCTGTTGGAGACATTACGAAGGAGATCGGAGCACCTATGGACATGTCCTGAGTGCAATGAAGATATTCCAAACTGAAACTGATTAACGGTGGTTAGAAGTTTGGCTGACTACCTGATTCCGTTAAAATAAAAAAGGGCCTCAGCAAAACAATACAACTGAAAAAAATAAATAATTACAATCATCTGAGTTCGAGTAAGTTTATCCTAAGACATGTCGCATAACTCAGAAAAACTGAAAGGAACCGAAGTTGCCTACTTTATCTTCTCTTTATTAGAAAACTATTATTAGACTGTTTTTAGATATTTAAAATTCCACTTTAAATTTACAGTGAAAGTTTAAACAGGAGACAGCAGAAATTGGGAATTATAGTCTGTCCATTAATTCGTGAGCACGTTTGAAATTGATTTTCTCGAAAACTACCTGTTGGATCTCAGTGATTTTTGCATGCAGCCTTAGAATATCCATGACGCTAAAATAAAGCTAACCAGTAGTACATAGATGCGACGGATTTTGCACATCGGCGAATTCCTTGATCTTTTATGACAATTGCAATAGGGGCTCAAATTTTAGATTTTACAGTAATCCTAGAATTTGTCCATGTCAATTCTATTCATAGGTGTATCTCCATATTAACTTGATAGGTCAAGTAATTAATTGTGTTGCCCTTTATGTGCAATCGTGAACTTGGATACAATATGCAACAGTTAGTCCTCCCCTTCGGTCACCATTAGACCCCAGGGTGTCTTAACTTCACCACAAATTGTATGATGGTAGACGCATTTGGATATGGAAATGTATACGTTGCTATTTCTCAGTCTGTAATCAAAATATGATTTGTATCATCCCGAATCTGACGATTCCATGAGGTTGATAATTGTTACTGGCTGGACAAATTGTAATCCATCTCGGTGCCAGTACTCGTCTTCCTCTCGGAGCACATGAACAGTCTCCATCCAGTGCCTGAAAATATGTCCATTCATTTCTGTGTGGTAGTCCCTACCGTCGGTACTTTTGATTGGAAAATAAGTCCAGCGTCATGGACAAGACCTTCTTCACTGCTTCCTGCATGTGTTAGTATAATACGCTGGCCTTTGCTGCTTGGTATTTTCTTTTCTGTTCACCGTCTACTGATTGCCATTCTTAGCATTGGTGTGGTGAGCATTGACCCAGGATTCGTCCAAATATACAATATCATAGCCTTGCCTCCGCCGCTCACGGATCTGCCTCAGGTATTTACTTCGGGCAGCAATTAAATGTGGCTTTTCACAATAATATTCCTGCCGCCTATAGTTTTTCTGAAGGTGAAGCCGGCTCTTACAATTTTCCATAGAGTACTTTTAGAAATGTCTATGCTGCAATCTGATTGCAGTTTTAATTTCAGTTTCCTGAGAGTAACAAGTTGGTTTGTCGCAAACATTTTCAAGAGCTCCGTCTTATGACATCTATGTCAAAGTCGTCAATTGTTCTTTCCTTCCTTGCTTGACATTAGTGCACTTTGTGTCCTGTTTAATCCATCGGAAAAGGATTCTCTATTCAGACCAAGCGCCAGTTGCGTTCGTTTCTCAGGGTTATGAATATCGCAATATAGATGACCTCTCTTAGATTCCCTACGGAAGTGTTGGTATAGTAAAACTGTAACCTTCTGCATTGTTATAAATGTGCACTTAAGACTCATTATGAATGTGATATCAATGTCAGTTTTGATAAGCCAACAAATATGATACAATAGCTTCATACAAATAGCGAGATACACCTATAACTATACAACGGTATCGCAATTATAACGTCATATGCTTTCCGCTTTCAAAGTCGACTGGGTTAGGTGCACGGGATTTCGTGAAATTGTTGCGTACTCACGATATTTCGATGCTACTATAATGTATTTTTAGAACAACGCGTCTGTGTACGTAGATCTGTTACTATTGTGTACAATCCGGTGAGGTTGATTTAATATAACCTGAAGAAGAAATATTTCAAACTACATCAAATTTTCTTGGAAAAAATATTTCTCTAGCGTCATGGATATTCTAAGGCTGCTTGCAAAAATCACTGAGATCCAACAGGTAGTTTTCGAGAAAATCAATTTCAAACGTGCTCACGAATTAATGGACAGACTATACGACGTACACATCTTGGGAATATATCCGTATATCATAGACAGAGAAAAGAACAAATATATATATATATATATCCAGAAAAACTCAAAATTAAAGAAAACTGGATGGTGCTACAAATAGGAAAGAGAAAATTGAAGTATTTTGGACAAAAAGACACGAAGGGTTGAAGAAGATCATTATGGAAGAAGGCATGCCCTCAAAAAGAAGAAGAAGATGACCACAGAGAAGATAGATTCAGGATGTGACTGATGATATGAGCTTGCTGGCTGCAGATGTAGGAGATCTGGCATATGAGAGAGAGAAAATCCGAAGGACTGTTAGTGGCGCAAAGTTCTGCTCAGGACAGGCTATTGAATGATGAGTACACATGACCAAACACTACCACACTAAAAGGTTTTTTACAAACACTGACATGTTTACATGGCTGCACAAGACTAAACGACTTGCTTCGAAGCTGTGTAGTGATTTGTTAGGTTTCCAATAGTAGCAGTAGAACATACACACAAGGAAAATACAATATCTACAAATCGGAAAAAAATTATACTCAAACTGTTGAAGAACCTTACAGTGCCATTTAGGGCTCAACATCCGTCATCTGCACTTCCATATACGTGTTCGACTCAAGTAATTTTTGTAATCTCTTAGATAAACAGAAATGGTACTCATCAGCCGTGATGAACGAACAATATACCTGAAATATCGTTGAAACATGTTTACTTAGTTCATTAAAAATATACATTGAAGATTTATGTGACATGGGATAACGCATGGAGATTAACTATATAACGAAATCTGCACTGAGATGGACAAGAGAGGGTAAACGAAAAGCGACAGACCCAAAAACGACATGAAGATGAATAGTAGAACAATAACTGAAAGAAATGAATCACACCTGGAACACAATACAGATCACGGACACGAATACAGAAGAATGGTGTACATTTGTTGCTGTGCCAAGTTCCAGGGGCGTCACATGTTAGAGAGAGAGAGAAAGTGAGTTACGTTAATAGTATGAAATTACTTAATGGTTATGAATGTTTATTTCTGTTGATAATCATGTACTTAGCGTTGTCAGTAGATCATGATATTCAAAACAGCTATCGTCCCACACAGCTACACTACATATCCTAGCTAAACTGGTTCGGAAAGTTCACTGTCTCTTATTACTATTGTCATACAAAGCCAACCTACGTTCAACGAAACTACAGGGTGTTCAACTTAAAAGTAGCCCCGTTTGATAAATATAAATTTGCCAGGTACGCATTGCATCTCGTCTATTTACTATTTAAACCGGTTCTGACTAGCTCGTCCTACGTCACATTTGTTCATCGCCCTTCCCACACTACAATTACACACCGTCACACAACCGTGACCTATACTACGTCATAACTGAACCTTCCCATTTCCATACATATATGCCAGATTAGCTCCATTCACGGGCTGCTTTTAAGTTGAACACCCTGTATTATCTGTGTTTACACAGACAGACTTCTGACCACTTCATTTCTCCGTTGTCAAATTTGTTTAGTACACAACACAAAACTGTTGGGTCTCTATGACGAAGTGGTTAAAATTGTTGCCTGTCGTTCTGAGGGATGTGGGATTGAATCTGAACAGAGTCACATGTGCAGTTTTTTTCATTAGATTCCTTGGATTATTGTTGGAGCTACGGAGTGTATACTTTGAGAAACGCTCTTGGCAGATGGCGTGCCCTTTCTGACCAGATGAACGTAGCCATATGGCGAAACCTGTTGCAATGAAATCAATTCTTCAACTTTAGACCATTTAAACAACACATGAAAGTGACGACGCAGTTGGTACGTTAGCACGAATTGTTACCACACTGTTCTAGACTTTGAGATGTGTTACAGAAAATGACTATGATTAAAACACTCAAATAAGATAAGTTAATTTGGTGCAGGTTTGGGCTGGTACGCATTCTGGACGCGGTAGATTGATTATGTTCAAGCTTGACGACCTTCGCCCTTAGAAGCTTGTTATGATAAGATATTTTGTTTACTATTGATTCGTAAAAGATTGGTTTAGTCTGTGCACACCAAACCGTTGCAACAAGGTCATTGTACAAATTATAGTCATAACTCAATGAATTGAATAATACATTTAAAGAAGCAATAAAACTCTCGAATAACATTCAATAATCTTAATAGGTACTGCATATATTTCAATGCCCACAGTTTGTTACTAGACGTGTTCAAATCTTCCTATATGTTTATACACATTGTTTAACCATTATGGGATTGGTTAAATGGCTAAGAAGCGCAAACGCTTCAATATATAGCTGTCACTTTCTGGCTGCATGGGTAAGTATATATTTTACTAACTTTACAATACCAAGTTTTTTAGCTTGTTGCTGAAGTTGTCTTCCGTGAGCAGCCAATGTGGTTTCTAATAGAACTATGCAAACACGTTTTTTTTTAAAAAAAAACAGATCGAAAATTTAGTGAATTTCGATAAAACTCATTTTATTACACTATATAAATCTTGTGCAACCTAATCAAGGTATGATCATGTAGTAAAATATCTAGAAATTTATATAGTGCTAACCTCCACATAAGTAGTGGAGTTCGTTAATGTCAGGTATTAAAACAATATCTGGCTTGAAACTGCTGCTAATCGATATATCATGAAGATATATACTAATTAATTGCTGAATTTGATCAATAATTTTGTTAAGATAGTAAGGAGATAAAAACATTTTTTTTTCGTGTGGTAGAGTTTTCCCTTTAAAAAGTATAGTACATATAACACGTATTGACATAATAACATATAACAAAACGCTAGACATATATATAAATTTATTGATTCACCAAGTATATATCTGTGCATAAGTTGTGTTATGAGATACAACAAATATGGAAATACAATAGGGCAGTGTAATGATATATATATATATATATATATATATATATATATATATATATATATAACACTTTGTGTGTAACTCTAATATAAACTGTTTTATATAGATAGAGGTATCGTAGTGACATTATCTGATTGTAGTTGTCGTTTGATATAAAAATATGAGAGAGAGTTTCTGTGTTGTTCATATGTGTAAATTGACCCAGCTTGTGTTCTGAAACCAACATTCTTTCCACCCTGCGATTCTTGTGTAGTGAGTACATCTAAAAATATATTTTTGTCTAAAATATTGTGTTGTTTTGTCAAACCCTTGGTGCTAGTTTTATTGTAGTCCCCGAAGCAGTGGTATGTTTTACTACACAAAGAGACCATTCCAGATCCTTCATATTCTAACTTGAAAAGGCCTGGAGTTCTTAGCTCATATAATTGTCTTGCCTGACAACTCGGGCAATCGAAACTAATGGTCCCCTGGCTACTAATAAAGGTTGAGTGATGCTGTAAACAAGTTTCTGCTGGAAACCAGTTATTGTATACCTGATAAAACTCACTACGTAGGTGGGGCTTAACAACCTCAACTAATGTCGCTGCGCTAAGGCTAAGTATAAGCTATCAGTGTCCATTTCACACAATTGGAAATCGGAACGATCTACAAACCTATCTAGAAAATCGTAATAAAACTCTAACATTCGTAATTTTGCGTATTGATAAACAAAAAAGCCTATCTGTAACGGGAGATCCCAAATAGTATTCTTTTTTTAACATTTCTACCGCATAAATATCCTCACCTATTTGCGTCATATGTTTAAACAGGGTTATTTATTAAGACCCTGTCTCAGCCCCCGACAGTATGATACGTCTAAGTGCATGGCCTTATTCGTCAAGGTCTTACCATAGGCACTTTCCCCTAAAGTTTCATGGTCTCACTGGTTATGGAGGACCCAATGTCTCTATCCCCAGCGCGACGTGCATTTGATACACTATAGCCAAATTGTTTGAAACAAGAGACGGGCTGGTATTCAATCACACGATATATTTTACTAACAATTAAACCATGTTTGAGATACCATTTTAACAACGGAGTCGCTAGTAAAATTTTTTCACCTCGATAACTACCTATTAAAGTTCGACGACTACCCGACAAAAGTTTGTGTTTGACGGCGTAATCGCGCATAAATTCACCTATATCAGCTCTTGTGACGTCAATGTTTTTAAAGATCGGAGTCATCTCTGAAAATATCTTTAAACTGTCTGGGACATGAATGTCACACTCTACCAACCCAAATAGGGTTTCATCTAAAACACCGGCAACTAGTTTTGCCTCGGTGATAGGGTACTTACATTTGAAACGTTTTGGGCGTCTAGCCAACAGAAAATTTCTGACTGATTGATCATTTTTTTCAGAATCTGCCATTCACATTCCCACATTTCGATGACAGAAACCTTAACTTCATTAGTCAAGTACTCGCGAATATCTACTGTCTTTTTATACAGGTCAGCTAAGGGTTTGTTATTTATTGGGTTAATATCTCTACCTTGAGTAAGTGGACAGTTGGGATGTCCATGAAACAAACAACCGTGAAACTGATACACGGTTCGATTTTGTTTATCCCAGCCATCTACTCTAATATGTCTTGAACCCAAACGCATCTCGCCCTGTTGAATTGTGTCTTTAAATCAATACTATGTAAGTGGCACAAGTTAACCATTCCCGACACTGATGATGTAAAAACTTAGCGCGGTGTGGTCTGAAGCCATCCTCAGGTTGTCTGGTAACTGCAAAGTCTGTCGGCATTTTCTGCATCAAGGCCCATAGATATAAAGCATTGGCATCGTAACCTTTGATACCCTGGACCAACTTATTACCCCTAATACAAGTTTTTCCTTTTTCATGATATCTATGAAATATAATAGAAGGACCACCCACAATATTAGCTCTAAGTGTCTTATGCAGATCTTGCTTTTGGTTGGAACACAAGGAAAAAGCTACGTCTTTATCAAGAGTTTTAAATAAATATTTTAACGTAATTCCAGGGACCGATATGGCATCTTTAAACATATCAATCTTTAGATGAGCATAAAAACTAACCTGTTTTTCTAAAGCAGCTAAAAAAGGGACTACATCCTTATTATTGTACCAAATAAGAAAATCTCTTAGCGTGGTCATTTTATTATCTAACCATACTTGTTGACAGTGTTCATATTCACTAGTGGAAATGTTAGTGTTTTTAAGTGTAGAAAAGAAAGCAGAATGTGGAGGTAGTTGTGTTTCTTGCAATTTATTTAAATGTGTAATGTATTCATAGCAGAAAACCCTTGGTTCCTCTACCTATAGGGGCCAAGTACTTGAATATGAATAGCCAACAGCAAGATATGCACTGACGTCGATCAGTCTAATTTTCTTTGTCCCTATACACATAAAATTCTGATTCCTTTTAACAATAAAATGAAAAGGAGAATCTACGTCGAGATTGAGAAAGTAAGTAACGAGATAGGGTAGTATCAGGTTTAGGTCATATTTTCCCGAATTGAATCCTATAACGGGAAGCTCACGTAAATAAGCATCGAACCTATCACTAAGTTTAGTATCACCCAATTCGGTTAATTGATTATAGATACCAGCAAACTGCGCACACAAGAGCTTGTAACCAATATCAGAGATGTAACACAGGTGATCGAGCATTTGATCTACCAAATCTTGTGGATCACCCGATGTTATGAAACATACAGGTGCCTCCACCCCGGGGATATTAGACGCTACAGAACATGACAGAGGGACATGTTTGGCTAAATATGTGGTGACTTTGCCGCAGCTAGGTAGATTTGAGTGGTCAAAATAACATTCGAAATCAAATGTCGCTCGATAGGGATAGATATAACTGTATCAACAGCTATCCCAGGGAATCAATTGATTCCCAAATAGTCTCCGGTGTACTATACACGCCTCCCTTATACTGCTCTCGCTGTTTACCAAATAAACACGTCTTTTCATGTCGGGTCAACCAGCAATATTTAGGCCAGAGCTTTCCATTTCGACACGAAAATGCGTTTGCGGCTTTATCAATATTTGGTATGTACATGAAATGGTTGTTATATAATAAGATGCGCATGGTATCTTTATAGCTATCACTACCCCTTAGTTTTGGGGTCAATGCCTGCTTATCATCGTATTCAAAGACATCTATATTAATACCGAAACATGTTTCTAATGCTGGAATTTCGACTAGATTAACACCTGTGAAAGATATTAAAGAGCTAATTTTTGGTTTATTTGCCACTGAATCAGAGATTACGGTGGGTAGCCTAACATTTTTAACTGAAGCCCCCCTATGGACAGCCAGACACCTAAAGAAGCAATGATTATCTGTGTACGGTCTGGAGTTTGAATCGTGTTGTAATTTCGTAATATTTTTATTGCACACTATGTGCGCTAGTCGATACAGCAACTATCGGATAGTTTGGAATTTTATAGAGATAGAAACTTGTCGCAGGAATGGAATTAACAGAATATCTAGAATGTTGTCTTTGTTTCATGGCATAATTTAGAATATCGCTGTCGTGCAATGATTTAAGGAATGCGGTAAATTCGGTCCTATTATTAATTAAGATTGGTTTGTCTAAAACACAGGCATTGTTAGAGGAGGCATGAAAGAATCTAAGGTCATTTGTTTCCTTATGTCTGAGAATAGTGTGATGACTGTAATTAATTTTAAAACGATTGGTCTGATTTTTAAACAGTTTTGTCTAGGCGATCACCCCAAGCTATTGGGTGTTCCATGTGGACTGTGATAATAGGTGTAGGTAGACATGAATTTGTTTATTTTTGTATGTGTCTTGATGGCGTGCCAGTTGTCTGTATATATTTTATGTACATCTGGTGGCAGTGTATGTAACGAGTCAGTTTCAGTGTGGATTGATGATAATCCTTGTGACGTCGAACTGGTTTCTGCAGGGTTTGTAGTTCTTTTTCGTACGTGCGTGACACTGGTTGCTTGTTGTATATCTAATATTGAGTCTATAGTTCGTTTCCGTGATGAACGTAATCCATGTGAACGTGGCGTGAATATTGGAGGTAGGGTAGTTGATGAAGTCGTAGGGTGAGCACAGGATGATGGTAATACCCTTGATTGTGCGTGTTCTTTAATCATATGGCGCTGTAGATTGTCTGCACGCCGGTATTCAACTCGGCAGATAGCACATGTGTAGTGTATTCCGCCATGTGCACTAGTTCTGTGTCGCTCTAACGAGCTAACATGTCTATAAACACGATTGCAATCTGACATCTATTTTTGTCGTACTGGTGGTTGATCGGCAGACATCTTTGGAAGACAAAATGGATTTGATAAGTGTTAAAAATGAGACGAGGATATTGACGTTTTTTATACTTACTTCTAGACAAACAACAAATATATATGCTAAAACACTCGATAGGTCAGTGAGGGATCTTGCAAAGAGACACAGTCGTTTCTTCGATGACTTAGTTACAAACATACAACCTGAATTTGGTTATCAGACTTTTGTTACTATTGCCAATCAAGTGCTGGTACCAAGAGAAGACTTGAACTGTGGTAGAATTTTAATTATTTTTGTTCTAGTCAGTCGAATCGGGAAATATATCGTGTCCTGTGCTTCTAACGTAGATACAGAGATCAGAATACTTGAAGAAGATTATGCAGAGGCGGTCGCCTGTTATCTAACTGACATGTTATCCGAATGGATCTTAGAGAATGGTGGTTGGAAGACTCTGTGTGGATATTACCAAGACACTTTACCTGAACGTATTTATAAATATATAATAAATTTAATGAAATTTAAATAAAATGTAATAAAACCTACAATTTGATCTGTATTCATACTATACTATTAACGTGTGAGAGTCCGTGATATATATATATATATATATATATATATATATATATATATATATATATCATCCGAGAGAGAGAGAGAGAGAGAGATAACCACTACATGTTAGTCTTGTACAACTGATATGACGCATAGTCAGTCTAGGTGCAGGAGGCATATTATAGTGTAATATAACATACATGTAAATTAGAAGACTTATACTAATAAAACAACATTAGACAAACCTCTTTTATTATTCTTCAATGAATGTAACTATATATATATATAACTTTAATATCGCAAATTAAACAAGAGAATATTGTTAGTACAAATATACAATATACATACCTTTTAATATAGAGCGTTCCAGTAAAAACGGCAAGATGTTCTCTGCTCAGTGCAAAACTTACGGAATGAACTATTGGTAATATAACTCTTTATTTTAAGCCAAAATATACAATCGATCGATTCTTGTGCGAATGAATGCAACTGACAGGTATAATATGGTATCGATGCATAACACGTGGGCTAAAAAAGCTACAGACGCTGACAGCTAGTGATTTATTTGCGGGCTCTGACCAAACTAACTTCCTAGTGATTCATCGATAGATTACAATTACTTTGGCACTGGTAGATAATTTTGCGGGTACAAATTATGTTGTTGTAAGCGCTAATTTTGCTTATCGATTTGGTAATTTTGACTTATTATTAAATTGTATGACACGAAAATTCGAAACGGTTAAATGAATAATAATTTTCGCTCTGACAACTCGAATTCTAGTAACACTTAAATCATAGTGTCTGCCGATGTAGACACCATGATTTTGGGTGATTACTCTGAGACTCATGTGTTCAACATCTGTATCCTAATTATATAATTCGAGGCGTAATTTAAAATAATTATTTGATGTACAAAGAACACCCTTGACCTCACGATAGCTTTAGATGCGACATATAATATATATTCCCTATTGTTGCGTTTACAATTTCATCTTCTAACGTTAACAAAAGACGACCGCGTTGTACCACTGCAGTTGTTTTCTAACCTTGTATCACCACAGTCGTCTTCTAACATTAGAAAGAACAAAGAGGTAAAATGGCCAAACTTCATGAAATAGAAAAAGTATTAGAAACAATGAATGATCGAACTCACTTGTATAGCTGACAACTGGTACAAAACTAAACTTGTACCACAAATGAAAAGAAGTAAAATAATAGTATATGTCTCGGCTCTCTGCAATGATTATAGATTTAATAATGAGACCTTTCATTTGACAATGGATGTCTTTGATCGCTTTTGTAGTAAAAGCTGCCGATGTAATAATGATTTGAATCTAATCGTTCCAAGTTGCTTTTGGATCGCAAGTAAATTTGAAGACGGCGATCGTGTCTTTCTAAGAGATATGCTTCACATCTACGATAACGTTTATAGTCCGAAAATTATCAAACAAATTGAAAAGAAAATTTTGCAAACCATCGACTACCGATTACAAAGACACACCACGATAGTTTATGTCAATATTTACATTGAGTTGGCCAATATGATACAACCCGACTTATTTTCACTTGACAAGCAATGTCAAATACGTTATATGGCCGACATAGTCTTAATCGATATAGTGAGCACTCTGTTTAATTATCGTATTTTAGCGAGCTCAATCCTGTTTTTACATTATGCCAATCAAGAATTCATTTGTCAACTAGCCGATGTAGTATTTCTAGACTTAAAGTCGTGTATTGATTTTGTAACACCATATTTCAAATTCATCCATTCAGAATTTGAACACAAAAAACTACCACTGTTTTCAGATAATAAAATGAAAGCAATATTTGAAGCTGATTTAAACCAATTAGAGTCAGTTTGTCTTCTGTTAGATGATCAATGTATCATACAGTACAGTACATGCCCTATAGACATACACAGTACATTACATATAGACATTAAATTACATACATACATACACACATATAGGGCTTAAACAGTTAATATTTTAGGACGAAATGAATGTAAAAATAAAAAATAAATTTGTTGGTCTTTTTTTTCATCCTTTATTTACTTTAACAACATTAAACATATTATAAGGTGTCTATTCTTCCTCGTCGTTTTTTTCTCTGTTGCTTCAACTTGGCTGGTAGTCTGATGTCAGTTTGAAGTGTCTGCTGAAGTGGACTAGTCTCATCAACGGGTCTAAAGTTTTTAGAATCGAGGCCCGGTGGTGTTGTACTGTAACAATCCAGCAACTGGTGCGTAGCTCGGCGCATACTCATATGAGGCGCCATTAGGACAGTAGTTCGTTGTATCACGCAGAGAGTAGTTGGGTAGTTCTTCAATAGGGTTAGCCGCTCAAATTCGGCTAGGGCTTGTTCTGTAAGGCTAGAAGGTTTTGAAATTCTGACAATGATAACGTTATTCCATATTTGGTTGGGAAAATTTAGATGTTTCACCAAAGTACTTCCGAATGTGAAGTATAGGCAGCCCTCTATAACAGTTTACAGAAACGGCTTTCAGACCAGTGGCCAGCGGTTTAATCATTTCATCGCCTCGGCTTACGTAAACAGTATTTTCAGAAAATGTCTGCATCTTGGTGAACCTGGAATACAACTGCAGGTCGGTCTGACTGAGCTGGCTACTTATATACCCAGATGAGAGGTAAAACATGTTCATACTTGTTTTAATTGGTCAGTTAGGTTAAAGGTGTCCAGACTTTTATTGAGTAGTTATTGTAAAGTATGCAGACCCGTTTTGGTCATATATGGTTTTATCAAACGGAGAACAATTCGATCATTGACGTGTTGTCTGCGCGGCGGTGCCGAGAATGGCATTAGTACGCGTTGCATTGTTCCACCGCGAGCTTTCATCAAGATGAAATATATAGCGTATAGACCACAAGCATTGCTAAGCACATCCTGTAATATACGTGGGTTGTATACACATTGTCTATTGGAATTACGCCTGATAAAGTTGGTAATATCCGTATTAATTGGCGGTAATCCAAACGAATCAAAGTATTCAAAGGTACCAATTCCGTTGTAATACAGACCAATCAAGTGAGAGCCCGGCTGGTTACTGCAGTCAGTATTTATGACAAACCCGCAGGCTTTAGTTGGGTCAATGCGTCTGGGTAATTGATCACGAGCCAAGACCCTGAATAGTATTCGTCTGACATATATATCACCCCTGAGTATGTCTCGTATTTCATGGGTATTCATTTTGTTCAGCAAGCAAGGGTATACTACTGAGCTTATATGTGGTGCCTAGTAAATCAAACAATAGTGAATAAAACTGTGGTTGCTGGTGATACGTCCTGTAAGGATACACCAAAGTGTTTGAATCATTTTACGCAATATAGTCGGTAATAACTTGTCTCGACTTACTTATTTCCAATATGGAATCGTTTTCGGCGTATACCACAACTTGTAAGGGTTCCGACGTGTCGGCAGCGAATTTAAGTTCTATTGAGATTGGTCCAGACTTTGCCATCTCGAATTGATCCCCGTCTAAGAGGCTGGGACTCAAATCTACTGCATATAGACTGTACCCATTTTTAAATTGTCTGTAGTCTAGGTCGTTACCAGCGTCTTTACCAATTAGACCCATGGCTAGATTGGTACAAAAAAAGTCTCGCACGTATCGGTTGTTTTCATAATCTATCGAAATTGGTTTCCCAGTGGCGACTCGACCGGCGACTGTAACATTCAAATATGTCAGACCACAATGTTGAAAGTTAAACGGGTTATATTTATAGGACCCGTTAAATGCGGTTGAATTAATTATACCAATAACTAGGCGTGTAGGAGTCTGACTTAGGAATAAATTATCTTGCATATACGACAACATTCCTTTGGAATAACAAACGTCTTTAGGCCAACCTCTTGAGTGGATACTTGGCATTTCCCGGATCAGGCTTTCTCAAGCCAAAGATATCGCCGGATTTAGTTTTACTTTTCTAAGCACCATTACTGCGTATGTTATCACTGATTTATACTTAATGGTTGGGTCATGCGCCATCAAATTGAAGGTGTCCTTAGATGGGGTCAATCTGATTTTCAAGTCAACGCCATTCAGCATATATCGATCTTGTACAAATATATCTGAATGTAATCGCCCCATCATATCGAGTTCTTGACTAACAGCTGTTAAGTTTCTACGTGTCTGTAAGCCCTTATTGGCGTCTCCAGTTGTTTCATCTAGGAAATTTGCTGTGTCTTTGTAAAAAAAACCCGAGGTTAGATGTCCCTTTTTAGCATCTTCACCATAATTCAATACTGCTTCAATATACGCTCTGTATCCATATGTATTCTCACTAGCGTAATTAATGTATCGTTCAGCGACACATCGACCTGTGAGAATAGACTGTGTAGGTAGTAGTTGACAGGTGCTACATCAGCATTAGGTGGTATTTTGTCACCGTTGTCCAACGTTATTTTGGCTCTTACATGCAAAAAAGTATTGAATAAGTCTAGATACTCTTCGCTGTTACCAGAGATTGCAAACTCAATTGGGGCATTTGCTGCTAGGGACGCCAGTGGGTGTATCTCAACAAACTGACCTTCTTCGACCGCTGTTTGTGTCGGTGGTACGCTAAACAGATCGATCCCAGAATGTAGACACTCGCACGAATTGGGGTGAATCAAAGCCATTTATCCAAATATATCTGAATACCTCCTATGACTCTTCCTGGGCTTCGTGTGAATGCCTCGTTTGGCAGTCCAGTTTTATTCTTTACTAAAGGTCCACCCGGCGGCTACCCTTTTGCCGTTTTCTGATCCCGGATCCTGATTGGTTGTTTTCTCCTCGGTTTCCTGAAACGTGATCAACTGCGCTGGCGAGAAGCCTCTGTCCCGCGCCCTTGGCGTGCTCTTTAAAGGAATCTCCTATGTTCCTCCCAGCTAGAGCATCTTGTGCAACTTGCAACCCAGTACCGACCCCTTCTCTGAGTAAGGCTTTTCCACCTGTCTTTAACCATGGGAGAATCGCACGTCCAATTCCACCAAAAAAAGAACCAAGTCCATGCCCTCGTTGACTACGACCTCCGACAAACACGGGTATGCCGTGCCCCGCCTGATGGCAGAAATAGTCTCCATATATTTTATTGTTTCGCTGTAATGGAGCGTGTTTCACCATGGCTATTCGAGGTGCCGGCGAGTACGAAAGTGTAGTGTCAGTATAGCTGTCCCAGTTATGAATGGGATAGTTTTACCTGTGTCGGTCGTTAAAAGTATTTCCACGGTGTCGAAGGAAAAACGACTCAGGGGTACATAGTGTGGCTTGTCATACATCCGAAATACTGACGCAGCCCGTCTGTCCACTATTGGAACAGCTCGCAATAGGGGTACCAGGACATCTCTAACAGGTCGTGCGGCGACTATGTCGCTATAGACGTAGACATTAGTTATCTCACTATGCAGTTCTACCTTCCTCACTATAGAGTACTGGGTTGTTTTTCGTTACGTGGTGTGGTAAAATTGAGGATATGTTGTAACATTTCGCTAAGTATAACTTCAGCTCCTTTTTCGTATAGCTTGAAGCTGGGTTTCTTGTTTACTTTGTTAAGATAGAATCTCATTCGCGGGTTGTCTCCTTCCTCCAGACCCGCAATCAGGGTATTCAGATCAGTGATAAAGGTGTCTGGCACGGTGTACAGACCCGGTGGTAATACAAGTCGTATGGTTGGCTTAACGGTGTTCAACTGAGGTGATTCTGTTTGGGGTGGGTCTGTTGTTACTATGGTTGGCGGTATGTACTGTATCCATACGTCATCGTTCAGCACGTTATAGTAGGTATTTGGAAACTGAATTTCCGCCAGACCAACTTCGTATTGCGAACTTAGCTCAATTGTTTGCGCTAGTTTTACATAGAAATTACCGGCCGTGTTATTGGGATAGCTACCCAAAAGAGGCATTACTTGGTAGTGTTATATAGAAACTCATTTTTGTTTTTCTAGTTTAGATTAGAAGCATGTAACCAAGACAACTGCTCATTAACGCGATCCAAATTTTGCCGTCTGGTCCGTCTGCACTGCTGTATGTTAGATTAAATAGTGAGACACCAATCACAAAATATATAACGATCATTTGACAAATGAAAACTATGTCGGGGCGTGGAAGAAGGTTCCCGAAATATTGTCTAGGCCCCACGCATGTTTCTACGTTTGTCTCAAAGACGGGTGTATCCACGCTAGTTTTTTCATTTCCATATCACTAGTCTTCATAACGTGATATGTGTTTGGCTGATATCCAGCTGTTGAATGTTGACGGATAGGAAAACCACTTTACTAAGTACTCTAAAATTCCATGGACGCCTCGGCGTTCTTGTATAATAGTTTCGATTCTATACAGCTGTTTGTCTCCAACTTTTTGAATTTCTTCCGCGTAAAATGTACCTAACAGTTCATTACCCGCTTTATCTTTTATTCGATACGTGATCGGTATTGTATTATTTACGCGGCTGATTGTAAATATTTCTTCGGTCCACGACGGTGTATAACCTTTTTTAAATACATGTCTGGTTTGCCGAAGTCTGATTGTGTCCCCTTCTCTATAGCGTTGTCTGCCGATGACGTCAGCTGCTGAATATAGTGTATTCCACACTTCTTCTTGATTATCAATAGTCACCTGCGCTGGAGCCATTCCTATGCTTCGGTGATATGAGTGGTTATAATTGTGTAGCAATCGATCTAGTACGTCCACATATCGAAGCTCATTTGTTTTCGTAAAGTATCGCCACATTTTTCTTTAATGTACGATTAAACCTCTCAACTATACCGGCTTTTATATCTTCGTTTTCTGTAGTAAAGAAATGTACACCCTCGTTGTTAAGAAACTTTAAAAATGTCTTGTTCTTAAATTCCGAGCCTTTGTCAGTTTGAAAATTTATTGGTTTACGAGTAGTAAATATGTGACTCATAACTTCGACCAAGGTTTTTCCAGTTTTGTCTGATCGGGATGGCCCAGGCATATTTACTAAAGACATCAATACAGGTCACCAGATAAGAAAATCCATCGTTGTATTTTCTAACAGCTCTCATATCTATTAGATCAGCTTGATATTGTTGGTACGGCCCGCCTGCAATAACGGGTCGCCGTTTAAAGCGGTATCGAATTGGTTTGTGAAGAGTGTACGTATTGTTGGCTCAACCACTTTGATTACTTTAGGATTGATTTTAGTACTACGGTGCAATGCACCGGCACCGCCATAAGACCCTGGTTGTTTTGGATTGTAGTATTGTTTTTTTAACGACGCATTCACACCTTTGGCCATTTATCCCAAGTTGGTGTTGGAATTTTAGTCTTCTTTTTTCCCCTGAGTGAGTACGCTGGGGTAGTCTGTATTATACTAGCATCGACCTTTTTGACTCTTGTCTCACATGTGGTCGGCCTTTCCTCGTCTGCTTCTTTAAGTATAGTTGTTGGTTGTATCACTGGTTCCTCGATCGGTTGGGTCGGTTGTGTTGTTTTGATGTCCACATGTCCTATCGGTTTGTTTCTGTGCTGGTCGAGCCGTTGCATATAGCGATGCAAAACTTGTTGATACATTCTAGCTTTGTCGCGTGGCAATATATCTTCTCTATCCAAGATTTGTTGCATATGTATATCTAGCTCGCGTAGGTTGTCATTGACAATATCGGGCGGTAAATATTGTTTCGCTTTGGTCTAAAAGACCGGGATCAATTAATATCATTTTCTTAGCCATCATAGTCCTAGGACTCTTCAGCACATTTAACACTGGACCCAATAAGGCCCTATAAACCACCTTGTTGTAAGATCTGTTTCCGCTTTTTGATCGATAGTTTCTTTCGTGATCGTCTAAGACTGTTTTTATAGCGCTGCATTCGTCTCTTCTGAACATGTGTAAGTGGAACATTCCCTTTTAACACGTTGTGACAGCATTCGCATAAGGTTCGTACAAGTTCCGGTGACGCTGTTTTTATAACGGCCTTGATCGCCGGTGGTTTGGCCGCCCTCAAGAATCGCAGCATTTCCGCTTGTTGCTTCATCTTCTCCGACATGATGTTATTTGGGGACATATACGACCTGAGTTTCCTGTGGAAAGATATTGGTGCGTAATCTCAACTGCTCTGGTGTGTCCTGTCGAAGATCCACTAGCAAATAACCATGAGGTGGTGATGTCGCATCTTTAAAACTTTCTTGGAGATATGATACGCGCCCCGGGTACATTTGTTTGGCCAGATTAGTAATCTGCGATCCATCACGGGGATTTTTGAATAATCTAGGTAGTGGCATTAAGACTAATGGTCCGTTGTTCTTTATTTTTTCCAAATAGATTTTGTACAATATATATAACGCTAATATTTCGATGGTGACTACCTTTAGTAAACAGCTTAGTTACTCGGTCATCTGTTTCAGCCATCAGATCATCTATAACAATCAGACGCCTCTTATCACCCATCCACTGGTCCATATCGGGCAAACCCTGGATAAATTGAATACCGCTCATAGTTTCGTAGATGCTTTGCCACTCACCATAGCAATATATAATCTCCTCTGGTGGAGGGTCGACCATAGACATAAGTTCTTGCATGAACTTGTGTACAAAAACAGTTTTACCACTACCAGTTGGTCCATGGATAAGGGCGAAAGGGATGTTTCCACCTAGGATCCATCTCTAGATATGTCTAGTTATAAATGTTTGGCACTACTTATATCTTTGATAACATCTCTTCTTC
The DNA here is from genome assembly GCA_020796225.1 of Arion vulgaris. NCBI lineage: Eukaryota > Metazoa > Mollusca > Gastropoda > Stylommatophora > Arionidae > Arion > Arion vulgaris. The sequence continues at coordinate 64,321,831 of CM036753.1, read as the reverse complement.
TATTACAGCTATTTTACAGAAATGGGTTCACGCAGAGAGCTAAGCAATGCCCTTAGAACACGTTTGTGGAGGGCCATGACAATGGAGTTTACGTCTTACTGCACTGGCTGTGTAGCCGGTTTAGGAAACCAGTTGGCTCATCCATGTGTAGTTGAAACATTCGAAAGTTTATTGTATAGTCATCTATACACAATAATAGATCTAAGTGTGACCAAGGAGGAGTTGATATATTTATCTATCAAGGAATTAAGAGGTCGACTTCGGCGATATAACCGTCGCCAGTTAGTTTCACAGACCTATGAACCAGATGACACCCCACTGGACTTGTCCGTACGCCCTTTGAAAACACCTGTCCAGTCTCCAGAACTGGTGGATATTCCACTTGACTTTTCAGTGAATACTTTAGCGGATACATAGAGATGACTGTATTACTATATATAAATGTTGTACCTAGGTTGTCACTATGTCTGTATATGTGTATCTATGTTGTACCTCTGTTGTATCTATGATTCTCTGAATCATTCAACTCATCCATAAGCTTCCATTAAATTATATATATATATCTATCGTTTTGTTATATGTTATTATGTCAATACGTGTTATATGTACTATACTTTTAAAGGGGAAAATAATTACCACACACGAAAAAAATGTTTTTATCTCCCTTACTATCTTAAAAAATTATTGATCAAATTCAACCAATTAATTACTATATATCTTCATGATATATCGATTAGCAGCGGTTTCAACCGCCAGATAATTGTTTTAATACCTGAAATTAACGAACTCCACTACTCACATAACTTGAATCGTCCTGAATCCACTTTTTGTGCATTTTGTGATTTTAAAAAACCTCTTTATTTAAAAAAAAATTGCTTAGAATGTACATGCTTTGATTTTTAAAATACTTTTTATTGAGTTTTAACATCAATTTGATCATTTGAAATCATAATTAAAACCCGTATTCTCGAAATTTACAATTATATTTTGATCTGGTCCTACGAGTGATTAAGTGTTACTTTTAAACATTGTTGTATGATGCGGACTCATGGCAAAAACAACAAAAAACATTTGAAAGACAACATTGAGATCTTATTATCATCATTATTCAACAGCTTCTTATATACATAATTTTGTCATTATAACATTATTTTGGAATGTATTTCTATCATATGCCAGATGTGATACCTCTGTTTCTTTCACGTTAATATTATATACAATATCATGTATCAATTCTCGCCGTGGTCTTCTTCTTATTCTAATTCACAGAATGCTTCCCTCCCAGTGGCGGCTCGTCATTAAAGGCCAGTGGGGTTCGGCCCCACCAAAAATAATGTATAACGTGCATTTATTATTTTATAAATTAAAATATAGCAACAAACAACCATGATTTATCCGGAAAAAATGTCTGGCCCCACCAACAAAAATGATCACAAGCCGCCACTGCTCCCTCCATAATAGTCTTTTAAAAATCTTCATGCAACAATGTGTTCAGAATACTTCACTTTAGCCAATCTTATTGTTTTCATGAAAGAAATACCACCAATATTTTTGATGCGGTAACTCTACTTTCTATCTCATTTGCAGTTTTTGGGACATAGTTAGACTCCATGCTCAAAGCAAGTCATATCCATCTCCAGTGTCTCTTTTGGATGATGGTGTTTATATTCTCTTGCTGACACTGTGTAAGATGTTCTGTTTGAGATATTTCTTGACCAGAAGACTGTAATATCTTCATTTTTTTATGTTAATTTTTTTATTGGGTCTACCTGGAAGTGCCACAACGGGCAGACCCAAAACAAGAGAATATGAAAACGTGTAAACTCCGAGTGTCGACATTCTTTCAAATGAGAACGCTCGGAGTTTGTTATAGTGGTTTTATTTTGCCATTTGGCGTTTAATGAAGGCTCCCACCTTTTGGCCTCGATCAAGTAAGCACTACACTGTGATCTTAGCTAAAAGGCAGAGTAAAATATCTTTCGCAAATACGTTATATGGAAGGTGGAAAGTTTGGACATATCTTGTTCTGTTATTCTCCAACATTCTTATACATAATGGTGTTTAATAACTATAATTATTTATTTAAAAACATTTATAAAAAATTAAATTGTTAAATTCTCCAGTCAGGTCGAATGTGGTCGTTTTCTCTGGGGCTGTTCCTAATACTGGTGTCCCCAAAGTCTTTACATCTGAGCGCCACCTATGGCTTATGCATGGGAGCAGCAGTACTGCTTTTTGGATCGATTATTGGTGATTGGGTGGACAAGACCCCACGACTTAAAGGTGACTTAAATAACTATGTGTCATCTATTCCAAATGAACATAAAAGGTTCTATACTTATTTATGTCAATCATGCATGTCGAACATTATGTACTGTAAGTTTCGTTATAAAATAAATCCAGTTACCAAGAACAAAGAAAACGTATGTTCATAACTAGCATCATTGTGAGGCTGTCTTGTTGAAGACGCTAGCAATCTCATGTTGACCAATATTTTCTTTTGACCAAGGTTATGTTTGAAGAGTGTATGGTATTGGTTATTGGTTACTGAACTGACTTCACAACACTCCGGACAGTGCCGTAGGTGATCATTTTCCCCCAACAGATTTCGAAGGGTATGCGCACTGATGGTTCATGTGGCGTGTTGGTTAAACATACTTCTTTCTCTGCCCCGCAAGCAACCAGCTTTACTTGTACAAAGTGTAATTTCAAACTCCCTAAATCGTTCTACTGTTTCAACTTCTATTTTAGTGTTCTCATCCTACCAATAGGTCGCCAAGAGACCGACAAATATCTCCATTATCCATCCTAAATTTCACAACTATCGATGCTTTCGCTCTCTGCTCTCTCCTTCCCGCTAGTGTATGTTAAAGATGTACTTATCGATATACATCTTCACATGGTACCTTGCGATCTCTTTGACTCAACATACTACATTTCTATGCTTCTTGACACCGTTTCATCTCATACTTCTCTATATATGTTTATATATTAAATGTGTATATTTCATGTACATATCTAATTGCAATTTTTTATATTTTTTGTTTTCCATTTATAGTTTTCACATTTATTTCGTTTTTAACTGCATCTTTTTATTTTAGGACAGTTCATCATTTATCGTCCGACTGTGTCTTTGACGTTCTGTGTATAGGAACATAGTCTCCATTTCGTTCATTCTGTATACTTTGCTTGATAAAGGCCTTTTGATCAAAACGTCAAATATCTTGTTTTTGTACATTGTAAAGCTACATGACTTCGATTGTACATGTTTCACCATTTGTACAAGATGAAGAAAATCAATCATCAAACACACATTACAGTTTTTGTAACAGCATTCTGTTGTCAATGCACATGCTCTCAACATGTAGTTCGCATAGTTTTAATTACTTATCTACTGCTTAGTTCGGTGGCATCTGTGGCTTAGGGAATAATGACTCGGCCTATTAACCCCGGCATTCTGAGTTCGAATCAAGCTGCGGACAGTTTGGTTGCAAATTGCTTCTCGTGGATTTTTACAAAAGAACGATGGTACCACCCGTTCAGAAAGCAATGGCAAACTACTGAACGTAATAATGCCTAGAAAAATACAAACAGCGTTAAAAGCTGGGGTTGATTCGCAAAGTCATGTAAAGGATATGCAATTAACTAACTGCTTAGTTTGTAGACAAATTTGTATTTATACCGGTAACAATACAAAAGTCAAATTCGCGTTTAAAATTACGAAATAAAATATTAACGTGCGTATTAAAGAGTTTAAAGCAGAAGGATTGACTTCATTGCATTGGTTGTTACTCCATCTGTGGTCCCTTTCCGCAGAAATGGCACGCCGTCTACCGAGAGTATTGCACAAGGACTAACTCCGTAGCTCCGGTAACAAACTTAGGTCTCTAGAAAAAAAACCCCGTGAACACAGCGGCGTGGTCCGGATTCGAATCCACGAACTTCGGAACACAAGACAATAGCTTAACACTTAACAACAGAGATTTATTACTGAAAGTTAACATACATTCTGTTTTTTGTCTCTGAAGCTGTGTTTACGCCTTTGTCTTGCTTTCCGAAGAGTGTGTGTTCGAATCCTGACAGTGCGGTTCTGTTTGCGGGTGAATTTTTACCACAGACTCCTAGGGTTGTTGTCGGCGCTACGGAGTTCGTGCTTTGCGTAATACTCTCTGAAGATGGCGTACCATTTCTGAGCAGAGGGACCGAGCCATATAGGGTCACACCTGGTGCAATGAAGTAAATCCTTCGTTGTTTAGTCCCTTTATATTCATTTTCTTCTTCAACAGCTGCCACGGTGTCTATGATATGCCAGAACATTCTTATTGCTACGTGTGCATGCGTAGTTCTCATCCTCACCATCTTGTTGTCAGAGCTGGGAGAGATCGCTAATTGGTTACGATACCTGCTCTACGCCATCATTATAAGTCTGTCGGTGTCTTCACGTCTGATGAAGGAAGCAAGGATCATTGTTGTAGAAAGAGACTGGATTGTAGAAATGTGTGCCAAGGACGAGCATCAACTGGCAGGTATGTACCAGAGAGGTGCAGCAGCACACGTCTGAGATTGTTGTCATCATCGCTTGCGATGGACGGCTTATATGTATGTACTTAATTTGGTCAATTTTCTTTAACTTTGACGTTCTTTTAAGACGTATGAAGCTAATCTTTATATTCGAAGCGCCTAGCACCAAAGTATCTAAAGTCTTCAGCAATAACGTGTACGCCACTTATATTGTCCAGAATATGGACCTGTTCAAGTCTGCACTACACTATTACATGCACACTCATGCCTGTTAGAGATCCGGGTCAAGCAAATTTAGTTTTATAGACTTCTTATCATCATCATATAGCTTGCCCTGAGCAGAACTTTGCCTCCTTAACAATCCATCGGAATTTTTTCTCTAATGGACAAATGTCCCGCCTCTGCACCTGTCATGGTGGAATCATCAGTTACATCCTAAATACACCTTCTCCGTGGCCTTTCTCTTCTCCTCTTTGCCGGGATGCCTCCTTCCATGATGGTCTTCTCCAACCCTTCGTATCTCTTTGTATGTCCACAATACTTCAATTTGGTAATTTTTTTTGGGTAACATCAGTGAGTTTTCTTTGATTTTGGAATTCTTTCTGGATACATCTATTTGTTCTCTTCTCTGTCCATAATATACTTAGGACTCTTCTGTAACACTCTTATTCAGAAGTACACATATGTTTTTCCGCTGCCTTATTAAATGCTCATGCTTCACGCTCATACTTTGCCACTGGGAATATGCATGCTCTTAGTATTCTGATCTATTGTTTTTTATCTGTTCCATTTCATACTGTTTTTAGTTGTCTAATTTTTTTGTAAAGGCCATGTTTGTTTTGTTTTTAAAATTTCCTTCACTCCATTTATAGACTTCTATAAACTTAAAATATAGACCAGAACGGTCTGACTTTGTCACCTGGTCAGTTTAATATTACGTCATATGTTTACTGTAGCTTAAAAAATTCTTCTTGAATCGTAAAATTCATTATCTGTCGATAAAATAAAAATGTTTCGATGACTTTGAAAATGAGAATTTGAGATGACCCAATTTCTTCTGCAATCATCAACAATTTGATATCTTCTTCATCGAACCCTCCATATCGACCACTTGTTAACCACTCTTTGTGATTTGTATGTTATCCAAGCCTAAGAGCGATTGTACGTTGTGCCAGTTGTGCGCTTCAAAGTAGACCAGCACGTCCGATTTCTGTAGGGGCTTTTATTTACTAGAGCAGCTTCCCTAGGTCCCTACTTCAGTCGACTCTTACAACATGCCCTTTAGGTAGCAGTGTTACTATTCTTTGCTCCCCTTGAGATCCCTGGCAGCACACAGGAGAAAAATGTGATATGAAAAGTATGATGTAGACCAGTGTCCTGTTCGTGAAATACATATATATATATACACACCTCTATTTTGTTAATTTAAGACATATAGTTAAATAGTTCATAATTATCTAATAGCTTGTTCTAAGCAGAACTTTGTCAACATACACAATCCTTCGGAAATTTTTTCACTCTCATAAGGTGGTTTGATAAGAAGTCCAATATAGCGTCAGGAAACGATTTATAGAATAGGCTCTTGAATTGTGCTATTTATACTTGTTATATTGTTTAAATCCACATATGAATTGTTCCTACTAAATTGCAAGATATATAGACATATATGAATGCGTCTGTAACTTAACTAAATATAATTTGTATTATTACAGTTATGACATCCTCGTTTCAACGAATTGACCTTCTTACAAAGATTCTCGCGCCGATCGTAACTGGACAGATCATGACTTTCGCTGGGCTTAAAATAGGATGTGGATTCATAGCTCTCTGGAGTCTGATCTCTCTTGGCACTGAATACTTCCTCATCAGACGAGTTTACAACATTGTGCCTGCTCTTAAGATGGGGAAGCGGAAGGCAAGCTATACAGGTAATACGATTTGTGTCGCTTATCGTTAAAAAAAATCCCAATATATTTCCGATTGTTTTTCAATAATAGAAATAATTGTCAGTGGCTGTGTGGCGATGTGATCACACCATTGCCTTGTTTTTTGAAGGTTGCTGGTTCTAATTTTGACTACTTAGTTCGGTTCGAGCGTACATTTTTCAAGTGATCCCTAGGTTTGCTGGAACCTCACATTTAGGGCTTTGTGTAATACTCTTACGCGCTTTTTTTCAGAGAAGGATCAATCTATATGGGGAAGCTCAGTACAAAGAAATCAGTGACTCACATTCAAGCCTCTTTCAAATATTTCTAATACGTAAATACAATTTACCATTGATAAAGGAAAACGTCAATCTAAAATTGCCATTAGTAATGAAAACATTAACTCATTACAAGTTTTGAGTATATTCTTTTTGTAATTAAGGGCAACGAAGATGGTACAAATATCTCAGTGAGACTTGACATGCCATTATAGAGGATGGTTAGTATGGTGAAAATATGGTATCGCACAAAACAAAGAAACAAAAGTGTAGACGTAGGAGAGCATGCATTTTTTCTGTGGCAATATCTGGATGTCAATCATAAACCATAACACAAGCAGTAAAGAACAAAATCAAATTATTTGGAGGAAAGTGCTACAAACATTCTTAGAACGCCATGTACAAAGAAGAGGACAACTATAGATATCCAACAAGAACTGAAAATTGAAAAACATAGATTCATAAATAACACCATGTTTTGGAAACTGAAATATGTAGTTCCCACTAAACGTTTCTTAGGAAAGAATAATAATGGAGGACATGATTCTGGAGGACTAGGTATGGAATGAGCAAGACGACGGTGACAGCAGGACTGTGTGAACTTTCATCAGTTTATCCGTTAGGCGATTAGTATTATACATATTTTCAGAGCTTAGTTATATTGATCAGTGATAATCATCATTGCTCTTCGGTTAATAGTCACAATGTGTTCTTCAATCTCCTTCTTACAGAGTAAGACATAGACGACAGTACATGAACTGCTTAACACTGACAAGGATCTCCAGTGTCATTTTGAAGTTAGCTAACAATTCTATAATTTGTAAACAAATTTGTATTATTGATTTTTGGTTTGATGTGGCACTATTATATTGTACTACAATGTTGTACTAAAGTTCTAAGGCGTATGCGTATGCTATATGTTAGAAAGTTAATTATACACATTAACAGTAGTAAAGTAGAAAAGTATCAGAAAACTTCGTATTAAATATTTGCAGTCAATACACTAATGTAAGGACCTGATGGCGCATTGGACAGATGGCAGACGATGAGTCGAGGTGGTAATAGTCATTCTCGTTCGCTCCCTTTTACTTCTCCCAAAATTGTTGAAACCCGGTTGAGGTTAAGGAAAATAAGAAGCCTTTCGTCGGGTTGGGAAAATTCCATCGCGCATTTGTTTGAGCTGAACCCAGGGACTTGAAGCTGATGGAAGTGGTTCATACAGCAACAGGCTACCATGACAGAAAAGTAGAAAAGTATCATTGAAAATGTGCGTATTAAATAATATTTTTGCAGTCACATGCGAACTCAATGTGCAAACGGACGCTGATGAAAGCGCATTTATTGGAACAGATAAGAAGTCAGACGAGAAAGCAGAATACGAGGTTGGTAATAGTGAATTCTATGTTTCTCTCTCTATCTTTCTGCCTCTCTCTCACCCACTTATCTGCTAACCTGGTGACGAATGTAAGGAAAAAATAAGTAAAACCCTGTTTCGTATCATGAGGTTTATTGGGAATGCAGTGTTTTTCCAGTATTTTTTCTTTGACGAACTATTTTTGTTTGGTCGTGCACTCCACGGGACAAGGTTTGAAGATGATGAGAGAGTGGTTCATGCAGCGAAAAAAATGGCTACCATGATCAAGACAAAAATCTGGTAACGTCTTGGAAAACATGCCATTGTTACGCATTGGCATACCGCCGTACAAGTATTTTTAGATTATGTTGAATAATACAGACGTGCCCATGTATATTGTCTTAAATTTCATGCTTTTTTATGAAACAGTTCATGAGAAAACCAATGTGGTCCATTACTTTCTGAATGCCCCCCGTATACATAGTTCTTTTTTTATATATAATATATATATATATATATATATATATATATATATATATCCTCGATGTTCTTTTTCGGCCGTGTTTATCATTCTAATTGTGATATATGCACAGCCTTTGCCAAAACGCAAATTTACGTCACAACGTTCAGTACCATTTGAGCTCTAGTGCTTATCCTTCGGTGAAGTGTCCGATTTCAACCAGCGTTTACTAGGTTCGCTCTCTTGCGTCCCTAGGCCTTTTTGTTGTCCCCAGCCAACTCCCCCAAGGCAGACCTGCCTTGCTACCGTCCAGCTGTTTGCCCCCAGCTTTTGCCTAAACAACTACGGCATCGTCCGCGAGCGAGCGCGCACTGCCTGTGACCTTCGCCTTCACCATCCCGTCTCACTTTGCCTCTCATTGTCCTCGCCTGCTTGCCTGCCTCGCTGCCCCACCGGTGGGCCCACGTTCGTCCCATGCAGGCGCTTGCCTTTTCCCTCGGTGCGCACTTTGCTCTATGTGTCCAAATTTGTTCCCCCTCCTCCTTGCAGGTCTCGAGTTTCGCCGCTGTCCTCAGACATTCAAACTCGAGGCCCTACCTTCGAGTTCGGACGCCGCTCGTCCCGAGCCTTGATTTGGACCGAACGGATTCTTCTCAGGATGCACACCTCATCCCTTGATGTTTATCCAACAAGCTTTTTCCATCGGCCGGGAGAGACGAGCATTAATAGTCACTCTGAGATTTCGCTCGCCTGTTTTGCTGGTGGATCCCATCTAGCGTGACTACCTCTGCATCTCTACCTACACCAACGTAGCTCTTCCTCTATCCCTGCCCTAAGCCATACCGGAACCAATATCTGTTACCAGGGTCACCACGTGGAGGTGGGGCAGGGTCTTGATTAGTGCCAGCTCACCAATCCTGACGCATCGTTGTCCCCAAGCGCCTAAGACCCTTTACTAAGATATAATCTTCTTCTTCTTTTGCCCTGAAAATGGTATTTTGCACGCTGCGTTTAAGTTTACATATAAGCCCAGTACACTGGTTTTCTACTTATTCGTCTTTAACGATCCTGCAACGTTTAGGATCCTCCCCATCGGTTCATTGTCTTGTGATGTACATAAAAATGAAGATCCAGGATGTCTATCGATTACCTAACTACTCCAGGCAGAAGACAGAATTTGACTGTTATAGCTCTAGGGGCTTACTGTACAGGTTAACAGTACCGCAGTCAAGGTAGAATTCATTTTGTTCATTCCCAGCCACCAGCTGGTAATGAGAAGTTCTATCAGTGGCGGCTCGTCATTAAGGGCCACTGGGACCGGGCCCCACCAAAAATAATATGTAACGTGTATTTATTATTTTATAAATTAAAACAAAACAACCCAAAACCATGATTTTTCCGAAAAAATGTATGTCTGGCCCCACCAACAAAAATGATCACGAGCCGCCACTGAGTTCTATTATACTTTAATCATTTGTCCAACCTAAGGAGACCCTGAAACGAACTAGACTGAGAGAGAGAAGAAATATCGGAATCAGTTCCATGGAGGAGATTGAGCGAGTTACCCAGGATAGAGCGGTATGGCGAACGTTCTTGCACACCCTATATAACCTATAATGGTACGAGAGGATTTATTATTATATTATTTGTTAAAACGTTCAAGAAAAGAGAATCATCACGTGATGAGTCACTGAACCTTTACAATGGACGTCAGTTGTCAGAACATTCCATAAATTGTTTCTCTAAACACAGGTCAAATCAGTATCTTTCTGAATTCTTTCTAACCATAGAGAATAATGTATTGATAATGTTCAAGAAGACATCAGTTTCTACAGAACAGATACTGGTACGATTCTGCAAACAGTAAGCCCTACATTATAGTATTACGTGTACTGAACCTGCCCAGCGTGTTCGTAGCGCGTCCTGTGAGTGCGGTTCAATTCCGCGGGCTGGCAGAAAAGCCACATGTTCTCCATATTTACGGTGTTCGTGGCATCGAACCGAAGGATTACGATGTCCATGGCACCGAGCCGAAAGCTGAAAGCTCAAATGTTTCTGGATAAAAAAATCTACTGAGCTATACTGTAACATGTTATCATGTCTGATTGGTCGTATGGAAAGCCATCAATACGGATTCATGTTCCTACATCCACTTTCAGTACCACAATTTTTGAACCAGGCTTACCTTTTCTATTCTAACCCTCTTTTAATCTCTCTAATGTTTATTGGTACTGAACTGGCGTCACAGCACTCCGAGTAGACCCATAGGTGTTCAGTCTTCCCCCAACATATGTCGTAGATCATGCAAACTGATGGTTTTGGTGGCTCGCTAGTCAAACACACTACTCTCTCTTCCCCTCAAGCATCCTGCTCTACTTGTACAAGGTGTATCTCCAAACTCATTAAATCCCTGGATTGATTCTACGTCAATTTTAGTGTCCTCATCCAACAGTAAGTCATCGAGAGACCAAAGGCCATTCTCCTTGTCCAACTTAAACTCTCCAACAATCGATGCTTTCGAAGCAAGCCTGCTCGCTCTCTTGTTGTCGCGAACACCGCATGTACAGAACAGTAGATCCACGTGAGACTCCAGGGGTTGGAAACCTCTTCCAGTGGCGGCTTGTGGTCATTTTCTTGGTGGGGCCAGACACAAATTTTCTGAAAAATCATGGCTTTTTTTTAGCATCTACTATTCCAGGACGTTATTCCCCCTTTCAATTATGGTGGGGCCGTGCTCCACTGGCCTTAATGACGAGCCGCCCCTGACCTCTTCTATCCATATTCGCTGAACAGGACTACAGTTATTCAGTCTATTATCAGAGAAAACAATAGAATTAATATGTTTTAATCATTGACTTTAACGTATGTGAGTCACTGTGTCTTAAGATACAATATGATATCAATTAAAAGTCTTTTATTTTAAGCTTAGAATTGACTTATATGATCAATATATTGTCTATTAGATCGTCCTAACTGATTGTGTAAAGACTTCTGATACAACCACCATTAAAAGCTGCACCATACTGAAAAAGCTTCTGGCCAGCTTTCTAATTTTATACCAAGGCATAAAGACCTACTTTAGAAGTGCTACAATGTGGCCAGGTCTGGCATTGGCTTGTCTGTATTTAACGGTTTTGACAATGGGTAACATTACAGTTGGTAAGAGTATCTATTCCTTCATTCAGTAGATTATCAATTATACAACTTCATTCTTATGACAACTTTCCTAAATAATAATAATAATAATAATTCTCGTATCGTTATACGTTACATAGGGCCTGGGAGCAATTTCTCCATACCGCTCTATCCTGGACAATTCGCTCAATCTTCTCCATTGAACCGAGACCGATATTTCCTGCCTCTCTCAGCAGCAAATTCGTTTCAGAGTCTCCCTAGATCGTCAACTTTTCTAAATACATTTCTATTATGTGGTGTCGGCATTGGATATATATATATATATATATATATGCAATTTGCCTATCACATCTTGCACACGTCATTTCCTTCGCTTTTCAGTCTTTCTTTTTTTTCTTTCTTACTCTATCGCATAAATGTTGATCTTCATACAAACCAATTTGATGGGAGATGATTATGAAAGACCAGTAGCGTTGATAAAAGAAAACTAGTCACGATAGCGATGAAGTGTCTACGAAGAATGCTGGGGGTAACAAGAAGAGACCGGCTTAGAAATGAAAACATCAGGGAAAAATAGGGGTACAACATCAGTACTGAACTTCATCAAGAAACAACTTAAATGGTTTGGCCACATAAGCAGATTACCAACAGACAGTGCACCCCAAAGAGTATTGCTGTTCAGATGCAATAGACACACAGCAATAGACCGGCCACGAAAAAGGTGGATCTCATAGATAACTGAGGCGATGAAAGACACTATTTATGAAGTGCAAACTGGCTCGTTCTAGAAATCTCTTCTTAACGTGACGTTGTGAGGCAAAACAGAATTAGAGAAAAGAGAAGAAAGAAAAAAGTATTTTTGATGTGTATTTCTTAGATTTCAATAGCGTAGATCATTATGTAGTAATGACAACAGATACAACAAACATTACAAAGGGAATGTTCATAAACGGAAAGAAAAGGGAAAATATGAACAGTTTTTTAGTATATCTGCTAACAAAAGAAGGAAATGGGATGAAGGAAATTTGAAGAAAAAAAACATAGTCTTACAAAACATCAAACAACTAAAAGCCTTATGGAATGGAACTGATAGGAAAACACAGATCAAAATACTAAGAGCATACATATTCCAAATGGCAATGTATGGGTGTGAAGCATGGACATTTAACAATGCATTTGAAAAACATTCTATGCAAATCTCAATCACATATAATTGATTAACTGGTTGTGAACCTGTGTTTAACGAAATCATTTATCTTTTCGTTGCATGCAGTTTTAATTAACACATTTTTTTTTACCGTTTGTCAAATTTATTTAACACAACACAATTTAAAACTTATTAGAAAATGAAAGACGCGTCTAAAGTCATCTTAAGCTATACATGGTTCGTGCAAAAAGTATTTTAGGGAATAAATATGTAACGTAGTCTCGATCTGAATAGTTTTCGCGGTTTGTCTTTTTTATAGTTTCTATAGTTTTTATAGGGATAAGCTGCATGATAAACGCATCTAAATGGAATAGGTCACCTTGACAGCCACGTAATGCAGATTTGCACTAGTCCAGATTTTGGGTATGGTAGATTGATGATTTCTTAGTTTCTTTGTATATACAATTTAATGTTGCATTACAATAGTTTCAGTTGATGTCTTAGAAGTACTTCATTGCCTACGATTTTTGTAGTTAGAAAACTCATTATTATGATTATTACGTTAAAACTTTTCTTGCTAACAGGTTATGGAACAATCCAGGGACTTAGCGGATCAACTCTTGGTATCTTGACTGGTGTAGGTGCAGGGTTTGGGATACTTGCAACTTGTGTCTATCCAATAATTGTAAATAAATTGGGTTTGCCTAAGACTGGAGTACTGGCCTTGGGGTTGCAGGTATGAGCAACGTCTTGTTGGTATTTATTTACACCATCTCGTCAAATGTAGGTAAATCTTCAATATTTTGTTTTCAACGTACTGATATTAGTACTATTTGCTAGGGATTTTAGTCTTTCGAATGTTAGCAGTAACTTGTTCGTGTAACTGGAGATGGATTTAAGATGTGCTGCACATGAAATATGTCACGAAAACTGTAATGATATGTACGCCAGACTGTAGACTAAAACGTGGATGACACAAAACCAACTGAAGCAGAACAGTAAAACCGGAACAGAAAGAGAGGAAACAGCTGGAACACAATACAGAGGACGGCCACGAATAAGAAAAATGGTGTGTACTTGTTGAGAATGGCATGATTGTATAATGTGAATTCGTAAAGAAAACATAAGTCCTGACACAAACCAACAGCGTGCATGAGCATTAAATACTGACGACATCTGCCAGAATGCTAACACCAACCGTCTGCAACTTGTATTTGCAATTAACACTGTTTACACTAAGTGGTTAAACCCTTTGCATCGTGAGTCGAAGGTCGTGTGTTCGAATCAGGACCGCGCCGTTCTGTTCACGAGGGTAGTTTGTTCCAGAAATCCCTAGGATTGTTGCTGGAGCTACGGAGTTCGTGCTTTGTGCAACACTCTTGGCAGGTGGCGTACCATTTCTGCGGAGAGGGACCGAGCCATATGGGGTAAAACCCGGTGCAATGAAGTTAATCCTTCGGCTTTAAAACCCTTTAAAATTGTTTACAAATATTATATACTTTACAATTGTTACAGGTAACATGTCTCACGCTCTGCGTCATATCTGTGTGGCTACCAGGCAGTTCATTCGGTCTGTCCCTAAATCACAAACTGCAAGAAACTAGTGGAATTTTCAGAAATTGTAGCACTGGTAAGCCCAAGATGAAATAGTTTGTTACAAATTGTTTACCAGTACCATGTCGTTGCGATCTCTTGTTTACTTTTAGCTACAGTCCAATGGCATGTGTCATCTCTAATGGTCTTCTATATAACCATTCACATCTGGCATAATCCTACAGTAATACTCAGTAGATGTGGTACTATGAAGTAGAATTTCTTGTCTGTGAAATATTACCAGTAATCCATACATAAATATTTGTGTAATATTGAACATGATGTTTGCGTCTTCTGGTGTTGCAAAGAAACTAGAACACCATTGAGGTAACCAAGTAATAGCTATCACACATTGAGACATCTTCAATGTAATCAATGAATAGATATCACACCGGGTGACGTCGTGTATGGAGTTAAATTTAAATATTTGCTGCCCTTTTGCATCGGTTTAATGTGTCGACAAAGCTACTAGTATCACATATACATGACTGGGAATTCAGGTGCCGTCTCCACATCGAAGGTTGGCTGCAATGAATCTCCAGCATCCTCTGTCTTTCGCCCTTGTGTTGCACACTGCCAGACTGTAACCTGTCCATTTCTTAAAGTTTCCCTCCCACTTATCTCTCGGTCTTCCTCTTGCTCTTCCTCCCTCAACTTCCCCTCTAGTAAATGTTTTATCATGGTGTCATGCCTTTTATGTGCCCAAAATACTTTACTTGTCTGAATTTTATTTCTCTTAATAATTGTTTCTTCATGCCTAGTTTTCCTAAAACTTGTTTATTTGTCTGTTTTTCTGTCCATGAAACTCTGCTTATTCTTCTATATATCCACATCTCAAATGCATCAATTCTGTCTTCTAACTGCTTGTTCATTGTCCATGTTTCCGAGCCATACATTAATATAGGATATATATAGCATTTGATCATTCTAATTTTTAGCCTGTTTGTGATTTGTTTGGATGTCAGTAACTTTCTCATACTATTGAAATTATCCTTGGCCATTCCTATTCTCTTTTAATTTCAGTTATACATCTGCCATCATCTGTTATCATCTGACCGAGATAGGAGTAGCTTTTACTTGATGTAGTAATTCTCCATGTATTTTTATATTCATTTTAGGTTTTTCCATTTCCTTGTTGATTACCATAGTTTTTGTTTTCTGTATGTTAATGTCTAATCCATATTCCTTGCTAGTTCTGTCCAATTGGTCCACTAATTCTTGTAGATCTTGTTCATTTTCTGCTACCAATACTGTGTCATCTGCATATCTTAAGTTATTTATTATTTTTCCATTGATCTTGAGTCCTGGCATTCCCTCTAGTTGTTTGAAGATTTTCTCTGTGTAGATGTTAAATAGGCTTAAGATGATAACTAGTATCAGCACTATTAGTATCAGCACTATACTAAAGACTGGGAGATTCAGGGTGTCTATGTTCGTCTAGCCCCTACCAGTAAGGACCTGTCCAGCTTGATATAATATGATGGAAGCAAAATAACTGTTGGTATAGTCATTTTGGGGGGTTTATGTACTCCGGCTACAATACTTCGACAAGTCACTATATATCTCTTAAGCATGTTACGCCCTTGACGTTTAGGGCAGCAACAAACGCACACCATTCGTCCCTGTTCATGGCCTTCCTCTGTATTGTGTTCCAGCTATGATTCATTTCCTTCAATTCTTGATCTATCGTTCTCCTCCAGGTCGTCTTGGGTCTTCCACGCTTTCGCCTACCCTCTGGAGTCCATCTCAGTGCAGTTTTCGTGTCGGAGCCAGTCTCCATGCGCATCACATGTCCAAACCATTTCCAGCGTTGTCTTCGGATGATAGTGCCCATATTCTCTTGTTGGCATCGTGCAAGCAATTCTTGGTTCGAGATAGTAGTCGGCCAGTATATGGCAGATAAATCATGAGTTACTGTGTCTCTGTATTTTCTGTTTTTGTTATCACAAATACTAATTTTCCAGTGATTAATTAATAACATAATGACGTGATATCTATTATTATTACCAAGTATACGGTACCATCTTCTACTGTTCAACCCACTGCCTTGTGGATGGACGCTCGGCAGAGTTAATGGCTAGAGGCATAAACCCTGATATAAACTCCCCACTGTCTTGTGGATGGACGCTCGGCAGAGCTAATGACTAGAGGCATAAACCCTGATATAAACTCCCCACTGTCTTGTGGGGCAGCATGGTTATGCAGAAGTCTAGAGGAGTAAACCTTGATGACAAATCTGGAGGGAGGGGTGGAGGTCCATAAGACAGTTGATGGTTATGTGTGTATTCCATTCCATTTTTTCTGATATCCCCTGCAAACCCTGCTTAATTCCAATCGTATGGACTGTCTTTACTTTGGATGAAACAGCAATGTAGAGAGGGAGGGTAGGGTGTGCAAAATGGGCAAGGCGTATCCCACAAATCAGCTGCTCATGCTCTGCATAAATGGTGAGGGCACTTCATCCTCACATTCAATTGACCACTTGTGTAAAGAAGAAAAAGGCAGTATATATATTTTTTTTTATCAATACTGTAAATAATATTGTATGGCATTTAATCTTCTGTTGTTTATACACAGGCTTATACAATCAGACAGAGCACGAACCAGATAAATTAACAGCTGACATAATGATGCCAAACAAAACAACATGTTTTGATGATCTGCCACACCATGATAGTGTTTCTAATCTCTCAATCTGGGTCATGATTACCGGGATTATTCTGGCTCGTTTTGGTATGTTTCAGATAAATGTAGATTTCAATATTTCTTGGAAAGCAGACATATCTCTAATACATTTTTAAAAATATATCAAAGTCTGTAAGCTACATATCTTCTACCATCGCTGTCTAACACGGTTCCTGCGGATGCCATTGCGCTTGTTTCATGAATTCATGACGCACTATTTGGCTTTGCCTTCTTTAACATTAATCAATTTTTTTAAAAACGTTACTATTATGTGTGTATTGTTAGCAGCACTCACATGAATACGATCTTCCTACTTTTGCAATCTTGTTTTATTTTGTAAACATTCTACTGTCGCTTACTTCACACTTTGTTTTGTTTTTTACTGGAGACAACGTCAGCATCTCAACTATAATAATATCATTATTGATAATACTAGAAGTAGTAGTATTGCAATCATAATATTGCGCCCGCACAGCCAGAACCATCAGTAAGGTGCACTCCAATACAGAAAAAAGTTGGACAGCACTGCATTTTATCATTACATTACTGATCTGGGACCAGACCATTTCGTTGGCTTGTTTATTTTTTTTTGCTTTACCTGCACTAGCTTGAGATTTTGCTTCACGTAGTTTGTTCTGTTCTCAATCACAACGTCTGTTGTGGCTGTAATCTGTAATTGCATATTGTAGAGTGACAATCCTTGCCACAGTTGTTGAAGGGGAAAATGAGACGAGCTGATACATAGTGTGCTCTCTTTGCACTTTGCGCTCTCGCTTGTCTCCATATGTGATGGTGTTTTTCTTTTTTTTTTGAGCTACCCCTCACTACCGCTCGCTACAAATCTTTGGCCAATCGAGATGGACACCGAAGAGTAAACAAAAACAAGGAAGACCCAAAACGACTTATAGAAAACGAGACAAAACGACTTACAAAACGAGAACATTAGAACAAGAACTGAAAGCAATGAATCACAACTTGAACACAATATACAGGACAATGGACGGACAAAAGCAGAGAAGAATGAAGTGTATTTGTTGCTGCCCTAAGCTCCAATGGCGTCACAGGCTAGGAACAGAGAGAGAGAGAGAGAGAGAGAGAGAAGTGCTACACTTCTTCAGGCCAAACAGAATAAAATTGGCATTGAACACAATCCATTTACTTTCAACTCTCTCCTCCCAATAACTCTTTCTCTCTCCCTCTCATTACTCTACAAAAGAAAAACTGTTGCACTTACATTATATAATAACTCCATCTTGTTTCATTTTATCTTTTAGGTCTATGGACAGGCCATATGGCCATTGTCCAGATTTTTCTTGAGAATGTGGTCATCGATAAGAGAGGAATTGTCAACGGGTTTCAGACGTCCCTGAACCAGCTCATGAACTTCTTTATATATGCTCTTGTGATAAATCTACCACACCCACATCAATTTGGGTTTCTAGTATTTATCTCCTATACTTTTATATGCATAGGGTGGATTTTCATGGGCGTCAACGCAGTCAAGAATACCAAACAAAGGAACACGAAAATTAACAATGATATCAGAAGTAAAATAAGAATTGACACTGAAATGTAAAACACGATTTCGCCTATGTCACCTAACAAAAAAGCTATTGAACATTATCAGAAGAATGAGAAATAAAATGAGACAAGTCACAAGCAATGTAGTTTCGTTGAAGGTACGGGATCCAATATATCCATATACATATTAAGCACATTGATGGGGAAATCGAGGGGGGAAAAAGAAGTTGGATATACTTATGTTTCATAGATTACTTGAAAGCATTTGATAAACGAAAACATGAAGAATTTAATTAACATGTTAGAGAGCTACATATTTATAGGAAAAGATCTGAGGTTGTTTAAAAAAAAATACTGACAACAAAGTGTATCTTTAAGACTGATAAAGCAGAATGGGATTTATCAGGAGATACAATTAGTGACAAGCCAAGAATGCATATTCTAGGTCCCCGATGTAATAATTTTTGTAGGAATTCTATTTTAATCTTTTTAAGGAATTTTCCCGTTCAGTGGCTTTGGAGCCTACTTTTATGAATTGTCAACTGACAAGGGTTGTTTTTACAGGCTCAACTTGAACACGAAACCTACGTTTTAACGTCCGTTTCCGATATGACCATGAACTAGGTCTCGTCTACATTAAGATCAGGGATCTTTGGACAAATATCCCGATCACTTCATACAGGGAACGAACTCAGTTCGTCCGAGTGAGAGGCGAGTACCTTATCTTCATTCCATAGAGACCCACGGTACTTGCTGTCCTTTTTCTTATAACGCTCCATATCGACCACTTTTTAACCAGTCTGTGTGGTTTGTATGTGATCTGAGCCTAAGAGCTATTGTATGTTGTGCCAGTTATGCGCCTACAATTAGGCCAGCACATCCGATTTCTGGGATGCTTTTTATTTACTAGGTAACTTCCTAGGTCCTACACCAATCGCCTCTTGCGACATGCCTTGTAGGTGCAGTGGTGCTATTTTTGCTTCCCTTGTGGGCCCCGGAACCACACAGGCGGCTTGTTTCTGAGATGAGCATCTGGTATTATGCTCCCTCCATGTCTTCCTCAAGCTGACATGTGCTGATATGCCACCCTTTCGTCTTTCCTTTCAGTAAGATCAGTAGCACTGGATGCGTCTAACCTTGAAGACTATATCTTCGTTCATATTGGTCTCTTCAAACATCTGTCATTTTCTTGTACTTCATGTTAGCCTTAAATATTGGGATAATGTCATTTTAATCATTTTTGATCGATGCAACATGCCTATTTAAGTGGCCGTAATTTTGTATTCATTTTGCATTTAAGTTAATAACATGTATGTTAACTAATGCAAAACATATGATAATTTTATAAATAATTGTAAAAAAAATTAATTATATATTTTTAAGATTTCTATTCTTGTTAACTGAAGCACACCTCATTTCCCAATTGCCATTTTGTAGAAACGACCATCTTACTCCAGCCAAAATCACAAATTATGTGATAAATGAATTCTAATAACTCAGATTACTGTCCTTATGAAGACACCAGTGATTCTTCAAATATATGTGCTTGGGTCAGATTAACATTCTGTGCTTGGGTCACTTTGAGTCTGTTTGCAAAATGCCAGATTCCTTTTTGCCTGATTATTCTGTTTATCAAATATCATTACGTACTCATATTTTTGTTCAATATCTTTTACTTGCAATATTTAGAAATTATATACCTATTTAATATTGATATATGATACTTTAAGTGTTAGTTCTTTATAAGCTGCTTACTAGACCAATTCTGCATTATTTTCTCTTGAATGCCATATTTATTGACTTTTTTTTTAAAATATGAAAATATTGATATTTTATAAATTTCATGATTACTGCCTTTCATATTTTCCAAACATGTTTAAATTCATATATGTTTTGCAAATATGAAGACTTTAAAAGACTGTAATAAAAGATTTCACTATATCAGTCATACTTTTTCTTCTTTGTGACTGTAAATTTTTTTGTCATTTGTAGAATAATCTAATTTTAGACTTTTCATAAGTAGGTCACGTATATCATATATTACATAACACTTATGTTAAAACCATATATCCTAATAACCCATCCAATTAGGTTTCTAACCATATATAACATGCTTATTTTCTATGCAAAAAAAATGTATTGTTGCAAAATATAGAACAGGACATCAAAAATATCAAAAAAACCTTAAAAACCTGTCAATGGTTATGAGTTAATTCATTAAGCTACTTTGTTTTACTGTAGTCATCTCTTTAGCTGTTCACACTTTCAACATTTTACGTAATTTATTTTAAGACTTTGATCAGTTCTTTCTTCTTCTTCTTCTGCGTTCGCCCGCTATTAATTCAGGTGTAGTCATGGCACCTGGTGTGGCGCTTCTAACTGATTTTTGCGTGAAAGTCTGCTTACCGTTTTATTGGTTTCCTTGCCATACAGGCGAGACTTCTCCGACTTCAGAGGCATCAGCTCTTTTATTCTCATGCCTCTTTGATCCCCAGGGCAAATAAGAAAAGCATCTAGTAGATAGGGTTGGGCACTATCGAAATAGAGGCCTCTGAACAGCACCTGAGCGTCAACCACAGGGCGAATTCGATACCGTTTTGTATATGTAGACATAATACGTTTGCGTTATTTCGTAGAATGCATATTTTTATGGATTATATAATCCATAAGGGTGTCCTTTATGGGCGTCGCTCTGCTCCCGCTTTTTTTGTCTGGCCTTTCAAATTCAGCCATTATGGCTAGGTTAGAACTGCCAAGAGTTAGACTTACGCCGGCATAGCGTGAAGGATCATCAAGAAACACAAACATTTTAACATCGATAAGGTAGACTAATGTGTAACGAGGAACAAGTATAATCTTCATTCTTAAAATAAGATTGAAAAAATAGACTATTTTATTTTTATTTTTACTAAAGTAAAAATATGATTATGTACAATTAAATTTAACTAAAGTAAAAACATACAAAAAAGTACTACATTCCATGTTTACTAATGTAAAGACGAACACAAGTATAATATTAAATTGTATTAAAATAAAGACAGTTGCATGTACCTACAGGCAAGATGGTAATTTTTACGACCGAAAAATGCGGTCAGGATTCACACCGGTATATCTCATTATTATAACTAACTATTGTCGTAAATCTTCTTCTTTCTCTAATATGTTTAGCATCACAGTGTCAGGGTAAGAAGAGATTTCTTGAACGTGCTTTTGTCTGTGCTTTCTACTTAGTGTATGTCACTGCCTCTGGTTTTTTTTTCCAACCTTTCGAGTGAACGTCCTTTAGCTTTGTCATCATTATCATCATCAAATAGCTTGTCTTGAGCAGAACTTTGCCACCCCAACAGTCCTTCGAAATTTCTCTCATAGGCCAGATGTCCCGCCTCTGCAGCCGTCAGGTTCAAACAATCAGTTACATCCTGAATCCATCTTCTCCGTGGTCTTCCTCTTCTTCTCTTTGCCGGTACGCCTCCTTCCATTATGGTCGTCTCCAGCCCTTTATCTTGCCTTGTTTGCCTTGTATGCACTGTAAATGAACAGCATTGTCCTTTGAAGCGCACTGTCTATTGGTAACCTGCTTATGTGACCAAACCATTAAATTTGTTGTTTCTTTGAACAAATTTGATGTTCAGATCTGGTGCTGTACCCACTTTTTCCGAATGTATTTATTCCTAAACAGGTCTTCTCTTGGCACCCGGAGCATTCTAGCCATTTTCTCTTCATCTTGACTAGATTTGCTCTGTTGTTTAGTGACAACGTTCATGTTTGAGACTGTATTGCCATAATGGGAAGCCAAAACCACAACCTACAGTCAATTCATGAGAAAATGAAATAAAACCGTAATAAAACAGAAACAAATCCAATCAAGAACTTTATAGGAAACAACAAACTATTCTGTTTCATCTGAGAACTGATCACTGCAGGTTTCTGGATTACCTCTACAGACACAATCTAGCTGTATCACACACACGAATGGTAATAAAATATTAGAATTCATGTGGCACATAATTGACCAGAGGGTACAGAATTGATCCCAGGGTAAAAAACTGACCAGAGAGTATATAACTAACCAGAGGATAAAAAACTGACATTAGATTACAGAACTGACCAGAAAGTATATAACTAACAGATGGCAAAACTAACATTAGATTACAGAACTGAGCAGAAAGTATATAACTAACGAGAGGGCAAAAACTAACATTAGATTACAGAACTGATCAGAAAGTATATAACTAACGAGGGGCAAAACTAACATTAGATTACAGAACTGAGCAGAAAGTATATAACTAACGAGAGGCAAAACTAACATTAGATTACAGAACTGATCAGAAAGTATATAACTAACGAGAGGGCAAAAACTAACATTAGATTACAGAACTGAGCAGAAAGTATATAACTAACGAGAGGGCAAAAACTAACATTAGATTACAGAACTGAGCAGAAAGTATATAACTAACGAGAGGGCAAAAACTAACATTAGATTACAGAACTGACCAGAGGTCATAAAATTGACATTACGGTATAAAACTCACCAGAGAGTTACTAATCATATAGCACTAAACTGGCCTTGGAGTACAGAACTGACCAGAGAGTATATACATAATCAGAGGACACAGAACTAACTCTAGAGTACAGAACTTACTAGAGTGTACATAACTAACTAGAAGGTACAAAGCCGAAATGGAATATATGACCTGGAAATGACTATTTGCTTCTCCGTGGCAACAAAACATAACCATTTTACCTGAATACAGACGCACAAAAAGAAGAAGAAGAAGAAACAAACATGATTTGAATGTTTGTTTTGATATATTACGTGTCTTGAAAACAACATACCAACATATGTGCAATAAGTTCAACTGTTTATACAAAATTTAACTTTCCGAACTGAAGAGATTACCAGAGTAGCATAATATCAGTACTTTTATTATTTATTTACTCCAATTACTTATCTGTACATGGAAATTTATAAAAATATTTCTACATGTGGCATATATAAACATATCGATAAGATAAGGTGTAGAGGTAAATAAAAGTCTAACATAATTATTCTCTTAGAGAAAACAATATATTTAAACGCTATCTTTGTCTTTTCATATTATCTAAAACATGGATTTGACATGTCATTTAAGGGTCATTCGTGAGAAGAATTTACAGAAAAATATTAAGAATTTGATGGACTGCTAAAATAACTAATGTTGATGTGTTCAACGAGGTCAATGCACAGAGACATTTTTGTATAATTATAAAAGAACCGCAGTCATTTTTTTTCGAGCATGTGATGAGAAATGGAAATTTTAAAGCACATTGTGACAACCGGTAAAACTGATGGGATAAGAGACAAAGCATGACATGGATATAAAATTATGTACATTCCTGTTTCACGACATGGAGGAACGTCAACATCCGACCTGATAGTCAGGACTATGTGTTCAAAATGAATCAAATTTACTCACAATATATATGAACATTTTCTTTAAACATAATATTTTTCTATATAATCACCATCAACTTCTACGGATGGAACGACGGCATCAAGAACATTCTTAATAAAATGAATAACAGCTTACAAAGTGCCTTAAAACAAGCACAACCATGATCACTACACCCTCCTCCCACACCACTACTATACAGAAGTAAATGTTGGAAGAGAAGAAAGAGAAGGATATATATATAGAAGAGAAGAAAGAGAAGGATATATATATGAAAGAAGAAGAAGAAAGAGAAGGATATATATATGATCATACACCTCCTCCACACCACTACCATACAGAAGTAAATGATGAAGAGAAGAAGAGAAGGATATATATATGAAAGAGAAGAAAGAGAAGGATATATATATGAAAGAGAAGAAAGAGAAGGATATATATATGAAAGAGAAGAAAGAGAAGGATATATATATGAAAGAGAAGAAAGAGAAGGATATATATATATGAAAGAGAAGAAAGAGAAGGATATATATATCGAAGAGAAGAAAGAGAAGGATATATATATATAGAAGAGAAGAAAGAGAAGGATATATATATATAGAAGAGAAGAAAGAGAAGGATATATATATAGAAGAGAAGAAAGAGAAGGATATATATATGAAAGAGAAGAATATATATATATGAAAGAGAAGAAAGAGAAGGATATATATATGAAAGAGAAGAAAGAGAAGGATATATATATAGAAGAGAAGAAAGAGAAGGATATATATATATAGAAGAGAAGAAAGAGAAGGATATATATATATAGAAGAGAAGAAAGAGAAGGATATATATATAGAAGAGAAGAAAGAGAAGGATATATATATGAAAGAGAAGAAAGAGAAGGATATATATATAGAAGAGAAGAAAGAGAAGGATATATATATAGAAGAGAAGAAAGAGAAGGATATATATATGGAAGAGAAGAAGAGAAGATATATATATGGAAGAGAAAGAAAAGGATATATATATGGAAGAGAAGAAAGAGAAGGATATATATATAGAAGAGAAGAAAGAGAAGGATATATATATGGAAAAGAAAAAAGAGAAGGATATATATATGGAAGAGAAGAAAGAGAAGGATATATATATAGAAGAGAAGAAAGAGAAGGATATATATATAGAAGAGAAGAAAGAGAAGGATATATATATGGAAGAGAAGAAAGAGAAGGATATATATATGGAAGAGAAGGATATATATATATGAAAATGAAAAAAAAATCGTGACATATCATTTACAGAACGTCACTATCAACCACAGTAAAAACGAGTTGCTGATTTTTCTAGGCACCACTTAGACGTTCAGTAGTTTGTAATTGTTTTCCGTACGGATATATATATATATAATACATGTGGGTGTGTGTGTATATATATATTATTGAGCGTCCTTGTATTCCTCTTATTGTGTGTAAAAAATATGAATTTATTTGTAATGTTTCTCATTTTAGTTACTTTCCTCTCTCCATTGATTTCTGTAATTTGTTGTTTCATTTTTGACATGTTTTCCGTTTAATATATCTTGTTAATTAAACTGTAACTTGCTTTTCTGTTTTATTCCATCATCTATCACTAACTGTGACAGTTCCGCCGGTCTTAATAAATGTCTAAGTTCATTATTTGGTCAAGTATAGAGTAACACACCAGGCACTCTTTACAGCAAGGTTGTATTGTTCATGCGATACATTACTATCTCTAGTATCAGTGGTTCTCAAAATATAGACCTGTGATTACACTGTTTTTCTATTAGTGTTGCCTATTAACGCAGAACACAATGTTACAACCGGTAAAATCGAGGTTAGACGAGACAGAGGAAGACAGAAAGAGAAAATTTTGGATAGCCTGACTTCATGGCACGGTAGAGCGTCAACATCTGAATTGATAGCAAACACCAACGACAGAGATTTGTGGAGATCCATGATCGCCTACGCCAGTCGGCAAGCACCTGATGATCATGATTAACGCAAAGCCAACTTTTCTATATACAGCAGAAAGATGAAGGTGAAGAGACAGACCGAAGAAAGCATGGACAAATAAGATGTAATGCTATGCTTCACCTAAGAGCCCCGTGGTCATAAGATAATGGGAACCACTGTTTTATTTAGTGTGCTCATCCGCGCTTCATTCATTATCTGGACGAACAGAACTATTGTACAAGCTAGACAGCCTCACATAAATGTTGTCATTATTTGTACGAGACTTGAAAGTGAACAGAGCGAGACAATGTTTTAGTTAGTATTTTCTCAGCAAGATAATACAACAAATTAGGCAGCGCAGTAAGTTACACTCTCAATAAGCACGTTAAAGGTAGGTTTAGTATTACTGTCTTTAAGCTAATGTTCATACGTCAAATCTAGGTACAGAGTTGTCTGTCCAGGTTAAGCTTATGTTCATACATAAAATGTACATACAGAGTTACGTTTCTTTAAGCTTATGTTCATACGTCAAATGTGGGTACAGTTGTCTGTCTTTAAGCTAATGTTCATACGTGAAATTTGAGTGAAGTTATCTGTCTTTAAGCTTATGTTCATACGCACAATTTGAGTGAAGTTATCTGTCTTTAAGCTTATGTTCATACGTGAAATGTGGGTACAGTTATTTGTCTTTAAGCTTATGTTCGGTGGAGCGTCTGACCGAATGGATAAGAGCGACTCATGCAGAAGACCCAGGTTCAATCCACGATGAGGCCATTTTTATTTTTTATGTTAGGGGCATAAAAAATCGTAAACAGAACAGTTTCACGGCGACTACAATAGCCATGCCGCCATTAAATTCCCCAGACTCATGTTCCATCTGTCCTACACCGCCTAAAAGGCAGTACTACAGTCAGTAACAACAGCTTTTTAAGATTATGTTCACATGTGAAATGTAGATACAGAGTTGGGTTCTTTAGCTTATGTTCACATGTGAAATGTAGATACAGAGTTGGGTTTCTTTAAGCTTATGTTCACATGTGAAATGTAGATACAGAGTTGGGTTTCTTAAAGCTTATGTTCACATGTGAAATGTAGATACAGAGTTGGGTTTCTTAAAGCTTATGTTCACATACGTTTCTTCTTTTTCTGTGTTCGCCCGCTTTGAATTTAGGCGTAGCCATGGCACCTGGAATCGCGCTTCTGACAGATATTTGGGTAAAAGAATACTTATCGTGTTATTGGCGTCCTTTGCCTTGTATGCGGCCTTTCCCCGACTTCAGAGGTACTTGAAGTTTAGATTCTAAAGTGTGACGTGTCGTTAGGAAACCTATAGTTGAAGTCATGTGCAGTGATCTTACATAACATTTGTGGTCCACGCCTCGTATGCTGTGAACTTCTACGGCAAGTGACCACTAGGGTAAGTTCGACTTTTCTATACCGGCTTTATCGCCGCTTTCTTCCTGTGGTGAGGTCGTTCCGGATAAGGAACATTTTCAACCATTCTGAAACACGTGGACGTCGTCCTACACGTTTAGGATACTTGCACCCACCTTGCCGATGTTTTGGCTTGCACGAGATGGCAAGCTTTTACATTATTACATGGACAATAAATAAATAGATAGAAAAATATTTAGAGGCCACAGAGTTGTGGTGTTACAGAAGGGTGCTAAGAAACCCATGGACTGCTAAAATTACTGTTGATGTATTGAAAGAGATCAGGGCATTAAAAAAAAGTGTTACAAATACAAAAAAGAAAGGTTTTTTTTCAGGTATGTAAGGAAAAAAGAGAGGTTTAGAACATTTTGTGACAACCGATAAAATCGATGGGAGATGAGACAAAGGAATACAGAGATAAAATTCTGTATAGTCTGCTTTCGTAGCACGGAAAGATGTCATTACTCGAACTGATAGACAGCACCAAGAAGTGGTTGTCAAGGATCGCCTAAGCCAGTCGGCATGATACACAAGGGTGATGATGAGAACATTTGGGCCGCCGATATAATTTTAGGAGCACATCACCCAACTTTATGCAGGATGTTCAACATAAAAGTAGCTTGTCAAGGAGCCAATCTGGCATATATTTATGAAAATGAGAAGGTTCAATTATGAGGTAGTATAGGTCAAGTGAGCGAGTCTTTTAATGATGGTGTGTAATTATGGTGTGGGAAGGGGCGATGAACAAATGTGACAAAATGTCGAGTTAGTCAGAACCGATTTAAATAGTAAATAGAAAAAACGCAAAGCGTAACTGGCAACTTTTGATTTGTCAATGAGACTACTTTTATCTCGAACACCCTGTAGTATCACATTACCGAACTATACTGCAGCACATTGTCAGATCTGATCGGTCAAAGGTAAGGTCGTCAAATCGGACTGTCAAGACTGTCACACTCCTGTTGTGTCGTTTGCTTGATAAAGGTCTTTTGGTCGAAACGTTGATGTTTATCGTCACTGTTTCTGTATTTTGTAAAACTATAGTACTTTGTTTGTACGTGTTTTGCTGTCAAAACTAGTCATGACAGACGGAGTATCTATGCATAATGCTGAAAGTATCAAGAGAAACCGGTTTAGTAATGAAGACAATAGGAAAAAACAACAAATTGAAAGATTCGGCCATATAATAAGATTACCAACAGACAGTCGGCCGCAAAGAGCATAGCTACTTCGATACAGCGAATACAAAGCAAAAGGCCGTCCACACAAAAGATAACAAAGGCGACGAAAAACACTGTTGATGAAGCGGACACAAAATTATCGTTCTAGAAATCTCTTCTTATCCTGACTCTGTGAGGCAATACATGAATAGGGAAAAGAAAGAAGATCAAAGCGGACACATGTCGCTGAAGAATAATGATGACTCCTACAATACCAGGTCACATATAACATCTGACACATGAGCTAGAACAAAGTAGCCGATATCTTAACTTTCATCCCCGTATCTGATATCTAAGAATGATTAATTTAAACGTATGTCTGTGCTAATCAGTGATGCCAGCTTGAAACTGTTGGTTGTTACTAACTGATAAGTCATCTATAATGTAAGCTCACTGATAATACCACGAAACACAAAGTGTTAAATGCATTGAGTTTCATTGTCTGCTGTGTGAAGCGTTGTGGGTAAGAAATATAAGTAAGTTCGGTCTACTTATACTATGTTGGCTGTTCTTGTCCGACATTGTCAGTTGTTGCTGTGTTACTAGTTTCATTGTCAGTTGTTGCTGTGTTACTAGTTTCATAAGAAGTAATTTTAAACTTGAAATAGTAATACTGTAAGTTTAAGTAATCTTTAACGTATCTTTAAAGTATTCTCTCTCTGTCTGTGTCTGTCTCGTATGATATATATATATATATATATATATATATATTCTGTGCCTGTCTCGTCTCATATATATATATATTCTCTGTGTCTGTTTCGTCTTATATATATATTTCCTGTCTGTGTCTGTCTCGTCTGATATATATCCTTTGTCTCTTTGTGTCTGTCCGACTTTTATTTGTTTGTGTTCATTATCTGTAGTGTTTATATTTTGTTTTATATCGAATTCTGCCATTCTTTGACTGTTTTTGTATGTCTGCCTTTATATATATGTCTATCTTCCTCTGTCTGTCTCTATTTATGTATTTCTGTACGTAGCTGTATTTCGATTGAAATAAACAGAAATATATTTCTTACTTTTCTCTAATCCTGTTTTGCATCACAAGCGGCATTGTGCGTTTCATAAATAATGTGATTTCTGAGGTCAACCTTTTGCGTAACGGTCTTTTGCTTAGTATCTACTGTATCGGAGTCACATCGTTATTTGAGGAGAGCAGTCTGTTTGTAATCTGCTTATGTGACCGAACCATTTAATTTGTTGTCTCTTGATGAAGTCAGTACTGATGTTGTACCCACTTTTTTCCTGATGTCTTCATTTCGAAACCGGTCTCTTCTTGATAATCCCCCGCATTCTGTGTAGACACTTCATCTGTGTCGTGACTAGTTTTCTTCTATCGTTTGATCTCATCGTCCAGATTTGGCACTGATTGCATACTGTTGGAATAAATATTGTGTTGAATAATGTCCTTTTAGTGTTCATTATGACATGTTTGCATTTCATAATTGATACAAGTTGTCCTATGATTAAATTAAATTTATTGCATTTATGTTGGATTTAGTTAGCTATTTTTCTGTCATTTCTGAAATAAATGTTCCATAATATTTTCTGAAGTAAAGTCTCTCATTTGCTTTAAGTGATGTTTATCGATGGAGATATTAGTAGTGTTTTCTGTCTAGCGAATGTCATTACTTCGATTTTGTCAATGTTTATTCTCATATTGTATTCATTACATGTTAACTGGAGTCTATTAATGTGTTACTGTAGCTGTTCTTTTGTTGCTGATATGTTTGCCTGATCGCCGGCAAAAATAAACTCGTTTAAGAGCTCTCCAAAGTTGTCCTCTTCAATGATGTTAATTATTTTCAAAATGTGATCGATATATGTGACGAACAACAGCTGTGATAGTACGCAACATTGTCTTGCTTCTGACCTAACGTGAAACTATTCATGTATGCATTTTTGTGTGTTCTAACAGTACACTGGATGTTTATATAGAGGCTCTCGCGTACATTAATTAAATGATCACTAATTAAGTGTCTGTGTAGCCAGCTTGGTCCGACCTCTTTAGTTGGTTTGAGTAGGTCGGTAGGGATATTGCATAGGACTGGTGTTTTGTTAGATGGAGCCATATCTACAGCATATATAATCTCTGAAACTGTTATACTTTGTTTTAGCTCAATATTTATGTTTATTTTGTTTTCCTGAGTGTTGAATTGGTCCTCATGTTGTAGATTGATTGGTTCATTAAAGTATTGGCGCCATCTGTCCATTATAATTTGTTGTTCGTTTAGGGCATTTCCATTTTGATCGTTAATAATTTAGATGGGATATTCTTCTTTTCTATCTGTCATGATTTTAATTTTCTAATAGAACTTTCTTGTTGAACTTATGTAGTCTGCATTCATTATTTCGCCACAATCTTGACATGATTGCATTTTACCCTTCTTCGTAACATCGTTGGCTTGCTTTCTAACCGTTAAATACTCAGTAAGGTCGTCTTGTTGTTTGCTTTTTGCCCATGTTTATCTACGTTTGTTATACTTTATTGTTATTTTTATTTCAACATTTCACCAATTTTTTTTAATTATTGGTATCGTGCCTCTGTATTTTACTATTCCGCATGTCTTTTCCTGCTTCTAGTATGGCAATCTAATACTTCCCATTCTTCTTTTATTGCTTTACTTTCGTTACGTAGTCTATCAAATTTGTCGGTGGCTCTTTGTATATATGATTCTTGTGTAATGACATACCGGTTATTAAAAAGTCTATTAAGCATCTACCACTGACCTTTTTCTGAACCTCTTGACTAATATGAAATATATTTGGCTTTTACAGTCTAAGTTGTTCCATTTATACCAGGTATGTGTATGTGACTGCCGATGTTGAAAGTGAGAGTTGGTTATAAATATATCATGATGGTTACATATTCGAGGAATCTGAAGCCAATTTAGTTTTTCTGACTTTTGTGGTCTGCAAAGTGCCCTAGATATGCTTCCATTCCTGTCCTATCAAATCCTGTATGTGCATTGAAATCTCCCATGGCGAAGTAGTCTCCTCCATTTTTTTCTTTAGTGTCACTGATGATGTTATAAAATTCCTCGCATTTCTCATCATTGTTAGCAGCATTACAAGGTGCGTACATTTGAATATGTGTGTGATGTTTTACCCGTTTTCTCTTATCTTGACTGTTATGATTCTTTCCGAGATGTAATCTATGCTTATGATTGTTTTAACTTTAGTTGGGTATATGATAAATACGACGCGATGCTTTGCCCTCTCGTTCTCTTCCACAACTAAGTATAAGTATGTGTTGTCTAGGTGCCGTTTTTTGCAGCCTTGTCCCTTGGTTCATGTTTCTGATAGTCCTAATACTGTAATTTTTTTTATTGTATCAATTTTCTGGTTGATTCCAAGGATATTCATTGTTCAAATCTTAACATTATTTCATGGTTTCTTCCATTTATCCTGATTACAGGTTTTTGAAATACCTTCATAATTCTACGATCATATAGTATATAAAACCACTGTCAGCTTGCTAGGCCTGTCACGATGGCTTCAGAATGCCCTAGATGGGTCACGCCATGCACTAGTCTATCACATTCAGGCTAGAATACACACATTTCATCTAAGGAAGACTGAAAATCGACACCAATTAGAGGCCGACCAAAATACACCTCCAGTGTGCTGCGCCATCTTGACCGAAATATTATACTACACGGAAATTTTGAAATATATATTCTCAAAACTTCTGTTACAGAATGCAAGTAGTCGTTACTGCCAATAGTACAGCTTTTTAGGACGGTATAGGACAGGTGGGACGAGAGCCTGGGGAATTTAATGACCGCATGGCTAATGAAGTCTCCGTGAAGCTGTTCAGGTTAGGATTTTTCTTTTATGCCCACAACAGAAAAATATCCTTGAACTTATCGTGGATTAAACACGGGTCTCCCCCATGAGAGCCGTGCTCTAATCCATTCGTCCAGACGCTACTCTGTGCAAATAATGAAGAAGTTAAAAAGTATTTCTTAATGTTTTGTCAAATGTAACTATTTTCCAACAATATTTGAACCTCTGCTAGAATCAATTATTACAACTGTATAATATATGCTTCGAGAATTTTCTGATACAATGTTGACTGTAGTTACTGAACGCACTAACAGTTAGTATGTTCCTTAAGCTACGCTGTTCATTTCACTAAAGGAACTTGTTTTCAAATATTTGTATCCTTCCTATATCAATGTTTAGATATTTAGCCATGTTGGACTGGATTAAATGGCTTACAGGGGCAAATGCTTCAATATACAGCTGTCATTTTCTGGCATCGTGGGTGAGTACGTATGTACACACACACACACGCATGTACGCACGCACGCACGAACACACACATGTATACACACACACGCATGCACACACACGCACACACACATACAAATATATATATATATATCTAATCCTTCCGGAACTTGGTTCCCATGACAGCAGTCCTGAAATCCCTCTGTTGTGTGCAAGTTGACCAGCGTCAGCAGGTCATTCTCACATCGTCAATGACATCTTATACCCATCCGCTTCTAAGTTTTCCTCTCATTCTTCTTCCAGGCACTATTCCCTCCAAATCTTCTCTAGGCACTCATGTCGTGTGATGTATCCTTTATATATATATATATATACACAGAAACAAGCATTTTTGTTTATAATTATGATTTTAATTTCTTACTTGCTTTGCCTATTATCATAGACTCAATTCCTTCTTCAAAATTAATGTTCTATTCCTATTAAACACTTCTGCTGTTTACTTTTTCCACCTCAATTCTTGCTGTTCCGGTTAGCTTTCAGCTTATAATAATGTCTCATACTCATGTATTATATTTCATGTATATATATTAAGACACAATGAGTATTCAACCTGCCATTTCCAAAAAATTAGACCATTTTAATTCTGCACTGCAATGTTACCAAGCTAACCTATTTCAGTGGGGAAAGGGGGCGTGTTATCACACATTTTGTAAAAGGTTAACAGCTTTTTATATATCCTTATTATTTGATAACAAGCAGCGTAGAGGAGGAAGATCAAGATAAAGATGGGTACAGGTTGTAATACGAGACTATAACCCCTGTAAATTAAGGCCATTTATTGCAAGTGGAAATTCCAGATAATCAACCTTGCTTCACGGGATCCTTGAATTCCAGCATCGTTAGAGTAAGATTAATTCATTTTTAAAACAACTCACAAAGCAAGAAAATGTTACATTATGCCAGAAATTAAATTTAACACTAAGGAATATCAGTATTATTAACACTCTTCATGAAACAAATAATCATGTAATCATATAAACTTTTAAAATTGCAATAAAGTTTATAATGGCGTATCAAACATATTGATAAGTATGGGGATCGCGCGAGAGAGAGAGATATATTGATAAGTATGAATTTTCGTATTTCTGACTGACTTTGAGATCTTATGTTACAGTATCAGTGATTAAACATTTGATAGCAATTGCACTTTAGGACAAGCTAGTCACAACTTGTTTAATAATAACTTTTTACATTGCGTCCTCAGTCGGTCAATGTCTTCATGGACTATTCTAATCTGGTATCCCACGTCGTGCAGCGAGACCTATGTTTAAATGGACACGTGCTCTATTTGACTATTAGGATTGGACAAGACTCACGACTTAAGTGATGTAAATCATATGTGCAATATGTTGTTTGATCATAAGGCATATGCCTTGCTATCGTTTACAATTAGTTAATGCAAGATCTTGAAGACAACTATACGCAATGATTGACCATTAGATAGTCCGTCACTGAAATTTAGAGTGTTGTATAGTTTAAAAGACAGTTAACTCTAAAATGACCTTGTTATCATATAATAGAAGACTCAGCAATATATGAGAATGTGAACAATCAAAGTATTATGATTACAAATTACAACAATATATCTATTTTGACAAATGATTTTATAAGCAAAGGATACGAGAACAAGTACTAGAACATTATATTAAGACAATCTGAACGTGCCGAGGTTTGGTTTAACAGGCCAGGTGAACAAACGATAAATTCATGGTGTTTATCTCGATATTTACAAAGCACATAATGAACTATAGTTTGTCTCTCAGAACTATTAAACAACATAAACTCGTGTTAACCCTTTAATCTCTTTTACTTTATATTGCATAAATACGAATCCAGTGTACTGGCTTTGTTATCTTATAAATATTAGACCTGAGCAGAAGCGATTATTACTTCCAAATTTTCACTTGTGGCCTACATGTGCATAATAACTATTTCTTATCCTTATATTCTATATGTTTAGTGCAAAAGTCACCTCTTTCATATGTCTAAATAGATTGTAGTCCTTTCTTCATGAAACGATAGTGCAATTTCAAATTTACGCTGCCGTTAAACCCCACGAGAGTTAGTCGACAGAGGCACTCAGCTACTGATATTTCCTTCTTTGTCAAATCTTACGCATAATCTCATGGTCAGGTCTTCTCGTGGTTTTTTGGTCGGTCCTGCCGGGTTTACCTCTGTTATTCCCGTCACCAACTGTCTGCTGATATTTGGCAACTAGATTTTCTTTAAATTGATATTTAGGACCACAGTGATCGTTATGTCTTGTGTCACTTGTGCCTGTACGATAGATCTCACATTGAAAATTACACAATCATTCTCTTTGTGAGCCCACACATGGATTTTATCAGTTGAGTTTGTAAGTCCGACTTCTGTCACCCCTCCCCGAGTGAGTCGTATAGGATCAGTCTCACTCAAAGGGGAAGAAATACACAAATGAGAAATGTCCGCCAGTGCAGTT
Source organism: Arion vulgaris (assembly GCA_020796225.1). Lineage (NCBI taxonomy): Eukaryota > Metazoa > Mollusca > Gastropoda > Stylommatophora > Arionidae > Arion > Arion vulgaris. Next base: position 64,286,423 of record CM036753.1, on the reverse strand, counting down.
TCTCACACTTGAACTTCTGCAGTTTAGCCAATCAACCAAGCATGTTGTCATAAATGTGAATCATTTTTAGGAGAAGATAAAATATTATTACATGTTTGAGGGTAAGATAAATAATATTGTATGTTTGTGGGGCACGATCAAATAATATTGTACGTTTGTGTAGACATATCAAATGATTTTGCATGTTTATGGAGAAAGATCAAATAATATTGTACCTTTGTGGAGACAGATCAAATGGTTTGCATGTTTATGGATAAAGATCAAATAATATTGGTTCCTTGTTGCACAAGATCACATAATATTGAGTGTTTGTGGAGAGTATAGTTTACTATGTGAATTCACAAAACAGATTAGCACAACTTAATGTCAAATTCTCTGGTTTCTACAGCTGCTACAATGTCTATGATATGTCAGAATATGCTGGTGATCACATGCTCCTGTGTTGTATTCACACTCATCATGTTGCTTACGGAACTGGAGGAAATCTCTGACTGGTTACGACATCTTCTCTACGCTATTATTATCAGCCTGTCTGTGTGTTCACGTTTAATGAAGGAGGCAAGGATTATCGTTGTAGAAAGAGATTGGATTGTAGAACTGTGTGCCAAAGACGAGCATCAACTTGCAGGTATGTATACACGCATGTTCTGAATCATCATCATCAAATAGCTTATCTTGAGCAGAACTTTGCCATCCTAGCAGTTCTTCAGAATTTCTCTTTCTCATAGGTCAGATGCCCCGCCTTTGCAGCCGTCATGCTCAAATCATCAGTTACATTCTGGATCCATCTTCTTCGTGATCTTTCTCTTCATTGTCGGGATGCCTCCATCCATAATGGTCGTCTCCAACCCTTCGCGTCTCTTTATATGTCAAAAATAATTCAACTTTCTCATTTTTATTTGTAGCATCAGCCAGTTTTCTTTGATTTTGAGTTCTTTGTGGATATATTTATTTATTCTCTTCTTTGTCTATGGTTAACGGAGGTCTCTTCTGTAGCATTTATATGTGCCAACTACTTATTGATAGAGTTCGTGCTGCCAAATTGGCAACTAGTACACTACAAGTTGTTATTCTCGTACTGGAAACTTGTATCTGTCTTCGACCAAAATTATTTGCCTTCACCCCATCCCCTCATTATCGACGAGTAAGTCTATTATGTTTTTTAATTAATAACCGTCCATTGCAAGTGATGATGATAACAGCCTCAGACGTGTGGTGTTGCACCTCTGGTCTGTGCGGAGGTGACTGAAGAGTCCAATCCTAGAACACAATCCCTACCACACAGGGATCCATCCATTCTGATACGGTGTTCGTGCATTGTTACTAAGATCTTATTGTGCAAGAAATAGATTGGAGCCCACTTGGTTATTCATCGAAATGTAATGGCGATTGTAGTATCAATCAATCAATCAATCAAATACTATAATAATATAATAAAGTCCATAACCCTTCAGGGTCGCACGGGTGTCACTGTGGAGACATCAGCACAAAAAGCACATCATGAGTCTCTTGATGTCAAACCAGGATATTCTCTACCCTCCTTTCCTTCTTCCACCCTCAACTGTTACCTGTAGGATAATCTTGGAGAGTGAGCCATGTCTCATCACATGCCCGAACCACGCATGTTTACGTCTTTTCACGATTGTAAAGAGTAGCACTTGTCGACCTGCAAGGTTGTTTATTTGTCTCTTACATACTGTAAGAGACCAGATAAATCAAATATATTATTATCAATCAAATATTAATGGAAGAAGAAAGACACACATTTGACAGACAAATTGTTCATTTAAAATACAATACATTCAATTTTCTATATGAGTAAAGAAATATTTATCTTCTTTGTCGTTGTTGAGACAGTGATGACGTCCTCATTCCGTAGAATTGATCTGTTAACAAAACTTCTGGCTCCTGTCATCACTGGACAGATCATGACTTTCGCTGGAATCAAAATAGGATGTGGATTTATAGCAGTCTGGAGCTTGATATCACTTGGAGCTGAATACTATCTCATCAGACGGGTCTACAACATTGTGCCTGCTCTTAAGGCGGTAAAGGGCGAGGTGAATAAAGGAGGTAAGATGGTACGGCTTCATATCGTAGACAACATTTACTTTATGGTCATTGATTCTAGTATCTAACGGTTAAGTTGACTATAACATTCACGTTATTGTCATTTAATCCAGTTACCTTACAGTTAAATTGACTATAACATTCCCGTTTTGATAATTTGCTCCAGTTATCTTACAGTTAAGTTGACTATAACATTCCCGTTATGATAATTTGCTCCAGTTATCTTACAGTTAAGTTGACTATAACATTTCCGTTATTGTCATTTAATCCAGTTATGTTACGGTTAAATTGACTATAACATTCCCGTTATGATAATTTGCTTCAGTTATCTTACAGTTAAGTTGACAATAACATTCACGTTATGATAATTTACACCAGTTATCTTACAGTTAAGTTGACCATAACATTCACGTTATGATAATTGAATCCAGTTATCTTACAGTTAAGTTGACTATAACACTCACGTTATGGTCATTTACTCCAGTTATCTTACAGTTAAGTTAACTATAACATTCACGGTATGGCCATTGAATCCAGTATCCTACAGCTACATTCACTATAAAATTTGAGAAAAGGATATTTAAAAAACAGCAATCAGAATTAGAATAAATATTGTCAACAACATATGCATCAACATATTCAGTTTAACGGTCTCCATGGCGATGTGTTTAACGGTCTCCATGACGATGTGTTTAACGGTCTCCATGACGATGTGTTTAACGGTCTCCATGACGATGTGTTTAACGGTCTCCATGGCGATGTGTTTAACGGTCTCCATGGCGATGTGTTTAACGGTCTCCATGACGATGTGTTTAACGGTCTCCATGGCGATGTGTTTAACGGTCTCCATGGCGATGTGTTTAACGGTCTCCATGGCGATGTGTTTAACGGTCTCCATGGCGATGTGTTTAACGGTCTCCATGGCGATGTGTTTAACGGTCTCCATGGCGATGTGTTTAACGGTCTCCATGGCGATGTGTTTAACGGTCTCCATGGCGATGTGTTTAACGGTCTCCATGGCGATGTGTTTAACGGTCTCCATGGCGATGTGTTTAAGACGTTTACCTAACATTCTGAAGTTTGTGAGTTTGAATCCAGACCGAGTCACGTGTCTCATTATTTTTTCATGTAGTTCCTAAGATTATTGCTGGATTCACGGAGTTGATACTTCGTGCTTTGTGCAACACTCTTGGCACATGGCATCACATTTCTGCCTACTGGAACGGAGCGATATGGGGAAACCAGGTGCAATGAAGTCAATACGTCGCCAGGGTCAAAGGCGCATGAGGTGGTGTGCCAGGATTAGTAAGCCAGCACTAATGAAGACCCTGTCCCCTACCTCCACGTGGTGACCCTGGAAACAGACTTTGGTTCCAGTCTGGCTAATAGGGGCAGGGATCAGGGAGAACTACTGGTAGTGGTAGCAGTGCAAGTACGAAAAACGAAATGCAGGTCCATGCGAACAAAATGCACGAGTCTCCTGACCGACGTCCAACAAAATATTGCTGAAGTTCCCGAACAAAAGAAACAGCAGCGAAACGTCTCTGATATAATCCCTACTCCCCGGAGTAAGGGCCGAACACAAATCGCCATCTCCGGAGCAGGAGACTCCAAACACGGGCTCGACGTGTAAGTCAAAGGTCCCGCCACAAATTACCAGTTTCTCTCACAGTCAGAAAGGTCATAACAGCGTAATTCACTCTCCTGGCGTAGGTCACAAAGCCAAAATATACGGCAAAGCTGATTGAAAAGACGAAGATCCGGGCCGACATAGTCGGCAGAAAGAATCGTACCCTATGGAAAGCTTACCATAGTAAATCAAAATCTGGCTGAAACCGGATGGGCGAGCCTAGTCACCAGGAGCGCACAATCGACCCGACGTAGATCACTCCGTTCTTGTCAAATGACCAATTATATATCACAAAAAGAATGATAAAATTGACCGTGAAGAAGAAGAATACGTCGCCTTGATATCCTTTTTTAAATATCCAACAACGTTATAAAGACATTATCTTGCAAATAAATAACGAATAATTTAACAATCAATCTCGCCATTATATAAAAATATCGTTTTCTCATTATATATATATTCTGTTTATAATTTTTACAGTCGTCTGCAGTCTTGAAGTGCAAGATAAATCTCAGGAAAGTATTATTTTTGAAACACATCAATCATTGGAAGCAACAGACTGTAACCAGGTCAGTGTTCTTGTCTGCAGCATCGCATTCTCCGATATGCAACATGGAATCAAAACTGCTTCTTTACTTTACATTATGTTATGTTGCAAATAAAATGACAAAAGATATTTTTATCAACGGGGGGGAAAAGTATAAAATGTGAACAGTTTTGAATATCTTTGTTCACTGCTAACAACAGATGGAAATGGGATGAAGGAAATTAAAAGAACAACAGACATTGCTTTACAAAAATTAAACAACTAAAAACAGTATGGAAGGGAACTGATAGAAAACAAAGATCAGAATACTAAGAGCATTCATATTTCCAGTGGAAACATATGGGTGTGAAGCATGGATTTTTAGTAAAGCAGTGGAAAAACTTATATGTTCTTTTGAATATAAGTGTTACAAAAGAGTCCTCCGTATATCATGGACAGAGAAGAGAACAAATAGATCTATCCAGAAATAACTCAAAATCAAAGAAAACTGACTGATTCTACAAATAAGAAAGAGAAAATTGATATATTTAGGACATATAAAAAGACATGAAGGGCTGGAGCAGACTATCATGGAGGGAGACATACTGGCAACGAGAAGAAGAGGAAGACAAAAGAAAAGATGGATTCAGGATGTAACTGATGGTTTGAACATGACGGCTGCAGAGGCAAGACATTTGGCCTATGAGAGAGAGACATTCTGGAGGGCTGTTGAGGTGGAAACGTTCTGCTCAGGACAAACTATTTGATGATGATGATACGTTGCTAGGTTGCAGCAAAACTGCTATACGTACGCTTTTCGGCTCACCAGAAGTTTCAGAATACCAGTTATAGAAAAATATCACATTTTTGTATTCGGCAAGATAGGACTGTAGAAATCAAATGTATTGCATTACAATGTCGCTTAACTTGAATATGTTTTACTATCAGACAGATGCTGCTGTATATGAGAGGCCCAATAAAAGAACGTCGAATGGCGGACGTTGTATTATGTGGAAGTTTCTTTCCAGTTTTCTCACTCTATATAGAGGACTTAAGACTTACTTTACATGCACAACAAAGTGGTCGGGCCTAGCGCTTGCTTGTCTGTATCTAACTGTACTGGGATTTGACGATATCACAGTTGGTGAGAGCTACTGTTTAGACATGTATACTACTTATTATATTTTCTATTTGATATAAAGAATTAATCTACTTTGTGATATCCATTCAATGTCTTTCCATTTATTCACAGTTACTTTAACACATTGATTACCGCATTGAAATACACATTATGATCCAATTAATATTTGGCCATGTTTTCACTTTGCAGGTATATGTACAAATTAATGCTGACGTTTTGTTATTTTTCCAAGATATTTAATAAATGACACATCATTTTGTAAATATAAACGACAGTACCTTTATTACGAGCTAACAGGGTGAGAAATAATATGTTAGGAACCGGTAACATTCAGAATATGGTATGGTAAATGTTGAGCTAATTTGACATATAAACAAAAAATGGCTCATCTGCGGCACATGGCTAAACAGGACAGATAAACGGACACAGGCTGTGACACTTGGAAATTAACGTGTTAATACAAATCAAACTCTCTTCCTCAAAACTTTTTTTCCCTTATTTCTCTTTTATGCAAATTCTAAGAGATGATCCGTTGTGGTATACTATTAGTATGTCACGTATTTTAGTATCACCGCTATCGTCTTTACTCTTGGCCTTCTGGTGTTTTCTTGATTCTTTCCAAACGTTCCATATTAGTATCCGTGTCATGCCATTTCAGATCATCTTTATCCCTTATGTAATATTTATAGAACAAATGACACCAATTTTAATATACAAACATGTCACCACAAACACTAAAAGAACATTGTACAACACAATGAGTACCAAACCTGGACGCTGGCATCAAACCACCGAAGAAAACAACTCACGACAGAAAGGATGCGCATATGCAGTGTTTTGATCGTATCAAGAAAAGACCGATTTAGAAATTAAAATGTGAAGTAAAAAGATGGTTACAACATCATTACTGAACTTCATAAAGAAACAACTATTTAAATAGTTTTTCCACGTAAAGCAAATTACCAACAGACAGTGGACATCAAAAAGCAATGCTATTCATATGCTGTGGATGCTAAAATAAGAGGTTGCTTTACCAAAAGGTGAACCACAAAAATATTGAAGCCAGTGAAGCACAACATGTAAGAAGCGCAGACAATAGCTTTTCTTTAAATTCTTATATTAAGCTGTAAGCAAACATTATGAGGTATGAGAAAAAAGAAGAAGAAAAAGAAGCAAATATTTATTCAAGTTTAATCATATTTTGTATACGTTGTTTTCTTTTCTCACAAGTATTGTCATCAATTTATTTTTTTGTCCTGTTCTCATGAAACATTTAACTCATCAGGCTATGCAACAATGCAGGGACTCAATGGATCAATTCTTGGAATAATGATGGGCGTAGGGGCAGGTTTTGGGATTCTCGCTACTTTTACCTACCCGTTCATTGTAAAGAAATTGAGTCTTCCTGGCACCGGAGTACTAGCTTTGGGATTGCAGGTGTGTACAATATTAACTTCTAGTATATATCGCACTGATGGTCGGCACAGCGACTGGTTTATGGTTGAAACCAGAGTAAAGCAAGGCTGTATTTTATCTCCGCTATTGTTTGGAGTGGCCATTGACTGGGTAATGCGAAAATGTTGCAGGGCGAAACTGGCATTGATTGGGTAGAAAATAGTCAACTAGAAGATTTGGATTTTGCAGATGATATTGCCTTGTTAAGTAGAAACAACCAAGATATGCAAAGAAAAACAGACAACTTGTCATCTATAGCATCAAAAGTTGAACTGCAGATAAGCTATGAAAAACAAATATAATGAAGACACTTATGGCAAGTAATGCAGATAACCCCTGGAATCTAAAATGATAAAAATAACAGAGCAGTTCACTTATTTAGGTACCAATTTTCATTGTACAGGTAATGTTAAAAAAGAAATTATGATACGAATTGGAAAGCAGCATCAGCTTTTAAAAGTCTAAATAAAATATGGAACTGCAAGTTATATAGTATTATACGAATTTTCAATTCAAATGTTGTATCAATCCTAACATATTTCAGCGACAGTTGGAAAATGACTAAAGATATAGAAAGCAAGTTGAATGCATTTGAAAATAGATGTCTGCGAAAAATAATAAATATAAAATGCATCGAATTCAGTAGAAGTGATGAAATCAGAGAAATGTCTGGTCAACCACTAGTGACAACTGCTATAAGAAAGAGAAGATGGAGATATGTTGGGCACACCTTGAGGAGAAATGATCAACGAATATCACAGCAGGCATTGAAGTGGGATGCAAAGGGTTCAAGAAAGAGAGGACGACCTAAGGAGATCATGAAACGAACTTTGCTGAGAGAGGCAAGAAATATAGGTCTCAGGGTTATTGCTGAAACTACAAAGTTGTGTGTAATACTCTAGGCAGTTGATGTGCTTCATTTCTGCTGAGAGGGGCTGAGCACTAAGGTAATGAAGTCAATCATTCTTCTCTAAACTTGTATATTAAAATATAACTAGAAATAATGATTGTGTGCAAGCGGGCACGAGAAAGATATCATTCTGATCGTAACCAAAGTCGGTATGTTTCCTCATTAAAAAGTAGATTGTATGTCTTAGAAATGTGCTTTGTTTCTTTCGTTACATGCGCTACATACGTTACATATGTTACATAATCAATACTCTCAAAATGTAAGCTATAATTTTCTTTTTTTTTTTTGCGCGTTCTTGATTAACACGTTTTTGCTTCCAATCTTCAAGCTCTCTAATAAAGATACACACCTGATTCCCCTGCAAACTTCTAGATATATGATCAATTCAATATTCCAGGTAACGTGTCTCACACTATGTGTTATATCTGTGTGGCTACCTGGCAGCCCATTCGACCTGTTTGCAAGTCATAAGCCTTACGAATCTAATGGAACACCCAGAAACTGCACCAACGGTATGCTTACTTTGAAAACATTGTGATCTGATCTGTTAGCTTATAACCTGCATTGAAATGAACAAGTTATAATTATCATTAAAGTTTTGTTAGTCTCGATGTTTCATGTTCTGATGTTCTCCACAGTTCATGCCCATACAAAAATACACGGGGGTCTCCGTGGCTAAGTGGTTAAGCCCTTTACCTTGTGAGTCGAAGGTCGTGGGTTCGAATCCGGACCGCGCCGTTCTGTTCACGAGTGCAATTTTTCCAGAGACCCTAGGATTGTTGCTGGAGCTACGGAGTTCGTGCTTTGTGCAATACTCTCGGCAGGTGGCGTGCCATTTCTGCGGAGAGGACCGAGCCATATGGGGTAAAACCGGTGCAATGAAGTCAATCCTTCGACTTTAAAACCATTTAAAACAAAAATGTATGATATTGCTATATTAATGTAGCGATTTGTTTAATGAAAGCAACCTCAAACGAGGTCTGCAAAAATCATGTATACTCAGTGCAACCTTAATTGGAAGGGATGTCAAGAGAGCGGAAGAACTATAAGAAGAGCGTTACAAGTTATAAATCACAACATTGTCACTAAAATAAAACTCATTCGATTATTTTTTTTATTAACAGTGAATTTACGTATCTCACAATTTCGTTATTATTTACTTGTGATTACACTGAGTAAATAATAATCCCTTACCAATCCCTCATATGGACACCAGAGGAAAAAGAAAACGAGGAAGACCAAGAGAGACTGCGTAGAACCATCACCAAAGAAGGCTCAACGATGGGCCTAGTAAACATTAAAGACCTAACACAGGACTTTCGTAGTCCTCGATTGAGGTTGCTTTCATTTTTTTTTTTTAAAAACCTCTGCATTGATATCGCGATATTATACATTTTTGTGAACGATGGAGTACATCAGAACTTGAAACTTCGAGATGGAGTACATCAGAACTTGAAACTTTGAGACTAACAAAACTTTAAACAGCAACAATGAAACAATTTCTGGTAATAGTTTTGCTAAACGAAATGAGCAACACTGATCTGCTTAACGTGTGCAAACAATAACGAAATGAGCAACACTGATCATGATCACTGAACACTAACGTGTGCAACAATAACGAAATGACCGCAGTGATCTTCTTCTTCTTCAGCGAACGCTCCATATTGACCCCTTGTTAACTTCTCTGAGTTATTGGTATGCGATCTGAGCCTAAGAGCGATTGTACGTTATGTCAGTTATGCGCCTACAAGTAGACCAACACACCCGATTTCTATTATGCTTTTTACTTACTAGAGTAGCTTCACTAGGTCCTACATCAATCGCCTCCCACGACATGCCTTGTAGGTCGCAGTGGGGCTACTGTTTGTTTTCTCTGCAGGTCCCGGCACCACACGGGCGGAACGCAGTGATAAACGACAGATATTGGAGTAGGATAGGACACGTAGTTATAAGTGATCCAGAAACGACCAAAAGAGCTACAGTGAAATTCTAAGATGAGACAAAAGCTAAACAAACCAGAGATAATCTAGTGGTGAACAGTAAAGGCAGAGATGCACAGTGTGGAATAGATTTGAGGAAATAATGCAAAAAAATAATCCCGGATCAAGCTGGTGGAGAGATTTTATGTTGCCCATAAAGATGTCACAAGACGTCACGGCAAATGTTCTTATTTTCGGTCGTGGTTAGGGGAAAGTGGGCGAAGAGAATCTGAATAATATGCGAACAGCAGCTCAGAAGTATATCTGAGCTTCAAATGGTTTTTTTAATAGGTAGAAATACTAAGAATACAATTTCTAATGATGAACTCAGAGAAATAATTAAGCAGAAACCAGTGGAAAAAAGAACTAAGGAAGAGACGTTAGTGATGGATAGGACACAAATTGAGAAGACCTACCAGAAGCATTGCAAGACACGCATTGTTTTGGAACTCGCTGGGAAAGAGAAGCAAGGAAATTCCTAGAAATACTTAGAGAGAAGAGCTGGAGATAGATATTAAAATAATAGGCAAAACTTGGAAAGAATTGGAAGGGATGGCAAGAAAGAGAAAGAGCTGGAAGAAGATTTTGAAGACCTGTGCTCCGTTGAGAGTTGAAAAGTAAAAAAAAAAGAAGAAGAAAAAGACGAAAAGACTTCGATTCAGAAAAAAGGCAAATAAAGACCATAAAGAAATTGTAGACGTAAATCTATTGACAAAATACTAGTAGGACATGAAATAATACTTTTCCTCTTTAGGTCGTCAATGATGAAAATAACATGAGAGACATTGCAGTAGTCTGATGGGCCACATGGCAAAGATGATTATGTGTATATATATATATATATGTATATATATATATATATATATATATATATATATATTATATATATATATATATTTCTATGTGTATTAAAATAAAATTCCTACAACAATTTTCAAAATGACACCGAAAATGACACTGGTAATATGAAGTTCGTGTACTGATGCTGAAATCGTCATGTGTAAGAAAGATATATGAATGCCATTCATTGAATTTGAAAATCTCCGAAGTGTGGTGATGATGGTCCTATCAATTCTCATGTGTCATTGGTGGAAGCTATTAGAGACATCAACAGTTTTTAAAAAAATGTCAATGTTGACCAAATATGTTACTGAGGTTGTTTTTTTCTATGCGATAATATTATGTTTTCAATTGTTGTATCCATTGTCATCATTTGTCTTTTTAAAATTATTTCATTGTGTCTTTAATTGCGTATGGACTTTGTCTTTCATTTGGATGAACCAGTAGGGTAGAGAGGAGGTTTGTACAAAATGAACAAGCCACATTTCTCATATTAGCTGCCCAGGCTAGACATAATTGGAGAGACCGAGTAATGTGGAAGCAAGATTAAGAACTATTTTGAAGAGAGATGTACGGCTGATCTGAAAGATAAGAGAGACAAGCGCAAACTCAGAGGAAAACATTTGTTAATTGATCGTTTTGTAAAGACGAAAAATGCAATTGAATTGTGTATTTACATTTAACGTTTGTAACAGTGAATTCCCAAATGATGTAATTCTATATTACAAAAAACTTTAGTCAGTGTATATGCAATTACTTAATTTCTACAAGAGATTTCAAACAAAAACATACATTAATTTTAATTCAACAAGGTTTACAGAACAGCGCACAGAACGACTCAAGTTGGTTGAAACTAGATGCTTTAATGCCAGACACCATGACAAACATGACAACATGTGTTGATGACGTGTCACAAGTTGGCAGAGATTCTGGTATCTCAGTTTGGGTCATGATAATCGGGATTGTCTTGGCTCGTTTCGGTATGTTTAAAACAACAATTCGTATCACAAATACTTGTCAAATAATATGCACTCTTAATCATTCTCAAACATTACATGTTAAACACTCTCAAATATTACATGTTAAACATCTTAAGTATTACATTTTAATCATTCTCAAACATTACATTTTTAATTATTCTTAAACATCACATTTTAAACATTCACATTTTAAACATTCTCAAACATCACATTTTAAACATTCTTAAACATTACATTTTAAACATTCTCAAACATTACATTTTAAACATTCTCAAACATTACATTTTAAACATTCTCAAACATTACATTTTAAACATTCTCAAACATTACATTTTAAACATTCTCAAACATTACATGTTTTTCTTCTTCTTCGATCGTTCTAAGGCTATTTTTATCATTCTATTGTGATATATAAATAGCCAGTAACATCAGAACGTAATGTACGTGTACCAACCTTCAGCACCTATTGGAGCACAGTTGCTTATCTTTGGGTGGGGTGTTCGATTTCAGCCAGCGTTTGTTTGCGGTACGCTTTCCGCTAGCCTTGGCTGTCCTCAGCTGAACCCACAAGGCAGCGGGTTGCCATTTTTGCAGGGCATCGACCTTAGACGGCCTGCCCTCCCGGGCTTATGAGCGCCATCTGCCCAGCAAAACCGGTCGTTTTAATGAACACCTTGGTTTGCCGCCCGTTAAGGTTTGTTTACGGTTTACTCCGCTAGCTTTTGATTGTGCCCAATCAAACTACAAAGCAACAGTAGTTCTCTGCAAGCGGAAACACGCACTGGCTTTACCTCTGCTGGGCTTTCCAGTTGTTCTGTACATTTGGGTGGGACGCACACCCTCTTGCCTGTCATGCTTGCCGCTGCCGCGCTTGCACTGGTTTTGCCTCTGCTGGGCTTTCCACTTGTTTTGCTCATGTGGGTGGGACGCACACCTCTTGCCTGTCATGCTTGCCGCTGCAGTGGTTGCCTCGCTTTCCGCGCTTTTCGCGCTTGCCGTCCAACCTGCCCTCGATGGGGCCCACTATGGCTTTGCCAGCGTGCGTGCTCGCTCTGCCCTGGTGCCTACCTCACCATTTCCGTAAATTCCCAATGGGCTGTCCGACTTTGAGGGGGCAAAAACCGAGTTTCGCCAAATGCTGCCCACGTGCAACTCAACTCGACTCCCAGCATACTCATCGGCTCTAGAGAGGCGGCTCAAGAGAGAGCATGCTTGGGCTCCGAATTTCGCCACACGCGGGTCAACGTCCCTTCGATGGTTTTGATTTGTGCCTCCATCTCTGTGATGGGGGCTAGAAGTTTGACCTATGTGGACCACCGTGCGGCCCAACTCATCACCAGCATACTCATCGGTTCAAAGAGGAATCAAGAGAGAGAATGCGCGGGCTCCGAGTTCTGCCCCGTGAGGTTCCACATGTATACTTCTAGCTTTTCCCATCGGCCGGGAGAGGCGAGCATTAATAGTCACTCTGGGAGTTCGATCGTCTATGTTGCGAGCGGATCCCATCAAGCATGACTACCTGTGCATCTCTACTTTGAGTAGCTCTCCACGGCACTGCCTCTTAGCCAGGACCGGAACTACGTCTGTTACCATGGTCACCACGTGGAGTTGAGAGCAGGGGATTAGACCAGAGCCAACTATAAACTACTGGGCCTTCGGACTCAGGTAAGAATTATGGGGAAATCAGACCCCAACTACACCACGTGACCTCGCATTCCAGTATTGGTGTATATAGACGAATTCATTTTAAAATCAACACAAAATGCTAACTCGAAGTTATATTATGCAACAAGTTAAGTTTAACAATAAGGAATATCAATATTATAAATATTTGTTACCAATAAATAACCATAGACTCACCGAATTGAGTAAAATTGCAAAAAAGCGTGCAGTGTTCTATCACACATCTGTATTTTCCAGATCCCTTTTCTTATCTAGGTCAGGAATACCCGGCCAGTTGTCTGGCCTGTGCTAGAGCCTGGCTGTGATTAGACCCATCTCTCTAATCCTGGCGCGAATCTTCCTTGCGCCTTTGACCCCATTACATTTTAATCATTCACAAACATTACATTTTAAACATTATCAAACATCACATTTTTAAACATTCTCAAACATTACATTTAAACATTCTTAAACATACATTTTAAACATTCTCAAACATTACATTTTTAAACATTCTCAAACATTACATTTTAAACGTTCTCAAACATTACATTTAAACGTTCTTAAACATCACATTTTAAACATTCTCAAACATTACATTTTAAACATTCTCAAACATTACATTTAAAACATTCTCAAACATACATTTTTAAACATTTCTCAAACATTCTTTTAAATTCTTAAACATTACATTTCAACGTTCTTAAACATCAATTTTCAAACATTCAAACATTACATTTTAAACATTCTCAAACATTACATTTTAAACATTATCAAACATCACATTTTAAACATTATCAAACATTACATTTTAAACATTCTCAAACATCACATTTTAAACGTTCTTAACATCAATTTTAAACATTCTCAAACATTACATTTTAAACATTCTTCAAACATTACATATTTAAACGTTCTTAAAGCTCCATTTTAAACATTCTCAAACATCACATTTTTAAACATTCTCAAACATTACATTTTAAACGTTCTCAAACATTACATTTTAAACATTCTCAAACATCACATTTTAAACATTATCAAACATTATTTTAATATTCTCAAACATCACATTTTAACTGTTCTAAACATCACATTTTAAACATTCTCAAACATAACATTTTAAACATTCTCCCAACATTACATTTTAAACATTATCAAATATCACATTTTAAACGTTCTTAAACATCACATTTAAACATTATCAAACATCACATTTTCACACATTATATTTTTAATTGTTAAACATTCTCAAACATTACATTTTAAACATTCTCAAACATTACACTTTAAACGTTCTTAAACATCACATTTTAAACATTCTCAAACATCACATTTTAAACATTCTCAAACATTACATTTTAAACATTATCAAACATCACATTTTAAACGTTCTTAAACATCACATTTAAACATTTTCAAACATTACATTTTAAACATTATCAAACATTACATTTTAAACATTCTCAAACATTACATTTAAACATTCTCAAACATTACATTTTAAACGTTCTTAAACATCACATTTTAAACATTCTCAAACATTACATTTTAAACATCTCAAACATCACATTTTAAACATTCTCAAACATTACATTTTAAACGTTCTTAAACATCACATTTTAAACATTCTCAAACATCACATTTTAAACATTCTCAAACATCACATTTTAAACATTATCAAACATTACATTTTAAACATTCTCAAACATTACTTTTTAAACATTCTCAAACATTACATTTTAAACGTTCTTAAACATCACATTTTAAACATTCTCAAACATCACATCTTAACATTCTCAAACATTACTTTTTAAACATTATCAAACATCACATTATAAACATTATCAAACATCACATTTTAAACATTATCAAACATCACATTTTAAACATTCTCAAACAATACATTTTAATCATTATCAAACATCACATTTTAAACATTATCAAACATTACATTTTAAACATTATCAAACATCACATTTTAAACATTATCAAACATTACATATTAAACATTCTCAAACATTACATTTTAAACATTCTTAAACATCACATTTTAAACGTTCTCAAACATTACATTTTAAACATTCTCAAACATTACATTTTAAACATTCTCAAACATTACATTTAAACATTCTCAAACATTACATTTTAAACATTCTCAAACATCACATTTTAAACATTCTCAAACATTACATTTTAAACATTATCAAACATGACATTTTAAACGTTCTTAAACATCACATTTTAAACATTATCAAACATCACATTTTAAACATTATCAAACATCACATTTTAACAATTATCAAACATTACATTTTAAACATTCTCAAACATTACATTTTAAACATTATCAAACATCACATTTTAAAGCATTACAAACATTACATTTTAAACATTATCAAACATCACATTTTAAACATTATCAAACATTACATTTTAAACATTATCAAACATTACATTTTAAATATTCTCAAACATTACATTTTAAACATTCTCAAACATTACATTTTAAACATTCTCAAACATCACATTTTAAACGTTCTTAAACATCACATTTTAAACATTCTCAAACATTACATTTTAAACATTCTTAAACATTACATTTTAAACATTCTCAAACATCACATTTTAAACATTCTCAAACATTACATTTTAAACATTATCAAACATCACATTTTAAACGTTCTTAAACATCACATTTTAAACATTCTCAAACATTACATTTAAACATTCTCAAACATTACATTTTAAACATTATCAAACATCACATTTTAAACATTATCAAACATCACATTTTAAACGTTCTTAAACATCACATTTTAAACATTCTCAAACATTACATTTAAACATTCTCAAACATTACATTTTAAACATTCTCAAACATTACATTTTAAACGTTCTTAAACATCACATTTTAAACATTCTCAAACATCACATTTTAAACATTCTCAAACATCACATTTAAACATTCTCAAACATCACATTTAAACGTTCTTAAACATCACATTTTAAACATTCTCAAACATCACATTTTAAACATTCTCAAACATTACATTTTAAACATTATCAAACATCACATTTTAAACATTCTCAAACATCACATTTTAAACATTCTCAAACATTACATTTTAAACGTTCTTAAACATCACATTTTAAACATTCTCAAACATTACATTTTAAACATTCTCAAACATTACATTTAAACATTCTCAAACATTACATTTTAAACATTCTCAAACATTACATTTTAAACGTTCTTAAACATCACATTTTAAACATTATCAAACATTACATTTTAAACATTCTCAAACATTACATTTTAAACATTCTCAAACATCACATTTTAAACATTCTCAAACATTACATTTTAAACATTATCAAACATCACATTTTAAACATTATCAAACATCACATTTTAAACATTATCAAACATTACATTTTAAACATTATCAAACATTACATTTTAAACATTCTCAAACATTACATTTTAAATATTATCAAACATCACATTTTAAACATTATCAAACATTACATTTTAAACATTATCAAACATTACATTTTAAACATTCTCAAACATCACATTTTAAACATTATCAAACATCCATTTTTAAAAATTATCAAACATTACATTTTAAACGTTCTCAAACATTACATTTTAAACATTCTCAAACATTACATTTTAAACGTTCTTAAACATCACATTTTAAACATTATCAAACATTACATTTTAAACATTCTCAAACATCACATTTTAAACATTCTCAAACATTACATTTTAAACATTATCAAACATTACATTTTAAACATTCTCAAACATCACATTTTAAACATTATCAAACATCACATTTTAAACATTCTCAAACATTACATTTTAAACATTCTCAAACATCACATTTTAAACATTATCAAACATCACATTTTAAACATTATCAAACATCACATTTTAAACATTCTCAAACATTACATTTTAAACATTATCAAACATTACATTTTAAACATTATCAAACATCACATTTTAAACATTATCAAACATCACATTTTAAACATTCTCAAACATTACATTTTAAACATTATCAAACATCACATTTTAAACGTTCTTAAACATTACATTTTAAACGTTCTCAAACATTACATTTTAAACATTCTCAAACATCACATTTTAAACATTCTCAAACATTACATTTTAAACATTATCAAACATTACATTTTAAACATTCTCAAACATTACATTTTAAAAATTCTCAAACATTACATTTTAAACATTATCAAACATCACATTTTAAACATTATCAAACATCACATTTTAAACATTCTCAAACATGACATTTTAAACATTATCAAACATCACATTTTAAACATTCTCAAACATCACATTTTAAACATTATCAAACATCACATTTTAAACATTCTCAAACATTACATTTTAAACATTCTCAAACATTACATTTAAACATTCTCAAACATCACATTTTAAACATTCTCAAACATCACATTTTAAACATTCTCAAACATTACATTTAAACATTCTCAAACATTACATTTTAAACATTCTCAAACATTACATTTTAAACATTCTCAAACATCACATTTTAAACATTCTCAAACATTACATTTTAATCATTCACAAACATCACATTTTAAACATTCTCAAACATTACATTTTAAACATTATCAAACATTACATTTAAACATTATCAAACATTACATTTAAACATTCTAAACACTACATATTAAAACATTCTCAAACATCACATTGTTGATTAACACATTTTATAACGCAAATGTTTTTCAAAGATTCACAGTTAAACGCATAGCTCAATTCTTTGCAATTAAACAAATGTTGCATACATGCTCAAAAACAAATATGAATGCTAATAGAAAGTATAAGACATGTGTTTCATTAGGAACAAAAACAAATAAGAATATAATATGTGCCAATAGTGTTATTTCGTAAAGACAGTTTGTCATTGTATTGATTGATATTCTGACAACTTCTACGACACTGTTGATGTCAGAGCTTTTAAAGTGAAGTAACCTTTAAGTTTGTCATTGTATGGACTGATAACTGACAACTTCTACGACACCGTTGGTGTCAGAGCTTTAAAGTGAAGTAACCTTTAGGTTTGTCACGATTCTTCTTCTTTTCAAAGGCTCCATATTGATCACTTCTTAACCTCTCTTTATGATTTGTATGTGATCTCAGTCTAAAAGCGACTGTACGATGTGCCAGTTATGCGCCTACAAGTTAGCCAGCACATCCGATTTCTGCGACGCTTTTTATTTATTAAGTACTTCTAGGTCCTACTCAGTCATCTCTTACGACATGCTTTGTAGGTCGCATTGTTACTAATCTTTGCTCCTTGCTACCCTGGACAAGGCGCATCAGCTGCATGAAAAGCGATGAACTGTTTCATAAACAAACATTCTTAATATCAATACAACCCAAAAACATAATCCTGGCTTTGACACTATGGCTTCCATCTTTCTTGTCTATAATCTGTTCTGTCGCAAAGGGTTAGGAAAAAGTAATTTCTAGAACTGCTTATGTGTACGTTCTAAATAATGTTTTTATTGCCTCTGTAGTTTCTGAGGTCCACCTTCTGCGTGCACGGCCTTATATTTTATATTCACTGCGTTGGAGTAGCATTTCTCTTTGAGGCGCACTGTCTGTTTGTAATCTACTTACGTGGCCGAAACATCTTATATTTTGTATTGACTGTGTTGGAGTAGCATTTTGTATTGACTGTGTTGGAGTAGCATTTTGTATTCACTGTGTTGGAGTAGCATATCTCTTTGGGGCGCACTGTCTCTTGCTAATCTACTTACGTGGCCGAAACATTAAATGTGTTGTTTATTTATACTCTTTTTTTTTCCTGATCTCTTTCTCTCGAAATCGGTTTCATCTTGATACTCCCAGAATTCCACATCCGATTTCTACGACGCTTCGTATTTACTAGAGTAACTTCTTAAGGTTCCTACCTCAGTCGCCTCTTATGATATGCATTGTAGGTTGCAGTATTACTATTCTGTGCTCCCCTTTCGAGTCTCAGCAACACATGACAATAAGTATCATCTGATGTATGATCCATCAGTTCCGACACTATGCTATAGTATACCAGTAGATAAGACATTATAAAGTGGATTTTTTTAAATCTCACAAGCAGTGCGTCTGTAAAAATGTGTATCCTACTTAAAATTAAGCGTACACTTTCTGGCTGGAAAAAAGCCAGAGTGATACTGACCAAAACTAATGATATAAAACTGCAGGCAGAACAGACACCGGAAGCATATCCTGTAACACTGTCCTGTCATGTGTGAGTTGAGAAGCAACATATGGCTACACCTAGTCGACCTGAAAACTAAGCTTTTATGGAAACCTGACAGACCTGAAGCTGACTGACCAGGTTGTGGTCCACAGTGAATTGAGCAATTGACCAGAGATCGCCGAAGAAGTAGAATAAACCCTACAGATCACTTGCATGGGAATTGAAAACTACAGTAAATTGAGCGCATGACCAGAGATCGCTGAAGAAGAAGATTGCATGGAAATGAATTGTGTCAATTGTATAGAAAGTATGCATGATTTATGAAGATATGTTCTGTTTATCTCTTTGTTCTTTCTTTGTTTATTCAGCAACAAATAAATACCAACATAAACATCAAATCCAATTAAAATATTGTACACATTAAATGAGCACATTTCATTCACACATTCCCACCCAGTTATCAATCCACAAACTAGCCACAAATGAGACAAGTTAATTTACATCACCATTCAATTTGTCCTAATGTCTTCAACCTCAGGTCTATGGACAGCAGATCTAACCACGGTTCAGCTGTTCCTAGAAAACGTAGCTCCAAAACAGAGAGGAATAGTCAATGGTTTCCAGAGCTCATTGAATCAGCTGATGGACTTCTTGAAGTATGCTCTTGTGATAATTCTACCACACCCACATCAGTTTGGTTTTCTAGTATTTATCTCTTATACTTTTATATGCATTGGGTGGATGTTCATGGGCGTTAATGCAGCACTTTCAGCCAATAGAAAGAAGACAAAGCCTTATATAAGTCAGGAGCCTGAGCCGACTCTGATCGACTCCCATACGACCAATCAGATCTGATAACATTCCACAGTATAACTTAGTAGATGATGTACTATAATGTTGGATTATATGTTTGTAAAATCTTATCAGTAATTAATCTAATCTCATGCGTCTTATTGTAGATAAATTAGTTTAGTCGCGGGATCATCATCACTGCACATCGAACCAATGAGTCCATAAGTGCTCCCATCTCCTCGTCAGTATGTCTCTCAGCATGTGGCAACTGACGACACCAGTTCTTTGTTGGTTTACTATTCTTCTTTGGCTACCAGCAGTGTGCCTTTATCTAGCTACACCACATTTGACTTGGTATTCTTGCAATCTGGTTCAATTAATCAATTATGCCATGCCTGCCGGCGTAGGCGATCATGTCTCTCCACAACTCTCTTTGCTTGGTGCATGTAATCAGTTCTGACTTCGATATTTTGTCGAACCATGATGTCAGGCCATCTAACATCTTCTCCCTCTGTCTTCCACGATCTCTCCTTCCCTGAATTTTACCTGTAGTCACCAAATGTTCTAAACCTTCTCCTCGCATTATATGCCCGAAGAACCTTGATTGTCGGATTCTTATTCTTTTGATAAGGTTTCTTTGTGTGCAGACCTGATTTAAAACCTCAACGTTTGTTTTCTTTGCTGTCCATGGAATTCTCAACATTCTTCTGTAAAACCACATCTCTGTGGCTTCCAATGATCGTATTGATTGTTTGTTCAGTGTCCATGATTCGCTGCCATACATAAGAATTGGTTCAATATAGCATTGGAGTATTCTTTTTCGCAGTGTCATTGGTAGTGAGTTCACGCATAGTGTGTTCTTCATTTTCATAAAAGCTGCTTTCGTTTGAGCTATTCTACTT
The DNA here is from genome assembly GCA_020796225.1 of Arion vulgaris. NCBI lineage: Eukaryota > Metazoa > Mollusca > Gastropoda > Stylommatophora > Arionidae > Arion > Arion vulgaris. The sequence goes on along the minus strand of CM036753.1, from coordinate 64,265,273 downwards.
CTAATCTCTGTTGTACATCTTCCATCTGGTGTTAAGAATGTTCCTAGATACTTGAATCGATGGACTTGTTTCAGTGTTGTGTTATTTATTTTGATATTGCATGTTGGTGTTTCTTGTTTCTTGGAGACAACCATAACCTCTGTTTTCTTTATATTCATGCTTAATCCTTTCTTTTCACTTTCTCTCACTAGTATGTCTATCAAGTCTTGCAGATCGTGTTCATTTGTAGCCATGAGAATTGTGTCATCAGCGTACCTTAGGTTGTTTATATTTTGTCCACCGACTGCTATTCCTGTCTTTTCTTCTATTGATCTCATAATGTTTTCGCTATATAAGTTGAATAGGTCTGGTGAGAGTACGCAACCTTGTCGTACTCCTAACTGTATCGCCTGATAGATTCCAATCTTACTCTCTAGTCTAATGGCTGCGGTTTGTTGCCAGTACAAATTCTTGATCAGTCTAAGATCTTTACCATCAATATTTATACTTTCTAACATGCTGATTATTTCTCCATGTTTTACTTTATCGAAAGCTTTTGCGTAGTCTATGAAACACAGGTATAAGTCCAACTTCATTTCTATTGATCTTTCCATTATTGTTCTTATTGTATATATTGCGTTGTTTGTTCCTCTGCGTTCAACAAAGCCACATTGTTCTTCCTTAACTTCTGGTCTTATTTTGTTTCGTAACCTTCTCATAATAATGCTGAAAAGTAGTTTTGTTACGTGACTCATGAGGCTGATTGTGCGGTGTTCTTCGCAATCTGGTTAGAGTTGCAAATTCACAACTATTATTTGAATCATGTACACCAGCGTTTCCCAAAGTGGGCGGTCCGCCCCCCAGCATTCTAGGCTGGCGATAGTGGGTTCAGAAGAATTCGGGGGATGTTCAGGAGATTAGGGTCTGTATCTCCTTAAAGAAGAAATTAATAATAAATATTTTAAAATACATTTCCTGATTTTGCGATCGAATAATCAGTTAAAATGTGAATTCTGCATTTTAGTTCATCTTATGCCCGTCTTATACGATCCATTTTGTCATCAATTTTCTATTTTATACATATAATCATTTGAAAATTGACCATGTATTACAGAAATATATATATCAATTTTCTATGCCAAAGAGAAAATAGGGCATGTATATATGTGGGAGGGGGAGTTGACAAACTGTTATAATGTGGAAGGGGCGTTACAAAGTTTATGTTGTGCAAAGTGGGTGGTGGGCCGAAAAGATTTGGGAATCTATGATGTGCACGATCTCTCTCCCTTAGAGAATTCAGAATATCAGTCTGGTCCATTGTACGTCCACATTTTACATCAGCCATACAGCTAGTTTATTTCGCGTTAATTTCCCCTTACACCTGCATGCCCTTGTACAAAAAATCAAACTGACTTTTGTCCACCAAGAGCTCCTCAGCAACTACAATCATTGTCCCCGGGCCCAACTTGTTTCAATCTTCCTGGACATACTCATTGAGACACTGAGACAACGCATGGAACACTCTTATTGTCGAATATTTCTCTGAGATTATCGGATGTTAAATTACTGCGAACAAGTTAAATTTATAATAATGACTTTATTAGCAAAAAGTGCAATGAAAACCTGACATATTGTCTATACAATTTCAACACTGTATTTCATTAGATACTTGGAAAGCTGAAGAAGACTATATATATATATATATGTAAAACTGTTAGTAATAAGTTCTGCCATAGTTTCTTTAGGACTAAAAAAGTAATAAAGATTTGGAAGACAAATTACGGCAAAATGATATCGAATGATATAGAACGATGACATCTTTTTGTTGATTTTACGTTTTTGGTAATGTTGGTATATTTTAAAAAAAAATCTCCTATATTTAATTTTCAATTACTCATAATACAAATATTCCATTACGTAGTCGGTGAGAAAATCATTTAAATATATGCATTTGTTTATAGAAATATATATAGAAATATATATATAGAAATATGTATATAGAAATATGTATATAGAATTACATATAGAATTATATATATATATAATTTAGTTGCTCTCTTCTTATTTCAACTGAATTGACGTGTTTTAATTAAAAAAAAGAATGTCAACTATTTATATAAGCTGCTTTTATTTTGTTTCATTTCAATTTAGCAATCGAATTTTCAGTGTCTAATGTAGAGTGACAGTGTGCTTAATCGTCTGGAAGTCTTCTCTGTCTCATAGCATTCCCCAATAATAGTTTCGATATATAGTTTTTATATGACGGAACTAATGATGTCTTTCTGTTAGTCTTCAGGGACAATAAATTTAGAAAGATATTAAAGATAAATACATTCTCCAGTGCCCTTTGTTTCTGCCAATTTGAAATGGCGGTTAGCTTTGCCTATACAGTATGTAAGGTGTTCAAGATAAAGTAGCCCTGTTGACAAATAAAACTTGCCAATCGGGCTACTTTTATCTTGAACACCCTGTATGTCCTCTCTATGCAGCTCAGAATTCAAAGGGTATGCCAAAAACTACATAACTTGGAACCAACATAGTCCTTTCTCATTTTAGTTGGAAAGAGTCCATCAGAAAGGCCATGGGGTGGAGTTTGGTGCCAGAATTACTCTACACACAACGAAGCTGTCATAATTTAGTTGAAGTTGAGAGCTTAACCTCAACAATACTTCAGGTTATCTGTAACGGTGCTATTTTTGCATGTTCAAGTGGTATTTCAAGGTCTCTGATTTAACTATAGTGTCTACTAACTCTACTTGTTAGCAGTTCAATATTGTATCACTTTTGTACCGTTATATGCTACAATAGGGTCTGCGCGCAATTTCTCCATACCACTCTATACTGGGCAACTTTTTCAATCTCTTTTATGGAAATAAGTTCTCTCTCGCGATCACCTAAAAGATCAATGTACCAAATCTCTCCATAAATTCATTCATGTGGAAATCTGATTCATGCAGCCTTAGTATGGGTGGGTTTCGTCACATCTTCAGCGTCATTTGGAGCTCTGGTCTTATCCTTCTGCATGTGTCCGGATTCAGCCAGCGTTTACTGGGTTCGCTTTCCGTTAGCCTTTGGTTGTCCCCAGCCGTCCTGCAAGGCAGAAGGTTGACTTCTACACATTTAGGACACGTGCATCCGATTTCAGCTAAACCTCCTTAGCGCCTTATACGACATTCGTGGCAGGTAACAGTGGTTCTATTCTTTACACCCCAAATTTAGGCCCCAGTAACCACTCGAGGGAAATAAGTTCGATATTTCTCGTCTCCCTCAATAACGTTCGTCTCAGAGTTTCTCAAAGGGAAACGTTAAACATACTTCTTTCTCAAATATTTAATCCAATGTTTGTTGGTGACTTTTATGTCGTATTACTATGTGTTTAATTGTTTACTTGTTTAAAAACTTCTGGGAAGTGCGAGTTCTCGCTTCATTTTTCCAAAACGACGCTACTGAGTTGTACCTACATTCCTTTTTGCATATCAATACGACAGTACAGATTCTCGGCGTGATATGCCAGTTATGAAAGCTTCTACTCAGAGTAGGTCTTCTTCTTCTTCTTCGAACGCTCCACATCGACCATGTGTTAACCAATCTGTGTGATTTGTATGTGATCTGAGCCTAAGAGCAATTGTATGTTGTACGAGTTATGCGTCTACAAGTAGGCCAACACATCCGATTTCTGAGATGCTTTTTATTTTCTAGGATAGCTTCCCTAGGTCCTACATCAGTCGCCTCTTACGACATGCCTTGTAGGTCACAGTGGTACTATTCTTTGCTTCCCTTGCGGGCCCCGGCACCACACGAGCGGGAGATTAGGTCTAAGAGTGGTTACTGGAGAATTCCAGACGCTAAACCATTTTTAAAATAGTGTTTCATGCATGGAAATCATCATTACAGTCTTCATGATTGACAGTGTATACTTTTTTAGGGTAATAAATCTGGCTGTCATCTTTGCATTATTGCTGCATTGTCCCTGGACACAGAGCTGTCATATCTGGGAGTGACATAAACATCTCCACTCGATTCGATTTTGTGCTGGTCTTATCCGTGGCTTAGAACTCTGCTTTAGAAGTTCGCATCCATGTACCTCTATACTTCTTTTTTTTCAGAAGGATTCAAATGTATAACAATATTTTGTAAATACTTTGTTAAGTTTCAAAAGAAAAACATGCCTGTTGTATTAATTGTCTGGCAGGAAATCTAGATCGAATAAGAAAAAAGAATAGAAATGGTTGGGGGGAAATATAAGATATAATATTACAAAAGATGTTCAGAATAAATGATAAATAAGAACACCAAATAAAGCAAACGGGGACTAAGAAAGAGAAAGAAGGAAGATACATGACGTAATCAAATACTCCAAAAATGAAAGAATAATAAAAGCGTTAAAAAACAAATAGTGGAATCAGCGGAATATAAGAATGAAGTAGGAACAGCGAATGGATAACAAAAAAAAAGAAAAAGAAGAGGACGATTACTAACGTTTAAAAATGGTACAATTCAGAAAATGTTAGAGAAACAACTTGATAATATGCACACAAAAAGAAGTAATACAGGGTGTTCAACTTAAAAGCAGCCTGTGAATGGAGCTAATCTGGCATATATGTATGGAGATGAGAAGGTTCAGTTATGACGTAGTATAGGTCAAGGTTGTGTGAGGGTGTGTAATTGTAGTGCGGGAAGGGGCGATGAACAAATGTGAAGTAGGACGAGCTAGTCAGAACCGGTTTAAATAGTAAATAAACACAACTCAATGTGTACCTGGCAATTTTTGAATTGTCAATGTGGCTGCAATTATCTTGAACACCCTGTAGAAACAGATAGGGAAATTGAAAGAACAAGTAATTAAAAATGAAGTCTAATATAATTATCAAACCCAATTGGAGATTTCATGTTGTTTAATGCGTTCTTACGTGGTGTACTTTTTTAAATATAATCTTCATGCAGACGTTAAACAACTACATTAAAGAGATGTTCTAATCGTGATACATAGTTTTCTTAGGTTTCATTCTATTACAAACATAGTAGCTCTCTCTCTCTTCTCTCTCTCTCTCGCTCTCTGATGTCCATTCTTGTTAGCATTGTAAAAATATTTTACATTTTTGCATATCCTTTACAGGACTTTGCGAATCAACCCCAGCTTTTAACGCTGTTTGTGATTTTTTTAGGCATTATTACGTTCAGTAGTTTGCCATTGATTTCTGAACGGGTTGTCCCATCGTCCTTTGTTAAAATCCACGCAAACAATTTGCAACCAAACTGTCCGCATCGTGATTCGAACTCAGAACGTCGGGGCTAATAGACCGAGTCACTAACCCCTAAGACTTTTTTTTTCAAGTAGTGAGGTTAAACTGCACAGTACTGCCCTTTATTACAACAATTCTCTTTTGTTATTAAATTTTCTTGCTATCACAAAGCTCTCCAAACGTCTTTTATATTATGTTATAAAACAAAACGACACATGTATCTTTTTCCATACATCTTTTACTTCTGAAAGACACTAAAAATCATCAGACTGAATGAGGTAACAGAAACTTTGCCACCCCAACAGTAATTTGGAATTTCTCTCTCTCTCATATGACCTCTGCAGCCGTCATGCTCAAACCATCAGTTACATCCTGAATACATCTTCTCGTGGTTTTCCTCTTCTCCTCTTTGCCGGTACTCCTCCTTCCATTATGATCTTCTCCAGCCCTTCGTGTCTTTTTATATATCCAAAATACTTATACTCTTTCTTATTTGTAGCATTAGCCAGTTTTATTTGATTTTGAGTTCTTTCTGGATATATCTATGTGTTTTTTCTTTGTCCGTGTTATACTGATGAGTCTCATATACGCAATCTTTGTATGGACATTGTAATCTATTGAGATGCATTGACCTAACTCATTCCTTCCTCGTCAATTGTTCACGATAATTATGTAATATTTTAATTATGCTATTTAAAATAACAATTGCAAATATTTGTCAACATTAAATTTTTGCTCCTAAATTTATGATCAGTGTCTGGCGTCATTCTCTGTTGTAAATGTCTTAATTCTATAAGACATTATATTCTTAAAAGTTCTTCCTTAATTAAAGAAATACAGTTTGACTGCAAATGTAGTATCAAAAAAATCGATAACTATTTTTCTAACCATGCGATCATGTTCCTCTGATGATAGAAGTTGATTTGCTATAGAGAATCGTTTTATATGTTTATATGGTACCTTGCGACACTATCGACTCAACGCACTACATTCCTATACTTCTTAATACTGTCTCTTTTCGTGTTTCCTATATGTGTATATGTTAAATGTATATATTATGTATATATTTGATTATTATAATGAAGTGGTTTGGCCACTTAAAAGAATGCATCCAAACTCCACAGTATACAGAGTCTTCTACAACAGAACATCGGGAAAGAAGGCAAGAGGAAGACCACGGAAAAGATGGTTAGATGACGTAGCAGAATCTTGTGAAAGAGCAAAGATAACAATCACACAAGCCACCAGAACAGCGCCAGAGAAAAACAGAAAACCACGACACTGGGCAACAACTCGGTAGCAGTGTGACGACAAACGAAGAAGAAGAACTTCTTTTTTCGACTTCTAGTTTTTGCATTTATTTCGTTAGTCGTTTTTAGTAGTCATATTTTCATTTGGGGCCGTTAGAGATTTATTGTCTTGTTCTATATGTTGTGTGTCGTATTAGAAGTTAATTTTTTCTGGTGTATCCTTTGCTCGATATAGACATTTTGGTCGAAACGTTGTTGTGTATTGTTAATGTTTTTGTACTTTGTAAAACTCCAGTACTTTGTTTTTACGTGTTTCACCATTTTAACATTCAAATATTATACTTCACCTGGACACCGCAAGATAAGATTAAGAATCATGTCACACTTGATATCCATATACAGAAAAACAACAATTTATTAGATCAATATACATATTCGTATTGTAGTCTTGACAACCATCATTTGTTACATAAACGTAAATGTTAGTGTGTTTTAGCAGTGCCATGTCAGTTGTCATCATCCTAATCATCATCTTCACACAAACGGCCGTAGGGGACGTTTGATGGGTCCATCTCGTCATTATTATCTATGTACTGACCACCGCCTGCTCGTTTCTGTAACGGCATCTGGTGATAAAAGCTAATACACGTACATAACATATAAAAAAAACTCTAGGCGTCAGAAAAAACAACAACTCAGAAATAGAGAGATTAATTTAGTGACATAAAAGCATTCTAAATACTAAGAGAAAATATTCTCATACACAATCTCTTCTATTTCTTTGTGCCCCTTAGCTTCAGTTAGGCATATCCTCAACCAATTCATACCAAATCTTCCTATCTTTAGCTGTTTTGTTCTGCTCCTTCAAGCTCTTTTGTATATCTTTAATCTCTGCCTTCAAATATCGTCTTCGTTTATTTTTAGGTTTTCTCTCTTTCTGTTTTCTAATAGTTCCAGAAAAGGGTCTTTTTGTATATTCCCTAGTTTTCTCAAGGCTTAGTCTATTCCAGACGTCCATAGTCTTTTCTTCATCTCTTGGTTCATTGGAATCTGTCTTGTTCATTCCATAAGCTCCTCATTTCTGACACTATCATACCCACTCAGTCACTCTATTCTGCGCAGGCAGTAGTTGATAAATATTTTCAATTGATTAGTTAGTGTTTATGCATTCTGCTATGATATCTAACCATTTTTTTCGTGGCATACTTTTCGTATTTTTCCCTTATGTCCTGTTGTAGAGGTCTCTGTTTACAGTGAAATTTGGGTGTATCTTTGTTAAGGGATCGATCCAAGTTATTTTTTGTTTCTCAATGAAATTCAAGCAAAGTTCTGTTTCAACTTTCTTTCATATGCTGATGTTGGCGACTTGTCTTTTCTGGTGTTGTTCGTAACTTTTCGTAGGTATCACATTTCATATGTAATTATGTTTTGCGATTGCGCTTTGCTCATTGCTAGTAACAACTGTTATAAGAAGGAGAAGATGGAGATATGTTGGACATACAATGAGAAGAAATGATCAAAGAACATTAAAGAAGGCATTGAAGTGGGATGCAGTGTTTAAGAAAGAGAGAAATATCGGTCTCAGTTCTATGAAGGAGATTGGACGAGTTGCCAAGGATATAGCGATATTGAGAAATTGATTGCAGGCTCTACGTAACGTGTAACGGTACGAATAGCATTATTTGCTCATTGTCCATGTTTGACTCTTCCTTCAACCTGTTGAAAGAGCAGACATAGTCTGCTTTATGAATTCATTATTTGTTCTAAACATTTCTTCTTCATTTACTTCATTATTCCTATTCTCAAATATAACCTTTTTTTCTGAAAATTATACCCAGAAGCTAAGGGATACATGAATTGTAAAAGATAGTTTAAAAGACTATTTGTAACAGTTAAGACATACAAGAGCTAAATGGTGAAAAGTTAAGGCGTGTAGAGACGTACGTCCTCTTCCTGTGTGGTTAGTGCCGTTCGCAGAAAATAGCATAGTGGACAGTACACGATGTTCATGGCAGCCAGACCACGCATCAACCTACACAAATGTATGAAAAATATAGATCGATATCATACAAATGCAAAAACAAAATAATAATGCAATAAATTTAGTCCAAAAATAAATTAATAATAATAAATAATAATAATTCCTCACGTACCGTTATACGTTACATAGGGCCTGCAAGTAATTTCTCCATACCGCTCTATCCTGGGCAACTCGCTCAATCTCCTCCATGGAACTGAGACCGATATTTCCTGCCTCTCTCAGCAAAGTTCGCTTCATGGTCTCTTTAGGTCGACCTCTCTTTCTTGAACCCTTTGCATCCCACTTCAATGCCTGCTTTGATATTCGTTGATCATTTCTCCTCAAGGTGTGCCCAACATATCTCCATCTTCTCTTTCTTATAATAGTTGTCACTAGTGGTTGGCCAGACATGTCTCTGATTTCATCACTTCTCCTGAATTCGTTCCATTTTATATTCATTATTTTTCGCAGACATCTATTTTCATCTATTAAAAATAAATTACAAATGTAATAAATTCAGTAGTACCACTAGTTAGTGAACTCGCTTTTTAAGCTAGTGGTTTTTGGGTTAATTCCACAGTGTGCTCGGAATATTGTTCAGACCGTAATGGCTCTCAGATCGACCAGCCTTAATTGGGTACCAGGAAAAGCAATGTGAAGTAAAGGCGACCGGCGCGATGTTGACCATATCACCTATAGTGTGCCGACGGTCAATGAAAAATATGAGGCTAACACCGTGTTAATCAGTTTACCTTACGGTATTAAAACAAGTGTCAATGTTTCAAAGAACCAATAATAAATGCTATCATTTTAGTAGAACAAATAATAAATGCAATCATTTCAATATAACACATGCAGTATTGTGAACTCAACCTTAAGAACTCTTGAATGAACAAGACGTAACTAGAATGTTGCGTAAGTGTTGCAAAGCAAGTTAAGAGACATAGTCGACTTTGATCAGAATTACCACGGGAATTGAGAGGGGATGGAGACAATAATAGCCATGCAATTGTTTATTCAGTATGTTATGCCATATCCAGAAACGGACGGTGATGTTCTCGTCTTGCTTGTCGAGTGTGTGATGGTAGTCGCTGGATAGTTTATGATCTTTTCTAATGGACAAGATAGCTCTTTTATTCCAAGTATGTAATTTCTCTAATGTTTTCTGCTTGTTTCCTTTCTACTCCATTCTTTGTGTGTTATTTTTACCCGGGACACTACAGTATGGTGGTACCCTTTTGAGTATAATTCGCTTAAATCAGTTATTAAGAAAGACGTTTTGAGACAGAAAAAAATGAGAATGACCAGGACGAAAATGGAAAGAGTATGTAGTAGATGACTTGAACACACAGACAGCAGACATATGACATGTTAGATTTAATGAAGAGAACCAGTAACAGACATATGACTTATCATAAAGAGAATTGGCAACAGGCACAAAACATATCACTTATGAAAAGAACTTGCAACAGACACAAGACATATGACATATCATGAAGAGAGCTTGCAACAGACACATAACCTAGGACATATCGTGAAGAAATTTCGAGAGAACTGGTAAAGTGACAAAATTATACAGAGGAAAAAATTATTAAATGATGAATAAACTGAAAACTTACCAAGGAAATCCAACCGCTTTGACAACTTGTCCTGCAACTGATGGTCCTGTAAGAACGATACTGAAACTGTACATTCGAACAATAAACTGTAGCAAGATATGACATTTCAAAACATTCACGCACACACAGTTTTCAAAGTTTGGTTATTGTTTATTAGTTGTTGGTTATTAGTTACTGAATAGATATCACTGCACTCCAGGCAAACCCGTAGGTGCTCAGTCTTCCCCAACAGATGTGGAAATGAATAATGATAGTTTCTATTGACGCTGATTAAAAATACTCCTCCCTCTGCTCCTCAGGCATCCAGTTCTACTTGTACAGCGTATAATTCCAAACTCTTTAAATTGCTGGATAGATTCGACATCAATTTTACAGTCGTCATCCACGAGGTGGGTGATTTTAGAATTAATATTGAAAGACGTTCCTGATCCGTCGTTTGATTTCAACGCTAATTACTGAAGATTTTGCAGATCCGTCGTTTGATCTCAAGCTTACAAATACAGAAGTTACTGCTGCGTCGTTTTATCACAAAGTTAACAAAGACAGAAGTTACTGCTCCGTCGTTTTATCACAAAATTAACAAAGACAGAAGTTACTGCTCCGTCGTTTGATCTCAAAGCAACAAAGACAGAAGTTACAGATCCGTCGTTTGTCTCAAACAACAAAGACAGAAGTTACAGATCCGTCATTTGGTGTCAAAGTTAATTATAAATGTAGTTGATCAACTCTTATATATTAAAGTAAACTAGAAGTTAATATAGTCATCCCTTGTTATATTTCAGAGAAAACAAGGAGAGACTATACTTGTTTTTTGTTTTATCGTATGCTATACTGCTCTTCAAATTCATTGAAGTATCGTCTATTGTCTATTCCCATGTAGAAGATGGCGTTGGTTGTCCACTCTTGCCGTTAAGCGTAGGGATTGGATCTTTAATGTGCGTTCTAGGGTCAGATAAGTCATCCTTCTGGTGTTATAGTCGTGTTTATTTAGTGTGATCTTGATATTGTCTATCCATATTTTCTTAGTCTTCCCTTGGCTTTAGAACCTGATCTCTTTTTATGGTACGCTGTTAGTGGTGGTTGGTTGTATTCCATTCTCATTAAATGTCAAAACTACTGCATTTGTTGTCGTTGTCACCGAAGTATACATTGATGATGTACCCACCTAGAGAATACGCCAAGCAGACAGCCAGTTGTGCTATGGCGTATACACATCCGTAGAAAGGTTTATGTCGAACATCGACAAGTAGAGCAAGCAATGGCATGATGGCCGCATCTGTAATACCTGTCATATACGCCAGATGAGATCAATAAATGAGATGGCTGGAATAGCAGTAAAAAGACATAATATACACAACTTAAGATATGCTTAAAGAGAATGTTTTGGCTGAGACAAATTAAAAAAGAGTATAAGGTACTAGTTAATATGGTGGTGACAGAAAGTAACAAAGGTCTAAATCTGAATAGCAAGAAGTAAAAAGTTAGTACCATTTAGGGTTGCCATAGTTTGATCCTTCGAAATGAGGACACTTCTCTTAACATTAATTCCATTAAAATTATTTCCATGTATATTTTCTTATTGCTGTTTTTGTTTAGAATGTCTTAATTCTGCATCAAATGTCTATAAGGTTGCCTGCATGTGGAATGTATGAAATTAAATTTTACAAGTGAACTTGACTAAATTCACACGAAGACAATTTCTCTGATTGATCCATTTGACATGGATTAAAGAAAATATTCCTGCTACCGAATCATTGTGTGCTGGAATAACAAAGAAGAACTGTGCTATCTTCACGATTTCAGAGTACATTTCAATACTCCTACAGTTTTCAATATAGTCTCACTACTTTTTTGCGATGTCACTTGATTGTTATAGGTGGAAGCACATTTCTTCAGATTACAGTGCTGATCCCATCACTTTGATATAGAAATGCAAGATAGGAGAAATATATTTTTAAACACAATATTTTTAGTAACCATTTTTTTTTTTCCTGATCCAGAAGCACTTGAGCTTTTTCAGCTCTTCGGCTCGGTGCCATGGACATCGTAACCCTTCGGTTTGGTGCCACGACCACCGTAAATCTGTGGAATCTGTGGCTTTTTCTGCCATCCCGCGGAATTGAACCCGCACACACAGAGGGATAGTCACCCGTAGTCCAACGCGCTACGAACACGCTGGATAGACGGGCTTTAGTAACCATAAGTTCCTATTGTTTTGGTAAAAATTGTATATGTCTTATTCGTTGCACTTCTATCGGTTTGTTATCTGTCCCAGAACAATTTAAAGTTGCTAGGTGCCTAGAACTTTGACTTATTTAAGTATTTCAATTTAAAAAAAGAATAATATGAACTAGTTGTGAGTTCTTACTTACTTTACGACATTATTTATAGTCCAACATGGCCGCAATTTCCATGGCAACCCGACAAGTAATTAATTTAAAAGTTATATAATATTTCATCCCAGACCACCCCTAGTACTATCTGATAAAAAAAATATCCCATTTGACTGTTAAGCGTGACCTAGCATTCCGAAAGTAATGGGTTGGAATCCAAGCAAGTTTTGTTCACGCACGCATTTTTTGGTCGGATATCACGAGGAATGTTGCCAGAGCTACGGAGTCCATGCTATGTGCATTAATCTTGCAGGTATTGTGCCATTTCTACAGAGAGGATCGAGCCATATTGGGTAAATCCGGTGCAATGATGTCAATCTTTGGCGTTAGATTCTTAGATCTTACCTCTAGTAGTTTATTCTAACTAGATGGTTTGTTATTTCCCTTGTACTGAATGCTGAGACAGATGCTCTTCTAAGAGTGATTTCTTTAAATGGTGCTTCTTCTCTATTGTCTATTGTCTTTCCCCATGTGGATGATGGAATTGGTTGTCCACTCTTGCCGTTAAGCGTAGTGGTGGGGGCTTTAACTTGCGTTCCAGGGCCAGATGAGTCGCCCTTGTTGTGTTAAATCCGTGTTTATTTAGTGTGGTTTGATATTGTCTATCCATCTTTTTCTTGGTCTTTCCTTGGCTCTAGTACCCGATCTCTTTTTATTGTATGCTGGTATTGGTGGATGGTGCAACCTGAAAATGGAATCATCAAGAAGAAGGGGCAGACCAAGAAAAAGATGAGTTGATGAAATTACAGACATCTTAAAACTCCACAATACCACAGTATATCAAGCGACCGAACGTGCACTATCTCTGAAACCGATCAATAGTTAAATCTGCTACGCCTAACGACAAAACAGCATAGATTGGTGGTTGATTGTATTCTATTCTCATAAAATATCCAAACCACTGCATTTGTTGTCTTTCAATTTTCAACCTCTATCCTCGGAATGTTCAACCAGAGCTAACTATAACGTTATCTAGAGTTGGCTGTGGTTCATAAAACAAATAATAAGTCTATCTAACTTTACTTACCTAGGCCAAGTCCAAGTCCGAAATGTTCAACGAACAAATAATGAGTTTATCTAACTTTACTTACCTAGGCCAAGTCCACGTCCGAAATGTTCAACAAACAAATAATGAGTTTATCTAACTTTACTTACCTACGCCTAAGCCAGCGTTTGGGGAGAATTTCAACAAACAAACAATGAGTTTTTTCTTAATCTTTCACTCTACCTGAAGTTCAAGTCCAAGTCCTAAATGTTCATAAAACAAATAATGAGTTTATCTAACTTTACTTACCTAGGCCAAGTCCAAGTCCGAAATGTTCAATAAAGAAATAATAGTTTATCTAACTTTACATACCTAGGCCAAGTCCAAGTCCGAAATGTGGTAGAATTAACTGAGGTACAGTGGTGGCAAAAGGAAGCTGCATGTACAATAAGATATAGATCAGCAGTTTGAAATATTGATAGAAATTGGTTTCATTGATTGATTTGATAGGACCATCATTATTGTACTTCGGCGAGTAACCATGTGTGCTCTGATATTTTTCTTACACAGGAAGATCTCAGCAGCAGTGCATGAACTCCGTACCACGGTGAAGATCCCGATGTAATTTCGAGACTCAATCAATCAAGCATGTAGAGTAATGTATCTATCAACAATGTAAAACATTGACATAAATGTGGTAAATACTTATAATATTTGTCTCAGCTCAAATAACACTTTTGATAGATAGGTGGGGGAGATCATATGGCCGAATTGTTAATAGAGGATTGGCTTTTCTGTTGGCAACTGTCCACTTTGACCCCTCAATAAGGTCAAAAGTTGATACTATTATTAAGAAAGTAAAACCGATGATATGCACGCGTGGCGACAGAGTTAGGCAAACGGCCTTTAATTCCTCTGTCCTATTGAGTCTACCAGTTTAGACAATAAAAACAAAATGTGCAATATTGTTTAATTTACATTTAGGTGGTATTCAAGTGAGATATCTTTTCTAATACATCATGCAAACTGACAAGAACATTAAAGGATACTGCAGAAGGTCGGCAAACATTTCCTGGATAGCAACTCAATAGAACTAACTTTTCTCTTTCATAGTTGTGGCAGGTATTAACCTGATATTCATTAAGTATTCTGGGTACAAGCGATGCGCATTTCTGCTGAGAGGGACCGAGCCATATGGGGTCAATCCCAGTGCAATGAAGTCAATCTTTCGGCGTTAGACCCTTAGATCTTACTCCTAGTGGTTCATTCTAACCAGATAAAATGTTAGTTGTTTCTCTTATACTAAATACCGGGACAGCTGCTCTTCTTAACGTCATCCCCATCATCTAGTAGCGTGTCCTGAACAGAACTTTGCTTCTCTAACAGTCCTTCGAATTTCTCTCTCCCCCTGCAGCCGTCATGCTCAAACCATCAGTTGCATCCTGAACCCATCTAGACCATGGGCTTCTTCTTCTCCTCTTTGTCGGAATACTACATTCCGTGATGGTGTTCGCTAACAATTTGTGTCTCTTTTAATGTCGAAAATGATCAAATATCGGGACTGAGTTGGTATGATATGGTCACAAATGAGGAACTTATGGAGAGAAAACAAGACAGATTTCTGTTAACTAAGATGTTAAAAAGACACTGGCGCTGGATAGGACACACTTTGAGAAAACCAGAGGCATATATAACAAGAAAGGTCCTTTCCTGAAACCCACAGACACACCAAAAGAAAGGAAGGCCTAGAAATACATGGAGAAGAGATTTGGCGACAGAGATCAACAATATATAGAAGAGCTGGAGGCAACTGCAAAGATAGCTAGAGATAGGAAGTCTTGGCATGAGTTGGTTGATGACCTATGTCACAATCCGGGTTAAAAAGCAAAGAGATATAGAGAGATGTCCAAAAATACTTCAATTTTATCATTCTTACTTGTAGTATTCAGCCACTTGTAAGAGTGCATACTTTAAATGTTGCTTCTTCTTCTTCAATTAAGAATATTCAACAAACAAACAATGAGTTTATAGTAAACATATTCATAAATACAATTACTAATTTGAGTACAACTTACACAAATTTGACACAGAGCAATCAGTAGCATGCAAGATTGTGTACAGATAGATCTGTAAAAGAAAAAGTAGTAATAGATTATGCAGTTATTGCTTCTCGGCTGTTTGGTTAAGATCAAAGTAGAATGCTCACGTGATCGAGGTCAAAGGGTGGGTGCCTTCATAAAACGCCAAATGGCCCAATCAAACACACTAAATCAAACTCCGAGCAGTTCTAAGTCGAAAATATGACGACGCTCGGAGTTTACACGCTCACCCGTGCTGGATCTATTTGTTGTGTCGCTTCCGGGTAGGGCCCAATTTTTAAAAAAATATTTAAAAAATTAAAATAAAGAACTTGATCGCGGCCAACGGGTGTGAGTGTTCATCGAACCAATAGGCAACTTAATATTTTTTTTTGTAAATCTCTAGCAGCCTCTCATTCGATAGAGGGACGATGCTTAGAGATTTTACATGTTTAAGTGAAACTGGGTCAACCCGTTACGGCACTGTCGGGTAAGGCCACTTCACCCCACCAACATCCCTAAATGTTAACTTGATCTCATCCAGAAGTTGGGAAACTTCAAATAGCTAATTAACTTACTCTTATACACAATAACCAAACTCTAAGCAGCTCTCTCTGGTAGGATGAGACACTCAGAACGTTCTCTCTCTCTTTGCACACGCCATGGACCCCCTTAATGCACACTGTCGACTAGTGCCCAATACTGAAAGGGGTATGAGGACAGCAGTTGCTATGGTATTCTATAAAAACATGAATATACCATCTTATAATAAAATTAACTAAAACTGACATGAAAATCTATATATTTGACAAATGTTTTAGTTCGCTAAAGTTATACAATCACAAATGATCCATGTAACCTTTATTTTCGTATCGAGACACACGGCTTGAAGGACAACAACCGGGCAGATCGGCTAGCTGACACAGCAATGATCGATGAAGGATGAGCAATGGACAGGTCAGAGGCATCACCAATACCATAGAAGAGTCAAATCGAGTAGATGATTTTTTTTTAGCAGTATGAATCATCATCCCTATCAAGAGTGGAGTATATTAGAGTGAAACCATGAACTGTCATACATGAACACTTTTGTTAGTGATACTAGACATTTGATTAATCAATACAGAACTGATGTGATTGGTCACTTTACGAAGATGAAACTAGTAAGTAGATGATCTTCTTAGAACTGATGTGATTAGTCACTTTACGAAGATGAAACTAGTAAGTAGATGATCTTCTTAGAACTGATGTGATTAGTCACTTTACGAAGATGAAACTAGTAAGTAGATGATCTTCTTAGAACTGATGTGATTAGTCACTTTACGAAGATGAAACTAGTAAGTAGATGATCTTCTTAGAACTGATGTGATTAGTCACTTTACGAAGATGAAACTAGTAAGTAGATGATCTTCTTCTTCTTCGAACGCTCCATATCGACCACTTGTTAACAACTCTTTGTGATGTGATCCAAGTCTAAGAGCGATTGCACGTTGTGCCAGCTATGCGCCTACAAGTAGGCCAGCACATGCGATTTCTGCAACGCTTTTTTATTTACTAGGGTAGCTTCCCTAGACCACTACCTCAGTGACCTTATAGGTCGCAGTGCTACTATTCTTTGCTTCCTTGTGAGCCCTGACAACACACGGGTGAGTAGACGATCTAAGAAACTATGGACTTGTCCGGAGTGTAATGAAGATTTTCACTATACACTAAGTTATGTAATGTTTTCTCAATTTGATTTCAATTGAAACACTACAAAAATACTACTAAATTCTCACATAGAAGCTCTTATTTTCATTTACAGCTTCTTGTTGTTATCAGGTGTAGAGCTTCTTGTTGTTACCAGGTGTACAATTTCTTGATGTTTCCAGGTGTACAGCTTCTTGTTGTCCAGGTGTACAGCTTCTGTTGTTACCACGTGTACATCTTCTTGTTGTTACCAATGTACAGCTTGTTCTTTCCATGTGTACATCTTCTTGCTGTTTCCAGGTGTACAGCTTCTTGTTGTTTCCATGTGTACAGCTTGTTGTTTCAGTGTACAGCTTCTTGTTTCCATGTGTACAGTTGTTACTTTTCCGGTGTACAGCTTATTGTTGTTTCCAGGTGCACAGCTTCTTGTTGTTTCCAGGTATGACATACATCGAACTGCATATATTAGTAAATCAGAAACACACTTATTTTACTAAGCTGCTGTTGTTCAGTGACTTACCTTCCGATGCGTCTGGCCACTACTCCGAAACAGTTGGTACCGACAAAGTATCCAATGCTATCAGGTAAAAATAGCAAACCTATAGAACACAAGACAACAACTTCATTCAAATCAACATTTCAAATCACGACTTTCGTGAAAATAATTTTCGTGTGGCGTAAAAGAAATGGCTAGTAATTAATATATAGCTACCTTACTTTCATTACGTCAGTTATTCTTTTTTTTCTGATTTGATATCCTTTGACATCTCTCTCTCTCGCTCTCTCCCTCTCTATCTCCCTCTCGCTCATTTAATGCAATTTATTTTTCCTTCTCAAATGTTGAAAGAAAAGCAAACTATCGTTAATTTCACGCTTAACTTCTTCTTCTTTCTCTTCTTTTTCCACTAACAACTTTTTCAGACATCGACTTTTATATGCAAACTTTCAAAATAGCTAGTGGAATCTTTGTACATCTCCATATAGCTTGCTTGTCATGGACGGACATAGTGGTTGGTCATGTGTGTTTTCTTTGTTCATTGTATATTGGACAATCTTGCAAGATGTGTGTCTCTGTCAGCTTGCTGGTGCGATATGTACATGTGTCAGTAATGCATAGAGCCAGAATTTGTCAGAGCTGACTTACAGGAAAGCTGACAGACATGACTCATGTCAATATTATTTGTCATAGGAAAGACTATAAAAACTGGCTCATGTCCTAACGCTTGACAAACCTGCTATGTTGTGTTGCAAATTTATCTTGATAACTGTAACTAATTTTGCTCACTCTCTATAACTCACCAAGCTCCCAATTTTTTACCCGCATGAATCCCATAACCCATAGAGGCACAGTGGGCTCCAGAACCGACATGGACATTGTGGTCAACATAATGGCACCTTTAGAAAGAGTTATAAATCAAGACTATAGTCATTACATTTTCAGTCAGGAAGAAGTAATTATGGTTTAGTGGTCATGTATTTTATTATTTTAAAATAAGTAAAAATATGGTTACATTATATACAAGTGTATTCTTCAAATGTTCTGGCCAAGTACATATGAAAAAAAGCTTTTAAAACGAACACACTGTGCAACATTGGAGACCATCATTAAAAGATGAAGATGGAGATGGATTTTGCATAAATGTTGTATGTTTGTGGATTGACTAAGATAACTCTCCGATGGACAACGTATGGCAAAAGAAAGTCTAGTTCAAAGGAAATGAAGAAGAAAACAGTGTAAATAGAGTTTCAAGAGAGTGAGACATGGCGAGAGAAACAACTGATAGAAAGGCAGAGAACAGCAACAATGGAAATATTTTGTGGAAGCCTTATCTGTCAAACGGGACACGAAGAGATATATATATAAAATACGCAAACAGACATGCGCTAAGACACTACTGAAACAGTATAGAAAATATAAGTTGGGGAAAATAAGCTGAAGTATCAAGCCAAAGCACGACAGAATGAACAAACTAAATAAAATCTAGCAAGCCAAAATCTTCAGACTTTGAGCGGCGCTTTGCGTCTTAGTACAACCTAAATCGAATGAATCTCTGGGACTCGACCGCCTGCATTTGTACAGCACCAAAGCAGTGACAGGGTACATCCTGCAAGCTATCATAGTTTACAGTGTGAATGAAAATCTGACCAACAGAAACATCCCTTCAGGACAAATTGAGGGAGGGGCAGCAAGAAGTCAAATGCATCGTCACATAACAGAAACAAAATTATCCTAGTAGGTGCCTCAATATCAAGCAGGTTGTCACTAAACAACTGTAATATGTGACATATGAACTTTCAGTCAAACCGTTTTCTAGATCTATAGAATTTAAAAGAAAGCATTGAACTAAAGAAATAAGATACAAAAATGTAGAATATTGCTCAAACAAGTACAGAAATCGTGTATTTCATACTCACCTGAAGCGATGAGGATATAGCGGTCCTTCAGTAAAACATGTAATGGAGTAATTTCGGCGTGTGACTGAAAGCAAAAAATAAAATTACGGTTGTTAAGAAAAAACAGAGGAAATATAGAACACATATTCTTTTGCTTGATATTACAATAGATACTTTTAGCAGAGATCAGAAGTTTGACAAGGACAATGCAGTTTGTGTATACAAAAATTGTATAGATCTGGGACAGCATATAAAACAAAGGATGCACATGATAAAGGTAAAAGCTAAACTAAGAACAAGAAAGATAAATAAGAGATAAATGTCTTATTTTACATTCCAGATACTGAGCTTATTCTGTTTCTCTTGCTGTCTCTCTCTCTCTCTCTCTCTCTCTCTCTCTCTCTCTTATATATATATATATATATATATATATATATATATATATATATATATATATATATATCCTTGATTTTTATAAAATTACCTCTGTTTGTATTTTTAATCCAAAAACAAACCACTGAATTCCTGAAAAAATGAAATAACATTATGTATATTTCGCTATTCAACTAATTTAAAAAAAAAAAAAAAGAATTACTACAGGAATTACAAATCTAGCAAATAAAAAGTTTTGAACACATAAAGAGATGACACATTGATCAAAATCTTATTAGAGAGAAAAGTTAAAGGATGAGGAGCAAGAGGAAGACCGAAACTAAAGTGTTAGGGAAACATCAAGAGGTGGACTAATTACAGCATGACAGAGTGCAACATAAAGGCAAGAGACTGGGCATGTTGGATGTCCATTGCAGCCAACCTTCTATGAGTTGCCGGCTCCTGATTAAGATGATGATGATGTTTTAATTAATAGCATTTTAACATAATGAAAAATGAAGCAATGAAGTTTTTATTTTCCTCATAAACGAAGACACTTATGTAATCAATCACCTGATCTATTTGTAATTATATTATTACCGTGCCAATAGTTCAAAACATAAAAATATAAAGGAGAACTTACAAACGAAATAAACCTTCATTTGCACTGAAATTGAAAACATGCAAAAAATATAATCGAAATAATTTGATAAATAATTTTATAATTTGAATAAAACGATGTTTCACAGAAAGGTTGTAAATCATAATTTCATTTACAACATTTCTGTGAAACATCGTCAATATATGTTACAACCGATTTCGGTTTCTTATTTTGAGAATGCATTATTTGGGTTTATATCTTTCTTCCTCTTGATGCTGTTTTTAGTTCGTCATCTTGATCGTTAGCTTCAACATGTTTTTTTTCCGTGTGCAGATTTTAGCAAACTCGTTTTTCGTACATGATGTAGAGGCTAGGTGCTCCCTTCTCGTTCCAAAATGGCTCTCTTTGTTCCCTCGTGGAACTTTCATGATATTTTAGAGATCCCTGATTTCAGTGTAGGTTAGTTCGGGTTCCTAGTGCTGTCGGAGATGGACGATTAAATGTAGGTTCCGTGTTCAATTTAAACACGTAAAAGAACCCTTGACAGTTCAAAATCGAAAAGAGAAGACCGGAAAGCCGCTGTATTCATTAGAAATCCATTGTATGTACACACATATGAGTTTTTGTATGCAAACACCTATGAGTTTTTGTTGGTGCAGACTTATGAGTTTTTGTATGTACACACATATGAGTTTTTGTATGCAAACACCTATGAGTTTTTGTATGTGCACACATTGAGTTTTTGTATGTACACACATATGAGGTTTTTTGTATGTGCACACTTATGAGTTTTTGTATGTACACACATTGAGTTTTTGTATGTACACACATTTTTGAGAGAATGCACCTTCATGGCAAGGAACAAGAAATGTTAAAGATTTATTGCAGTCGACCATCGATATGGAGGTGGTAACTAGTCGTTTTCTGTAGTCGTAACTATTTCTTTTGACCGGCTATGAATTCAGGCACTTCTGTTTTTCGCATGAAAGTCTACTTTTCTTATTATCAGTGTGCGCCACCATAAAGATGAATTCAAACCAGATCATGGGGCCTAATATGGCGCCACTGCTTCATTTTGCGTTAAAGCTTGATATCCTTAACACCAGTGTCTCTCGCCATTCAGGAGAGCCTTACGCCGAATCAAAGGTAAAAGTTGTTTGTTTCAGAAGAATAACCAGACTAATGTGATGTCAAGACTGGCGGTTGACATAAGGAAAGCAGGCATTCCCGCAAAAATCGGTCAGTATTGCCATACTAGGCAACGTAACCTACTACTAAATTCATAGCGGTAAAACGCAAGAAGAAGAAGAATATGTCAAGACAATACTTGATTAGGTTTTAAACAAAGAACTCACCAACATCCAAAAGAGCTACTGTGCCTATGATGAGGAAAGTCGCTGTTTTACCAACAAACGTGTATATGAAACCGCCAAAAGGGTAACCCACTGTGTTGAAACAAATACACAGGAAAATGTCATATCAGATCTCAGTCGCTGAACACTTACATACACTTTAATCTATTAATCGACCAATCAAGTGCATGCCTTTCACACATGCGCTCATCATATATATATATATATATATATATATATATATATATATATATATGTCATCATCATCATCATCAGGTGCCGTGCCGGCTGGCGTAAGTGATCATGGATCTCACATATCTCTGTCTCTGGTGTTTACTATCCTCTCAGATGTTGACGCTCCTCCGTGCCATGGAGTCAGACTATCCAAAATTTTCTCTCTGTCTCGTCTACCCTCGATTTTAAGGGTTATATATATCGTTCTCTCCTGTACCTCTTTAATTCCGGTTTTGGATTCATCGTTTTTTAATGAATTTGCCTAGGCAACGGACTAATTTCAGTGGACAGAAGTTGTTTTATTTGCTCAACTCAAACATAGGACTTACGTTTATTGTTCGTCTACAATAGGACTAGAAACTCGATCTCACCTACATTAATGACAGATGTCTGGAAAATAATCTCGATCGCTTTACATGAGGAGAAAACAGCGTACTTTTAGAGCGAGAAGTGAGCACCTTACCTCCCCGCTACAGGGATCCCCAAAGAGTTTATCTTTTTCTCCTTTTTCTAATCCTGTTTTGCATACCACCGTCATGATAAGACGAGATTTTCTAGAACGGACTTTTGGGCACTCTTCATAAACAGTGTTTTTCACCGCCTTTATTATGTAGTGTTCTGTGACATTCGTCACTTTTGTTGTATCGCTTGCTTGATAATGGCATGTTTGGTCGAAACGTTGCTGTGTATTGTCATTGTTTTTGTATTTTGTAAAACTACAGTACTTTGTTATTACGTGTTTCGCCATTCTTAATTCTGAGATCCGACTTTTAATAACTTGTCTAATTACTAATTTACAAATAACTTCTGAGAACTTACCTAGTACACCTAAAGCAGCGCCTCCCATTGCTGTCCCCATTGCTCGACTTCTTCCGAGATCGTCAGGATAGCTTTGGGCAACAATACTCATACCTTAGAGAAATGACACGTCAGTAACAGTTTCACTCGTATTTAACATGGGTTTGATTCGTAAGGTCGGAACATATATGGTGAGGCGAAATTGTGTGCACGTACTGGTACAGAAAGGGATCTGGAGAAATCACTTTCATTTTCGTCCCTGTGCATGCAGGAGTCGGGGGTAATGAACAAAGTAATAGATTGGCTGACATGGATACGATATCAGAGGAAACTGCAATGTATCGAAATGACATTCTTAAACTCACTGAGGCCCGTCTGCCCAGCGTGTTTGTAGCGCGTTGGACTACGGGTGACTATCCCTCTGTGTGTGCGGGTTCAATTCTGCGGGATGGCAGAAAAGCCACAGATTCCCCAGATTTACGGTGTTCGTGGCACCGAACCGAAGGGTTACGATGCCCATGGCACCAAGCCGAAGAGCCGAAAAGCTCAAGTGCTTCTGGATCGGGAAAAAAAAAAAAAACTCACTGAGAGTCTTTCCGAACAGAGGATTTTCAGGTTCGTGAATCGCAGTCATTGGCCAGATTGAGAGAAATGGATGTTGATATTGGCCCAGCCCGAAAATAACAACATATCAAATATGCAAAATGACTGATTAATCAACATCGACCTTGCGTGTTGGGCCGCTGGGCGCTACTGGATTTGCTGAAGAGAGAATAGGAGCACCTATGGACATGTCCGCAGTGCTGTGATGATAGTCCTCATATAACTAATAACTTAACATTATGTCAATCTTAAACTCAAATCTTAAAATGCCCATTTCTTCTGATCTCACCATGTATCAACTTATGTCTTCTCCCTCTATACATTATTATCTCATTTTATATCATCATCAGGTCGGTCTCCGAATCAAAGGTTGCCTGCAATGGATTTACTCTCTCTCGCGATCGTTCTTAAGGCAGTTTTTATCATTCTATTGTGATATATAACAGCCTAACACCAAGAACGGGTGTACATACACAACCTTCAGTACCAATTGAAGCTCAGATGCTTATCCTTCGGTGGTGTGTTCAGTTTCAACCAGCGTTTACTGGGCTCGCTCTCCGTTAGCCCTTTGCTGTCCCCAGCCAAACCTGCAAGGCAGTAGGTTGCTATTTTCTTTTGGGGCAGCGACCCGTAGATGACCTGCCCTTTCAGGTTGATGACCATCATCTGACCAGCTAACCGGTCTTTTTGTGGACTACTTGGTTTGCCACCCGTCCAGTTTTGTGTACGGTTTGCTCCGCTAGCCTTCGATTGTCCCCAATCAAACTAAAAGGCAGCAGTAGTTCCTGCGAGCGGAAACGCGCACTGGCTTTACCTCTGCTGGACTTTTCAGTTTTTCTGCACATTTGGATGGTCCGCACACCCTCTCGCCTGCCGCGCCTCTGCCAAGCCTGATGTGCCCCTGTCATGCACTTCTGCCACCGGTGGGCCCACTCGTGCATCGCCCTCATGTGTGCTCGCTCTGCCCTGGTACCTGTCTCATCGTCATCGTCATTTCTCTCCGTGCTGACATTTGTCTGGGCTGTCCGACCATGGGGCTTAAATCGTGCTCCCATCCCTGTGATGGGGCTCGAGTTTCGCCCACGTGCTGCTCAACTCGAGGCCCAGCATATACATCTGCCGTCTCATTTACGTACCTCGGGACTCCTCTGACACTCAGCTCTACTCGTGCACAGGGCTCCGAGTTTCGCTCCTAGTCTAGGCTTTGGGATGCACCTCTCATCTCTTTAATTTTGTAATTTACTCTCGGGGAGTTAGCATTTGTTCGTGGACGACTCGTACACTGCTGTATCTTACTTTTTGGGAACTTGGACAAATTTTAGCGGACATCAGCCGTGCTTGCACTGCTACCACTACCAGTAGTTCTCCCCGATCCCTGCCCCCTCCTTGGTCAGACGGAACCAAAGTCTGTTACCAGGGTCGCCACGTGGAGGTGGGGGACAGTGTCTTGATTAGTGCCCCTTCACTAACCCTGGCGCAGCGTTGTCCCACAGCGCCTTCGATTCCAAATGAATTTACAACATCCCTGCCATGATGTTGCGCTCTGACAGAATATGACGTGTCTATCTCTTTATGTTTCTCTTCCACTTGTGTTTCAGTCTTCCTCTTGATCGTCTTCTTTCAATTTACCACTCTAATAAGGTTTCGATCAATGAGTCGTGTCTCTTTATGTGTACCACGCATGTTAGGCTCTTGGGCTCGGATCACATACTTCTTCTTCATACAACGCTCCATATCGACAAATTGTTAACCACTCTGTGTGATTTGTATGTGAACTGTACCTAAGAGCGATTGTACATTGTGTCACTTATGCGCCTACAAGTAGGCCAGCACATCCGATTTCTGCGACGTTTTTATTTACTAGGGTAGCTTCCCTAGGCTCCTACATTAGCCACCTCTTACGACATGACATGCCTTGTAGGTTGCAGTGGTACTATTATTTGCTTTCCTTGCAGACCCCGGTACCACACGGGCTAGGATCACATACAAATCACAAAGAATGTTTAACAAGTGGTCGATATGGAGCGTTCAAAGAAGAAGCAGAAGAAAATAGCGGGTGAATTAACAAACAAACAACACTTTTACCTATGTTATATTTATTGTAATCGTATTTTCTATATAAAGTTACTGATTTTCAGAAGTTAAGTATTTTCTCAGATGTTTCACGTCAGTGCGTGAGCATGTAGGAAAACAAAAACACGAGCTCTCGTGAGAAGCTAACTAACTTAAAATTCAGTGCAATGTTTGTGTAACTATTTTTAACAATAAACAAAACGATCATAAACAAAAACAAAAACATCACCTGCAATTGCGGCAGCACAACCAAGTCCCTGTAAAGATCGAGCAATGAAGAGAAGAACATAGCTCTCAGCAAATGCAAAAACTAAAAACAAGAACAAACATTACAATGACTAAGCAGTATATGTACATATGTATTGTATAACAATAAATAAGGAATAATTATACCGATTTGATTATTTAGTTATGGATTACTAACATTTTACAAGAACATAAATGAAGAAAATAAGACAATAGCACATCATTGTAGAGAAGATTAAATCAGTAAATCCTTGAAAGAAAGATTACATTAATATTTTGTCTACATAAATTTGTAAGATTCACACATCAGTACATCCCTGAAAGAAATATTACATCAATATTTTGTCTGCAGAAATTGTAAGATTCACACATCAGTAAACCCTTGAAAGAAAGATTACATTAATATTTTGTCTGCAGAAATTTGTAAGATTCACACATCAGTAAATCTCTGAAAGAAAGATTACATTAATATTTTGTCTGAAGAAATTTGTAAGATTCCCAAATCAGTAAATCTCTGAAAGAAAGATTACAATATTAACATGAAAAGAGAAAAGAACAAGAACTGGACTGACAAGCCACCAGAGTAGATAGGAACTCCGTGCTAATAGCATTCAGATATTTCTCACATCAGTAGATCATGAAAGAAAGATTACTTCTGTAATTGTTCAACGTGAATATTTCACATTCCTCCAGTGCTTGTATGCTTGCTGCATTTATAAAGCAAATATGATCATTTTCATCTTTACAGACGTTCAATTGGCAAGTGTTTTACTGTGACAACTTCTGAGTTTTCGTTTGTCTCTCTTGCATTTCAGCTCATCCCTACATTTCTCTTCAAAAGATTATGCACCTTTGCATAATTTTGTTCACATAACTCAATCATCAGTTAGTTGTTGTTTTTTGCTGGACGTTTTAGAAAAGATATTCATCATCTTCTTCTTCTTCGAACGCTCCATATCGACCACTTGTTAACCAGTTTTTGTGATGTGTATGTGATCCGAGCCTAAGAAAAATTGCGCTTTTGCAGTTATGCACCTACAACGCGATTTATGCGATTCTTTTATTTACTAGGTAGCTTCCTCAGGCTCCTACCTCAACCACCTCTTACGACATGCCTTGTAGGTCACAGTGTTACTATTCTTTACTCCCTTGCAAACCCCGGCAACAATGGGGCCATGTTATTCATTGAGGCCTTGCAGACATAATTATATCTGAGCAGTGGTCTGCCTTGGTGCCTCTTCCGTTTCAGTGGTTGTATGGTGGCCTTACATTTATCACTGCGAAATATAATCAAATCTCAGCTCAATGAGAGAGACAGCCTTGCAGACATAATTATATCTGAGCAGTGGTCTGCCTTGGTGCCTCTTCCGTTTCAGTGGTTGTATGGTGGCCACATTTATCACTGCGATATAATCAAATCTCAGCTATGAGAAGACAGCCTTGCAGACATAATTATATCTGAGCAGTGGTCTGCATTGGTGCCTCTTCCGTTTCAGTGGTTGTATGGTGGCCACATTTATCACTGTGATATAATCAAATCTCAGCTATGAGAAGACAGTCTTGCAGACATAATTATACCTGAGCTGTGGTCTGCATTGGTGCCTCTTCCGTTTCAGTGGTTGTATGGTGGCCACATTTATCACTGCGATATAATCAAATCTCAGCTATGAGAAGACAGTCTTGCAGGACATGCCCAGATACATGTTTTTTTTCATTGGCACTGACAGAAAGTTGTTTGCCTTATTCCTAATTCATGTAAGCGCCTGTTAGTCTGAAGTTCTGTTAGTTTGTAGGCGAAATATGGTGATCGAGTCTGTTCTGCTGAAGTCTTTGAGGAAGTCGTTTCCATAATAATATTTAGTGATTGTCTTTCAGCTCTCTGTAGATTTTCTCTTAACTAGAAATTTGACCTCATGAAAAGACTATGGTTGGTAGATTTATTTTTGGTACTGCCTTCCTTAGCCAAGACGGATTCAAGTTCGTAAGATGTCCAGATATCTTCAATTAAAGTCAACAGACACACACACACAAGTTCATTACTGTTATTTTAATATTGATAGAGATGAGCTAGTATAAATATACTACTTACCTATGGACGACATGAAGATGACAAATGTGCCAGTGAGTAGTAGAAGAGGATAACCAACTCTGTAACATTTGTAAACATTTTATAATATTCACGAAGACAGAGAAACCACATTGTAAAAATTATTACGATGGTACTGATAGAAGTCGTGAGGTAACCAATAATAATATTTTTTTTGATAGAATAGAACCACTCTTACCTGCCATGCATGTCGTAAGAGGCGACTAAGGAGGTTTGGTTGAAATCGAATGCACGTGTCCTAAATATGTAGAAGTCTATGCGTTTAGGGGCCTACTAAACCAATGTGCAAAGTACACAGGTTCTTGGCAAAGATCAAACATATCACAAAGAGTGATTAAAATTAGTCGTAAAGAACGAACGCAAAGAAGAAGAAGAAGAAAAAATTATTTTCAAAGTTGGATTGCCAACGAAATTAATAATGATAATCGTGATTGCGGTCGCCAATAGCGAAACTGCTACCCCTATGCGCTAGTGACAACGTGCCGTAGAGATTCCTGGTTTCGAGGCCAACTTGGGCAGCAACAACAAAACTATGGGCATGCTCACTTGTGATGGAAATGGCGATGGACACTGCTGATAAAAACTAGCCTTCACGGAAAGGTTAGTCAGATGCGTCTATTGTGCGCACTGACAACATTGTTCTTGTTTGTAGTAAACTTCATTATCCATCCCATGCACGGTACATATCACATCGAAACGCATTATTTTCAGTATTCTTGGAACATACAAGTACCGCCCCAGACGTTCACTACAATTTTTTTATTTCGTGCAGTGTCATCCTCTTCTTCTTCTTTGTTCGACATCAAGCACTTGTTATGTCACTCTTATGTGGTCTGTATGTGATTTGCATACATAGGGTTAGTGACTCGGTCTATTAACCCCGACGTTCTGAGTTCGAATCACGCTGCGGACAGTTTGCTTGCAAATTGTTTCCGTGATTTTAACAAAGGACGATGGCGCCACCCGTTCAGAAAGCAATGGCAAACTACTGAACGTATAAGTGGTGCCTAGAAAATCAACGACTTGTTTACTGTGGTTGATGGCTACGTCCTTTGGGATATGCCACGATTTTCATTTCATGTGATTTGCACATAAGAGCGTTGAGTTCGCTTTCTCGTTTAGGCGGATACAGACCTGTAGAGCAGCACTTCCGGCTTCTGCACGCTTCTTATTTGGATTCGCCTCTTAAGTAGGAAAAAAATAACCAAAGGAGTCCACCCTCTGTGTTAGCCAGAGCCCAGTTTGCCCTGGAACTCGAAGTCAAAGTTTCCATGTTAACACCACTGGTAGGTGTGGTTTGCTTGTGGATTCTGTGGGTCATCAGTAAGCCAATAAGTAACACTGTTCGCTCTGTCTAAGAGAGTGGACATCTGTAGCCAATAAGTAACACTGTTCGCTCTGTCTAAGAGAGTGGACGCCTGTAGTCAATAAGTAATACTGTTCGCTCTGTCTAAGAGAGTGGACATCTGTAGCCAATAAGTAATACTGTTCGCTCTGTCTAAGAGAGTGGACATCTGTAGCCAATAAGTAACACTGTTCGCTCTGTCTAAGAAAGTGGACGCCTGTAGTCAATAAGTAACACTGTTCGCTCTGTCTAAGAGAGTGGACATCTGTAGTCAATAAGTAATACTGTTCGCTCTGTCTAAGAGAGTGGACATCTGTAGCCAATAAGTAACACCGTTCGCTCTGTCTAAGAGAGTGGACATCTGTAGCCAATAAGTAATACTGTTCGCTCTGTCTAAGAAAGTGGACGCCTGTAGGCTTAAGCGGCAGTAAGCTCGATCGCAACCCAAGTGTTTTGGAAGCAAATTAGTTTAATATAACCAAC
The DNA here is from genome assembly GCA_020796225.1 of Arion vulgaris. NCBI lineage: Eukaryota > Metazoa > Mollusca > Gastropoda > Stylommatophora > Arionidae > Arion > Arion vulgaris. Next base: position 64,235,409 of record CM036753.1, on the reverse strand, counting down.
ATACCTTCGTTCCATAGTTCATTTTCATTTCTGGCAATTAAGACAATGTTGTCAACATATTTCAGAAACAGTATATTTCAGAGACAATGTCGTCAGCACATTTTATGCCTAATTTCAGTAACTGCGGTTAAAGATCTGTATGACGTTGATATACCATCTGTCATACCATATATATGACGTATGACGTTGATATACCATCTGTCATACCATATATATGACGTATGACGTTGATATACCATCTGTCATACCATATATATGACGTATGACGTTGATATACCATCTGTCATACCATATATATGACGTATGACGTTGATATACCATCTGTCATACCATATATATGACGTATGACGTTGATATACCATCTGTCATACCATATATATGACGTATGACGTTGATATACCATCTGTCATACCATATATATGACGTATGACGTTGATATACCATCTGTCATACCTATTTTGACGTATGACGTTGATATACCATCTGTCATACCATATATATGACGTATGACGTTGATATACCATCTGTCATACCATATATATGACGTATGACGTTGATATACCATCTGTCATACCATATATATGACGTATGACGTTGATATACCATCTGTCATACCTGAAGACGTATGACGTTGATATACCATCTGTCTACGCAAAAGAGAAATATTGTTAAATTGATCCAACAAATTAATATATAATCGTATGCACTAATACAACGCTACCCACGCAGACAACGGCCGTAAGATCTGGTTAGCCACTTGGGCAGCAAAACATAATATGGGCATGCCATTGTATGGAAATGCGTGGATACCATATAAACTAGCTACGGATATAGCCGTTAGTCAGATCCTATTTGCACTATGACGTATTGTTCTTCGTGTATAACTCATATCCATTCCACGCGGACATATACCATCGAAACGCATTATTTTAGTTTCTGGACATACAAGTTAATACCCGTCATACCAATATATATTTCGTGCAGTGATCCATCTTTCTTCTTTTATGACGTAGACGTTGTTATGTCACTCTTGGTCTATGTGATTTGACATAAGAGCGTTGGTATCTCGTTTAGCGATACAGACCTTAGAGTATGACTTGCTTACCACTGTCTATCTTCGATATGCTTTAGTAGGACGTTAATACTAACAAGGTCCACCTCTGTGTTAGCCAGAGCGTTGCCCTGAACTCGTCAAATTTCCATGTAACACTGGTATGGGTTTCTTGTGATTCTGGGTCATCAGTGAAGACATTGTAATTCCTCTGTCTAAGATAATCGTTGAGCATATACATGCCTCTGTCTAAAGAGTGACTTGCGATAGCGTTGATATACCATTCTAGAGAGTGACATCTGTAGACATAATACATCTCTGTCATAAAGTGACGTGAGGCGTTGAGTAACATCTGCAACCAAGTTTTTGAAGCAAATTAGTTTAATATCCAACATACTTCGTCCATTTTCATTTACATTAATGACAAGTTGTCATGATATTCCAAATCATATATTAGACAGTCGCCACGTTATATACCATCTTCATACCTGTGGTTAAAGATCTGTATGAGTTATATACATCTTGGTTTCGGTTCCAAAGTATTTGGTTCGAATCCTGTAGATAATTCGAACTATTTTTAGAGTGATTCTTGATTATTTGATAATGGTGGGATCCAGCTCCCAGTACTGTTGGAGATGGACGATAAAATGTAGGTGCCGTGTTCAAGTCGAACATGTACAAGAAACCACATCACACTTTAATATTTCAAATTGTGTTCATTTTATATTGAAAGTCTTACTTCATATAAATGCTGATATTTTCTACAGTTTGTCATTTTGGAGTTGTGTTTAACCTACTATCAAAGAATGATTGACAGATGAAAATCAATAAGAGTAGACTGAAAAGTCGTTGCCCGAGCAAAAATAAATAATAATAATTTGTCAACAATGGCTACAACTTTTTATTATCCTCAAGATTACATCAAGGAACCCCCTCCGTTGCTGCCGATTTTTTTGGACTACCGCTGAGATCTTCCTGTTTAAGAAAGAAATCGAAGCATGCATGGTTATTTACTGAATTACAATGACGATGGTCCAATCAATCAGTTGAAGATGATCCTACCTGTTACATAATGGTCCAACAAATGGATTGGCAAAAAGTTGAATTATTGCTTTTGAAGACAGCAGCCATCCAACTCTTCCATTTTCACTCATCGCTGCAGTAGAAAGTGAGAAAACCTGTTCATTCAATGAAGTGAAGTTGAGTCGCTGGTCATTAGTAGCATTGTCAACATCTTGCCAACCAGAATGGTATGAATGACTTCCAGGTGTCGGTGTGCTACTATCTAGTGTTGTATTATGTTTGCTGTTATCAAATTCTTCTCTGTCCAGGTTCAGAAGAAATGATGGTATGATGGGCACTGTTGAAAAATACATAAACGTTACTAGTGTCTTGTACGATGGTTTATTGGTGAAGAAAGTGATATTATTCAGTTGCAAGTTATATGATAATATTATATCCTCTCGCACCGTTATATGTTACATATGACCTGCAAGCAATTTTTCCATACTGCTGAATCCTGGACAACTCGTTTAATCACTTCTAAGGAATATTCATTTAGTGTTTCTCTGTGGCGTTTTTTCTTACTTGAGCCCTTTGCCTTCCACTTCAGTTTCTGCTTTGTGATTTCTTGGTTATTTCTTCTCGGAATGTACCCAACATAGAGGTTTCCATCCTCCAGAGACTCACGTTGATCTACTGTACTGGGCTTGAGTGTTGCCGCAACGAGAGATGGCAGGCGTGCATGGGAAGTTTTGGATGGATAAGGAGGATGTTATATAGTCTCTTGGTGACCTACTGTTGGATGAGGACACTAAAATTGCCGTTGAATCAATCCAGCGATTTAAGGAGTTTGGAATTCCACGTTGTGCAAGTAGAGCTGGCTACTTGATGGGCAGAGAGGAGAGTATGTTTAACCAGCGAGCCATCGGTATGCATAGGCCTACTCTTCGCTACTGTGGGGGGGAGACTGAGCACCTATGGATCTGCCGAGAGTGCTGTGACGTCAGTTCAGTAACGAATAGCCCAACGTATGCACATCGATTTTTTCTTATAACAGTTTCTACTAGTTTATTACACATAAATATGGAACAAATAAAGGAATATATCAGCTGTATCAACATACATTTTGAGCTTGTTATGATAATTCAAATTTAGAGTCTTATCTCATCATGTACCATGTCATTTCTAGAACTTTACTGTCATCACAACCGGCCTGAAAAACTCTCGATCTCTAGCAAGTTCTCCCCTCTCCCACATCGTCCTGTTCAGTTTCTTTAGTGTCCTGCAGTCACCGTCGTCTTGTTCGTCCCCTATCTCGTTCTTTAGGAAATATTTCCCCCATTAGTATTCTCTCTCTCTCTCTCTCTTCCTCTCTCTTGATACGCTGTTACATTTAATGTGACCATAATACTTCATTTCCTTAGAGGTGATATTGTTAATGAGTCAATTTCTCTATATTGCTCTCAGCTTTTGTAGAATTTATATATTTCTCTTCTTCTTGTTCAGGTGGTCCGCCTTGCAGCAGTCAAGCTCAAATCATCAGTCACATTCTGAATCCATCTTCTCAGTTGCCTTCCTCTTTTCGTCTTTGTCGGGATGCCTCTTTTGTCGTCTCCAACGACTCGTTTCTTGTTATATGTCCTAAATACTTCAGTTTTCTCATTCTTATATGTAGCATCAGTGAGCGTCTGTAGCACAAGCTGTAGTGAGCTCGATCACGAGTCCAAGCGTACCTGGTTCAAACCCCAAGGTGGGCAAGTTTGGAAGCAATTCGTTTCCGTGGGATTTTTACAAAATGTAAAAATAGAACTCACCGTTCAGAAAACAATGGTAAACTACTGAACGTAAAAGTGGTGCCTAGAAAATCAACAACTCGTTTACTATGGTTGATGGCTACGTCCTTTAGGATATGCCATGATTTTCATTTCATGTAGCATCAGCCAGTTTTCTCAATTTTGATTTCTTCCGGATATATTTTTTTGTCCATGGTGACTCTTATGAAACATTTATATTCAAAAGCACACACACACACACACACACACACACACAATATATATATATATATATATATATATATATATATATATATGTTATCACACTGTTTTGTTAAATGTCCATATTTCTCACCTATACGTCGCCACTATAAATTTGCATGCTCTAAGTATTCTAATCTCTGCTTCTAATCGACAGTGGTAAAAATTGATATAGTTTCACAACCCCAAGTGTTGATCACTAGTACTAATCATAATTGCTATTCTAATAAATGTGTTAATACTTACCAACCGATGTTAAAAGGAGGTTATCCACCATGTTGGTCAGGAATACAATAGCAAGTAAAACTCTATGAGAATCTCTGGCGCGATCTCTCCATGGCTTCAACGCGTGCAATCTCAACAGCAAACTGTAATAGTTGTCTTTAAAAACTTCTTTGAAAGTTGACATGTCCAGATATAATGCTCTCTTACTTAAGATAGTCACTTCCGTTCTAATGTTACACTTAAACAACAACAATATGAAATCGTTCAAATCTAGCACAACTATAATATAAAAAATAGATCAATCTCAAAACATTACGTCAAGATTACAATTAATTATTTTGTTATTCTAGTGAATTTGTGTCCCACAAAACGAGAAAATTAACGAAAATGGATACCGAAATTATATCTTTTTTAAATAATGAAATGCACTATCATTAATTTCCCAAACTAAGAAAACAAAATTATGTTTGTAAATACTGATATTGTCTTTTAGTTTTGTAACATTATAAAAATGTCTTCTGATGATTGTTTTTAAAAAGAGTTTATATATACGCATATTTTGTTAAAGCAGTAAAATCTGCTTATTTAAAATATAATTTGCAACGTGTAATTGATATTGTGTCGTTTAGCTAAGAAATAAACTTTGATAACGCTTTCGTTGTGAATAAGCGAGAGACACACAAGAGAGAGAGAGAGAGAGAGAGAGAGAGAGAGAGAGAGAAAGAGAGAGAAGGCGAAAAATAAAAAACCGAATACATGTAGTTCTAATCTCTAAAATTTGAGAAACGTGTGTAACTAGCAAGCAGCGATAACCATCAGAATGCCTACCTTTCACCACTTGCTTATAAACACTGACCGTCTATCTGCGTACCGTGAAGTCAATTCTGGTATCAAGTAGCCAATTCTATAGAAAGAGTGTATTTCTTAAGTTTCTTAAATCTGTTCTGCTTAGAACTAGATCGGTCCATGTTATTAGAATCCAATTCTCATATAAAACCCATCACGGCTAAATAGAAATACTGTATTGGTTAGGAGACCTCGAAATTTCTCAGCAGAAATGCTATTTGCGGCAACAAATTCGTCCGAAACTAAACAAAGTCATAGAATGGTTCGATGGGCTTATTAGTTTTGTGAAAGGAAGACGACAAATTGAGCTGTCTCAGTGCAGGTTCAATTCTTCACGGTTTGTTGGTGAACCAAATTGGGTGATCATGAATGTGGATGGCTTCGGCTTGAAATCCGAACAGCGTTTGTGAATACGAAATGTCCATTTGGCTCTGTAAGCTGGACATTCGATGTCTTGATTACTTCAAAACTCGCGCAACACTTCAGCTATATTCCTGCCCACGTAGGTACCAGATTCCACACAAATACCTCCACTCCGAACTCTTCTCTCTTACACACGAACTACATATTGGTAAATGTACATACTAACACACCACTCCCAGCATCACCCACAACACCGTATTCCCTCATCCATCTGCCATTATCGAAGAGGGGTGCTTATGTGGAGAAGTGGTTAACCAGATCGTCTTGCGTTCTGACGGTTGTAGGTTGAATCGAATAATGTCGTTCGGTTCATGCTTGAATTTTTTTCCGAAGATCCCTTAGGATTGTTGCTGGACCTAGGGAGTTCACAATTTGTGCAATACTCTCGGCATGTGGCTGGTCATTTCTGCAGGAAGAGACCGAACCTTCATGATAAAAACCGGTGTAATGAAGACATCCCTTGGCCTTTAAATCTCTTTAAAAACTTTTATATAATACAAATTATGTACACCGTAACTTTATTAATATTTCCCATTATACCATATGGTATGAAAATGGTACTTTACGTCATTTACTTTACTCATTTCATTGCACCTAAATATTTTAACATGTGTTTTGAAAATCAGCACTCCGGACATAGAGCTATATATATCGATGATCGTCTAGGTCAATTGGTATGATAGGGGTGTGTGTACATATACATATATATATGGGCAGCACCTTTGGCAGACTACATAGAAATGTCTGGCACAGATGTGGTATTGGGAAGCCACAAAACTGAAGGTATATTGAGCTGTCGTGCTCCCAGTCCTTCTTCACGCATGCGAAACTTGGACTATATATCAGAGACACGCAAGGAAGCTAAACCACTTTCACACAGTCTGCCTTAGAAAAATAATGAACATCAAATGACAGGATATGATCCCAGATACAGAGGTCCTGAAACGAGCTGATCTCCCCAGCATTTATACAATCTTAATGCAGTCCCAGACAAGATGGGCAGGACATGTGGCTCGAATGTCATATTGCAGAATACCCAAACGACTCTTTTATGGTGAGCTGCATAGCGGTAAACGCTCACGAGGGGGGAGCGATTCAAAGATACACTCAAGAACTCGATGAAATCTTTTGACATAGATGTCAACAACTGGGAGAATGCTGCTCAAGACAGATCAGCCTGGCGCACACTTCTTCGACACGGTTCCTCTGCCTGCGAGGCAGATAGAACAGCACGGATGGAGCAAAAACGTCAATACAAAAAGGCAGCAACACTTCCCATAAGTACAAGTATACCTTGCCTACACTGTACACGAACATTTCAAGCCCGTATCGGGCTCACTAGTCATCTACGCACACAAAGACAAACATAGCGCAGCTACATTCCCTTGGATGAAAATTTGTGTGGCATCATCACCGTGATGGACTGAGATCATCATATATATATATATATATATATATATATATATGTTTCTTTACCTTGGAATCTAAACTATAAGTACCTCTGCAGTCTTTAACGATTCAAGATCCGTTCTCCAGGCCATCTCATGTCATAAACAAGACAAGCTCATTCAGGACATACGGCAACAAATCAGATTGCTGTCAAAAAAATCTGAACTGGTCTTACAATGGATACCAGCACGCTGTGGCATACCAGGAGATGAAAAAAGTGACAAACTTGCACGGGCTGGAGGAAGCCTAACACAACACCACCCAACACAAATCTTTACAGGCTCAAAGACTCTCCTGAAACAATCCAGGAAAATGACGTGGAGAAAAACAAATGGAGGATACAACCCAGAGCACAACAGTATAAATACACTAAAAGAAAAGCACAGGTCACAGTCTTCAGACTTAGAACGGGACACTACAGTCTCAGAGCATACCTCCACAGAATGGGTCTCAGGGACTCAGTAGCCTGCACCTGTAGAGCACCTAAGCAGTCCCTGGAGCACATAATGCAAGACTGCCCCAGTCTGAGTAATGTGAGAATGGAGATATGGCCAACAGAAACAACCCTACAAGACAAACTATGGGGAACCGGTGAAGACCCCAAGCGCACCACCCTGTTTATGCCACATACCGGAGTAGTCGCATATCAGCAGTTGACTGCAGAAGTAGAAGAAAAGTAGCTCTGACGCAAGAGTAAGGTTTAACTGAATGGCCAGAGACACCGATGATAAGGAAAACAAGTCTTGATATAAAAATCGGCCATATTGGACGTCCATGAATACGCCTGAATTCATAGTAGACGAGCGAAAAAAATAATGAAATAAATATACATACGTACATACATACGTACATACATACATACATACATACATACATACATAAATACATGCATGCATGCATACATACATATATACATTTCTTCAACATGGCTACATAGAGTTAGTCCTGACATATGGCAACGAGTCAAGAATAATAACTGTTTTTTTAATGTTTATGTTGAGGCAACATAAATGTTATTGTGCAATCGACCGTATTCAATTAATGATCGGTGTCTTCACACACAGAAAACTCTAAGTTTATAGTTGGCTCTGCTTCACACCACAATTATATTCTTGATACACTGACTATTAAACAAACCGTTCTCATTATAAATATTTATTTTTCGTTCATGTTTTTCCAGTTTCCGAGTTGCTATTGTTGTCTTTTAAGTCACCCTTTTTAAAATAAGATATTCACACTTAAGTATGCTGCATTTCCCTCAATTCATTTTGTATTTTTTATTACTTTTATCTTGTATGATTTTGTTGAAATATGGCGTTTGGTCAAATGCAGATCTAGTCTATTGCTTATTGTACAAACGTATTATTGTCAAATTTAGTCTATTTCTACAACTGGTACTTAATTTGGTGTTCGATATTTCGTGTTGGTTACATAGTTTTACTGCAACCTACACTATTATGCACATCGCGACTACAATAGTATACATTATGGTTTTAGAGAAAGAGGTGGATTGAGAAAGATGGACAGCCATCGTTCATCAAGTAACATGTCTTTTGTAGAACGTCGTTAACGTCGGCAGCCGTTGCCCTTTAAACTATTTGTCTTCTTCTTCGAACGCTTCATAGCGACCACTTGTTAACCACTCTGTGTGATTTGTATGTGATCTCAGCCTAAGAGAGATTGTACGTTGTGCCAGTTATGCACATACAAGTAGGTCAGCACATCCAATTTCTGCGACGCTTTTTATTTACTAGGTAGCTTCCCTAGGTCCTACATCAGTCGCCTCTTACGAAATGCCTTGTAGGTCTCAGTGGTACTATTCTTTGCTTCCCTTGTGGGCCCAGGCACCATACGGGTGAACTATTTGTCTGAATAGAAATGTTCGTTGTGGTGTAGGCCTACCACTGGTGTTGTTCCAAACAAGTCTCTAAAAGTCTAGGTTTTGTTTTATTTTTTTATATCTCACTATTTTTCGCAGATATTTCATCTCTGTTGTTGCAGTTTTTCTTGTTATTTCTTAGTGAAGTGTCCAATTTTGATGCTTATAACACAAAATTGGGATAAAGATCTTTTTATATAAGGCTCGTTGTATGTGTAAATATACACGTTTGAAATTGATTAAAGTTGTTATTTGGCCGATAATTTGCCTTGCTTTGTTGCAACTTTGCTGTATTTCAGTATTGATTCTTCCATCTGCTGTTAGCTAGCATTCCTTAAATATATAGTTTTTTCATTTGTATCAATTGTTGGTTTTCGTATGATTTGTCTTCTTTGCTTGATATTGCCATAACCTAGATTTTATCAACGTTAATTTTCATGCTTTTAATATATACAATTTTATTCCTAAATTGAGTACAAAGTATTTTAGGCTTGCTTCTAGATTCTGTTTATAATTCAGCCTGTGTACAAAATGTAGGTGTCGTGTGAATAGAACAGTATTGTCGTCGTCACTCCTCGTGCGTGGCACAAAATGCATAGCAACGTTTACAGTGTGAATAGACTTTTAGTAGGTAACAAATTTGTTTACAAAGCATTTGTGATAACACGTGCTGCAAGTATTGTGTGAATTCCACATCTTTATTTCGGATAACCAACAAATTATGGGGAAAGTAAAGAAACAGAAAAGGCATCTAAAGTTTAGATATGACGAGGACAGAAAGAAAAACTGGAAGAAAGCAAGGGGAATGCCTACAATTAAGTGGTATGGACCCAAATTGTTCTTACAGTTTTGTTACCTTTTATCGATAACATGCCGCGAATAGATTGCCAATCAAATGAATTGAGCTTCAGTGCCTTCAGTACCATGATAATACTGAAAGTGAACAATTTCTTTTAGTCTACATTGATAAATTTGAATATAATTTATATTATAAAAATGATCAGCCATTCTTCAATATTTAGTCCTTGTGACAGACAACAGGACTAGTCTGGTGGGGTCATTTTGATTGTTTCAATCATCCATGTTTAATGTTTGTTTGGTCAGAACTGAACACCTCATATGTTTAATATGTTATAATTTCAAGTACTTTAGACATCTATCTTCAGTATTATTGCACTAAAATATTATATACTAAACTTGTTATCAATAAATTTATAACACAATGACTCGAGCAAAGTATTCATATTATTTATTATTAATCCTTGGCCTTTTAGCACACTGCACAAGGGATGATTTTTGACAAAGTAGCCACAAACTGACAAACACTGAAACAGTACACTGACAGTGACAGAGCATTATAATATTGGAGTAAATTTGTGTGTGTTTTGTTCTTTGTTTAGACACCTCTCTGTTTTCTGACACCATATATATATATATATATATATATATATATATAGGCAGGGTATGTGATTTAGTTGTAATGAGGTACATTGCATTACTTCATTACTCTTCTTCTTCACGTTCGTTCTTACGACCAATTTTAATCACTCTTTGTGATATGTTTGATCTTTGCCAAGAACGTGTATACGTTGCACATTGGTTTGGTAGGCCCCTAAACGCATATTTCTACACGTTTAGGACATGTGCATCCGATTTCAGCCCAACCTCCTTAGCCCCTTGTTTACCTGAGGTTATAGGTTGAACCGCACAGCGCATCCCAAGCGTTTTTCTGCATTTATACCAACTTATTTGAAAATTTAATAACTTATTTTTGGAATATTTGTTTGAAATTTTGTATTTTCAATAAAATATGTATGTGTATGTTTGATAATAAAATTTGTGTTTGTACTGCTCTATCGTCCACATCGTTCTTGTACCGATCATATCTTCACGCTCCATTATAGAAGATCCATTATAGAAGAATCAATTGAATTCCAGTCACCACTAGTGATAAATTTTATAGACTTTCAGAAAGCATTTGATAGTCTTCATCGTTCTACTCTCTGGGAGATTCTTAAGACCTACGGCTTCCAGGAAAAGTACATCAATATTATAAAAGCCTTCTATTCTGAAGCATCCTGCTGTGTAAGAACAGATGCAGGAAACTCAGACTGGTTCACAGTCAGTTGGTGTGAAGCAGGGCTGCGTGATGTCACCTATGCTTTTTGGGATAGCTATAGACTGGATCATGCGTAAATGCACCCAAGATGATCAACTAGGCATCAAATGGCTTAATAACAGCAGACTATTTGATCTTGACTTTACCGATAGCGTGGCCATATTGAATTCAACCACACAAGCAACCCACAAACTAACGAGCAATCTTTGCACACTTGCAGAACAGGTTGGTCTCCAGATCAATTCTGCCAAGACCAAAATTATGGACCTCACGAACTCGACAGACAACATCGTAATAAATGGCCAAATACTGGAGAAAGTTGAACATTTTACATATTTGGGTAGTAAAGTGTCAAACAACGGAGACACGATGAAAGAAATAAACTCCCGTATTGCTATAGCAGCTAGTGCCTTCACTAAATTAACGAATATCTGGCAATCTCAAGACCTTAGTATATGCACAAAAGTTAAATTATTTAGGTCATGTGTGATTCCTGTACTGACCTACTGGTTGTGAAAGTTGGAAATCAACAAAGAAAATTGATAAGAAACTGGACAGCTTTGAGAATAAATGTCTGAAAATTATTAAAAGTAAAATGGAGTGATTTCGTTTCTAACAACACAGTGAGAGATAGAACACACCAACAACCCGTATCAAATATTATAAGGAAACGAAGGTGGAAATATTTAGGTCATGTTCTTAGATCAGACGAAAAGAGACTAAATCGACAAGTCCTTATGTGGTCACCAGTTGGGAAAAGAAAACGTGGAAGACCAAAGACCACTCTTCGAAGAACCATCCAACAAGAAAGTAAACTATTGGGATGTAAAACCATACAAGATCTCCAACTGCTAGCAAAGAACCGTATCACATGGAGATCTAAAACCTCTGTTCTATGTGCCGCCTTTGGCTCGAAAGGAATAAACTAACTATGTACTAGTAGTACTTGCTCAGTACTAGTACTTGGACAGGTCGGTTCTAGAACGCTTACTTAAACGTAAATCACATCACTATTTTCGTCATCAGTGTCTCTCACCTGTACAGAATTTTCAGAATCTGAGTGAACAGATTCACTTGATGAGAATATATCATCATCTCCGCTATCTTCATCGTTAAATATGTCGTCAGCACCATATGACAACAATGCCAAAGCTTTTTCTGTCAGTGTAATCGTCCTGATAGATTTCCTACACACCATTTTGCTTGAAAAATTTTTTACAAAGAGTGCACTCTTTCAAAGATATAAATAACCTTCATACGGCGCGAAAAATTGACCAATGACAATGTTTTATATATGGGAAGATGTCCTCAATGCTATAAATAGTCTATTGTAGCAGTAGTTCCCGTTTACTACACATATTTTGACGATGAGTTTACTACGTGACCCTCACGTAATTGGGAGACACCAAACGCATTCCTACTACGTCACCCTCATGTAATTGGTAAACAAGGGGTTAGTTGCCTCTTACGACATGCGTAGCAAGTAACAGTGGTTCTATTCTTTACACCCCAAATTTGGGCCCCGTAACCACTCGGGCGACTTCATTACTGATTACTGGCCAAAAAAAATTAAATAAATTGACATATGTGAATGTACAACTTCAAGGTAAGATACATACAACCAAATACAGTTATACAAGTTATTGCATATATATTATATTTTTATTGTGCCTTAACCTTTTTTTAAAAACTTTTACAATGATATTTTTCAAAACAATAGTGGTGCACACCCCTTTCACATGCAGAATACATGTTTCTGCTTCCTTCCTCCTCCTTGAGAGTACGGCTAGGAATATTGGTGGGCTTCCAATTTTGAACAATATTCTTTTGAGGATATAACCATTGTCCCAATGAACTGAGTGGCATATCTTAAATATCTATTGATTTCTTTTACAAATGATTTCAATAAAAGTTAGAAACAGGTACAAATACAGTCTCTTGGTGTATGTGTTTTGGGCCAATCAGTTCACAGAATTGATGTAACACAATCATCTTCAGGAGGGTTTACCCTGCCCTGAACCATGCTTGAACTGTTTTTGGTTCATTATCTCTATATCTGTTCTATCACATCACTAAGGTTATTATCAGCCTCCTGGCTAGAATCACTTAATTAAAATGTTTCCTGAACATCCATATCACAGGTAGAATCATCAAAATCAGACATTTTTACAGTCTAGGAAGGGATCAGGAGAGACAGTTTATGACCCAGTCTAAAAAAATTAACAGTTCACACGATGCTCACATCTTACAAGCAAGCCACCATTGATAAACTTAATACAGCAGTGAATAATGGGACATTATTAGCAGTGTTTCAAAGCGGGAGAGTTCTTACGCCACTTACGGTGTTGTGGTGAAATAAGATGGGTGGATGATCGACCATCCTGTGTTTTTTGGCTACAATCAATGGCCGACAATCGGCCGGATTCGTGTTGTAAAGGTTAAGGATATATATTACAATATAATTTAAATTATCGATCAGATTCAGATGTTATGTCATAGAATAAAAATAGTCTTCTTATGACTATCTATGAGTAGTATGAGAGGAGTATGCTGATATCACATATGTCATGTCATCATGTGTTAATGAAATAACTGCTATTTTAGTTAGTACTGTGACATACAATGATACATACAATTATTGTAAACACCTTAAATTTAAACAACTAGTTTACGTTAAACCATTTAACTTAAAGTACTACACAATTGTTGACTTTTTATGAAACTTGTGAACTTGCAAGTGACTTCTTTCTTATAAAGACAAACAATCCGGTTGTGATGAGTTGGGAAAAGACCATCAAAATGTGACCAAAAGTTTCATAACCCTTAGTAGTATAAAGTATTGTTGACATATCTGTATTATTTGCCACATTTGAATAAAATTCCTAGGCCGAAATTTCCTTGAATGTTTTTTATTCAATGTTTTTCTCATACATGTGTAGGGCCTATAAACCAGGGTGAAATGTATTCATGTTCTCGACTCAAACCGCACAGATCAGATTCAGTCAGTGGTTAATTTGGTTGATTAGAATAAACACAAAGAAGAAGAATAATCACATTATTAAACTGAATTAAAGAAATAGTGATGTAATTTCTAACAACCCGGAACAAAAACATACTCCAGTTGCGTATATGTACGACCAGGAAAAAATATTAGTGTTTGTAAGCACATCTATAACATTAATTGGTAATAACACATTTATAGCCAGTTTTCACTTCTCTAGTGGCGGATCAGGACTTACTTATGAGCGACGGTTTAATTAAAACAACTATAAAAATGATATAATAATTCCTAGCAAGATCTTGGACGCTGTTCAGGTAGGGTGTGTCCTAACAACTGTAGCAGATGTAAACTTGTGTGCCTTCCTCTAGTTGGATTACTACAACAAAATACAGTTTCTGAAGTTTTTATCAACACCTGCTTATCGGATAACAAGCTTTGGAATTCGTTCCTGGCAATCACCATGTAAGTTTGGATGTTTTTGGCATACAAAAACTCTCACTTTGACTGATACTAGTTACTTATGCAGGCTACATTCATAAACTGAACCGCCGTTTGGTGCGGGGTCCACAAGGAAACAAAGAATAGTACCACTGCAACCTACATGGCATGTTGTAAGAGGTGACTGATATATAGGACCTAGGGAAGTTACCCTAGTAAATAAAAAAACAGCGCAGAAATCCATGTGCTAGCCTACTTGTGGGCGCATAACTGGTACAACATACAATTGCTCTTAGGCTCAGATCACATACAAATCACACAGAGTGATTGACAAGTGGTCGATATGGACCGTTCGAAGAAAAGTTGTAGCTTATCTTTAAAAATTAACTTTTTCAGTGTTATCTATTTGATGCCCATTAGTCTTGTGACCAAGTGCAGCATAAATGCATTGTTCTTGCATATCTCAAAAAGCTTATGAAAGATCCTTTCTCACTAATCCTATGACTTTGTTCCTATATTTGAGTAATTAAATATTATCTTGCCACATTAACCATGCTCATTGAATTGTGTGCTGAAGCCCTATCCTAGTGGGGAAAGACTGAAAACTAAATACAGAGAAGAGATATAAGAATTAGCCGGAATAGTCTCCTTTGTATGTCTCAAGGTTTGTAAGTCTTTGTAATGTCTCAAGTCATCTATTTATTTTACTTTTAATTGCAGTGCTGAAATCAAGAAAGCCTGGGATGAAACAAAGAGTGTTAAACAAAATCTTCAAGAAATGGGTATCTCTGCTGATCCTAATGCAACTCTAAAAATTCCAAGATCAAAGGTATTGCATTACATATTTTATTTACAAATGTCATAATTTTTTATTTTTTTAAAGAACTGAATATGTAATATTATTTGAAAAACAATCTACCAACCTGCTGCAATGTAGAAAGCAAAGCACCATCAGAACAGGACATGTTGGGCTTGGGTTGAACTCTCACCTAAACAGGTTGAAACCAACTTACAAATCACATTACCACAACCAAATCTACCATGAAACAGTACAGCATGTCTTGGCGTGTTCTGGAATCTAGTAAGCTGGGTGAGACTTCCTCCCAACATCTCCAGCTATCCAAAACACCTTATATTGCAGTCTATCCCAACTACACAAAACATGCAGACTTTATAAACATTAGCTACCCAAGAGGGAAAACTTACAACTTTGACTAGAAAAAATCATAATTTTTAAAATTCACATTAAAAAGGGGGTTTTAGTTTATTCTTCAGATCATCATCACTGCACATCGAACCAATTATTACATAAGTGCTCCGATCTCCCCCTCAGTATGTCTCTCAGTGTGTGGCGACTAATGACCCCGGTTCTTTGTTGGTTTGCTATTCTTCTTTGCCTACCAGAATAGTGTTCTTGTCTAGCTACACCACACTTGACTTGGAATTCTTGCAGTCTGGTTAGTGTTGTGTATTCACCACTAGTACTTGAATCCACTATTAATTGAGGTTGACACCGACTCTCTCCCTTAGGAATTTATATCAGCCTGGTCCATTGCTCGCCCGCTTTGTAGAGAAGCCTATCGGCGCGTTCATTCACGCTTACACCTGTATGCCCTGGCACAAAAAAAGTTGCTGTCTTTCATTTTCTTCTTAGTGTATTTGTGTATGTCTGTGAGAATAAAGTAGGTGTGGTATAGAAATAGACACACAAGTTGAGAAGCCATCTAGGATGGATAATATGGAAATTAATCCTGGCAGAAGAGGCAACTGAACCCAAACATGCACATCCACCGAACCCACTCAAATGTATCCATGAGAGGTGGATAATTGGACTACCTTCAGATGTCTTGAATGGAACAGCACCAAAAACAGAACTCATAACTACTAAGGCTGTAAGCATTAGGGGAAATTGTAGTAGTTCCTGTATGTTTAGATACATCCGTGTTATTGCCTTGGCTCCAAGGGGGCAAAGAATAGTACCACTGCTACCTACAAGGCATGTTGTAAGGGGCGACTGAGGTAGGGGCCTATGGAAGCTACCCTAGTAGATAAAAAGCGTCAAAGGAAATGGATGTGCTTGTAGGCGCATAAGTGGCACAATGTATAATCGCTGTTAGGTACAGATCACAAAGAGTTGTTGATATGGAGCGCTCAAAGAAGTTTATTTAGGTAAGTATTTGTGCATGTACAGATACAAAATGGAGCATACCCAAACTCCCACACAAAATGTAAACAGGCAAAAATTATTCACATTGTTACAATAGTAATAATAATAGTTTTCAGTTCTGTTAGATCTTCAACTA
This sequence comes from Arion vulgaris, assembly GCA_020796225.1. Taxonomy (NCBI): domain Eukaryota; kingdom Metazoa; phylum Mollusca; class Gastropoda; order Stylommatophora; family Arionidae; genus Arion; species Arion vulgaris. Next base: position 64,218,640 of record CM036753.1, on the reverse strand, counting down.
ACATATTCCATTCATATGACTTGTGCTATCCTTTCCAAATCCTCCTAGTCAACTTAATATCTTTATTCCAGACCCTTTCTCCATAATTTGTATTTGATCCTCTTTCTCTTTTCCTGTTGAATTCCAGGACAAGCCCCTTTGTGCTATACTATTATTAGCTGGTTTTCTTAATGTATCTCCTATTCAACGCTAATGTCATATCTTATGCTCATGTGTTTGCTCAGTTCTTTCCAACATTTTCTCATTAGTAACAGTGTCCGAGCTTTGTAGCTCTTATACTAAATACATATATTTATATATGAAAATCGTGGCATATGTGTTAAAGGATGTATCCATCAACCACAGTAAACGAGTTGATTTTATAGACACCACTTATATATTCAGTAGTTTGCCATTGCTTTCTGAAATATATAAATAAATAAACATGATTTTGCTCTACTTTAAGGCTGCAAAAATGGGTCAGCTTGATGTTACAATGGAGGTGGACCTTGAAAAGACTCCACTAAAGGACTTTGTAATTAAAGGTAAATAAAGTATATAAATACAAGCTCTACAAAACAAGTACACACACAAGTCCTGTCAGGAAACAGATCCATCAATACCATATTTATTTGTTTGCAGTTATAAATATGTGGCAGTATCTTTGTGCACATATACATTCACACAAAAACTGAACGTTATGGATTGCTGCATAATAATTCTCTTTGTTGTGATAGCTATCATTGTCATGTACCTTGTCTGCAGGCGTTGACCATCATGAATCTCCATAACTATCTGTTCTCAGTGTTGGTGATAAACTTTGCTATTGACGTTCTTTCACGCTATGATATTGAGCTGTCTACCATATTCTCTTTCTGCCATCCCCTTTATTTCTTTTGAGAAAATTGTGTCCATTGTCACAATATGTTCTAACATCTGACTATTAATTCCCAAATAAACATTGGCGGCTTTCTTGAGATGTCTGTCAGGTTCTGATTTTCATTGACTTCTCATAATATCCTCATTGGTCCTTTTAGCAGCTCCTTCTTTGCGTTTGTTCTTTACTACCAATTTTAATCACTCTTTGTGATATGTTTGATCTTTGCCAGAACGTGTATACGTTGCCATTGGTTTGGTAGGCCCCTAAACGCATAGACTTCTACACGCTTAGGACACATGCATCCGATTTCAGCCAGACCCCTTAGTCGCTCTTACGACATGCATGGCAGGTAAAAGTGGTTCTATTCTTTACACCCCAAATTTGGGCCCGTAACCACTCGGGCACCTTTTAGCAGAATCTATGAATTCTTTATTCTCTTACAAACCTTATTTTGTTCCTTGGTGAATTTTTCTCTTGCGTGCTTGTTTATTATTCAAGATCCATGTGTCAGTAATGGTCCTATACAACACTGAAGAAATTGGCGTGATGAACTCTGACGGTCTCACTATAACCAATCAGATGTGGTACTTAAGTGAGGTTTTCTCTTGTAAAATCTTGGGTTACTTTTCTGTGCAAGTTTATTTTCTGTCCGGTTGGATATGCTTACACATTGGTCAACATTTGGATGTACATGCCATATGGATACATCATACTCATGTTCTAGGTGAAAACCATACAGATTGTAAAGAGTGGTAAACTTGTTTAATAAGAATGAATGCAAACAACTAAAGAACTCTTTTTTTTTCATTGCAACTCACAAGTATTTGTTGCATAGTATGCTTTAATTTTCTCGTTAGCTCATTTGCTTTATTCTACCTATTTTTGGGCATGAAATATACATTATATATATACATACCATTTCCAGATTTAGAGGAAAAGTCAAAGATACCAGGTCGTAAAAAGATGAGTATGTCTGATGAAGATGCTGGATTCTGTGTACACATGATGGACAAATATGGAGAAAACTATAAGGTTTGTTCATGTGATATAAAATTATAGACATTGTTTTATATGCAGAGCTTGAACCGAACGCTTTTATGCTGGTATCACAGTTTTTTCTTATTGTGGTGTTTGTTTAGATTGAGTCACCTAATACATATTATTTTCTTGCTTAATTTTACACCTGGTTACGTTCAAACAACTACTACCAACCTCCCAAATATGGTAGGTACTGATAGGAAGATTTGAACTGAATATTAGCCCACAATAAAATGGATTAACTTACAATAAAAAGAGATATGATATGCCAAGGGAATACCAAGAAAAGATGAATAGACAATATCAAGACCACACTAAATAAACACAGATATAACACAAGGGTGACTCATCTGGGATGCAAATTAAAACTCCCACCTCTACGCTTGATGGCAAGAGTGGACAGCCAGTTCCATCATCCACCTGGAAAAAGACAATAAAATGGAGGAATCATTTTAGCCTCTTGATAAATGTATAACATATATGTGCAATAGCTGACACACTAAAATAGGGTAACTTTAGAGCAGGAAGATCCAATAAAAACATTAGAAGATAAACCACAACAGGGCTAGTCTTACTTCATTCAATTCAACAGATTTGCTCAAAATAATAAAATTGAATCATCCTTTTCTCAAATAATTATAAGAAGCCCTTTTTGTAAGTTTTATTTGTATAATACAGGGTTACCTGCCTAAGGAAAATTTAAGACTTGATTTTGTAGACTACGCCTCTAGCTGTGAGTGCCTTATAGCTGGGTTCGACCCTGTCCGAGCATTTGTTGCAGTCCCCTGGTCTTACTCAGGACGATAACGTGAGTACCTCTGAAGTCTGAGAAAATCTGCCTGTATGGCGAGGGAATACTAATTACGAGTACATTGAGCACACGGCTGCCAGTGTAAATTAATTTACAATGTGCACGCTGCTGCCATTGTAAGAAATTGGAAAACGGATTTTCACGCAAAAATCAGTTTCAGAGATGAAACTTCTGAGTTGAAAGCGGACGAAAGAGAAAAAAAATTAAAAATTTGTATAATACAGTATATGTAATCGAATTACCATATTTGCCTAGAGATGTGCAATAGAATTTATATAAGAATCTTGATTTATTAGCCTACCCCGTACAACTTGCTTGCCAGCTACATTTTATAGCTGTGTTAGTATATACTATGGGTAATATTAAATGAGACATTATCAGTATAGCATGGACCAACCATCTGTTGGAACAGTCATTCTGATTTTGGCTACATTTATTTCATTTGATTTACTTCATCTGAACATGATGATACAGACAACTTGCCTGCTGTATAAAATTCTTAAGCTTTCTTTGAAAATTAGATTTGTTTTTCTGATATAGTTCAAAATGGAAAGCCTAGACAAAGAGTTTCTCTTCCCCCAACCAGTTAAACATATTTTTTTGTGGTCGATATTTCCTAAATCATTTCTACACTTTTTAAAAAAATGTTCAAAGTGTTGTCCAAGTTTGCAACATAAAACACAATGAAAAAGATTTGGATATATGAGTTAAAATGTGTAAAAAGCTGTGTTGTTCTTGTTAGAGTAAGTGAAAGATTGAAAAATGGGTATGATCTTTAGTGAACATATTAGAATTAGATGATGTTGACAACCAAGATTTTATGGATAGATCTAGATTCAGGATCTAGTCTGATGGATATTAGCACACAATAAAATATAATTCTGTTAGCTAGTGAGCTTTGGTTCTCACACAGGACAATATCAGGGCAGGAACTTTGAAATATAGAAAAACTCGAGAACAAAGTCAGAACTTTTTCTATACACCTGATAATCAAAATTGAATTACCATTTTGTCAAATGTTAAGTTATGAGTAGGCTTTTGTTTTACAAGTTGTATTTATATTATGAAGTATATGTCATAGAAATACCATATTTGTAGAGATTTGCAATAGAAATGATGAAAATGTATATAAGAATCTTGATTTGTTAGCCTACCCGCATTAACTTGCTTGCCAGCTACATTTTATAGCTGTGTTAGTATATACTATGGGAAATATAAAATCAGACATTACCAGTATAGCATGGTCCCACCATCTTTTACATGATATTGGGACATTGATTCTGATTTTGGCTACATTTATTATGTTTGATCTGTAACACCCCATTTATCTTAACATAATGATATAAAAAAAACTTGCATGCTCTATTTATTTCATGAGCTTTGCTGAAATTAGGTTTGTTCTTCAGATACGGTTCAAACGTAAAGCCTAGACAGAGTACTTTTCCCCCCAATTACTGGTTAACTTCTTTTGGGGCCTATATTTCCAAGTTAATTTCTACACTTTTTCTAAAATGTTTAAAGTGTTATACATGTTGACTACATAAAACACAATGAAGAAAATGTGGATATATGAGATAAAATGTTTATACAGCTGTGCTGTTCTTGTCAGAGTAAGTGAAAGATTGAAAAAATGGTGTATGATTGCTAGTGAACATATTATAATTAGATGCAGTTGACAACCAAGATTTCATGATTAGATCTAGACTCAGGACTTGATCTGATAGATATTAGCACACAATAAAATATAATTCTGTTAGCTAGTGAGCTTTGGTTCTCATACAGGACAGCATCAGGGCTGGAACTTTATAAGAAAAACTTTACCAGATAAAAATCCAATCAGAATTACTTCTATGCAATTTATAATTAAAAATTGAGTCATCCTTTTGTTAAATGTTCATTTATGAGGCCTTTTTTGCAAGTTGTATTTATATTATACAGTATATGTAATTTAATTACCAGGGGTATCTGTGGCTTAAAATTTAGGTGCTCGTCTCTCTGCTAAAGTACAGGTTCAGCTCCTCATGGAGCCATCTGGATATTTTCACGAAATTAATTCAGTGTAAGTAAATGGAGCCTAGAAATCTCTTCTTCTTCCCAATACAAACATGAGGTCCAAATGTTCACTTTTAAATGTTCAAAGGTATCCAAATTTGGCAGCATCCAAAAAATTTGATAAGAGCAAATGTGGAAAAGCCATTGTCTGGAGTAAAAGATTAGAAAAATGGGTAAGATGTAGTAAATTCTAGCAAAATATGTTCACCACCAAAAATTAGATCAGAGGACCTGTCTGATGGTGCCACATAGAATTGTTAGTAGTACTTGGTCTACGACTTCACAGGTTTGTATAGAAAAGAGACGAGAACCTATACACCTGATATCAATTATTACCATTGTCAATGATAAGTGGCCCAATCAATTTAATTATAAGTTATCCAGTTTTGCTAGAGATTGTATAGAAATGATGAAAATGTATATAAGACTTGATTTGTACCTACCCTACAACTTGCTTGCCAGCTACATTTTATAGCTGTGTTAGTATATACTATGGGAAATATAAAATCAGACATTACCAGTATAGCATGGTCCCACCATCTTTTACATGATATTGGGACATTGATTCTGATTTTGGCTACATTTATTATGTTTGATCTGTAACACCCCATTTATCTTAACATAATGATATAAAAAAAACTTGCATGCTCTATTTATTTCATGAGCTTTGCTGAAATTAGGTTTGCTCTTCAGATACAGTTCAAACGTAAAGCCTAGACAGAGTACTTTTCCCCCCAATTACTGGTTAACTTCTTTTGGGGCCTATATTTCCAAGTTAATTTCTACACTTTTTCTAAAATTTTTAGGTCTACTACAAAACACAATGAAGAAAATGTGGATATATGAGATAAAATGTTTATACAGCTGTGCTGTTCTTGTCAGAGTAAGTGAAAGATTGAAAAAATGGTGTATGATTGCTAGTGAACATATTATAATTAGATGCAGTTGACAACCAAGATTTCATGATTAGATCTAGACTCAGGACTTGATCTGATAGATATTAGCACACAATAAAATATAATTCTGTTAGCTAGTGAGCTTTGGTTCTCATACAGGACAGCATCAGGGCTGGAACTTTATAAGAAAAACTTTACCAGATAAAAATCCAATCAGAATTACTTCTATGCAATTTATAATTAAAAATTGAGTCATCCTTTTGTTAAATGTTCATTTATGAGGCCTTTTTTGCAAGTTGTATTTATATTATACAGTATATGTAATTTAATTACCAGGGGTATCTGTGGCTTAAAATTTAGGTGCTCGTCTCTCGTGCCAAAGGTACCAGGTTCGCTCCCTCATGGAGCCATCTGGATATTTTTCCAGAAATCCCTAATCTCAGTGTAGGTAAGATTGAGTGCCTAGTCCTATTGGAGACTGACAATAAAACATAGGTCCGTGTTCAATTTGAGCACGTAAAGGAACCATTGGCAGCTCAAAATCGATAAGAGCATGCTGGAAAGCCAATGCCGGGTAAAATTCATTAGAAAAAAGATTAAATGTAAAATTCCTACCAAAATATATTCACCATCCACAAAATTACATCGGGACCCTCGCGGTGCTAAGAGTTAGTGCACTGCATCTGAGATCTTCCTGTGTAAGAAAGAGATCGGAGCACGCATGGTTACTCACCGAAGTGCAATGATAATGGCCCAATCAATCAATTTAATTACCAGTTTTGCCGAGAGATGTGTTATAGAATTGATGCAAATGTATATAAGCTTACCCCGTACAACTTGCTTGCCAGCTACATTTTATAGCTGTGTTAGTATATACTATGGGGAATATCAAATCAGACATTATCAGTATAGCATGGACCAACCATCTGTTGAGACAGTCATTCTGATTTTGGCTACATTTATTTTGTTGGATTTGTAACACCCCATTCATCTTAACATAATGATACAAAAAACTTGCATGCTGTATACATTTCATGAGCCTTGCTTAAATTAGGTTTGTTCTTCAGATAAGGTTCAAATGTAAAGCATAGACAGAGTAACCCCCCCCAAATTACGGTTAACTTCTTTTGGGGCAGATATTTCCTAAATCATTTTACACTTTTAAAAAATGTTCAAAGTTGTCCAAGTTTACAACATAAAACACAATGGGAAAGATTTGGATATATGAGATGAAATGTGTAAAAATCTGCGCTGTTCTTGTCATAGTAAGTGAAAGATTGAAAAATGGTGTATGATTGTTAGTGAACATATTAGAATTAGATTATGTTGACAACCAAGATTTCATGAATAGATCTAGATTCAGGACTTGGTCTGATAGATATTAGCATACAATAAAATATAATTCTGTTGACTAGTGAAAAATAAAAAAACTTGTACTTGCTTTGGTTTTTCAAACATAAAAATATAAAAATAACTTGAAAAGATCAGTCACAACATGGTTGGTCAGTCCCACTTCAATACAACATAAAAACATGTGTTATCAGTTTCTCAAATGTTATAAGTAGGCTTTTGTTTTAGAAGTTGTAATTATATTATAAAGTATAATGTCATAGAAATACCATATTTGTCTAGAGATTTGCAATAGAAATGATGAAAATGTATATAAGAATCTTGATTTATTAGCCTACCCCGTACAACTTGCTTGCCAGCTACATTTTATAGCTGTGTTAGTATATACTATGGGGAATAGTAAATCAGACATTACCAGTATAGCATGGACCAACCATCTTTCACATGATGTTGGGACATTGATTCTGATTTTGGCTACATTTATTTCTTTGGATTTACTTTACCTCCTGCACCGTAACAAAGTGAATTAGGCAACTTTCATGCTATATCTGTCAATATACAGTTTGTGTATCCCAGCAAGGTTCAATAGAAGAGCTTAGACAAAAACTAATAACTTCAAATGATTAGTTAAAATCCTGTATGGTTGTTTGCTCTCCTTCCCTCCTCCTCCTCTTGATCATATCTATCACTTTGATTTAAAAACAACATTGAGCTGTTATAAAACACAATGATAAATGTCTGAATATATGAGATAAAACGTACAGGCTTTACAACATAAGTGAGATATTTAAAAATGAAGATAATAATTTTTATTGAATATATTAGAAGTCAACACAGGGGACAAAGATTTCATGAATAGATCTAGATTGAGGACATAACCTGATGGATATTAGCACACAATAAAATAGAATTCTGTTAGCTAGTGAAAAGTACAAAACATTTATTGGTTGTGGCTCTCAAACAGGACAATATAAGAGCAGGAAGGTAAAAATTGTACATAATGTACCAGAAACTAGAGTTTTAGTCAGAACTACTTCAATACAATGGTCAATACAATTGGATCATCTTTTTCTCAAATGTTCATCTATGAGGTATCAAGCCATTCATTTTTCACTAGTTGTGTTTGTATTATATTGTCTAGTATGTGAAGGTAATACCAGATTTGTTTGCAGATATGCAATAGAATTGATCAAGATGTGTATCTACCCCATACAACTTGCTTGCCAGCTACATTATATAGCTGTGTTAGTATATACTATGGGGAATAGTAAATCAGACAATATCATATCATATGTCCTCTATCTTTTATTTGATATTGGGCAGTGGTTCTGATTTTGGCTACATTTGTGCTTTTGGTTTACTTTGTTTCAATATTTTATTGTTTCCTAATCCAATAGTTTGACCTAAACAGAAATTTGCCACCCTAGCAGCTTTTCGCTATTTCTCTCTCTTATGGGCAGGTATCACCATGTTAAATAGAAATAAGATCCAGACCGTGGCCAACAGATGTCTTCAGCGTGTTCTCAGACTGTGATGGTATGACAGAGTTGCAAGTACAGACATGTGGATATGAGCAGGACATGAACTCATAAAGACCTAGTATAAGAGAAAATGGCAATAGGTCTGGCATATCCAGTAGAAGATACATTCGAGTGTCACTAGGCAAGTACTTGAGTGGAACCCGCAAGGAAAATGGAAATGAGGACACCCTAAACATACTTGGAGACAAAGTCTTCTTGGAGACCTGAAGGATGCTTGAATATTCTGGGAGATGTAAAGAAAATGTAAGAGACAGAAAAGTGACAAACAACTATTGATGCCCTATGCTCCACGAGGAGCGCAAAGAAATAAGTAAATTCGTTGACAGATATCCCTTTGCAGCCATTTTGCTCAATCCATAGTCACTTCCTGAATCCATCTTCTCTGGTTGTTGTAATTTAAATTGTGCGTTCTTGATTTAAATTAGTATGCTAATGGTCTATCTTATGTTCACCTCATTAATACATACTCATTTTGTGTTCTCTTTATCATAGGCCATGGCACAAGATGAACGCAATTACTATCAAGAAACTCCCAAACAAATACAACGCAAAATCAACAGATTCAAGAGCATACCAGAAGTCTACAACATCTATGCAGAAGCTAGGCAAGGTGAGGCTTCTCGCTTGACCTAGACATTGCATTTTATCTTCTTGATATCTGAAATGTGTTACATTAATAGTTCTAGTTCCTTAATGCAATGTGGGTCATATTTCAAGAAGTGATACCTACTTGCATAATGATAAAAAAAACCAATTTAATGCACATAACTTCTGTACATATATATCTATTATTGATACAAGGAAAGACTACAATAAAGCTGTGTCAAACTTCAAAACATGAAGTACTGTAGTTTTGCCGGGTACAAAAACTAGACAAAGTCATGTTTCAACCAAAACGCCATTATCAAAACATGAGCAATGGCAAGGAAAAAAAGCATTGATGCTAGTGTAAAATGTTAGCACAGTAGTGAAACAAATAGTACATAAAGACCACACAACAGAAAATAAATGGAAATAACCATAAATTATATTATTTAAGCATCTGTTATGCCATGCTGCAAGAGCCACATATGTTTAGGAGTTTTTGTGTGCTCAGACAGACTATTTAGTACTTTGTATCACAGTTTACAGCCATGATGCATTATCTACTTTAAAAAAAATCTGTTTTAAACATTACATTTTTCAAATGTTTGCCTTCCCTCTTCTTGTAACCCTTTTACATTTAGCCAGTTACAGTGATGCAATGTGATACCAGACCACTTCGTGAAAGTGAAGCTCTGGATTGCTGACTTCTGTCATCACATTCGCTGCATCTTGGTTCAGTAGTTTGACTAAAGAACACCCCACAAACATAAAAAAAAGGTTATACTAACATTGGACTTTTATTTTGCAACAAATGAATATAGAACTAGTTCATACCGTTTATAAATATATTACTTGACAAGATCAATATATAGATTGATTATATATTGATGTTTCATTGACATGCATAACATTCACTTCATATTCAAAGATTAAAGACAATGATTTTCTCACAAACATGCGTTTAATTTTTTTTTTTTTTTTTGAGAGCTTTGTTTGTGCCATTTGTTTGTGCATTTTCTGATTTTATGTGAACTGAAAGAGTGCATGATTTATTAGGTACCATCTTTACATCAACGATCACATGCATTTTATGTTCAACATATCCCTTGCTATCGTGGTGCATTTTGCCAAACTATTCTTTCTCCATTGTTGAATATGTCCCTCAATATGTCAGTATGAGTGTATTCAGGAAAGAAAAATAACAAACTTGTCTTCTTGTGTGACTATGTCAGTACTGCACAAAGGGAACCATGAGATACTATGGAGAGAAAGCTGAATGCCAGTTAAACATGCTCGCAGGAAAACAACTAAATCATCGTCCAGTGAATGTTTGTTCACTGTGAGAGAGCAGACGTACTGGTTAAGGAGGAAACAAAGAAGATATTACTTAACACCAAATATTACTTGAAGAGATCAAGGCACTCATCAAAGAAAAATACAAGCAGTAGTAAAGGCAACAAACCAACAGCAAACACCCACAAGACCCCATTGGCAGACTCAACAAATACAGCACACGGCAATCTTCCGACTCAGAACGGGACACTGCCGGCTCAATGACAATGTGCATATAATAAAACCTGCATGTCAGACTGAAACACGGACACCAAAGCACATCCTGCGGACCTGTTCACTAGACCGGCGAAATGAACTCACAAACAGCACAAGAACAAGCTTTTATTTGTTCTCCAATCCAGAAGCACTTGACTTCGGCTCAGTGCCATGGACATCGTAACCCTTCGGTTCAGTGCCATGAACACCGTAAATCTGGGAATCTGGCTTTTTCTGCCATCCCGCGGAATTGAACCCGACACACAGAGGATAGTCACCCGTAGTCCAACGTGCTACTGACACGCTGGCAGACGGGCAAGAACAAGCTTTAAGGAACTCTGACATGTATCTTCATTGAGGCAACCCATCCCATAATTTAGACTGAGCATAGGATACCGATCGCAAAAAAGAAAGTAGTAAGACATTGTTTTCAAAGAGCTTGTCCTGAAATAATATCACATGTCCGATCCATCTCTTGTATGATGGTGCTCATATTTTCTTGTTGACACTGTTCAAAGCAGTTCTTGGTTAGAGTTGGGGGGAAAGCTAGTGTGTTTCTTAATGGGCTGGTGATTTTAAAAAGCTTCTAACACCACAATGTACAGGTAGTGATTTTTATTTTGTATCCTTCACAAAAAAATTCCCATACTTTACCTGGGATTTGAAAATGTGTCCTAATGAGAAATTGTTACACATCTATCATAAACATAAAAAGGAACTCTCCATTTTGCACAGATAAAATAAATGTCTGCAACATTTTTCCCAGTATACTAAGTTCCTTAGTTTTTAACAAGATTTACACATTCTTTTTATCTCTCTTCTATTGATCTTGTGTATTTTCGACACATGCAAACCACTTTTAACAGAGCATACATTTCAAGAATAATTGTTTTTTTCTACCAATGTAGAAGCAAATTAACATGAAATAGTTAAATGTTTTCAAGTGAGGGGAATTGAAATACCGTCTGGGATGTAAATATATTCATAATGCTCTTGTGTTAGGTATAATGATCAGGGTTAGAATACTAGCAAAGACACTAAAACACCTCCACTCGTGCATCCTGGTAACAGTCAAAGATGTTCTAGTTGAGCATGTAAAAGAAATCATAGAAGTTGAAAATCGATAAGAGGAGGCTGTAAAACCAATGCTTAGACAAAATTCATTTAAAAAAAAAAAAAATAAGGCCAGACAAATTTTCCATATCCTAAAAATTACACATTTGTCACTTGCCTGCCCTATAGTTTTTGCATTGCTACTGAGATCTTTCTATGTGAGGAAGAGATTATAGCACACATTGTTATTCACTAAAGTATGGGGAAGATATCAATCGTTCACACCTCCTGTGTTGCCGGGGCTCTCAGGGGAGCAAAGAATAGTAACACTGCGACCTAAAAAGCATGTCATAACAGGCGACTGAGGTAGGGGCCTAGGGAAGCTACCCTAGTAAATAAAAAGCGTAGCAGGAATCGGATGTCTTGTAGGCACATAACAGGCACAACGTACAATCCTCTTAGGCTCAGATCACATACAAATCACAAAGAGTGGTTAACAAGTGGTCGATATGGAGCATTCGAAGAAGAAGCATTCAAACAGGCACACTTATATACAATTTGCCTGACCATAACTTAGAGATAACATTTCAGCACAGATATTATGCATCCATTTTGGTAACAGGAATAAATTTGCTCCACACCATACAGACCATAATCTTTGATTTTCGGTATCCTCTATCTGTCTTAGTATATCTTTCTTTTCTCCAATCCTGTTTTGCCTTACAGTGTCAGGATAAGAAGAGATTTCAAGAACGAGCCTGTGTGTGCTTCATAAATAGTCTTTCGTTGCCTCTGAGGTCCACTTATACAGGGTGTTCAAGATAATAGCAGCCTGTGAATGGAGTCAATCTGGCATATATGTATGAAAATGAGAAGGTTCAGTTATGACGTAGTATAGGTCAAGGTTATGTGACGGTAATGTAATTGTAGTGCGGGAAGGGGCGATGAACAAATGTGACGTAAAGCGAGCTAGTCAGAACCGGTTTAAATAGTACATAAACATAACGCGATAAATTATCTGGCAACTTTCGATTTGTCAATGGGGCTGCTTTAATCTTGAACACCCTGTAACTTGGCCGACCTTTTGCTTTATATCCATTGTATCAGAGTAACATTGCTCTTTGATGTACACTGTTGGTAATCTACTTATGGGGTCGAACCATTTAATTTGTTGTTTCTTCATGAAGTTCAGTACTGATGTTGCACCCACGTTTTCCTGTTGTCTTAATTTCTCAACCTGTCTCTTCTTGTTACTCCCAGCATTCTACGCAGACACTTCATCTCCGTTGTGATTAATTTTCTTTTATCATTTAATGTCAGTGTCCAGGTTTGGCACTGATAGCATAATATGGGTAGAAAGATTGTGTTGAACATTGCTCTTTTGTGTCAAAAATACTTCAATTTTCCCATTCTTATTTGTAGCATCAGCTAGTTTTCTTTCGTTTTGAGCTCTTTTCGAATAAATCTATTTGTTCTCTACTCTGCCCATGGTATACGAATGACAATTTTGTAACATTTATATTCCAAAGCACACATGTTTTTCCACTGTTTTGTGAAATGTCCATGCTTTACACCGCTGACACAGGGAATATACAAGCTTTTAATATTCATCATCTTTTTCGCATAAAATAATACAGAATGGAAACTCATAATTCTTTGATCTATGCCCTAAAATAGCTGAGGAGTATGTTTCTTACCCAAAACTTTTCCAGGAAAGTAGGGGTTAGTTCTTAGGAACCATGAGACAATGAGTCCTCACAAATTGCACAAGCTGCAAAAAACCTTCAGTCTAAACTGGTTATGATCCTTACTTTGAATATACTTTTCCAGAGAATTGGTGCTGAGGAGTGTTCTACAAATCACTGCTACAAAAGAGAGAAAAACACAGGCACTGCACTATAGACATTGTGAGGACTGTCACGGGAAATTAAGAAGAAAAACAAAACTTGATGCAATTGGATGTGCGAACCCAAAGATGCAGATTTTCTGGACACTTGCAGCATAATTACACTCATTAGCTCAACGCCAGTGGTTACCGGGCCCAAATTTGGGGTGTAAAGAATAGAACCACTGTTACCTGCCATGCATGTCGTAAGAGGCGACAAAGAAGGTTTGGCTGAAATCGGATGCATGTGTCCTAAACGTGTAGAAGTCTATGCGTTTAGGGCCTACCAAACCAATGTGCAACGATACACGTTCTTGGCAAAGATCAAACATATCACAAAGAGTGATTAAAATTGGTCGTAAGAAACGAACGCAAAGAAGAAGAACACTCATTAGCTCAAATGACAAAAAATATAGTCTTTACAATTCATTATTCTAAAGGAAAAGAAAAACTACCTGTATGTTGTAATTAACGTAGAAAATAATATCTACTTAAAAAAACAGTAATATACATTACCAGTCTTTTAGAAAAGGCTAACACATGGGAGTTTTAATGTTTGTCGACTAAGAAACAGTGAATAAAGTGACAAATCAGCAAAACAAAACTGACAAAGACTCTACCTACTCCACCACCAAGTAGGGATACTGATCATAAATAGTCCATATCATTGCAGTCTAAGTGAGTAAGAATCAAAACATTGCTATAAAATGCTTGGTTCATTTAAAAATGTTGGTTGTGTCAAAGCTTGATTTCTTTGACGCTCCATATCGACCACTTGTTAACCACTCTGTGTGATTTGTATGTGATCTGAGCCTAAGAGCGATTGTACATTGTGCCAGTTATGCACCTACAAAATAGGCCAGCACATTCAATTTCTGCTACGCTATTTATTTACTAGGTTACCTTCACTAGGTCCTACATCAGTCGTCTCTTACAACATGCCTTGTAGGTCGCAGTTTTACTATTCTTTACTCAGAACTAGAGACACAGAAAAAAGATTTAAATGGTTTTAACCCTTTGAACCATGGCCACCTGTACCTTAAAATCCCTTCCCGGAGCTCCTGAGCAAAAACAGCCCATATCAGAGTTCTATTAAAATACAATAATTTAGCACATCTCAGTGCTCTATAATGTGTTATTCACTTACCCCATCATCTCTGCTATTCCTGCTTATCAATTTGTAAAATACTAACTTTAAAATTTATTTCATTTAATATGTGAGTATGGCCGGAATACCCCCGTATCTGTCAAATTTTCTCCAGATTGAACATATAGCTTGAATATCAATCGAAACAATTCTTCGTCGTCTAAATGATCATCTATCTCACTTTCTATATCTTTATCAGAATAATCACATTCTATGCCTAATTCATCTTCAGATTCATTCAAAACAAGTTCAACAGCTATACTTTTAGAAGGACCATTTCAGAAAATCTTTTCAACATAAAAATACTTCACTAATTACCTTATCAGTACAAAAAATTCACACAACAGCGTCCGTCATCTTGCAAAACCAGGTAGAACGCGTGGGTTGTGTTTGACGTCAGATGTATACACAATTTATTTTCAAATACCGGAAAATAATTTTAAAATATTCTCAGACCGATATATCGGGTGCTCGGGATATGTAACGCTTATATTCAATCCCGAAATATCAGGAGCCCGGGTTCTAAGGGTTAAGGTAGTGTGAAGGAAGAGACCTATTAAATCTTATTAGTAATGGATGGACCTGCCTCTGTTACTGGTGTGTCCTAGTCAAAGCATGGTAATTTCGATATCACGATCTTGAAAACAATTCTACACATTTTCGCTCATTTGGTTCAGAACGCATCGCTCATCAAAATCTTTGCTATTTTTGTTTACACAGAGCTGGAACAATTTGTTTATTAGTTATTTATACAAACACTATAGTGCACATCTTGTGTCACCTTGAATTCAACCAGTGTCCACTACCTATCCAAGTTTTAGAATTTGAGAAGTCAGAAATTGTGTAGAATTGCTTTCAAAGGAAACATGTCAGTTTGGCAATTTTGTAGGTCATATTTAGACTGGTATGACAGATTAATGCATTTTATCAGTGCTATAAGGGAAAACATACACTGAAGATTTTAATGAAGAAGATAAAGGGTATTCTCTATCTTGGTTGCACAAGTTATGTATACAGATAGGTGCGACAAGACGGGAAAACCATGAGAGAAATCCCAGTAGGTATATCAACCAATACAGAAGGGGAGTTGTTAGCCTAAACACACTGAAATATATGCTTGGGAGGAGATTGGAGCAATTATGGACATGTGCGATGATCCTCAAATGAAAAAATGCATTTTGGAATCCTAATATGTACATCAGTGGGTGTCTGTAACGTAAGTGCTAGTGAGCTCTATCACATCCCAAGCGTATCTGGCTCAAACTGCTCGGTCAGCAGTTTGAAGCAAATTGTTCGGCATGGACTTTTACGAACAATAAAATAGACCTCACCGTTCAGAAAGCAATGGTAAATTACTGAACTTATAAGCGGTACCTAGAAAATCGACTAGTTTACTGTGGTTGACGGCAAAGTTCTGTAAAGGATCACACTTGGTTTATATTGTGAATATGTACGTATAAGAGCATTGATCCATCAAGAAGCAACCACATAATAATGACCAGTATAGCACATGTACTTTGATCACCGCATGACCTGTGATTTGAACTTCATGAACATTGTTAGGTGTTCTTCTTGTGTTTGCCTGCTGTGAATCAGGCATAGTCATGTCGCTTCTGATAGATTTTTGCATGAATGCCTGCTTTCATTTTTTTATTAGTGTTCGCGGCATATAGGCGTACTTTTCCGGCTTCAGAGGTAATTGTTAGGTGTTAATTTTTACTGATGCAGGATCAAGCTAACAAATTTCATTTATCTGTTTTATGCCAGCACCCAACAAGCAAGCAAGAACACCTCTTGTCACACTTTCCCCTACAAGATACTTGACAAGATGGACAGAAGCATGTCTCAGAAATGGTCATTTTGTGTCTCCACATTCCTCTTGTGCTCAGGGGGTCTTAGTATCTGATAGTAAGTTTATTTCTTTGTATCTATTGTGCCTGTGTGGTGCCGGGACCCAAGGAAGTAAAGAATAGTACCACTGCACCCTACAAGGTATGTCGTAAGAGGAGACTGAGGTAGAAGCCTACTGAAGCCACCTAGTAAATAAAAAGCATAACAGAAATCGAATGTGCTGGCCTACTTGTAGGCACATAACTGGCACAATGTACAATCACTCTTAGGCTCAGATCACATAAAAATCACACAGAGTGGTTAACACATGGTTGATATGGAGCATTCGAAGTAAAATGAATCCCTCACGTCCTTATCTTTGTTGTGTATATTATATATTCTCAGTGCTTTAAAATGTTTATTTATTGTATGTTTCTCATTTTTGACAATGTTTCTATTTTGTTAATGTATATGTATTATTTATATGAATGTAAGTCATGGACAATAAACAAACAGATCGAAAAATCTCTGGAGGCCACAGAGATGTGGTTTTATAGAAGAATAATAATTTCATGGACTGCTAAAATCACTTCTTCTTCGCGTTCGTTGTTTACGACCAATTTTAATCACTCTTTGTGATAGGTTTGATCTTTGCCAAGAACATGTATACGTTGCACATTGGTTTGGTAGGCCCTAAACACATAGACTTCTACACGTTTAGGACACATGCATCCGATTTCAGCCAAACCTCCTTAGTCGCTCTTACGACATGCATGGCAGGTAACAGTGGTTCTATTCTTTACACCCCAAATTTGGGCTCGGTAACCACTCGGGTGGCTAAAATCACTAATGTTGAGGTGTTGAATCAAGACACAGATAAAACTTATTATCAATATAAGAAAGAGGCAGTCATCATTTTCGGACATGTGATGAGGATGGGAGGTTTAGAACACATTGTAACAACTGGTAAAATCGAGGGTAGATGAGACAGAGAGAGAAAATATTTTGGATAGCCTGACTTCATGGCACAGTAGAGCGTCAACATCTAAATTGATAGCAAACAACAAAGATAGAGATTTGTGGAGATCCATGATCGCCTTACGCCAGCCGGCACGGCACCTGATGCTGATATGTATTATTTTCTTGGAGAAGATGGATTCAAGATGTTGCTGATGGTTTGAACATGGCGGCTGCATAGGCGGGAGTTCTGGCATTTGAGAGAGAGAAATTCTGAAGGAATGCTAAGGTGGCAAAGTTCTGCTCAGGACAACCTATTTGATGATGATATTTACTATGTTAATATATCTGTTTACCCTTGTGTTGTTGGGGCCCAAGGAAGCATAGAATAGTACACTGTTACCTACAAGACATGTCTTAGGTGACTACGGTAGGGTTCCACTTGAAGCTGGCTGCACTATCTTGTAGAAAAGTTTAGCTGCAAAATTCAATCAATCATGAACAAGTCATATATAAGGAAAATAACAGCTGCCAACCAAGAGGGAAGGTAAGAGGTATGACACGATGCTGAGAAAGCTGCAAGGAATCTGCAGTGCAGATTATCTTTCTTTCACTTAAGAAAAATTCCAGAATTGGTACCCGGAAACACAAGTAAGGAGCTGCAAGAGATAGCTAAAGATAGGAAAATTTGGCTTGAGTTAGTTGAAGGTCTACACCATAATCAAGGTTCAAAGAAAAACCAAAAGAGAGCGAGAGAGATATCTATACTGTGTAAATTGTCAACTTTTGTTTGTTTGTTCTAACTATAACTTTTAAATTGTTATAATTTCAGCTGCAATCTGTCGTGTAAGACGCGGTTACAGTTTGGCAGAAGCCACCCGAGACAGGGACGTGAAGGGCACTTAGGGATTGGGTGTGTATGCATTTAGGGGCTTACTGTATGGCAGCAAATTTTTATTCAGTGCTCACAAAGTCTTGCTATTTTTTAATTTAAATGGAAGATGTTCTGAACATTTGTTATTTTTATATTTGAAAGTGATTAAGGATCTTAAAAAATATGACTCCTTATTTTTGTAATAATATCTCCACATGAGATAGCAAAAGTGATCTTGCTGTGTACATTGCCAAGTTCATCTTTGTTTGCTCTATATTATCCAATTATAAAAACCTCTTTATGATTGAGCGTACGTTTGTTATGTTGTGGTTTACAGCTGTAAGACTACAATATATGTACCTTTTGACCAAGCACACCTGATTTCCATTATGCGTTTGTTGGGTTTGCTCTCTAATCCTTGACAGCCTTCATGCTGTCTACAAGGCACCGCCAGTGTTTCTTCGTGATAGGAGTCTATAGCACAGCCCCACCGGCCAATGAGGCTATATCTCTGGGAGTTCTTCAGGTGTGGGATTGCTACCACTATTATTTGAAACACGTTGCTTGCATCTGGACCTTTCATTCAAAACTTGAGAATCTCCCAACTCGTGGCTGTCTCTAAATACTGACCATCTTCTGGAAGACAGCCTGTATAGTCTTCTTGAACGCCCATATCAACCACTTGTTATCCATTCTTTATGATTTGTATGTGATCCTAGCCTAAGAGCGATTGTACGTTGTATCAGTTATGCGCCTACAAGTAGGTTAGCACATCCAATTTCAGCGATGCTTTTTGTTTAGGCCCATACTTTAGTCACCTCTTACGACATGCCTTGTAGGTCGCAGTGTTACTATTCTTTGCTCCCTTGAGAGCTCTGGCAACACACAGGCACCTGAACAGTTGATTAATTGATTTGTAGGAACACCATCATTGCACTATATGCACTCTGACCTCATTCTTACTTTTGACAGTTCTGATTACTGCATGTAATTTTGACGATTAAGTTTAATAATTGAAGACAAATGAATTACAATATTTTGACTAGTTGATATGCATTTCATATTTTTCAGTAGTTTTCTTCTTCACCTTTCAACTCCCAATGGAGCAGTCCTTCAACAAACATCTTCCAACTTTTCCTCTCTCTTGCAATTCTTTCCATATCTTGCCTATTAATATGTCTCCAGGTATTTCTGTGCCTTCTCTATCTTCTCTTTCCTTGCTGGTTCCAAAACAGTGCCTGTCTTGCAATGCTTCTGGTCAGCCTTCTCAATGTGTGTTCTATCCATAACTAGCATCTCTTCCTTTTTCAGTAGTCGCCAGTCAAATCTTTTTCTTCTTGCATTCACCCACTATGAATTCAGGAGTAGTCGGGGTGCCTTGTATGGCGCATCTGAAAGATTTTTACACGAGTGTCTACTTTCTTTGTTATCAGTGTCCTCCACCTACTTAAATGGTAGTCCACCAGACTATGGTTTATGGTCAGTAAGTAAGATCTGTCACACTAGAATGTGTGCACTTTTTCTGTTCATATTTGTGACTTAATAAATGTACATAACCTGAACTCAATTCTGGTTTGTAATAAACACTGCCATGTTATGTGACTAAATTGTTTATGTGGAATCGGAACATATTGCAGTGTTATAAAACATTTCTATTTCTGAATACTTGTACACTACAGTATACCATTATTTGCATGTCATGTTTTGTAATTACTATTTGGTCAAATTTTTTATTTGTATACATTTTTCATGAAACTTATCTTGACTCAGAGAAAAATTCCCTTTTTTTTAAATGAGTTCATGCACATGTGCTCCCTAAGACAGCTCTGTGTTATGTAATACTAGTATATTGTTTGAGCTATTTTTAGTTTGAGAGGGGATGATTCTCCTGTTTGTTTCTTTTTTCTTCTGCTTACTAACTTGGCCTAGTATTTCAGACTTCAGCACCTTTTCACAGAGAAAGAAGGCTCATTATTAAAATTAAAGTGAACATGGCATGTTGCTTTTAACTTTATTCATTCGTTCTTGACCAGAGATCTATGAAGCAATGTTTTCTTTTAACTTCATTCATTCTTTCTTGACCAGAGATCTATGAAGCAATGTTTTCTTTTAACTTCATTCTTTCTTGACCAGAGATCTAAAAGCAATGTTTTCTTTTAACTTTATTCATTCTTTCTTGACCAGAGATCTACAAAGCAATGTTTTTCTTTTAACTTTATTCATTCTTTCTTGACCAGAGATCTACAAGCAATGTTTTTTATTTTAACTTTATTCATTCTTTCTTGACCAGAGATCTACGAAGCAATGTTTTTCTTTTAACTTTATTCATTCTTTCTTGACCAGAGATCTACGAAGCAATGTTTTTCTTTTAACTTTATTCATTCTTTCTTGACCAGAGATCTACAAAGCAATGTTTTTCTTTTAACTTTATTGATTTGTCCTTGACCAGAGATTGAGTAAGCAATCAGTGGCCATCATGCTTAGTGACATCTTGTAGAACAGCAAAAAAAAAAAAAAACATTAAAGATTTGTTGCTGTTTCTACAAAATTTTACCTATTTTTACATAGTGGTTTTAATTCCTGTTTACAACAAAAATGTTTTTTTATTTCATGTTTACAAATAAACTTTTTTTTATTGAACAATCAAATATATTTGTGTCAGATTAATTAAATACACAATTGTATTCTTTATTATATTTCTATGTAAAACTATTGTCCGTTTGTATTCGTATTTTGGAATATTATTTTGCCCGTATGGTACTGGGCCCGCAAGAAAAGCAAAGAATAGTACCACTGCGACCTACAAGGAATGTCGTCAGAGACGACTGATTTAGGACCTAGGGAAGCTATCCAGGTAAATATAAAGTTACGCATAAATCGGATGTGCTGGTCTAGCTCATAGCTCTTAACCTCAGATCACATACAAATCACACATAGTGGTTAACAAGTAGTCGATAAGCAGCATTCGAAGAAGAAGAATCTTATTTATATGAGCTTTAATTGTTCTGTAGTCTTTATTATGTTAACTCTTATGTATTCTATGTTATGTGAACTGTTTTGTAATTATATTTATGTAAACTCTGGGAGCAGATAGCAAAGTGGATAACACAGTTTGCTAGTAACCACATGCGGTGCTAATTCTGGAGTCAAGGCCAACAAAATTTCCTGTGTACACAAGGTTGGACTACAGGTTTCCTGATCCTTTACTTGGTGATCTAACAAGTACCTCAGAAGTCGGAGAAAGGCTCGCCTGAATGGTGATGTACACTGATACGGAAGGCTATCCTTTATGCAAAAATCAGTCAGAGGGGCCAGATTAGGTGCACTGACTATGCCTTAATTTATAGCAGGTGAACGGAAAAAAAGTAATCTCTGTTTTGCAGTCCTTATGTGAACTGTGTTTGTATCTCTAAAGTCGGAGAAGACACACCTGTATGGCGAAGGAAATCAGGACATCATGCAAAAATCAGTTAGAAGCACCATACCAGACTACGCCTGAATTCATAGCGGTGAACTAAGAAGAACTGTGTTTGTTTTGTAACTCTATTTATGCATACTCTGTTTTGTAATCTGTGTTATGTGAACTTTGTGTTCTGTGATCGTTATGTTTTGTGTTCATTTATATATAAATGACCTGGAGGGTACAGATCAGTATTACTAATAAGGAATTATTTAAAAATGTGTTCAATGTTATTAGAACGGTTTCACCACAATCAGTAAGAACGCGTCCGACGGTATCATCATCAAAATAGCGAGTGCAAAGCAGAAATATGATTACGTAGATTTTGGGATGCAGAGGCACATTGTGCCACAACATTGCTTCACTTTCCTATGAGGCATTCTGGAAATGACTTGTCTAGGTAACTTCTTTGAATGCTCCATATTGACCACTTATTAAACCACTCTTGTGATTTGTATGTGATCTAAGCCTAAGAGCGATTGTACATTGTGCTATTTATGCACCTACAAGTAGGCCAGCACATCCGATTTCTGTGACCCTTTTTATTTACTAGAGTATCTTCTCATGACCCCTACCTCAGTCGCTTCTTACGACATGCTTTGTAGGTCGCAGTGTTACTATTCTTTGCCCTCCCTTGCAAGCCCTAGCAACACATGGGCGGTCTAGCTAACAAAACATGGATTGCCATCTCTGCCATGGTGAAGTCTGCTGTAGATAATTGAAGGAATCAATCCTTTCATTTTGAGATTGTAAGAGAGGCATAGCAA
Source organism: Arion vulgaris (assembly GCA_020796225.1). Taxonomy (NCBI): domain Eukaryota; kingdom Metazoa; phylum Mollusca; class Gastropoda; order Stylommatophora; family Arionidae; genus Arion; species Arion vulgaris. Next base: position 64,195,987 of record CM036753.1, on the reverse strand, counting down.
AGTCTTCTCCAGAGTAGAAGACTGTCTAGCTTATTGCATTGCTCCTTCCTTCACAGTTAGGCAGTCCTCAGGGATTTTAAAGAAAATTCACAACTACACCAGTATTGTCGCAAGAAAAACACCAACCTACAAACCTTCAATAATAAATGAATCAACCCAGGGAGTTGCCATAACAAGGAGGTTAAATTCCTGACATTTTAGCGTTTGTTTCCACTTCTAGACAAAACTTTGAAGAAACCCCTAGTCTTATGGTAGGCGTGGTCAAGTTTCATCCTTTTCAAAAGGACGAAAAACAAAGTTCCTATGTGTAAATTGAGCAAAGATATGGCAAATCAAAGCAATGCGTTTCCAGTGTTGTTTCATTAAGCAAATGAGTTTTCTTCAGTAGATTATATTTGGGGCAGTCCTGAAGTATGTGCTTTGTAGTCTGTGGTGTTTGTCCGCATGTACACACATCTGCATTGCCAAACCTGAATTTTGTATACATGTTGCTGCAGAATCGATTGTGTCCTGTTTTGAGGTACAGAATTACAATTTGTTCTAGCCTGCTCATATTTGGCAGTCGTCCTTCCTTCCTTTCGTTTGCTTGAAATATTGTCAATATATTCAACATTGTCTCTTGTATAAACTTCACTGTCTTTTGTAACTCACACAGAGGTCTGTGTAGTCTTATGCCCAGCGTTGTTTTGTTAGACCAGTGAGTTTGCCTCAGTATATCATATTCAGAGCAATCTTGAAGTATGTGCTCTACAGACTTATGTGCCTGTCCACATGTACATATGGCTGAATTGCCAATCTTGAATTTTGTATACATGTGGCCACAGAGGGCAGTTGTCCTATTTTATTATTGGTTGCTAACTGATTGATTTAATCATTCTTTTCTTTTTATGACTTGTACTTTGTACATTGTTAACTTGTACATCTGGTTTCTCTCCTGCAGAAACTTCATTGGCCAGTCAGTGCTGTCTCATTTTCTGGTAATCCACACAGTCTAAGGTGACCTTGCACTGTATGCACAGTTCAGACAGTACGGCCTGTAGATCAAATTTTCTGGACTGAAGTGTTTAGAGTGCAGATTTTGCATCTGCCAAAAATACGATAGGTTGTCAATCAAGATTGTGTTCAACTGTTTCTCAGTTGCCACCATGATTATCTTGATATAAGCTTTATCTTGATTACAACAACCACAAATAATGTTCTATAAACTTATTACACGCCTGCCTGCACAGCGTGTTCGTAGCGCATTGGACGACGGGTGACAAATCCTCTGTGAATGCGGGTTCAATTCTGCAGACCGGCAGAAAAGCCACAGGTTCTCCAGATTTACAGTGTCCATGGCACCAAGCTGAAGAGCTTTTAGCTCAAGTGCTTCTGGATCGGGAAAAAAAAACTTATTACACTACAGCAAACGAATAAAAACAAATCATCACCATTCTGAGCTATTGTGTAAGTGCTCTGCTGCTGACACTTTAGGTTTGCTGATAGGGACTTAGCACTGATGGTGCAGAGACATGGATTCTAAAAGTTCCCAGTTATCTTACACTAAAATAATAACCCAAAAATACTTGCAACACAACAATAGCTAATCCAACAATAAAGACAATCAAACAACCAGCGTGCAATAGTAAACAACATTACAAATCATATGGTAAACCACAATGGGGAAAAAAGACACAACATTTTGTAAGCTATATTTTATTATTACTGTGAAAGATGGAAGTTGCATTGATTTTATTTATTAATCAAAGATATGATGATGCACTTATCAGTGAACTCTTTAAATGTCATTTGAAGAATCATACAGGCGGCAAGTGATTTTCTCCATCCTCCTCTTCGGTGCTGGGCTTATACACACAATTTGTTTTTAACAGGCTCCAGTTTCGTTCATTAACTTCTGGAAAATCCTGGCACATTAAAAGCATTGGATTCATACTTGGATATGACTCCACAAAGCTGCTGACCAAGCTGTGATCAAATGGCAGATTGACAGCTTTCAAAGCTTGAGAAGTACCAAGCATGTCACTGTATAATGAACGTGGCAGTCGCCAACGATTTGTCAGCCCTGTTTGAGTTCTTACACGATAACGTGGAGTTTCTGATGCTGTAATAAATAGAACACCATAAAAATGTATTTATTTACATATATATATATATATATATATATATATATATATATATATATATATATATATATATATATATATATATATATATATATATATAATTTCACCTTCCATACAACTTGTCTGAGACAGATCTTACACAATTTCTGGTCAAAAGCTGCATACACAGTGGCAGCAGGAGAATATGAATACCAATATCCAAAAGAAATGCTGTAGATGGTTTGAACATGTGTTAAGCATTGAGGCCAACTCGGTCACAACTCCAGTAAGATGGGCACTGGAGGATAAACAAAAATGTGGAAGAACCAAGACCGCCTGGAGGAGAACAAGAACTGACAGAAATTAAACACAGCTGGAATACAATGCAAAGAAAGATCAAGTACAGAGACAAATTGTGTGCTTTTATTGATGCCCTAAGCGCCAAGGTCATCACAGGCTAGATATATATATGTATATTTCAGACAAAGGCAGAAGACGTAAAAATTAAGTAATGTTTTATAAAGTACAAAAACAAGATACAGTGATGTTTTGATCAAAATGCCTTTATCAACAACGGATGTAAAACAAACAATGAAATGAGTCTATATTCTTATACAACAGACATCACAGATACAGTCAGATGATAATTCCCTAATTGCACTAAAATAAAAATATGTGACTAAAAACGAAATAATTGTCAAAAACATGAAAGAAAAAAGAAAATAATACTCAAATATATACATCAAATATACACATTTAACATATACACATATATTATGGAGCATGAGAAGAGACAGTATTAATAAGCATAGGAATGCAGTGTGTTGAGTCCATTAGGTCGCAAGGTACCATATAAAGATATAAAATGATTTTCTACAGCAAATCTACTGTGATCATCAGGGAAACAAGATCGGATGACAGTGACCTGGATATACCAAGCTCCCAAATGGTCGGTTCCATTGAATTGAGTGGCTACAGGGGTCACAGAGTGTTTACATATATTATGTAAATGTTGGCTGAAACGGTTGCTAAGGTTTTTGCCAGTTTCACCTATATATGCCTTATCACACATAAAGATACATTAATCAAAACCTTATTAGCAGGGAAAGTTGAAGGACAACGATCAAGAAAAGATACAAGTGGGACGGGAACATCAAGAGATAGACAAGTCACAGCCTGGCAGAGTGCAACACAAAGGCAAGATACAAGAAACTTCTTCTTCGAATGCTCCACATCGACCTCTTGTCAACCACTCTGTGTGATTTGTATATGATCTGAGCCTAAGAGCAATTGTACGTTGTGCCAGTTATGCATTTACAAGTAGGCCAGCACATCTGATTTCTGCACTGCTTTTTATTTACTAGGGTTGCATCCCTAGGACCTACATCAGTCACCTCTTACAATATGCATTGTAGGTTGCAGTGGTACTATTCTTTGCTTCCTTTGCGGGCCCCGACACCACAGGGGCAAACAGGAAACGCCATTGGAGGTCCATTGCAACCAGCCTTTGATGCAGATACAGCACCTGATGATAAATTTAGGCTACACTGCAGTAAAATCAATAACTAATGACAAAATATGAACAAAACAAGGACTGAGCCAAGGACACAAAACAGAATAGTCAAATGTAAACACTATTAACAAATTAGCAACAATGTATCGTACTACTGTGACCAGAATATAAATCTTCTTCTTCTTCTTCTTTTCGTTCATTCTTTACGACCAATTTTAATCACTCTTTATGATATGTTTGATCTTTGCCAAGAATGTGTATACGTTGCACATTGGTTTGGTAGGCCCTAAACACATAGACTTCTACACATTTAGGACAAGTGCATCCAATTTCAGCCAAACCTCCTTAGTCGCCTCTTACGACATGCGTGGCAGGTAACAGTGGTTTTATTCCTTACACCCCAAATTTGGGACCTGGTAACCACTCGGGCGAGAATATAAATGAAGTCAAGGAGGAATGTCTGGTCAAATGAATTAGGCGCTGCTCCAATGCGGTAGAGCTGTGTTCAATTTACGTAAGGCTAAGGACTTTTTCTGTTGTGGGCATAAATGAAAAATCCTAATCTGAACAGTTTCGCAGCAACTGCACTAGCGATGCGCCCATTAAATTACTCATGCTCTCATCCCACTTGTACTACACCACCCTAAAAAGCAGTACTACAGGTAGTAATTACAGGTTTTCTTTTATGAATCAAGAGGATTGTATCATTCTAGTGCAGATGTTCTCTTTATAAAGGTTTAGACTTGAAATAAAAATCAGTAGTTCTAAATATTCATTTTTAAAACAATGATGTTGTTTAAACTATACACTTTCAAATGGAAATTATAAGTAAAAGTTTCTATGATAGTTTCTTTAACAAATCTAATTTACAAAGTTTATCATACAATAGCTTGTCTGAGCAGAACTTTGCCTGCCACCCTAAAAGTCTTGCGGAATTTCTCTCTCTCATAGGCCAGATGTCCTGTCTTTGTTGCCTTCATTCTCAAACCCGTAACTACATCCTAAATCCATATTCTCTTCTCCTTTTTGTTATGATGTCTCATTTTAAAATGGTCTTCTCCAACCCTTCATGTCTTTTATGTGTGTGAAACACTTCAATTTTTTTATTTGTAACATCAGCCGGTTTTCTTTAGTTTTCAGCTCCTTCTGTATAGATCAATTTTCTCTCATCTCTGTCCATGGTATATGGAAGACTCTTCTGTAATACTTATATTCAAAAGCGCATTATTAAATGTTCACAAAGTTATATAATACAAATATGGTATCATAAAATAGCAACCTAACTCTCAAGCAACCTTTTCTCCTATAACCAAACTCAAGCCATACCTTCTCCATTGTTTTTTCATCAATGACAACTCCAACCAAAGCTCTGTAAGGAGCTTCATGAACAGACCTGTAACAAAGGATATCTTCAATATCAATATTTGAAAGTAGTCATCTTCTTCTTCTTTGCATTCGTTCTTTACGATCAATTTTAATCATTCTTTGCATTATGTTTGATCTTTGCCAAGAATGTGTATATGTTGCACATTGGTTTGGTAGGCCTCCAAACGCATAGACTTCTACACGTTTAGGACATGTGCATATGATTTCAGCCAAACCTCCTTAGTCGCCTCTTATGACATGCGATGCAGGTAACAGTGGTTCTATTCTTTACACCCCAATTTTGGGCCCTGGTAACCACTCTGGCATTGAAAGTAGAAATAATAAGGGTAAGTTAGAAGCAAAAAACAGTATAGGAATAGTCACAAAATCGATGAGAGTGGGCTGAAAATTGCTGTCCCATAAAAATCCATTAAAAAACATAAAGATACAATTGTCAAAAATTTTCACCATTCTCAAAAGGACATTGTGGAAACTCGCTGGTACTACTGTTCGTGCACTCCTACACAGATCTTCCTGTGTAAGAATGAGATAGGATAACACATGGTTAACCACTGAAGTGCAATGATGATGGTCCTATTAAATTAGATATATCCAGAAGGAATTCAAAATCAAAGCAAACTGGCTGATTTTACCCCAATAAATGAAAAAATGTTGGTATTTTGGATATATAAAAGAAACAAAAATTGGAGAAGACCATTATGGAAGAAGACATCCAGGCAAAGAGAAGAGGAAGCTCACAGAGAATCTGGATGTAGGATGTGAATGATGATTTGAGCATAATGGCTGCAATGGCATCCATCCTGTGTATGGTATGATTTCTGGAATATGAGAGAGAAATTCCAAAGGACTGTTAGGGTGACAAAGTTCTGCTCAGGGCAAGATATTGGATGAATAAATGAGCAATAGTAATATAGTAGCAGTAGTATTGTGGGACGGATTCGCATAGTGCGTAAGCGTTCGCCTATCAACTCGGACAAAAGAGGGTTTGGGGTTAAATCCCACATTCGACATTCCACATGTGAGGAAAGGATTGGCCCTCCTACCTTCTGCCCACCAGGACCTAGAAATGTGAAGTAACGAGCACTTCATAACTCAAGGTCTGAAAAAGGTAAAGGAAATTTTTATTTTATTAGTAGTAGTATTGTAGCGCTAAACTCACTAATGTTTAGGTGTTGAATTAGGTCAAGACACAGAGAAAACGTATTACCAATATAAGAATGAGGTAGTCATCATTTTTCGGAAGTGATGAGGAGGGAGGTTTAGAACACATTGTAACAACTGGCAAAATCGATGACAGAGGAAGACTGAGAGAGAAAATTCTGGATAGCCGGACTTCATGGCACAGTAGAGCGTCAACATCTGAGTTGATAGAAAACACCAAAGATAGAGGTTTGTGAAGATCCATGATCGTCTACGCCAGCCAGCACGGCACCCAATGATGATGAGTATTGTAGTAGAAGCAGTATTAGATAATAGCAGTACACAAAATGGTAGTATTTTGGCAGATACACTAGTATAGGTATATATTTAATTAATAAACTTCGAACACTTTGTGGCAACATAATAAAAACAGTGGAAAGAGAAATAGAGGACGACAGATAACAACGTAAAATCATGCGTCACATCATGGAAAAATTGTAAACAACGAATGTTGATCGTCAAAGGTGGGGAACGAGAGTTGCCAAGATTCTTTATACTTTATTATTTATCTTCATCGCCAGATACAACTACAGCACACGCGCACACGACACTGTGATTTATAATGATATGCCATCATGTCCGGACGTGTTATCATCTTTCATCAAATATATTATACACGACAAGTAACAAACACAATTCTTACTTTGTATAGGAATGTGTTGTCCACTGCGATTTTGGGTTGATTGTGGGAAGAAATGCCAACGGCACTTTCTTCTGCTGTCCCTCCATTTTGTCCATTTTGATGCAACTTTTGTCAGATATTTAAAATTTAACTAAGTTAGTTAAGTAAGTTAGTTACTAACTAATCGCTTACTTTTATATTTGATTATTTCAGTTTATTTCTAAATGTTAATTTACTGTTCGGACAGAACCTATTTAAATTAAGTATTGGGTAGGAAAGAGTCTAGCTGTTATACAATACACTTTAAAAAATGCTTCGATAAACTTGCAACAACTATTAATGTGCATTGATTGTGAATAAGTTTTGCGATCACCGTTGCTATGGAGATAATAAAAGTTTCAAGCGGGAAATATAAACGTGTCAACGAAACTGGTTTAAAATAAAAATGGGATTTCTACGTAATAACGACATAAAGAAAGAACACACATGTCCTGAAAGAACTAAATGTTAAAGAGAATTGGCTGATAAACAACATAAAAGTATGTAAAGTAAAGGAACCCTTTCATACCTCGTGGTATATAGGTCAATACAGTGTTAGGCCTGTATTTTTCATTGACCTTCGGCACACAATGGGTGATGTGGTCAGCATCACGCCGGCCGCCTTTACTTCCCAGAGCATGTCTGGTACCCAGTTGAGGCTGGGTCGACCTGAGAGCCGTCGTGGTCGGGAAAAATTCCACGCACATTGCGGGAGCTGAACCCAGACCACCAGCCTTGCCAAGCGAGTTCACTAACAACTACGCTACAGCGGCTCTCGATAAACAACATACTATACATAAAAATTACATACTTTGGTCACATCAAGCGTCACGATGGCCTGGAAAGAACAATACTAGAGGGCAGGATCCCAGGACGCAGAGGCAGACCAAGAAGAAGATGGCTACAAGATATTAAAGAAACCATGAACATGACCATCGACGAAGTGGGTGAACTGGCAAGAGACAGAGTGAATTTCAGATGTGCTGCAAAGAGAGCAACGTCCTATAAAGGATACGCACCTTGAGGATGATGAATAACGACATATTAATTATTCAAGCTGCGTATACAATGTAGGTAACTTTGTTTCAGAGTGGTTTACTTTGTAATGTTGTACTAAAAGGCAAATTAAAACGAGAGATCAGACTATAGGAAGTTTCTGCATCGAAGGTAGACAATAAGGAATCACTAATACTTGTATGCATCGGCCGCACCGTTACTATTTGTTCTACGACTATACCACTGCTACTACCTCACAAGTACTACTCGCATATTCATAAAATTATACACAGAAAATATAATAAGAAATGTGAGAGACGATGCAGACAAATACTTCCACTATTTACTTCTTTATAGAAGTGTTGGGAGTGAAACGTAGTGATCTTGAGTGTGCTTTTTAAAGGCACTTTGAAAGCTGATATTCATGTTCGTAAGGCTGTTCTTGATGCCGTCGCTCCATCTTTTCCGTGGTCTTCCTCTTGCCTTGTACTCATTATACTTTTTCTGTGTGGCTCTCTGTGGTAGGCGATACCAGGGCATTCTGGTCAGGTGTCCAAACCATTTAATCTGTTGTTGTTTTATGAATTGCATAACTGGTTGGTCTATGATGTTCTAAAAATGAAATGCTTGAGGAAGGCGGGTAGGGTACTCGGAAAGATATACTACGAATCGAGAGCATCAGAAGCAAAGTGGTCATAACTTGATGCACCGAATACATTAAAAGACAACAAAAGCAGTGGTTCAGACATTTAATGAGAATGGAATACAACCAACAACCAATAACAGCATACAATAAAAAGAGATCAGATACTAGAGCCTAGGAAGACCAAGAAAAGATGAACATACAATATCAAGACCACGCTAAATAAATACGGATATAACTCAACAAGGGCGACCCATCTGACCCTGAAACGCAAACTAAAGCTCCCACCACTACGCTTAAGAACAAGAGTTGACATATGCAAGATCCGGTTGAGAAATGAACTCGGGACAAGGCGGTACAACATCAGTACTAGACTCATCAGAGACAATACATTAAATGGCTCGGCCACATAAGCAGATTACCAACAGACAGTGCACCTTAAAGAGCGATGTTGCTCCGATACAATGGATACAAGGCAAAAGGCCAGCCACGCAAAAGATGGACCTCAGAGATAATGGAAGCGACGAAAGACACTATTTATGAGGAGCACACAAAAGCCCGTTCTAGAAATCTCTTCTTATCCTAACGCTGTGAGGCAAAACATGATTGGAGAAAAGAAAGAAAAAAAAAAGAAAGCAAGAGCCTTGAGGCAATATAAACAGCTATTGTACAGTTAGAAGAAAGACAGGTCTATCAGAAAAGTTCCACGCTAGATCTGAAGTAAGACAAGGATGCGTACGAACCTCGCTACTGTTAATCACATATGTCGATCAAATCTGTCAAATAGATAATATCAGTGAAGGTAACAACATTGGGATAATCTAAAAGGAATTTCTTTTTTGCCGACGAATCATATCAACAACAGAGAAACAGCAACAACAACACATTAACAGAACCAGTTAACATGCAACAACTACAACATGAGAATAAACATTGACAGAACCGAGATAATGACATTCGTTAAAGAGGAAAAAACTACCAATATCTCCATCGATAAACATCAATTAAAGCAAGTTAAAGTCTTTACCTACCTATGAAGAATTTGTTTCAGCAAATGGAAGAATAACTATCGAAGTCCATCATAGATGCAATAAAACAAATCAAATCATAGAGCAAATGACACAAAGTCTTTAATGTAAACGTGTCACCATGAACACAAAAGAGTATTGTATAACACAATCTTTATCCTGACATTATGCTATCAGTGCCAAATCTGGAATCTGACATACAGTAATAAAAGAAAAGAAATCACAAGAGAAATGAAATGTCCAGAATGAACACCAAGTGTGCGAAATGCGTTTTTCAACAATATCTGAGACGTACGAAATACATGGCATATTCACTTTCGCGAATTTGTCACTGTCACATTGTGACAACAACTTGACAAACTTTCTAATATTTTTGATATCGAAAATGACATATTTATCTAGTCACGCATTCTTATTTTTATTGTATGAAACCGTTAGGAATCCCGCTATCAACTGTGTCTATGTTCTGACCAAATGTTGGACCGTAGTTTTAAAATCAAGTGTTGTCTTGTAATCTTTTTGCTGATTAAGGTCTTTTGATCGAAAAGTCGCTTTGTCTTGTTTTGTAAAACTACATTACTTTGTGTTTTTATGTTCATCCGATAATTTTATATCTTCTTTAAATAACTCGTCATTTTTTACGTTACACTTGTGCATTTCATGGTTACGTCCCTTTTGTCGATCAAAGTTCTTAGTATCATTTGTGTTCCGTTTTAAGACAATGTTGTCAGAAAGTAACGAGTATAAGATCAAGAAACGTTTACGGTATGTAGATATTGATTAATAACTGATATCGTGAAACACACAAGATTTAAAAAATAAAACGTTACAATATGAAGTTTGGTAATTCAAAGTTCTCTTGAATTATAATTACTTGGTAGATGACGCTCAACAACCCGGGAGAGTAGGTCGTCTAAGGGTCAATACCCTAAAAGAAAATAGCAACCAGCTGTCTTGCAGGTCGGCTGGGTACAGTTAAAGGCTAACGGAGAGCGAACCCAGTAAACGCTGGTTGAAATCGGACACGTCGCCGAAGGACAAGCACTAGAGCTCCAAATGGTACTGAAGATGTGGCGTAAAAAAAGCGGTCTTGGCAAAGGTTGTTTATGCACCACAATAAGAATGATCAAAATGGCCGAAAAGAACGAACGAGAGAGAGAGAATTATAATTTTCGGTGAATTCCAGCTTCTTCAATACTTCAGTAAAGATAAGGATTTGGCACTACGGCCTAATGCCGTCTTGCTGTCCCTGTGGTGTGGGGATAAGACGATCGCCTCCCGCTACAAAGGTACTCTGCTCGTTCCCCGCGTGAATCAATATAACATATTTTCCCAGTAATCCGTGAGGCTACCATCACGTGCCTATAATAATCGACACTCAGGGCGCAGAGCACGAGGCAGGCCAAGAACACGATGGATAGATAACATCTCAGAGTCCTGCGAAAGCATGGACTAACAACGTCAAACGCAACACACCTGGCACAAGATAGGAAACTAACTCTCCCCACGGCGCTTCACGGTAAATGTGGTTAAGATAAGATAAGATAATCCCTGATCTCAATGTAAATGGCATTGAGTCCTGTTAAAGACGGAATATTAGACTTAGGTCCTACGTTCAAGTTGAGCACGCAGAAGAATCATTGACAGTTGAAAATCGACAAGAGTAGGTTGCACATCCACAGCTTAAGATTAGGAATTTGAACTCACACTGAGATCGGGGATTACTGGGAAAAAAAAGATTCTGATCGTTCCACAAGGGGAACGAACCAAGTATTTTTGGAGCGAGCCGCGATCAACTTACCTCCCCGCCACAACGACTTTAATTTTTCAATATATATTTTTTACATTACAATGACGCCAGTGTGTTGCTGGGCTCGCAATTGAAGCAATGTCGTAAGAGGTGACATAGATTGGGGCATAGGGAACCTACCCTAGTAAATAAAAAGCGTCACAGAAATCGGATGTGCTGGCCTATTTGTAGACGCACAATTGGCACACCGTAAAATCGCTCTTAGGCTCAGAACACATACATATTAAAAGAGTGGTTTAGCAGGTAGTCGATATGGAGCGCTCGAAGAAGAAGAAGATGCATGAAAAGGTTGGAAGAAGAAGAGGAAGCCACATGACACATCACGTGATGTTGATATTTGAAAAATATGCTTCTAACACTATTACCTAATATAACACACAGTTTTAAAACTTTAATTTTTAAATATTTTTTGTTGTTACAACTCTAATGTGATAATATCTACCAACATGTTACACCCCAAGCAACAAACAACAACAAAGAATGCACTATCTTATTACCGAGTTTATAATAAGATGTTCTTTGTATTCTAACTACTGTTCTGACTTCCTCATTAGTGGTTTTACGCGTCCTTGGGATTATAGACAATTCTTTTATAAAACCATATCTCTATGGCTTCCAATGATCTATTTTTTGTTTATTGATTGGCTTCATACGACAGGGTCGATTTTATATAACACTGGGTAACTAATTTCCATTGAGAAATACTGTATAAGTTGCAAAAGTCACGCTTGAATATATAGAAATGTACTTTTGTTTCGGATGTTTTCTTCTTTATTTATGAGTTGTTTTTAAGAAATATTATGCTTACAACAAGCAACATGAGAACCGGAAATGTCGTAACATCAGATTTGATTTATAGAAGGAAGAAGGAAAGAAGAATATATTATATTATGCATGTTCTTTTAATATTGTGTCTGCGAAAAAAAATGTGCATAAAAGGGGGACGAATTAAGAAGTTATGAAATCGGAGAAATGTCTGGTTAACTACTAATAACAATTGTTATCAGAAAGAGAAGGTGGAGATATGTTGAGCATACCTTACAAAGAAAAAAATTATCAAAGAATAGCAAAGCAGGCATTGAAGTGGGAGGCAAAGAGTTGAAGAAAGAGAGGACTCCCTATGGAAACCCTGAAACCAACTTACCTGAGAGAGGCAAGAAAATCTCAATTACATGGAAGAGATTGCGGGGTTGTCCAAGACAGAGTAAAAAAGTAAAAAAGTAAAGGAACCCTTTCATACCTTGTGGTATATAGGGCAATACAGTGTAAGGTCTGTATTATTCATTGACCGTCGAGTGATGTGGTCAGCATCACGCCGGCCGTCTTTACTTTCCCAGAGCATGTCTGGTACACAGTTGAGGCTGGGTTGACCTGAGAGCCGTCGCGGTCGGGAAAAATTCCACGCACACTGCGGAGTTGAACCGACCACCAGCCTTGAGAAGCGAGTTCACTAACAACTACTCTACCGCGGCTCTTCCAAGACAGAGTGGTATGGAGAAATTACTTGCAGGTCCTAAGTAACGTCGTATAGCGGTACGAGAGGAACATATATATATATATATATATATATATACTATGATATAATAATAATAATTTATCTCCTACCGTTATACGTTACATAGGGCCTGCACGTAATTACTCCATACCGCTCTATCCTGGGCAACTCGCTCAATCTCTCCATGGAACTGAGACCGATATTTCCTACCTCTCTCAGCAAAGTTCGTTTCAGGGTCTTCTTAGGTCGACCTCTCTTTCTTGAAATACTATGATATGCCGGTTGGTAAATTCAACTATTGTTTAACACTACGGGCATCTACGATACTTGAACAGAGTGGCGGCTCGTTCTAATTTTTGTTGGTGGGGCCAGACACAAATGTTCGGAAAAATCATGGTTTTGGGTAAGGTTATATTTTAATTTATAAAACAATAAATACACGTTACACATTATTTTGGTGGGTCTGGCCCTTAATGACGAGCCGCCACTGCTTGAACACTAGTTAAAATTGAAGGTTTAGCATTAAGAGAATCGTCACAAGGATGATCAGTTAGAACCAAAATCTATAAAAATGACTTTGTTACAGAAACTGTGGTGAAAAACGGACATAAAAATAAGCAATCTCATTAAGAACGCTGAATTGAAATACCGATATAACTTCCTTTTCTTCCTATTTCTCGAATCCTGTTTTGTCTTTTGTGTGCACTTCGGTAATCCTGTTTTGTCTTTTGTGTGCACTTCGGTAATCCTGTTTTGTCTTTTGTGTGCACTTCGGTAATCCTGTTTTGTCTTTTGTGTGCACTTCGGTCTCTGCTATTTCCTTGGTCCATCTTTGCGTGAACCATTTTTTGCCGTGTATCCACTGTACCTAAATACCATTACCCATTGAGACACATTTGCCGTGTATCCACTGTACCTAAATACCATTACCCATTGAGACACATTTGCCGTGTATCCACTGTACCTAAATACCATTACCCATTGAGACACATTTGCCGTGTATCCACTGTACCTAAATACCATTACCCATTGAGACACATTTGCCGTGTATCCACTGTACCTAAATACCATTACCCATTGAGACACATTTGCCGTGTATCCACTGTACCTAAATACCATTACCCATTGAGACACATTTGCCGTGTATCCACTGTACCTAAATACCATTACCCATTGAGACACATTTGCCGTGTATCCACTGTACCTAAATACCATTACCCATTGAGACACATTTACCGTGTATCCACTGTACCTAAATACCATTACCCATTGAGACACATTTGCCGTGTATCCACTGTACCTAAATACCATTACCCATTGAGACACATTTGCCGTGTATCCACTGTACCTAAATACCATTACCCATTGAGACACATTTGCCGTGTATCACTGACCTAAATACATTACCATTGAGACACATTTGCCGTGTATCCACTGTACCTAAATACCATTACCCCATTGAGACACATTTGCCGTGTATCCACTGTACCTAAATACCAGTACCCCATTGAGACACATTTGCCGTGTATCCACTGTACCTAAATACCATTACCCCATTGAGACACATTTGCCGTGTATCCACTGTACCTAAATACCATTACCCATTGAGACACATGTCTGTTGCTAATCTGATATAAGAGTGGTAAGTTACAACCCTTTGTTTCACTAGGGACGGAAAGGTATAAGAATGTACATATGTATATATACTTTATTCATCTACTTTTGTCAGCACACTGTTACCGGGTTGCTAACCCAGTGTCGTGGTTTTATGTATTTGTCTTGCGCTTTGTGTATATATATATATATATATATATATATATATCATCATCATTGACCTCTTTGTCTCAGGAGACAATAGGTGTTGCGTCACGTAGTATGTTCTGTGCTGAATCACAACGTTTCATGTGGCTGTAATGGCCTATTCTGGAGTGACAATCCTTGTCACAGTTGCTGCAGGTAAAACTGGAGACTAGAGTCGATGCATGGGATGTTCTCTCTGCTCTATGTGCTCTCTTTTTCCTCCATATGTGATGTTGTTTTTCTTCTTTTCTTTTGAGCCGCCCCTCACTGCCGCTCGCCATGCTTGCCTGTCTTTGGCCAGCCGCTACCAGTGTTTTTTTTGTCTACGCCGCATGAAGTTAGATCACGCTTACAGGTGCCAATGAATCGTAATAATGGGCGCCTATGCCGTCTAGCACCAGATGCGAATATATATATATATATATATATCTACAGGGTATTCAACTTAAAAGCGGCCCGTGAATGGAGCTAATCTGGCATATATGTATGGAAATGAGAAGGTTCAGTTATGACGTAGTATAGGTCAAGGTTGTGTGATGGTGTGTAATTGTAGTGCGAGAAGGGGCGATGAACAAATGTGACGTAGGACGAGCTTATCAGAACCGGTTTAAATAGTAAATAAACACAACTCAATTGTTACCTGGCAACTTTCGAATTGTCAATGGGGCTGCAATTATCTTGAACACCCTGTATATCATCAAGTAGCATGTCCCTTACAGAACGTCGCTTTCTTTACAGCCTGTCCGTAAAAGGCGACTGAGGTAGGGACCTAGGAAAGCTACCCTAATAAATAAAAATCATCACAGAAATCGGATGTGCTGACCTACTTGTAGGCGCATAGCTAGCACAACGCACAATCGCTCTTAGGCTCAGATCACAAACAAATGACAAAGAGTGGTTAACAAGTGGTCGTCATGGATAGTTCAAAGAAAAAAAAGGGAGAAGATCTTACAGTTCAGAAAGCAATGGTAAACTACTGAACATATAAGTACTACATAGAAAATCAACGACTCGTTTACTGTATTTGATGTCGACGTCCTGTAAAAGATATGCTACGTTTTTTATTCAGTTTCATTTTACATGTAAATACATATATATGTCTATGTGTTTATATGTGTTTATATGTGTTTATGTGTGTATGTGTGTATGTATGTATGTGTGTATGTGTGTATGTGTGTATGTGTGTATATGTGTATGTGTGTATGTGTGTATGTGTGTATGTGTTATATGTGTATGTGTGTATGTGTATTGTGTATGGTGTATGTGCTATTAGGTGCCTCTCGTGTCAAAGGTATCAGGTTCGCTCCCTCATGGAGCCATCTGGATATTTTTCCAGAGATCCCTGATCTCAGTGTAGGTGAGATCGAGTTCCTAGTCTTATCGGAAACGGACGATAAAACGTAGGTCCCGTGTTCAATTTGAGCAAGTAAAAGATCCATTGGCAGTTCAAAATTGAAACAAGCAGGCTGGAAAGCCACTGCCCGGGTAAAATTCCTTAAAAAAGATTAAAAATAAAGTTCCTACAAAAATATCTTCACCATCTTCAAAATTACATCAGGGATCATCGCCAGTGCTACGGAGTTCATGCACTGCAGCTGAGATCTGCCTGTGTAAGAAAGAGATCGGAGCACACATGATTACTCACCGAAGTGCGATAATGCTAGTCCTATCAATCAATCAATCAATAAAACATAGTTTTTCAAATTGCTTTCCAATGCGTTCCAATATGTTGCTAGGCTACCCATTAGTGTATGCTGTCATTGACAAATGAACATATCCGTCTGTATTGAACTATGTTTGAAAAGCTTGCAAGCAAATCTCTTAGTCTTCTACTCTTCTGTTTTATAGTAAAATATTAGTCCTGCATAGTGATGTCTCCAAGTATCGGTCGTTCTAATTGTTGTTGACATTACAGGGAAAAATCTATATCTGCTGTTCATTTATAAGTAATGTCTCCTTCCCTTACGTAAACATGTGTCTTTATATCAACAAAAGTACTATATTAACACTACTATATCCTGTCTATTTTACTACATCCACAATTATCGTATGTGTATCTTGACACACATGATATTCGATCGTCGTGTAACCAGTTTTTTTTTTCTCTCAATATTTTGGAACGAGTATCAGTCTGATATAATATTTTAAGATACGCATAAAACAATGCATATAACTGGAATAATTATACGTAAAAAAAAGGGGGTAGCTGCGTCACAGTATCTCATCATTCTATAGTTTGGCCTTTATAGAACTTTGTCATGATAAAAGTTCTTGAGGGAAATCTCTCTTTCTTTCTCTCATAGGTCTGATGTTGCATCTCCACCGCTGTCATGTTCAAATAATCTAACCGCATCTACCAAACCAATACACGTTCTTGGCAAAGATCAAATATATCACAAAGAGTGATTAAAATGGTTGTAAAGAACGAACGCAAAGAAGAAGAAGAAGATCTAACCGCATGTGTATTGTCGGGGATCGTAAGGGGAGCAAAGAATAGTAACATTGTGACCTACAAGGCATGTCGTAAGAGGTGACTGATGTAGGGGCATAGGAAAGCTACCCTAGTAATAAAAAGCCTCGCAGAAATCGAATGTGCTGTCCTACTTGTAGGCGCATAACTGACACAATGCACAATCGCTCTTAGGCTCAGATCACATAAAATCCCAGAGAGTGGTTAACAAGTGATGGATATGAAGCGTTTGAAGACGAATAAAAAGAATTCATCTTCTTCGTGGTCTTCCTCTTCTTCTCTTTGCGTGGATCCTACCTACATAAATGTGTTACCCAGCAGTTCATGTGTCAAAATACTAAACACCTTCGTCCTTTAGAGCCTAAATATTGTCTCGCTGCATATTTTAGCATAACGCAAAGCCAATATAAAGGCTAGCTCAGTAATCACTGATATAAAGTGCAGTTTAAATAAGATACGGAATGTGAGGATAAAAGTTTCGTTTTCTTATTTGTAACATCCCCCAGTTTTATTTCAGTTACGTCCGAGTGGTTACCGGGCCCAAATTTGGGGTGTAAAGAATAGAACCACTGTTACCTGCCGCGCATGTCGTAAGAGGTGATTAAGGAGGTTTGGCTGAAATCGGATGCACATGTCCTAAATGTATAGAAGTCTATGCATTTAGGGGCCTACCAAACCAATACACGTTCTTGGCAAAGATCAAACATATCTCAAAGAGTGATTAAAATTGGTCGTAAAGAACGAACGCAAAGAAGAAAAAGAAGATGATTTAAGTTTGAGTTTCTTCTGGATAGATATTTGTTCTCTTCTCTGTCCAAGACATTCGGATGACTCTTCTGTAATATTTATATTCAAAATCACATGTATACTTGTCCTATACCTTTTTACATGTCCATACCTCATACCCACGCGTTGCTACTGTGAATATGCATGCACTTTAATGCAGTGGGCATTCAGTTATGTGATATAGGTGAATCTCAGACACTGGAATGATTGCGAGATTTATGAGTTTAATATCTACATGCCAAACAGTTTCGTCTTCGTGGTAGAGAGGGAAAATATTATAATCAAATTCTCATATGTAATGTGAGCAGTTGGATCTTAGGATAGCTGCTGCAGCGGAGGGAGAAGCACACATGGGAATTCCCAATGGGAAATGACATCGATCGCATATCATAACATTACATAGCTAGCATAAAAAACATAACATAGCATAACATAACAAGCATGCGCTTGACGTTCTGATCGTGTTGCCATATCTGTCCATTCCATACCATGTTTAGTTGTTAAAATTAGCATAGCTATGTTTCTCCTCTCTCTCATCCTCTCTCTCTCTCTCTTTGCCTTTTAAACCTGGATTAGCGCATAGGCCCTCAACCAACTCATGCCAAGTCTTCTTTTCCTCTAGCTATATCCTGCAGCTCTCTCCAGCTCTTCTTTATATTTTTTATCTCTGCCTCCAAATCTCGTCTCCATTGTATTTCTCGGCCTCTCCTTCTTTCTCTGTCCCTGCTGGTTCCAGGAAAGGACCCTTCTTGTTATATTTCCTCAGGTTTCGCAAAGTATGTCCTATCCAGCGTTTTTTTAACCTCTTGGTTCACTGGAATCTGTCTTGTTCTCTTCATAAGTTTCTCATTTGTGACCCTATCATACCATCTTATTCCCTCTATCTTGTTTGTTCTCTCCATAAGTTTCTCATTTGTGACCTATCATACCATCTTAGTCTTCTATTCTGTGCAGACACCAGTTGATGAATGTTTGCAATTTATGCACTATTGTTTTAGTTGTTCTCCATGTTTCTGACCCATACAGTAGAACTGCTTTAACATTAGAGTTAAATATCCTAATTTTTGTTCTAGATTTGATTTCTTTAGACTTCCATATGTTTCCCAGTGCAATGAAAACTCGTCTTGTCTTCTGTATTCTTATTTTGACATCTCTATCTGTTCCACCCTCTTTGTCTACATTGCTGCCCAGATATGTGTATGGTTCTACATCTTGAAGTGGGATTTCACCCAGCGAGATCGAATTGTCGTTTGCTTAGTTAATTCTCATTATCTTTGTCCTTCCATTATGAATGTTTAGCCCTAGTTACTGGCACCTTTGAACCAGTTTTTCTAATCATATCACAATTTCTTGTTTAGCCTTGAGTCGAGATATATTCAAAACCGTTTGCCATATCTGTTTTCTCTACCTTGAGAAAAATATAATTATCACCGTAACCTAGGTAATTTTCTTCTTTGTTTCTGGAAAATTATTGTTTTTGCATTTATAACATTCTTATTAACATTCTTTATTAACATTCTTCATTACATTCTTATTACATTCTTTATTAACATTCTTTATTAACATTCTTTATTAACATTCTTTATTAACATTCTTTATTAACATTCTTTATTAACATTCTTTATTAACATTCTTATTAACATTTTATTAACATTCTTATTAACATCTATTAACATCTTATTAACACTTATTAACATTCTTTTTAGCATTCTTATAACATTCTTATTAACATTATTAACACTTATTAACTATGTTTGTATAGTTTATTGGTTCAGACAGAAAGAAACATATTTCGCTAAATAGTAAAAATCATAAGTGATGGTCATGTCTTTTATAAGTTTTTTCATTTAGAACGTAGCTCTATTCTATCTCGAACATCCCGTTTGAAACATACGGCTTCAATAAGATATTTTCATTGTCGCCATTCTGTCACCTTTCTACTTATTGTTTCCCGCGTCAGGCCAGTTTTTCAACTCTCTTTTCACAGTTCTTTTCCATGTTTCATTTGGACGTTCAAGTCTTCTTGTCACATCCGCTGTTCACTGGACGGCTGTTTTAGCCAATGTCACTACTGGCATACGATATACTGCAGAATCCACCTCCATCTTCGACTTTTATCTTCGATGGTTTTCAATGATGCACAATTTGTTCGTTTCTTCTTCTTCTCTCGTACGCCCTCTGTTAATTCAGGCGGAAGTCATGAGCTCATTGCGCTTCTGACTGATTTTTGCGGGGGCCTATATTACCCTTTTACAGGCATCCCTCAACCATATAATAACCATTTAATAACAACCATGAAGTGTTTATTTCTTAGTTTTCGTTTCCAACGAAACATAGAGATGGACCTGTCACTCTCCACTGAACCAAATTCACTTCGGAGCTGTCTTCTAAAGATTTTCAAATTAGACTCCAAATATAAAATGCCATATTAGTTACATTATGTGATAAACATCAGTTATCAATTTGCTTTGGCATACAATTACTATACAATTAAGTATATAGAAAGCTGGATTTTGTCGTGAATTATGTTTTTTTCAACATGAATTGCAATTCAAGTGATAAACAGTTTTGTGTTGACACTTAAGCGACGGTCATATGCATTTATGCGTGCAGGTTGCTTTTGTGCGGTCCGGCTGTTTCATTCTGGAATTAGTTCTCGACACAGGAGACTGTTGTTAGCATTTCGTGTGGTTTTCGTTGGCACAGGAACGGAGCAATTATAAGGTGACCCGTTGCAATGAAGTTGGAATCGTATATATGAACTATGAACTATGAATAATTAAGTGCAATTAGTTCAGTTTATGAAATTACAGAACTAATTAATACATCTTTCTTTCTTGTATTTTTTTCCAATCTTCTTTTGCCTCACAGTGTCAGGATAAGAAGAGATTTCTAGAACGAGTCCTTGTGTGCGCTTCAAAAATAGTGTCTTTCGTCGCCTCTATTATCTCTGAGGTCCATTTTTGCGTCGTCGGCCTTTTACTTTGTATCCATTGTATCGGAGCAACATCGCTCTTTGAGGTGCACTGTCTGTTGGTAATCTGCTTATGTGGCCGAACTATTTAATATGTTGTTTCTTGATGAAGTTCAGACTGATGTTGTACCCACTTTTTCCTGATGTTTCATCTCTCAATCGGTCTCTTCTTGTTACCCCCAACATTCTGTGTAGACACTTCATCTCTGTCGTGAGTAGTTTTCTTCTATCATTTAATGTCAACGTCCACGTTTGGCACTTGTAGCATAATGTAGTGAGAAAGATTGTGTTGAACATTGCTCTTTTTGTGTTCATGGTGACATGGTTGCATTTTAAAATTGGCGCCATTTGTCCTATCATTTGATTTGCTTTGTTGCATCTGTGTTGGATTTCATTAGTTATTCTTCCGTTTACTGAAAAATGCTCCCTAGATATGTACAGTCTTTGACTTGTTTTAATGGGCGATTGTCGATGGAGATATTGGTAGTGTTTTCCTCTCTAGCGAATGTCATTACTTCGATTTTGTCGATGTTTATTCTCTTATTCTCTTATTGTATTCATTACATATTAAACGGAGTCTGTTAATGTGTGTGTAGCTGTTCTTCTCTTTGTTAATATGATTGCCTGATCGTCTGCAAAAAGAAATTCGTTAAGAATTCCCCAAGGTTGTTTCCTTCGCTGGTGTTAGCTGTTTTATAGATGTTGCTATGAAATGGAATCTGGAAGGCAAGAGGGGCAGGGGACGACCTAGAGAGACATGAAGACGAACCGTAGATAGAGAAAGAGAAGAGGCGGGAAAGACCTGGAATGAGCTAAGCTGGATTGCTCAATACAGATCTGGTTGGAGGAAATTTGTTGATGCTTTATGCTTCAAGGGAAGTTAAGAAAAGAAGAGTCTAAAACAGGCTACACAATCGGAGCACGCCTTTTTCTTCTTCTTTGCGTTCGTTCTTTACGACCACTTTTAATCACTCTTTGTGATATGTTTGATCTTTTCCAAGAATGTGTTTACTTTGCACATTGGTTTGGTAGGCCCTTAGACTTCTACACCTTAGGACACGTGCATCCGATGACAGCTAAACCTCCTTCTTCGCCTCTTACGACATGCGTGGCAGGTAACAGTGGTTTTATTCTTTACACCCCAAATATGGGCCCCGGTAACCACTCTGGCGATCGGAGCATGTGAATAAGGAAACAAGTAAATACAATATTACGTCTTTTACAGAAACTCAATAAATATAGAATTTCTGTAGTGGGCAGAGTCGCCTTCCGTTTTCTCTCTTATTTGTTTCCTGTCAGATGTTTGTGTTAATGGCCCTCACACAGGTAACACTTAGCTTTAGACTCCCAACATTACTCTGACGTTATTAGTGTGAACAGACAGAGTATGACCAAGAGACTCTCCGTAAGTTTAACACGCCTGCAACAGATAATTAAATGCCCTAATGCGAGTACTCCATATATAGGCATTTGTAGTCACCATGTTTTTATCTGTTGTATAGATATTTTTTAATTGTTGTGTTTTATTTTATAGCAGTAAATGATGTCCTGGTTCTCCTTAAAGGATAGGTAAGAAGAACCATTTACACTTTATACTACATCCTGTTTCTCACATCACGGGGGTTTCTGTGGCTAAGTGGTTACGCCCTTGGCGTTGTGAGTCGAAGGTCGTGGGTTCGAGTCCGGACCGCGCCATTCTGTTCACGAGTGCAGTTTTTCCAGAGACCCCTAGGATTGTTTCTGGAGCTACGGAGTTCGTGCTTTGTGCAACACTCTAGGCAGGTGGCTTGCCAGTTCTGCAGAGAGGGACCGAGCCGTATGGGGTAAAACCCAGTGCAATTCTTCTCCTCCTTCTTCTTCTTTGCGTCCGGTCTTTACGACTAATTTTAATCACTCTTTGTGATATGTTTGATCTTTGCCAAGAACGTGTATACGTTGCACATTGGTTTGGTGGGCCCCCTAAACGCATAGACTTCTACATGTTTAGGACACATGCATCCGATTTCAGCCAAACCTCCTCAGTCACCTCTTACGACATGCGTGGTAAGGGTTCTATTCATTACACCCAAATTTGGGCCCGGGTAAACACTCGGCGACCTGGTACAATGAAGCCAATCCTTCGGCCTTTAAAACCTTTGTTTTAAAGTGGGAATATGGACATCCTGCTGTTGTCCAGGAATAGGTTTCCTCATTTGTCTCTGATGTTACCAAGGAACACATACAGTTTGGTATCAGAGACGTCGCAAATGTTGCCATAACTACACTGCAAGCAACTTCGAACTGTATTAAGGAATCTGTATGCAACAGTACTGTTGATTGGTTGATTGCTAGAACCGTCATAATTAAACTTCGGTGAGTAACCATTTGTACTCCGATCTCTTTCTTACACAGGAAGATCTCAGCGACATTGCACGAACTCCGTTGCACCCGCTATGGTCTCCAATGTAATTTAGAAGATGGTGAAAATATTTTGTAGGAAGTTTATATTTTAATATTTCTAATGAACTTTGCCCGGACACTTTCGGAAAGAAAACCTGCAAGTTTAATGATTCTTCCAGTTTCTGAGTCATGTAGTGGAATCGACTTCTTATATCAATAAAAATTCTAGAACCTTTCTGAAAGAAATACAAGAGAACGATGGGCATGGTCAGATGCCACTAAGACAATTTTTCAGAGACACCAAGCAGATAATTTGACCCCTACCAGCCCGTACCTGTATGGTGAACTCACGTGTAAGACATAATACTCATTTCCTGACACACAGCTTCATATCGAATGGACACTCCAGGCTAGGAAATGCTGTCACTTGAAGTAATTACTCGAAAACTATCATTAAGATGTCTAACCTAATTAATTTCTACTGTTGACAGTTTTAATCAAATTGCTGTGACAATGTTCTGATGCTGTGGTTAGATATTAGTAGTTTTGAAAGGTTGATGATACAGCTGGGTAAAAATTCGATCATTGAAACTAAGATTCGTCAATTCACCCGTGTTTTGTCTGGGCTCGCAAAGGGAGAAAAGATTAGTAACTCTGCAACCTACAAGGTATGTCATAAGAGGCGACTAAGGTATGGGCCTAGGAAAACTCATCATCATCAAGTAGCTTGTCCCTTCTGGAATTTGCCTCCCATGATAGCAGTCCTAAAAAACTCTCTGTTCTGTCAAGTTGACCTGAGTCATTCTCAGATCGCCAATGGCATCTTGCACGTAGGGAAACTACCCTAGTAAATAAAGGGTCGAGAAATCGCATTTGTTGGCCTATGTGCATGCGCATAACTGGCACAACGTACTACGCTTTTAGGCTCAGATCACATACAAACCACAAAGAGTGGTTAAAAAGTGGTCGATATGGAGCGTTCGAAGAAGAAGATACTCAAACGAGAACGTATAAGTTGGCTACATAGAACAACCGTTTCTTTATAAAGAGCACACAGACTCGTTCATAAAGCATCAATAGATTTGATAGGAAGCACTTAATTACTTATTTCTTTCCGCTCCTTGTGGAGCATAGGGCCTCAACAGTAGTTTGCCACTTTTCCCGGTCTCTGTTTTCTGTATGGCCTTCCATGACAGTCCAGCACCCTTCGGTTCCTCAAGAAGGTTAGAAAAATAACACATATATTCATTTATGAAGTTCATACGGTTTAATGGTACATAGCACGGTTTTTCTTAATAGAGCACACATCGGGTCGCTCATATGAAGTATAAAGCACTACTTATGCACTTCTTCTGCTGCTTCTTCTTCGAACGCTCTACATTGACCACTTGTTAACCACTCTTTGTCATTTGTATGTGATCTGAGCATAAGAGCGATTGTACGTTGTGCCAGTTATGCGCCTACAAGTAGGCCAGCACATCCGATTTATGTGATGTATGTTTATTCACTTGGGTAGCTTCTCTAGACCTATATATCTCCCGCGTGCCCAGCGTGTTCGTATCGCGTTGGACTACGGGTGACTAGTCCTCTGTAAGTGCGGATTCAACTCCGCGGACTGGCAGAAAAGCTACAGGTTCCCAGATTTACGGTGTTCGTGGCACCGACCGAAGGGTTACGATGTCCATGACATCGAGCCGAAGAGCTTTCAGCTCAAGTGCTTCTGGATCGGAAAAAAAGACCCATATATCAGCCGCCTCTTACGCCACGCTTAGTATGTCTTACGACACGCTTAGTAGGTCACAGTGTTTCTATTTTTGCTTCCTTGCGGGCCCTAGCAACTCATGGGCGACTTATGAACTATTAAATATATATATATACAAGAACTGATAGTACACCAATTAGTGTTACTGGCTTGTACATGTGTGGTTCTAGCTAGAGTTCGATTTTTTCCTAGGGTAACGACTATCAGGTCGATCAACCTCAACAAGGTAACAAACAAACACTAGCAAGTAAACTCAACAAGGTAACAAACAAACACTAGCAAGTAAACTCAACAAGGTAACAAACAAACACTAGCAAGTAAATGTTTCTTCTGTTTCTTCTTTACACCTCTATGTCTGTCTGTCTCTATATCTGTCTATCTTTCGGTCTGTTAGCCTTTCTGTTTCTCTTTATGCTACCTGTCTGTCTCGCTGTCGGCCTGTGTGTCCATCCGTCTGTCTGTTTTTCTGCTATTCTGTCTGTCTATTTAACTATCTGTCTGCCTTACTTCGTGTCTGTCTGCTCGTCTGTCCGTCTGTCAATATGACTGGCTGTTTTCCTGCCTGACTGATTTTCTGCATGTCTGTCTCGTTTTTTACTATTCTGCAATGGTTACAGACGTACATTCCAACATATCTATTCATGCAGTCTTTTATTTCATTCAAACGTGTTTCTGTTTGTGAAACAGCAGGAAAAAATAATAATAAAAAGTAAAAATCCATGTTTGAAGTCAGTTCAATAGTTTGCTAAAAATCAGAAATTAAAAAAAAAATGAACCCCGATCATAACGAAAAGGAATTTAAAAATAAGCCTATGCTCATTTACCACGATGCCTCATGACCTGGTTATTACCAACTGCTGTAGGAAACCAGGCAGATAATTGGCTTATTTACGCATCTAGGAATTGGATAAGTGTAATGTAAAGTCGATCTCTTTGTCTCTTCATGAAAAGTCATGAAGGAAACCGCAGCAATACCAGTTTTTGACTAGAAGAAAGTGGACTGAATGAGGAAGGGAATGAATAAAACGTGTTGTTGAAGTGAGATTTAAAACTGTTTATTAGAAGTTCTCGGTGGCGCAGAGGTTAGGTGCGTGTCTCTTGTTTTGAAGGTACTCGTTTAGTTCCCAACGTGGAGCGATTGGGATATTTTTCTAGAGATAACTGATCTCAATGTAGGGGAGAACGAGTTTCTAGTCCTATCGGAGTCACCAATATTGTAGGATATTTGAAAAATGATTCATCAATATCTTTCCTTCTTTCCAAAGTGTTTTTTTTCTCTCACTAGTGACAACTGTTATAAGAAAGAGAAGATGGAGATATGTTGGGCACACCTTGAGGAGAAATGATCAACGAATATCAAAGCAGACATTGAAGTGGGATGCAAAGGTTCAAGAAAGAGAGGTCGACCTAAAGAGAACCTGAAACGAACTTTGCTTAGAGAGGCAGGAAATATCGGTCTCAGTTCCATGGATGAGATTGAGCGAGTTGCCCAGGATAGAGCGGTATGGAGAAATTACTTGTAGGCCCTATGTAACGTATAACGGTACAAGAAGAATTATTAATTAATTAAAACTAGTGAGGATAAGAAGAGATTTCTAGAACTGGCTTTTGTGTGCGCTTCATAAACAATGTCTTTCGTCACCTCTATTACATCTGATATCCATCTTTTGCGTGAACGGCCTTTTGCTTTGTATCCATTGTATCGGAGCAACATTGCTCTTTGAGGTGCACTGTGTGTTGGTAATCTGCTGATGTGTCCAAACCATTTAATTTCTTGTTTCTTGATGGTCTAGTACTGATGTTGTTCCCACTTTTTCCTGATGTCTTCATTTCTCAACCGGTCTCTTCTTGTTACACCCAGCATTCTGCGTAGACACTTCATCTCTGTCGTGACTCTGCAAGTGTCATCAATATGACATGACTGACAAATGTAACACGATTCACCAATGCTTCAGGATATTTGAAACAGAACTCGCCAATGTTTCATAATATTAGTAACAACAGTAATGCATTCTTCAAGATATTTTATATTTCTAACACCAAACATTATTGTTTGACGCGTCTGTGTTGTGTCGTGGCCCGCAAGGGAAGCAAAGAATAGTACCACTGTGACCTACAAGGCATGTCTTAAGAGGCGACTGATGTAGGATCTAGGAAAGCTACATTAGTAAAAAAAAAAACATCTCCGAAATCGAATGTGCTAACCTACTTGTAGGCGCATAATTGGCACAACGTTCAATCGCTCTTTGGCTCAGATCACATACAAATCACACAGGGTGGTTAACAAATGGTCGATATGGAGCGTTCGAAGAAGAGAATTGCGTGAATATTTCTAACATTAAGAAATAAATTATTTCATATTTTTTATCCAACATAATATATTGGTTGTGATTTGTTTTTTATGTTGTAAAAACTGAGATTCCTGTTTTTAGTTTTGCGTTAAGACAATGTGATACTTTTCATACATTTTATGTATGTTGAAAAACGACTTAACCAAGGACTGTGTGCAGAAAGTCAACAAGCGAATATGAGTACCATCATTCAAAAGAGAAGCTGGTGTTGAATCGGGTAAGAGATAAGCACGGAGACTAACTCTGACGAAAACTGCACTGAAATGGACAACAGAGTACAAACGAAAACGTGGAAGAGCCAAAACGACCTGGAGGAGAAAAGTAGAACAAGAGCTGAAAGAAATGAATCACAGTTGGAACAGAATAAAGAGGAAAGCCAATAATAAAGAAGAATGATGTGCCAAGGAATTTGTTGTTGCCTAGGCCAGGGGCGTAACAGGCTAGAGAGATAGAGAGAGAGAGAGAGAGAGAGAGAGCAGCGAATGACTTCGGTCCCTTTACTTTGTCTTTAGTGGCCGTCTTAAAGCGAAAAGAATATATATACCTGTGTGACATAGATAGACAGTCTGTAAAATGTACCATTTGACAATAGATGAATCTGTAAAATGCCATTGTGACAATAATAGACAGTCTGTAAAATTACCATTTGACAATAGATAACGTGTAAAATGTCCATTGTGACAATAGATAGACAGTTTGTAAAATATACCATTGTGACAATATATAGACAATTTGTAAAAATGTACCATTGTGACAATAGATAGACGGTCTGTAAAAATATACCATTGTGACAATAGATAGACAGTTTGTAAAAATATACCATTGTGACAATATATAGACAGTTTGTAAAAATGTACCATTGTGACAATAGATAGACGTCTGTAAATATACCATTGTGACAATAGATAGTCTGTAAAATTTTGTGACATACTTTGTGACAATATAAAATATACTTTTGTGACAATAAAGAAATAGAGATATCATAGCCAAACTGATGATATTAAAGTGACACTAAATATGATATAAACAAGTCATAAACAAGTCATAAACAAAATAAGGACAACGATGTATGGTACAACGTAGAGGCAAATCAATACATTCAGCAAGAAACAAAATGTATCGAATATTGTTTATCACTTTGAAAACGTGTTAACAAGTATCATGTGACATTACCGCAACCAATTGTGTGTAAGTTCCAACAAAATGGCGGAAATGGGAGTCGTCAAAAGTGAAATTGATAACACTCTGCGTTAGTGACCACCTACCGTGAAAATTCTAGGGTTCGAAGCCAACATGGGCCAAAATTATCGGTATGCACACTGTACGTAGTTTGACTACAGGAAACTGTGATCTTTAAACTTTTGATCTGAAATTACAAGTAACTATAAAGTCGGAGTAAGGCACGCTAGCATGGCAGAGACGACGTTGATAAGGGAAAACAAGTCTTCGCGCAAAATCAGTCCCAGACGACATGTTAGGGGTCAAATTTCGTCATCCTTCGCCTCTAGATAGGCATGGGTTCGCAACCAAGGTGTTTCAAGCCGGCCTATCCAAGACCATCTTGTCCAGATTTCTCCACTCTCTTATCATTTTCTTGCATTCTATCTCCAACTCTCATTTTCAGATGTTTCTGGGTCTTCCTTACCTTATTGACCTGGGGTTCCATCGGAGAGCAAGTCTCGTGAAGCTGTCAGGGGTGTTCTCAGTGCGTGTTCTATCCATCAACACCTTCAGCCCCTTATCATCTCTTGTTCTACCTGCGTTGTCCTGCTCTATCCCACAGTTCCCTGTATGTGGTCCTGTCATGCCATCACATAATTTTAGGCGTGTATGAGTACGACTTAATTTATAGCGAAAGGGCAAAAAAAAAAGAGAGTTAAAACAATTTTATTACCAAAAATTAATATATGTCATTACTTTTCCATTCACATTTGTTTAGTTTGTAACGTAATTATTGCACGTAATCATTGCACGTAATCACTACACGTAATCCTTACACTTAATCATTACACGGAACCATTACACGTAATCATTGAAGACATATTGCCAAGGAAGAAACAACTGAAAGTGAGAAAATAACTTTAACAAATCGGAGCTCCAGGCAACATAAGGCCAACTAGCTCAGACAGGAAAACCACAATTTCTGTTTAATGGGATCTGGGTTTTGTATATGTTTGATAGAATACTGTAAGCTTTTCTGTAATTTTACTCAATTCTATCAGTACATGGTTATTTATTGATGGAAATATTAATAATACTGACATTCTTTAGTGTTAAACTTAACTTGTAAAATAATAGAACCTTGATTGAGCATGTTGCGTTGTTTTTAAAATGAATTCGTCTTTATACAACAATACTGGAATGCGAGGTCACTCGACGGTGTTATATCTTATTTCCTAGAAAATTTGATCTGAGCCCGCCGGCGTATGTTATCGGATGCCCGAAAAATATACAAATAACATTATATACTACAATGATATGAAACAAAACAAAGAGATTTTCTTTATTTATTTCTATGTTACATATCGGTCCTTGAGCTTACAACACTACATTTCTATGCTTACCACAATTAGTATTACCATCTTGTTTTCTCACAGCCTACAGGCACATATTTTCCGTGTTTTTCTTTCTAGTTTTTTATGTTGTATTGTTTGTTACTTCACACCGACTTGCGTCATGCTTATTTTTTCAGATAGTCGTCTCATTAGTTTTTCCAGTTGGCAATTTCTTTTTACTATTACGTACCTTTGTTTTTCGACTGATTTATAATATAAATCTTGAGCGTCTGACCGAATGGGTTAGAGCGCGGACTTCCATTCGGGAGACCCAGGTTCAACTCTGCCGAGGGCATAAAGAAACAATCATAACCTGATCAGTTTCGCGACGACTACACTAGCCATGCGGCGATTAAATTCCTCAGGTTCATGTCTACCCTTTCATACTTTCTTCTTCACCTTTCAACTCCCACCGGAGTACAGGTCTTCAACAAACTTCTTCCATCTCTTCATCTCTCCTGCGTCCCTTATAATTCTGTCCATGCTTTTCCTATCCTTTTAATATCAGCCTCCATCTCTCTTCTCCAGGTCTGTCTAGGCCTTCATCTACTCCTCTCACCTCCCTAAAAGCAGTATTACATTCAGTAAAGACAGTTTTTCTCATTTATTGTGTATCTTTTTTCTTGACAATTTGTTATTGTCGAACTTTCAAATGTACTTTGTAAAACTTTGTGTTGTTGTATTTTGTCTTTGATGTACATGTTTACTAAAGTCTATTAGTAATATTAACTATATCTGTTACAGGCCAAGGCTATACTTCACCGAGTTTACCTATATATATAGCTCAATCTTGCTCAGCAGAAATGGCAAGCCACCTGCGGAGAATAGTGTACACAACTCGAACTCAATAGCTTCGACGACGATCTTTGGAATCTTCGAAAAAAATACATTTGGTGAACCAAACGACGCACTCCCGAGATCGAACCAACTACCATCAGAACGCAAGTCAAACTTCTTAATCACTTCGTCACAAATACCTCCAGCCTACATCTTTACATTTTACATTTTCAGCAACCAATATACATTATTTTTTCCTGATCCAGAAGCACTTGAGCTTTCAGCTCTTCGGCTCGGTGCCATGGACATCGTAACCCTTCGGTTCGGTGCCACGAACACCGTAAATCTGGAGAACCTGTGGCTTTTCTGCCAGCCCGCGGAATTGAACCCGCACTTACAGGGAGCTTGACACCCGTAGTCCAACACCCGCTACGAACACGCTGGGTAGGCGGGCTTACACATTAAAGGGTTTTAAAGCCGAAGGATTGACTTCATTGCACCGGGTTTTACCCATATGGCTCGGTTCCTCTCAGCAGAAATGGCATGCCACCTGCCGAGAGTATTGCACAAAGCACGAACTCTGTAGCTCCAGGGGTCTCTGGAAAAAACTGCACTCGTGAACAGAATGGCGCGGTCGGACTCGAACCCACGACCTTCGACTCACAAGGCAAAGGGTTTAACCACTTAGCCACAGATACCCCCTAACACATTATATAATCGTAACATCAGCATGATTTACTACTGTTAGTAGCTTGCATGCTTACATCATCAGTAACATCCTGAATCCATCTTCTCCGTGGTCGTTCTCTTCACTTTGCCAAGATATGTCACTGAAGAAGACCATTACAAAATTAGTCATCCCAGCAGGCAAAGAGAAAAGGAATATCACGGAGAAGATGTAAGAAGATTGTGGCTAAATGGTTACGTCGTTCTTACACTTCAAAGGTCGTAGATTAGATTCTGTATGCGCTGTTCTGTTTACGAGTGCAGTATGCCCAGAGACTCCTAATATTGTTGTCGGAGCTACGGAGTTCCTGCTTTGGGCAATACTCTCGTCAGGTGGCGTTTCATTTCTGCGGAGAGGGACCGAGCGATGTGGGTTAAGACCCGTTGCAATGAAGTCAATCACTTTGCTTTAAAGCCCATTAAAATTGTTATTACTTACGGCATCCAGCGCTCGTCTTCAGGGCTAGGCAATGGAAGCCGTACATTGTTTTTAACGGTTTATGGTTCGAATCCTGAGCTGGTTAAATTGCTTTTTTTCCGAAATCCCTTAATACTTGTTACCTGTCTATTTATTTACCGTTAGGACTAGAAACTTGATCTCACCTAGAGATCAGAGACCATTGTAAAATAGCATGATCTGTCACGCCGAGTACAATGGGACATTAGATTTGTTCTGTATATCAACGCCTTATATATATATATATCCGATTGCTGAATTAAAAACATAATTTGTGATACATTTATTATTCTCAATATGATCTCGAATCCTTTTTTATGTTTATTATGTAGCATTGTTATTGGGAATTTTTATTCTAGTTTGTACAGTTAATGAAAAATGTTATGCCCGCATTTGAGTAATTATTAGATATAGTCAAGAATACAAGCGTTGCTAACAAATTAGCAATGCATTTCTTCGCTTACAAGATAGCAATTTGTGAAAGTTACATTGATGTTTTTAATAGAACTGTGACGTTTAATATGATTGTGTTTTCACAATTTAAGTCTCCTTCTTCTTCTTTGAACGCTCCATATCGACCTCTTGTTAACCACTCTGTGTAATCTGTATATGATCTGAGAATAAGTGTGAATGCACCAATTGTACGCCTATAAGTAGGCAAGCAATCCGATTTCTGCAACGCTTTTTATTTACTAGGGTAGCTTCCTAGGCTCCTACCTTAGTCGCTCTCTACGACATGCCTTGTAGGTCGTACTGCTACTATTCTTTGCTTCCCTTGCGGGCCCGGCACCACACGGGCGTTAACTTGAGTAACAAATAGCAGTCATTTTATTTGCATTTCTAACATACTTGAATTGCGAGAAAATTAATCATAAACACGCGCGCATAAACAATTTTTTGTTGTTGCTATTTCTTGTTGTCAACATTAATAATTTTCTGAATTGTAGAGTGCATTTCTGCAACTGATACCCAGACAGAAACATCGATGGTATTTCATAAGTGCTCTCTTACCTTCTACAGCATTTAAATTTACTGTCAGTGTAAGTTAGATTTGCTCGTGTGACGAGTAAAATTATATATTATCGTCCCGCATATCATTCAACATAATTCCTTCATACAGTAATACTCTCAGATTCCTGATCGTTGCATTTTATTATCTTGCTGCAAGTCCTAATACCACTCAATCCTTAAGTCCATTCATAAATGATAGTAAATTGATAACACATAATAAAACCCACCAAATATGTTAGAATTACAAGCTAACGTTTGCACGATAAAGGAAAGTTGGGAAATATTTTGCAAGAAAGAAGGTGGCCGCGGTAGTTGGCATCTGCAACTGACGCCAATCAAGACAAGTGTCGGCTCTAAATTGACGCTCGCAAGGTAGATTTTTTCCTCTTGACTTGTCGGAGACTTTTACTGTTCCAGAAGACTGCACACATCACATGATCTTCCTCGTTCGCTGTCGCTAGAAACAGCGTCTTTGTTCCTGGAGCTCGCATCCTAACCGTCACCAACATGATCGTGACAATTTGTCTCAACCAATGACTGCCCGGCGTTATCACGGATTTCGATCGCTACTGATTGAGGAGGCGGGATCTACTTGACGGCTGCTCTCGTCATTAATCCTATTATGTTTTGTGTTTGGCCAATCAGTGCCGTTCTTGGAGTTGACAGGAGCCTAATCGTGAGGACAGTTATTATTTTGTGATTATCAAAGCGAAAGATGGAAGGCGCCGTTTCGACGGTTCACATGGCGTTCAAACAGAGGCAATCGCAGCGAAAAGGCCGTGTGAGGGTGTCGATGTAGTGAGGTCACCGCTTATAATGAGCTCGAAAGCAAACCAAGCGTTTTATTATTTCAACAAATCTCGCACGGGGAAACATATCCACTTCCAAAATAATACTACAGTTTCAAGACTGCCTGCTAGACATATTGCGACATTATTCAACATTTAGTGTACGCATGCAAGCACGCTGTTTTTCATTGGAACAGCATCCACAAAAACATCAAGTCAAACGAATAATAATAACTATATATTATCTGGTGTTCATCTGGAAGAATATTTATTACATGCTGTGTTTTATTTCCCAAATTAATCTTTGCTTCTTGACTAACAAAATAATTTTCTATAATGCGCATATTGAATAATCTACCCAATTTTTTAATACTGGATACGAAAATATATTTGGTTCAGAAAATTAAATGAAGAAATATTTAGGACAATAAAATCCTAGTTTATTTTCTACGGTTATTTTATGTGTGGTTAAATTAGTTTTTAAGAAGCAAAAGAAAAAAAAGAACCAACAATATGGCTTCGGACGATTCCACATCGACTTGTAAAACATCATCCCCGTCGTCGGGTTCCTTATCACCACTGTTGACGTCGCCGGTTACTGTACCCAAATCTTCACCAACATCCACACCAACATTAATTCCTCCAAAATTATCATCATTTTCCATCAGTAGTATTTTAGGCGAAGATAAAGTTACAGATTCAAAGAAAAGAATCAACAATTGCGATAAAATGGATGAAAGTAACGACGATGACTGTGATAAACCAACAGATGCTGTCAGCAAAGAAGCTGTAGTGACAAGTATTTCAGACTTATATCACAGATTTCAACTATATTCAGATCAAGCACGACTTGGTCCAGGTTTGGCATCTAGGGCTGCAAGCTTCGGCCTATGGTATCCGTGGTATCCTGGACTCATAGCATCTCCACATTCAGACAGTGAGTATCTAAGATTTTTGTTAATGTACTGTTACCATGATGAAAACATTTGGACCAAATCGTTAGTTTTTGAAAATTGTATGTCACTGTCTGTAAAAAAAATATATCAAGTATACCTGTAAATCCACCATTAATTCTATTTATATGTTAATATTTATCCAATAACTCTTTCACTACGTAATTTTATTGTAATGTACGCAATGTATAATGTAAGAGCCAGTATTGGCTTTGAGCGGGTTGTAACAAAAATAATGTGAGCCATTATATCAGCTCGGAAGGATGAAAGGGTTAATGCTACTGAGATTTGAGTATTTATACCATTAATACTGATCATATTTAAATATTGATGCCATTAATATTTCTTATATTTAACATCTATCCAACTATTGCGCCTTATACTGTAATATTTATCTCACCAATACTCCTCATATTTTCTGTTGTCCCACTAATTTCCCCCGTATTAATATATTTATCCATTAATTTTTCTCATAGTTTTATATTTTTCTCAATAATGCCTCTCATATTTAATATTTATCACATTAACATTCATTATAATTTTTAGATTTATCTGACTAATGCCTCTCCTGTATATTTATATTTGTCACATTAATTCATCCCAAATTTATCCCTAATTCTCATATTTATTTTCCCATTAATTCTTTTTTATCAAATTTATCTCCCTAATTTCGTATTTTATTATTTATTTTCCTCATATTTTTATATTTATCCATCAAATCTTCTCACATTTATCTCTAACTTCTCATTTCTTTATCCCATTAGTGCTCCTCATATTTTCATATTTATTACATTAATTCTCCCCACACTAATCCCCAAATTCTCATTTTTTATCCCATTAATCTCCTCATATTTTCATATTTATTACATTAATTTCTCTCATGCTTACCCCATCCATTCTCATATTTTTATCCCACTAATTCTCCTCATATTTTCATATTTATCCATTAATTTACTCTATGTTATCCCCCTAATTCTGTATAGTTTTCTCCACTAATTCTTCAATTTCATATTTATCACATTAATTCTCAAATCTTCCACTATTTATCACATTAATTCTCAAATCTTCATATTTATCACATTAATTCTCATCATATTTTAATTTTTATTCTAATAATTCTCCTCATTTTTATCCCATTAATTCTCCCTATATTTTCATACTTATTCCATTAATACTCATTATATATATATCCTACAATTGTTCCTTATATTTTACAATTCATCTTTTTCATGTTAATCATATTTTAATATTTATCTCAGTAAGGCTCTTTCTATCTAAACTTTCCGTAGAAATATAAATGTAATGGTGTGTTCTCAAACTACATACGATCTCACTATATAAATGTAATGGTGTGTTATCAAACTACATACGATCTCACTATAAGTAATTTATATTTTAACTAGAAACATAAGAAAACACATCCAAGTATTTTCTATTGCGCACTATCGTCGACATCAATTGATATTTTCAAACATAGCAATGATAGTCAGACTTCTACATGATTGTTTGATTGTTTGATTGTTTGATTGTTTGATTGTTTGATTGTTTGATTGTTTGGTTGATACTGTATGATATTAATGGTAAATGGGGGTCTCTATGGCGAAGTGGACGTTAAGACGTTTGCCTGTCGTTCTGAAGATTGTGGGTTTGAACCCGAGCCGAGTCACGTGTGCAATTTTTTCAAGTGATCCCTAGGGTAGTTGTTGGAGCTACAAAGTTCGTGCTTTGTGCAACATTCTCTGTAGATTTCTGCCGACAGGGACTGAGCCATATGAGGAAACCCGGTGCAATGAAGTTAATTCTTCGTCTTTAGAATCTTTAGATTGATGGTAACTATAGCAACGGAATGGGTACAATCTAAACAAAGTTATGAACCGGTAATCTCTCACAAGCTCTACTTAGATTATAACAGTTATACAGTCTGTCGATTTACAATATATAAATGATACGTGCATGGTCTTATTTGGCTACAAGATATTAAAGAAACCATGAACATGACCATCGACGAAGTGGGTGAACTGCCAAGAGACAGAGTGAATTTCAGATGTGCTGCAAAGAGAGCAACGTCCTATAAAGTATACGCACCTTGATGATGATGATGATCTTATTATGTCTACTGTTATGGGAGCCAAGTTCCGACAGTGACAAGCTAAATGATGATGATGAATCTCATTACACACTATCTATTTTGATTTAAAAATCTGTCGTTACTGACTATAATCTCATTACACACTATCTATTTTGATTTAAAAATCTGTCGTTACTGACTATAATCTCATTACATACTATCTATTTTGATTTAAAAATCTGTCGTTACTGACTATAATCTCATTACATACTATCTATTTTTATTTAAAAATCTGTCGTTACTGACTATAATCTCATTACACACTATCTATTTTGATTTAAAAATCTGTCGTTACTGACTATAATCTCATTACATACTTCTATTTTGATTCAAAAATCTGTCGTTACTGACTATAATCTCATTACATACTATCTATTTTTATTTAAAAATCTGTCGTTACTGACTATAATCTCATTACACACTATCTATTTTGATTTAAAAATCTGTCGTTACTGACTATAATCTCATTCCACACTATCTATTTGTATTTAAAATCTGTCGTTACTGACTATAATCTCATTACATACTATTTTTATTTAAAAATCTGTCGTTACTGACTATAATACCGTTTTTGTAATACTGTGTAGGACGGGGAGGGGGATAGAAGCATGAGGAATTTAATGGTCGCATGGCTAGTGTAGTCGCTGTGAAACTGTCCAGGTAGGGATTTTTCATTATGACCCCGACATAAAATAAACTTTTGGCCTTACTGTGGATGGAACACGAGTCTCCCGCAAGGGAGCCGCGCTCTAATTCATTCGCTCAGACGCTCCTCACATTATTTATTAATTATTATATAATGAAAATATACAATTTTGCTGTCATTATTTCAAGTTTCTTCATCAGAGAATATAATATAACGAACTTTGACTCTTCAAGTTTATTTTGTTCCTGTATTCGCTTAAGTTCATTACTAACATGCTACAATAAGCTATATTAATTTACTTTCTGAATCTTCCTAATTATTTGTTATTAGGGTTTTCAAAGAATCAACTACATAAAATTAAGAATGAACTCCTTTCAGAATCAACAACGATTATATATTAGTTATATCAGACTGTAGAATCAACTAACATCACAAAATAAGAATGAACTACTTTCAAAGAATCCAAATGTGCATTTTGCCGAACTCACAACATATATATTCATAAGACAGTAACAAATTATGAAAGCCTCAGAAAAACTAATTTACCAAACATAAGATTCAAACACATCTTTACTTACGGCACATATTGCCAAGCCCTTCAGACGGGCGTTTTACAAAGTATAACCAACTAGCTCTCATAATATATATATATATTGCCAGACATGCACATAGAACGCAAGCGAAATACATAATAACATTGATATTTAATTTGTATTTAATTTATTCGGGGCCTACAATGGAAGCAAAGAATAGTACCACTGCAACCTACAATGCATGTCGTAAGAGGCGAATGATGTAGGCCCTAGGGATACTACCCTAGTAAATAAAATGCAGCGAAAAAATCGGATGTGCTAGTCTACTTGTAGGCTCATAACTGGCACAACGCATAATCGCTCTTAGACTCAGATCACATACAAATCACATAGAGTGGTTAATAAAGGGAGAGTTCAAAGAAGAAGACAGAAGAAACATATAATTTGTTCGCATGACATTCAATAAATCTGTATCTGTATCTTTCTTATATTGATAATCATCATACAATCTCAAGCAATACAAACAAATGTTTAAATAATTGAACAAATAAACAAATACACAAGAGAAAGAGTGTGTAAAGTTCTCAAGACATTTTTTTACATGTTTCATTTTAACGAAAAGCAATGTAACTTTTATTTTCAAATGTCCCGCAATTTTCTACCAGACCTTGAAGTATAAGGTGCGAGACACTTCATTTTTTAAGTCTCATATATGTTGGTCATTTTAATGGATTTTGTCCGAACTTCAGCTTTCCAGCCATCTCTTCTCGATTTTCAACTGCAAAGGGTTTCCCTTTATGTGCTCAACACTAACACGGTACCTATACATTATCGTCCGTTTCCGATAGGATTAGGAACTCAGTCTCCTCTACACAGAGATCAGGAATCTTTAGACAAATATTTCAAAGGCTCCAGGAGGAAGCGAACCGAGTTCCTTTAGAACGAGAGGCGAGCACATAACCTCTATACCACAGTGCGTATTATACTGGTGTGCTGTAATGACTTTGTCAAGAAACTAAACATTGACAGTCGTAATAACAAAACAAATGTTCAAAACGGTTCAAAGGTGAAAGATTGACTTTATTGCACCGAGTTTTCTCCCTTCATTGCTCCGTACCTGTCGGCAGAGATGGCATCTGTCGAGAGCATTGCACAAAGATCCGGTAACAATCCTAGAGATCTCATGAAAAAAATCGCACATGTGTCTCAGTGCGTATTCGAACCCACACCCTTCAGTACGACAGGCACAAGACTTAGTCACTTCGCCCTGAGACTCCCCCACCCCCAATCCCCTTCTATCTCAAACAAATCATAACGTTTAGAAAGATATATTACAAGTCGTGTAGCTAGACCAGGTTGT
This sequence comes from Arion vulgaris, assembly GCA_020796225.1. NCBI lineage: Eukaryota > Metazoa > Mollusca > Gastropoda > Stylommatophora > Arionidae > Arion > Arion vulgaris. Next base: position 64,156,697 of record CM036753.1, on the reverse strand, counting down.
TTGATGTGACCATCAACATTGCACTTCTGTGAATAACCATGTATGTTCCGATCTCTTTCTTACACAAGCACAGTCACAGCGGCAGTGCACGAACTCCGTAGCGTTGGTGAGGATTCAATATGTAATGTTGATGGTAATAATTGTTATGAATTTTATTTTTATTTTTAAATGAGGTTTTCCAGGGCAGTATTATTTCAATCGACTCTTTCAGTTTTACATGTCGATCTTCTTCTTCTGGATCAACGTCTGCTTAGTAACTACTTGTGTAATGTCTCATAAACAGGTGATGTTGAGTTTTACCTGGCTCCTACATGCTCAATTTGAAACAGGACTTAGTTTCATCATCTCTTCATATGATAGGACTTGATCTCAAATTTGAAATCAGGATCGTATAAATAATAGCCTCATCGGTTCATTAAACGAATGATTATTTGAGCGAATAAGAGCTTTTGCATTGTTCATCAAGTTTGAATGTAGTATTTAGTAACTTTAACATTTCAATTTTAGTGTCATTGTCTCATTAAGTTTTGAATGTAGTATTTAGTAACTTTTACCTTTTAATTGTAAACGTTTTTGCTGCTCGAATTATCTTATGCCTTCGTGCTATGTAATATACATTTCTCCCTATTAGATGGTGTCTTTGACATATCAATTTTAAAACCAGAAAAAGAGTGTAGAATATGAAATTTTTAAAAGGTGAAAGTTAAAAAAAAAGTTAACATGTGGCCGATACACATTCAATAACAAGGTGGAGACATAACATTAGTCAAAAATAAAGTGATAGAAATGAATTCAATTAAAAAGTGGAAGATATGAAATCCATAAAAAGTGGTAAATGTGAAATCAGTAGAAATAAAAACAAAACGGAACATATGAAGTCAGAAGAAAGTAAAAGATAGAAAAGTAATAACAAGCAACAGTTTTGAAATCAGTAAATAGATACAGATCAAACAAAATAAATAATTAAAATGCGAATCATATAAGGTCATTAAAAGGTGAGCAATTTGAAATTATTTTAATAGAAATCTTATGTGAAGACAATTTGCAAAAATTATATTAAAAAATTAAATTAAAATACAAAATCAGTTTAAAAATTAAAATTGTAAATCAATTCATAAAAATGGAATATAACCCAGTAGTTTCATCAAATAAAACAGCTAATAAAAGCAAATACAATTAGCGGACGACTATTATTCAATATAATGTGTTTTTTTAAAACTATCAGTGAACAATTATCACATTGTTCCAGCTTACTGTTTTACAAACGTTTTCTGTCATGATGTACACAAGGTTGGTCTTTTCTATTTTATTTATCACTTAGTATTTTTGTGCACTGTTATTTCTGTGTTGTTTATGCTTAAAGTAGTATAAGACAAGCATAATGTGGCTGTCGATACACTTTTGTTTCTAATTTCTTCTTTGCCTGAAGGTCAAGCACCATTATAGTAAGTTCAACCAGTCAGAATAGTATTTGTTCTGCCCTCATGAAGATGTGTTGGTCGATACGTTATCTTGTGATAATTTTCTTATATTTGTGATTCAGTAATGCTGCAAATTATAGTTTGTTTTACGTAATTTGTTCATTATTCTTACACTATTACGTGCTGGTATACTTTCTAAGTGCAGATTTTGGGCAAACTTGTTTCTCTGCCATGCAGTTAATCTTTTATATAATTTCCTGGTGAGTCGTATGAACAAAGTTGGATTCTAAAGCTTACTCTAACATTTCCAGAGCAATCAGCAACATCATAGTGCTTTCAGAAACATCTAGAGTTATCAGCAACATCATAGTGCTTTCAGAAACATCTAGAGTTATCAGCAACATCCCAGAACAATCAGACAACATCATAGTTCAGAACTTTCAGAAACATCTAGAACTATCAGCAACATACAATTAAGCTTTATCAACATCCCAGAGCTTATCTAGTAACATCATAGCGCTTTCAGAAACATCTAGAGTTATCAGAAATATCATAGCGCTTTCAGAAACATCCCATAGCTTCCGACAACATTTCATAGATTTCAGTAACATTCCAAAGTTATCTGTAACATTCTAGAGATATCAACAACATTTTAGAGCTTTCAATAACATTTGATAAATTTAAAATATAACAGTTTTATGCAACACTCAAGAGCTTTCAAAACATCCCACAACTTCTGGCAACATGTCAGAAATTTGACTCACATTTCAAAGTTATCAGTAACATTTCTGAGATATCATCGACATCGTAGATATTTCAACAGCATTCAAAAACGCTTAACAATATCCTCGAGTTTTAAGAAACATTCCATAGCTGTCAGCAACACTCCATAGCTTCCAGTTACACTTCAGAGTTTTCAGTATCATAACAGAGCTTTTGTAAAACTCTAAAGTTTTCAGTAACATCTCAGAGCTGTCATTAGTAAGTTAGAACTTTCAATTATGTGTGGAAATCTACTTCCATCTTCAATAAAATAAAGCTCATGATATTCAGCTCAAATGTGAAATATGTGTTACTGTATTGTACAGAAACATGGCGAGACACCATGGTAAATACAAATAAGGTTCAGGCCTTTGTCAGCAGAGGTCTTCGGCTTATTCTCAGACTGCGATAGTATGGCAGAGTTGCAAATACGGACCTGTGGATAAGATTAGGACCGGAATCCATGATGACCCAGGTTAATAGCAGGAAGGAGAAAATGACAATGGGTTGGGCATACCACGCACTAGACAATCATTTGATTGGAAACCACTAGGAAAACCAAAACAAAGGAACGTCATAAACTGACATGGAGTCGAAGTCTTCTTGGGGCACTGAAAAATGCTGCACTATCCTGGGAAGCCATAAAGGAAACTGTCAGAGTCCAGGAAAAGTGGCCAACAACTGTTGGGGCCCTATGCTCCACGAGAAACGAAGAGGAATAAACAATTGACACAGGATGAGTGAAGCATTATTCACCAATGTCATTATTTATAAACTTCACACAGCATGCATTATTTATAAACTCCACACAGCATGCATTATTTATAAACTCCACACAGCATGCATTATTTATAAACTCCACACAGCATGCATTATTTATAAACTCCACACAGCATGCATTATTTATAAACTCCACACAGCATGCATTATTTATAAACTTCACACAGCATGCATTATTTATAAACTCCACACAGCATGCATTATTGTATATCACTTGAATAATATATACTATGTGACTATCACAATTAAATTGGACATGAGAAAAGAGCCTAAACTGTCCAACGATGACTACCACGCACTTGACAAACAATGACGACTATCATCTTCCGACTCAGGATAGGACATACCAGACTGAACAAACACACAGGATACAACTGTCACCATCCCCTCTGTTTTCCGGTGGCACCACTGATCAAACCACAGAACATATCCTGCAAGACTGTCCCCTGTATGTCCTCCCTAGAAAGAAATGCTGGCCCTGCAACTCAACACTACATTCAAAACTACATGGCGCCAGAGATGAGCTTCAGACAACAGGCAACTTCATCATAAGAACGTGTCTGGCGGTATAATCATCAAAACTACATTGTACCAGAGATGAGCTTCAGACAACAGGCAACTTCATCATAAGAACGTGTCTGGCGGTATAATCATCAAAACTACATTGTACCAGAGATGAGCTTCAGACAACAGGCAACTTCATCATAAGAACGTGTCTGGCGGTATAATCATCAAAACTACATTGTACCAGAGATGAGCTTCAGACAACAGGCGACTTTATCATATAACGTGTCTGGCGGTATAATCATCAAAATAGCGATCGCAGAGCAGAAGAAATGGCCACGATCATTAACGAGTAAGTAAAAATCTCGAGATATGCGAAATTTAGCATGCAAGATGGAATGAGTCGGCATAGACCCTTGCCAGGACGGATAAGACGAAAGTTGTTAATCCGTGTCCTTGAGTTCCGAAAGTAGTTGATTCGAATTCCGACCACGGCGTTCTATTCACAAATGCAATTTTATTCAGAGACACGCAAGAATGTTGTCAGAGCAACGTAGTTCGTGCAATTTCTGCGGAGTGGGACCGAGCCGTACGGTGTAAAACTAGGTGCAATGAAGTAAATGCTACGGCTCTAGACCTTCATTTTAGTAACTAAGCGCCTATGGGTCAACCTGAAGTGAAATGTAATTAGTTCTGTTATTGAAATGAAAATGAAATGGCCCGTTTCTTTCTCAGACCATAGAATGTTACATTTTGTCACTTCATATTTTCAAGTTCAAGTATTTGATAACATTTGTTTAATAGTAGTTACAAGACATTTCTATAATTTCTTCCTTTCTCCTGAAATCGGTCCATTATCTTTTTAAATATTAACATCTAAATCTTCACCTCTGTGTATATTCCGCCCAAGTGACTTGCAAGGGGAGCAAAGAATAGTAGCATTGCGACTTACATGGCAAGTCGAAAGAGACGACTGAGATAGGGGTCTAGAGAAGCTACCCTAGTAAATAAAAAGCATCGCAAAAATTGGATGTTCTGCCTACTTGTAGGCGCATAACTTGTACAACGTCCAATCGCTCTTAGGCTCAGATCACATACGCATCACAAAGAGTGGTTAACAATGATATAGAGCGTTCGAAGAAGAAGAAGAAGTATATATTCATCTAACAATCTTCACCAATGTATATATTCACATCTAACAATCTTCACCAATGTATATATTCACATTAAAAAACCTTCACTTGTGTAAATTTGTATCTTTTCACACCTTCATTTAAGTATCTCTCTGTTGTCAACTTTCGCTTATGAAAATCCTCACCGCTAGAAATCTTGTTCTAAGTAAATCGTGACTATTTCAAATCCTCACTTATATAAATCTTGACTTATGTAAGTCTTCCCTTCAACAAATCTTAACTTATGCAAGTTTTGACTTTGATAAATCTTCACTTTTGACTATATAATGTACAATTATGATATGATAAATGCGGTAACCGCCTTCTTGTACTTATTCATGATACTGTAATCATGTGTATGCTTCATACACGGGTGTGGGAGAAAAGTGCTAGCAACAGCAAGATCTTGCGAAATAGTTGATCGAAAGCAGACGATGTCAATGATTATTCTTTGAGCCTCATAAGACGGGATAAAATTACCTTTGTGTTTCATTCTTAAACTTAGATTTGACGTAAATACAGGGATATTGTCATGCGACAATCAGAGATATTCTCATGCATTTTTACCCACTTCTTCCTCTTTCGTTTTTTAAATCCTAGTGATTGTTAGATTAGTAGACATGAGGTTGCTATATGAAGGCTGTAATGTAGAGCATGTTCTTCGTTTTACTGTAGAGTTTGGTTCCTTCTAATTCTCTCTCTCTCTCTCTCTCTCTCTCTCTCTAGCGATCACCCTTGGACTGATGCACTAGATTTCTCCATAAATCTCATTCATGTGAAAATCTGATTCATGCAGCCTTAGCATGGGTGGATTTCGTCACATCTTCAGCGCCATTTGTAGCTCTGGTGTTTATCCTTCGGCGATGTGTCCGGTTTTAGTCAGCGTTCACTAGGTTCGCTCTCCGTCAGCCTTTGGCTGTCTCCAGTCGACCTGCAAGGCAGCAGGTAGTCTCTATCTGATGTTTTAATCTTTGGGACTTCGTTTTCTGGGAACGTTGTTGTGTCCGACTCTCAGTCGATGCTTCGGAAAGTCCAAGGCCGTAAGTTGTATGATTGGATGTCCACTACTGAGGTTTCTAACATCCTTCATAGATGCTTACGTGGATCTACTGCTCTGGGAATACGGATGGGCGGAAATGAGAAAGCGGAAAGGCTTGCAACCACAGCATTGATCGTCAGACAGTTGGAAGATGGATATGGGGATGTTCTTCAGTATCTCGACGACCGCCGCTTGGATGAGGACACTAAAATTGATGTTGAATATGTCCAGCAATTTAATGAGTTTGAAAATACACGTTGTACAAGCAGAACTATGTGATGTGGAGCAGAGTGAAGCGTGTACACACACATACAACTAGCAACCAAAATGTAGTATTTAGTGTTTAGTAAACATAAAAATATGTGAATAAGACATATACATCGCTTAATTAACACATAAACTATTTTGTTTTCCCCGATCCAGAAGCACTTGAGCTTTCAGCTCTTCGGCTCAGTGCCATGGACATCGTAGCCCTTCGGTTCGGTGCCACGAACACCGTGAATCTGGGAAACCTGTGGCTTTTCTACCAGTCCGCGGAATTGAACCCGCACACACAGAGGACTAGTCAGCCGCAGTCCAACGCGCTACGAACACGCTGGGCAGGCGGGCACACATAAACTATATTTTCTGCGCTAACAAATTAATTACAATTCTGATATCTTTGTCATAAACTAAATGGTTGACAATAGACACTGACTATAAGCCCTTGATGTCGGAAATGGAATATTCTTTGACAAGGCAATGTTAGATCCATTTTAAATAATTTGTCAAAATAAATAAGACACATTTGAAAGAAGAATTGATTTTCTTCACGATTTAAGTTTTACTAGTTAATAAAAGTGATCTCAGAGCACTCAAAAATAAATAAGTGTGAAGTTTATCCTAGAAGATGACTAAGGAGAAGGACATAAATACGGATGATCTCTTTTGATTACGTCGGGTAGCTACTACATATGTGCTTCGAAGATGATAGTGTATAGTTAACCCTTTTGTTCGTCTCAGCCGATATACTAGCTTGTAAGTTTTTAAGATGACAGAAAGCTAGTCTACAGGCTATTTTAGTTTACATTGCAAATATATATTCCCGCGGAGGTCAACAAAATTTGCCGAGTGAAAGGGATATAGGAAATAAATTGTCGTCTATGTGTTGCCGGGGCTAGACAAGGGGAGCAAATAATAGTACTACTGCGACGTACAAGACATGTCGTAGGATGCGACTAAGGTAGGAGCTAGGAAACTACCCTACTAAATAAAAAGCGTCGCAGAAATCGGGTGCTGACCTACTGTATGCGCGTGGACCACAACGTACAATTGCTGTTAGGCTCGAATCACATACAAAGCACAAAGTGTGGTTAACAAGTAGTCGATATGGAGCGTTCGAAGAAGTATAAGAGGAAGACGTAGAAGAAGAAGAAAAGGAAGAGGAAGAAGTAGAAGAAGAAATAGAAGAAGAAGAAGAGGAAGAAGAAGTAGAAAAAGAAAGAAATTGTCTACGTGTAAGAGCATACTTGATGTCTGTGCAGAATAGAGGGACTGAGATCATGTGATAGGGTCACACATGAGAAACTTATGGAAAGAACGGGTAGATCCAGCAAACAAAGAATGAAAGAAAAGACACTGGCAATGACAAACTTTGAAAAAAACTCGAGGGAATATAACAAGCAAGACTATCTCCTGGAACTCGCAAGGAAAGCAAAAGAAGTTAAAATCCGAAAAGAGTAACATGTGCAATTTTTTCAGAAGATCCCTACGATTGTGACTGGAGGTACGGAGTTCGTGCTTGTACAACACAATCAGCAGGTGACGCGTCACTTCTGTCGAGAGGGACTAAGACATAGGGTGAAACTCGGTGCAATGAAATCAATCTTTCACCTTTAGGCCATTTTTGGAAAGATCAGTGTACAATGTAACATAAACGCTAACGGTGGTACACATAAACAAATATGGAGTGAAAGAACTAAGTGTTCAGCACGCCTCACCATGACGAAGATCGTGTCGTTCAATGCTTCTTTTGGTAGACAAGTATGCCCACAGGATCTCCCTGGAGGAGAAAGCTACGTCTTAGACTGGAAAAAGTGGAGCTGTTGATACCCCATCTTCCACGAGGAATGTTGCCAAAAGCACTAGATTTTTTTCTGAAAGCTCTGGAAATGCTAGTGTAAGCTTTAGAATACATACAACTCACCAGGAACTAAAATAAAAGATTCACTACCTGGCACAAAAAAATCTTTGCCTAGAAAAATCCACCTGGTGACACTAAGACTTCTTCTTTGAACTGTCTACATATCGACCACTTGTTAACCACTCTGTGTGATTTGTATGTGATCTTAAACTAAAAGCAATTGTACGGCCAGTTATGAGCCTACAAGTAGTTTTGCACCTCCGATTTACGCAATGGTACTATTCTTTGCATCCCTCGAGGGTCCCGGCACCACACAGGCGTCGCTAAGACAATATACCAACAACGCATAAACACACACTGAAACAGAAAATAGATCAAATGAAGATAATAGTTAATCTAATTGTAGATAGTACAAGAAAGCCAACAAACTAAATCGAGATACAATATTAAGATCACGAAGTTGCAAAAACAGCAGGATTTTTGTTAGCTAGTATTACATAATTGTTCAAAGGTTTCTATTATGAGGTGGGAAGAGATAAGAGTGAGTCAGTAAATTCTTATAATTGGATAAAAAAAATTCATGTTTATTTTGTAAACTTTGCAACTTTCAAAATGTAAAGGTTAATAAACCTCTTAAAGCGATGACATCCAAGAAAATTGCGAAATTCTGCTATGAGATATATACAGGCTTAGATTGTATATTTTAATTGGATTCATTCGGTTAGCATAAATACAATATATATAAAACAATGATTAATCAATTCGCGTCACTCCGGATATCAGCTTTTTCTAACTCCTGTTTTGACTTATCAATCTGCGATAACTGACGTACATTGATAACAACGAGTGGATTAGCTAAACATGATTTGGATGAAACACTCTGAAATAGGACTTAAAGCTAGAAATAAATATTTACCCCAGTTAAGAATCACGGATAAGCGTCGCAAAAGACGTTACGCCATACAGAGATCAAGCCGATAAAGGAAGTTTTTTTTCTAAATAGAAAAATAATAAGATGGAAACTTTTGTTAGAAAAATGACTTGCCAGATTAGCATTATTCCAAACACAGACAAAAATCAATGGTTGTTTAATGTTAAAATGATTTAGTAACTTTGGATTTAAATGCGGGAAAGTAAAATGGTGCAATTTCTGCTGTAACGTAAATTGCAATACTTTTTTTTTTTTTTTTTTTCCTTTACTTTTTCATTTATTTTAAGCTTTTGTATAAGATGCAAAACTAGGCAATTCGTGTCATCACATGTGAAAAGAAATCAACATCTACAGCAGAGATAGAAAAAAGAATTAGGGTGTGGATGGAATACAAGAACAGAAATAATGCTAGAGATTCAAAAGTACTGAGACATGCAGAAAAGTTCCTTGTCTGCAAGGTCACACAATGAAAGACATAATCCAAAATGTAGCAATGGGACGATTGAAAAGAAGCAGTGTTATTTATCAGGCTAAACATTTTCATAGTCATCAGATCTACCAAAGTTGAAATACTTTTTTTTTCCTGATCCAGAAGCTCTTTGCTTGGTGCCATGGACATCGTAACCCTTCACTTCGATGCCACGATTACCGTAAATCTGGAGAACTTGTGGCTTCTTTGCCAGCCCACGGAATAGAACCGCACTCACAGAGGGCTTGTCACCCGTCGTCCAACGCGCTGCGAACACGTTGGGCAGGCAGGCGTTGATATCCCTTAAAATATATTCCCGAGCAAATCACATTTCCAGATACATCAAGCAACTGACACATCATGCATAAATCTGTGTTCATTGTTTGGAAGGACAAGAGTGTCTGTCATGGGAAGTCAAGGATCAAGGTAGAATGAGGAAGGAGAGAAGTAGATATGAACATCAAATCTTCAACAATACACTTTTTCTATTAAGACTAAGTAACTAAGTACAGCGGGCGTCTATAGCTTAAGTGGGCGTCTGTAGCTTAAGTGGGCGTCTATAGCTTAAGTGGGCGTCTATAGCTTAAGTGGACGTCTATAGCTTAAGGAGTGTCTGTCAATGGGCGTCAGTGTAGCTTAGGTGGTCAGTCTGTAGCTTAAGTGGGCAGTTCTATAGCAATTAAGTTCGGGCGTTGTAGCTTAAGTGGGCGTCTGTAGCTTAAGTGGGCATCTGTAGCTTAAGTGGGCGTCTGAGCAAATAGTGAGCGATCATGGTAGCTAGAAAGATCCGCGGCGGGCAAGTTTGAAGCAAATAAGTTCCTTGAATTTTACAAACGGTAACAGTAGATCTCACCGTTCAGAAAGCAATGACAAACTACTGAACGTATAAGTGGTGGCTAGAAAATCGACGACTCGTTTACTGTTGCTGATGGCTACGTGCTGTAAAGGATATGCCCTGATTTTCATTTGTAACAAAGTACATTTTAATGGTTGGTAGGTAGCCGAGATAAGGACGGAAATTCAACAGATAAACAGTAAACGAGCTTATGTTTGTGTGTAGGTGTAGGTGCGGTTGTAGCTATGTGTGCACTGTGTGTGCAGGTGGTTATGTATGTGCGTGCTTGTATGTTTGTGTAGTTGTGCTTATGAGGAACACACATACACACTTATTTACATTACACACATATACTTATTTTTTTTTTTATATATATATATATATAAATCTTCTTCTCTTCCACCACTTACTTCTTTATAGAAGTGTTGGGAGGGGGCGTAGTGATCTTGTGTGTGCCTGTTTTAAGGCACTTTGTAAGCTGATATTCATTTTTGTAAGACTGTTCTTAATGCCGTCGCTCCATCTTTTGCATGGTCTTCCTCTTGCTTTGTACTCATTATACTTTTTCTGTGTGGCTCTGTGGTAGGCGATACCAGGGCATTCTTGTCAGGTGTCCAAACCATTTAATCTGTTGTTCTGTTATGAATTTCATGACTGGTTTCATATCCAGTCTTCTTCTGATTTCTTCATTTCTATTTTTGTCTCTTATATATATATATATTTTTTTCCGATCCAGAAGCACTTGAGCTTTTCAGCTCTTCGGCTCGGTGCCATGACATCGTAACCCTTCGGTTCGGTGCCACGAACACCGTAAATCTGAGGAATCTGTGGATTTTTCTGCCATCCCGCGGAATTGAACCCGCACACACAGAGGGATAGTGACCCGTAGTCCAACGCGCTACGAACACGCTGGGTGACGGGCATATATATATAATATAAGTCTTGGTCGTCAATAGAAAACATGGAGATGAACTTTGAAAATAGAGCTGAAAGATTGTAGTATGACGCAAAAACAATGGTTAGAAAAGCGGCAGAACATCAACAATGAAATCTTTTGTGGAAACATTTTGTCTCAAACGGGACACGAAAAGGAGATATATAGCAATGTGTTATTATGATAAGTGATTTCTGTTATCGATTTCTATAGCGACGCTAAAGTTCATTGTCAACTTTGACGTCATAAATCATTGACTCAGTTAGTCGTGCAGAAATGGAATACATTAACATACATTCAGAAAAATGGTGTGCACTTAAACAACATGTGGAGACGAACACAAATCGAGAAATAAGAAAGAAAAAAAATAGTAAATGTCAAAGATCAACATTATCGTTCCAGTTGGTGTAAGTGGATTTTTTTCATTCTCCCGCTTTGAATTTAGTCAGAAAGCAATGGCAAACTACTGAACGTATACGTGGTGCCTAGAAAATCAACGCTCGTTTACTGTGGTTGATGGCTTAGTGAAAGATTTTCATTTTCATTTATGACACCTAATATTGCAGTTCGTGATTGATTTTTGCGCGAAGGCTTGCTTTCATTTTCACAAGTGTCCATCGTCACGCAAAAATCAGTCAGAGGTGCAATATTAGGCACCCTAACTATGCATACATTTATAGCAGACAAAAAAATGCACACACTTAGGTATGAAAGTGGTACAGGGCATATATATATATATATATACTTTTATTGCATTCTTCTCTATTATTGTCTTGATGTTAATAATATCACTCATCTTGTGTCGATGGTCACAGTAAATTATGGATCCAACATCGTACTTTCGAATATACCGCATGGTATGAAAACGGGTTTCTGTAACATATTGCTAGCTTAATACCCAAGATTCACTTTCATATGTTAGTATTTTATCTATGTCATGTTGAAATAAACTGCTGTTTGTTTACTATGTTAAGATTCTTTTAACGTACATTTTGATGTGTTCTTGTACTCCTACTGTTGCTTTACCTTCTTCGTTTACATTTAAAGTTTCCCGTTAATGAACCAACCAACCAACCAACCAACCAACTAACCAACCAACCAACCAACCACAACCAACCAACAACCAACCAACACCAACCAACCCAACCAACCAACCAACCAACCACCAGACCAACCAACCAACCAACCAACCAACCAGCAGCCAAGTCAACCAGCCAACCACCAACCAACAACTAACCAACCAACCACCAGTAACCAGCATCACAGCCAACCAACCAGCCAACTAACTAACTAACTAACTAACTAACTACCAACTAACTAACTAACTAACTAACTAACTAACTAACTAACAACTAACTAACTAACTAACTAACTAACTAACTAACTAACTAACTAACTAACTAACTAACTAACTAACTAACTAACTCTAACTAACTAACTAACTAACTAACTAACTAACTAACTAACTAACTAACTAACTAACTAACTAACTAACTAACTCTAACTAACTAACTAACTAACTAACTAACTAACTAACTAACTAACTAGCTAACTAACTAACTTACTAACTAACTAACTAACTAGCTAACTAACTAACTAACTAACTAGCTAACTAACTAACTAACAACATTTTAACTAACTAACTAACTAAGATCGTTTCAGGGTATCTTTAGGAGACCTTTCTTACTTGAACCTTTTGCTTCCTAGTTCAAAGCCTGCTTTGTGATTATTTGATCATTTTATTTTTCAGAGTATGCCCAAAATATCTCCATCTTCTACTTCTTATAACAGATGTTACTAGTGGTTGACAATACATATCTCTAATTTCATCAGTTCTCCTGAATTCTTCCCATTTTATGTTCATTAATTTGTGTAGACATCTATGAGCTATCAGTATATGCTTTTCTTTGTCTTCCTCTTATCCTTCGACCATCATCTTTTTTTCTGAAGAATATTTTTTTTTAGTTTTTAGATTTAGTCAAATCTGTTAACATGCCCGAGCCAGACTTGTGCATACATAGATACCCAAATGCAACCAAAAAATGAACAAATATATACATACATACGTACGCACATACAACCATAAGTAAATAAACACACATACATACATTCACATGCACGACAATTCTCCCACATTGTACAGCTTGGTTGTTTAAACACTTGACATAACCAGAAGAAGTCATCCATATGAAGAGGGGTATGCTTGTCCACATATGAATAGATGAAGTCGTATGAAGCAGTTGAAGCTTCTCTCAATGTCAGTAGTGATATCGGGACTGACATAACAACTTAACTGTTGAATGTGAACAATACAGAATAAATATCAGCATGTGATAACGAACACACTTGTTGAAGTTGCGGCTTTTAACGAGAAACGGGAATAGTGATTCACTTACCCCAAGTCTCCCATCGGAAGTCTCAGGGCCCACGTCTCCCATCGGAAGTCTCAGGGGCTAAAATGTTAAACATTTGTTTTACGTTCCAAAGCTCCTGGTTCGAATCCCAATCTCACCGTTCTGTTCACAAACAGATATTTTTTCCAGAGACCTCTAGGAATGTTTCCGAAGCTACGGGGTCCGTGTGTTGTGCAATACTCTCCCCAGGTATCCCCGATCGCGCCGTTCTGTTCACAAACACATATTTTTTCCAGAGACCTCTAGGAATGTTTCCGAAGCTACGGGGTCCGTGTGTTGTGCAATACTCTCCCCAGGTATCCCCGATCGCGCCGTTCTGTTCACAAACAGATATTTTTTCCAGAGACCTCTAGGAATGTTTCCGAAGCTACGGGGTCCGTGTGTTGTGCAATACTCTCCCAGGTATCCCGATCACACCGTTCTGTTCACAAACACATATTTTTTCCAGAGACCTCTAGGAATGTTTCCGAAGCTACGGGGTCCGTGTGTTGTGCAATACTCTCCCCAGGTATCCCCGATCGCGCCGTTCTGTTCACAAACATATATTTTTTCCAGAGACCTCTAGGAATGTTTCCGAAGCTACGGGGTCCGTGTGTTGTGCAATACTCTCCCCAGGTATCCCCGATCGCACCGTTCTGTTCACAAACACATATTTTTTCCAGAGACCTCTAGGAATGTTTCCGAAGCTACGGGGTCCGTGTGTTGTGCAATACTCTCCCCAGGTATCCCCGATCGCACCGTTCTGTTCACAAACACATATTTTTCCAGAGACCTCTAGGAATGTTTCGAAGCTACGGGTCCGTGTGTTGTGCAATACTCTCCCCAGGTATCCCCGATCGCGCCGTTCGGTTCACAAACAGATATTTTTCTAGAGACCTCTAGGAATGTTTCCAAACTACGGGTCCGTGTGTTGTGCAATACTCTCCCCAGGTATCCCCGATCGCACCGTTCTGTTCACAAACAGATATTTTTCCAGAGACCTCTAGGAATGTTTCGAAGCTACGGGTCCGTGTGCTGTGCAATACTCTCCCCAGGTATCCCCGATCGCGCCGTTCTGTTCACAAACATATATTTTTTCCAGAGACCTCTAGGAATGTTTCCGAAGCTACGGGGTCCGTGTGTTGTGCAATACTCTCCCCAGGTATCCCCGATCGCGCCGTTCTGTTCACAAACAGATATTTTTTCAGAGACCTCTAGTAATGTTTCCGAAGCTACGGGGTCCGTGTGTTGTGCAATACTCTCCCCAGGTATCCCCGATCGCACCGTTCTGTTCACAAACACATATTTTTTCCAGAGACCTCTAGGAATGTTTCCGAAGCTACGGGGTCCGTGTGTTGTGCAATACTCTCCCCAGGTATCCCCGATCGCGCCGTTCTGTTCACAAACAGATATTTTTTCCAGAGACCTCTAGGAATGTTTCCGAAGCTACGGGGTCCGTGTGTTGTGCAATACTCTCCCCAGGTATCCCCGATCGCACCGTTCTGTTCACAAACAGATATTTTTTCCAGAGACCTCTAGGAATGTTTCCGAAGCTACGGGCTCCGTGTGTTGTGCAATACTCTCCCAGGTATCCCGATCGCGCCGTTCTGTTCACAAACATATATTTTTTCCAGAGACCTCTAGGAATGTTTCCGAAGCTACGGGGTCCGTGTGTTGTGCAATACTCTCCCCAGGTGGAGCCCCATTTCTGTGGAGAGAGACCGAGCCATATGGGGTAAAACCGGGTGCAATGAAGTCAATCCTTCGGTTTTATTCTTTATTAAGTCCCTATTTGCGGAAATATGCACCAAAACAGTGGCGGACTTATTTCTAAAAATTGTTGGTTGCTTGGAGGCAAGGGGGGCATCTTGATGAGAAGGCCACCCATAACTATAAAACTATCATTTAAAAGTGCATGACTTTATCTATATGTTTTTCAATCATTTTTCCCACTAGCAGTATCCTTGAAAAATGATTGATTAAAATAGTAGTACAATATTAAATTGTACATTTTAGCAGCATACAGTAATAAAATAGGAATTTCTATTATATTTTAATTTTAAACATTTTCAACACATTGTCTAAGGCCAAGTAGACAAAAAAGAGTTAATTTATGTTAATTTTTCATATTAATATGAGATGATCAATAGCATTTTCCTGCCTACTGTGTGTTACCAGAGCCAAAAATGGACAATGAACAAAGCACAGTTGCAAAAAATAATTACATGTGAAATACGATGCCAACGAAAAGTTACAAACAACACTAGAAAATACAGTCACCAATATCAGCATAAGAAAGAAAGTTGGGACAGAACCTTACTTGAATTACATTGCAAAACAAAGAATGAAGTGGTTCGGCCAGTTAATAAGAATGCATCCAAACTCCACAGTATACAGTGTCTTCTTCAACAGATCCTCGGGAAGGAAAGCGAGAGGAAGACCATGAAAAAGATGGACAATAGGATAGCAAAATCCTGTCAAAAATCTAAAATAATTATCACCTAAGCCACTAGAGGAGCGCAAGACAAAAGAAAAACACGACACTGGGTAACAATCCTTTAACATTGTGTCGACAAAAGAAGAAGAAGAATGATGAAAATGAAAGATTACAGGAAAAAATAGGAACAGAAGTCGAAATATGTAAACATAAAGTGGGACAGGTTTATAAAGCATAAAAATAAATGTAATAAATTATTTGGAAACGTGACGTTTTGATAAACATGTCATTGGATCTCTGTGACGTAGAGTTTAGGTACTCGTTTCTCGTGCCAAAGATGTCAGACTCGCACCCTCGTAGAGGACCATCTGGATATGTTTACAGAGATCCCTGATCTGACTTTCCTGATGAAGACATCAGGAAAAAGTGGGTACAACATCAGTACTGGACTTCATCAAAAAACAACAAATTAAATGGTTCGGCCACGTAAGCAGATTAACATCAGACAGTGCACCTCAAAGAGCAATGCTGCTCCGATACAATGGGTACAAAGCAAAAGGCCGGCCACGCAAAGATGGACCTCAGAGATAACAGAGGCGATGAAAGAGACTATTTGCAAAGCGCATACTAGGGCCCGTTTTAGAAATCTCTTCTTGACCTGACGCTGTGAGGCAAACAGGATTCGAGAAAGAAAGAAAGGATCGCTGGTCTCAGTGTAGGTGAGTTGAATTCCAAATCTTATCGGAGACGGACGATAAAACGTAGGTCCCGTGTTAAATTTGAGCACGCAAAAGAACCCGAGAAAAGCCGAGAAAAGCAGGCTGGAAAGCCGATGCCCGGGCAAAATTAATTCGAAAAGATTGAAATTAAAATTCACATATAAATATCTTTACCATTTTCAAAATGATATCGGGGACCTCGCCGGTGCTACGGAAATCGTGCACTGCAGCTGAGATCTTCCTATGTAAAAAGGATATCGGAGCACATATGGTTACTCACCGAAGTGCAATCATGATGATACTATCAATCAATCAATCATTCAATCAATCAATAAAAGGTTACAGCATACCAAGAAACACAAAAAGGTTGTCCAACACAGGAGCCGCAACAGCGTAGTGGATAGTGCGCTCACTTCTTAGGCGCGTGTTCTGGGTTCAATTTCACAGCAGTGGGAATGGAATATGTTTTCCACCGCAGCGACTGTCAGGTCGACCCAGACTTAATTGGGTACCAAAAGCCGTCTGGGAAGTAATAACAGCCGGAGTGATGATGACCACATTATCCATCATGAGCCATGAAAAATACGGACCTATTACCGCACTCTCTAAAATTCATCGAGATGGTGAGCGTCCACATACATTTTCCAGTTGGGGAGGGCGTGGGGGAGAAAGGGGAAGTGTGAAGGAATGTCTGAAATGTAGTTGGTAGTTTTCTATAGGAAATGGAGAAAAGCAGATTCAGATGACATTTTTATTGCTTAGCAACAGTCAACCACAATGTTCAACTATCATGCAACCACAATGTTCAACTATCATGCAACCACAATGTTCAACTATCATGCAACCACAATGTTCAACTATCATGCAACCACAATGTTCAACTATCATGCAACCACAATGTTCAACTATCATGCAACCACAATGTTCAACTATCATGCAACCACAATGTTCAACTATCATGCAACCACAATGTTCAACTATCATGCAACCACAATGTTCAACTATCATGTAAAATGCAGGTGTTAATAAGAGAGAACAACTAATTAACCATTTCAGAAAACTAAAAAACCAGTTTCCTGGAGGAGGTAGGAAGGTTGGTGGGCCCTATGGCCCTCCTCACCATCATCATTTTTGCCTTACAGTATGGACGCCCTTGCTCGTGATATATAAAAAGGGTCCTTTACTATATGATGCAATACAATTTCCGGTAGCATTTCAGGTCTTATGCTATGCATTCTCTTTCACATTTCTAAACCCTAGTATGCAGGAGATAGAGAGACAATTTCTGTTCTCACGTGTGGAACATCAAGTGTGGGATTGAACATACAATACTCTAGTGTCCGAGTTGATAGGTGAGCTCACTAAGCATTACACCAACCCGTCACACTTACTATATCATACACCTGCCAATCGCAATGATGCATATATATATATATATATATATACACAGGGTGTTCAAGATAATTGCAGCCCCATTGACAATTCGAAAGTTGCCAGATAACCTAACGCGTTGTGTTTATATACTATTTAAACCGGTTCTGACTAGCTCGTCCTACGTCACATTTGTTCATCGCCCCTTCCCGCACTCCAATTTCACACCATCACACAACCTTGACATATACTATGTCATAACTGAACCTTCTCATTTCCATACATATATGCCAGATTAGCTCCATTCATAGGCTGCTTTTAAGTTGAACACCCTGTGTATATATATATATACATAGCATCGTCATCATCATCAAGTAGCGTGTCCCCTCTGGATCTTTGTTCACATGACAGCAGTTCTGAAAAACTCTCTGTTCTGTGC
Organism: Arion vulgaris; assembly: GCA_020796225.1. NCBI lineage: Eukaryota > Metazoa > Mollusca > Gastropoda > Stylommatophora > Arionidae > Arion > Arion vulgaris. Next base: position 64,138,369 of record CM036753.1, on the reverse strand, counting down.
AAGTTGACCAGCGTAAACAGTAGTCATTCTGAGATCATCAATGATATCTTTGCGCCCATCGTCTTTTAGGTCTTCCTCTCATTCTTCTTCCAGGCATCATTCCTCCCAAATGATCTTCTCTAGGCACTCATATATATATATGAGTGTGTGTGTATATATATAACGATAGTATGTTCGTCAGTGCGGTAGGTAGTTATATATGTCATTGCGTTCATACTATGTTCCTTACAAAACAATCGTTTTATCTTCCTCATTGTCTTGTATCCTTTACTTGAAAAAGACATTTTAATCGAAATGTCGCTTTGGCCTGTTTTTTTCTCATTCTTTGTAAAACTACCGTATTTAGTGTTTTGATATTTCAATGTTAATATTGACCAAATTAATCAAAATTAATCATTGTTACAATTCCTCAAGTTATTTTTCAGAAGAAGAATATGCTCTCAAGTGTTCATATTCATCCAATTTTAATTAGAAGGACTTGTTATTTTATTCCTGTTGCAAAGTAATGTAAACAACTTGAACGCAGACAATATGTTGCAATTGAAAGTAATAATATTAACGCTAGCATCCGAGGGAGAATTAAGTTGCAACTAATTAAAAACTATATGGATCATTAAGTGTTTAGTGGCTCACACAGGCGGAGCGAAGAGTGACTGAAACAGCGGTTGTCCGGATTAATTAAATGGTGGCAAACGTTATGCCCAATTATTCTGTATAGCAACGTCTTAAACTTTTAATAAAGAGATTCCAAAGATGAAGGATTGACTTCACTGAACTGAGTTTCCTCAAACGGCTCGGCCCCTTCTGCAAGAATAGAACGCTATCTACGAGAGTCTTGAACAAAGCACGACCTACGTAGCTCAGGCAACAATCGTTGAATTTTCCGAAAAAAATGCAAATGTAAATCGAACGACACGACCCGGTTTAAAACCAACAACCTTTAAAGCGCAAGGCAAACTTCTTAACCACTTTCTCACAGAGACCCCCCAGCTAGGCAAATATTACCAAATAACGTGATTATTTAAAGAAAACAACTAAGGAAATGTTACTAATTAATGTGATTTTATTTTTAGAAAACTACTAGATTCAAATGTGATTTTACTACATTTAATGCTAATTAATTTTTTAGAAAACTACTAGTCATATGTTACCAAATAATGTAATTTTTTTTAGAAAACTACTAGTCATATGTTACCAAATAATGTAATTGTTTTAGAAAACTACCATTCAAATGTTACCAAATAATGTAATTCGTTTTTAGAAAACTACTAGTCATATGTTACCAAATAATGTAATTTTTTTTAGAAAACTACTAGTCATATGTTACCAAATAATGTAATTCGTTTTTAGAAAACTACTATTAATGTTACCAAATAATGTAATTCTTTTTAGAAAACTACTAGTCAAAGTTACCAAATAATGTAATTTTTTTAAGAAAACTACTAGTCATATGTTACCAAACAACGTAATTTTTTTTAGAAAACTACTAGTCAAACGTTACCAAATAATGTAATTATTTTTAGAAAACTACTAGTCATATGTTACCAAATAATGTAATTCGTTTTAGAAAACTACCCTTCAATGTTACCAAATAATGTAATTATTTTTAGAAAACTACTAGTCATATGTTACCAAATAAGTGATTTTTCAAGAAAACACTAAAGAAATTTAACTTTTAACTACTGTCATTTTAGAAAAATTAAGAAAACTACTAGTCAAATGTTACCAAATAATGTAATCTTTTTTCTCTTCATTAAACCACTAGGCAAATGTTACCAAAAATGTGAATAAAAAAAAAAAAACCGCTAGTCAAATGTTACCAAAAATAATGTAATTTTTTGCTCAAGAAACTTTCAGATAAATCTTACCATTTTCCATAAGTAATTACTAGACAAATGTTACTAGACACTGTTATACCAAAATTACTAGGTTTGTTTCTATTGTGAAGCAATCAGGATATTTCTCTAGTGATCTGTTGTATCATTGTATGTGTGGTCAAGCTCCTAGTCCTATCGAAGGACAACTAAATATAGATTTAAAGTTCAAGTTGAGAACTTAAAAAACTGAGTTAAAACTGCTTAAAAGATAACAACTTTAAGCACAAATTATAAACAAAATTTCGACAAATTTCTAGTATCCTAAAATTAATTCAGGGATCCATGCCAATGCTACGGAGTATGTGCACTATCGCTGCGATCTTTTTATGAAAGACAGAGATCGAAACACACATAGCTAATCAACAAAATGAAATGATGATGACTTTATCAACAAACCAATCAATGATAATGCAGTTAAAACTACTTCAGGACAAAAAAATGTTATGGAACAAAGTTCAGTTACCAAATCACGCATTTTGATATTCGATTTACATTTAGTTGTACATTTAGTTGTACATTTAGTTGTACATTTAGTTGTACATTTAGTTGTACATTTAGTTGTACATTTAGCTGTACATTTAGCTGTACATTTAGTTGTACATTTAGTTGTACATTTAGTTGTACATTTAGTTGTACATTTAGTTGTACATTTAGCTGTACATTTAGCTGTACATTTAGTTGTACATTTAGTTGTACATTTAGTTGTACATTTAGTTGTACATTTAGTTGTACATTTAGTTGTACATTTAGTTGTACATTTAGCTGTACATTTAGTTGTACATTTAGTTGTACATTTAGCTGAAATAAAACTTTCGATGGTTCTCTTTGGCGTATAGGTTAGATGCTCGTCTCTCGTCCAAATGTACAATGTTCACACCCTCGTGGAGCTATCTGGATATTTTTACATATATCCCTAATCTCAGTGTAGGTGAGATCGGGTTCTTAGTCCTATTGGAGATGGATGATAAAACATATGTCCCGTATTCAATTGGAGAACGTAAAAGAACCCTTGACATTTCAAAATCGAGACGAGCAAGCTGGAAAGTTGATGCCCAGGCAAAATTCATTAGAAAAGATTACAAAAAAATTTCTACATAATTATCTTAACCATCTTCAAAACTACATCGGGGACCCTAGCCGGTGCTACGGAGTTCGTGCACCGTAGCTGAGATACTCCTTTGTAAGAAAGAGATCGAAGCACACATGATTCGACAAGTGCAATGATGATAGTCTATCAATTAATCAATTTGATTGAAACTACTTCCAGAGAAAGAAAGTTGTTATGACACAAAGGTCACCTACCAAATCACGCAGCTTGATATTCAGTCAGCATTTAAATGTAATAAATCTTTCAAGTGAGTCTTTTTTAGGTTTAAAATTGATTTGGTTGAATTCTGTGTTTCAAATTATCGACTTCACTTGTCATCAAAGATACTTCAAAGCCAATGCGTTCCCTGCACGTTGCGTAATCTGCCCGAACCATTGCTAATCCCTTGATGCACAAAAAATATACGTATTCAAATACTGTATCTACCGACGTAGTTAATATGTGTCGTCAATTCACAGGATGATGTGTGTTTTGCTAAATTATGAAGTGTTCTATTACAGAACGGGACAATTTTGTTATCATCATTTCTGTTGGTACTACTGTCCCTACATTATGATCATCGCTAACATCAATAGTTAATTTTGCTACCATAATTTGTATGAAGCATGCGATCAAAATCTGTTCAAATGTTCTCTACCAAGACAAATTAAATATAGAAATCAAGAGAGAAAGATAAGAAGAAATATAAAAAGTGGATTTAGACAGACAATTGCGCACATCACTTTTATTACACCTTCTTGCTATAGTACAGTCATACAGACGATAATTACATCTCGTATCAATAAACCACTCGCCGGGTTCTCAATTCTCCATCAGTGCCGTTGACAAGCGAGTCGTACATACTTACCTTGTGTATGTCTAGCAATCGATCGTTCTCAAAGCCTTATCAATATCAAGCTTGCTCTTTGTAGTCCTTCAACTCCACTTACCTGCTTGTCAGAAACGACGTAGCTTCATTTGAGTGGAGCCACTCATCCAGGTATTTCACAGCCCCGCGTTTCTCTTCAATTGTCTTATGACCCAAACAGCTCTCAAGGACTCGTAAGCGCAGGCATAATCTTTAGTTTCACAATTTCTAATCCTTTTTATTTAACTTTTTCATTTCAATAATAACTGCTTTCTTTCTCAACACTCGTAAGTGCCAATATAACAACGCGCGGGAAAAAAATCCCATCTCACGAGAGCTTTGTAAATACGTCTCCCTCTTCTTTTCTTCTGTGCATTCAAATCCCTTCATTTTCCATTTTGCAGCTACTTCTCAAATTTGATTGTTCCTTTTCTTCGCAAATTGTTCTGAATTGCTATTATTATTGCTTTTGCAATTCCATTTTACTATAATTCTCCGCTTGTTGCATATAACATCCATGTCCTCATCAGTGACCCTGTCCTCTACCGCAGTGCCCAGGGGGATCCGGCATAATTATAATCGATTTCTGGAGACAAATTCAACCTAAGTATGATATTGCGATAAAAAAATATATGCATCGAATTGAATAACACCCTGGACGATTACAGTAAAAATGATAGCAGAGAATGGGCCAATCGATATGCACAGATCAAATGACAGGTCTGCCGTGCACGCGCTGTCTCTAGCCACGCCTACCGATAATTTGGTGGCAGCGGTGGGATTGCATTACGGTATGAAAACCTTTCATTACAACGTATTTTAACGTGATCGCCCCTTTTCACTTTATTCTCGTGTAATATTAATTTTGTCGCAATCTTTTTTTTAATTCTAAAAATCATTTAAAATGTCCTAATTTTCTCCATTGAATATACCTCCGTACACTTTTCTTAACCTCGATGATTTCATTATGTTATAACTTTTCAAGTATTTCTAAATTTCATCTTTATCTCTTTCTTTTGAAAAGTAGTACTTTTTTTTACATACTTAATTCATTGATATTAGATACAATATCTTTAGTATTAATAATTAACGTTTTCACTCCGTATTTCATTTTATCTCCAGACGCATTTACTCTGCAATGTAAACTAAATGAGACAGTATACTGGCTTTGTGTCTTCTTAAAGATACGGTGAGCCAGTATATCGGATCAGCAGGACGAAAGAGTTAATTGCGCAGTCTATTTTTGAATTAATAACAATTGATGTTGGTAGACTTATTATTAAAGGATCCAAAGCCGAAGGATTGACAGCATTGCACCAGGTATTGCTCCATATGGCTCGACCCCTCACCGCAGAAAAGACCTGCCACCAGTATTACACAAAGCACAAATCCGTAGCTCCGGCAATCATCCTGGAGGTCTCATGATAAAATGTACCTATGAACAGAACAGTGCGGTCCGTACTTGTTGTGAGATGTTTAATTTTCACATACTTAACCTCAGTGGCGGCTCGTGATCGCTTTTGTTGGTGGGGCCAGACACACATTTTCGGAAAAATCATGGTTCTGGATTAGGCTATATTTTAATTTATTAAATAATAAATGCACGTTACACATTATTTTGATGGGGCCTGGCCCCACTGGCCCTTAATGACGAGCCACCACTGCTTAACCTCATTTCTTATTTCGATATGTTTGTATACTAAATTTATTTCTAGCTAAATAATTGGGAATCACATATATAAAATCTGATTGTATGTTTTGTGATGTTTCCTTTTTTTAACACAAAATCAAAGTATTTAATTTGTCATTTCACTTCTTATAGTCGCCCGAGTGGTTACTGGGGTCCTAATTTGGGGTGCAAAGAATATAACCACTGTTACCTGCCATGCATGTCGTAAGATGCGACTAAGGAAGTTTGGCTGAAATCGGATGCACGTTTCTTACATCTCTATGCGTTTAGGGGCCTACCAAACATTGGTACCAAATATTGGTGCAACGCATACACGTTCTTGGCAAAGATCAAACATATCACAAAGAGTGACTAGAATTGGTCGTAAAGAACGAACGCAAAGAAGAAGAAGAAGAAGACTTCTTATAGTTATCCGTTCTCACGTAATAAATAAGGTGATTAAATTCAATTTTTTCCAACCTGTATAAAGTGTTCCTCTCTAATTTATTAAACTCTGCCTTTTGTTAGCATTACAATTTTTAAATATCTTCATTGAATTTCTTTTCTTCTTCTTTTGTGATTTAAATCTCTAGTTTTTAAAATCATTAACTTTTTGATTCACATCTCTAATTTTAATTAATCATCTTGATTTCTCTAGTTTTTAATTGTTATTTATTTGTCATTATTAAGTTCTCTAGTTTTCAAAAACTTATCTTATTTATCGATTCATTTCTCTAGTTTTCAAAAACTTATCTTCATTATCGATTCATTTCTCTAGTTTTCAAAAACTTATCATTATTCATGACTCATTTCAAAACTAATCATCATTCATGATTTATTTCTCTAATTCTCACATAATCTCATTCATGATTTATTTCTCTAATTCTCACATAATCTCATTCATGATTTATTTCTCTAATTCTCACATAATCTCATTCATGATTTATTTCTCTAATTCTCACATAATCTCATTCATGATTTATTTCTCTAATTCTCACATAATCTCATTCATGATTTATTTCTCTAATTCTCACATAATCTCATTCATGATTTATTTCTCTAATTCTCACATAATGTCATTCATGATTTATTTCTCTAATTCTCACATAATCTCATTCATGATTTATTTCTCTAATTCTCACAGACTCTCATTCATGATTTATTTCTCTAATTCTCACAGACTCTCATTCATGATTTATTTCTCTAATTCTCACAGACTCTCATTCATGATTTATTTCTCTAATTCTCCTAAACCTTCATTCATGATTTATTTCTCTAATTCTCACAGACTCTCATTCATGATTTATTTCTCTAATTCTCCTAAACTTTCATTCATGATTTATTTCTCTAATTCTCCTAAACTTTCATTCATGATTTATTTATCTAATTCTCACAGACCTTCATTCATGATTTATTTCTCTAATTCTCCTAAACTTTCATTCATGATTTATTTATCTAATTCTCACAGACCTTCATTCATGATTTATTTATCTAATTCTCCTAAACTTTCATTCATGATTTATTTATCTAATTCTCACAGACCTTCATTCATGATTTATTTCTCTAATTCTCCTAAACTTTCATTCATGATTTATTTATCTAATTCTCACATAATTTCATTCATGATTTATTTCTCTAATTCTCACAGACTCTCATTCATGATTTATTTCTCTAATTCTTAAAGACTATTTTACAGCCCATAAATTCATTTCAAATACTAATTTTCATTCATAAATTCATTAAAATAATTAATCTCCTTTCATGATTCACCTCTCTAGTTTTCAAATACGTATTTATTTCATTATTTTAATCATGCAGTACTGAAAGACTTATTTTATTCCATGATTCATTTCCTTAGTTCTCAAAGATTTGATTTGATTTCCTTATCCATCCTAGATTTTTCTCACCAACGACGTATCATAATGATATCTTTCAGAACATTGTGACAACAACTAATTATTACAAGTAAAACAGTAAATTGTACACCTTCCTTACACTCAGATTTATCTACTTTGTTTATGACTTGGAATGGAAGAAGGTTGAGTATCTTATTGATTCTCTTAAGCAATGCCGAAGGGGTTTTTGTGTTCCTTGCTAATCAGATACGCCTAGGAGAGACCAGACAAAGAATACAAAAAGTGAACTCAGGATTGCTGGTTTAAACTTGTCGCAAACATAGTACAACATCATCATCAAGGTGCGTGTCCTTTATAGGACGTTGCTCTCTTTGCAGCGCATCTGAAATTCACTCTGTCTCTAGCTAGTTCACCCACTTTGCCGATGGTCATATTCATGGTTTCTTTAATATCTACAACGTACTTATTTGTAAAATGATGTTATTATTCCGGAACGTTCTCACACAGCTAGAAAGAACACAAAGTGTAAACATAAACTTTGGCGCAAATCATAAAGCTCAAATATTCGGCGAAAAATGATCATTAAAGAGCAATAAACACACGAAGCGAAAGTGTGAGGGACTGACTGTCAACGATACAGACTCAAACATTTCCCGTTTAAGACTCAAACACTACCGCTTAAGTTACACTTGTAGGGGTCTAGGAACAGAGTTGCAACGTATAGTCGTTCTTGACTAAGGCCAAACATATCAGAAAGAGGGATTAAACTGGTCGTAAAGATGGTGCGAAAACAAACAACAAACAATATATAAATGGAAAAGAGAATAAGGAGATTTAAGAACCGCAGAGGAAGAAACAATAAATATGATCAATAAATAGCCAGTGAACAAGTGATAGGGACTTCCAAATAAAACAATTACCAAATAAATGTTCATGTTCACAGATACTTATCAATCAATCAATTAATCAAGTGCCGTGCCGGTTGACGTAGAAGATTATGTCTCTCCACATCTGTCTGTTTCTGATACACTCTATCAACTTCATCACAGAACTATTGCCGAACCACGATTTCAAGCCGTTCAGAATTTTGTCCTGTCTTCCTCTATCTCTCTTTCCCTGTATTTTGCCTGTTGTAACCAAATGTTCTAAACACTACCTCTTCTAATTATATGTCCGAAAAAATCTTGATTGTCTACTTCTCATTCGATTGATTACATTTCGATATGAATCTGTCTTCAACAAGATCTCTTCATTGGTATTTCTAGCTGTCCATTGAACTTTCCCTTAACAGATATTTATCCTACAACAAAATTGGGTAGAAGCAGCAAGAACAAAAGTAACTGTTCTGTCTAAGATAAAGGACTTCCACCCAGAATTCTGTCCTCCCAACACCCCCACCCACCCTACCGCAAAGAAAATTGTAACACGATCTTGAGATAGTTAGAAACTTAAAATTAAGTTGTCATGGAAGGATCAGCAGCCACAATTCTCTCCCTCCCTCCTCCTCCCAATTGAGAAAGAATCATCAATACTAGTGACATGATCTGATGATCGACAGATATGAAAAGTTAAGCCGCCCTGAAAATAACTAAAAAAACCATCACCATGACCCACAAAGAAGCCTCTCACTGGAAGCTTATAACTTCATCCGGTGAAAGTTATAAACCGGAAGCCATGCCAATGAACAATTTTCTAATAACGAAGGGTCAAAAATGAAAATTGAAATATGATCAGTTCTAGCTGGTGAGAACAGAATCAGTTCTATATAGAACAATACCAGTTCTAGGTAATGAGAACATATACAGTGTTTCAAGACAAAAGCGGCCCGAGTGACAGATCAAAATTTAGCCAGTTACTTATTGCGTTATGTATATTTACTATTTAAACCGGTTCTGACTAGCTCGTCCTACGTCACATTTGTTCATCGCCCCTTCCCGCACTACAATTACATACTATTACACAACCTTGACCTATACTACGTCATAACTGAACCTTCTCATTTTCATAAACATATGCAGATTAGCTCCTTGATGACGATGCATCCTTAACGACGAGGCTGCTTTTATCTTGAACACCCTATATAAATAAAAACTCATAACTATAAGTATGAGAACACAAATATTCTCATATCCAAACAATGAAAAATAGAACTACTATATAGTTTTACTGCTTCCACAATCTGATCAACAAATATAGAAACAGTATCCTTAGTTGCCACATTCTGAGAGACATGATGAGGAGGAGATTGAAGCACTTATGGACTAATTGGTTTGATGTGCAATTATGATGTTCTGACGACTAAACTAAACGGTAGTTATGTACTACAATTCAAATTAGTGAAAGAAATATAGTGATCATTTATAGCTTTTTTTCAATTAACTAAACTGCATCATTTTATTTCACAGGCTCTCATCCCCTCGCTCCAAGAATGCGCCCTCCAACTCCAAAAGCCCCTCCATCTCCACTGTCCTCCCGTGGGGGCAGTCCAGATAATCACCAGCATGAATTCATGGAGGAAAGAGGAAACGACCGCACCTGCTCTCCTTCTTTCAAGCGTCCAACAACAGACATGTGCGATTCGGCTGAGGAAGACAATGATGACAGCAGAGGTGGAGGAAAAGATGACAGCAACAACAGCAAAGATGATAGTGACGATGACGAAAGAAGAAAACAGAGAAAGAAAAAGACGAGGACTGTATTTTCCCGTAGTCAGGTGAGACATTGGAATATATCTATCTATATATATATATATTTACATATAGGCAAAGAGAGAGAGAGAGAGAAATGTAGAGTGAGAGAGGGAGAGAGAGATAAAGTTGATTGCATAAAGTAAAAAAAAAACATAATGAAACTGAAAATCGTGGCATATCCTTTACAGGACTTTCTATGCACCACTTATACGTTAAGTAGTTAGCATTTTCTTTCTGAACGGTGGGTGTCTATTTTTACCGTTCGTTACCATGGAAACAAATGTGTTTCCAAACTGTCCGCTGCTGAGTTTGAACCAAGTGCACTTGGGTTGTAATCTCACTCACTACGGCAACTCACTAACTCAAGCTACAGACGTCATTATATACGTCAAAAGCATAAACTCACTAACTCAAGCTACAGACGCCATAATAGACGTCAAAAGCATAAACTCACTAACTCAAGCTACAGACGACATAATAGACGTCAAAAGCATAAACTCACTAACTCAAGCTACAGACAACATAATAGACGCCAAAAGCATAAACTTTAACTATAGCATTAAATGCAATATTAGTAATTGAATTCCGATTTTAGCTTAGTTTTAAAAAATCACAACTTGAGAAGTAAATTGAATAGAACACTAGAATAGTTTGTTAATTGACAATGTCAAAAGAGTGATAGTTTAAAGTTAATTGTTCCTACACTATCAACATATTCACCATTAACCCTCTCACTCCGTAATAGTTTCTACCTTCAGACGTATTTATGTTGCAATATATATTAAATTAACCAATATAGTGGCTTTGTGTTATCTTAATAAATACTGCAAGCCATTACATCGGCTCAGTAAGGCGAAGGGGTTAACAACGTTATCATTATCACCGTCATCATCATCATTTCATCATTATCGAGATCATCCTCACATAGTTCATCATTAACGTCATCAAAATATTAATCCTTACGGACATCATTTTCAGTAGCATAACCTCATCGTCATCAAATATCAACTGTATCATTACCCTCGTTATCTAATTATCATCTTTGCTTCATTCATCATCAATCGTCAACAGTTTTACCGCATCGTGATTGTGATTATAATCGATATAATCATCTAACCATTTTCTCATTATTACTATTAGCATCATCATCTTCCAACTGGAAGTAGCACTAAACCACTCAAAGTAAGAGAACTACTCGAAGTCACACTAGCTCACTCGATCACACTGAACGCCTCGAAGTCAGAACCAATTGAAGTAGTACTAGCCCAATTGAAGTAATACTGACCCAGTCGAAGTAACACTTGCCCACTCGAAATAACATTAGACTACTCGAAGTCAAACTGTATGACTCGAAGTAGATCTTAACCATTCAGTAACACTAGCATACTTGAAGTCATTCAGAACCACCTAAAGTAACGCTAGCCTACTCGACTTCCCACTGACATTTGAAATCACACTGAACCAATCGTAGTACCATTAGCCAACTCGATTTTACATTGAACCATTAGAAGTCATACTAGCCAGAGCCAACTATAAACGTATATGCCTTCGGACTCAGTAAGAATTATGGGAAATCAGACCCCAACTACACCACGTGACCTCGCATTCCAGTATTGATGTATATAGACGAATTCATTTTAAAATCAACACAAAATGCTAAATCGAAGTTATAGTATGCAACAAGTTAATTTTAACAATAAGGACTATCAATATAATGAATATTTTTCACCAATAAATAACCATAGACTCACAGAATTCAGTAAAATTGCAAAAAAAAACTTGCAGTGCTCTATCAAAATCTATATTTTCCGGCTCCTTTTCTGACCTAGGTCAGAAACCCCTTCGAGTTTTCTGGCCTAGTTATCTAGAGTCGGCTGTGTACTAGCCAGCTGGAAATCATATTGAACCACTCGAAATTACACTGATCCACTCGAAAGCACACGAGACAGGTAGAAGTCACATTGCATGTCTCGAAGTCACACATAACTATTCGAAGTAACATTACCCCATTCGACAGCACAGTGGGCCACACGAAGTCACACTAGTCTTTTCGAATTTACACTGGTCCACAGAACGTCACACTTATTCACTAAAAGTCACCCCATGTCCACTAGAAGTCACACTAACCACTCACGATGATTGATACTGAAATAGCCAATGTTACTCTTGCCTATCCTTCAGACAAATTGAAAACTGTTTAAAAACAACAAATCACTCAAGTTTAAATTAACGAATCTGTTATTTAATTTTAAACACTAAAACACATAACCTAAGGTATATGTGCCATCACTCATCTTAACTCTTTCGCTGCTACATACTTTAAACACTAAAACACATAACATAAGGTATATGTGCCATCACTCATCTTAACTCTTTCGCTGCTACATACTTTCTGAAGGCTGAGCTAAAAGTAGCTACGCTTTGTTTCTAGGTCACAAACGGGAATGTACGCCTATAGCAGTGACAGTAGCAATGTATAACGTGTTAACACATCTTTAGCCCACAGAGGAGAGATAATAACTGACGAGTTAATGCGTCTTTAGAAGTGAATTGGAAAAACGTATATATACGTCCTTAGTAGCTAAAGGGTTAAGTGGAGACACTAAATGGTGGCACAGAGGAAGATATAAAATCACGTCTAAGTAAGGCCAGAACCGCTTTTGCCAGAATGAAACCAGTATGGAAGTCCAAAATCTACAATAGGACCACAAAGCTTAAACTCTATAAAAGCATTGTTTTGCCAGTTTTGCTCTACGGATCGGAGTGTTGGAGGATGACCAAAGGAGATACTAGCAGGCTGTCAGTTTTCCACCACTCTTGTCTTCGCAGAATCTTGGGAATCTTTTGGCCAGTAAAAATATCCAATAACCAACTACTCCAAGACACAAGACAAGAGGCAATGAATGACATACTCAAAAGAGAAGATGGAAATGGCTTGGACATGTTATGAGAATGAGACAAGAAATGCCTGCAAGGATAGCCCTCACTTGGACACCAGAGGAAAGAGAAAGAAAGGCAGACCACGGACAACATGGAGGCGCATGATGGAAGAGGAACTGGACACCGCATCTCTGACGTGGGGCTCTGCGCTGAAGGTTGCACGGGACAGGAGAGCATGGAAAGTCCTTTCTGAAGCCCCATGTGTCACTAGGCATGACGGGATTAAGTAAGTAAGTAAAGTGGAGAGCTGCTATATCGTAGAGGTTAGTGCACTAGCTCCTCAGGCGCGTGAGCAGGGTTCAATTCCACAATGGGAGTGATATATTTTCCCTACAGTAACGATAGCTCCAGCATGCTCTGCTTGTCTAGATACAATAAAACAATGAAAAGTATGCTAATACGTGAATATCAATAACAATCAAGTTTAATACTAAGCTAAAAATCATGAACTCAAACGTCAAGTCAATCCTTATTGGCATCTCTGAAATCCGTAGGACGAAATCAACGACTTAAAAAAACCAAACAGTTTCATCAATTGGTCAATGAGGCCAATAGAAGAAATGAAATATATATCAATGTTATTAATGGAATACTGATGAAAAGAACCAAATTAGACAAGCTGAACAAGAACTTGAACAATCAATAAGATCATTGGAAACCACAGAGATATGGTTTTACACCGTATGGTTTAACAGCCACATGAAACGTTGTAATTCAGCACAGAACATACTACGTGACGCAACACCTATTGTCTCCTGAGACAAAGAGGCCAATGAATGGTTTTACAGAAGAATGCTGAAAATTCTATGGACACCGAAGAAAATAAATGATGAGGTTTTAAATCAGACCTCACCCGTGTGTTGCCGGGTTCTCGAGGGAAGCATAGTATAGTAACTCTACAACCTACAAGGCATGTCGTAAGAGGCAACTGATGTAGGGGCATAGGGATGCTACAATAGTAAAGAAAAAGCGTCGCAGAAATCGAATGTGCTGCTCTACTGGTAGGCGCATACCTGACACAACGTACAATCGCTCTTAGGTTCAGATCACATATAAATCACAAAGAGTGGTTAACAAGTGGGCAATATGGAACGTTCAAAGAAGAAGAAATCTGACATGCAAACAAAGAAAACTTATCAAAAGAATAAGAGTCAGACAATCAAGGTTCTTTGATCATATAATACAAAGAGAATGTTTAGAACATTTAGTGACAACAGGTAAAATTCAGGAAGGAGAGATCGTTGAAGACAGAGGGAGAAGATGTTGGATGCTCTGATGTTGTGGCTCAACAAAAGATCGACATCAGAACTGATTAACTGCACCAAGGAGAGAGAGTTGTGGAGAGACATAATCGCCTACACCGGCAGGTATGGCACTTGATTGATTGAACAAGAGCTTAAGAAAAAGTGCTAACTTTAGTTAAAGGACATACAATAAGAAGACCAGCTATGGCGGGTATGGTACATCATGGCGGGTCGTGCTCTGAAATTCACAGTTAAAGAGATACATAGAAAAACCAAGAAACTCGTAGAGAAGAAAGAGCGATGAAGACAATATAGGACGCCGCATTATGCAGCACTGCCTTGTGGATTGTCTGGCTACCTTTCAAAATATCAGTTGCAATTGCAAGCTCATCAGTAATTCCATCCGATTCAGGTAATTTATTAGTTTAAGCTGCTGATTGATTCATAGGATAACCAAAAATGTTCCTATAAAATATTGTCACCGTCTCCTAAATTACATCGGGGACCCCCTCGCCGGTGCTACAGAGTTCGTTCACTGCCGCTGAGATCTTCCGGTGTAAGAAAGAGATCGTAGCACACATGGTTACTTACTGAAGTGCAATGATGATGGTCCTATTAACCACTCAATCATAATGAGGGTGTATTCACAATCGAAAAACCACAATGGTCTTCGCCTTGACGACGGTTGTGGTGATCTGGCATGATAGCAGATCTGCACACTAAAACAGAGTTATTTGAACATTATTTCTTCTGTACTGCTACAATTAATGTGGAGGTGTTGAATGAGATCAAGACACAGAGAAAGCTTATCATCAATATAATAAAGAGGCAGTCATCATGTTTTGGACATGTGATGAGGAAGGGAGGTTTAGAAAACATCGTGACAACCAGCAAAATCGAAGGGTAAACTAGATAGAGGAAGATAGAGAGAGACAATTTTGGATAACCTGACTTTATGGCATGGTAGAGCGTCAACATCTGAGATGATAGCAAACACCAGAGACAGAGATTTGTGAAGATCCATGATCGCCTACGCCAGCCGGCACGGCACAAGATGTTGATGATGACTGCTACAATTAATAATACTTTTTAAAAAAAACCAAAGTATTTGAATTTCATCCCAATCATGAAATTGATCCCAAATTTCTCACCTCTTTCATAATATCAGGTTTTCCAGCTGGAATCTACTTTTGATATGAAAAGATATTTGTCTAGTTCAGAAAGAGCTGGTCTTGCTGCTACGCTACATTTGACAGAAACACAGGTAAATTACCTATATGATTATGTTTTTACAGTGTTATGATGTCTCTTATTATCAACTTTTAGACATGTATATGGATATGGATATTATATGTATTTGTAATAGGAATAGTATATGATATATATAATGTTTTTTGGGAATATATGAAGAACATTAGTAATGATATATAATTAAACATATAATAGATATTGAAAACCGAATATGGTATTGATATGTATATAGATATGTATACGTTATGTATTGATATGGATATATATGGAAGATTTTGATCTGTACATAGGGAATGAATGGTTTACGAAGTAATGTATATTATTATATGGATATGAAAAATAATGATGAGGTATTGAATGTACTACGTTGTATCCCGTATAGGAAGAATATAGAATTAGGAATTAAGGATATGTATATGTATACTATGTAGGATATGGATAGATAGTATAAGATAAAGGTAGAAATAGTATATGTATGACTCTATGGATATGGATATGACATAATGTAAAATCGCTCTTAGGTTAGTATATAATGGATAAGTGGATATGAATGTTAAGAAGAAGAAATCGGATATGAACAAAGAAAATATAATAAGAAAAAATAGAATATGATATATAATATAGATATTTTTATAATTTATGAGGAAAAAATTGGAAGGAATTTTGAAGACAGAGGATGTGGATGCTAGATGTTGTGTAAAATAGATCGATACGAATGATAATGCACCGAGAGATTGTATATGAATGGATATGGATATTGATTAAACAGATCTGAAAAATGCTATTGGATAAAGGATATACAAAAATGAAGTACAAAATTTGTGGGAATTCGGTAATATAGCAGTCTTTGCCTAAATTCTATTAAAAAAGGTTGATAAACCGCAAGACCTTACGTGAGAAAGAAGGAATTATTATATAGACGCCGCACATAGTATCTATGTGATTTTGGAAACCTTCATATCATTGCAAGTTCAAAACCTCTAATCATCCATTAAAATTTTTTATTTAAACTGCTGATTGATTAATGGAAACAAACATTTTCTATAACAATTTCACTTCAAATTAATGAGGACTTCCTCTCGCAGTCTAAGAGTTCGGCTAGGAGTCTTCGGGAAGTTGTAGCTTGTACAAGCAACTGATGATGTTTAAATCACTCAATCACCTAGATAACACCAAAACCATAATGTCTCACATGCCCGAGGTAGAAGGACTGCAGATAGGACCTGCAATAAAGTAGAGATTAGTTGAACATTATTGATTCTAGCCTTGGGATAGGTGTTGAAGAGATCTTAGACACAGAGAAGCTATGCAATCATAAAGGGCGAAGGGGTGAAGAAGAGAGGTTGGAAAAGAAACGGGCAACTCAAGGGAAATAGAAGAAGATGAGAGAGATATTTGGAATCCTGGCTTTATGATGGAGAGCGTCAACATCTGGGTTTCAAATTTCCAGGAAGAGATTGAACCAGAGTTATCAAGTCGAGCCGATGTGAGCATTGTTGCAGCATATTAATAACGCTTTTTCAGACAAAGTATTTGACTTTTTAAAGTCTTTGATTAATTTCGTTTCCAATATGATATGGATTTGTCTAGCTAAAAGCACCCACACTAATTTGATATTGAAACAAGTACACACTCCTAGCTAGATAATTCATGTATTTTAAAAGGGATTAAGAGACAGTCTCTGATTCAACTTTAAAATTCGAACACGAAGATAATGGTAGACATTGTTGTTTCCTTTGCTATATATGTACATCTATATCATTATAAAAGGATCATGTTTTATAGTATATTGTTGGAGTTTCCACTTGTCTCCAATCACATCGAACAATCGTAATCCGCACGTGTGTTCCCGGGGTCCAATAGGGAGCAAAGAATAGTAACACTGCGACCTACAATGCATGTCGTAAGAGGCGACTGATATAGGCGTCTAGGGAAGCTACCCTAATAAATAAAAAGGGTGGCAGAAATCGGATGTGCTGGCTTACTTGTAGGTGCATAATTGGCGCAACGTACAATCGCTCTTAGACTCAGATCACATATAAATCACAAGTGGTTTAACTAGAAATCGATACAGAGCGTTGGAAGAAGTAGAGGAAGAAGAAGAACAATCATAGTAATCATATATTCAATCATCTTAGGACATACCCATCACCTCATATTCAATAATGATTGTAATTCAAAAATACTTCATTGACGACATTTAATCTGACACAATTTAATCATCAATAATACAATCAATCAATGACAATGTCTCAACTATATAATTTGTCTATGATATATATATCATATATATATATATATCTCATAGATATATATATATATAATTGATGATATAAGGTAAGACTGAAGTAAACATATGTAGCAATGTCTCAACTATATAATTTGTCTATGATGTATATATCTCATAGATATATATATAATAATTCATGATATAAGGGAAGACTGCAGTAAACTATGTAGCAATGGCGAAACACGTAATAACAAAGTACTGTAGTTTTACAAAATACAAAAACAAGAACAATACACAGCAACATTTCAACTAAAAGGTCTTTATTAAGCAAACGATAAAAGCTTTCAGTTGGGATGTT
Organism: Arion vulgaris; assembly: GCA_020796225.1. Lineage (NCBI taxonomy): Eukaryota > Metazoa > Mollusca > Gastropoda > Stylommatophora > Arionidae > Arion > Arion vulgaris. The sequence goes on along the minus strand of CM036753.1, from coordinate 64,120,299 downwards.
TCTGTCGTAATCTATATGTAGTGTGCTGTGAAATTCGTCCCTCTTGGTATATCGTTTGCTTGAAAAAGGCCTTTTGGTCGAAATGTTGCTGTGTATTGTTCTTGTTTTTGTATTTTGTAAAACTACAGTACTTTGTTATTACGTGTTTCGCAATAAAATTCATGACAATACTGATATCCTATATTATTCATGTTTTCTTATATAATTTGATAAGCAATCATGTTTTCTATTATTGTCCTTGTTTCTGTTTTATAACTTGTATATAAATCTCAACAATCATAAAATCAATCATGATTCCATTTTCTCAGGTCAAGATATGGTTTCAAAATCGACGAAATAAATGGAAACGGCAGCTGGCGGCTGAGATGGAAGCAGCTAACTTGTCACAGAGGGCTTCCCACCGTATGGTTCGGGTTCCAGTTCTGTACCACGAAAACAATTTTCCATCACCCCATGCCCGTTCAGAATCATTACATTCAGGCAGCTCTCCACCACTTAACTCCTCCCTGCCTTCCACTCTCGCTTCCCCTCTACCTTCATCCCTACCGTCCTCCCTCTCACCACTATGTTACCCTCACCCGTACTCGCACATCTCCTCCTTGAGGTCACTCCATGGGGCTGTTTGACGTTTACCTTTCAACTTTGGACAGTAAACCAGAAATGAACATTTCCAACACAACGGCATTTCTTTCACTGTAACAAAACAATAACCACATTTGACATATAAATAACGAGCCAATCTCATCACAGACCTGGCCCACATGATCAAGCAGCAGAATCACTGATCAGAGAATGTTCTGGAACCCTTTACAATCAGAAAGTGATTGCTTTTCTATGATTTTTGGTAACACTGACAACAAAGAATCATCGGAAAACAAACATGTACTCGTAATAATACTTCCAGTCGAACTTAAGCCATTTGTGAAAACACATTTCAGGTTCGAGTAAAATTGCTTGGCTGAATCACATACAAGGCTGCCTGTTGAGAGTTAAAATTGATGAGTTAAGATTTGTGAGCATATATGAACATGATATATTTATAATGAACTCCAAATCGTCTTCTATTCGGAAGACATTTCTCTAAAGATGTTCTCATACGTATGGGGATTTTTCAGTAATGATCTCATAAATAATGATCATACAGGCTGGACAAGAAACAGCAGTTGTTTTTACGAACATTTTGTCAGAAAGTGAAGATATAGTTCATTAACCCTTCCCTCCATAATGTGTGGGTGTGACTCCCGAACACACGCATATTTTAATGTATACTTAGTTAGCAAATATATCAGCTTTGATGTATAGCAGCTCAGAAGGGTGAAAGGGTTAAGAGAACGCGTACAACTGATCTAGAACTATACGCAATTGTTGTTTGTCTATCTGGAACGATGAAGACTACTGTTCATTGTGTGGATATATATAACATTTTTTTGGTTGAGTCAGTCTATGGAGGTGTGAATGTCCGATGAGCCAAATACGGGCTTGAAAGACTATTTAACAGTGTGGTAAAGGCTCTTGAACAGTGTGTTCATGAAGTGTTTGCAAATGTTGGATGTTGTATCTATATTCTGACTAAATCATTTCTTGTGCTGCTGCAGTTGTGAATGTAACACAAGCCTCTACACCGTAATGAAGTAATGTACGTCAAGTCATACGATCTTGCGCAGCAGTCTCTTTTCCACGTGTGCTTATTTACACCAAAAGTATTTAGTGATTACAAATTTTGTACCGAAAATAGAAAGAGAACGGCAAAGGGTACTTTCTGGACAAATTGACATCTAGGTGCTACAGAAAGTCAATAAGCGACTGACTAACAGTTGTAGAGACAGAAAGTTGTACAACTCTTTGATATCTTACCAAGACAGATTCTAAGTGCTCTTCAGTGTAGTGTAAAATATCATATCATGGTGTGTTTGATACCAATCCTGTCTATTTATCAACTTGCTTACGTTGTTATCTGTAAAACTAATTGATAGTCTATATTCGAAAATATCTATTTTGCGTTTATTTGTTAAGGACATAAGGGAAAACTAAGTAGCATGACGAAACACTTAAAAACAAAGTACTGTAGTTTTACAAAGTACATTATATATTATTTTTGTACTTTGTAAAACTACAGTACTTTGTATTTACGTGTTGCGCCTTTGATATGGACATAAGTTACATATTATTGTCTGTTTTGGATAGCCACTTTTTGTGATGCCATCGGCGACGATGCGAGCTTGAGATTAAAGGAACCAGATATTAAACGTGACGTGGGTCGGTCATAACTGATAGTGGATGAAATACGTATAATGGAAGGATGGTAGAGGAACTGTCTCGATATGCATGTTGCAAACATCAACGTGACATGTGGGTCTGCAAGAACAGGCGATGAATGAAATGCGTTTGTATAAGAAGGTACACAGAAGAATTACAAGAAAAATGTTGTAGAGAGATTGAGAGCTGACTCTCGAAGAGAAACACCCATCAGGGTACAAGGTGGCAATAATGTCCTTGAAATGCAACAATTGTAAAATAATCCTGGCACAGATTACTAGTGCTCCTCAAGTGTTTCATTGTCCTGGATTGTAGTTTGTATCTCTTGGCGCACAGTTTACTAGCGTAACGTCTCCGATAGGACTAGGAAATCAATCTCACCTAAATTGAGATCAGGAATCATAGAAAAAATACTCTGATCTCTTAGCCGGAAAAACTGACACCATTTGGAACGAGAAGCGAGTACCTTACGCTCCATCTCAGAAACCCCGGTTTCATAGACCCCGGGGTCTGCTAACAAACTAACTACCCCCGTGGTCTGCTAACAAACTAACTAACGAACTAGCTAATATTTGCTACGCTCTCACAAATCGTACACAAGATACCAGTTTGGTATACATGCACAAGTTGTTATCAAAGCAGTGTCTCACATATGCGCCAAACCATGTTATTAATAAACATAACGTTTATGTATGACAAAAAATTAATAATTTATATGGCAATTAGATTCGGTTCACTCAATTGCCAGGCACAGCGGGTACCAAAAATGCTAAGTTGAATTCAGCGCTGGAGTCGAGTAAGACATATTTTACAAACACCTGAGCCACAGAGGATTATGAGAAATATCAGCAAGAGGAGAAAAAAAACACAAAAGAGGTTGTATTCAGATAGAACAGTTCTCATGGGGCAGCAGTTGCCGATAATTGGGTATTTTTTCTCCTCTCTGGAGGTATTTCAAGTTTGGACGCTTTCCCGCAGAATGTCGTTCGTGATAAGAAACTTGTAAAGCATTATTCGAAGCAGAAAATCAATGTTAAAGTTACAGGAATTATGAGCAATTTTTGACGTATGTTCTGTAATAAATTGAACTTTTAAGAGCAACATTTGTGCAAAACTGAATGCAATTTTAATTGTTAAATCTTGTGAATTTTCAGTAATAAAAACTAGCAGTAAGTCTGAAGGACTAACTCGTGGAGCCATCGGAATATTTTTCCTTAGATCCCTGATCTCAGTGTGGATGATATCGGGTTCCTAGACCTATCGGAGACGGACGATTAAACGTAGGTCCTGCGCTAAATTTGAGCACGTAAAAGACCCTTGGCATTTTCAAATCGAGAAGAGCAGGCTGGAAAATCACTACCCGAGCAAAATTTGTCAGAAAAAATTAAGCATAAAATTCCTACAAAATATCTTCAGAAGTACATCAGGGAAACTCTCCGGTGCTACGGAGTTCGTGTACTGCAGCTTATATCTTCCTGTGTAAGAAAGAGATCGGTGCACACATTGTTTCTCTCCTAAGTGTAATAATGATGATCATATCAACCAATCAGTAAGTCTAAAGAGTGCAATTTCAATTTGAACAGTTTTAATACTGTAGATGTTGACAGAGTGGTAAACACAGACCTGTGAATAAGAACAGGGCAGGGATTCATGATGACCCAGGTTAAAGTTAAAAAAACGACGGGGTTAAGATATGAATGGTGTAAAGATAAATGATTGACTTTATTGCACCAGGATTTGATCAAATATGTCTAGTTTATTCTCCGCAGAAATGGCCCGTCACCTGTCGAGAGCATCAAACAAAGCAAGAACTCCGTAGTTACGGCAATATTTATACTGATTTCTTAAAAAATGCACATGTGAACAGAACGATGCGGTTACGATTCGAATCCATAAAATTCAGAACGCATGGCAATGACTTATCCACTTATCTACAGAAGTCTACTTATCTACAGAAGTCTTCGGGTAGAGTATACCTGCACTTAGCTACAGAAGTCTTCGGGTAGAGTATACCTGTACTTAGCTACAGAAGTCTTCGGGTAGAGTATACCTGTACTTAGCTACAGAAGCCTTCGGGTAGAGTATACCTGCACTTAGGTTAAATCTGCAAGGGAAACGGCTACAGAAGTCTTCGGGTAGAGTATACCTGCACTTAGGTTAAATCCGCAAGGGAAACGGCTACAGAAGTCTTCGGGTAGAGTATACCTGCACTTAGGTTAAATCCGCAAGGGAAACGGCTACAGAAGTCTTCGGGTAGAGTATACCTGCACTTAGGTTAAATCCGCAAGGAAACGGCTACAGAAGTCTTCGGGTAGAGTACACCTGTACTTAGGTTAAATCCCAAGGAAACGGCTACAGAAGTCTTCGGGTAGAGTATACCTGCACTTAGGTTAAATCCGCAAGGGAAACGGCCACAGAAGTCTTCGGGTAGAGTATACCTGCACTTAGGTTAAATCCGCAAGGGAAACGGCCACAGAAGTCTTCGGGTAGAGTATACCTGCACTTAGGTTAAATCCGCAAGGGAAACGGCTACAGAAGTCTTCGGGTAGAGTATACCTGCACTTAGGTTAAATCCGCAAGGGAAACGGCCACAGAAGTCTTCGGGTAGAGTATACCTGCACTTAGGTTAAATCCGCAAGGGAAACGGCCACAGAAGTCTTCGGGTAGAGTATACCTGCACTTAGGTTAAATCCGCAAGGGAAACGGCTACAGAAGTCTTCGGGTAGAGTATACCTGCACTTAGGTTAAATCCGCAAGGGAAACGGCCACAGAAGTCTTCGGGTAGAGTATACCTGCACTTAGGTTAAATCCGCAAGGGAAACGGCCACAGAAGTCTTCGGGTAGAGTATACCTACACTTAGGTTAAATCCGCAAGGGAAACGGCTACAGAAGTCTTCGGGTAGAGTATACCTGCACTTAGGTTAAATCCGCAAGGGAAACGGCTACAGAAGTCTTCGGGTAGAGTATACCTGCACTTAGGTTAAATCCGCAAGGGAAACGGCCACAGAAGTCTTCGGGTAGAGTATACCTGCACTTAGGTTAAATCCGCAAGGGAAACGGCCACAGAAGTCTTCGGGTAGAGTATACCTGCACTTAGGTTAAATCCGCAAGGGAAACGGCCACAGAAGTCTTCGGGTAGAGTATACCTACACTTAGGTTAAATCCGCAAGGGAAACGGCTACAGAAGTCTTCGGGTAGAGTATACCTGCACTTAGGTTAAATCCGCAAGGGAAACGGCCACAGAAGTCTTCGGGTAGAGTATACCTGCACTTAGGTTAAATCCGCAAGGGAAACGGCCACAGAAGTCTTCGGGTAGAGTATACCTGCACTTAGGTTAAATCCGCAAGGGAAACGGCTACAGAAGTCTTCGGGTAGAGTATACCTGCACTTAGGTTAAATCCGCAAGGGAAACGGCCACAGAAGTCTTCGGGTAGAGTATACCTGCACTTAGGTTAAATCCGCAAGGGAAACGGCCACAGAAGTCTTCGGGTAGAGTATACCTACACTTAGGTTAAATCCGCAAGGGAAACGGCTACAGAAGTCTTCGGGTAGAGTATACCTGCACTTAGGTTAAATCCGCAAGGGAAACGGCTACAGAAGTCTTCGGGTAGAGTATACCTGCACTTAGGTTAAATCCGCAAGGAAACAGCCACAGAAGTCTTCGGGTAGAGTATACCTGCACTTAGGTTAAATCCGCAAGGGAAACGGCCACAGAAGTCTTCGGGTAGAGTATACCTACACTTAGGTTAAATCCGCAAGGGAAACGGCCACAGAAGTCTTCGGGTAGAGTATACCTGCACTTAGGTTAAATCCGCAAGAAACGCCACAGAAGTCTTCGGGTAGAGTATACCTGCACTTAGGTTAAATCCGCAAGGGAAACGGCCACAGAAGTCTTCGGGTAGAGTATACCTGCACTTAGGTTAAATCCGCAAGGGAAACGGCCACAGAAGTCTTCGGGTAGAGTATACCTGCACTTAGGTTAAATCCGCAAGGGAAACGGCTACAGAAGTCTTCGGGTAGAGTATACCTGCACTTAGGTTAAATCCGCAAGGGAAACGGCTACAGAAGCCTTCGGGTAGAGTATACCTGCACTTAGGTTAAATCCGCAAGGGAAACGGCTACAGAAGTCTTCGGGTAGAGTATACCTGCACTTAGGTTAAATCCGCAAGGGAAACGGCTACAGAAGCCTTCGGGTAGAGTATACCTGCACTTAGGTTAAATCCCAAGGAAACGCTACAGAAGTCTTCGGGTAGAGTATACCTGCACTTAGGTTAAATCCGCAAGGGAAACGGCTACAGAAGCCTTCGGGTAGAGTATACCTGCACTTAGGTTAAATCCGCAAGGGAAACGGCTACAGAAGTCTTCGGGTAGAGTATACCTGCACTTAGGTTAAATCCGCAAGGGAAACGGCCACAGAAGTCTTCGGGTAGAGTATACCTGCACTTAGGTTAAATCCGCAAGGGAAACGGCCACAGAAGTCTTCGGGTAGAGTATACCTGCACTTAGGTTAAATCCGCAAGGGAAACGGCCACAGAAGTCTTCGGGTAGAGTATACCTGCACTTAGGTTAAATCCGCAAGGGAAACGGCCACAGAAGTCTTCGGGTAGAGTATACCTGCACTTAGGTTAAATCCGCAAGGGAAACGGCCACAGAAGTCTTCGGGTAGAGTATACCTGCACTTAGGTTAAATCCGCAAGGGAAACGACCACAGAAGTCTTCGGGTAGAGTATACCTGCACTTAGGTTAAATCCGCAAGAAACGCTACAGAAGTCTTCGGGTAGAGTATACCTGCACTTAGGTTAAATCCGCAAGAAACGCCACAGAAGTCTTCGGGTAGAGTATACCTGCACTTAGGTTAAATCCGCAAGGAAACGGCCAAGAAGTCTTCGGTAGAGTATACCTGCACTTAGGTTAAATCCGCAAGAAACGCCACAGAAGTCTTCGGGTGAGTATACCTGCACTTAGGTTAAATCCGCAGAGAACGGCACAGAAGTCTTCGGGTAGAGTATACCTGCACTTAGGTTAAATCCGCAAGGGAAACGGCTACAGAAGTCTTCGGGTAGAGTATACCTGCACTTAGGTTAAATCCGCAAGAAACGGCTACAAAGCCTTCGGGTAAGTATACCTGCACTTAGGTTAAATCCGAAAGGAAACGGCTACAGAAGTCTTCGGGTAGAGTATACCTGCACTTAGGTTAAATCCGCAAGGGAAACGGCTACAGAAGCCTTCGGGTAGAGTATACCTGCACTTAGGTTAAATCCGCAAGGGAAACGGCTACAGAAGTCTTCGGGTAGAGTATACCTGCACTTAGGTTAAATCCGCAAGGAAAGGCTACAGAAGCCTTCGGGTAGAGTATACCTGCACTTAGGTTAAATCCGCAAGAAACGGCTACAGAAGTCTTCGGTAGAGTATACCTGCACTTAGGTTAAATCCGCAAGAAACGCACAGAAGTCTTCGGGTAGAGTATACCTGCACTTAGGTTAAATCCGCAAGGGAAACGGCCACAGAAGTCTTCGGGTAGAGTATACCTGCACTTAGGTTAAATCCGCAAGAAACGCCACAGAAGTCTTCGGGTAGAGTATACCTGCACTTAGGTTAAATCCGCAAGGGAAACGGCCACAGAAGTCTTCGGGTAGAGTATACCTGCACTTAGGTTAAATCCGCAAGGGAAACGGCCACAGAAGTCTTCGGGTAGAGTATACCTGCACTTAGGTTAAATCCGCAAGGGAAACGACCACAGAAGTCTTCGGGTAGAGTATACCTGCACTTAGGTTAAATCCGCAAGAAACGGAAAGAGGACGCCTAAACATACCTGAAGACAGCGGAGCCTTCTTCAATAACTGAAGTATGATGGACTACTCTAAGAAACCATAAAGAAAACGACCAGAAATCGGAAAAAGTGGGTGGATAACTGTTGAAACCTATGCTTCCGGGAGCAGATAGGAATAAGTACACCGTAGATACTTCTAAGTTATGACTGCAATTGTTTTAAGACGCCGTCATTTTGATATCACACATTTTGTGTAACTACGTTGTTTGCAGAGAGTGGCACGGATTAGCGTAACACATAAGCGTTCTTCTATTGACTCAGACACAATAGAGTTGTGAGTTCAATCCACACTCGACGTTCCACATGTGAGGAAAGGAATTGGCCCTCCTACTATCTTCTGCACACTAGGGCCTAGAAGAACTTTCTACCTAAGCCCTGAAAAGATTATGGGATATTTAGAAGATGTGTATATATTTATTTTACTCCCGTCAGTTACGCTAAAAACGTGGAAGGTTTAGTCGAAAGTTTAAAAAAAACGCACCCAATGTTAAAATGTACTATAGTGACCAATGGTGATATTGGCTCTGAAACTAATACGCCTCTGAAGTGGTCACTGATGTGTATAGAGTTAAAAACTGTTGTGAATTGTCATGTATGCAGTATTTTTAATATAGAATAGTATGATATTTTCCGTGCACATTTCCATTGTTAAATAAAGTAATGTATTTAGAGAAAGTATTGGTAGTGATAGAATTACTGGCATACTAATCTGTACGTTTTTGTGTGAACAAAGAGTAAGTATGAATAACAGACTGGATTTCAAATTACATAAAAAGTCCACATTTTGTCCAAAAAAACATGGATAATTGCGAACTTTAATTTTTCCACAAGACAGAAATAGGTAAAGATTAGATATAACTGGATTAGCGAAAATGAGCACTAACATCCAAAAGAGACACTAGATGGATTGAGCAAGGATACTAACTCTGTCACGAAAACTGGACTGAGATGGACACCAGAGGGTGAAAACGTGGAAGACCCAACACAACCTGGAGGAGAACAGTAAAACAAGAGCTGAAAGAAATGAATCATATCTGGAACACAATATACACATAGAGTGAGATAGAAAAAGAGAGAAGAGATAAATCTTTTTTATATTTAGAGGCATATTGGGTAATACGGTTACCATCGGCACACAATGTGTGATGTGGTTAACATCACGCCTGCCGCCTTTATATCCCAGTAATTTTCCTGGTACCGAAGTAAGGCTGGGTCAGTTTTAGAGACTTTACGGTCTGGAAAAATATCCCACACCCACTATGGAATTGAACCCGGCCCACATGTCTAAGAAGCAAGTTAACTAAACAATACAGAGAACGGTCGAGAATAGAGAAGAATGGTGTACATTTGTTGCTGCCCAAAGCACCAGAGGCATCACAGGCTAGGGAGAAGAGACAGAAAGAGAGAGAGAGAGAGAAAGAGATACAATTGGATTGAAGCCAGGTATGGCTCAGCTTTGTTGTGTATTACAGGTCGTAGTTTTTTGAGATATCAATCTGGACAATCATTTTCTTGCACTTATTGTATCCGGGTTTGCTGTGTGTGTCTGTTTGTTTTTGAGGTTCCGGCATGTGCTTAACCTCTTCTGTACAGCTGGTGTGGGTAGCATCCACATTAATCTATACATAACCGTTGTACACAAAAGTACCAAAGATGTATATACGAAAAAACAGCATTGTGTTC